>JAUNZM010000752.1:1383048-2766096 GCA_033459285.1 Clamator glandarius
CCTGCTCTGAGGGGCAGTTTGAGGAGGCTGCTACTTCTGTTCCCGTGGCTTGGTGTTTCGGTCAGCTGGAGTGACTGCGGTGAAGGCCTCAACATATGATGGGGTCTAATGGACAATAATTCTTCTACTTTTTAGTCTACCTATTAATTGCCACAGGTAACTTTTAGTTTCCCCTGAGAACTGAGGAAAGAACAGCTAGAAAGTATAAATCTGCAAAAAGCATGGTAGGAAAGGTAGAGTCATGGTATTGATAGCTGCTCGCAGCAGGATGTTTGATTAAAACAAACAGTCACCTTACGTATACAAAATGAATGGTATAATTTGACACTGTTTTCCATTACTATGTGCTCCGAACAAAAAAATGCATGTAAGAGTAATCTGCATATTTAAATGAGATGGCATTTTAATACAGACTTAATGCTGATGACCGTCACTGAAATGTACTCTAATATCATTACTGATAGTGTCTTAGAAGACTAAAATTATGCTGAACAATGTGTCCTCATAGCAAAGGAAAAATGAAGCTTAATGTTGCAGGATGTCTGAGAACCAACCCACTGTGAGCCAAGGTGGTGGATCTCAAACACAGGTGGCAGGAGGGACAGAACCGCAGATGCCCAAACCCAGCCCTCAGTGTGGCCTGCGCTCAGCACCTGCAGGGTGAGGAAAGGGTGCTATATTCCATATATTGGCCTGTTGTGCCTCCGTCAGGACTGCTAGCAAGTCACAGGCTTTATGCTGCTGGTGCTTTGCATTTAGGGGATCCTTACGAGAAGGAAAGAGCTTCCACTATTTTTTTGCTCCTGTCAGCAACAGAAATGGTCACAGCCCAGGTTGCTGCTGGTATGTGGCAACTGGGGTGAATCATCAGGCATTGTGCACAGTCCCAGAGATGAGCGGAAGGGGACAACAAACAGGAGAGAAAAGAATCAACAACACCTTGTGCCTAGATACCTCCACCATTGACCAGACACCTCTGTCTTCTGATTTTGTTACTCCTTCTGCTTTGACTTTTCTGTTTTTCTAATGCTGCAAAATTAGCTACACTGAGCAGTACAGTGAGAACCTGACCTTGTCAAGCATTGCATGTACTAGACAGGAAAGCACTGAACAACATTTTCCAGCTTGCTTCTTTCCTGTTAATGACTGCATTTCTCAGCCTCTTCAGTGCAAAGTCAGGAAGCATTTGAAGGAACAGAAACTGAGAGAGAAAGTTGGCTTAAAAATCTTACAATCGTTTCTTTTTGGTGAGAGGGACAGCCAAGTTCTGGGTCTTCATTGCATTACTATGTCAGAGAATCATGTACAGGGAAGCAGGTCACAGCCTGTATGTTTAAACAGTTGCTGGTATTGGTGGTCACACAAATTTCATTATCTAGTGTTTGTATCCCTACATACTTAAGATTTCATGTGTTTCACTGTGCTCCTCCGTGGCCTAAGGAAGAGCTCTTCCCTGTGTTGACATACTACACGAGACATTCACTGACAAAAACACTTAGATAAGAGGCTTATGTTAAAGATGCTTATTTTGTGAGCAAATCTAATAATAACAAGAGATACTGTCTTGAAATACCAGAGCCAGCTTAAGTTTGCCAGAGTATTTAATTGCTGTAATTGTGGTTCTAAAAGATACCCTGGTTGTAAGCACGTGTAACTTGACCCTTTCTGGTGGCCCAGTGCTCACAGCAGAGCCGTACCTGCCAGAATTACTTTCTGCTGGGATCTCAACCATTACATTTGGAGAAGGAGCTGGACACTGGACACATCTGGCTTTTACAGTGCTGCATGCCAGAGCTACAGTTGAGCTGGAGGCCTGGGCACTGTTCCTGCTTTTACTTAAACAGCATGACAAAGCTTTGGTGTTGCAGACAGGCTCAGCACCACCTGCTGCCCAGCCTGAAGGGACTGCTGTGCTGAAGCTGAGACTAATCTTGGAGTTGAAATCCGGGTGGTGGTAGTAGGGAAATCGCCTAGTGTGATTAGGGGCAAATAGCTCATACTGAGTGTTGGTAAAACCACTGCCACCTATGATGAAAAAGCAGCTGTAGTAAATGCTGACTTTCACACCCCTAATTAGCTTGTCTAAAGTGTCGAAGCTGATTAAAGCCTGTAATTCAGCTGTGCAGCCTTGGATCACTTGGTCTGTGGGGGAAGAAGGAGAGTTAAACCTGATTTTTAACAGATAAGAAATGTTGTCTCAAATCATAGATGAGGCTTTTCAGAGATGTGATCTAAGCTTGGTTAGGCCAGCTCTGTCCTTGGTATTCACTGTCTCGCATCTTGAAACAGGTAAATAGGCTTTGAGTTCATATTTTCCTGCGAGCACGATAGAGAGAGATCTGAAGAGGCAAACAGCGTGAAGCAGCAATAGACATGGCAATATACTCTGCCCCTCAGTGGGCTGTAGCCCCAAATCCATGGTGATAATACTTGGTGAGCGTTAAATGATCTCTTGGGTTATTGCTGTGCGTAAAGAGAGTTGTTTTTGCCCAAGTAGCTCAGCTGTGCAAGTTTGATGCTGCAAGTGAGTGATCCTCAAGACTTGCACCCCTTGTGTGCTCTTAGGGCTGGCTGAAGTGGATGCCACCTCCAGCAGGCAGTGTTCCTTTCTGAGGGGTTCAGAAGGTACCACCTGCAAGATTTATGTCTTGAATTTTCCCAAACATGAGGCCTAGGTGACTTTGTTCTCAAAACAAGGTTAGAGCAAAATATAACTTCACTGCAAGTTTGCATTTACAAGGCTCTGATACACTGCAAGTTTGCCCAGTGGCTCTGTTGGTCCTGTTTGTACCTGTGAAATGCTGTGAATTCCTGAATTGTGTTAACTGACTTTTTGAAATTAATTTTCTCTAACAGTACAGGTATAAGTCTGGCTAAGGTTAGAGCTAGGAAACAGCATTAGTTTCTGAGAAGCTGCATGCAGTGGGATTACTGAGAAAAGGGTGTATATACAGCAGAACCTGTATTATGCTTCGTAATAACCAAGTTTCCAGGTAAATGCCTTTTCCCTCTCCCCTTGTCCAGAATAAGAGTTGTCTTTTGCCTATAAAAGAGCTGTGGAGCAATAGCTGATTGTGCTGTCAACTAAGTCAATAAAGTACTTGGCACATCCAGGGGTAAATGTCTGTCTGCCACGTGTGCTCCATCCCTCATGGACGATGGCTAGATTGGGAGCTGAGGTGTTATCAAGTGGACTGCTGCAAAGGAAAATATCCAAGTAGGTGCAGCTGGCTCCAGAAACATCGCCTCATGCAGGGCGATTACCCCTGTGCTCTGGCAGAGGATGCAATGTACCTGAGCAATAATTTTGCACTTTTATTTTTAGAACAAAAAGTTCTAACTTCTGTTCAGCAAAATAGTTCTTAAACTATTTTGCAGCTTCATTACTTATTAACCCAGCTGCCTTTGTAGCAGAAAGATTTGCTGGGATGTGTACTTCATCCAGAAAGCTCAGAAACAAAAACATTAGTATGAAAAATTTGGTAAAACTTCGAGTTATTTCTAACCCACTGGGAAGGCTGGACTTTTTTGTATAAAACTTAAGCACAAATGTAATTCAATAGTGAGTTTGCTAAGACTTGCCTTAAATATTTCTGTTGGAAAGAAATGGGCACATCTAGGAAATGTAGACAAAGAGGTATGTGATTCACCTGGGATGTTTCTGTATTTTTGTAAAAATGCATGTGGCTTCCTTCAGCCCTCGTCTTTGAAGGTACCTGACTAGGAATGGATGAGGCCTCAGGTATGACACTGGATGCAAGTTTTAGGATAAGGGACACGTCCAGTTGGTAAGGCTGATTTGCACTCTTGGAAGTTACTAAATGGGTACAGAAGATGAAACTTAAATGTTGAACAGTCCATGGGAGCAGAACACTTGAGAACTGTGAGAATACTAGGGGGTATTTAATCTGTGGGGCCTTTTTAGAGGTCAAAATGCAGCATTCTCTCAGGCACGCTACTGGAAGAAAAACTGAAAATGAAAACGTGAGACTAGAGTATCAGTATGGAGCTAATCTACTCCACTTATTTGTATTTCCACTCAGTGTTAATGTTGTAAACAAATAATATTTGAAGACTGAGTACCATTCATAGTTCGCTTTTTCTTGATAAGAACTCCTTTTTTCCAAAGAAAACGAGTCCTTGTTGTGGCATTGTCCCATGACTTTTTGTCTACTTCAGAATCACAGAGGCGTTGAGTCTGGCAGGGACCCAGAGATCACCTAGTCCAGCCCCTTGCTCAAAGTAAGGTCAGCTACAGCACGTTGCTGAGGACCATGTTCAGTTGGATTTTGAGTATATCCAAAGGATGGAGGATCTACAGCCTTTCTGAACAATCTGTTCTTGTGTCTGACCACCCTCAGAGTAAAAAAATCGAGGTGTTTTACTCATTTTCCTCTTCTTATGCTTGCAGCCAATAAAGAACTTGACAGGGAACTTTATGAGAAAGGTCTTAAACCAGTACGCTCTGCATGGCCTCCCCGCTGCCGCTGTAGCTCAGCTTGTTAGTGGTGCTCTTGTACGTTGAGCAGCAGTAGGTGCTAGGAGGCTCGTTAGCTGCATAGATGTGGTTAAGCTAACACAGGCCTGAGCTACTAGAATTTCTGTAAACTACAGAAGGAGTGACAATATGTAAAAGGAAAGGAGAGAGGTACAGCACGTCATGTAAAACTCTAGTCCTACAGGTTTCCTCTATACAACGTCCGCTTTAAAGTCACAGAAATATAAACTTCAAAAAAATCCACTGACTGAGTAGGACTTGCACAGGTATATGAAACAGAAAACATTTAATGAGGAAAGTGGTCATTTTAAAGTAAATCTTATAATACTCTTGTTGACCTCCTAATTTAATGAAGCATTGCACCTTATTAGGACAAAGAGTCTACGCAACAGGAAAGTTTAGGAAATAAAACAATGCCTCTTTACATCTCCCATGAATTTAAAATGGTCCTAAGGAAAAAAAAAACAACAAACAAAACCAAAAAAACCAAATCCTAAACTAAGACTATGCTGATGTCAAGCTGACTTTTCAGATGAGGAAAGGTGGTGGAGTTGCCGATTCACTTTGTGCCTTCACCACATGTATTTTTTCCTGTCCCTCCCTCCCCAGATTCTGAGCATCTCTGTGCTGACATCCATAAGTGTTTTGCATATTCATGACGGATAAATGTAATGGAATTCTATTCTGTATGAGTGGGATGCACGCAGCCAGGCTCTGCAACCCTGCTCAGTGCGTATATGGAAGCGGATTCATTATTTATGCTGCTGAAGAAGCAGCCCAGGCAACACTGCATTGTTGTGACTAATTTAACAAAGCTGATATAGAAATGACTCTCCAAGTGATAGCTAATGACATGTTGTTTCACTCTTGTAAGTGCATATTAGATGTTACTACTAAGGAAGAACAAAGGAATGAAAGCCTTTTTTTGAGTCAGTTTGACAGATAAAAGGGGAGGTTGTGTATTTCTGACTTTTCTTGCATTCGTACATAATTGCTCAGGTGGTGTGTCAGCTGTTTGAAGCAGCTTTGGCCTGCAAAAGAGAGAGTAACAGTTTCCCCTAGTGCAACATCAGGGATTGAAGATAGGTACGATGTATAATCAGGATGAATGCTTATCTCATTCATGGGGCACAGTGATTACAGATATCACCTAGGCAGGCTGCCAGCACCAGCAGGCTTAGAGGGAATACTTTGGAGTTAACCACTGCATCACGTGTGGGACACAGTATCCTGCCTGCACGTGCACCCTGGTCAAATCTTTTGAAGAACACTGGTGGTGTTTCTTGGTGCAGCTTTGACTTACCAAGCTGGTTCTTGAGGGAAAACAGTTTGGTTCAGGAGCCCTGCAGATAACATACTTCCTAGCCTGTATCAAAACCGTTGGACCAATGGACCTGCCAAATAAACAAATGACTTTAATGTAGAACTGCTTATAACCTGTAATTTAATGTTTTTGGGGGGAAATTGCCAAATCCTCATTTCACATACGCAGATATGTGAGTCATTACAATTGAGTATGTTCATTGTAAACAGCAGTTCTTTTCAAAACACATATGTTTAAACAGATGGCTAATGTTGACTATTAATGCAGTTCCTGCAATTAAGTTCAGTCTGAATGGAGTAGAGGGGGACTGACATTCAATTGACATCAAAGCTGGTGTATTGCATCTTCTCCTTATGAATGTTCAAATTCAGCTCTGCTACTCTAGCCTTACTCAAATGTCAACTGTGATAAGTCACGATGTAACTGAACAGGAGAGATAAGGAACCTGGCATCTTGCTAAATTACTTTTTGACTGGGATTTACTATTTGCATATTCATGCTGTTATGTTTTAGTGGTGAAAGTCCATGTTTGAGCAAATTACTATAAACACAGTAAAAGGGTGAAACTTAGCTCTCTGCCTGTATAGATGTGGTGGGCTCAAAGCACAGGCAAGCTAACTTCCACTGAAATGCAGGGTGGCACCATGCTCTGCTCACTAAGCAGCTGCATGGCCAACCAAAGCTGCTGACAGGTTATAGACCTGCAGGCAAAGCAGCTGGGACAGAAAATAGGAGCGGCCATATACCAGGGAAAAGCCAAAGCTCCCCTAGTGCAGTTTTGTGTTGGTGCAGGATATCACAATAGTGACTGACAAAGGACTGCGAGGGCAGCTCAGGTGACGCAACCCAGATGACAGACATGAGGCTGCTTTGGGGCTTCCTGACCTGCAGCCCATTTTGTTGTGTTTAATAGTGCCTGACGGGTTTCTCTCCTAAGAATTCCAAGAATTCTTCTAAGAGCTCTTGGAACTCATGTAAACATTCATCTGCCTAGCAAAGTGTTTCATACCTTAGCTGTGTGTTATGTGAAAAAGTGTATCCCCTTCTTTTGAATTTGCTACTAGCTTCATTTGATGATTTGCAGGTCTTGCATTGGAAAACACTGAACATTTGTTCTCTATTCATTGTATTTGTGTCACCCAAGAATTTATAAGTCTATCCTGTCAACTAATATGTTTTCCAGACTATGCTATTTCTGATACAGAAGGTGTTTTTGCACCTGTCTTTATCACATTTTCCTCTATTACCTCATCAGTATTTTACTTACTTATCTTAGCCATTTCCAGATAAGCTTCTGCAGAAGGTAATATCTTGGCCCTGAAACCAGAGTCTCATGGATGGGTCCAGCCACCTGGGACCCACTTAAGAGATGTTGATTGTAGCTTCTGGAGTGACATAGAAGAACAGGTATGGTTAGGCTTAATGAAGTAGAGTAGCTGTTTAAAACAGCTCAACAAGCATGTCATGCCTATTAGATACTGCTTACCTTTTCCTCTTTCCTTCGTACTCTTCTAAAGTAAATTTAATCTTCTGCTATTTCTAGTATATTCTTCACTTAAATTTAACAGTGGAGACAAACAATGTGCATCTTACATATGTCTTTGGATAGATATGTTTTCAAATGTCCTTTCATTATTCAGTAGTAACTTCCTAAACGTGAATGCCTGGGAGTAGCTTTGTTACAGCACAAAGCTGGGCAGTAGTTACCCTCCTTTGGTATCTGCCTTGCAACACATTCTTGGAAGATCTCCAAGTGTCACTGTGTGATGTTGGACAAGGCTGAGGTTGAAGCAGGACAAGGTCCCTTTTATTTCCAAATCTGGCACATCTTCAGCATTACAGGGCTGGCCCTGCATAGCAGCGAAACACTGCCTCCATGCTGAAATACCACTGTCTGTTGGAGAAGAGAGCTGATTTTCAGTCACACTAATGCAAATACCCTGAGAACCATATTCAACAATCTAAGTAAGCCTCAAAAAGAGGAGAAACTTGATACAACCTAAATAACAACTAATCATCTCTCTCTGAGTGGTCATTGCTGGAATTAAAAAGGCCCACACCATTTCTGGGAAAGCCTTAGGAAAGCTCTTTCAGGAACAACATGCAGTGCTTAAATTTCTTCTGATTTGTTTTTACTAGCTTTACCAGAATTTACATAAAAAGAATAAAAGGGACAACTATCTTCTATTACATAAAGTCTGTGAGCTTTCATTTCAGTGAATATACTATACTGAATATGAACTTTACAAAGCTATTATTCCCGCACTCTAGAATAGGAGTCTGTAAAAAACAACCAAAGAAAAAAACCCCATCCAAAAACCTAAAACCCTCACCCAAACGTAACATCACCATCCACCCTCAAACCCCCCAAAACCCAAAGCCACCCTTTCAGAAAGCCAGTGAAATAGCCCAGCTATGGTAGAATTATTTTCTAAAAAGCTAGTTAGTGTTTGAGTTGACAGGGAGCTCCAGGAAGGAAGCCTTATACCCAAAGGGACAAACAGCCTGGGTGCTTTTCCAGTAAGGGGTAACTACAGCAACCACCAGGCATAGCTATTAGCTCTCTACAGAAAGAGAAGTAAAGTTAAATCGTGCTGCAGCTTGATTAAATATTTGTGAAGCTGATTTAACATCCTTTTACCAAGTGAACGTATAGTGCTCTAAACAGCTGTGTAAAAATAACTGCAAACCCAGATTATTTTTATAACTTTTCTTCGTAAGTGGCTTCAGAGCAGTTCAAGTAATGCACAGGTACCAGAAACACTGGGAAGCTGATTATAATCGTAGCTCGTAATGCTGGTTATTCAAGTTGCTTCACACTTCTTGTCATCAGAGCTGGATTTCCGTAATTTGTTAAATTATAAGCATTTGGCCTTATATTTTCTAGCCTGAATGTTAGCTTCAGACTGCATTTTGATGAAAAACATTGATCAAAAGGCAGAGCCTTCTCTAAGGACCAAGTTTAGGAATGAGGTCTTGTTTTTTAATGCTTCTCTCCAAAGACTTGGAAAACTGATTTGAGTACAGCATTGTCATGGCTCTTGCAGAAGGGATCTACCTCTTGATGTTCTCATGCAAGCTAGAAACCTTTGGTTAATCATAATTTGCACATGCTCTGTGCAGGCTTATATCTTAGTTCGTAAAATCTCATTGTGTTTAATCTGTTCTGTGCATACTTGATAAAATTAGTTTTTCTTCTTCCTCATCAAGCTCTGCCTGTACAAACTCTAAAGAGTAACCAAGACTGATTGAGGCCATGCATACAAGTAGAGTGAGATTTTCCCCATCAAAGCTAACTCTGGCAGCAGCACAGAGCTTGTCTTTCTATGCTTACATTGATCCTCCTGCTGGAACTTATTGGATTTACGAGAAGAAAGAGAAGGAAAGGCTCACCTGAGGGAGCTGGCAGGATATGGCAGCTCTCTGCAGGAGTGGCAACGATACTGGTAAGGTGGTGGTAGCAAGTAGGGATCAGCCCAGCTGGCCAAGGAGTCAGCAGGAAAACAGCTCAAAGAACTGGGGCTCTGAAAAGATAAAAGTAGAAAAAAAGTGAGCAGGGAAGAGAGTTAAACTAGGAGAAGAGGCAAAGCAACAGAGATTTGAGAGGGACTGTAGCTGCACCGGTCAAGGTAAGGAAACAATAGCAGCAGTTTCTCAAGCAGCAAAACCTGTTTATTGGCTTTGAGGATAACATTCCAAGGGCAATAGAATTAATTTATTTTTTAACGTGTGTTTTCTGAAAGCTGAGTTCTAAACCAAGCTATCTCAAAAGAATAATGCTAAACATAGTGTGATTGCTACCATAGCAGGAAGCATCCAGATCATTCCTGGAGCAGAATTTTCTCAAGTTCTCTCTGAAGGATGTTGGGAGAAGGAAATTATTGGTCAAAGTGCTGGGGGTGGGCAGGGGGAGGCAGCCTGGGTGAAGTCACTTAGAGTCAGAAGTAATCTGATGAACGCTGCCTGTTAACAATTAATGTCTGCAGGTAACATGCATTCATTTAAGAATTTCTCAAATCGATATTATGGAGGAAAGTGAAGGCAAAAATGACAGCATTATAAATGTCATTCTTTGTTGAATTTTAGCCCCCACTATGTTAGACAACCGATACAATTTTGCTGGTGCCTTACTTTCAGCTTCCGTTTCTAAGGTTACTGGCATTTCCTCATGCCATGAAAAGGTAAAATTAATTTACTGAGAGATTATCAAGTAGTTAGGTCTATGTTGGTTTAGGCACTGATTAAGAGTCTGTCTGACATAAAAGATCAATGTCTACTTCCTTTTGCCTTCTGGATAAACGTGACAAACTTACCATAGCCACAGAGGTTAGTTAAGGAACCTTACAGATAAAGGAGGCAAGTATGACTGCTACTCCTTAAAAAGTTGCATCATGCTTCAAAACAGCAGCTGTCAGTCTAACCTTGTGACTCGTGAGCACAAGTGGGATTCCTGGGCTGTGTTTCCACGTCCTGTGTTGCCAGCAATGAGGATGACCCGTCTTCCCGGCAGTGTTGCTAATAAACTGGTAGGTCATAAAGCTTGATTCTCAGATAGAAATATCTGTGAGTGTTCAGCAGATGTTTGGTTTGGTTGGTTGCTTTTTCCTTTCTCCTCCACATTTGCTACAGGTGAATAGATTTGGCTTTTTCCATCTACTGGCAATCTGCATGCATGTTACAAAGCACCAACAGTTTTTTCTCTGCTTGTATGCAGAGTATGAACCGTCATTTGGAAAAAGACATCTCACCAGGCAGCCTCTCCACGCTGGTGTGTTTGGCATGCTGGAGGTGACCCCCTCCTTTTCTATGTCATTTGGCTTTGGTAACTCTGAGCACAAACAAAGAGGCGCTGCAAGCAGGATATACACACCCTCAAGGTACAAGGCAATTATTTGCATCTATTTTATAGGTGGGACTAATAAGTTCCCAGGCTAAGGAGAGCAGGCAGGGAGGGAGGAGGGAGATGGTGGGCCTCCCTCTTTCTCTGAAACAGTCTCACCCTCAAAGCTGCTGAGTTGACATCCTTGATTCTCTGTTTTTTTATCTTAGGGCTTTATGCCTTTCCAGGAAGTGACCATCTCAACAATATTATCTCCACCTGTGACTTTAGGTGACATAGTGTCTCACAGCTCTTTCTCACAACTCAGCAGTTTTGGCAGAAGCCTGAGTGAGGATTATGCTGCTGCACTGTGCAAAAGAGAGCCCTGAGATTATGGTGAGCTGAGCTAAAAGGAGGAGTGTAACAGTGGAGGAACTGCCATGAAATCTGCAGTTCTGTGGTGGCATTCTGAGCAGGCAGGTCTGGGAAATCTGGCACTGAGCTTGGATTAGGCATGACTGCACAGAAACATTTTGGATCATCATTGGTGATGGCCAAAATGAATTCTCTCAGCTGTCTGATATTGAGAGAGTCCCATTTTTATCAGGGTCTACCCCCTGATACCCCAAGAGCACACAGTTTGGTTTTAGAACTAATTTCCCCAAAACAGGCAGCCATAGGAAATGGTAAAAAAAAACCCCAAATCCATCTAAATTAAAAAACCTGCCAGAGGGTCTAGAGGGTTCATCGAGGAAATGGTACATACAAGATTGCTCACAAAATATAAGTTTATGTTACAAATGGGTCAGGCTGTATAGGGGAGGAGGAAGTCAAGGAGTGTCCTTCCTGAGAGTCTTTCTCTATAGGGACTTGGTCAGAGGAAATGTCTCAAATGGGAGTGTTCAGAGGCACTAACTTTTGAAACATATTGATAAACTGAACTATATGAAAATGTCAGGATCACACAATTCCCAGTGCTCAGCTGATGACAAGAAAAATTAGGCAGCACATCTGGCACTTTGGGTCATTCTTCTATATTGAAAACATTAAAAATAACTTACTTCTAACACTTCTCATTTCAGCCCTGCCACTTAAAAATCTTAATTCACTGGTGAGTCAAAACACTGCCTCTTTTTAAAGGAACTTGTTGCATTTACTGTAGCTGCACATTTCTTACCAACAGTTCCTGCCAAGCTTCAGGGTGAGATGAATGTTCATAAATTGCACTGATGTTATAAATTACGTCATGTTGCTTTGCACTTGAACCGTTCAGGAAATATTCCCTTTCTTCTCTTTGATCTGCTTCCTGGGAAAAGAAAAGTTTTAAATCCTTTTTTGGTTGCAGAGCAAGAGTTTTCATTTCTGATTCAAGTTGATTAAAAAGCATAGCAATTTCTCTGGTATTTCCAGGGAAATTTATGGCAAGTCAGATTACCAGGTGCACAACACAGACACAATCAATAAAGGAAAAATACATTGCTAAACAGAAACTGTGCTTCAGAAACACCGGAAACGTAAGAATATGCAGCTGGTTTGTTGAGCACTCTAATTTTTGCATGTTTCTAAGTCTTGTCGTATTGTAAAGTTTGTCCAAAGTCTCATGCTCTCTGGATGAGCATGCTCATTATCTTCAACCAGGTTCAGTTTCTGCCAGAATAGGCCTCACTAGCTCTTCTCCTTCTATGATATTTGTGACAACTCTGAAAGAAAGCTGTATCCCTCTCATCCTTCAGTTTGCTACACTAATCAAGTCAAGCTCTCCTGTTCTTCTTCTGTAAAATATGCTCTGCTGTCCTCTGATCATGGTAGTGCATATTATTTTTAATTCTTCTTCCTTGACAAGGGGTGACCTACTCTAATCAAGGCCTTTGTTTCTAAACATCCCAACTTGGGTTACGTGAGACCAGCAAAGGGCTATTAAATATGAAGGTACAATCTAGTCTTGTGTGCTTTTTCTTTTTTATTATTTCAAATGAGAAAGGTAAATATTAACATCACAAAAACATATCACATAGGATCAACTACTGCAAACTTAAAATGAACAATGTTATAATCAAATCACAGTGACAGTTGAGATTAGATCATGTGTTACTTATTATATTGGCTTAGCTCACAAGTTTATGAAGTCATAAAGTTAGTACAGTGTGTAATCAAAGTGTGTGCCTGACAAAGAAAAGAATTGCTATTTGTTAATTTTGCATCAGGTGTTTGAAAGAGGAGGTGCTTCCTTCTGGTAGAGGAACTTGGCAATCTGGGAGCTGCCAGCGCCACGGTTTACTGAACAAAGTCTATTGCCGGGAAGAGAGGATAAAGCCTATTAAGATAGTCGTAAGGAACTACAGAGATGTAAGCAGGCCCTTTGCAGTTAATTTTTCTTCAATGCTTCCTCCTGAAAATGTAATTGTAGTTGCAGAGCTGTAGTTTACCCTCCTCCCTTATGCTTGCCAAGGGTTTGCAACAAGGTTAGTTTCTGGGCCAGCCTTAGGACTCACAACAGTAGGTCAATATGCCTGCTCTATTTTAAACAACAGGATTATGAGCTGGAGGTTGCTTTTCAGCTGTTTATGGAGTTCCACTACAAACCAGTACTGTCTGATCTTCTGGCAATTTGGACACAATCTGTGTGACCAATGCTGAAGAAGAAAATTTCAGGAAGGAATGATGTGTCTTTTTTCAGGTTAGGTACTGAGAGTTGTACAATTGGAAACGTTCTTATTTTATAATTTTATTTCATCTGAGAACATACAATAACTTACTTGCCAAATGTATTTTTTGGGGTAATTCATCTGTGTTCACCGCAGCTCTCCCATTTCAGGGTAATCTTTCATTAAAAAAAAGAAATCTAAAATGTTGGAAGAGTATCTTTCTAAGTTGCCATCTCTTGTCTTTACAGTATGGTAATGTGTTGTATTTTGGAGTCTGACCTATTTTTAGATCCTAGTCTAACATCATATGGTTATATATCCTTGATGTTTCTTAAATATTCAGTAAAAAGAAGTGGTTTTGAAAATGCTTTGTAATTCACATATTTTTATACAGCTTGCTAGCACTAACTATGAAAGAAAAAATTGGGAAAAAACTTAGTTTTCCAATCACAGCCTGAAAATCTCATTTATGATCGAGCTGACTGATGCCATTATTAATTATAATATGCTTTTATCCTTTCCTGACTATACCAATTCCCAGAAATATTGTAAGTGGTGCTTCTGCACACAGTTTAACTCCCTAGTAAACATTCCCATCTGCTCAGTGTTTTCCTTGCTGCATAACTTTTACCTCAGTGGCAAAAGCAGCTGACTGAGGGTATTAGGCAAGAAATACATCTGTTCCTGCAGATTGTCTTGTTATAATGAAATCGGAAATCAGGTGATGTTAGTTCTATCAGACAATACCTGACATGCCAGCTAGATTTCAAGGATCTGGGTGACACGAAGATTCAATGCCTACTACCTTACTTACCTAAGTGCAATGAACATTTTTGCTTCTTTCTGGAGATCATTAGGTTGAAGAGTATTTCAATTTTAAATGGCTTTTATCAACATTTTATGTTCTTGAGGTAGATAAAATTTGATGTGGTTCTGGGCCAAATTGTTGTGTTGTGGTTACAATTCCACTGATTTAAAATAATTTTTTTGTACTCAAGAGAAGTAGTGTCATCTTCAGATTTGACTGTTTTAATGGTGGAGGTATATATGGAGTGTTCATATGAAGCTTAGGATAGTGGGAGGATCCTTCTAAACTCTGCTACAGACTGGAGGTGGGTTCCCTTTCACACTGTGACAAGTTTTAGAAGTAGAATGCTAGCTCATCAAAGCTATATATACTCACTGGCTCTGCACTTTGTACATAAAAATCTCAAGCTCCCTGTTTTACCCCTGGAAATTTTGTGATAGCAACTGTCAGTTTGGTATTACATGAAGGCGAATGAGTTTAGTAAGGCAGCATGGACAGGGAGGCTAAAAGATGTTCTGGAGGTTACTAGTTAGAAGTTTCAGCTGAATCAAAAAACATTTAGTTTGGTATTTTAAATTATTTTTAAACTGAGATTAAGGTAGAGAAATGTTTGAATGTGTGCGCTTTTTGATCCAGCAGTGGAAGTCAGAAGGATCCCTGTGCCCATGCTGTTAAGCCATTTATGTGACCAGGATTTAGTATAATGTCTAAGGTAACAGGGCTCTTGATGTGTGTCCATACTTCAGGATTGCTACTCTGAATTATTTAAATGCATAAACCAAGAGCTTTGTCATTCAAATTTGACTTGCCCACACTCCTGCAGCCCAGCATGTGAGTACTTAACTCATGTATGTGTTTAATATTTAACAGACTGCTGGTTTGTTATAGTAACGACAGGAAAAAAGTACATATGGATTGCTGCTGTCAAAAATAAGGACATAGAAGCACGGTAAGCAGAGGCTCTTAATTTCTTTCTGATATGCCAAGTATAACCTTTCACCTAAAAAACCCAATCACCTGTAAAAGGTAGTTGCTATGCTATTATTTTTATTAGGTATTATTAAATAGCTTTTACTTCCTTTTGATAAGAGACAGAATACATATACATACAACAACTTAAAATACAATTTGTATCCATAAACTTCAGCCTTTACAAGCCACATTTGCTGACTGTTCAGAGGGTTAATGTTTCATGAGAAAAGCATGCTTATGAAATCAGGCTAAATCTATAAATAACTTTCTTGCTGAATGTTGATGTTTCAGGTTGTGGAATATGCTGAAAATCAAGGTTTTATGTTTCCCAATATTTTCTACAAATGGTTAACAAATTATGTAGTCTTGGCCAGATTGCCTTTACTGCTTCCTAAACAAGATGCAAAAGGATGTGGGGGCAAGCCCTTTTTTACCTAAGAGACGGGGAAGACTAGAAAAGAGCTAGAACTGCCAAAAACATTAGCTTGAGTTGGATGTTACCAAAGACTTGACTCTTTGAGGTTTCTTTCTCTGTTTCTTTTTATGGAAACTGTTTTTTTTCATATTGTAATGAAGGACACAGAAGGAATTGGTACTGATTTGTAATGGAGTTGTAACAAATAAGAAACCACACTGCTGAGAAGGAGCAAGGTAGGGAACAGAGAAATAGAGATGGTTTCCTTGGGTTTTCTCTGGCCAGGGTGACATAGTTTGATGCTGAAGGCACATAATAAACTGGGAACATGACAGCTGGCTTTGACCCACATCAGGGAACTGACTCCAGCTGTTAATGGAGGGGAGCAGAGGCTGCTGTGTGTATTAATTTTTGGGACCACTGAGACAGAGCTCAGGGAGATGTTGTCTTTTGGCACACTCTTTCTCATAACAGCCACTGGGATCAGTAATGAGCACCCAGATTAGTGCTCGTACATTTGATAAATAGATCCTGTATCAATCTGCCTAGACTACATCTAATCCTTCCTGAATGATAAAGTAGCCATTTCTGGTATTGGCCATACCATCCAGCTTTGGCTTACCCGCAAATTTCATAAGCGTCCAGGTTGTTCCCAGACTTCAGCTTTCCCTACTATTAGATATCAAGCACAGAGGACATCAATAGTAATCCATGAAGAACACTGTTATTGTGCAAAGTTTCAATTTATATTATGAATTCTCTTTCCACCTTCATAATTTTTCTTTGAAACCAACCTGTTGAAACTTCCCCTTTATATACTTTATACTCACATGTGTTCATGTCCTCTTTATTCTAATGCAATGACTTTAAAATTATTTAAATATTTTGGAAGAATAATTAAACTTTAAATAATATTTAAAAAACAGTGATTTGCTGCTGGGTACTGTATCAAATGCACTGCCTATGTTTACTGAGATAAGGTCTACTAAATTCTTCTTTACTGAAAAAAATGAAGTGAAACTTCCTTTAGAGTGTGGCCTGTATTTACGCTGGCCACAGTCTCCTCTGTACGTTGTTGTCTACTTCTCCAGTCCATGTCCTCTGTTTACATGATGTCAGTTCTTGGAAGATTTCACTATTGTAGTTCAGTTTATAAAGTCTAATGGTTCTTGTACAGTGAAACGCTTCCCATGTTGACCTCAGAGCAAGGAAACAGTGTTCTTGCTTCAGTCACACTGCGCTGGCACGTGGCTTGGTGACATTGCAGCCACAGATCCCTGGGTGAGGTTATCAAACAGTCTGAGAGGTGAAGGCAGTCTTAACAACATGTGCAACTATTTGAGAAACTCCACAAGCTTTTGGGGAGCAAAAGACAAAGCAAAGCTCATTTGTTTTATCTGGCACATGCCTGATCAATGCTGATCAGATAGACTCTCTTGGTTTAGAAATTTCATGCAGAAAGGCAGATTCTAATTAACAAATCTCTTAGAAACAGGAAAAGTGCAGTAGCTGCAGGAAATGATTCTTTGCAGTCCCTTGAAAACCACCTGCCATAGCCAGATTGTTCGTAGAGCCTTCCTCATTCAAGAGATGCAGATTCAGCTGGAGATGAAGCAACAGGAGATGCAGCAGCAGATGAATCAAGAGATGCAGATTCAGCAGGAAATGCAATAGTAGGAGATGCTGCAGCAGATGAAAAAGGAGATGCAGATTCAGAAGAGATGCAGTAGCAGGAGATGCTACTGCAGATGCAGCATCAATAGATGCAGTAGGAGGAGATGCCGCAGGAAATGCAGCAGCATGAGATTCAGGAGGACAATCAGCAGCAGAATAAGTAGCAGGAGGTGCAGCAGCAGAAGATTTAACAAGAGATTAAGCAGCAGTAGAAGCAGCACAGTATACAGAAGTATTAGATGCAGCAGGATATGCAGCAGCAGGAGAAGCATCCCGAGATGCAGCAGGAGATGAAGCAGCAGGAGATGAAGCAGCAGGAGATCCACCAGCAGGATATTCAGATGAATGTGCTTATACAGCATTATTTACTACCATGTGGTATCTTCACTATGCTGTCCTTGTGTTTTATGATCACATGAAAGCTATGAAAAGCTGTAGGTCTATACTTCTATCAAAAATACGTGCCTTAAACATATAGTTACTTCTGAGACTGTAACAGTCAAAAATTGTAGCAAGGGAAATTCTTGATAGCTAAAAGGAACAAAACCTCCCTCATAATTGGAGTGTGTAAGGAACAGGTTACTCAGAGAGGCCTGTGACAAAACCAGTTTTGGAGATTTTCAAAACTTGTCCAAACGGGGCTCCTGGCAACCTGATCTAACTCATCACAAAGTCCCCTCATCTCTGGAGGCATTGCAATGAGAGTTGAGGCCGCATTATCTGGCTGATTTCCCAACTGCTAATAGGCATACACTCTGTTTAGTGAGGTACAGTGGATAAAATTTGCCATCTGTTTGCTTGCCAACAGTCAGATGGTAGGAACTGGAGATTTTGTAATATTAATGCAGTAAAATAGGAGAAGAAAGCTTGGTTATTGAGCTATCAGTCCATGTACCCACCTCAGATTAGCATTAGAATTGCCGTGACTATTATTATTTATGCATGCAAGGTTGTGTAACAGGCAACACTAAACAAGCATTTGTTGTTTCAATGTGTATTTCTGTTCATAAAACCGAAGCTTTAACTGGTACTTTCAATGCAGACTTCCTGGCTTTTTTTAGGCTTCATTTTTCATAAAGGCTTCTCTAAGAAGTCTGAGCAAATCTTGCCACATAAATAATAAAACTACAAAGTTAAGTGTTACAATGTTGTACTTATGTATTCCTTCTAGTAAATTATTATGTGGTGATGGATTTAATAAATTGTCTTATTTAATGAAGCGCTACAACAGTACACAAGAAGCCTCTATACATCATCTAGAACATGTTGTTTTTGATGACTTTCAGCTGAGTGAAGCTACTAATTCCATTCATATTTATCAAACCAGTCATGTCTATTCAATGTTGGTATTTAGAGGGGCAGAATGCATGGGTTTTTCCCTGAGGCAAATGAACATTATCTGTGTATTCAACAAATGGTAAGTAAATACCAAAAATTTCTGTTTGTCCTGTATCTGTTCTTCTAGATAGAGAACTTGCACGTCATGTAACAGTGCATGAGGCTTTTTGGGGGCTGTTTCTCCTCCTCCCCCATTTTAGACTGTTTACCTTTTTCACTGTGAACACACAAGGAATGGTACCTACAACAGACAGAGCTGCGTTAATGTAATTTTTTAAGTGGCATCCTATCTGTGAGAGAGACTCAGGAAGACTAACAAGGGGTTGTTTGGCAATGGAGGGGCAAAAATGTATCTCTTTATTTTTAAGTAATATGTCAGTACTTAAAGTAACTGCACATACGTTTGATAAAATATCTGTTAAAACTGCTACCTTCATGTTTTTTCCACTCTTAATTAGTTTCATTTTTAAAAATTGATATAGTTTGTACTGAAACAGGATATGAGACATAGATGGGGCTTGTCTGGGTTCTTTTCTAGGTGAAATCACAGTTCTTCAGGAGCAATTTTTTGATCCATTAAGTCACATATTTGTTTGTCAGGCAAGCACGTTTATAAAGAGCAGTAGAAATTTCATTTACTCAAATATATGCAATAATAAGATGATCTTAATTTTAAATTCTACACACAAACACTTTAGTCAATTAGGAAATAATTTAACCACAGACAAGGCATTTTTTATGTTTTTTAACACCTTCTGTAGTTGTGATTAACTTGTCTTTGTTTTCAGAAATTGTTACGACGGTTACAAAAAATGAAGTAGAAAATTGATGAAACATCCTGTCTATATTGGATAGTTCTTATAGAGAACATTTAAAACCATTGATTTGCACAATTGTTATTGCATTCACATACACTAGGGCATGGGCTGACATTGATTAGCCAGTATTTTTACTCAAACCTTAGTTGTTCAGCTGTAGTTTGTATATACAAAAGCATAGTAAGCTCAAGTCCTTTTAAACTTCATTTTAAAAAAAATCACGAATTAAAGTTTGTTACCTTTCAGAACAGCAGCAGGAGCTCTTTCCACAATTTCCTGTCATGTTTTCTTGTGTCGTCTCTTCCCTCTGACAGGAATGGCGTCGAACAGTCAACACTGCTCAATGGTGTTAAGTCCAGCTGGAAGGCAGTTACAAGTGGGGTTCCCCAGGGCTCAGTGCTGGGTCCAGCCCTGTTCAATGTCTTTATCAATGACCTGGATGAAGGCATCGAGTGCACCCTTAGCAAGTTTGCAGATGACACCAAGCTGGGTGGAAGTGTCGATCTGCTGGAGGGTCGGGAGGCTCCAAAGGGATCTGAACAGGCTGGACTGCTGGGCTGAGACCAACGGCAGGAGGTTTAACAAGGCCAAATGCCGGGTCCTGCACTTGGGGCACAACAACCCTGAGCAGCTACAGACTAGAAGTCTGGCTGGAAACTGCCAGGAGGAGAAGGACCTGGGGGTGCTGGTTGACAGTGACTGAACATGAGCCAGCAGTGGCCCAGGTGGCCAAGAAGGCCAATGGCATCTTGGCTTGGATCAGAAATGTGTGACCAGCAGGTCCAGGGAGGTTCTTCTCCCCCTGTACTGGGCACTGGTGAGACCGCTCCTCAAATCCTGTGTTCATTTCTGGGCCCCTCACCTCAAGAAGGATGTTGAGGCTCTGGAGCGAGTCCAGAGAAGAGAACGAAGCTGGGGAAGGGGCTGGAGAACAGGCCTGATGAGGAGCGGCTGAGAGAGCTGGGGGTGTTTAGCCTGGAGAAGAGGAGGCTGAGGGGAGACCTCATTGCTCTCTACAACTGCCTGAGGGGAGGTTGTAGAGAGGAAGGAGCTGGGCTCTTCTCCTAAGTGACAGGGGACAGGAGAGGGAATGGCCTCAAGCTCTGCCAGGGGAGATTTAGGCTGGACATTAGGAAAAAATTTTTTACAGAAAGGGTCATTGGGCAGTGGCAGAGGCTGCCCAGGGAGGGGGTTGAGTCACCTTCCCTGGGGGTGTTTAAGGCACGAGTGGACAGGGTGCTGAGGGACACGGGTTAGTGTTTGATAGGAATGGTTGGACTTGATGATCCGGTGGGTCTCTTGCAACCTGGTTATTCTATGATTCTATGTTTGTATGCTCTTTAAAGCAGTACTAGCCTCGCCCTGTTAACAGTCTGATCTTCTCCATGTGGTCTTCATGTACTTCCATATCTTTTTGATTTCACACACTGTTTGAGAGTTTGGTCTTTTATGATGATTTTTTTCCTAAAAGCTCCCTGATTTCACAGAGTATTTGAGATTTTGACCTTTCAGGATGATATTTTTCCCTAAAACCTCCCTGATCTCACAGTGTATTTGAAAGTTTGGGCTTTTAGGATGATTTTTTTCCCTAAAAGCTCCCTCATCTCGGAGTATATTTGAGAGTTCAGGCTTTTAGGACGACTTTTTTCCCTAAAACCACCTTGATTTCACAGAGTACTTGAGCGTTTGGGCTTACAGGATGGCGTATTTCCCTGAAACCTCCTTGATCTCGCAGCTTATTCAAGAATTCGGGCTTTTAGCATGAATTTTTTCCCTAAAACCTCCTCGATTCCACAGACTATCTGAGAGTTGGCGCTTTTAGGATGACTCTTTATCCCGAAAACCTCCTCGATCTCACATGCGATCGGACCGCAGCCTTCGTGAGGGAGCAGGCGACTCCCCCGGCGGGTCGGGCCGCAGGGCGGGCGCCGAGTCCCCTGAGGGGCTGGATGAGGGCGGGTTGGGGGGCGCCATGCAAGGCCGCCCCTGGCCGCACGGGGGCGCCGCACGGGGCGCGCCGCCCGCCAACGCCGCCCGCCCCGCCCCGCCCTTCCGCCGCCCCGCCCCGCCCCGGTCAGGTGACTGCGGGCACGCGCCCCGCGCCGGTGCCGCCCCCGCCCCCGCGATGGTGCTGGAGTCGGTGGTGGCGGAGCTGCTGAACCGCTTCTTGGGCGACTACGTGGAGAACCTGAACAAGTCCCAGCTCAAGCTGGGCATATGGGGGGGTAAGGACAGGCCCCGCGTCCTCCCGGAGCGGGGTTCGCAGCGGCGGGACCGGCCCCTCCTCTCCCTCCCTCAGGGAGGGGCGGGTCGTGCTCAGCCGCCCCCTTCCCTCTGCCCCTGCCTGCAGGCGCGGGGAGAGGGAGTAGGGGGCACGAGGAGCGCGGGGTCCCCCTGCTTAGGGGGCAGGAGGATCGTGCTGTCCCCCCTGCTTATGAGGCAGAAGGATCGTGCTGTCCCCCTTGTTTACGAGGCAGAAGGATCGTGGTGTCCCCCTGCTTATGAGGCAGAAGGATCGTGGTGTCCCCCTGCTTATGAGGCAGGAGGATCGTGGTGTCCCCCTGCTTATGGGGCAGGAGGATGGCGGTGCCCCCATGCTCAGGGGTTGCGGCTGCCCCGCTGTGGCTCCCAGGGCTGAGGCGCAGGTGACATTTTCTCTCTCTTCTCTGTTTGAGAACGTGCTTTGGGGTCTGGCTGCGGCGCAGAGCGTGGGGTAGGTGATCCTGGTGGCCCTGGGAGCAGGGGAGGTCTTAGCGGGTTGCAGCATCTTTCACAGAATCACACGACAGTTTATCTTGGAAGGGGCCTTAAATCATCCAGTTCCAACCCCTGACCCTGGGCCGGGACGCCAGACTGCTCAGGGCCACGTCCAGTCTGGCCTCAAACACCTCCAAGGCAGAGGCATCCACAACATCCCTGGGCAACCTGGGCCTCATCACCCTCAGAGTGAAAAATTTCTTCCAAATGTCTAATCTAAATCTTGCCCCTCCAATTTAAAGCTGTAAATCGTGTGTATGAAACACAGATGACCGTGCAGTAACATGGAGTAGCTTCTCCTGGGGAATGCATTGAACATAGAATCATAGAATAACCAGGTTGCAAGAGACCCACCAGATCATCAAGTCCAACCACTCCTATCAAAACATGTCAGTCTGCGACCCTGCAGGCACGTGAAAACCACTTGAAGTGCTATCTAGAGAGGACTGGCTCCTTTAGACACCTTTTAAGCATGAGGGATGAGACTTTTCTCGTCATCCCAGTTTTGCTTTTGCCACAATAGTAAGTTTTTAAACACTTATTCATTATTAATACCACCATTAAAAACTCTAAGGAATCTGGTATTGAGGTATGACGAGGTATAATATATGTGCTTTCCGCAGGTATTATTCTTTCTGCCAGTGTTCCGCTTGGAGATCCTATTGTGTTGCCTGTGTCAGGAAAAGTGAATGTATTTGGGGAAAATAGGCGTCTGTGTTTGTGATTAATGATTTTTCTATTACATAAAACCATCAAAACCAAGGTAAAATTTACCTGGTCTACCTTGCCTTGGTAGAACGGTAACTATCATTCAGAGCAAACGGAAAAGCAAGATTTCCTCTTAATTGTAGGTCTGCTCCACTGTGACATTTAGTCTGAATAATCAGTGTTTAATAACTTTTTCAATTGAGACATTTATTGTGCTGTTCTGTAACTGGAGTAAGATTTTCAGATTGGGACTTGGGAGAGTTGTAGTTGTGTTCCTTGTTCCAACTTCTGTAATAGTTGAAGTCACTTGTTCTGTACTTCTCTTTCTTCTGTATAGGTAATGTGGCACTTGACAATTTACAGATAAAGGAGAATGCATTAGTAAGTATTGTAATGATTTTTAAATTGTTTTTATGGGCCTAAAAAGTAAGCCATAGGATAAAATATTCCTGTAGTCTTATATTACACAGTATGCCACCTTTCCTGATTATTGGAAGTAAGTCCTGGGTTAACTGCTTCTAGTTCTGCTTATGTTGCTCAAACAGAGAAAGAAAAGAAGCTGTGATATACAAGGTAAGTGTGCTCCTTCAAAAGAGACTGAGAAGTTAGCAGGAGGATTTTGAAGCAAGTTTCTCAGTGTTTCATGCCTATACACATGTAAAACTTTTCCTGGTATTTGAGCCTTGAAATGATAAAACTTTAAATAAGCTGTTGGTGTATTTCTGTTACCATTTTGGTCATCCAGTACAACTTAAAAGGCTTATTTCTGGTGTAACTGCTACTGTATCATAATACTTGTGTGAAGTCATAGGGATTTTCCTTGTATGTTCGTGCAGTAGACATTTATATATTTCTGAAAAATGTACTAGATCTAATGGGTTTGTGCAGGCCTACTCTTTTTTTTTTTCTGGCTTTGGTTGGATAAATGGATTTTCAGTGCCTGGCTCGTGCAAATTGATTGTTCTAATTTACATCCTAAGCAGAACAGTAGTTTCTTCCTCAGGTGTTGGTGTGGGGATGCAAGGAGAAAAGGTTCATCCTTCTACATCACTTGATGGGTTTGAAGCTGATGTTCGTGACTTTCTGTGTAAATTGATGGTTGTTAAAACTGGCACGCATTAAATGTGTACTCTCTGAAAGTAAATATGGTTGTTCAAATGCTCCATTACTACCTTTTAAAATTGGAATGACGGAGTGAAGGAAAACGAGGAAATAAATTGCATGAAGTACCTATATTCTTGTCTGAAAAAAAAAGTTGGCTTTATGTTCTTTAGTTGAGCTAATGAACACCTGTACTACTCAGAGAATCTTACTGCTATCTTTAGTGTCAGACTTCACCGAAGAGAACTATTGTACTTCAGTGACTTGAAAGCCCCTTGGAACTTTGTATGCCTTAATCATTAGTTTCTCTTCACTGTTCTGAAGTTTTCTAAAATAGAAAATAACCTGCCCATTTCATCCATTCCTGCGAACTTTGTTGTACTTTAAAACTCTTGACACCATTATCTCTGTAGTTTGGTGTTTAAAAAAGGAAGGAAGAAAGTTTTATCTACTTTGCCCATGCTGTCATCATAGGAAGGAGAGTCAGGGTTGATTATAATTCTAGCAGTTCTGACTTAGAAAAATACGGTCGTATATGTGACTGATCAGAGCTGAAAGAGAGCCAAGACGAATTCAGGAACTGAAAACGGGGGATGTTTCTGGCTGCTCTACAATTGCAAGATGTTAGGTTTCTATGCAGAAGTAATTTAAGGAAGGTCAATACTGAACACCATTTTTAAGGATGTAGCCTGTGCCTTGAAAAATAAGGGATTATGAAAAGAATTTCTTGGTACTGTAAGTGAGACTTCTTATACATTTGTAAATATTAAAGACTGTTATCAAAAAGAAAAACCAATGTGTCGAATGAATGAAAATATAAAATTAAATTCTTGTATATAGGTAAAATCTACTTTTTAGTAACCTTTGGAGTAAGGTGTTATACTTGAAGGAGAGAACTGCCAGAAATGTGTAAATGCTTTGTTTGAAGGCTTTCTACAAGCCCAACCATATTTATGAATTCCTGAGTTGACGTGAGTATTGCTGAATAATTAAACCTCTGTTGTATGGAGAGCTGTTTCTGTTCTGGAACTTCAGTTCTGGGAAGATAGTTTTGCTGTATAAACCAGCTTATCTTTAAACTACATGAATCAGTTTAATACTTCATTTTTTTTTCTTTATAGAGTGAACTGGATGTACCTTTTAGAATAAGAGTTGGTCACATAGGTAAGTTTATGTTTCAATGTAAGCATTGAAATGGAAATTTTAGTACAGGCCAGTCTCTGAATTTCTTTTATCAGGCTTAAGTGATGTCTGATGTTACTCACTGTTCAAACTAGCATAGAAGTCTAATGTGTCTGTCCTGAGAAAGTCGTAAAATGTTGTCTGGCAAGGCCTGTGTAACTTTACAGGCTGGTATGAAAAACATGTCTGAAGTTCTCCCCAGATGCATGGATAATGAAGGAAGCTGTTTAGCATAGGCAGAATGTGTTTGGTTCTTTAAAGGACAGATTAGGAATATGAAGAATTTAAATAACATTTCTGAAGCTGGCAAACATGCCACAGGTATAGGAATTCTTAGGTAGTTGGTTTTTTAATTTGCTTTACTTAATGGGCAGCTTGGCTTTTTCACATGAAACATTTGTTGGAGATGAATGTTTGTTGTATTTCTTCTTCTGATTCCCTGGTAAAATCACGTTCAGCCCACTGAATTGAACTCTAGTCAGGATCTCGGGTTTTGATTTGAGGGTTTCTGACTCGCACTGCGTCTTCTGGCTTAGATGTATGGCTTATTTTCTTTGCATCTATTGTATCACTTCAAAGGCTTTATAAAATGTTTAGGACCGTATGGTTTCTCCTCGCCTTCTGAGAATATAGGGATAAGGCTTTTTGATGCCTGAGGTGTCACTTGGACTAAGCACAAAGTAGATTTTTATTTTAATGTAATTGTATCTGCTTTGTTTAGATAAACTTACTCTGAAGATTCCTTGGAAGAACCTCTATGGCGAGGCAGTTGTTGCAACTCTAGAAGGCTTGTATCTTCTGATAGTTCCTGGAGCCAGTACGTAAACACTTCAACAACACAGTTAAATAATGGGAGAGAAAAGTATTTAAGGGTACCCTGTAACTGAGTATTCAATAAGAATTCAAGTAAGCTGCCATTTCCAGTCTGTTCCCTCAGGGATATTTCTAGACAAATGCTGGCAAGTTAGCAGAAGGTGGCAGAAAATGGCACCTATTGCTTTTATAGAAATCTTTGGTTGTATCCATACCAAATTCAAGTCAACAGCCAAGTTTCCTGTCAAGCGTGCTTATCCTGAATCTGCTTTTCTGGCATGGTTTAAATCTTTTGGCTGTGGCATGATATAGTTCATCTGCTTCTAACTGACAGCAATGGGAAACAGTAATTCCATTAGAATGTTTAGGGAGAGGCAAGAGAATTAGAGAACTTCATTGGTTTGCTCTGAAATCAGAACCTCTCATGTATTAAGAAAAATTGCAAGTTTCTAGAGCGTCAAGCGTAAGTGTAGTATGTCTTGGAAGCCTTTGTTGTGTTGCACAGACCACATTTAAGGACCTGAATTTCCATGGTAAGGTGGTTCTGTGCAGTAGTGCTTAAACGTTGGCATGATCCTTTTGTGTCTTACTGTGTAAAAATAATCATTTCAGAGGCTGGATGCAGCTTTCAGCAATTAATCCTGGAATAGTCTTTATCGCAAACAAAAGTGTTTTGCAATATAGTGTTGAATATGGTGTGCATTGCTTGAATATGCATTTATATAACTTGAAATTTAGGACTAAATCTGTCCTAACTTGGCTTACAGGCATTAAATATGACGCAGAGAAGGAAGAAAAATACTTGCAGGACAGTAAACAAAAGGAACTGGCAAGAATTGAGGAAGCCTTGCAGAAAGCGGCAGAAAAAGGTACTGAGTTAACAATACAAATGTCCACTGGAATTTGAAGACTTAGACTGTGCTATGGAGAAAAGTCCTGTTCTGCGATTGACTTAAATTTCGTGTTTTCAAGTGTCTAACTAATCTTACTACAGTGTTTTGACAAGCCTTTTGACTCTAAAGCTTGAAAGACATGCTATTTGTTTCATATTATTTATTTTACTCTTTATTTATCTAGTCAGCTTCCATTTGAAGTGGGAATTTGATATCTAGTATGTCTTTATTTTTCTTTGCTTCCTTAAAGTTCTAGGGGAACAGTATCAAAGATAGAAACTGCATTGCATGAGGCTGATATTACCTTGCTTTAGAGCTTCAGCAATGGATGTTTAATAGTGAGTTTTAGAGGTGCATGTGATAGGCTGCTCTTTGCTGAAAGGAAACTTTAAGGAGAGTGGTAAGGTTTGTATTTTTACTTCAACAGCAATGCTTTTATTTCATTTTCTGCTGTCCTTTTGTGATGTACTGCTCTTTGACTGGTTTGAGAAACAAGATTCTCTTGAGCGGGAAGTAATGTGTGACACAAAACCAATTGAAGAACATGGGAAACTAACTTTTGATCTAAGTCATTAAAAATTTTAGATTTTGTTATAGATTGAAATAGTTGATCACTTCAATCCGGTTAACCTCATATGTGTTTGGCTGGTTTTTACATATCTTTAACAAAATTATGGCATAAATAGGCTATTTCGGGCAGAACCAGGCTCAGAACTAGTGACCGGCACATGGCAGAGGAAAAAGTAATAACTGGAGTTTTTGTCTGAAGTGAGATGTATTTGTTGGGCAGGATAATGGTTTTTAAGATGCATCTCTTGGATGGCTGTAATGCTGCAAGTCATTGCCTTAAACAAAATGGTGTTTTTACAGAACTTAGATAGTTTGATTATAATCTTTCTGCTTATTTACTTTTTCAGTTACAGGACTCTACTATCTTGTTCCTGTTTTGCTAGTTTGAGATGTACATTTGCATAGTTTAGATGTACAAACTGGATAGTTTTAAGCTGTAATTATCCTCTCAATCATTATGATCCTTATGGTGCCCTTGCAGCTTGACATAGTTTGTGATTCTGTGATCATATCTCGGTGGTGGCTATTTGTATTTCTGATGTTGTACCAGAGTGTTGTATTCAGGAAGACTTGTGTAGCTCTTGCACGAGCACATCTCATGCTTTTGCTAGGTACAGAAGTCTTAAGGCCCAAATTGCATCTACATATATGCACCAAATACTTATAAGAAATACATCTCTTTCTACAGGCTTTTAAGAGAACACAGTAGCTGCTGAAAGTCTATGAAATATCTTGAATGGAAAGTTACCAGAATTCATGAGTTCTCAGCTCTGTTTGCTTCTCTGATAAGTACTGAGCTTAGCTTAGTGGTTAGCATCTTGATTCAGTACTTGGGTTTATTTAGAGTCTCTTAGCATAAGTAGTCCTGGAGATATTTTCCTTTAGACTTTTTGTTGAAATATTGAGCAAAATGGTCACATCACTGTGCAGTTAGTGTAGTGCAATGGGGAACTGATAACAAGCTCTGCCCGCACAAACTGACAAAACATAACTTTGTTTTCTAAGCTCTTAATATCTATCAGTATAAAAACTCAATTTTGGAGACCAAAGCTTGCAGCTGTTGTCTTTTGCGGGATATAAGTAAAATGAAAATTTCATAATTCACCTATGTAGGTAATCTTTGAAACAAGATATTCTGAAGTGACTCTGGCTGTCAGATACCGTATGATACTAATGTATCATACAAGTTTTAAAAACTCAACATTAAATATGGAGCTGATTTCCTTCTTTTAAACAAAATGTATTTTTTTGGTTATTTGCTGCCATGTGGACCAAGGCACTCATTCACAAGATTCCTTGTATGGGTTGGAGAGTCTGATTTACAAGGACGCCAAGCCTGGTGGGTATGGACGATTAAATTTTGTGCATGCATGATGGGTGTGCAGCTTACATTTTTAAAAACAACCACCTCTCAAGCAGCCAAAAATATAAATGAGAAAATAATAAGTGTTCGGTAAGCACACATATATTGATGGTTCTAGAAATAAGTTTTTGATGAGCATGTGTTCAAGTGGAAACTTGCAATGGCTAGTCCTGTCGTAAATGCTGACAACAGTCTACTGTAGTTTTTAAAACACAGTGTTTAGGTGTTTTAAGAATAGAGCATGACTAACTTTACTTAAAATGTCTGTGCTTAAGATACTGGGAGGTCAGGCTGTCTTGGAACTGTGGACAGGCAGAATGAACCATAGTAGATGGAAGACATTTAGCATCCTTTTCCATGGTTCTGTTTGTTGGATTGCTCTCAAGATAAACAATATTGAACCAGATATCCAGAAGCCTATCGTTAGCCAAAATTACTTAGAGGGCTTATATCTAAGAGCAGGATTAGAATGAGCTTAAAACCACACGTTTAGGTACTCCGTAGTAATGGATGCGAGTAATCAAGAGGAAAACCACATTGCCTTGATTTTGTCATACACCAATGTGAAAGCCTGAGAACTACTGATTCAGTAGTAGGTGAAGGAAACTGTCTTTTTAAAAGATAATTCATGTAGGATTACTTGTACTGTTAAAAGAAGCTTTTTTTCCAAAAGGAAATGTTATTGCTGTACCGCATAGTTTTTCCGTTTTGCTACTTGTAGACTTATCACCTTACCTGTTAGACAAGTTGAAATCTTAGTAGGCACTTTGCCCTCCTTTGTTTGAACACGCATGCAAATTACATAAAGATAAAGTTGCTCCCTAGGGTTAAAACACTGTTGTACTTGCTTCTTTCTTGTTTTAGTGAGATACGCCCTTCTGGCACTACCATCTCTTAAAGTTAAGCACAGGCAGTCCTGTTACTAAGTTTCCCTTTGTACAGATAGAGGAAGGAAAAAAGCAATGCAGCTCACCAAACTGTCTTTCTTTAACAGTGTAGAAAAATATGAGCATTAATTTAATTTGTGAAATGGTTGTGATTATGTGGGTCACAGTTTGTACGTAGATAATAGAATTCAATTTCATAAAAGCTTTTAAAGAGTCTTTTTTTTTTCCTTTCATTTTAATGCCTTTTTTTTTGCAGTTACTGGTATCATCCTTTCAGATCACTTGCATACCATAAGCATGAGAAGCGTATTGAAAAGTGCATTTTGGCTTTCCATGTACAGCTCAAGTACCTTAACTGGGAAGTTATGCCATTGTATTATGGTGAAGCCTCTTATGAATTCAAACTTCCATGTGTGTTTTCTCCACATGTATATTATTAACTGTTCAGCTATGACAGTTATGACAATTATGCCTTTGCCTGAGGTCATTAAATAAAAAGCAGACACTTGGATTGCAGAAAACCTTTTCACCAGGGCTTCTAGTTAAGCAGTCATGGCTCTGTTTTAGATTTTTTTTGTCCACAAGTGGTCTGGAATTCTATGCAGTGCCCTCATGAAATGGTCTGGGTTTGTAGTTGCTGAGAAGCCTGGTGATTATTTCTGGTTCCTCACACTCTTGAGACGTTGCGTAAGGAATATATGAAAATATATTCCCTGAAAATGATTAAAAGTATACAAAATTATGAAAAGTTAGGCTCTGTGCTATAGGAAGTAGCTGATTGTTTTCTTAACAGATCTGAAATTCTTTAAAAGCTTTTAATGATACCTTACTATGGCATTCTGCTTTAACACAAACTAAACTTTCTGCCATCTTCTCTTATGCTTTCTTACATTTCTGCTTTACTAACTTGAATTTTATCATTTTCCCAAAAAATTGCTTGCGCTGAAAAAGGACGTAAGCGTAAAAAGTATAAAAAGCATTTTAAGAGACCCTTTAAAAGTCATGATCGTTCAAAAGGTGGGTAAAAGTTATGGCTTTTAACTTTTAAAAATACTTTGTTTTCCATTTGGATGAGCTTTTCTTAGTCTTGGATATACATCCAGTTTCGATACGTGTACCTTTTTTCTGCTGTTTGAAAGAGAGGATGTAAATTGGATGTAAATCCCACGTGATTGTATTGTTACTTACTTAATCTTGGAGGGAGCTGCAACACAGACTTGTAATTGGAGTAAAAGCTTTGTGGGGACCCTAGATAAGCTTTGTAAGGCATCCAACTTTTATTGCTGCTGGTAGCTGCATCTGGCTGGAAAAATGTTAACGGGTTGCCTGCTTTCATTTGAAGGTCTTGAAGGTTTGATAAGCACTTCTGCCCTTTTCTTTATCAGTATTGTGTTGATTTCTGTTAATAGGGTGTGGGAGTTGTGAAGAAGTGATTACTACAAGAAAATATGAGTAGCATGTAAAAGTACTATAATGTTTTGGTTTCTTCTAATTTTTTTTCCCTGCAATGAAGTGCAGTCTTGACTAAAATAGTGTCACATCGTGTTCGAAGTAAAGTCTTTTCTTTTTAAATGGTATCTACTGAACCTCTCGTAGGTTTTAAAAAAAAGAAACAAATATTTTTTATAGAAGGATACTCAAACTTATAGGAATATGGTGTTCATACAGCATTGCATATTTCAAAAGTTACAAACAGCTCAAGTAAGTCTAGAAATCAAACTGAGAGCACAGTCCTACACTCAGTTAAGACCAGTAGTTCTTATTTTTCTGCACTTGCCTACCCGTAACATAATATATAACCTAAATAAGTGAAAACTTGAATGTTAGGTATTTATGTCAGAGTAAACCTTAAATTTATGTTAGAATAGCTGTTTGTGTTGTTAAACTCAAGGCACAACTACTCTACTGCATGATGACTTCTAAAAATTTCTTATTTTAGACAAACCAAAGGAGGAGAAGAAAGATACTTTCTTAGAAAAGCTTGCAACTCAAGTGATAAAAAATGTGCAAGTCAAAATCACAGGCATTCATGTTAAATATGAAGATGATGTAAGTATCTGGAGCATATTCTCTTCATTTTAAATTGGACTCCAGTACAGTCATGATTTTCTAGTCCGTAGAGAGAAACTGTTATCTGCTGCCTTGAAAAAGTGCTCACTAGATGTGAATGGTGGATATTTATTATACGTTAACGTTGTGCAGCTGATGTACAGAATTTTTTAGTGTCCTGGGTAAAATCCAGAATGGCAGAAACTGCTGGGGTTGCAGAGGAGTCTGAAGGCACATCGTTGAAAACTATTAGTAAATGACAATGTTTGTATGAACCAAACTGGTATTACTCTAGTCTGCTTCCAGCTTCCTTTAGGAAAGCGATATAGCAGTTTATCATGAGATAATTATATGTAATAGAAAAACTTTGTATATAGAATGATTCCCAAATAAATAAATAGCTGGTTTTTGGAATTTTTTTTATGTTTTTGTAGGTCACAGATCCACAGTGTCCGATTTCCTTGGGAATGACTTTAAGCGAACTTAGTTTACTGGTAATGTGTGTGTGCATTCATGTTCTTATGTTTATTTTCACTTGTCTTTGGAGTAGCAGAAAGGACAAGTCATGTATTGATGTATAATGGAAGTATGTGTACAGCTGGAAGTGAAGACAGCCTTTTATTCAGGCAAATAGTGCTTGAATTTTGTGGAAGCAGAAGGGAATATAATTGAGGAAAATCACACCGAGACTAGTGATTTATTCTCATGATCTCAGTGATCTTTAAAACTGAATATGTTTACTTTCATGGGGGAGTTTATTTTAGCCCTAATAATTGAGGGCAAACATTGCATTATGATCATAAAGAATGTGGTATTTTGCTAGACCTTTTGAGAAACGGGGAGAGAAAATTTCAGTTAACCACTGTTTTCATTAGATGCTAATAAATCTACGTGTAGGATAAGGAATTGAAAATCAAAATAAACTGACAGATTCCATCGTGGATTTTGATTCGTGTGTGTGTGGTCTAGAGAAACCAGCTTCTGTAGTCGGGTGACACCAAAATGATGCATTCATTCAGTACAGGATAAAACTGCAAATGTGTTCAACAAGATGCACACAGTGACTTTTATCACTTTGAACTTATAGACAACAAATGAGAACTGGACACCTTCTATTCTGAATGAAGCTGCAAAAATAATATACAAGGTAATGTGGTTTTATTTTTCTACAGAAATGAAAAGAGCAACTGAACTTGGAGAGAAAAATGTCTAGGGTTCTAAATAAAAATTGGGAAAACAGTTCACTTTGCATCTCCTGATTTTCTTAATTTTGCCATGTACTTAAACGGAAGTGGAACACAAATAATTGGCTTTATATGAGGCATAACTTTCAACTCCATGGTTTAAATCATTTCCTTTAAATGCAGACACCGATCCCTTCATCAAATGCATTATATGGCAAGTCTGTATGGTAACTACAGTTCAAGTAGGTTGTCAAGTTGCTGTTTCCTACTCTAGTCTGTGTGCCTACTGTAATTGGGATTCTGGGAGCTAAGCGGCCTCTGTTCTTCCTGTCCTCCAACCCCATGCTGAAGAGAGGAAGCAGAGATATAAGAAGTTATAGGAACCATGTAAGAAGGTTTCCTGGCAGCTTTGTTAAGCCAAGCGTTTGTTCCGTGCACCTTTGCTCCTGCAATCTGGAGTTGTATTTAATAGATGTGCATGAACTTGTGTGCTTTAAGAATGTGCTTTTTAGCAGTTCAGTTTTCACCTCAGAAATAGTATTACAAGATTAAATACATACCACTGCTAATAGTGAATTTGCTGTCTAGTCTGGTTTCGGTTGTTTTCTATTTTCACAAAACGAAAGCTAAATGCATGGGCTAACTACTGTGGTGCATGAAATCTGTTGAATGTTTTCTTTCCTGTGCAGCTTTTGCGCCTGGACAGTCTGAGTGCTTATTGGAACGTACACAGCAAAATGTATTATCATGGCTCCAGGGAACAAATACTGGTAATGTATAAGAAAAAGCATCATACAGTACTATATTGTAGCTGTTGTAGTATTCAAAACTACACCAAACTAATTTCTACCCCTCTCCTCACCCTTATGGTCGACTGTATTGTGATACCAGAGGCATATGTTCATTGCATCAGTGATAGCTAGAATTTTTTTGTGAACTTTATGCATTATCAACCCTTACAGGTTTTAGAAATGGTCAGAAACTGCATCTGTAAAATCATGTTCTGTTGGCATATTCATCTTGAATTTGTGACTTAGTAGTGTATACTAAATAAGTAAACTTCAGAAGGATTTATGTAAACAAGTCACTTGGCTTGAAATAGCAGACATGTAAGTATTGTTGCCGATTTGTCTGAGTCTCATTTCATTGTACTGGGGAGAAGATCAGGTGTGCAGTGTACGCTGTCTGTGTCTGCCTTCTCTTTCAGTTGTGAGTGCTCTTTGTGCAGAAATGGTAGATCGTTGAACCACTGTCTTTATAAAGGTTATACAAGTGTACTGTGTGTCCTTGTACAATACTATTTGTTTCTTATTTTTCTGCTCATCTTCTACAGATACCTTTTTTTCTTTTGTTCTCTCCTTATTAGGTCAAGTGTATATGTTGTTAAGCTTAGTACTGGCCTGGAACGTTGAATCGGAAATGTGAAGTGTTTAAAACCAGCCAGTAATTTCATGTTCTTTGAGTCTTGTTATGTGGAACTTGAAACCTAAGTTCTTTTATTTCTGTTCTGTTTCCCTTTGTAGGGCCCTGTTTAGATGATGTTATGAAAATGTTGACTACTCTTCCTGTCTACAGTCTGTTGCTTTTTTCTTTCAAGAGCCAAATTTCCGCAGGGCACTTCCACTTTTTTAGTTGTGCAGAAATGCTTACATATTTTTAATAGCCAAGTTGCTTTAGCCACAGAAGTCTCCAGAATTACATATCTGTGGACATTTTCTCTGTTGCATCTCAGTCTGAAGTGAAATGTGAATGCAAACCAATACACAGTTGGAATTGACAGCAGCAGGCTATATTAGCCTTCCTATTTAGGAGGAGGAGGCCCTTGCAAAATACATGTGAACTTAAGTTGGTCTACTCAAAGTTTAGAGGATAATGAACAAGTAATACCTTTCAGCAACTACTAGACAGGGTCGTATTCTTTTACAGGATCAGCTGAAAAGAGGAATTCCATGTAGTGGTAACCAGCCTCAAGACTACCAGTACAGTAAGTGAGCCAAGAATGAGTGAATTTTAACTGTTATGTACGTGTTAGTATATAGAAGCCTGACCTGATGGTTGAAAACTTTTATGTTCCAAAAACCAAAACATAGTAGAATTCATATGCTTTTTGACTACTGCCAAGCTATCTGAATTTTGCTAAGAATCAAATTCTGATACTGTGGGTCTTGAGCATATGTGTTATCAGTGCAAAGTGGTTGATATATGTAAGTAATGTAAGATCATTTCTCATACTTCATTTGTAAGCATAAACTTAATCTCAGTTCTTTTATCTTAAAAGTCTTTAGACCCGTCTCAGCCTCTGCAAGACTGTGTATCAACCCGTATGCAGAAGTAGAACTAAAATCTCCCAAGGTTGATTGTAATGTCGAAGTACAGAGAATTGTCATTGAATTCACAAAGCCACAAGTAAGTTAGCTTGGTACCCATTATTACCTTTTTCAGTTTGTGATGAACTGTAGGATTTTTTTTTGTTGGAAAATGTTCTTCTTTGGGAATTTTCTGCGTATATGCAAGTAGACTCTCTAAACTGTTAAGCACTAACTATGGGAGTAGTGTGGGACCATTTCCTTACGTGTAACAGTCACTTCTTGGTGCTAGATTCTGACACGCTGACCCTGTTATCTGTGGACCCTCTGGGGACATTCAGCCCTTCCAATAGATTCCTTTCACACAGAGAATGGGATCATTCTTATGATTATAAAACTGTAAGCCAACATTATAACTGCAGAGATGCCGAGATAAAAGGAAGGGTAGGAATGAATGGTGTGCATTGGCTTCAGCAACAAAGCCTGCTTAAGTATCAAGGAGCTCATTTAGATAGCTCCTCAGCAATGTTAGTATTTTCATTTGTTCAGTGATAATTTATAGTTAGTTTGCTAGACAGCTTTTTAGCACTTTGTGATGTCAGAGTGTAATCTGAGTTCAGAACAGTATCAAGGAGGTTAAGTAATACCAAGGCAGTTCTAAAATTTGTGAAACTGTGTATTAACAAATAAAGAGAATACTATTGTCTTGAGAAAGCCTGAGACACTGTGCTGAGCAAGCTAACAAAAATGCAAATCGATTTTATTCTTCAAGGAAACCAGAAATTCATGTGGTGGTGTCCTCGAAGACCCATCCATACAGTTGGTCCACTTTTACATGCTAATCAAAAAATGCACAGGCCTAAACTTCTTTATAGTTTAGGGAATACTGAAGACCTCTATATACATGTATGTTAAGTGCTGACAAAATCTGAACCTCTGCTAAGAAACTTGAGGGGTTTTTTTGTGCTTAGTACCTCAGCATGATAGACCTTCTGGAGTCCATAGATTACATGGTTCGCAATGCACCGTACAGAAGATTTAGGCCAGATGTACCTCTCCATAAAAATGCGAGACAATGGTAAGCTGTGCACGTTTGTGTATTCTTCGAGGAGGTGCTGGATTCCTCTCCAGTCTCTTTGTTCTCCTTTGTGGTTAACTGTAGTTTTAAAATTAGATTGCATGTATCATTGTGACTTCCAGAGAGCTTTGCGTAGCCAAGTGGAAAAGGCTTGCAGAAGAGAACCAAATGCTGAAAATCTTGCAGAGCTCATGTTGGTTCTCAGAATTTCTGAACAAAACACTGATGTTTTCTCTAGAGGCTAAACTATAATTTTAGAAAGACTAAAGAATAAAATCAGCAGATGTTTTACAAGGGAAATATATATGTCAACTGTGATTTTGAAAGTTTTGAGCTGATAACTGTGTGGTGTTTTCCTAAGTACTAACTGATGCTGCTGATCAAAGTGCTTAAGTGTACTTGATGCTTTTACAGCCCAAATTTGCAAACCTGCAGAAGTCAATAAAGAATGCAGATTTATAGCTCTCCAGGCATTTAATATAAGCCCTTAGTCTGTTTTTCAAAAGTGATTTTGAAGCCATTAAAATTTTTACAAAAAACAAAGTTACTTAGAGGACATGCGATAAGCCAAGCGTTTGCATATTAATGAACTGCATCTGCAACTTTTAAGTTGTAATACACAAACATATATGGGAAGTTGCTCACAGTCATGGAATTCTTGTAGGTGGATTTACGCAGTTAACAGTGTTCTTGAAGTTCACATCAAGAGACATACTCGAATGTGGTCATGGAGTAACATAAAACAGCACAGACACCTTCTGAGGAGTTATAAAAATACATGCAAGTGCAAGCTGACACAGAGTAAACTGTCAGAAGAAACACAGAGGCAAATTCAGGTATGTTTTTTTCTTTGGAGAGGGTATGTTTTGGCCCCTTTATTAAATAATTCTTTAAATACACAGGACGGCAAGGTTTGTGATTTCACAGGAACACAAGAGCTCTGAGGAAATAGTGTTTTCATCAACTGCAGTGTAACCTGAAAATACTAGTGAAGGGGCATTTAAATAAACCCTTTTTGGTTGCGGATTAACTTGATGCATTTAATGAAATACGAGATTCATCTATAAAAAAACCCAAAAAGACTGCCTAAAATCAGGTTTCATCTTCTAATGAGCTTCTGGGTGGGGTATACCTTTGAAAGGAAGGAGCATGTCTAGAAACAATTTGGAGTGTAAATATGAAGGAGCTGGCAAATGATTTCATAATTCTTTTTTTCAGGACCTAGAAAAGAAGCTTGATGTCTTCAATATAGTCTTAGCAAGACAACAAGCACAAGTTGAGGTAAGAGAGTTTTGTTCAGCAGTAGTGTAATGTTTCATATAGGACGTCTTTGTCACAATAGTGTCTTCAAGAAGTTTCTGCTGCTGAGAATTATAGGATCAGGAGGTGGAAAAGCAAGTTTCCTATTCTTCCATGACAAGTGTAAATAAATTTCTCAACTGGAGAACAGTTCCAAAAACCTAGCACTGTGTGTGCAGTTATTGCTACCTGCATTCTACCATTCAGGCAACTAAAGATGATTTATTAATTCTTTTCTTCCTTTGACTTCTGTTATTTCAAGACTGGTTCTGCAGCTGTCCAAGATCAAAAATGATCAAAGATGAAAAAATAAGGATGATGTTTCTTATTTTTGAGGTATTTGTGGTTAGACTGTGACTTTTAATATGCAAAGTAAAAGCCTGAGCAAAATTTGAAAGTTTTAAATATATTTAATAATGCAGGCTCAGTCTTCAGATTTGTTACTGCTAGACCTATGGAATATAATAGCTTCTTTTACACTCTAAAATACTGTCTTTTCATGTTGTTCCTGCCTTTTGGTAGTTTAAATGCTAGTGAAATGTGTAGAAAAGAGCCATCCAAAGTAAAAGAAACACGTGTACGCCCCACAACCCCAATGCTCTTTTTCCTTCTGTTGGGTAAATCCAATTGACCTTAATCCCTTTTGGGGTGGTGTTGCTGTCCATCAGTTAAATGTCTGCTCAACATGCACACATACATGCATTATTTATTGAAAATCTAAATACGTAGTTGTTCTATTAATAATATATTTTTATGTCTGGTTTGTAGACAATAAGATCAGGACAAAAACTACTGAAGAAGAAAACCACTGAAACAGAGGAAAAAAGTTCAGGATGGTTTGGTGGTTTCTGGGGTAGAAGAGAATCTAGGAAAAAGGAAGATGAAGAATCATCTGTTCCTGAAAGTAGGTGTAGACTGTAATGCAGTAACTTCTATAGAGACTTTAAATGTTTGCGTACATTAAGAAGAAAGTTTTACAGTATGTTTGGCCTTTCTACTATGCAGAAGGAGGGAGCATGGCAGAAACAGTGCAGTGCAGCATCAATCCATTTTATAGTATTAATGTTAAAAATCATTGGGATGACAAATAAGGCATAACTCTGAAAGGGCTGTAAGTGTTCCAAAGACTCAGTGAAGAGGAGGCTATGGAGCTTATAGCTGTGGTGTAATAGGTATCAATGGGAATACTGTGTTCTGGTGATCTGCTGTCTGGACCAGAGGTTTGTCCAAAGCGTGCTTCTCAAAGGTGTTTTCATCATTGTGAAGCATGGGTACTCTTATCATGTAAATTATATTGATTGCTGTGCTACACATGTACAAAAACTGCTTCTGTGTGTATTATTTTACAATATCAAACTTAGTGCAATATGAAGAATCAGAGAAACATGTCAAAAGAACTGAAGTGTGGTAGAAAAAAAATAGGAGGAAAAATACTTGTCATTAATAATTGAAGTGCAAGTTTTGGGGCTTTGTGTTTTTTAGCCATTGATGAACTAATGACACCAGAAGAGAAAGCTAAGCTCTTTACTGCTATTGGATATAGTGACAGCTCACATAACCTTTCCTTACCAAAGCAGGTAAGCAACTTCTGAAGGGGACCACGGTAAAAAAAAAAAAAAGACCCAACAAAAAAAAGCCAAAGAGAAAATGTTTCTGATGTATGTTAGCCTATAGATAAGCAGTAGAATATGTGTCAGTGCTAGCCAAGCCTGTTTTGAATGTGCAAAAAAGATATTAAAAAGTAAATTCAGTAAACACAAAGAAGAGCTAGGATTTTCTTCGGTCGTGTTCTGCCTCGTGCATAACCCTAATCTGGAGCGATTTAGAAGTAGGAGCAGTTGGACAATAGATAAGTATTTGCAACTTGGAAGAGAATTCAAGCAGCTGAATGTAAAAGAAGAAAGATTCCATGTTACCTTTTTCATTGCATCCGGTTTTTGCTACTTGTGAAAACTAATTTAGTCTAAATTAAGAGTTCTTAAGTTATCCATAAGGCTAATTGTTATTTTCTCTGTCCTTCTTGCTAGTATGTTGCCCATGTTGTGACACTGAAGCTGTTAAGCACTTCTCTTACAATTAAGGAAGACAAGAATGTGGCGGAAACTCTAAAAGTACAGATAATTGATCTAAGTACCAAAATATCACAGCGCCCAGGAGCACAAGCCATTAAGTAATTGGATTGGATTTTCTTTTTGTAGAAACGTTATCTTTTCCTTTCCACTCTATACCCTTCCCCTGCGCCTCCTCCCTGTCGTGTCATTTGTTGAATTAAATAGAATGGAATGAAGAAAGGAATACTATTTGTTAGTCCTCATGAATGGAAGTAAGCTCTTTCTAGAATCCGAATGTTCAAGTGGTGAATATTAATTTTAAGCAGTGTTACCTAAGCTGTGTGAAATGGTTTGGCTGACACACGCTAAGCAAGCTACTGAATGTATTGCCTGCTTCCTACAGAATCAAAAAACTGTATTTATGGGCAGGAGAATAACCAGCATGTAGGAAACAAACTCCTTCTTGTGTTTTAGGAGAGGGAACACCAGGAATATTAAGCAGAAATTATTGGGTTGCCTGGTCACTGAATAAGATTTGCATTTATTAATATAACAGTTTTTTAACTGTGTGTTATGTTAGTCCTGTTGAGCTTCATTAAAGTCTTTCTCATCTTGCTTGTCTTTCCTAGATGGAACTGTTCTGTACTCTAATCAAGTGTACTTAACTATTCATCTTTAGGGTTGAAGCAAAGCTTGAAAACTGGTATGTTACAGGCCTGAAACAAGAAAACATTGTGCCGTCTCTTGTGGCTTCCATAGGGAATAGCAAGTCTTCTCTACTTAAAATAGAATTTGACATTAACCCAGAGGATAGTACTGCTGACCAGAGTCTTACTATTGAATCGCAGCCTGTGGAAATAAAATATGATGCAGTGAGTAGTAGCCAAATCACTTCACTCTTCCTTTGATTCTCCTTTCTCTGCCATTTTTCCCTTTGCTCTGCCAATATCTGGTTTTGAGTTTTTACTGGGTGGCTTCTGTGTATATTGATAATTCTTGTCTGTTCTTTTCTTTTTTTTTTAATAAAAGAGAACAATAAATGCAATGGTAGAATTCTTTCAGACAAGTAAGGGAATGGATCTTGAAAGATTAACATCAGCTACATTAATGAAGCTGGAAGAAATCAAGGAAAGAACTGCTTCAGGTAAGAGAATAACAGGAGTGAATCCTTGAATGTCTCAAAATGTTTCAGTATTATTCTCTAAATGATTAGCTTACGTTTTGATTGCTGGCCAAATAGTAGGATTGTTTTTTTTCCTTGAATTTTTGACTTGGTGGATTAGTGGATGTTTCATTAGGGAGGAGGATTAGGTTTAGTGAGAAATCAGTAGAATGCTGCAAAATTAAATGTTTACTCAAGATGCATTATCTTTCACATAGATAGCATATCTGTATATGTAAACTGGCACAACTGTTTCACTTGTGACTAGTATTTCACTTTTAATATCCCTTCCTTTTATTTAAGGATTAGCTCATATAATTGAAATGCGGAAAGTCCTCGACTTGAAGATAAATCTGAAACCTTCCTACCTTGTGGTTCCACAAACTGGTTTCTACCATGAAAAATCGGATTTGCTGATTTTGGACTTTGGTACATTGCAGGTATATAAATGACTTGTCTTAAAAGCTCAGATGAAGAAAATATTCTTTTAACATAGCTGTCATCTGAAACTACCTTGTTTTCAGAAGGCAGAGGTAATGATCTGTATGAATATACTTTACTATAGTACTTAGCGAATTAATTTGGGTCAGCAGTTTGATCGGTGTTGAGAGCAAATAAGTTGTCTTTGAAATACTAATTAATCTTCCCAGCAAACATTTGCGTTTTGTAATGGTGATTGTAATAGCTTATCATTTAATATCTTTAATTTCCTTATCAAAACACATCAACTTTTGTTTCCTTCTCTGTATAATGATAATCCTTATTAATAAAAGAGAATATAGTTTTGAAAAAGTTGATTCCCTTGTTCCTAAAAAATTGAAAGGTTTTAATAATTTAACTTCATTTTAGCTGAGTGATTAAATATTTGTTCTTGTACTCCAGCAGTAAACTTGCAAACTAATAAGAAAAATCCTTTTGCGTAACTTGAATTAATTGGATTGAGAGACTTCTACGTATTCTTGATAAGTGAATTGTGAAGTGAATGAATATCTCTTCTCTGTAAGATTCCAGATGTCAATCATGGATCTTTTTCATCTTAACTACAATTAATAGTTGTGTATATTGTGTAAGTTTTGGACTTAATCTTTTCTTCATATGTTTAGCTGAACAGCATAAATCAAGACAGTAGTCGAGCTTCCAGCTTTTCATCTTTAGAGGAGATTATGGACAAAGCTTATGACAAATTTGATGTGAAAATAAAAAATGTGCAACTTCTTTTTGGAAGAGCAGGTAATAAAACAGCGTAGTTTCTGTTTACTCAAAAGGTTAATGAAGGGCACCTGTCTGTGATAAATACGTTCTCTAAAGAGAAAAGGCAAACCAGTACCAGCAGTTAACTGAAAAATAGAGTATAATGCATGCCTGATGTTCAAATGTGATCAAAAATCTTTAGTTTTGATTCAGATCTGCTGGCTTTTTTTGTGTGCAACACCTCTTAACTTTGTTGCCAGCAAGCTATGTAAATATATAGAACTGTTATGTTTTCGGTCATATGCAGGAAAAAACAGCTAAAATTTGCAATTAGGAGTGTTTTTTTGGTCTAAATTTATTTAATGTTTGCAGGCGAAGACTGGAAAAAGGCTCGTTTTCAACATCCATCAACTTTACACATATTGCAGCCTATGGATATTCACGTACAGTTGGCAAAATCCATGGTGGAAAGAGATGCCAGGATGCCAAAGTAATATGTTAATGTTGAAACTTTTAAATTATTGTGTACTTAAAGAAAACAATACAGTTTATTTTCCCCAAAAGTTCATTACACTTTATAATTTGAAGGTGTAAACCTAAGAAATACAAGTAGCTTATTACTTTTTACTTTTTGGCCTGTAGTTCCCTGTTCACCTTTGGTGGTACTGACTGTACTGAGGTTCAAGTGATCCAAGACCTGTCTTTAATGCAGAATCTCTAGCTGTACTGTGATTTCATGTTTTTATATCAGCTTAGATAGTCGTAAGATTTAAATCAAGAATTAGTATGTGGTATTTTGTCTTGGCAATTAATCCGAGTTTTTTTAAAAAAGGTTTAAAGTGTCAGGAGGACTTCCTTTGGTGCACATCAGACTCTCTGACCAGAAAATCAAGGCAATTTTTGATCTGATTGATAGCATTCCACTGCCTCAGAAATCATCTGTGTCAGTTCCAAGCCCAAAGGTAAGCTGATCATAACAAAGAAAGCTAGAATTAAAAAAATGACATCACAGAAGTGGTCATATTAAGTGTGAATTCCTGCAGATGTCTGTGGTTTTTTTTTTTTTTACTTGAAGTAAGGGATCTTTTGCCAGTCAGATTTAGGCAAAGTGTCTTCATTATGACTTATCATCAGAAAATGCTGGGCTTATTCAAACAAGGCTACTTTGTAAGTGTTGGCAAAGCTGACCTTTAAGTAATATGGGGGAGACAAGGTAAAACATGCATCATCAGTAGAAAATATCACTGAACATACCAAGTTACGCAAGTTTCCTTTTCTTTCTCCATCTAGGTACCAGCTATTCCCACAATTGGGGTTGTCAGGAAAGCTCTGCTTGACACACCGCAGTTGTTAGCAGAAATAATGTCAGGTAAGAAGCTATGGATACAGGTTTGTAGAAGTAGAAGGCAGCTATTGGTCTTAAAACACATTATAAAGATAGTGGAGATCAGTATGATCATCCCTAACTTCAAGTCCATAAAAAGATTGAAATAGAATACTGATTTTACCTTAGAATAATAAACTTGCTGTTTTTAGAAAAGAGAAAAACTTCTTTGGAGTTGATTAATATTATGCATAAGTGACCTTTCAAAATACGAGCGATTAACAACTGTATTAGGATGTCAATAGCAAACCGATTTAATTACTTGGATGTCATGAGACAATCTTTAGCAGAGAGTATGGAGGACCCTGTTACTTAAGAATTTACTTAAATATATAAGTAGATTTACCCAAATACTAATCTGTTGCCACTTCAAGGCATGTACTTTGGGGTGGGTGTCCTGAGTGTTTTATATTAAGAAAACTCCTTTTTTGAAAAGGCAAAACTACCATAAAAACCAACAAATTACCCTATCGATGCTGTGGATTTGAGCATTTAGTTCTGACGCTCCTCTAGATAAGAACTGTGCTATAGTGGAACCTGGGAAACTTGTTTCCTGGAGCCTACTTTACAACTGATTTTCCTTATCTATGTTCTTGATTGTCTGATGATACAGCTAAACTCTAGTGCTTCCTTTAATATGGCTTTAATTTTCTTCACTTTTCATCCAATGTGTAAGAAAGCAGTATGAACCTAAAAAGTATGCTTGGTCAGATTAGGTTTAAACTGCTCATACAGTTGAAAATCCCATTGGTATGGGAAAGAGAAGGAGGGATGCTTAATTCTGTTTCCGGAAAGAGTTTACTAAGGAAGAAGTAAATTCTCTTCTGTAGACTCTGAAGAAGAGTATTTGGATTTTGAGGAAAGTTCTGAATCAGCTGAGAGGTCAGTGATTAAAGGAGGAGAAATAGGAAATAAGGAGCCTGCTAAAGAGGAACTGACAGAGCTTCAGTTGAAGTTTGAAATTAAAGAGGTATGTCTCTTATTCTATTACTTCTACATAAAGAATATTTTATATATATATAAATACTTAGTCTTTGTGTATCTATTAGAAATCAGCAAAAAAAAAAACATGTTAGAGTGGTTTTGATAGAAAATAATAGTACCTACAAATGATTTGGGAGTGGGGCGTGAAAAATTTGTCCTGGAAGAACAGAATAAATACCCGGGCTAGTAACTTGCAAAGAGCAAATCCCTAAGTTGTTTGTATCTGTCACAGTCAATCACTTTTTTTAATTTTTACACTTAGACTGTAATAAAAGAATAGTTCTGTAAAGCAGGCAAGGTGTGCATTTTGTGATTTTTTTTCTCATTGTTTTGAATACTGCATGTGAAAACATGGTACAACTGTGTGCTTCTTGCTCGTCCAGGTTTTAGTAGAGCTCACCAGGCAGAAGAAGACTGAGGAAACAGTGCTTGTGTTTGATGTAATGCATCTTGGGACAGAAGCTACTGTCAGAACCTATAATTTAGCAGCTGTGTCTTACTTAAAGAAAATAAGCTTGGATTACTATGAAACTGGAGGTAAGAAGTAATGGAAAATAGGAATACGTGTGTGTGTATAGCAGTTAGTCTGAAACTGTGGCTCTCCTGTCTCTTTATGCTCACTGAACTCCAAATATTGCTGTGGTTTTTCAGGTACAGTACTTAATAGGCAGCTGTTCACTGGCACTGCTTGTCCTATTGGTACAAACACTAGACTCCCACCACCCTAATGGTTATTATGTAAATAAATAACTCGCTGCTCTGTCTTTGGATGGAGAAGAGGTGCAGACTTGCCATTTTGAGTTAACAAAGAGAAACCGATGATTTGAACTTGATGGTGCGGTGTGTTTTAACAAATAGTATTGAACATTAGTCTTTCTCTTGAAGGCACAAATCCTTTGGTTCTTTCAAAGAGCAGAAATTACCCTAATTGTGTATTTCATGTGGTATGTTGCAGGTAAAAAAGCACCCATTCATCTAATTAATTCCTCAGATAAACCTGGCTTAGACCTTCTGAAGGTGGAATATAATAAGGTATACGTAAACCTTTCTGAATTTATTTTTAAAGCACTTGTTACATTCTTAAACCTTCTATTCAGAGATGGTGGATTGTTTTGTATCTTTTGAAGAGCTCAGTGACAAGTTGGAATAAATACTAACTTTCATGCAATTCATTATTTTCAGGCTGACAGAAATGGGCCACACTTTCAGACAATTTTTGACAACACTGAACAGAAGATTCAAGTGAGTCCTGCAGATTTTATTGCTTATTTTGTTTTGCTTGCTTAGAGGGGAGGAATCAAAAAGGGGTTTCTGGCTTCCCCGTTTTCCCCATCTGTAGTATTGCAGCAGGGAGATTTAAAGAGTTAAAACATACTTGAAAGTTTTTATCTGATTTGAAGTAGGAGTAGTGGTTAGTCGTAGTGGTTAACTGTGACAAAAACCTGTCTAGGTTGCTTATGTGAGTTCAAGATAATGTATATGATATCATGGAGTTGAAATTCCCAGTATGGGAAAATGTTGTGGGGTCTAGAAGTCTCTCTTTCCTGTCAAATAATCTGTTTGTGTTGGGAGGGTCACATAATTAGCACTCTGGCTGTGTTTACTAAGAACTCTAAATCCTTTTATAAGTGATTTTTTTTTTTTTTTTTTATTTGTTGGAGGGAGGGTGGAAGGGATCATGTTCTAATTCTTCAGTCTGAAATACAACTCGGGAGCTTCTTACGATGCTACATTTTCCTCTCCAGTAGACTGTAGAATGAGAATTTGTTCTCTTGAAAATTCTTACCATATAGAGGAATGATTTTAGACAGCAAGTACTTAACTTCTTAAATTTTGACTGTGATGCTAATGGTGTATTTATGAGTCAGAGTTCAATCTAAGGAAAATAAGTGCCATGGGGTATTTTGGAAATAAACTACAAAGGGCTGTCAGTTTTTTGTGATAGGTACCTCCCTCCCTTTGTAACTTTATGGAATTATTTTGCCTGACTTTTTATGTCATATAGAGTCTCATGTTTTCAACAGGTAGCTTTCTCATCATTGAACCTTCTGCTGCATACAGAGGCCCTTATGTCTGCCCTCAGTTTTCTAACTGCTGTTAGTCCTTTGGGCAGTGGAAGTAGTAGAGACACACCAATTGAAGATGAAAAGCAAGAAGATGACCCTAGATTGAAGAAAGGTGTGTTTGTGTTGCTCTAAATTCTGAAAGTGTAATATCAGACACAGAATTACAAACAAGTGCTGATATTTTTTAGTGATAGAGTTGCCTTCAAAGGGAGACTTGTTGCCCTGAGAGGAGATGTTACAGACTTAATCACATTAGTGATGACGAAGAAACCCATAGGAAACAAAAGCTAGGTCATCTGAAAGCCGAAAAAGCTCTAAACCAAAATAGCGCTCAAATATTTTCAGGAGTTCAAGTTAAAATATGAAATATGTATACTTTAAAAATTACCCCCTCTCTCATTTCTAGTGGCTAAACCTTCCAAGGATAAGGATGTCTTTGACTTAAAGTTTTTTGCCAAGCTGGATGCCTTCTGTTTAAATATTTGTGATGAAAAAAAGAACATTGCAGAGATCAAGATACAAGGTATTAAATTCTTTGTTAGTAGTAACTGATCTTGTAGTTTACATTCAAAGCAACTGCTAATAATTGGACAAAAAGATATTTAAGGTGTAAATTTCCAGCAGGTGACTTAAAAATAACTGTCATCTGTAGCAACATGGCTTGTGGTGTTATTTTTTTTTCCAAGTCTATCTCCTAGTCCTCCTAGTCTGTCATGTTTTGTCCTCCAGCCAGAAAAGCATGATATATTCTTCAGGTAACGAGGTTCATGTTTTGAAGGAGTTTGATTGAGCTCTTTTCATGTTGTACCAAACTTTGGATATTTTCCTGCTGTATTTGAATTATTTAGGTTAAAAAACCACTGTTTTCTTTGGTTTTGACCTCTTTGGATTTGTTTGTGTTTCTTGTTTTGGTATTTTTTTTTTCCTTCATTCTTTATTCCTCGGAGTAGCTATTAATAATGAGGGAGAGGGAGGGTTAATTTCACTTCCAGGTTTGGCTATGGTTAGGATAGTTGAGGAGTTACTTCTAATTAGTTCCCCTATATCCAAATCAGAATAAAATGCCTTGGATCAAACAGATTTCTTATTTACAGTCCTTTCAGCAAGGGATGCTGTAACTGATTTAATTCGTTTGGGAACAGAGGAGAAAATCAAGTGTCTTAGGTATTTTAGCAAGCTATTAAAAAAATTGGGTTTTGCAGTGCATAAGGTCTAAATTTTCTCACCTCCCATACTGGTGTCATGTGTTCCTACCCTGAAAATGAGTGTTACTTCTGTTACACTGTATTATTTTTTCTCTCTTTACACTTTACAGGTCTTGACTCATCTCTTCTTCTCCAGCCAAGTCACACTGTATTCTTTGCCCGACTTAAAGACATAGTTGTCACAGATATTGATTCAAGGACCCTTCATAAAAAAGTACTCAACCACAAGATTTTAAGTTTTACTTGATTCTTGGTTAGTTTTGTGTCTATGAAAGGGAAATGTAATACGTATTTTTATCCCACTCTTTTTAAAATATTTGATGTTATTAATACCTCTTTGCAAGTAAGATATTTGTGAAAGCATAGTTTTAATATTAAAAGAATGGCTGTCTGAAAAGATGCTAAAAAAATTAACTTGTACATCTGATAGGCTGACTATGTTTAGTTCTTCTTTGTGTTAAGTATCTTTTTAGAAGCTCCTGATGTCTGGTGGGTACTGTTTCTCTCTTTCTAGGCTGTGTCTATAGTAGGAGATGAAGTTTTCAGTTTCAATCTGACATTAGATCCCTGTGCTACTGAGGGAGAAGCGTACACTGACATGTCAAAAGTGGATGGTACTGTGTCTTTGAAAGTAGGCTGTATTCAAATAGTATACCTTCACAAATTTCTCATGTCTCTTCTGGTAAGTCTTTTTTCCCCTCCGTATGTTTCTACTGCATTCTCTAATTAGCCTTCTTTGTTTGTCTCCTGAGTACAAGTGGTAACAAGTTTCTGAAAGAAAGGATAGTCTTATTTTTGTGTGTACTGTTAAAAATTTCAGTAAGGGAGCTTTAACTGATTTGAATTTCAAAAATAACACAGTACAGGTAAGTCAATTCTCACCCTCTGCTTTTGGAACAAATGTTTCTGTAAGGTTAGGTGCTCTGAGGACTGCAAAATAATCACTGTAAATACGAGTACCTTTGTCAAGTATCTCAGTGGTGGCTGTTTCAGTATAGCACTAATGGGCTTTCTGTCATTCAGTACTGGTATCTGTAGGAGTTGGTGTTCACTGGGGGAGAAGAGGGCCTCTAAAAATGATAAGTGTTCCCAAAAGCTAATAATGTAAAGGTCTTGTAGCTAATGAAAGAAGAAAAAGTAGAGATGAGTTGAAAATGAGTGGATTGTACTGATTAGTATGCTTTTGACCCTCTATTAGTAGTCATGTCAATGCACTCCATTTTCCTTCCTCAGGGAAAATTTAACACAGTGGGCAGAATAATTGATGGTTGACGTTGATTGTAGTTGACGTAAAATGAGAGAGTAATTTAGATTAGAGAACAGTGTACAGACATTTCTCCTTTCTCTTCAACCCCTTGTTCCAGACCTTCTTGAACAACTTCCAGACAGCTAAGGAGGCACTGAGTGCTGCCACAGTCCAAGCTGCAGAAAAGGCTGCTACCAGTGTAAAAGACCTGGCTCAAAGGAGTTTTCGACTTGCGATGGACATTCACTTAAAAGCGCCAGTGATAGTTATTCCACAGTCCTCAGTTTCCCTCAATGCTATAATAATCGATCTTGGACTGATTAAGGTTCAGAATCAGTTTAGCTTGGTGTCTCCAGAAGGCAGTTCACTCCCTCCAGTCATTGACAAAATGGATGTGCAGCTGACAAAGCTGAAGCTATCTAGGTAAGGTGCCCTTTACTAATTAATGCTTTAGCTAATTAGTAATATTAATACTCTGTAGGATATTAATCTACTTGCTTAAAAGCCATGATTGGTTACAGTGTCAAATTTGTGGTATTAAAATACAAAACTGTTACCTTAGGGGCAAATAAATCAGTAGTAAAATAATATACTATTGTCAGGATGTTCAAGCCTAAAGAGATACTACATGTGAGATTTTAGGATGTTACTTCAAAAACGTGAAATATGACTGAATTTCTAGCTTTCCCACCATATGTTTTGGGTTTTTTTTCTTTCCGTTTTGTTTTAAGGACCACTATGGAGTCAGATTTGTCGCATCAAGACATTCAGATACTTCACCCTATTAACTTAAGCTTGTCTGTGAAACGAAATCTTTCTGCAGCTTGGTTTCACAAATTACCGATGTTGGAGGTCACAGGGCATCTGGATACAATGAACGTAAGTCTGGTGAAAAGGAGGTGGTGAGAAACTCATGATAATTAAAGTAAGACTAGACTTTGTTATTTCTGGACACCAAGGTGCAACCAACTGCATATTTTTAGTAGCTGTTGAGTGAGTTTCAGGGATGTCAGCAGGGTTTTAATCTATCTGTGAGAATGTGGCAGTTTGAAAATGTCATATAAACCACCTGAACTGCTGTGATAAGTTTAAAGAACAAGGTGTTTTTCCTGAGAACTGTGATCTGCTATTTTGTAGGTTGTGTTAAGTCAAGAGGATTTGAGTGTCTTCCTCAAAGTACTGACAGAAAACCTTGGAGAAGCAGAAGAAAGACCAACTCCAGCAAAATCAGTACTGGAAAAGGAAGGTCAGAGATGGAATTTCTGTCATGAATATTAAGTGTGTTAGCTTTCAGGAATAATTCAATTAATTAATATTATCTGGGAAGGAAACCTAGATCTTAAAGTATTTATTAGGTGTGAGCGATAAGCTTTTCTTAAATTTGCAAGGGCAGCACTCATACTTTAACATTTTAAAAAAGTGTAAACCTTTCAAGACAAAGCTTGATAATCGTGTTAGCTAGATGATCATGGAACTAGTAAGGTATTGAGATGCCAGGGTTGTCTTTTTGTCAGAACAAATTCCTGTTTCTTTGCTTGCTCTGAAGTGAAAGTGTCTGCTTGTGGAAATGTTGCTAGCTAATCTTGGGTGAACATTAGCCATCTAAATGAAAAAGAATTGAATATATTTCTTGAGCTAAATAAAAGCTGACAATTTCAGAAGTTAACAGATTATTGAATTCTTCAGGTAAAACGAAAGAAATGGAGAAGTCTGTTTTAACACAGGATAAGAGTGTTTCAGAAGGGATACTGTTGGAAAAAACAAAAAAAACATTAAATGGAGATGTAATCAATATGCTACTTAATTTTGAAATCAAAGAGGTACGTATCAATCCGTAAAAATTACTGTACATCTGATAGTCAGGTCTGTTTCTTAGAAGTAGTGGACTAGAAAGCCCATTTTAACTGTTTAAAGTAGGCAGTATGTACTGACAAACAGAAAACAAAAACCCAGAACCCAGATCCTTCAACTGTTTTCTTTTGTTTATATTAGATGAAATAAGTATTTATAGAATACTTAAAATATACACTACATCTAACAGGGAAAACCAGACTACTTTTAGCAGTTCTGCATTCACCTTGCCTTAATCCTTCATAATGCTGCGTCTGATTCTCTTAGCAACTAACCAGGTGAAAGAGTTAAGCTGGAACTGGTATTTTTGCTTTAGAGATACTAAGTCTGAAGGTTAGGTTGTAAGGGAAGTACTGCGAAAATGCACAGTCAGTTAAAAAAGATACCGATGAATAAGAAATCATCCAAGCATGTTTTATTTCTGAAGATGCATGTGATAGCTGAATGTGTAGAGATCAGCATGGCCTTTCATTTTGTCAATGGTCAGACAATTCTGTCTTGTTTAATGTGGTTTTACACACACACGTCATATGGAAATCTTTGCTGAGATAGTGTCTACTTTTTCTGTCGGCTGTGTATATTGGATTATTAATGATAAAATGCTAATTTGAGTATGCCACATCATATTGCAGACTTAGTATTGACAAACTTGAATTTTTTTAATTCCTCGCATGGTACGTTGTAGGTTGAGGCACCCTTTTTATTCACCAGAATGGAAGATAATTGCCTCGCCTCATGAAATAACTCCATTGACGCTAACATTGTGTGTGAATAACTGTAACCAATTCTTTTACTTCGTTTTTCAGCTACATTTAGTAAAACAATTTTTTTTTCTCAACATTCTAATCACTTGCTTGGCCAAGAGTAACAGAGGGAAGGGTTAGGGGAAATGTTTAGCAAACTGATGTTGTATGTTCTCTTTGTAAAAAGACAAAAAGTCTAGACTAGTACTACTTCTGAAACTTAACTGAGGAGATAGGGCCCAGTTACAACTGCATGTCATAGTATCTCGACAGCTTTACTGAAATAGTGTACTTATTTCCTTTTCCATGTTCAAGGTTGTAATAACCTTGATGAAGCAGATTGAGAAGGGGAGATATCCATTACATATTTTAACTGTGCTACAGCTGGGAACCGAAACCAAAATTAGAAGTCATGAGTTGACTGCAGCAGCATATCTGAAAAAAATTACTATGAGATGTGTTGAAATAAATGGTAAGTGTTCTAGGAAACTGGTATGCCATCTGTACAGTGTGTGCAATGAGCTTCTGTAGCAAGAGGATGATATGGTCAGTAGTAATAATTAGTGATGGGGACAGGGGAAAGGCAGGAGATTTCATGCGAAATTCACTGAATGATGCTGTCCCGTGTAATTTAGGTTCAATTAATCTGTTCTACCCGATAGCAAGTTTTACTCCTGTTATTGGAGTGAACATGAGTTATTTGAGCTAGTTGTCTACTTCAAGTAGGAATGAGAGTTGTATTGCCTTACAGTTTCGTTTCTTTATTTGCAGACTCAAGAGGAGATCCTCTTTACATTATTAATTCTTCAAGTGAGACAGATGAACGTCTTCTGAAAATTGAATACATTAAGGTTTTGGTACTTTTTAACTAAAATTATATGGATAATAAAATAAGCCTGTGTTACATACTTTAATTTGCTTTTTAAACCTGTAGGATTTGTATTTGAACCTTATAGTTTTTTCAACTTACCATTTTATTTCACTCTCCACTGCTTCCATGCCTACTTCATAAGTCAACACAATTACTGAAATCACGGGTGAGGCCAAATGTCTGTGTACGTTCTTTTCTGTGAACAATACAGATTAGTACCTTTGTGAAACTTAGTAGATGAGTTAGTCTTTGTCTGTGTAAGTGATAAGTGGCTCTCTGCAGGTGGTAAAACTGGTATTTGGCAGTGATATATTAGCTAGAGTTCTTGAGCTTCTATTAAAAAAAAAGTGGCCTTTAAAAACTGCATGATACTTGGAAATCTGATAGGTTGTAGAACCAGTGAGCCACTCATGCTCTTATAGATAATGATGTAATTTTTATAGAGAAAAAGAAGTTAATTTGTTTTGGCAAGTACCCAGTATAAATGGATCCTGTTTAAATAGATCTTAGGTAAGATAAAACTTTATAACTGACCAGTTGAACTTTCACAAAATATGTGCCTTAAAATATTATTAAGCCAGACCATTTTGAGTACCCTTGATTGTGTGCCTTATTTAGAGAATTTTTCTTAAGGCTTCATGGCTTTCCTTTATTTTATTTTGCAATGGGTATAATCTTTGTGTGTGTGTGTATTTAATTTCAATTAATTCAGTTAATTTAGTTAATTAATTCAATTGACACTGAGTGTGTGCTTGCAATCTTTTTTTCCTTTAGGCTGATGCTGATGGACCAGATTTTGTTACTACTTACAGAAGCACTAAGCAAAACATCAATGTAAGTACTGATGTATTTAGATTTTATGCTTCTCAAATAGTAACAGCTGTGTAAACTTGTTAGTTGCCCACTTTTCCCTTCTCACTGAAGAGAAAAAAAGCCCCAATTCTGTGCTTGTAACTCAGAGTTGTTACACAATAGACTGTTATGAAATAACAGTTTACTTTGTCTCCTTGCTCTCATTTTAGGTCATCTTTTCATGTTTGGATATAGTACTTCACACAGAGGCTTTACTTTCCATCATGAGTTTTCTCACATTCAGTATTCCATCAGATGATTTTCCAAGTACTGATAAAGCATCAGACCACAAGCCTCAAATAAAAGAACAAGAAAAAGGAAGTAGTCTTAGACCAGGTAATGTGAATTTAAAAAGGCCACATGTTGGCCTGAGAGCATTTAGCCTTTGGTTTCAAAGGATGAAGGATGCCATATCAAGTGACAGCATAACAGCTTATTTGGTGGAAAAACAAGGCATGCAGAGCCGTACATAATAATCTTAAAAAGCCAGATATTTTTGTTGTTGCTTAATTTTCATATTCATAATTGATACGACTTTCTTCTAAGTAGTAGACTGACCTTTATTAAAAAGTTGCACTGAACAATACCAAAGCTTTTGAAAGCATTGATTTCAGAACTTTGTTGCTTTTCAGTCTGAAGGCTCTAGAGAGTGCTTATGTTGCTGAAAAAATATGTTCTTCAGCCCTGGGAAGTGAAGTTCTGAACTGAAGGGTGTTGTGCTTATTTTAATAATTGGTATCTGTAAGCTTGAAAAAATAAGAGTTTTCATATAGGAGCTCCTTGAGAATATTTCATCGGATCCTATGTCATTGGTTCTTGTGTTAGTCGTCTTGTTGGGGAATTTGAGGTTTTCTAATCCTTAATCTATTGGGATTGAGTTTACAGTGACTGATGTAAGTTTTGTGTTCTGGAGGCTTATTAATTTTCAGTGCAGAAACTCTTTTCACCTAACATGCCTAAATTGGTCTTGCTACTCTGTACAAAAGGGAATACTTCTCATATGAGATAGTGTTTCAAGTGATGAAAAATGCACTCTGTTCAGCACACTGTGGCATGAAAACTAGTTATTAATGAGGAGATCTTGGTTGCTGTTCTTGTGTTAGTCGGTGACTGTATTGCCAGAAGAAAACTATGTTAGTGAAAGACTTGCTTTGTCTTGACTAATAATTAGCAGTAATTTTAGTGAATAACTGAAGGTTGATTTGTGGATAGTTCATATAGGTGCAAATCAAATGATTAAACTGGGTTTTTTTAAGAAAATTTGCTTATAGTGAAGTTTTTGAATGTCTCCTGTGTCTCCTATCCAGTGTCTAGCAGCGCAGCCTGTGATGACGTCTGTGAATTAAAACTCACTGCAAAGCTAAATGCCTTCAATATTGCAGTGTGTGATCAGACCCATAGCATTGCAGACATTAGAATACAAGGTAAGGAGGTTTAATTAAATATTAAATTAGTTGGTTGTAGCAAGAAATGTGTTGTTCCCTTTAATTAATTAGCTTCTGGAAGGCCAATATGTGCACTTCAGATCTCTCTGTAAAGTGTTTGAATATTTATGTTTATACAGGCTGTGATTGTAGTTAAGTATTTTAATACCCGAAATGCCTGTGAGGGATGAAAACGTTTGACTCTGCAAAAGAAGGCAGTTAACTTCTAAATGGTGTAAAATTAAAAGAAATTAAGACACTATGTTGTTTGTAACACAAGCTTCCATTTTTTTAATAAATAGATGCTAGATAATGTTGAGAATTTTTACTCTAGTCTTAGAATTAATTCCTGTTGGCAAATTTGTTCTGACTTCAGTCTTGGGCTTCACATTGTTCATTACATAGCAGAATGCTGGACACTACGCTATTCTTTATATTAAGTAGTAAATAATTGCATCTTCCTAAAATAATGCCTACCTAATAAATGGCCTTCAACAAACTGCCATTCTCTTCCTTTTGTCTCGAATCAGGAATGGATGCATCTGTAGCTGTGAAAACGCAAGAGGTTCAAGTATTCTCCAGACTTGAAGACATTGTAATTACAAATGCTGATCCAAAAACAATCCATAAAAAGGTGATGTGTACTGCAGATTGTAAACAAACAAAAGGCCTAGTTCTTTAAGTTATTTAATGATAGCGCTGTAGTTGATTTGCTGTGTTGTGTAATACTCAGGATGTTGTAATGTGCAGAATATTAAGCAAAATTTCATTGGTTAACTTCCATTATCTCAGGGAAGCCAAACAAGCTTCCATCCAATATTTAATTCCTTTTAATGATGTTTTCACTGATGGTGTTGAATTCTGAGTAGCATGGGTTAAACAGAAAATGGACTGTAGATAACCTATTCAGAAGAGACATACCATAAAACAGCTGATGCATTTTGGTTTTGTGCCTAGCATACGTGCAGGTTACTGTTAACTATATGGACTTGATCTTCCAGGCTGTCTCCATAATGGGAGATGAAGTGTTTAGATTCCACATGTCACTTTATCCAGATGCTACAGCAGGGGAAGCCTATGCTGATATGTCAAGGGTGGATGGTAAAATGTCTCTGAAAGTGGGCTGCATCCAAATAATTTACCTACATGAATTCTTCATGTCTCTCTTGGTAAGACATTAGTTTCACTTCTATTTTTGACATCAAATTTCTTTAAATCAAATAAAATGTAATTGGCTCTTTGACTTGTACCTTGTGGTGAGTCGATGTACAATCATATAGAAGTATTTTGCTGAAGAAACATCATTTAAGTTACTCTGCTTTATAGAAGAATGACAGACGAGAAGGGTGACAAAACAAGTAATGAATTGAGTTGGTCGTGTTAATAATATCTTAAAAATTAAATAGGTAAGTAGTGTCCTAGCTTGTGAATGATTTTAGCCTTGTTCTCTTTGGAAGCTTGCATGGTTGAATTCAGAGTTTCACATTTCTGCTGCAGCCATACTATTTTTCTTAAATTTACATTTTGCCAGGGGCTTGCCTTTTGTGTGAGGTTTATTTGTTCTCAGGGAAGTCTTCTTTGTTTTTGTTTTTGTTTTTTTAACTACCTGTCAACAGAGCTTTCTAAACAATTTTCAAACGGCACAAGAAGCCCTGACTGCAGTCACTGTCCAGGCAGCAGAAATGGCTGCTTCCAGCATGAAAGACTTCGCTAAAAAGAGCTTCCGCCTCTTAATGGATGTCAACTTGAAAGCTCCAGTTATAGTTGTTCCTGAATCTTCAACTTCATGTAATGCTTTGGTAGCTGATCTTGGCTTAATCAGAGTCCAGAATGAATTCAAGTTGGTATCTTCAGATGAGTCTTCTCTTCCTCCAGTTCTTGACAACATGGGTGTGCAGCTAACTCATTTGAAATTATCAAGGTACGCACAGAAATCTGTTCTCAGTTGAAAAGTGTTTGTAAAGAAAATGGGTCCATCTTCCCTATGCAGCATTGTTCTACTCTTTGAATAAGATAGGCGATTAAAACATGCAAAAACCGAGCAAACCATCGCCCCGAGGTAAGTTTAGGAGTGCTTTTAGATAGGAACACACATTCACAGTCTCTAAAGCTTCTTGGAAAGGAAGGAATGATGGGACAGTAACTGGAGTCATTTTAAGTGCATACCTCGGTATAAGTGCATGTAAACACAAGTTATTATTAATTTAAAAATAAGTACACTACGCCCATGATTCTGTGGCAATAATGTGATATTATATGAGATTCTGTGACTACTAAATATTTTTTCCGCTGCTGCTCCCACTGTCTTTTGTAGGTGTATTACATCCACAGATTCTCAACCAGATTCTGAAATTCTGCGTCCTGTGAGTTTGACTTTACTGGTCCAGAGAAATTTAGCAGCAACTTGGTATCATAAAACACCAACAATTGGTATCAAAGGAGACCTAAAACCAATGCAGGTAATAGCATGGCAAATCAGAGCTAGATCAAAAGTTACATATATTCCTAGAACAGTACTTAGCCTGTTTAAGGAACCTGTAAACCTGTTGCAATTTGTGTTCTTTACAGAATATTATAAGACTTCCAGAAAAGAAAGCCTACTGAAAGACAGTTGCTTTAGTATTTACAATGTGAATCTTGGTTTTAATGTTATCTTGATATTTTGCAGCATTACTGAAATGTTAACAAGTGCTTGTGATCCATTACTCATCCATTACTCACATGTTTAGCAGTTGAAGAGCCTTGGCAAGACTAGAAAGTGTTTATTATGCAGAGTGTTAGTTCTTGTTGTAACTCTTGTTCATAACAAGTAACAAACGACGTTTTGGGAAAAATGGACAGACTACAGTGTTTTGGCCAGGATCATTTTGACTAGATGGCTTATTTCTTCCCAGCATGTGCATACTACTGGTAAAGATGGGGATCTCTTGATCCCAAAAATGAAGCTGTGGATTTATCACTTTACAGATAGCACTCAGTGAAGAGGATCTAACTGTTATCATGAAAATTTTACTTGAAAACCTTGGAGGGGCTTCTTCACAGCCAAATACTGTGCGAGAGAACATTCAAGATACACAGATACTTAAGGGGAAGGTTCCAAATGAGTCAGGTATCTATGAGGGTATCTTCAATTCAAAAACTGAATATGTTTAAGCAGAGGGCTTTTAGCCAGTTCAAACAACAGTTGCCTGAAACGCTTCAATGTGTGTAAATAAATTCTTATTCGTAATTGTTACATATGCATTGTCTACATGAAAAGTTATAAAGAAAATTGTATGCGCATGGGCTGTGAGCTGTTGATGGTCAAAAGTTTTTGTAGCCTGTTTCCTGCAATAATCTTTTATGGGCTGATATTGTTCAGTCAATATCAATGCATCTTCAAAATTGCAGGTGGTTGGGAACAAAAACCAAACCAAACCAGCTACCTCAGAATGCTAATGCCCAATCGTAACAGTCAAGGATTTTACTAGTACTCCAGAAGTGTCTTAATGCAAACACCAAATGTCTGTGGATGAAATATTCTTAACACTTTGCCAAAAATCTATTTTTTGTCCAAAAATTAACTTTCTCAGTGTCAAGAAACTACTGTTCAACCAGTAATTGAATTGCTGTAGTATGAGAACAAAATGGAAGGAAGAGTAGTGTACACTCCTTGAATGTCTTAGTACGTTCTGTAGTTCTCCCTTAACAATAATGAACTGTGGTGTATTATTGACAGCTGTTTTTAAGGTTCTCAAACCACTCTGTACTAGGTAATTCTCACATGAAGTTGATCAAAATGATATTGAATGAATAAGCGTGAATTGTTTTGAGTAGCCCTCTGGATTTAGAGTTTTTTCCTATTTTTGGGGCTTTCTGATCTTGATTTAGAAAACAAAATAAAAACAGTAACAGAAAAACAATCCCAAACCCAGAAAACCAAAACCCAAGCTCAGCGTTCTAAAAATACTGTTAAAATTTTTGTTTCCCTGACAGATCTCCTTGCTTTTGGACAAGAAAATGTTTCTAAGGCTCAGTCTTCCGTGGAATGTTATACAACGCTTAAGTTTGACTTTAATTTTGAGTCACTTTCAGTAACTCTCTACAGTAGAGATATGAATCAGGTTTGTAACAAATCCTTTACCCTACAAGGTGGTGTGAGAAACTTAGGCTTCTCATATGGACAGAACACAGGGCAGTAAAACGAAGAGCTTGGTCAGTTGTGTTAGCTTGTCTTATGGTCCTTGGGGAATTTATCCAGGAATCTGGAGGCAACAGGGGTAGAGTGTCCTTAATTTGAAGGATTTCAGTTCATTTCTGAAAATCACACTTCGAAAAATAATAAACTAACCATCCAAAACCACTTCAGTTATCCAAAACAAAAACGACAATTTGAAAAGCTGGAATTGCTAGCCTAGATGATACTGGTTCTGCGGATGGTGCTTATATAGTTAGGAGTCAGATCCAAGGTGTACATGACTCATGCTGCCCTCTTGTGTGTCCCTGAGTGTGAGCAATAATGACCAACCGTCCTGTGCTGAAAAGAGTAGATAAAAACGGACGATGTTGCCTTGTTTTTGTGACTTTGTCCAGATACAAAAGTGCTCGCTTCATTATAAGTCTTGGTATATAGTAAATGTGTGTTAGCTTTGCATTTAAAATAACTAATGCAGGAATTTGTGGTGCTTTTTAGGTGAAGGGGTGTGTAAAGTTCTAGTGTAATGGGCTTTACAGGGGATTTTATTTTAATTTCTTTTTCATATCCTTTCTGCTTATTGCTGAGGTTCTGGTTGTAAATGTGTTAGTGTGATGGGAGCTGAGGGATCCTCTGGTAGGAGATGCAGAGTTCAGTCCTTTGGTCACTCATTCTGAGCAACTGCTAGAAATGCAGTGAAAAAACAACTTTATTACAACCCAACTTGTTTTTTCTGTTTTTCTCAGTTAGTTTCTTGGGCTAATTTGTAGGATTGGAGGGCTGATGGCAACAGGCTAATCAGATCCATCTGTTCAGGGATCAAAATGCGTGTGGCTAGCAGCATGGGAAGCATGCTCTTTACTTAGTTCTGTGATAACTAGTCCTATTATTTCTTGTTATGTAGAAGTCTCCAGTTTCACTGCATAGTGACAAATTACGCCTTGGTGAACTCCGACTGCATCTCATGGCATCATCGGGGAATATGTTTTCAAATGGCTCAATGGATATTAATGTTAAACTCAAGGCATGTACGCTGGATGATCTCAGAGAAGGAATTCAGAATGTAACTGCAAGGTGAGTGAGTGCATCAGAAATTAAACTCCACACAACTTCAGGAAGACTAGTTCCTTGCCTGATGCTTTGCTTCACATGAGACTGATAAAACTTCATAGCGTTGTTAGTTGTTGCCTCCTGTACTGTGCACTAAAGCAATGGAGGGAATAATTTTAATAATGCTAAGCAAGTTTCTTCTTTTGTATGTTGATTTCCCAGATTATCCAAAACAAAGAAATTACCTAGGAGGCTTGAGTATTACAATAAACTGTGTAGAACATCTGAGTAGAGAGCAACCAGCCTGAGTGAGAGTTCTGTGCACCAAAGCTTTAGTCTGATTGTTACATTCTGCATTTATAGTTCCAAAACGCCAGCATGCAAATCTTAAATAGTAATTTTTTTTCTATTAGAGAAGCCTGTAGCCTGTTATTTCTGGAGGATACCCTGATTCCTTGTGTTGTAATTCTTATTTCTAAATGACATGGGGGAAAAAAATGGCACTACTTAACGCATCCTCATTTTTCTAGTTCTGTGGCTATGATGTTTGAAATATTGAACTTGTTTTCCAGAATGATAGACAAGAAGGATGACACAAATGACAGCTCTATGATAGATATAAGCTACAAGCAGGATAAAAGTGGAACTGAAGTCGTTGCTGTCCTTGACAAGCTGTATGTATGTGCCAGTATGGAGTTTTTGTTGACAGTAGCGGACTTTTTCATTAACTCAATGCCGGCATCCTCAACTGCAAAATCACCTCAGTACCAGTTAAAGCATACTGCACCTGGGAAATGCAAATCAGAAACAGGTCTGTAAAACCGATTTCTACCCCACTCCCCTCCTTTGCAGATATCATAATGAAAATAAATAATCTAGAAGCTTTCAACATGCTGTCTTGCTAACTTGAGTTTATTCTTTGCAATGTCTGAATTGACCTCTGATAAAATAGATTTTTTTCATCTGCTGGCAAGGCCCATAGAAGAATGATGATTGTGAATCATCCTGATAAAGGTGAATCACCTTTAGCAACAAAAATGAATGAAGCAAAATACTTACTGGAATCCGGTGCCAAACCCTGACAACCCAAAGCCATGGGTCAAAAGAGATTCAGCAGATACATTGTGCAACAGCTGTCATATCTACTTGCTTTGCTCAGCTTCTTAACACTGCATTGATTGTTTGTATTTATTGTCATAATTAAATGTTTAAGATTATTTAAAAGCAAATGGAAATCTTACTTTCACAGAATTATCTATGCAGCCAAATATGACGGTAAAAGCTGTGGTCATGGATCCAGAAATTGTATTTGTTGCTAATTTGACCAATGCTGATGCCCCTGCTTTAAAAGTTTCCTTCCAATGTGACTTCTCTCTGACATCTGAAAAGACAGTACAAAGGATGACCGCTCAAGTGAGGGGCTTCAGAGTGTTGGCCTGTGCATTCCTCAAAGAAAAACAAGACAAGAATGTTACTACAGTAAGAAAACTTGCTTTTCATAATGAAAAAAGTAATGGGAACTGTTGGCAGATGTGTCCTTTAGTTGGCTTATCCATAGCACTCAAAGAATTCAGTTTTTTTATCATTGATTGTTATGAAGATAGAGGACTGTGGATATGTGGTGTGTGACTTAAAGGTGAATCTTTGATCAGCAGTTGCAAGACTTCATCATATAGAGCTCTGTCCAAAACCTGTGTAGTGCAGTTATGAATTAAATTTAAAGTTCCTTAGTGAAGAAATTGCATTAGGGGTTCTATAACTAAGAATGCTTCCCTGCAGCTTTGTTTGCTGACAATCAGTTTACTTCCAGTAGAATATGTTGATCAGTGTGTTGCCACCTGATTATTACAATAAAATGTGCTGTTCTTCTGACATGTCTGGTGTTTCCTTATGGATTTTATTTTGTTAAGGATTCAGAGTTAATTTTTTTTTTAACTTTTACTAACAGTCTATGTGTGTGTTGAGGTTTTTTTTTTTTTTCTATTAAAATCTTGCGTCAAAAGCTTTTACTTCACTAGCTTTTAACCTTCCATTTGCTACTGTGCAAATTTGGATTCTAGAGTGAAGCATAGTAATGCTATGGTAAGAATGTGTTTACTCTGAAAGGTGTTGTTGATTTTTGGGATCGGAATATCTTTGGCCGGTGGGATTAAGAAAATAGAAGACCACTTGAAAAGGTTGGATCCAAATGGATTAATAATAAAATTCTGGTTTTCACTTAGGTGTTACAGCCATGTTCTTTGGTTATGGAGAATATGGTGCGTGCCTCAGGGATGCAAAGTGTGGTAGTAACAGTAGAAGAACTTACTATAAAGGTAAGATTACTAAGACTGTCTTTGGAAGAACAGGTGTCTTCCTCAAGCTATAGCTTGGGGCTTTTTTTAGCTTTCTGTATTGCTGTTTAAAAATTCAGTTTTCCCCATTAGTTTAATCCCATAAACGGGCATTTATCCTTTTTATTGCTGCTCCATATTGGGAAAAAAACCCATCACATGTTCCTTGTTTTGGCAATCTCTTGGCAAAAAAATAAAAAAAGAAAAAGAGTAATTTAAAAAATTCTGATATTAGGATTCCTTCTACCAGTTTCTCCAATTTACGAAACAACCCTTGCTCTGCTGCCACCATCACCATTATTCTCCTCAGTGAGACTTACAAGCAGGAGCACACACACAAGTACATGTAAATTGAACACTTTTAATATGATTTCCAGAATGGTATACAATGTGAAATATCTTGTTCTTAATGGGTAAATAAGTAATTGTATCTATACTAAAGGTCTTTCTGAATGTAATTTGTTAATTCTGCTATAAATGTTCACAAATTTACATTTGTGATCTGAAAAGGTGGTCAGTGGTGGTCTTAAACTGTAAGTTATAGTACATTGTACTATAGCCTAAAGCCTGAAGCTTTTGACACAGGTACTGTACAACTAGTTGAATTGGTGGTGTACATAATGCTGCAAACATGCCTTTTTGAACACATCAACGGTCTTAAGAATAAACTCACATTTTGTGATGTAGGTGTTGGCTGCTGTTATGGGACTACCACCTATCAGTAAACGTGAAATTCCGGTCATAGAGTTTTGTTCTTGAGCCTGAGGGATTGGGAGGGAGGGATTGGGAGGTTTTCTAAGAGAGGAACAAAAGGGGAGGTCCATGAGTGGATTTGGTTTCTTTATCTTGAAATTTAATTACATCCCTTATAATGGCCTTTATTGCTGTGTATCTGTATGAAAAACCCAAGAGCCATTTTCATTTCACAGAATCACACAGAATCACTGGGTTGGAAAAGACCCACTGGGTCATTGAGTCCAACCATCCTATCGATCACTAAACCAAATTTTTTGTATTGTTCATATGTTGATCAGTTTTAAAATGTTTTGAGCTTTAAAGGAATGTTTTAATTTTGTTAAAGATCTCGCCGATAATTCTGAATACTGTGATGACCATTATGGCTGCCATAAAACCCAAAGCAACAGAGGAGGCTTCTAGAGGAGCAATTGAAGTTCCTGAGAATTTGTGGCAAGTGAAGCCCATAGATGAGTGCAATGCTTGGTTTCTTGGTGTTGATGTAGCCACAGAAGCAACAGAAGCCTTTATGGACCGTGAACATGTTATAAAACAAGAGGAATTTGACATCGTAGTGAAATCGGTTCAGATCACCTTGGAATGTGGTCTGGGACATCGCACAGTCCCTCTATTGTTAGTAGAATCTGTGTTTTCTGGTGTTCTGAAAAATTGGTCTTCACTGACAGAGGTCACTGCTGATATGTCACTAGAGGTATGTAGAATCAAATTGTTTGCAGTTGACTTCTGTATTTCTGTACTTCTGTACCTTTCATAATGTTTAAATAACTTCTTAATACGCTTTCGGTGTGCAGATTAGTCATAGGTCTGAATTGTTAGAAAAAGAAGATTTGCAGGCTGGCTAATTGCTCTCAAAGCCAGCCAGGTAGTTGATTCTTCCAGAATGTTGTTGCTTATGAAAAATATGTATGAATGTTACACTTGTGTGCATTAAGTTTTGAGGCTGTTAAAAGTTAATGCTAGATCTCCAAAATGTGAAAGGAAGTTTGATTGTTTTCTAGTTGATGCTTTTTGTACTAAATGCTATTGGAAGGAGTCCACCCCTTCATTTTCAGATGCCTTATTTAATTTTTATTTTCTCTTTAGGTTCATTATTACAATGAAACGTATGCAGTGTGGGAGCCGCTTATCGAACGAATTGAAGGAGGAAGGAAACAGTGGAGTTTAAAGCTGGAAGTATGTAAACATACTTGAAACTATGTGAAATAGTCTAGGTAGACAGCTACGTCTTAAAATTCTTATGTGACAGAAAGTTGACTTTCTGAATGCTGTTTTGAGGGAACTATGTGATTTGCTAAAAAAACCCAAAAAACCAGTCTTAAGACATCTTATGGTTTTCCAATATTAATTGCCAGATGTATAAGCAAAATGTAGAGTGTAAGCACATATACAGAGAAGAAAGAAAATAACTTGCTGGGTTTCAGTGTTGTAATGAAGTGTCAGTATTTGTTAAAGGTGGTTTACAAGGTAAAGTAGATTTTTCCTTTGCCAGAATTGTCAAGTGTAGGTCAAGTTTTGTCCTGTTTTAACTTAGGAGCAAATAATCAATGGGTTTATGATTGACTAATGAAGTTTTTATTTTAGATGAAGACCAATCCTGTCCAAGAGAGAAGTTTGATGCCTGGGGATGATTTCATTGTTCTTCCTGATCCACAAACTGCTGTTAACATCTCTTCAAAGGATACAATGAATATAACAATATCCAAATGTTCTCTTGCTGTTTTCAGTAATTTAGCCAAGGTACTTCTAACAGGCAGAAGGTGCTGAATTTTATGATTCTGTAGTTCTGATTTTTTTTTTTTTTACACTGGACTTTTCTGTGCTGCCAGTCACAAGCCATTGCATTGACTATTCTGCAGGCCTGTTTGTTTTTTAATTCTAAATGAGCAATGTTTTTTTTTGTTAGTACTTGCTCATACTGTACATTTGTATTGGCAGTCAGTTACCATGTGTCTAGTGCAATCAAACAAATGTTTGTAAGCCTACATTGTGGTCGAATGAGAAGGATGGAGATGGTGAACGTGTTTGGGACTTGTGTCCCAGATCTTATTTTTCTCTTACAACTCAACAACTGTAAAAAATGCCTTATGAGGAGCGAGGACGCTTATTGTAGCGTCAGCATTGGCTGCAAATCACAGAATAATAATGAAATTTTCTGGAAATAACCTTTGCTTCCTTGATTTACTACTATACAATGCATAGGTATTGCTATATATATTTTTCCTTTAAAATAAACAATGGTTCTCAGCCACTACTTAAAGCCTTTATGTATGTTATTGTGGCTATTTGTATTTGACGTACTATATATATTATTAATTACAGGCATTTTCAGAAGGAACTGCATCCACGTATGACTATTCCTTTAAAGAGACAGCACCTTTCATCGTGAAAAATGCCCTAGGTGTTCCTCTCAAAGTGCTTCCTAGCTCCAGCTTTCGGATAGTTGGTTCAGTTGACAAAGAAAACGTCAACGAAATCGGAATTGGTCAGAGCATGCAACTGGAATACGCTGTGTTTGAAGCACCCCAACGAGGAAAGTTGTCTGCATTGTACCGACAAGAAAGTTCTGTCTTCGCCGTTAATTTAGGTATTGTACTAGGAAAGACTGTGTAATGACACATTTGGCCTTCTGCAGTTATCCAGTTAACAGTTTTTCTGGCTTTAGGTCTTGCCAGAAATTACTCCTGGGAGAACAGGATATAATTACTACTAATACTTTATCTTTGAGGTTTTTTGCATCCCATATGAAGGTACTTGGCTGTGATAAAAGGTCGTGTTCTGTCTTGTATTTTGTTAACAAACACCTTGATTTGTTTGGGTAAATCATAATCTGAAGCTACTGTCTTCAAGAGCATTCTGACCTTAAAGCTTTCCTTCAGTGATGCTCAAACACAATTTCTAGGTGCTTTTGCCAGAGAGTGTTTTTATCCTGGTTGTTGCTGAGTTTAGAAAAAGCTGAAGTAGTCTTCAAATAGGAAATGGTGATGTGATTTGTTTTGTGTAATAAGACTTTTGTATGTTTCTCTGGATTAGAACTTCAAGGATATAAAGAAGTGGTCAACATTCCCATAGCCAAACCAGGTCGACGACTGTACAACATAAAAAACCTTCTTGTTGATCGTTCAGACTCGATCATTGTACAGATAGATGCTACGGAGGGAAACAAGGTTATTACTGTACGATCTCCTCTGCAGGTAAAAAAAACCAACCAAACAAAAAGCCTGAAAGCACCGCTCTTCTCTGAGTGGCTTTGCTTTTCTTCCTTACTGCATTTTTCTGAGATCATACTTTTCCAAAAAGTTACTTCAAGTTAAATTATGAAGTATTTTACTGTGTTACTTGAATGTTTATCTGTATTCTCTGTGTATATCCTCCTGGTAAATGAAAGATTTGGTTTTTACCTTTGGCTTTCTAATATTCTTATCGTTGAGGTTGGAATAGGTACTTACTGTGTGACTTGGCATTTTAAACTTGTTTTTCAGTTCATGGAACTTAAAACTAGTGTAGTTTTCCTATACGCTTGCATATTGTTCTCCTTCAGAATTGTAGTTCTTAGTAAGACACGTGTAGGTTTGTTTTCCAGAGGAGTTTAAGACTCTACTAATGTTTTTCTTTGTTGCTATTCCTACTTGTTCTTTTAACAATTTTTACCATAGAAATGTAATGAAAATGATGCTTTTTGATCCTAGATCAAGAACCATTTCTCAGTGCCATTTGTAATCTATAAACTGTCTAGACACTCTAAGTCGCTGGAGCCAATTGGCGTATCCAAGCCAGAAGAGGAGTTTCATGTTCCTTTGCACTCCTACAGGTACACTTCTTTTGCTCTGTAAGGCTAATCTTTGTGAGACTAACGCACAAATACAACATTAGTGTTGAAGCTTAAATATGTGCTGGTGTCTCTGCTTGACTGGGCTAAAAAGCCCCGAATGATACCTTCATTAGTTCACTAGCGTGCTGGAAAAGCCCTTCAGAATGCTTACAATAAGTTTAAAATGGCTCAAGACAGCTATCAATGCAAAGCTTTGTGTACCATTACCTGTCTTCTCTCCATAGGTGTCATCTATACGTGCAACCAACAGGAACGTTACAGGGTCAGTTTAGAGAGTCCACGACTTACATTGCCTGGAGGGAAGAGCTGCATAGGAGCAATGAAGTAAAGTGCTTGTTACAGTGCCCAGCCTCAGAGATGAATATCTTGCCTTTAATAATCAGCTCAACAGCTGTACCTGATGAACTAAATTTTATTTCAAGTTATGGAGAGGAGTGGGATCCTGCTTACATTATCCACCTTTACCCTACACTGACTGTGAGGAATCTTTTACCGTATTCCTTGAGATATTTACTTGAGGTACGTTATTTTGTGGTTGTGTTTTTAAATCCTTTACTTGGAAGTGGAGGTGTGAATGTAGTTTAAGTTACTGAATGATGTTAGTTGTATTTCCTAATGTAAAAGAGTGAGTCAGCTGATGGATTCATTCTGGGAGTTTGAGGGATTAATTCTTGTTCATTTGGATGTACCTGGCCAGTTCTACTTTTGCTTCTTAAATATGAATCCTTTACTGAATCCATCTTCCTCTTTTAATGCTTCTGAGATCCTGTTTGTCTTCTGCAGGATGTCTCTTATTTCACAGTGGGAGGAGTAAGAAAAGCTTCTGGAATTTCTGGAGCTTTTCTTCTGTGCAGGAAAAAAAATCTTCTCTCTATTCTGACACTGATTCTTCCCTGGGTACTATCTTGAGGTCTCCCCTGCACAAATTGGAAGATTTCTTTTCAGGGTGCAATGCAGACTTTTTTTCCCTCCTTTTTCAGTATCTGGTATTTCTTCATGAGAGCTGAGTGGTTTCAGTAAATAGAAAGTGTGAGGATTTGGAACTATCATCCCAAAGAGCTGAGTGGTTTCAGTAAATAGAAAGTGTGAGGATTTGGAACTATCATCCTAACTGTTCTTTTCTGTCCTACTTGTGTAATTGGCTTTAGCATTCACTTAGATCTTCATTTCACTTCTGCTCAGCATCCTAATGGCACTGCTTCCCGTTTTCCTTACCTTCACTGTACTTAGCACTCGAGGCACAGAAGTGTAGAAGAGAGTGCCTTGATCTTGCTTGGGGAGCTAGAAACTAGTAATTCAAATCTATTTCTGACATCACAGTACTTGTAGATGGTTATGTTCTTATTGTCTTTGTGTTCCTCAACTGATCGAGCCTGGCCACTGCTCAATACAGCACAATATGCAGTTTCTCAGTAAAAATTGGGCAAGCTATTGTGGGATACTACTGCCCGAGGAGATCTGTGTACCAAACAGAATGACACAGCTTTCTGCCTTGGGTGTTCTTTAATGTGAAAAATCCAGACTGTACATCTGCAGCACAACCCAATTCAGTGTTGCACCCACTACTGCAGTATAAGGAGATGTTGCCAAAATCCTGTGGAATTTCAAAGGAGGGAGGGAGCAAACTTTTCTTCCTGAAATGCAGAATTAAGCAGTCTTTGCTGCTAGCAGGAAAATGCTATCGATCTCAAATTATTCCTAGGATCAGGCTCAAAGGAAATTGATTGGAGACTAGGGTGTGGGGTAATAAGGTGTGAAATGTGCACCCTGCAAGTGAAGATGAAAATGCTGGTTTTTTTCAATTCCTAAATTTTATATATTAAAAATTTAACTTGCTCCTTTAAATTTTGCTACAGGGAACAGCAGATGTCCATGAACTGACGGAAGGGAGTGCTGCAGATGTTTTTCAGTCAAGAATCAGTGGAGAAATAATGGAGTTTGTGTTGATGAAATATCAAGGCAAAGACTGGAATGGGCATCTTAAAATTTGGGATGGGATGCCTGAATTTTTTTCTGTGTGTTGCACATCTCACGCTGGCGACGTGGATATTTACATTCATACCAGGCGAATCGGAAGCCGTGTCATCTTGTCTGTGTTCAGCCCCTACTGGATAATCAATAAGACTTCCCGTGTTCTCCAGTATCGAGCTGAAGACACTCACGTGAAGCATCCAGCAGACTACAGAGATATTATTTTGTTCTCCTTCAAAAAGAAAAATATTTTCAGTAAAAATAAGGTGTGCTTATTTTAGGTGGTGGTTCTGGTGGTGTTGTTTCAAAATGCTTCTCTGAGGAGGGGGGAAAGCCGCACACACACATTTCTTCTAAGGAATTTTTTGATACTATTTAAATCTGTAGGCTTTCATATGGCTGTTGCTGCTTGTTAATTGTGACTTTTGGACTAGGAAGAAGGGAAGGCAGGTAGACACAAAGGCTGCAGCGTTATCCAGGTTGCATGTGCTTGTGGAACTTTCATCCTGGCCAGAAGGTGGCTGATGGTATAGATGGATTTTTTTTTTTTAAAGTGACCCTACTTTGCTTTTAAATACCTGTTATCACCCAACAATAGTTGACAAAATGGTTGAAGTAACAGTTTTAACAAGGTGTTTCTTCACAAGATTATTTCCTCCCCTCTCTTCAAGTTTAACCATCACAAAGCTGTAGCTTTTTTCCCCCATCCATGTGTATGCTGTCGTCAATGTAATCAATGAGGATGCCTCTATTTTGCTACCTTTTACTGTAACACATTTCCCAGAACTCAGGCACAGACTGATAATTCAGTATATGCGTAGTGATATTACATCCTCTAGCTTAATTTATAGGGAGGTTTTAAAAGCATTTGTGTCACCTTTACACTGCTACAGGTGATATAATTGCACTCCATAATGCTTGAACGATAAACTGCAATTATTGAAGTGCTTTCCATGTTTTTCTTTTCTGTGTCTAGATCCAGTTATGCATTTCAACAAGCAGTTGGTCCAGTAGCTTTTCCCTTGATACTGTAGGAAGCTACGGATGTGTCAGGTGTTCAGCAAGCAACATGGACTATCTGGTATGATAGATGTCTCTGTTTTGTGGAACTCTTGAGGTCAGGTTTTGGCCTGACTCCTTTTTCTCCTTAAAGCCTTTGTTTCACTAATTACACTGCTTTTAAGTCATGGAAATATTAAATACCTAGGGTGGTAATTTTTATATGCCAGCTCTTGGGGTTGGTACCTGGCAAAATGTAATTTCACGAACAGATGTTTCCGTGTGGTTAATAAATGTGGCTTATGTAAGAGAAGTTTATTACTAGGCTGTTTGAAAATGCGATAGTGGAGTTGGAGAGTGGAGGTAAGACTTCACACTCAAAATTCATAATTGTTGGCCAGTATTTAGATCTTCACTCAGCAACCTTCTCTAAGACTACATTTCCACAACTAAGCAGAATAAAGAATGCACTTTATAACAATATGCAGACATGTGGGAAATTATGTTTCCATATACTCTTTAATTGATCTCTGTTACAGTCATTTTAGATCATCTTGATTTTACTGTAGAGGAGTTCCTGTTGGGTTTTTCCCCACAAATGCTGCAGCTACAAAATGCTACAGTTAAAACTGTTTCTTTACTGTTGTGTTAATTGTATTGTATAGTTTGCTGGTTTTCTGCAGGCTGTTTGGTTATGCATTACAGGTATTCAGAACAGGAGTGTTGCTTTTATAATTACAGTAAATGTTGACTTTTTTTCTGTCCTAACTTATCTCTTAAGCTTAATTATTTGCGTAAATTTTTCTTGTTCAATAGGTTGGAGTTAGCATCAAAATGAGCAGTTTTAACCTTACCAGGATAGTTACCTTCACTCCTTTCTACACAATAGCAAACAAATCTTCTCTGGAACTAGAAGTTGGAGAAATTGGTCCTAATGGCTCTTTTCCAACAAATAAATGGAATTATATCTCAAGTTCAGAGGTAAAGTTTCAGTTTTATTCATTTGGCTTTTATGGTAGACAAACAAATGGCCCTTAGCTGTCGCTTAAAGAAAAAGCAGTTCTGTTACAGAAGCTCTGTCACTTGTGGTGATGTGATGTGGGTACCTCACGCCCCAGGGCAACTTGAACAGCACAGCTTCCATATGTTGATGAATTCATCAAGTACTTTAGTTGTAGATTAAATGTTTATCGGTAGACACTGGGATAAGAACTAAAGCATTTGAAATAGTTTGTTACCCAAGACTCTTGATTTTACTGCTTATTTACTGTATTGGGCATGTATGAACTGTGGAAGTCACATGTATTTCTTGTTTTACAGTGTCTTCCATTTTGGCCTGAAAGCTCATCTGGTGAACTTTGTGTAAGAGTAGTTGGCTATGAAGGATCATCCAAACCATTCCTGTTTAAAGCCCAGGATAATGGAACTCTGCTGAGGCTGGAGGAATTGGTAAGAATGACTTTGTCTGTTCTCTCTTAATACTCCAATTTATCCTTATGGTATTAAGGAATCCCTGACTCTCCAGGATAATCAAGATTGAAACCTCGTGCTACTGCTACTGTTGCACAAAAAAAGTTAGGAATCAAGTTTGCTATATTAATGTTTTCATAGCTGTGTGAAATGGTCAAATTGATTTAGTTTTGACAAGCTTATAGGAAGCTGAACAGCTCTGTTGCTATTAGATTAATGGTATACACATCTAACATCTGTTATTTTGCAGAGGTTATTTCTTAGGTGCCTACAGTTTGTCCAGTTATCCCAAAATAGAATGGTTTTTTTTTGTTTTTTGCTTTTTTTTGTTTTTAATAATCTAATACATGGTGGAGACACACAGTTCATAACTAAAATAATTTATGATTCAATTAGTAGAATCTTAATTATTTCAGAACTCACCCTGGCCTAGCTTCAGGGAATGTGTGTATGAATGCATCGTGTTCAGACAAGTCTCTGGAGAGAATTCCTACCGTAATTAGTTGCAGTACAAGTGACTGTGAGGGTAATCCAGCTCTACAAGTTTGCTGGAGCCGTTTGAAAAAATGTTTCTGGAACAAGGTGTCATCCATGATCTAGTGTTCTGTTGATGCACTTAATTAGAATAGTATGGTTTTTTGGTTCATTGCTCTAAGATAGCAGATGGTTCAGCTTTGTAAGAGGAATCCTTTCTTGTCCTGTGTGTAACGAGGTTTTACTACCACTGTGTAGAGTGCTAAACATCATTTCTCACACTATGTTTTGTAGCAAAGTGAAGGGAATGCTTGCCTTTACTTTTTACTGAACTTAGCCAAGTAAAGTAATTCCTTGATCATTCTATTATCATTGTTATCATTTGAATATAGTTTTTCAATTAAATTAAGTCAACGAGTAGTTTCTGGATGCTACTGATGTCTGTGTTAAGCCAGTGACCAATGGGTTTGAGCTTACCGTTACTAGATAACGTAGAGTACATTTCCTTTCTTCATTTGGAAAAAGCCATTGCAGGACTGATCTCAAATAACAATTTTGTCTGTTCTAACTTGCCATGAATGCATAGAACAAATCTGGAATTTCCTGTCTAACTTCTTCTCCAGCATGGGGGTTTACTGGTAGATGTGAATGTTTCCGACCATTCTACTGTCATAAGCTTTTCGGATTACCATGAGGGAGCTGCTCCAGCTCTTATTGTTAACCATACTTCATGGGACTCTCTCAGATATAAACAGAGGTACGTGAAAGGCACAATTCATCACTGGTTGCTTAGCAAGGGGCATCCTTTGTGAAGAAAGTACTTCTCCTTTACCATTATGGTACCTGAAAAGTAAAAAACAGTTTTCTTTAGTGTATTCTTTTATATCTACTTTCAAGCGATTGTTGTAGTTTCAGATGGTGGAGAGAATAAGGTGGGAGTACAGATTTGAGTTTGCCAAGAACCTAGCTACAGCTAGACTTGTTTGGAGTGGGTAGCCTGGGCCCTTCCTGCCTTACTGTGGAGCGTATGGCACTGTGATCTGCTTGCACCATTTCAGTCAGCGGCCTTAACCAGTGAATGCTGCTTTTTACTCCTTTTGTTTTAACTTGCAGTGGTTTACAGGAGGAAATGGAGTTGAAACCAAATCAAGTATGCCTGTTCGCCTGGACAGATCCAACTAAAACAAGAAAATTGATGTGGGGCTACTCCCAAAACTTTGGTGAACATGACCTACTTAAGGTAAACTTCAGAAAGGGAGAAGTAGAACTATAACAGGTCTACAATTATCTGGGAGAAAATTTCACCAGTAACTGCGTCTATCTTGTCCTGTAAGAGGCTTCTGAGCCTGCTTTCAAGTAGCAAGATTTAGATATTTAAATTAATAAAATGGGAGGATGGGACACAAACTTGAATCTCTATTTTCTCCATTGTTTTCTTGGATGTGAAGGAAGGATAAATTGTGTGAGCTGTGGAAGTATCTTAATAGTACAGAGGATGAATAATTCATCAATTTTCTGGCAGTGTTGCATTCAGCTTAACTATGTCCCTAAATATGGAGAAACCTCCCCCCCAAGTGCTGCGATTCTCCCTTTCCTCTGGGAAATGCTTGCATGGAGCAGAAAATTCTGAGTTGCTCACTAAGAGCTATTTAGGTGTTTAACCCATGCAATATTAGGAGAGGAAAATGTGTGAAGTGAGGATGAAATAATGACTGAGATGGGAAAATGACTGTGGCAAGAGTGAAACTCTTAACTAGAAGCAGAGTTAAGTCTAGGGTAAGACAGGGCACCTATTTTATTAAAGAATGGGGAAGCAGGCATTGATGGAAGGGGTCATTTCTCACTTATCAGGAATGTAGGCTAAATATAGTCCTGTCTGTCTCTAAATAGCAGCCCTCTTTCACATTTTACTAAACTGAATTCTTCAGAAATGGGTTGGGCTTTTTTTGTTGTCTGGGCACAGAGTTAAGAAACTGAAAATAGTAGCTAAAAGAGAGAGCAGCAAAGCAAATTTGTGTTTCAATTGTATAGGGAATGGATTTATTTTCTCATAGCTCAACTGTGACAGTTAACCTGTTACCGTGTGCTTTACTGCACACGCACTTTCTTGGGTCCAATGTTTTGCATTTAAAAATTATTTTAGTTTGAAACTTATTTCCTTTGTATATGATTATGGTTACATTCGTTATTATTTTAGGGTTTTGAGAAAAGGGCTTTAACTGTCTCAGTTTTGCCTCAGAGATTACAAATAAGGAGTATCTACATTTGTAGAGCAGAAATCTTGATCTAGTTTTATTGTTTCGTAGTATATGATTTTAGTGCTTTCTTCCCCCATTACCTGTGATTCAATTTTTTTTTTTGTGATGAAGGCATTTATTTCCTAATAATTTCCAACATTATTCTCACCCACAAATATAGCTGGAATGCCTACTCTTTAAAAGGAGGGGGGGAAAAAAATTCAAAACCTCCAAATTCTTTCCAGTGTTTGGAATACAAGATGCCAGCTAATCTTGTATGAAGTGGTAAATGAACAAACAAGAAAAACACTGCATTCTGGTTTTTATATGTGCTGCTAAATTTGCTTGCTTATACACATTCAGCAACATCATGGATTTACTCCTATAATATGCTTATTATATGCGCTTTTTCTCCCGATGCAGGATGGATGTGGCCAGTTTCCTTACAATGCAAATACTCAGATACACTGGGTGTCTTTCCTGGATGGGCGCCAACGAGTGCTGCTTTTCACAGATGATGTTGCATTAGTTTCTAAAGCCCGACAAGCAGAGGAGCTAGAGCAACCTGATCAAGAAATAAACTTGTCGATCCATAGTCTTGGACTTTCTCTTGTTAACAATGAAAATAAAAAAGAAATCTCTTACATAGGAATTACAAGGTACTGCACATGGAAGCCTAAATGTTCCTTTAAGTAATCAAAATGTGACAGCATGTTATAATTTTAGCAATGCAGTTGGGTTGGAGGGGGGATATCTTTCAAATGAAATGAATTTAAGTCAAACGGTTTTAAGTAAAATTAAACTCTGTCTCTATTCCTGTTGTGCAACTTGAATAAATAGGATTTAATTATCTCGTTCCATAGCTTTTATTATGAAATAGTAAGCAATAGGTTTTTTTAAGCCTGAAAAAATAGAATAATATCTTTTCCCATGGTTTGCATGCATAAAAAAAGGTTCGAGTACTTATAAATTGTTAACCTTGTTATTTGTCTTGCAGTTCTGGTGTTGTTTGGGAGCTGAAACCAAAGCAGAAGTGGAAACCATTTAATCAAAAACAAATAAACCTGTTGGAGCAAGCTTATCAAAAATATCTTTCTGGGGGTGCTCCAGGTTGGCATAAACTAGATGGCAATACTGAGGTATGTTTTGAGGTTTCGATGTTTAATGATTACAGAACATGCACAACAGATAAAACAGACTTCTGGTTTGGTAAGTAGGGGTAGAGGCTGTGTTGAGAGAAATTTGTATCTGTAAGTCGTTACATTTGGCATGGAACAAGGAGAGAGGTTTTTTGTTTTACTTCTCCTCACTTAAATGTTTCAGGATCAGGGTAAAAGCATCACCTGGGAAGATAGTCAGGTGCATGTACATATCTTTAATTATGCCAGTATAATATATTACTGATTAAGAAATAGGTATTAAGGTGACACAGAGCTTCCCACTTGGGGCAACCAAAGTTGTAATGCAGTGTATTTATCAGTCTAACCTGTGGTTTTCATTGTTTTCCATACGGTTAATTGAATTGAATAATTCAGTAGCCATGTGATTGTGAACTAAGGAAAATTGCAAGTTTGATTTACTAGTCTGTTTACTAGTAATGTAAGATTTTATTATTTATCTAATTAAATTGTTTCTTAGCTCTGCTTTTTTGTATTTCTAGGTGAATTTTAGTAAGGTCCCAATGGAAATGCGTCTCCCAGTCAGATGCAGCATCCGACGCAACTTTCTGTCAGGAATTCAGGTTGAATTCAAACAGTCACCTCACCAAAGAAGCTTACGGGCTCAATTGTATTGGCTGCAGGTACCATTTCTCATCACGCTTTATAGCTCAGCAGGCACACGAAGGCTTTTATTTTATTCATTTATCTGAAAGATTATCCCAAAATCGTACGTATGTGGTGCTCTGTTCTCTACATCAGAGTAGCAGAAGTGGTGTGAATGCTCCGTTGGTGGCATAGTGCTGCAGAAATGCCATGCTAGGGTTTTATGAGTAGTATGGGGGGAAAAAAATGCACAAAATAGTGGGTTTATGTAAAGATATGATGTAAAGGTTATTTCTGAAGAGATGAAACAAACAAAAACCTCACCCCTTTTTGAAAATGTTTATCGTAGTGTGTCTGTAGTCATGTAATGACCCTAGAGAGTGTATCTACACATTGAGATCTGCTGTCTAATGAAAAGTGGATAATAGACATTTAAATACTCAAAAATAGCGTGCAATGATTTATCTGCACCTAAGCCGAACAGCGTATTAATGTACTGCAATTGTACCTGATTAGCATGCTCCGATCAGTGCTAATAGTGTTGTCAAATTAAACAATAGAGCTCTTGAGCTGTTTACAACTGAGAAGTGTTTAGTATTAAAGGAAAATCAAGTGGCAAGAAATTAATCTTCATCAGTGTCATCTTCATCTCCATTTGCTGTGCTGCAGAGTCCTCCAGGGGAGAGTCCTGGAGGATTCCATGTCTTTTCTGACCAGCTGGTGGGGAACTGTTTTCTCTCTACTTTTTCCTTTCACATTTTGTTTTTATCTTGCCTGAAAGTAGTTTTTACAATTGCAGTCAAGAGCACCATCAGCTACAGACCTAAAGATTCCTCTAAAGGAATCTGTGTGTGTGTGTGTAAGTGTCCTTTGTGCAACACTTGCAACCAACTGACCTTTTACAGCTAAGTAGGAAACATTCAAAAAAAATTAATTTCAGTGTAATCCTCTTCCTTTTCTCCCCTTCATCCAAAAAAAGGTTGACGTTCTTGAACAGAATCTATAAACAAATTTCTCAAGCTAAATATCAAGATATTTGTGTAATTATGCACTAATTTTTTAGGTTGATAATCAGTTACCAGGATCGATGTTTCCTAAATATTAAGATATTTGTGTAATTATGCACTAATTTTTTAGGTTGATAATCAGTTACCAGGATCGATGTTTCCTGTTGTATTTCACCCTGTAGCCCCTCCCAAGTCGATTGCTATGGATTCAGGTAAGAGAAAGCCTTCGGTAAAATCAGAGCCTTGAAAACAGTAAGTTGACAATTTCTCTTCTAGATTTACTTAGATGGTTTTTTTCTCTGTAGAACCAAAACCCTTCATTGACATCAGCGTCATCACTAGATTCAACGAATACAGCAAAGTGCTGCAGTTCAAGTGAGTTTAACAGTTTGTTGTATTGCCATTTTAGAGATTTGGTGCATTTTACAAGTGAACTTTGTTTAAAAGTTGAGGTTCTCCTATCCAAACAACTCTTGACTTTAAATCGAGTTTTTGAATGTCTCCAATGAAAAAAAAAAAAGGTCGTTCTAAAAGAAACTTGGTTTTATAAATAAGGAGTGGCCACATGAAAGGACTATCAGGCAAATTCCTTTATTATGAGGGTTATGTCCCTTCTGTGCCATGGTCAGATTTGCCTGTCTGGCTGTTTGCTCTGCAGTGCTGGGTTTATTTGCTGCTCCAACGACAGGCAGCTCAGGCAGTCTCCACTGTAATCCGGTCCAGTGGCCTGTTGTGAAATGTGTGTTCTTGAGCTGATATATCTGTCTGGAGTTTCTCTACTAAAAATGACCCAAATCATTTGTATTGATGACTTGCAATGCAAGTGTCTGTACTCAACTAGTCTGTATTTTATATACTAGCTGTATTGTATATACTAGCTGTATTTTAATAAAATAATTGAGTTATATGAGATTTGGAGAAAGGCAGTTGGGTAAGAGGAAGGAATATGTTTTATAGGTAATGTTATCGACGGAGCACATGAAATCATAATGTATGAATGTAAGACCTATTTAGTGGTGGTTAATATCTTTAGATAAATTTTGAAAGTGTTAAGATATGAATAATATCTAGCTTGATGAGGGTGTTAAGCCCTTCTATCTAATAGACGATTGATATTGTGGGTTATAAGTCTTAATATACGATGTTACATACACCGCTTCAGTTGCTTAGGGTAAGCCTGTGATGTACGTTTAATTTCTACAAGGATACACTGTTTTTCCCGTTTTAGATACTTCATGGTTCTTATCCAGGAAATGGCAGTGAAAATCGATCAAGGATTTTTAGGAGCACTTAGTGAACTTTTCACTCCATCTACAGACCCAGAAGCTGAAAAACAAAGGGTAATGTATGGGATAAACTAATTTTTGCCAGAACAGGGCCTTTATGGTAAACAATATTGCAATTTTCTAAATATTTTAATGTAATGAGTGAATGTTGCATTTGACAACACTGAGAAAAAAGTCACAGGGTAAGTTAATTTTCAGTAAAGTGCTGAAATTTCTGTTAAACGTTGGCTGTGAGTTTTATGAATTGACAGGTTTGAGTGACTGATGCTGGGATATGTGTAACTGTTTAGTATTTCATTAATGGATGATATGGTAAGCTGTGGCTACCAAGGGAAGCAGGTAAACTAAGGTTAGGGTCTCTAGACTGGCTTTCTGGTTGTCTGTTTGTCTACCTGTCTTGTGTTTAGAGAACAAAATGGAACAAATTTTCATGGCTCTAAGTTGTCTTACATAGGTGGATGATATTCAGAAAGGTCCCATTTGGTTTTGGTGTGCATAGGAGAGTCACTCTTACAAATTTCTTTTTCTTGAAGATGATATCTTTACATGTACTGCATAAAAAAGTCTGACTTCGTGGGGTAATATAAAAATGCAAAGAGTCTTAGGAAGTTAGTTATTTTACTGATATTACTACATTATTTTAGGAGTGATACCTGAAGTGATTGAAGAATTTAAGGACATGTCAAGTGAAAGCAGCACAAATTGGAAAAGTCACCCATAAATTACTGTGGGTGTTGGTGTTGTTTTTCTTTTTTCTTTCCTGGATTAAAGTATTGGCACAGTTATAATCTGTTATACAAAAGTTGTTAGTCTATTTCCAGTTTTTGAGGGTTTGGCTGTGTAACTAAACATTTAGCTGTTTTATTACTTTAAGTTATGATTAGTTTTGCTTTTTATTTGTATGTATGTTTATTTTTACATCTATTTATATGTATTATTAATTGTATTACACACATCTAATTATACTAGTTTATATGTTGATGGGAAGCTTACCTTCTATTCTTTTTTTTGTTTTTATAAAACCAGTCTAAATTAATTCAGCAAGATGTAGATGCACTTAACACTGAGCTAATGGAATCTTCCCTAACAGACCTGTCAATGCTCAGCTTCTTCGAGTACTTCCATATTTCTCCAATTAAGGTATGTAAGAGAGATACTTCTGGGTAATAAAACACTTAATTAAAATAAACAATCTCTCAATCCCTTATAGTAAATATATCCTCAGGTCAACCTTCTGGGTAATTGAGATCTTCATGCTCTTTTCCTAATGGGGATTTTTGTCATGTTCTTATAACTTAATGCTTCATTGGAAAACTTTCTTAGTTGCCCAAAAGACATGACTACAGACAGACCTTTTAACCATTGCTGAGAGGGAAGAGTCAAGGGGTATAATGATGAGGAAAGGTAAACAAAATGCTGCCCTAGAGGTGTCCAAGTCACGTATGACAAATAGTAATGAAGCAGTAATAGTAATAACGCCCTTTTGTGGGCTTATTGTAATGTCTCTCTTGAACCAGTTAGATTTTTTGGAACAAGGGAAGAAAGATCGTCAGTAATTATACATTATTGTCAATCTACAGAATGCTCCCCTGAGGCTCTCTGATGTGTGTCCTTTTTGTCTTGATTTGTATTGCTTTACTAATTCTTTCTTGACAGTTGCATTTGAGTCTGTCTCTGGCTTCTGGTGGAGAAGCATCAGAAAGCAGGGAAGCAATGATAGCCATCCGTTCTCTGAATTTGCTGTTGAAAAGTATTGGAGCCACTCTAACAGATGTGGATGATCTTATTTTCAAGTAAGCTCATATAGATTTCTTTTTCCTAATATTTTAAATAAAACTGCTATATATCTAATAATTTGGTCCATGATAAATTTTGGCTGCTCTAGATACAGCTCTTGGTGAAAGGGAGGAACGATGGGAAGGTGGGGTTGAGCTCATTTTTCAGCAAGTAGGACTTCAGGATTATCTGAAGTAAAAAAAAGAGAGCTAATGAGGAGGAGGGAGAGTGCCTCTCACTAATGTGTGATTACTTGTTTTTCAGACTTGCTTTCTTTGAAATTAAATACCAGTTCTACAAAAGAGACCAGTTGATGAAGAGAGTTGTTAGACATTATAGTGAACAAGTAAGTTTAGTTAGTCAAAGTTTTGTGTTAAATTATGAGTAAGTATCTTTCAGAATGCAGTAAATACAAAAGGTGACTACCTCTAAAAGCTGCTAATATTTTTTTCATCACATTGAAATAGGAATTTGGTGGCATATTAGAAAAACATAAAAGCAATAGTGTTCTGGATTGCTTCTGTTCTTTATATTTTTCTTCACCAAAGTATTCTTATAGTTTTCCATGCTATTTGAATACTTGAGTACTCTAACACCTTACTCAGGTTGTAAATCAATGTGGAACTACATATAACAAGAGCTGTTAACGCTGTTTTTGGTTTTGCTTTCCCTCTCTCATTATTCAGCTCCTGAAACAGATGTATGTCCTTGTACTTGGATTAGATGTTCTTGGAAACCCATTTGGCTTAATCAGAGGCTTATCTGAGGGAGTTGAAGCATTCTTCTATGAGCCATTCCAGGTATAACTTCCTGATTCTTTAACAGTGTATGAATAGTAGGCTGGTCGAATATACTGCTAGGGTTTAACAGTTTTGGTGTTGCTGTGCTCTGCACGCTGAAAAACTAAGAAAGCAGGGATTTTTTTATGTTAACTTTAAAGAAATAAAATATTGAAATGCCCCTATTTGTCAGTCGGAAGGACTTGATAGTTTTTCTAGAAGCAGATGAATAGCCATGTAACTTTCTGCTATTCATAATAAGTTTTATTTTTTAGGGTGCTGTTCAGGGACCTGAAGAATTTGCTGAAGGCTTTGTAATTGGTGTTAGAAGTCTTGTTGGACATACAGTGGGTAAAGTGTCATATTGTTTCTGTTTTGATAAATGACGTTAACTAATGGATTGCATTGGATTTTTTGTTTTTACTTGTTACTTTGAAGGGAAAGCTATGACTTTAACATTTCTACATGATAATTTTTTTGATGAATTTTTAAGTTTGTCACATACTGTTGCTGGTTTTTTGTGATACAGATCATTCATATCTAAAATTGAGACCATCTAAGTGTCTGTTCTGTGCACTGTGCAAGCAAAGTGGGAAACGTTGCATGCACAACTGAATTAGTAACATGCTGTGGGTGAATAAGGAAAAGAATTGTAATGCTCCTAAAATGCCTGGAGAAGCCTGAGAAATGTTCTTAGGACCAGCTACTGTTATAGTTATTATTTAGCTGTGTGTTACATTAACTAAAGAATATATGCTTCCATCCAATACGCTATATAACATGTATTGAAAGGATTTTAAGAGTTACCTTTAGCTGTAGTTATGGATTTCAGGCCAGAACAACATGTGGTAGTCATTCCTTATAAATTTGTAATAGCTAAACTGAGTATGAAGGGAAGTTGCTATGAACTTTGTGGCTTCTTGTGTATTGATTCCTGTTAAATTGTGAAAGAATAACTCCTGCTTTATGCTGTGTTCCATCAGGTGGTGCAGCAGGGATGATGTCTAGGATCACTGGTTCTGTTGGAAAAGGCTTGGCTGCTATTACTATGGACAAAGAATTTCAGCAGAAACGGAGAGAGGAGATGGGTCGGCAGCCAAAAGACTTTGGTGACAGCCTGGCCAAAGGGGGAAAAGGCTTGTTATGGGTATGAACCTTAAGCTGAGTGCACGGTGTGCCAACTCTTAATCCATGCTTAAAAATTATATGCTGGCAAGTTTGATAATGTTGTCTTTATCAGTTTGTGAACTAGACGGAAGAGACAGACAGTCAGTTTCTAGAAGACTCAGCGTATTGTATCAGCTTTAGTGTGTAAGGTCTTGTTTTTGGGGCAACCTGAGGAATTGAAGGTAGGGTCTCAGAAGATGAGTGTTGGAAGTAACACCAGTTTCTCCCGTGAGTTACACAAATAAACAGATTGTTACTCATGTTCAGCAACTATGTTATCTAATTAAATTAACTGTGCCCTTATTTTACCTTGCAGTCAATTTTGTCATTAAAGTCAGTGGGCTGTGAATTATGAGCTCTGGGCATGTACTGGAAAAGGCTTTCTGTATGTTGAGGCCTTATAAAAACCACTGGCTTTTCTTGGCTTAAACAAATGCGAACATAAAGCAAATGAGTGTGTATAAAATTAAGCGATGCATTAGGTTGGAGAGATTCTTCTGAAATGAAAGCTGCGCAGCTCTTGTATTTTTTTAATAAACTAAAACTAGGAACCTTTTCTGCTTATTGAAAGATCACATCTATTTTTAGTTAAAACATTAAGTATGAGACAAACTTCATGAAAACTATCATGGAGAGATCTGTGTTACCTGAATACAAATCAAGTCTATCACTTTCCATTCAAAAATAAAACCAGTCAACTTATTTCTAAGCAATTAGAAGCAATAAACATTGTAGAGTTTTCTGATACTGTTTGGTGACAATTTGGAAGCTACTTCAGTGCATTATTATTCTTCTGTCTTAGTGTCATTGAACTGCTTGATCTTCATCATCTTTAAGAGAGTTGATGTTAATTTATCATGGGTGTTTGGTATCGCTCATTCATGACTGGGAATTCTGGCAGCTTCTTGTTACTAGTGAAAGGGGAATAGAGACCTGGTTACTTATTACAAGATGTATTACTGTCCAAAAGATTTGTTAGTCTTTCTTACCAGCATAAATGTTTGTTTAGCCATTTTAATTTCAATCTCTTTTCTTTCCCTTGGTTCTAATGTTCATAAAAATTTAAAGTTAAAAAAAACCCAAAAAACAACCAAAACCAAACTCCCAGAAACTTCCAGGCAAGCAATGTTTCCGATATTGAATATCATTATAAAGTTTTATAAATTAAGGATGAAAGGCAACTGGTTGCCCAGTTTGGACTATAGCACTGCTGTTTCCAAGTAGAAACTTAATTATCTTCTTCATTTAGGGTGTTGTGGAAGGTGTGGCAGGTGTGGTCACTAAGCCGGTTGAAGGTAAGGCTGCACTGCACTACTTACATGGTTTCCCAATACTTTACAATTTATTTTGTAGTTTTGGGAAGTATCAGTCTAAGCGGAGTGATGCTAAGGCATAGCAAGATTATATTTCTTATTAAAATGTGAACTTATATAATGATTTACTCAAATATATTTATAGCTGTTACTGGCTTATGACCTTTTAAGCCTTCGTATGTATTAAGGAATGATTGTCTTAGAGAACTATTTCAATAGACCAGCTGTAGTACCCAGTTTGTTGTTTAAAGCCAGGATAAAGACAGTTCCAGTACCTAACGGGCATGTAGTGATAGGACAAAGGGTAATGGCTTTAAACTAAAAGCCATTAGTAGATTTACATTAGGTATTCATGGAATCATACAGGAGTTTGGGTTGGAAGGGACCTTGAAGATCTTCTAGTTCCAACCCTCCTGCAATGGGCAGGGACACCATTATACTTGCACATCTTAGTCTTTTGCTACTACCAACCTATAAAACCTGATATATTGGCCTCCAGTATAGACTGAAAGTGTGAGAAGGAGTATCTAGTTAATATTTCGGTTATACTGTCTTTGGAGGCTGGTAAGGTGTTTAGTGAACAGCAACAGTCCCTAAGCACGTAAGGAAGCAAAGTGTGACTTCTCTGACAACTTTCTTAGACGTGGCTTGCAAGTGACCAGTTGCGGTGGGTTGTTTCCAGTATGTTCTAGTGCAGTCTGACTCAGTGATGGTTTAATTCCATGCTTAATGTCTTCAAGCAGGTTATTAAAACTATTTCTTTCTCTGTTCCCTTTCTTTTAAAGGGGCTAAAAAAGAAGGTGCAGCTGGATTCTTCAAAGGAATTGGAAAGGGGCTTGTAGGAGTGGTAGCCCGCCCAACAGGCGGCATCGTAGATATGGCAAGCAGCACCTTCCAGGGAATTCAAAGGTAAAATGTCAAGAGGAAGTTTTAAGTACCTTTCGTGAGGTAGATTACCTGGTGGTGAAGTGGTCTGGTAGCGACATGCAATTATTTGTGTTAAATTACAATATGCAGTAGGATAATATGGGGTTGAGAGCTGTCTAGTAGTCTGTAATGAATGTATTTTACAATGATCTCTGGAAACTGCTGCTTCCAAGTGCATCTTGGAGTGTTGTAGTTTAGGTAGGCAATAATTAGTCTATTTTTTTGATTTCACTTCCTCCCTTGATCAGAAAGTAAAAGATCACATGTAAATTTTAACTTTAGAGGTAGGTTGGCGTACTGCTGAATGCAAATATCTAAATGCCATTTAAACTTATTGTAAAGAACAGAGCACTGAAATTTTCCAAGAAAAACTTGCCAGTTTGAAATTTGGTTAGTAGACCACATCAGGGGCTGCTTGTACTCTAGAAGAGTGTGTTAATGAACATAGTAAATAAGCATCAGTTGGGAATAAGCTTCTCCAGGTTATCCTGTCTATGGTGACATTGGGGTTGTTATTCCAGTGCGTCTCTACTGTGATACCTGTGGAGTACCCAGGGAGTGTAAGTGGGATACATGGCAAGTAACGGGTGCATTTTCAAGATGTATTGGTGAAACCCAGAATTGCAATAAGCTTACTAGATTACTTTTCCACTGTCTATGGCAGGGTGGCAGAATCAACTGAAGAAGTCTCTAATCTCCGTCCTCCACGTTTCATTCATGAAGATGGCATCATCCGGCCATACAATAGGGTGGAAGCTGAGGGTTATGAACTATTTGAGGTATGACTTGCGTCAATTTAAATTCTCTAATGTACATGGTTCCATAACGCAGTTTCCATGTTACAAGAAATCTGCCAGAGATCTGTGGCATTTGTTATCTGGAGTAAAAATGTGCCCAAGCCTGTTTCATAAGGCAAGTCTGAATAGCAGAGAAGACCCAGTGCTTGTAGTAGGCTGAATGCAACAAGAAAACTGCAGCGTTGCTGTTAAATTATCTTCTGCACATTATGTTCTGTAATTGCTTATCTCGTACTCTGGAAGGAGGTCATAGGATTAAGAACTGAATATATGGAAACAACAAAAAACATTTTGATACTCACTTCTAATGTTTTGCTTAATAGCATAGCTAAGGCCAGTTTACAAACTAAGCAACTTTTAAATATGATGAATACAGCTTGAATTGTTTGGCATATAATACAACTACTGAAATAACTAGGCTTTTTAGTGGCATCAGCACTTGAAAAAGCTGCATGAATTCTCAGAATACCAGGTTTTGGTACTTCCTTATGTTGTGCTTAATAACAATGTCATAGCTACAGGCATTGTGTGGACACTTAGCCTGCTTTCTGTGTCCGGACGTGGCTAACATATGGAGGATGAATAATTGTTGTTTTCAACTCCTGGATAATCGGATTTCAGTTAATTTGTATTTTAGCTTTCATGCTCTTAAAACTTATCTTAAAATGCTTAATTTGTTGCAAAAAAGTTAGAGTAAAATAAGTGTCTACATTAACATTTTGAGATTAAAACTTGCATATTTGCTGCTTCCTTCTAAATGTTCTTTTAATCCATATTTTCTATTCTACTCCTAATGTTTCTCTTCTTTCTCTTTCTCTCCTGGCATACGCAGCAAGAACTGGAATAACAGAGTAAACGTTTTCCATGTTTCTTCTTCATTTCCATTGCAGTCTTTTCTGCCTTAATTAGTTAGATTAAGGGCGTGTTTGCATGTCCTCTCGCTTTCATTGATCTCTCTTCTCTGTAACAGTTGAATCAAACTGTTTCATGTTGTCTGGGCCAAGAAAGCAAGCAATCAAACTTAAATAACTGTCTTTAGTAAAATTAGATGAGTAAAATGAGAGAGGCAAGGAGGGTTTGTTTCCTGTATATTTGTTGTTCTAAGAATGCTTAGCTCCTTATGCATGGCAACAACAGAAGCCACGTGGGGTTAAAAATCATGGTAAGGTAGATGCTGGCTAATTGCTTAGCGTTCTCTTAGAGCTAGGGCTGTGGATGAAGGGAGCAAACAACATTTTGATACTTGTGCAAAAGTTAAGGTAATGATATTAAATGGCTTTTCTGTTAAAATTCTTATGAGCTTATGATACAGAAATACTATTTCCATATGAATTTTAAGAAAACATATTTATGATTTCTGTAATATGCCATAGGCCTGTCAGTTATACATCTGTAACTTCACGTTACAACTACTTCTTTATGAAACTGTATCAATTCAAAAATCTGGCCAGCTCAGTGGACTCTGGTTTCATTCACAGAATCCCCTAGGACTTTGCTGTTCAGCATACTTAAATGTAAACTTCAACTGTTCACATGAATTTACTTTATTTAGAAATAGATAATTTTGTATATATATGAGTGGTGGCATGAATTTAATTTCTTACGCAACATCTCATGAATTAACAAGGTAAGCTTAAACTGGTCTCAGTAAATTGTTTCCCTAACATACATGAAAAAAACATTAAGTAGAGCCTTCTCTCTACTGCTAATGCCTTTTTAGAGCTTAGTGGTTAATTGTCAGCTCATTTCATTTAAAATTGTTTAACATTTTTATTTTGCACACTTGTAACAGTGGTTTGGCAAATAAATGTTTCGGTTAAACAGTCAATTGTATTTGAAGTATGGACATTGGTAGATGTTAGAGCTCAGCTTAGGAGGAGTGTAGACTTAGGTCTTAGAAGAGAAGTTACTTTTTCCACTTGTAAGGACAGAATGAGGACAGTAGCCAGGTGGAGTAGACCATTTTACTTGTGTAAACTTGTTTATGTGATGCGTTTTCCCAGAAGTGCTGGCTCTCGTGTATGTGGGCTGAACAAGGCTCTGCTCAGTCAGTTCAAACTCAGGAAAGTCAGATCTGATGTCTTGCAGGCCACGTCTCTAGTTTACGCAGTGAGACTCAGCAGTACAGATGCGTTTTGTTAAACATAAATGCACAATATGTATAGCTGGAGAAATCAAAGAACAAGTAGGGAAACTCTAGGAGAACTGTTTTCCAGTGAATAAGGTCTCATGAGTTTTAGTCTTTGTCTGAGGAGTGTTTGTAGGTGATGAGTAGCTCAAACAGGTAATGAAAGCCTTTGGCTTTGCTCATCTTTGCCTTTTAATGTGCAGGTATTGCTGCTTGCCCTGGTGAGGAGGCTGCCTTCTAACCCCAGCACTTAGGGGCTGACATGATGCGATTCATACATTATTCAGTGCCTATGGTGTTGCTGTGTTTCATTTCCCAGTTAAAGCATGGGGCTTTATAAAGAATGCAGAACGCTTCATGAATAATTGAGACCTGGTGGTGAGACAGTGTGTGGCAGGGAGAATACTATGCTAGGCTTCAAGAAACTGCAGATTCTATTTCTGCTTGAGTCACTGCTCTGTGGTGTGAATTTGCACTGGTTCTTTCATTGCCATGTAAAATAAGAATGAATTCAATTTCTGTTTAGTGGCCCAGTGTTCTCATAAAAATAAAAGCTTTTGATAAAGGTGTCTGAATTTTAAGCATGCAAATTGTGGAGTAATTAGCGTCAAATACAGCCCTTCTTTACATCATGCCACCACCATCGTGCTGACGTCTGTCAGGTGTATTGAGAATAACTCTGAGAAATATTCCATCTCTTGGGCACGGAGCTCGGTGGGAACTCTGACTTGAGTAACATATTGCATGTATAATCTAAAAATACTGTCAGGATTGTTTCTGAATTTATGAGAAACAGACTTTCTATCCAAAGCTTTGAGTTGAAATAGAGGAGCATGCTTATGAATAAATCTGTTCAAATGTGTGACACATCTCATTTCTACATATCCAACAAAAGGATTCAGAATTGCAGCCTTTGAATTGCAATCTTACATGATGGTGGATTTTGTATTTCTTTAATTTTTACTTGTCTTTAAAGTAGCTATGGTTCAGGTAGAAAATACGAGGTCATGTTTTGATTTTCAGTCCTGTGCTGCCATCTTTCTTCTGATGTTTTGAAGAATCCTTGAAATAAGCAGTCTCTCTCTGGCATTTTTCTTCCTTTCATGTACATTTTACAGTTTCAGGATTTAAGATGGTAAGAAAGTGATATTTTTTATGGAAGATATGGACGCTATATTTTTGCTTGCTGGAAAATGCTTAATTAAAACGTTGTTCGAAATGTCACATCGCTAGGGAGCAGTTCCAGGGAAACACTATGCTGGTGACTTCAATTCTTGAGTATTAAACCACTTTTGAGCTTAAAGAATTTTTGGGGACAGTTGCAATGTATGATAATGCTTTAAGACATTTGTTGAACTTTTAATATATGAAAATAAAGTGCAAAAATAAATGTTGAAGCCTCTTCTAATTGATTCTGATGTAAACTCAGTTGAGAAAAGGTCTTTCCATTTTGGTTACTTAAACTACAGAGAGATCTTTGCCTGCATGGTTGACTGCAGATGGATAAATGTGGAATAAGGTTTAGCTTCTGTTGTCATCTGGCTGCTTTTATTGATCTGGCTTTGGAAATACGGAATGAAATGTATTCTTACTAGGAATAACTAAAAACATAGGGAGTTTTTACTCCTTCCAGCATCAGTGGCAATTCAATTTGGAGGTTCAGAGACATGAGATGATTAAAGTTTAGGAATGTTAATTCCTGGAAAGAATTTTTGTGGGGAGTTGTTTTTAACTAAGATGTGTGTTATGACACTATTCCTGTGGTAGGTTACCTATTTACCATGTACACTGCAATTCTATTCAAACACGAATTCTAGCAATCTTGCAGTTGCTAAATATATGCAGGATTATAACATGAAACGTGTATTTAATTTTAGCAGACCCCTTCCGTCCTGAAAACTGCTGTTCATACTAGCAACCCAAGTAGGTTTACCTGTAACACAGTTAATGCGTTACATGGTTAATGAAGCAGGCAGCCAGATAGGATGGACAGAAACACATCGCCTGCTTCCCGGCAAATTCATAGCAGGAGAACCAGTAGCAGGCACAGATTTATTCTCATACCCAGTTTGAGGCTGGGTTTCTGTTGGTAGTACATTCTTCACTTCACCGTTTGATCTTTCTGTACGTGTTTTATTGATGTGTATGCATTTCCCATAAATATATTGATATGTCACTTTGTGAATCTTACCTTTAAGCTAGTGTTATTGTGAGCCTGATTTAGGGATGACTGTGAGACTGTCTTCTCTGCTGCTCTTTGGAGTTGATGAAATATTTTAAACCAGGTGACATGCTCTAGAAAATATTATACTACAGTTAAACTGTAGGTACAAAGTAGGAAATCTGAAAAATATGTTACCATAACATTAATGATCTGCAAAAAAAAAAAGCTAGGAAGCACTTCAGTACTTATTTCAAAACTTTTTTAACCTCTGTATTCAGAGTTTGTCACTTGAGGTGTAGTCCTCTAACAAATGTGATGATTAATTTGACCTACAATTTTGTATACCTTCTTAATTTTATTGCTGAATAGGCATATCCATTCAGTGCTTTGGTAACCTGACCTTAAGATGCATTGAGTATTTTGATCTCTGTAGTTAATTTCTAAGCATCAGGAAGGGTCTGAGTCCTGTGCTGCCACCTTTAAAGTTACTTTTGCCAGATTTTCACTGTTGAATCAAGTCTATAGCACGGAGTGTAACTTAATGAACATAACTAAACAATTATTAGCACAGTAAGGAAATTAAAGCTGAATAAAGAGTCTTATACTGCAGTGTCACCATTCCACTTTGAGTTGAGCAGATCAGACCTTTCAGTGACTCAGCCTCAAGAGTGAGAACACTGAGAGCCTGCCTTTAAAGAACCAGTTCAATGAAGTAACTTTTCAAAAGGCTTTTGAATTGAAAATACTGCTTTGAGTTTTTTTTTTACAGCTGCAAAATTATTTTCTATTTCTGTTTCAGAAATTACGCATCAGAAAACTGGAAAAAGAGAGCTATCGATACCACTGTGCAATTCCAGGAGCCAGAAGAGCAAACCTTATGGTTACCAATAGGTACTAAATTCTGAAAGCTTTCTAAGGGCATGTCTTGGTTTCAGGTCAAAGCCGAAGGCTGTTCTCTGCTTATGTACTGTACTCATGCACTTTCTTTTTGATTATTTTTTTAAATAAATAATTTTATTTCCTTTATGGAAAATGTGCTGTGGTAATGATGTCAGCACTAGTTACTAATTTAGGCAGTTTGCTCTGAGGTTGGTGATCTTTTCATCATATTGTAGGGAAATATTCTTTTTTTCTTTGTTTCTAATTTTTCAAATTAGCTTTTAATAAGTGTTTGCGGTCAAACCAATGTTTTGATAATGCACATGTTTACAATCTTGTTAATTAAAGAACACACTAAATGGTGTCATAAGTATTTGAAAGAGTACGAAAATTAATATTGAGCTCATCAGCCAAGTTTTAGAATGCTCAATGTTACTAGGATAGGCAAACAGTAGCAACCCATCATCTGTCAGTCTAGTGGTAATTGTGTGTCAACATAGGTAGTACGTGGCTGTCTGACTGTCTTCATCTTGTGACATTGGCTTTGAGGACCTTGTTTGAATTAACTGATGACCCTTTAGTATCCAATTCTAGTAAAATGGATTTGGAGGGCTGGGTGGGTTTCAGTTAAATTGGCCCTCACGTACCGTGTGATGTCATAAATTGCCTATGAGTCTTAGGGACAAGGTGATTATCTCAATATTTTAAGGAAATATGATTCCATTGTCATTGAGCAGGTAGTTTTAACTCATATAGAAAATACGTTCTGAAACAAATTGCTTCATTTTGTTTTGTTATTCTGGCAAAGTTCTAGTGCCTGGGAGCAATTGAATATTAACTTTTTTCTTCTGAACAGGAGAGTGATGTATGTCAAAGAAGTGGAAATCTTAGGCCACTTAGCAACAGAGTGGGATTACTTATTTGAAGACTTCACACACAGTCCCTTCCATGAAGCAAATGTTCTAAAGCTAACTGTTTTGGTAAGAACAGTGTGTAAACTTTGATTTAACACTATTTAATGGTCCGAACATACTCTTAACATAGTTATGGCTATAACAGCTAACTGTGGAATTATGAGGCAGGATATATTTAAGATTTCTTGAAAACATGGGTTGGTTTGGATGGAGAACACGTTGAAATCTAACCTGAAGTTGACATTCAAACCATTTAAGTATCAGATTCTATATTCTTGTTTTGTGAGTCACCTGAAATACATTTTTGTTCCCTTCTGCAACAGGAACAAAGGATGTTCCAAAGGAAGGACAGTACAGGTCATGAATGCGTAAAGGCAGTTAAGCTTCGGGATGAAGCTGCAGCAAGGGTATAGTCTTTTTTTTTTTCTTTCATCTTCTTTCCTTATGATGTTGTTAACAGTTGTTGAAACTCAGCATGTAAAAAAAGATGGTAAGATTCAGAGACCTGTTATAGAATAGGCGACTCTGCCTGAGTCTACCACACTTCCACGTTGAAAAATTAGTTTAATGAAGAGAATTGGGAAAAAAGATAGTCTAAAGCCTCTAAGAGTATATACGTAATAAAAATATAAGGTTGAAGTTGCAGGGTCTTTACGTTTTGTATATTAGAATTCTTTAAAAGAAAACAATTCCAATACCTGAAGTACTAGATTCAGTTTGTGATAGTCTCCAGGATTCAGTATAACTCTGAATTCTGCCACCTTCTCATTATTTCAAGATCACTGAACTAAATCCAACAAGTCTGCTTTGGGTGAAAAAGCTTACTTCCATTCCTCCCACCTCTCACCCTTCCCACACCTGGGGTCCAAAATACTCCAGCAGGTTTGGTTTTTCTTTTGCTTTTCCCTAGGCAAAAGAGAGTAGAGATAGATCACTAAATTACTATTAGGTATATTGATGTATTGTACAGTATGCATAATGTTTCATGTGGGATAGTTGAGATGCGGGGTTTTTAATTGTTAGACTGTTTGGATTCAGGAATGAAATAAAAAAGACTTAACTTAGTTGCACTGGTTTGTTCAGTTAATTTTAGAATTATTGTTAGTTTCTATTTCACTTTGTCTTTTTGAGGGTTTCCAATAACTGTCCAATTCGAGGGTGCTTTTCATTGTAAATATTTTCATAAGTACCTGCTGTCACATTATATCTTCTTTTAATTATTCTGAATGATTCTACCATATTTCCAGGTAATACAGGCTGTAGTTCCCAGTGTTTTAGGCTGACTGGACATGAATTTATTACTAGATTTTTAAATGGCCTGAGTTTGAAAGCCTCTGGAGCATATAATATTGGAAATGTCACTTGCTTATCTGTTTAAAATGAGATCACTTGTATTGGGGTGCTGCCTGAGGAAGCTTTGTAGTTAAGCGTGAATAACATTGTTAATGTTATTACCTGAAAAATCAGAGTTGATTGGAAATATCACTGAAGCTTTTCCTGGGTTGAAAATTACGCCTGTGAATCGGAAGTTATGGATCTAACTTAAGGCTCGTAAACTAGCCAGTGTGTATGTAGGTTTTAATGTTTGTTGAATTACCTATTTTTAGTTGCATCTTACAGAAGAAAACTACAAATTCCGTGCTTTATTTTCTTTCTTGCAATGTGTTGCTTTACAGAGGATATGTCGTGCCATTCAGGAAGCCCAGGCAACAAGAAGACAACAAAAGTTGGTGAAGCAAGCATCGTTGCAGTTGAAGAAACCACAAACGCCATCTTGATAATGACAGGATTTGTCGGGTTTGACCTTTGGTAGGCAATTTTATCCCTAAAAGTGATGAGAAGCAACATGGAAACATTGTGCAGAAAGTGAAGATAAAATATCTTGGGTCTTCCTTGAAAGACAATAGCCATAAATTATTTTAAGAACCTATGACTCTTTCTAAAGCTGTGGGTTTCATTACTCTAAAATACACATTTATGTTTAAAAATTACAATTTCTCCTAAAATCTTTTGCCACTCTGAAATTTTCTTTTTGCCCTTATTCATGTCAGGAGTTCTTATAAATGGATTCTAAAATGAAGTGGTTATCTTATTTGCACTCAAAAGTTTATTGTTTACAGACAGGTTGTAGTAATTGTGGTTCTAGCGTTTTGCAAAATAAAGTACTTGTGCTCGTGATTGAAACTGATTAAAAACTCCTATTTTAGGCAATATTCTTCTTAAATTAAGAAGTGTCCACAATTTAGCTACCGTAATTTCATCCCTGTCTATTTAGTATTAGAAAATAGTACACTGGAGTGAATGAATATGTATGAAAGGAATAGGCTATTGTTGTCTGGAAATGCTTCTGTTGGAATGTTGTCACTTATGCTATAAATGAAAATCTGCACTTTAAAAATAGGAGATTTTATTCACCTGTCATGTACATCTATATGGTTTTGGTTGTATTGCTGTAGCTTGAGTATTTTTCCATGAGGAACAGCACACTGGTTTTAGACAGCATTGTATGTCAAAAGCTTAAATCCAAGTAATTAGCTTTCCATATTTCAGTGTATAGTTACTCCACTGGAAGCGTGCCATCTCATTAAGCTAAAAGTCACTTCTGCTATAATATTTTTGTTGCAGTTTCTCTTTCTGATGACTATTAGCATTCAGTTTAGCAAGATCTTCAAGCACATTTAAAGTTTATGCCTGTTTCTTGATGGATGAATTCACAGACTTCGTTGAGACAAGTTCCATTCTTAACACTAGGTGCATAGATGGGTAACTGCCTGGGTCGATATGCTGACTATACCAGCAAACAGATTTTAGTTTGGGGATCAGTAAACTAAGAGCTTTTGATGTCAATCTTTGCCTCTTGAATAAGATATAAAGAATCCTCGCCAATACTTACTTGTGAAAATTTGATTTTTCCAATTTACTTCGCTCGGAAAGAATGATTTCTGTTTTTTTGTTTAATTTTATACTAGATGAGCGATAGATAGGAACTCAAAGAACAAAATTGGCAATATTCTTGCATAGATGCGTAAGTGAAGCAATGGCAAAAACTGGGCTTGTAAATTCTCGTTCTGCCTAAGGGGGTAGTGAATTTTATAAATGTACTCTTTACCTGTACCTATGATCTCACCAAAATTAAAAACCTTAAGATATCTAGAAGTAAGCTGCCAAACACAGAACTTTCAACATCTGCAGATGATTTTGCTGCTGTTGTATGCACATGGCTATTGATCTGATTTGCTGTGATGGAAAAAACCTTTAATTCTGTGATGTTGCCTATTGTCTGGAAAGCTCTGCTCAAAAACTAATGACATCAGCTCTCTGGGTTGTATGTTATTTCAAGCCTTTGTTTAAAAAAATAAATTTTTATATGCATTTATTTGTGCTATGATCTTAAATGTTGTTGCTTATAAAATATTCTATATACTGTTGGTCTGCCACGTGACACTGCCACTGTATGGAAAAAAAATATTGGAGTACTAGCGTACTGCGGAAGAGCTTGCTGCCTGGCCTTTAAGGGATCGTTGTGTGTGTACTCTCTCTCTTAATTCATAGTTGAAAATAGATTTTTCTTCGGTGTACTCTTGCTGCATGTTTAGATGGTACCGTGTGCCTTTTTTGAGGGGGAGAATTGAAGCTTAAAACAGTTGTGATGACACGTTTCTGACTCCAGGCTTCAGTTTAGGTCAGTTCTGTACTTCCTCATTGTTATTTTTAAACTTTTCGGCTCGAATTGTAAACAGTATGTATTGAATTTCCTCACTTTGTGTGATGAGGTACAATGGAGTAGCTTCCTATTTAAAAAGGTCTGAAGAAGCAGTAGGTTTCAAGAGAATTAGTTTTGGAATGCTTATCTTTGCAGTCTGGGTTGCTAGCTGTCTTTGAACTGCTAAATGGTACTAAAATTCCAGCTGAGGAGGTGTTGAAGGACCTTCTTTACCACTTGGATTAACCACTCAAGAGGACATGAGAGAGGTTGTTTGCTAAGGAATCCCTTTTCTTGCTTAGATGACGATAACGTTCAGGACCAATAGATTACCAGTGCTCGTGCTCTGCTTCCTTAAATTTTCCCTTTTTTCCACGAGTTCTTCTGTCTTTGCTACAATAAGCCAACCACTTAATGCCTCTTAAGTGAACTTAGAAGGAAAAAATACCATGACCACCACCCAGCACTCTTAAAAACACTCAGCTTGGCATCCCAATCCTTGTAGCTGTTGACAAGCTGAGTCAACATGGTCCTGGACAACCTGCTCTAGTGGATGTTGGTTGAACTGAGCATTCTCAAGATTTATCTTTGATCCACAGCTGTTCTGAGAATTTTTCACAATAAGAAATCTGAAATAACCTCTATTCCCTGTAAAAAATTAAAGACCCAAAGATGTGATGTTCTGTGTTTCCTGAGTTAAATTAAATTATAACCATCCAAACAACTTTACACCTTTCACCATCATGTTTAACCATTTTCTCAACACTTGCAGAGTCTAGAAGAACGTTTGATTTATTACAATACTGAATAGGAAGTGTTTTATTAGTACAAGACTGTATAGTTTTAGAAGGGATTAGTTGTGAAGTTGAAGGAGGAGGGGAAAAGTAAGTAATTCACCTTAACAATCAAAGTACCAATATTTTTATTTCATTTCTAGTAGTAAATATGCTTTTGCTTTAGTAGAGTTACATCAGGATTACACTAGGAATGTCCTAATCCTGGTCTTTGCTTGACAACAAGCATTATTTAAATAAAGGGGTCTCGGGTCACTCAGCTTTTTTAAAAATAAAATAAAAAGCATGTAATTTTAGAAGTGAAAACTGACTTGTGAAACATTGTGAAACTAGCTAGCATCTGTTTGACAAAATAATTCTTTCGACAGCTTATAAAATCGCATTTATTCAGACCTGAGTGTGAAGACTTGAAACAGTGGACAGACCACTTTAAGAAGAATGTTATTATAGGAAACAAATGGAGGGAGTTGACAATAAATGTAAACATCTTCAGTTGCCACTGGAAAAATCAAAGCTTTATTCTCCTTATTAAAATTTCCTGGAAAAAGGTATGCTTTTGAGGGAGAGGGTAGTTAGTTAAACAGATGGGGCCACATAGCACATAAAGGGCAAACTGAAGGAGAAAAAAAAATTGTTAGACGTCTAGATGTGAAATAAAATTTATTCCAAGTCTATGAATATTGTTCAGTTTACTAATGATGCTAGTGCAATTCCCTTCCTTGGATTATCGATCTCATTTGCATAATCACTAAGTAGCGATGCAAATAACACTGATCTCTAGACTTTAGCACTTATTATCTCTGTGCTGCAATTTCCTCCTGTTTTGCAGTTTTCAGGATGTTTTTCAGCAACTACGATGTAGCTTAATCTAGAAACCTGGCTTGTCTGAAGGAGAAAAGCTTAAGTATGAAAGGAGAAATAACTCCAAAAAGGAAAGAGTTGACCCATCAAAAGGAAGGTGCAAATTTAAAACTTAATTCAGTTCATTGTCTCCTTGTCCTTCCTACAGGTCAGCAAGTAAACTTCTACTTTGAAATGCATATATGTTCTTTGTTGTTTATTTTAGAGCAAGAATGTTCACTGTCTATCCTGATCTAGTCTTCAGGTTGCATTCGGGTTAGGGATGAGGGAGGCAGGACAAACCCTATCGCATTGGCACGGTAGATGGGGAGTGAAGGGAAGTGAAAGCAGGATGGTTATAAATCTGTAGAATTACTAACTCTTTAGAGGCGAAAAATTGGTGAAAAGCTAATTTGATATATTGAAATCATGCTACAAATTCCTTTTACATCAGTAACTGGGAAAACACCTCATCTAGTTATGCAGACAAACTGTGCTACTTGAAAACAATAAATGTGTTGAATTTTAATAAGGAAAAGAAATTTTTGTTTGGATTTCAGTCAGGGAGGCAGAGAGTCGTTCCCAGACACTTTACTGGAGTCAGCAGATGGAACGCTGAAAATCCTCTTTATTCTTAATATGACAACCCTCAGATTCCAGTCTTCATCTTGTGTATGTGTCCACAATGTTTCTAGACTCTGCTGTTTATCAAAGGTAAGCGCTGTACGGATGTACAATTCTGAAAAATGCTTGTCCAAAACAAGGACTTGAAAAGTGAGGGAGCTGTCTATGCACTGTATAATGTAGCATACTTGATGGGAAAACATTTCAAACCCCTGGAAGCATGACATAAATTCCTCCCCTATATAATCAAAGCTTTATAGGTAAATCACTGAAGCTGTGTACGTCCTAGTCTCTGCTCTGATAAATGTGGCCCTGAATCTGCCCTTGACGTAGTTGATGTATGAGGACTTCATTGTGCTTGTAAAGCTTCCTGTTGAGTTTATTGTCATCTGCACCTCTGGCTGTGCTCTCTATTTCCCTATTGGGAAGAAGTTTGCTGTCAGCTTTTAAAAAGCTTTAACATTGGACCAAGAGGCTCTTAAGGAGTCCAAAAAGACCTCTGCAATTGATCCCATAGCATCGTGTTGCAGGTTAATTATCAGTAAAAACAGCACAGAAAGTATCTTGCTGTCAGTAACTTAGACACGAGCAACACTGCTTTAAACCTCATCCTGTCTGGAAAGGCATATAATCAAATAACAAAAGAAAATGAAGGTTTAGTGTGATGGCAAACACTTGGGGAAGTAATTGGACAATTGTTTTTAAATTAGAACAGTGTCAATACACGTATCGTGGGGATGGTCCTGGAGGACATTTACTTCTACATTTAAGCTCTACTTGGCTAATTTTTTTTTCTGTACACTGTTAAGATATTGTGCACACTTTAACACAGCACACCAACTTTGAGTAATTAATTACTGATGATGATAAGCATCCAAAAAAGAGCTCCACACTCTTGTGGAATTTTAAAAATAAAAGCGCATTGCTTAAGTTAACATTGAGTTAATTGCCAAGATGTTTTTAAGGTTTAACACACTGTGGTGTAGCAGAAATCTATGTATGAGATTTGGTAGGTGGCAAATTATGAACTGCTACTGTAAATTGTTGTTTCAGTAGTTACCCACAAGGTGGGGGAATGAATCTTCATATTTTACTGCTGTTGTCTTACAGCCTTCCTGCCCACCCTCCTCCTGCCTGAATACCACACTGTTAGAACCACCTAGCTGATATGGTCACTGTAGAGCTTGGACATATCAGAGGCTGTCAGAAGCTTTACAAACTAAATCCAAGCCTGGAGTTTTGGAAGTGTTGAAATAATATACCACAACAATCATTCACGTGTTATTTCTTACTTGTACATTGTGTTATTGGAATTGGTGCAGATTCCCATGTGTACAATTTTTTTAGAGGGTAATGTTTTAGAGTAAAAACCTTTCCATGTGGTTTTTACTCAAGTGCTCGTTCTGCTAATGCTGCTGTTGAATTGCAGAAATTGTTCTGAAGATGGCTGTGTAACAGGCAGTGTCATATAAGGTAGGTCCTATTTTCATTCTGTGTCTTTAATAAATTCAGAGAAGTCTGAGGCTGCCCAAGAAGCCATCTCAGAACTGTTTAACAGGATTGCTTATTTTTTTCCTTTGCACTATTTATGTAAAATGAATAAAATTGTGATTTTCCTAAACAGGAGTGGTAGATGTTATACGTATTTCAAGTAGTACTTTAGAACCACCTAAGACTCATAACTTGCAAACAAATAAAAAATTAAAAACTAAGCGATACGGTTCTGGTTGGGACGTGACTGTCACTTCTTGCTTTAGAGACTGCTGCTATGAGCTTCTGTTAAAGAGAGCTGATCTTCACTCAGCTTCTACAGTTCCGTTGTAGGAGCCGATCTTACACTTGGGAGTGTGCAGAATATCATGTATGTTGCAGCGTGCAAGAACTGAAGATGTATTAGCCCAGTGGCTTTTTTCTATGTCTGTGTTGTTGGATGCAAGTGTCCTGTCCTTGTCTGCTTTTAGGATCCTTTCTAATTCCTACTTTTTAACAATTCCCTTGCCAATTCTGTAGTGGGAAGTGCCTAAAATGGGAAGTAGATAAGGCTACCAAAATGCTTAAAAATAATAATTTGACCATATCATTTTTCTGGCAAAAGTATTTAATGAGAGGGAATGTTGCCGTGAGGGTTTATGGGAGAAAAGAATCTTCATTGTAAAGGAACTGAACATTTTCAACCAGGTTATTTCTGGTATTATCAGGCTTGGAGTGCTTTCTGTGCTAGCTTCTGAGGGCTGCTCAGTCCCTTCTGCCATCCCTCACAATTTCCTTACCGTGTACTATCTCAAGCTTGCAGCAGGGACTGATTGCTGAGGGGAAGAAAGGAAAGAGGGAGAGAAGGCAGTTGCTTACTGCCAGCGCTGGCATCAAGGTTGCTGCCTGACTCCCATTTCTAATCGCTGCCTTGCTGCTCTCGTCCTAGCCAGGAGAAGGGAAGACCTTGTGACTTTCTGTGTTCCATCTAGTATATCCTGTGTAGCCAGCAAGTAACACGTGGACTGTTTTTTAATCTCCAATTTGGCTTTTTTATTTTTGAAATTCTGCTAGGTGTTGCATCCTGGGATAATATCTAGCCTTTTCCAAGGGGAAGCTTTGTGGCTTCCGTTGGCATGAAGGGCAAGCTGAGCTGGCTTTGACAAGACTGACACACTTCAGATGTGCTGAGGAACAAATTCTGAATGGCCTCTGGCCTCTCGTTTCTTCTGTGGCAACTGCCTGTCCAATCTAGAGATATCTGAAGGATTTGGAAGCTTAGAAAAAAGGAAGAATGGGGGATAAAAAGAGGAACGGACAAATCTGGATATGCCAGGAAACCTGAGGATCGTGTTCTCACTCTAGTACTTTTTACTTGTGTTCTGTAGTAGTAATGTTTAAAACCGTAATGTAACTTAGCTGTCATACCAAATATATTTGACTGTTCTTTTAAAGTTTTCTTAGACTAAGATTAGACAAGTTTTTTCATAGATGAGAGTACCTGTATTTTGCACCTGTATATAGGGCACGCATTCTTGACATTGCAGGTTGTCTGTTTTAAGTCTTCAGAATTCTATGCGCGTGTCTTTGAAAACATATACAGTAATATGCTGAAGTGCTCACAGGGCTGCTAACATGACTGGGTTGGGGGTTTTTTTTGTGAGCACAGGACTTGATTTCTGTAGCTTACAATCTCTTCTGTTGTATGCCCGCCTACAGGGAGGCATATGGAGGAGTACTCCCTAATCTAAGGATTTAGCAAGCTTGTAGACCAGGGAAATACATAACTTAGCTGAAAGCACATTTAGGGCCATGATTGCAAATAATAATCATTAAAAGTAATATGGGTAAAGTGGTATTAAAGCCAGTTAGGCAAGTGGTCTCAGCAAGCCACTAGTTCCTGTTTCTGTGCCATGCCCTCAGCTGAGGAAATCTGCCTGTCTGTTGAACCAAATTCTAAGTCAGCTTGGAGAACTCAGGTGGCTTAACACCAGAGAAACCTGTCAGTGGTGGAACCGAGCAGCCGGAAGAAGCAGTGCGCTTGCCACCAAATGATTTGTAGCGTGAAATCACAGACTTAGCCTAAGTAACTTTTGTGGTTTGCTTGCTCTTCTCACATGCCATGGTTCTGTAGATCAGAAGGAGAATTTGGAGGTTTTAAAGTTTGTTTCTGTTCTGAAGGGCAAGGCATACACAATTTATCTATCTTGCTACATCTCTTGGTGAAACTACTGAATTATCCATATACTTTTGGTTTTCAGTTAGAGCAATACAGTTGTTAAGTCAACAACACATCCTTCAACAACTTCATCTTCAACACATCCAACAACACAGGAGCCTTCCTCCTCTGTTCTGATCACTCACAGTAAGCAAAACATCTATGTGCCAAATCATTGCTTTTCTCTGTTTTGCTTCACCAAACCAAAAGGCAGCCTTAACATTTCTCACCTCGGCAACAGTTGTACCAAAATTTATATATCACTACATGACTTGGTGTATGATGTACACCTCTGAGAGGTTACAGTCCAGTAGACATTAGTATGCTTGGCACAGCCTGTATGTGATTAACCAGGGGACAGCTGTAGAAGACTTCTGTACTTTAGCTGTTCTTCAGCTTCCTGTAACCTGCAGGGAACATAAATGTTTGTTCAAACATGGACTGCTTGTAAATTCAAATGAGTGAAGTGATATAAGGTTGGGAAGAAACTGAGGTGATACCAATTGTCATAACTTTGAGATCAAATAAACAATGGAAGGATGGGGGAATACATACTTCTCTCTGCCTGCATATGAACATGTGTAAGTACTGTGATACCAACACCGAAATGAAGTCAACAAAATTATCTGGAGTGGATTAGTTTAGTAAAGGCATATTCCACATTTCCTGTGCTGGCTTAACTTTCTGCCAGGTTAGCAGTCAGCTGAGTGCCTAGTGAGCGCAAGGAAAGGGAAAGAAGGGAAGCAAATGTTCCCTTTGGATGATGACAAGCTGTTGGCTTGGCCTAAATTCATCCCAAAAGTTAGCGGTGCTGAAGAATTGGTTGAAATTTTTCAATTGAAGAGAAGATGTGGATTTTCATTTGAACAAAGCTTCTCATTGAAAAATGGCAGCTCTCCACAGTGTTTCTGTTTTGGTGGTCAGTCAAGAATCGAGTACTAGAAAAGCTGAAAGCTGAAGTACTGTGGGTTTGGAGTGTTAGTGTTTGACATGAGGTGTTACTGTTCAGGTGGCTGCACCGCCTCTGTTCTTTTCTGCGTGCTGGGGTCTGTGACCTGTTTCTGTGGCAGATGAATAATGCTCACATCGGCAGAGTGGAGACAAGAAAATGCCCCAAAACCAGAAGCAAGAGCAAAGAAGGGAGTGTGAAACAGAGAGGCTGTTGGCAGGCAGGCAGGCAGTTGATTAATGCATCAGCAGATACAGAAGCGCGTGACATTCTCAAAGTCCTATGCCAGATGAGCAACTGGTAGGAAGTTAAACCTCCAAATCCTTCCGATGACATTAGTCAAACAGATGCCAGTGAGCAATAAATAGGGCATGATTTAGGGTCTAGTCACCAGCGTACCTAGTGAAGATGAATTGAAACAACAGCTTTGCAGGATGGAGCCCGTCAAAGGTGTGAGCGTACCTATACGTTTGGGATCAGGGCAGCTATCCCCTTGACACAAGATAATAGTGCTCTCCAAGGAGTTTTGGGAAGAAAGACCTCTTAACATTTCAAGTTCATAGACATACGAGGAAAATGGTGTGAGAGCACAGCATGTGTCTGAACTGGGGGCACCTGAATTTGTAGCAGTTCAGTCAAGAGACTTATTGTGCACTTTCAGTGCAACCTGAAATAGATTCAGTTCGTGAGATACAAAGTAATACAGGGCAGACTAATAGAATTGCCCTCTCAACACAGATGAATGTTTCTACTGTCAGTTTTTCTTAAGAAAATGTGCTGCTTTTTAAACATCCAGGTGGAGATCGTAGCATAAGTGAATGCATGCATGCGTGATATATTATTCAGCTGTTCCACCAGGCCTATTCTATTACAGGTGATAAGGCCTTGGAAATAAAGTCTTCGGGGGCAATGCATTTCCATTTGGGAGAAACCTTTATAATTAAGATGATTACAGACTGCTTTTAACACTCTAGACTAAAATGAGCTGGGAGGATGGGAACATGGACATGACACAACAAAAAACACTGGATATAGTCTTGCAGTTCTTCAATAAATTTACAAGAAGTGTTGTAAGGGTAGATCACAGGGGAAATGACTATTATATTGCAACTTCTAAATGTTGAAAGATAATTTATTTGAGTGGTGAAGGCGCTGTATGCTAGTGAGTGCTGCTTTATATGGTCTGTATTAAAATATTGTGTTAGTGTTAGAATGTGAAATTAAGTGTTTTGTGTCTTTTACAACCCTATCAGTTTGTAAAAGCTAAATGACATACAAGATGAGTTAGCAAAGACGTGATAAAAAGAATAGTCTATTATGGAGCATAGAAAACGCTTTTCACTTGGAACTTGGGAATGCCATGGGAGTAGCAAACTACTGCAACAAAATGTGTGGAACACCTTAAAATGACCACTTTATAAACAATGTTGTGGCTGCTGATGAAAACAACATGAAGTTTCCTTTCACAGCTGATCCGCTGCGGCATTTGGCTTTCACTGAGAAAGGATGAGCTGAGGATCACAGTGCTAGTTTGGGATTGTTGTGCAGTCACTAACACTGTCCAAGACTTCTAGCATGTCTTGCAACAAGAGTCCTTAAGTGCTTTTTAAAAGCCTCACCCTTAGACACTCCAGTTTCCCATCTGGAATAATCAAATGTAATTATGTAAATACTGCTAACTGAAGTTAAATCTCTATTCAAGTGATTCTGTGCATTGGCAGTGCAAGCATGTCAGTAGCAAAGTATGAGAGATATTTGAAAATATTAATCCTTTTACACACATTCATTTTGGCTGATGCTTGTAAACTAAGGCATGCCAAATAAATTCTATCTCTTTCTACACCTTGCCTTTCATTTCAGTAACAGTTACTTGGAGAGTCCCCGTGGGGCTCTGGAAAATACAGCTGGAATTGCCAAACAGTATTTTAATCAAAATATATGGATTCACTGAAATCTTAAAAATCAACGGTTTATGTCAAAGTTGATTTAATTATTTAGTTAATTTTTTTTTTTTTACAAGAAACAGGTAAAGACAGGCTGATCCTTTGCTATCCAATGCTTGATGAGATCTAGTTCTCAGTTATAGCAGTACACAAATCTTAGAAGTGTTGGTTTTTGCAATGTGAGCGTTTTAAGTCCTAGAGAAACAAAAGTTTGGAACTTAAGGATTTCTTGCAAAATTGAATTAAAGCCTTGAGCCAAAACTCACCGAGAGAACATGTAAATTACACAGACTGGCTCGTTAATGTTCTGAGTAATGTTGTACTAAAAAAAAAATATTTAGGAAGGAGTTACTTTTGAATTTTCATAAATGGAATATTTTTTTACTTGGATGAAGGCAGATAAATTACGAGCATAAATTGCACGGGGTTTGGAACTAGGTGATCTTTAAAGTTCCTTGCAGCCCAAACTATTCTATGATTCTAAATATGTTGATACATACTGACGTGAAGGAGAGTTGCTCAGATTCAGATGGAAGTCTCTGAATTTCACTTTTTATTTCCCTCCTCTAAGAGCAGTATTATGCTGGTTAGAGAACCAGTATCCCACGCTCCAGGTAACCACATGCTGATGAAAACATTTTCTTTCCTTGATTATATCTTGAAGCCTGCAGAACTTATAAGTTTTATCCTGATGGATGATGAGGAAAAAGTGAAAAAGTCATTAAACAGGAAATCAGATTGTCTCATAGCTGTGAATCTAAGCTGGATTTTTAATTCAGCTTGAACTTGTTATGTTGACCTAATAAGCCTTACAAAGAAAATTGTCTGCTGTGTACATCAGTTTTCTCATGATACTGCGGAACAGAGAACGCAAGACAATGCTGACTTCTCAAGATATCAGTATTCTAGAGAGGTTGGAGCTATATTTCTCCTGTGTGGGTGTTTGAACATTTGAATTGGCCATCTGTAGGGACAGCAAACAGCTTAAACTTTGTTTTCTTCTTTGTGAGATATTTCTATCACATTCTGAGAATTAAACCAGAGTTCTAATCTACAGAGGAAATTCAAATGGCTAGCCGTTCCTTTTTATTAAAGATACAATGCTGCTCTGGAGAATTTTCCTAAGAACTTTAGAAGGATTGTAAATAAAAGCAGTGAATATTTTTAGATTAAATTCAGAAGTATTTACTTCGTGTGTTCGGAAGTCTGCATTGAGTTAGTTAAAATCATAGTTCTGCAATAGTAAGTAAATTGCTCAAAGATTTTCCACAAAGATTTAAAAAAAACCTTGAATTCTGAAAAACAAAAATAAGCTGATCTGTATTTTGCTCGTTTGTCTTCACTGTTGTCAGTGCTGAACCAGTGAGCACTGTTTATAATACCTCTATCTAATGTGATATACTTGCTGAAATTCACTTCCTAAGGCACTTATTTCATATATACTGTAAAAAAAAATGGCTTTTGCCCTGACGATGCATAGGTTTTCCAAGATTTTTGGGTTTAGTTGGCAGTTAAGCTTATAGCATTTGTCTTGTATAGGTTTTTAATGTATACGTGCTCACTAGTGAGTCGTCACGATGTTTAAAAGCTCAAGAGCTTGCCTAGCTGCCAGTTGACTTAAGTTAAAAAGTTTTCATGAAAGACCCTAAATTACATTGCTTTCTGCTTTTGACAGTTCAGTATCTATCTCAATTTTCTCTTTCTTTCCAAAGAGGCAATGATTTAAGGTTCTCTCTAAACATAAGGCAAATGATTGATGGTAGCTGACAGTTGCCATTGTTTGTTTGTCCAAACACATTATACGTGCAGCAAAGTCTGAACAATTAGTCCTGGGTTCACTTCTTTGGGCTGAAGCTAAATTTGTACACAATGTTTATTTTTCTTTTTGACCACATAGGTGTTTTTCAGTGGTTTAGAACCTAGGAATTATCAGCCTTGGCAGTTGTGAGAAAGGACTTGTGGTATAAAGTGCTAACTACCTTGCAAGAAATTAAAACTTTTCTTACCCCAAACAAGCCTGTGGAGGGGCTGATACAGTTAACGATATGTCGATAAAATTACTCTAAAGACTCTTACAAAGTCCATGTATTCTTTTTGTGTTTTATTCTAGACGACAATGTCTTGGCAGAGGCTCACTTAAGGAAATCCAGAAGCATTGAGAAAGCACACAGTTGTCTTTCCTTCTGGTCTGTCTTTATTTAAAATTTATGTACCATAGAGATGCAACTGCCGAGTAGTTATTTTTGCTGTAGTGGTTCTGATGAGAAAATATGTTCCTTAGAATGTTAATTCTATATATTTCAATAAAGAACTAGGCAGAGGAACAAACACATAGGTGGTTTAACATAAATGTTTGAGATCGGGTGTTCTCTTTAGATGTCTAAAACCCAAGTTTCCTAGTCTGTGGAACTAAGGAAGACGTCTTGTTAGAATGGTGGCGCCTGATATTTTTTGTAATGGAAGTGCTGCTCTTGTTTGGATATTTCATAACTTAACTTGGAGGTGAAATTTAAAAACATTTTTCTTTGTGAATGATTCCTTTGTTTCTAGTGGTTACAATATGCTGATAGCTTTAAAAAAAGAAAACAATTTTTTCTAGGAAGACAGCAAGTCGTGCGTGTTCACCAAGCACATCAGAGCAGTAACGCCGTGCCAGGTGGTATAGGTGTACATTCATTACTGTACAAAGTTACAATTAGCAGCAAGCTAATTAGTAAAACTTATGCGCTCCTGAAATTTCATAGAAGGTATTAGTTTATGCTTAATGCATTTCAGGAAGAACTTTGGAATTTTCTGCTGTATTGCAGTGGAATGAAACATGGTCTGACTTTTCACTGGGTTTGAGTACCTCCAACCTCCTTGTATGGAACACGTAGAAAGTTCAGGTTCTATGTTTGCGACGTGTCGGGCTTTCACTCATTGCATATGGCCTGATGTGAAAAATAGTCTTGGTTTTGGATAAAAGTGGGAAGGAGCGCTGTAGCTTTGATGCTGTTTTCAGAATGATCCATTAATTATGAAGGGACACGTAGCCATATGCTTGATGGCTGACTAAGCTTGAATGTCTCCCAGGGCTGCTGAAGCCCTTGAAGGTTGTCAAAGTAAATGCAGACTCCTCCTTTTTCACCATAATCCTCTGACATTTGAGATACTATAAGCTGAGCTGTCCGAGATCTGAAACAGCAGTACCAGTGCTGTTTTCACAGTAGAGAGGAGGAATGTAAGTCAGGCATAATGTTTAAATTGGCATCTGATTGCATCACTATAGTGAACCTGAATTCCCAAATTTGCAACAGCTTTAGTGATAGGAGCAGGTCAGTATGACTTGGGTCAGCACGTGCTTTACACTCCATATTGTTATAATGAATCATTTTTCCTTGCATCTTTCAAGTTTGCTGCTTGTTTCTTCTGCTTTCTGTTCATAGTTTTTGCCACTTCTCTACTTCCAACTGTCCTGCTTGGACATGGCTTCATTCTCGGCTTCAGTGGTATCCACAAACTGCTTTGCCAGTTGTCAGAGGCAGCGATACACTAAAAAAAACCCAGCAACGTTGCAGTAAAGTTTGAATTGATAGCAGATACCTGGCATTACCAAATGTGCCATCCAGCGCTATGCAAAGGGTTGTGTGAGTAAAAACTACGATTGCTTCAGTAAATAATCATCCTGCTGTTGGTGCTGGCTGGATGTTTCCCCACGTTATTTGGTTGGTTGGGGCAGCACCACTGTTAATGCAGCTATGGTTGTGAGCAAAGCAGAGAAGCGTTAAAAAGAAAAAAAAGCGCTTTTTAAGCTGGGTCATTTTTTGTACCCAATTCCCAGTCTGGCCTTGCAGACACTTGTATCAGCACAAGCAAATGGGCAGCCTGGAGGCAGAAGCAAGCAGCCAGTTGGAAGCCCTTAAGTTAGAATGGCTGCAAAGGAGGGATCTGGAAGCAAATCCTAAGCAAGACCAGTTAAAAAGTTTTTCTTTGTGAACAAAGGTAATTTCTGGTATGTTATGAGCTTTTTCTTCTGATCAGCCAAGATAAGGAATACAGGAACTATGTATTTTTTTTATAAGTGCTATAATGTAGTGGAGAAATACCAGATTTATCTCATGGTGGGAACAGACTGCAAGACCCTCAAAATTAATTAAAGCAAGAAGCCAGAGAAAAGAGCCAAAAAATGTCTGGTAATTTAAGGATCTAGCCAATGAACTGAAAGTATTTCAGTAGGTACAGACACACCGGGCTATCCAAACCATGCTGCTTTTTGCAGTGTGAACATGAGCAATATGTTATATACTTTTGGGCAAAAAATACAAATTTTGCACCTTCAAATTGATGCATACCTGTAGGAGTTGAGGCAAATATGCATTAGTGTAAATAATAATCTAAGTAGAAATTGTCATGAATTGTTGTTATTTTGCGTAAGCTTGAAGGGTGCCATAAATATCATAGTCAATAATGTTGACGGTTCTAATAAGTTCAAACCCTCTGTAAATTGCAGCTGAAGTGCACCAATGCTGAACATCTTCTAACTGGTCTGCAGGTTAAGGCAAAAGATCCTGTTACTGCTGACTAGATGGAGGAACCTAAGATGCAGTAGGATTTTATAGTAATATGTCAGATGCTAAATATCTCTTGTGCTTACAAGGGCTGTTTTGAGCTGTCCTGATTGTGCCTGTCATTTAGATGCCAATGGAAAAGCAAGCAAACTGACACAATTTGTTTTTCAAGTCTAGGGGGGATGTGTTGGTAAGGGCTGCTTGACCGAAGGAGAATTGATGTTATTACCGTTTCTGACATAGGATTCTGTGGCCCAGCTGTTTGTCACCCCACCTTAATCCACCCCCAGTGGAAGCTGTTACCCCATAGGGCTGCTGAATGGTTTGAATTTGTCATGATGACTAGAGATGGTTACAAACAATAGGGAGGAACAGTCATCACCTACAAATAGGTATTGAAGGGATTGACTTCTTTCACAGCTAATACCCTGTAAATGAGGTGATGCAAAGCTCCTTGGAGAGGACACTACTGAGAAAAACCTTCTAAACATGGGTATTAAAAATGTGAAACGTAGTACGTTACTGTGGCACGGAGCTGGCAATCCATTTATGGTCTTACTGGGAATAAGTGGTACCATCTTCTGTAGGAGGCAACGCCGAGATTAAACCTTAACTCGCCGCATAGTGGTTTACCATTGTTTTCTAGAGCCTGACCTTTCCCACAGTCGTGCCAGTCTTAAAAGCAAAGGAGTAAAGCTTCTGAGGAGCTGCACTGGCCTGATGAGGATATCGTAGTGGACTTGGCTGTCGATGAGGGATGTTACAATTCATACACAGATGAACCAGGGATTCAATTAAACTAAAAGCCAAAATGCACAGTGGTACTACTCGTTGCATTCTCATGCATATTAAAATCAGCAACACTGCAAAATCATGTGCTAGAAGTAGAGGCTGCCATATGAAATTCTTGTCCTTTCCTGTTTCGGATTTAGATATATACTTTTTTTGAAGCTGTCAGAGTTCTTCGTCACTATTTGCTGTCATAGGGCAGGCAGCTGTAAGGATGCATTCGCTGCAGGAAGATGACTGACCTAGGAGTTCCCTTTCCTCCTGACAGAAGCAGAAGTTGTATCATGCAAACACCAAGGTGGCCGATTTGTCCGCTACACTGAATTAACAAGGAACAGGAGATGGGCAGAGCCTGTGAGCTCAGAAGTATTTGTAAGGCATGTCATATGTTGTCACTTTTGTAGATTCAAAGAATATACTGAGAATTAACCAAGAAATTAATTTTTAGGAAGTCCTCAAACATCACGGCTTTCAGGGAAGGTCTATAGTCCAGAATAGTAATTCACAGCTGAAGTGAATCATCCCTCAGAATTGTCACTTTTACAATATATATATAATAATACAAATAAAAAATCTTGCTTGACTATTTTAAATAAAAATTCATCAGGGTAGCAGTAGCACAAAGGGTTTCCGCTTCAAAAGCTCAACAGTAACTTGAAATGCATCTTTGTGTGGTAGTTAAAAGTTGTGAGGCAATGCATACGGGTCATCTGCATTAGCCTGCAAGGTGCCTGAAGTACTGTGATCCGTCCTTACAGGAATCTCTTCACGGGCAACTACCCGTAGGGTGTTTTATTGTGAAAGGATCTCAGACTGAGCTCTAAAAAAATCTAATACATGAATATTGTTATCGTCTAGCAATATATTCCTTGAAGTTCTGGGGCATTTGTTAAACCCATGATTCTCTGTATAAATCTATATTCATACTTTAAAAGTGCATGAAAATAGGACCAGATTTCAAAATTGAAGAAACTTCAGTCCTCACTTGGCCAATTATTTTTATAATTCTAATAATTACTGTTCTTAAACCAAAAACATTAATTTGGCTTGGATTTGAAGTGGATTCTTACCTTAGGTGTCGTTCTTTAATGTGAGGCACCAATGCTGTAAAAATGGACTAAAATGGAAAAAAAATGATGATGTGGGTTTGAATGTTTAACTTGCAAATAGCCTAACTTTCTGAGTAAGAGCTATCATTAGTTTGTCTCCAGAAGTATTATTAACAAGTGGAAAAATACAGGATATGCGAGGAGTTTTCAAACTTTTAATTTCTTCTCTCTCCAGTTGTCTCTTCATGTAGAATACCCAGAAGCCCTTCCTCTGCTGCATGAGGGCAGTATATGAAATTGCATGGAAAAGGGAAACAGTTTACCCAAGCTTTATGCTTCATGACTGAGAATCTTAGGTAAAAATACTTTTAGTGACTTCAGTCACTGTTTTGTAATCATTTCTGTACAGTGTTCTCTGAGATATATAATGAATTTGCAGATAGTAGAATCATGGAATAACCAGGTTGAAAGAGACCCACTGGATCATCGAGTCCAACCATTCCTATCAAAGACTAACCCGTGTCCCTCAGCGCCTCGTCCACTCGTGCCTTAAACACCCCCAGGGAAGGTGACTCAACCCCATCCCTGGGCAGCCTCTGCCAGGGACCAATGACACTTTCTGTGAAAAATTTTTTCCTTATGTCCAGCCTAAATCTCCCCTGGTGGAGCTTGAGGCCATTCCCTCTCGTCCTGTCCCCTGTCACTTGGGAGAAGAGCCCAGCTCCCTGCTCTCCACAACCTCCTTTCAGTTTTACAGAGCAATGAGGTCTCCCCTCAGCCTCCTCTTCTCTAGGCTAAACACCCCCAGCTCTCTCAGCTGCTCCTCATAAGGCCTGCAATAAATTAAGCATCTGCTATACCTTATTTTTTAAGAAAAGCTGAAAATCTGTATTAAACAATGCCCAGAGCACATTTATTTGCCTTTGGCTTAGCCTCTAGCTTGAAGACTGTCCAACATTTTGTGTTACTCGAGAAGCATGGTTTCCAAGGATTTTGCCGTGTTAATGCTAACACATTCATATACGCCGTGTTTGGGCTTATTATAAACTTTAATTGTTTGTGACTGTCTCAAGCAGTGGATTTTCCTAGTAATGCTGAAATTGCTTTCCCAGTCAATGAGACTGCACAGTTAGTGGAAGCGATGCGCAGCCTGGCTGGTGCCTCATTTGCATAGTTATTTCTGACTTAGGATGCGTTATCTGCCTCTCTGTCGGCTGACTGGCGGAGGTGATGTGAGTGAGAGCTTCCTGCCTGGAGAGCTCAATTAGCAGGTCTTGTCCAATGATGTTGACCAAAAAATGGCAAAACAAACCTCAACTCGCCCTCCCCCCCAAACCCAGGACTGATTTCCTAACCTGGGCTGTTGTGTTGGATTCTGCTGTATTCAATCATTCTTTTAGTCACAATAACTGAGGAATTCTTCGTCTGAGCTCTGTTTCACGCTATTTTAGTGGTGGTTGCTAAGTGAGATACTGAGGTGACATTTCATCTTGACTTTGGCATATTATATCGTAGATCTCTCTGTCCCGACTACTTCCATTCACCTAAAATTCAGCTCATTTTCATAAATGAGCATAAAAGATAGTCATTAGTCTCGGTGAGACCCAGCAGCTGTAGGTTTCCTTAGAGCACTCCTCCTATTAATGCTGGCTGGTTTTCCAGTGGAGTCTTATCTTCATTAATGCAAGGTCATTGCCATTTCCTTCTTTCCTTTCTCCCTGTCCTACTGCATCCCTCAGCAAGTCAACTTTAATAAATAAACTAAAATAAATAAATGATCTTTTCTTTTCAGCTGCACTCAACGTGCCATGAAGCTGCACAATTTCAAAAGTGCCATTTTCAAGTGATGGCTGCAAACAGCAGGGAATCCAAATGCAAGGTCATCTCTGCCTACCTTTCTTTTAAAAGCCTACAGTCTATTTTGTTAGAGCGTACCAACCAAAGGCTGCTTCCCCGTGAAGTTGGAGAATGGATGTGCGTGTTGCAGTGAGTTCTGCAGGCTAACAAATATGGTTTCCATTGAGCCAATGCAAGGATATTTATGGAGGTATTCACAAAGGCTGTTCAGGCTTGAGAAGCTGTCTCCTTAGGGTTTCTTTTATAGCTGATGAAGAGATCCAGCTGATAGTCATGCAAAGAAGGAGAGCAGCTGTTCCTCAAGGATGTCTTGTCCTTCAGTATCATCCAGCATGGGGAGGACCTGTGGCATCCTTGTGGGAAGGTTTTGGAGGTGGAGCGTGCTGTGTGCTACAGGCTCTCCCCTGGTGGTAAGCTCGGGGGCACCAATGAAACGGAGCAGGATCTCTGTGGGTTGATTTTGATACACAGTGAAAAACCTGCACTATGGATTCCAACTTTTTCAAACTTCTGGTTGGAATCATTCCAAAACAGTCCTGATAAAAATGGACAGTCAGCATCACTGTGAGAACTGATCTTACTCAGGAAATGACAAAATAAATGGGTCTTAATTCTTCCACGTTAGCTGGAAATGGTAGTGGCACTTTAAATAGTGCATTTCTACTGTGTTCACGAAGCATTTGGTTAAAATAGAAAATCTAGTTTTAAAAGATTTGTTTTCTCTTGACTTCTGTTGCGAGTTAAACTAGTTGAACAACTTCTGCGTGAAACTCATAACTTTAATGCCCTGTTCAGGCATTGTTTACTTGACAGCCTTGTAACAGCAACACTGCTTGAGCTCCTAGAAGACAAAATTTGTTTCATGCCTTGAGGGTGCAAAGTCCCAGGGCAGCAGATGGCCCTATGATTATTATTTCCAACCTGTCTTACCTGACCATTCCTTCCCTGTATGAACAGCTGTTTCATTCACTTCAGTGCAGCCCAGCCCGATCGGCTATTTTTCTTCTGCCCTTTTCTTTGCACATAACATAAATCTTTTCTTTCCTTTGACCTGGCCTGCAGTTCCTTCCACCTGTGCACGCCTTAAGCAATGTCAGACTCTTGCCAGATCCACTTCCCTTTTTCTAGCGAAATTCTTTTCAAACTAAACTTTTTTTTTTAAAGCAGTGCTGAGTAGATAGAAGCAGTCTGTTCACTTCTTTGATGATGCTCACTTCTTGAGCGCTCAATGGGTATGAATTTGGTCAACTTGCTCTGTTTTGGTGGGCTCAGCCCATTGACTAAATGGTATGAGACTTTTGATGTTAATCAGTGAGTGGGCCCGCATTCTGCAGCTTGCAGGGTTTCAGCTGTGCGAAGCACTTCATGGAAACCAGTGGAGTTAATGTCTTTTCTGATATTGTGAAGGCAAATGTTCAAATTAGAAAAATGTTAAAATTAAGATGTTCCCATGCAACCTCACTTTGACCTCCTTATGTGTAAATGCACTTATGGGATGATTTTTAATTCTCTAATTACACATCTTTTCTGCAGGACTTCGTTTCATTCAGTGTGCAGGATACTCAATACTTAACAAATGAGCGATTTCTCAATGTTTCATTTTTTTCTTACTGCACAGGCTATGGCTTGTGTCCTATTTACTGTGCAGTACTCGCACTGTGCTGAATTTGGAAATACTGATTTCCATGAGGACGCTCATCATTCACATTTATAAGAAATTATTTTTAGAATACGGCTCGTAGACAAGGTAGAAACGTCCCTTCCAGTTTATGGATGGACAGCTGGGGCAGATGAAAGCCTGATACATACTGAACTGAATGATGATATTTCCAGAACCTCAGTTACTGATGTCACTTTTTTTTAACTGTAGGGTCAGCTCTTGTAGTGATTAATCGTGCTCAGATTCTGCAAATCAAATTACACAAGTGGGACCCCCATAAAATAAAGAATAAGTAGAAACCACAGAGCTTCTGCATTATGTAATTTGCACAGCATCACAGATTCCTGGGGACAGAGCCAGCAGCAGAATCCAGAATAGAAAGCATGAGAGGAAGTTTTTCCTTTTGCTTATAATATCCTTCTCTTCAGGCTTTCCAGACTCTCTCAGAAAAGAAGACAGGGCTAGGGGACACTATAGGCACTACCTTGGATCATCCTGCTATTCACTGTATTTCCTGGGCACCGTCCTTTCACTCCCTTAGGTGAGACAGGACTCCTGCGATGAAATTTAGTGACTGCCAGACGATGCACTCCCGTGAAGTGAGCTTGCTCAAGTTGTACAGGCATTCTAAGTTTTACCATTTCTTAACTTTGAGCACATAATTTTGTGGATCTGGTGTTCTGTTGATCTCATTTTTTAGGTTTCATTCTAATGGAGACTTCCCTGTTATCATATCTTCCTGTAGGGAAGAAGAATCATGCCGTGGTATAACAGAATAACTTGCAGCGCAGTAGATTTCTGTTGTTATTGTGACTCCGTGTCGTTCTTTTATTACATAGATATGTTTTTCCTCTTCATCAAATGCCTTCATTCAGAACCAAGCGTCTGGCTTTATCCACTTTGAAACGCTGATAGCAGTTCCTTTTAGGTAACTTGAAATGCTAATAAGGATGTATTTGATACAAACTAATCCCTAAAAGGACTTGATGAAGTGCTGTAAGCTTATTTTTCTGAAAGCTCAGTCAAGTCCCACTTAAACATCAAACTGTCTTCCAGCATGTTCTACACAAAATAATGAGTAAATGAGGCTCTAAAAAAGCATCCCCAGACGCATTTCTCATTTGGTTCTGTGATTTTTTTTTTTTTTTTAATGTAGAAATAGTGTCTCACTAGATTTAATTCTCTATTACAAGTAAAAATATGTATTCCCAAAATAGGAATATTGTGTGGCAATTTGAAAATCTAAAAGAGGGCTTTTATCAAGGAAAAGTTGTTCCTGAAGATATCTCTGTAGATCAGCCACCTTAAGCTAGTAGGTAGCTATAGTTATAATCTACCTGCAGATCTTCTTACCAGGAAGGTGGAACAATTGTCAAACTGAGCGGTTTTATGCAAATTTATTTGTGATGCAACACAACCTGTTTATTAATTTTTCTGAAGGAAAAAAAAAAACCTTCTGCTGAGAAAGTGAGGGGGAAAATGGTGATTTTTGCCTTTAGGGTCTATGCAGAAGATATTGAAATAATTCTGTATCTGTGAATCTCTGGAAGACATAATGATGACGATGAATTACACTTACGTATATGAAAGTCAGTTAGACCAAAGTTGCTTATTTTTAATAAACTTCTTAGGCTGCAGAGTCAAAGATGTTGCGCGATGGTGGCAGACACATTTTACTAATACTCTTGAGTGGCACGGTGTACTTCTTCCCTCTTTTTATATTGCTAAAATAAATGCTTTATGTTCTTGTAATGACCTGGATTTCATTTTCTATATCTACCTGTCTCACATATACAAGCACTCTTACAGATTACGTAAATGTGAAAGGCGTCGAGTTTAGAGCTGTGGGCATAAGAGAACATCTTGCATGTTATTTGAGCCTCTGCTACTTTTTTTAGGAAAACACAGTTGATTTTGTATGTTTTATTATACTGCAGAATCATAAATAGAAGAGTCATAAATGGTGACCAGGTATTAAAATAATAATAAAAAAAATCCTGAACTAAAAATAACTTAGTAAGGAAAACTGACATAAATTTTAAAGGTTTCCACGGCATGTGCAAAGTTGAGTTTTTGTGCACAGCTGTTGAAATGCAAGTGCCTGTCATTAATTCAGCAGAGATTTTTAATAGGCTCATTTGAAATAATTTACAATTAGAAATAGTTTTTTTAAATCTGAACACAGATTTTTTTTTTTCTCTCCCATGAAGGACAAAGAAGACTGAAAAAAGCTGTGTCATGTTTTAGCACCCTGCTTGAACGTCACGCTATGAGGTGGTAATGGTAACAGATAATGGTTTTCACTTGTAGAAGGAACTGTGGAAATGGTACAAAAAACACTGACAGAGAGAGTATGAAAAATGTTTAAAACTTCTGTGGCTCAGCAAGCAGTATCAAATAGTTTCCACATTAAATTTCATCCAGCCCACAATTCATTTTCTTTTCCGGAGCTCGGATCAAAAGTTGCTTTTTCTTTTTGGCAGAAAGTTAAAATAACAGGATGTCAGGTTCTGAGAGCCCGATATCCTTCTAGAAATACTAATTCAATATGGATATCTTCAGTTTTAAGGTAACTGCCCCAGGGCTGCTAGAGACACAAAACTTGAGAGTTCCTTAGCATGAAGTTAAACGTTTTGGCAGATAGGAGGACTATTTATTTAGTAAAACTTGGTATCACATCTTAGGTATTTCTAAGACTCAAATATGGTTCAACAGGGTGTTTTACCTGAGAGCTGGTAGCAAAGCGTATGTGTGTTTGTATATGTCCTTTATGATATACTTCAATTCAGATGCCGGGTCTTGTTTCTTCCAGTCTTGTCTGTAAGTACAGATAAAAGGCGAAAACGTTCTTTGTAAGTCTCCTTTAAATATTTTTTGTGGTGAACAGCTGAACTTATTTTGTAAAGTCTGAAACAAAGAGGGAATCATAACAGTCCTTCTGAATTTTAGCTGGGGAACAAAGCAGATAATAGAATTTCCTTGGTATAACTGTGGGTGCCCACAGAAGGGAAGTTAGATGAATTCAACTTGTGATTCAGAAAGCAATCGAATGATTTTTATTTCCTAAATCACTTCTACAAATAGAATGTATTGAGATGCTGAGCAGTTCTTCAGTGGAGCTGTGTCATCTGGCTTGGAAGGGTGTTTCTTCACTGAAAGGGTCGTTGGGCACTGGAACAGGCTGCCCAGGGAGGTGGTTGACTCGCCTTCCCTGGAGGTGTTTAAGGTGCAGGTGGATGAGATACTGAGGGGCATGGGTTAGAGATTGGTGGGAATGGTTGGACTCGATGATCCGGTGGTTCTATGATTCTAATAAATAAACAAAACATAACTTGTTGCATCTAGTTTTGCACGGCTGGGGTTTTCTGCACATCCACTGGGCTAAACTGCCAGTCAGGTATTGTGTCTCCCAGAGAAGGAAAGCCTACCCTTTTTGTTGACATAATCATTTATATACAAATTTATTTCAAACTGCATTGTTAGCAGGTAGAAATTGGATAAAGAGAAACTCATAATTAAGGCTTACGCATGGAGCTTGTTCCTGATACTGTTGAATTGGACTTTGCTCTCTTGTAGCTAAGCTCATCTGATGCCTCTCATCTTAACCTTCAGAAAATTGTCCTAGGATTTTGCTAATTTATCTTAGAAGTTTCACAAACTATGTAGTGGTAGCACATAATCATGCCAATATATTTCAGAGATCTGCAGTGACAAAAAGTGAGCTAACTTTGTCTTTTGAAGGTGCAGCTAGAAACCAGAAAATAAGCAACTGAGTTTATAGCAAAATGCCAAGCTGACATTTGAATAAAGATGGATTTGTTTTAGTAGTATAACTTTGCAGTGTGAATTTAAATCTCTTTTTTATTGTGTGTATAGTGTACAAATATGTTGGCATAAGGTTGTGTGGTAGGGATTAGGAAGGAAAACTTCAGCATCAGAAGCAGTATAAGATGTAAAATGCTAATGAACATAATTGGGAATTAGAAGGTGGCTAATAAAACCAGGGTAGTAACTTTTAAAATTAGGGTCGTGAATTATTAAAAATAATGGATGTTATTGAACAATGCAAGTTCTTAGGTTTTTGAGAGAAACATTTTCCATCTAAATTGAAGGTCAGAGTGCTTGCCCTTTTAAATACCTGCTCTGGCACTGTTGTAACATTTCCAGCTTTCAGTAACTAAGTAGTGAAAACGTATGTTAGGAAGACTTCTGTTTCCCTAATTTAGTGTTTTTAACAGGAACGAATGTTAAAGGGGAAAGGTACTGGCAAAACTTCTTTATTTCAGGCTTGGAGTTTGTATTGCCTTGATCAAATAGGTTTCTAGGGATTGTTAGTTATCCCGTCTATGCCCACTATGCTCATAAGGTGGAGGTCATAGGGACAGAGGATGAAACACAACTGTTTAAAAACACCTTAGTGATACCAAGCCAATATTTGGTCTTGTGTATGCTATTAAAACCAGAAATACACATAGGTTTCTATGGAGGACAAGTTTGAGAGCAGACTGCCCAGGGAGGTGGTTGGTTCACCTTCCCTGGAGATGTCTGGAGCACGGGTGGACGAGGCGCTGAGGGACATGGTTTAGTGTTTGGTAGGAATGGTTGGACTCGATGATCCGGTGGGTCTCTTCCAACCTGGTTATTCTATGATTCTATGAGAGACCATGTGTCAACTACTTTTAGGCTTGGTTTTTTTCTCAAAGAATACCTCAAATTACAAACCAGAAGTTTATGCCTCTCCTAAACTTTCTTCTTCAGCTTGTTCTCCACTTAAAATGATTATACAGAAATTTCCCAGGTCTGAATTTTCCCAGGATTCAACCTTGCCTTCTTCTGCTCGCAATCAAACCCATTCATAGCTCTATCTTGGCTGCATCTGTAGAATAAGTTAATATTTCACCAAGAAGCTGTGCTGGCTGGCTAGATAGCCTGGCCACCCTGTTATCCTGATGTACGTTTAATGATACTGTTGACAACAGACAAGCGCGTGTTACAAAACACACAGCATTCCCTATAATAGATTATTCTTCTAGATCCACTTCTCTCCAATTAGCCTGGCTGTCTTCTCTCCTTGCCTGAACGTACAAAGGCACACAGAACATCAGGGGTTGATAAACTGTGATAACAGTTGCATAATGATTTTCATCAAATAACTTTTTTCGCAAAAATAGCTGTTCATTATTTCTTTTGGGATAGTTGAGTTTGTGATACTTCTTGGATCATTCTATTGCTTGAGGTACTTTTTAGAGACCTGTTTTTCTTTTGAGCGTGATCATAAATCATTTGATACTGAAGTGGGCAGGTAAAATACAATTGATTACACAGGATTTTGTTCATCTGGATGCAGATCACACATGTGGCTGCAGGACAAGACAGCTTTGAACCTCTTAGGGACTTACTGAACAAGATTAGTATGTTTTCTAATAGAAAAAAATTATAGTTCCGAACAGATCCATGTAGGTGGAATACCCACAGCTGTGTGAGTTTAAATGTCATCCTCTTCTGGCTGTATAACATGAGTGTGCTGGGAAGCGTACCTGACTGCACCCTGATTGGTATCGGGTGGGTTTAACCACATCCATGCCTCGACTCTGGGAAGGGGCTTGCGGAACCTTAAAAGATATGAACCCATTAAGTGCAGTTCCACCCAAAATACCAAATTATGATTTGATTTTCTCTTATCAGTTGTTCACATACTGATATAGATTAGAACATGTGTAGCCCAAACTGTTAAGGGTTTCGTTTGTCATTGTGTGTGTTCATAGCAAGTTTATTAAGACAGTGCATTCCTTTGCCTGTATTTCTTCCTATCTAAAATGTACCATTTCCATTTATAAAATCTTTGTTTACAGTCCTGGCTTGGCTTTTTGCAATTCTCTTGAATCTTGCATCTGCACGCAGGACGGGGTTGCAGAAGGAAGCGTGAGGAACTATTTTTCTTAGTGTTTGGACTAAGCACTGGGCTCTGTATCTTTTTAACATATCTCTCGTTAAAACTGAGTATATTTGATTTGCATGTGGTTTGGACTGGAGTTTACACCTTGTTTTATTTTTAGCTCAGTACTAACTTCTTTTAAATAGAAAGAGAGCTTATAGCCATATAGCATTTTGTATTCTGGAGATTTTAAGACTTTCTGTGGGCTGTACATTTAAGTTTTTGCCAGCTTCTGGAAGTCTTCTCCAGCGAACAACACTGTTCATACTGCTTCCTTTTACCGTCTCGTTTCTGTGTATCAGCTTGATACTACAGAAACTTGCATGTTGCCATCATCATGAAACTTATTGCACTGCCAAAATACCTAATTCCAGATATAAGTTTTTTGAGCGCTTCTGGTAGTCGCACAAGGTACAAGTTCCAAGAGTATGAACACCTTTCCTTTGTTGGTCTCCTTAATGTACTGTATCAAAGCTACACCAAAAGTGCTTTCTGGTTAATGAATTATTAAGCTTTCTAATTTTTTATGAGCATCTATTGGGATGCAATACTAGTGGAGCAAGCAAATAAACAGTATGTTCATCTGTAGTTTGCACTGACAGCAGTTCTGGGAACAATAGAACAAGGTATTTTGTGCTGAAAATAGAAAAAAGGAACAGCAAAGACTGGCTTACACTGCCAGGCTTCCTTGGAGTTTAACTAGTAAGCTTATTTGCAAAGGTGATTCCCCTTCCTTGACAGGAAGAAAGTATTAAATGTAATTACAAAATCCCTATCTTTTTTCTGACCAAATGTACCAACTTTTGGAATCTCACCATAAATGCCAGTGTAATTGCCATCTGCTCTTATTCTCTTTGCTTTTCCATCTGGATCCCAACGTGTCTCTGTAAAAACATAACACACCTACTAACTCATCAGTCCTCTATCCTGCCTCATAAATTGAAGCACTTATGGGATGTTGTAACGTGGTGTTAGCTTGATCAAGAGTGGAGCGTGACCTCACTAAATTAGTGACTCAACCTGGAAGGATGTACAGAGTAGGCATTGAGTGAGCATCAAAGAGAAATATGTCTGTTCAGAAATGATGCAGTGGACAGTTTGGGGAAAGGAGTTAGTGTATCCACAGCTGTCTCCATGCCACTGTTGGCCTATTGTGAAAATCCTGACTAACATCTGCTTTAGGGAGCATAAATATACAGTGGAGATTGGTGTCTTTATCACATCCTCTTTCTAATGCCGACTGGTTGTTAGAACTCTAAGAAACAATTAAATATGAACTCTTTTTTGAGCTTTGCAAGTTGGTCTGAACTATTCAGTTTCATATATTGATTTCAAGTGTTCAGTTGATTTGTTTTATTCTTCATGGCAGTTCTAGGTAACTGGAAATAAGGGTTAGCATGCAGAATGCACCTGGGTTACAAGTTCCTCCTGGGTGCTGGAGGGATCTCAAACCAATGCAAATATGTGGCTTGACCTACAAGCCTTTTTCTGTGACCTGGGACCCTGTCAGCTCCTTCCAGCATTCATGTTTTACCTCTTTGGGATCTTTCCACCCTGTAAAACAAGGCAATGGTATTTGTATGGTACACTTTACTGTTTTTATAAGGAGAACGTTGGAGAAGGGTACAGTTGGTGTGTGCTGTACTCAGATCTGTTCTTACACTTGACTCATCGGTGGTTTTGGTAGCTGATATCGCAGTGCTGTTGCTGTTTGATGTGAGGTGAATAATCTCTGTCTTTAGCCATGTCTCACCAGGGCAGCAATTTCATGATGGTACTTTGGAATCCACTTTGAACCAAAGCCTTAGCAGAGCACACAGAGGACCTCTGAAAGAGATGCTTGTACCTGTGAAGTAGGTATTTCTCATGTTTCCACCTCACTAGGGCTACACCTCTCTGCTTGAGGGGCTGAGGCTTTGTTAGTATTAGAACTGCTGTGCTCCTAGTAAAAACGTGGCAAGGGGCATGTAAGTGACCCCTGAAATTAGCTGTCTACTGGATGAATGCCCACTTGAATAAATCACATTCTGACTTAAGAAATTTCACCTGTATCTTTTGCTTCTGATGTAAATTGAGGTGCAGTTCTTTTGCATGCTACGAAATGCCTGGCACCTACCAGTTTAACATGAGGGTAAGGGAAATGATTGCTCTAGATTCAAATTAATCACACCAGGTTTCTTCTATCCATAAAACACTATAAGTAATTGATGTGATGACATACCCAACCTCCACTACTAATCTTCCATTGGTTCCCTTGGTTTCCTGCTATTTTTCTTTATGGTAACGGTCCCAGTCTCTTCCTTCAGTTCAATCTGGTCAGCTTTGTCCTCTGATTGAATAAGAGATGGGGAAGCCAAAAGACTGGGCTAGTGCATCCAGAATCATTAATTCAGTCAGTCAAACAAATGGGAGGCAAGAGAACAAGAAACATTGACCAATTGGTCACATGGCGGGGGATCTGCCCTGGAGCATGAAACACACTGAGTTCAGCCCCTGAGCTGGATGGTCACAAATGCCATAATGATTTCTTAGCATGGCCCTGGCTGTGGAGGCTCCTGCCAGCCTGCTGAGCAAGCTTGGCCAGGCTTCTTGAGATTCACAGATAAGATTTATTCCTGAAGCCTGACCTACATGAGTGTGTATCTAAATGTGTGAAAGCTGTGATTTGATGGCAAGCAATGAAAGGTCATAGAAAAAGCAGGCAATGCATTTAAATCAAAATGATGAAGCTGGGTAATTTCATTAGCAACAGTTGTATTTACTGGAAGTCACAGATGGTGCAGTTTAGCTTATGGCCAATTTGTTAAGACAAAATAAGTATAAAGAAAGAAATATTCCAAGTGAGAGGTGGTTAAAAATTAAATAGGCACCAGATGGCTCAAGATTGTCCTTCATACAGATTTGGTGAAAGAAGACATAAACAATCCAAAAGCATTTCTGAATGGGACACTTAGAGGCTGGCTAGGCCTTCATCAGAGCTAGTTTTAAAAGCAGAGCAATTAAACCTCCCTCATGGTGTAACATCTGACATCCCAGCAAAATGTTCTGTGAACTTTCAAATTTTTTTCTATCTGATATGTTTTTTTTAAACTGAGAAGCAAGGTAAAGGGAGCAATCCATGTGTCTTTCAATCTTCAGCTGCTGTTCAAGTCACCTCAGCTTTTATTTGGTGCAAGGAGGAAATATTTTCCTCTGCAATGTGTATTCATACATCTAGATATGTAGTACTTGGGTACTGTACGGCAGTACCCAAGCCTTGATGCTCAGAGAAATAACAGCGTCTTAGATCCTGCCTGCCTTTGAGAAATGAAAATGAGAATTGTTACAGATCGCTGATGATAAACCAAGGTTACAGCCCTAGACTGTATTCCAGGAGATATAAGTTCTTTTTCTGGGCTGCATCACAAATATTTAACTGGCTCTATAAAACAATTAACAGTATGTATTCCCCATGTTTCTAGGTGGATGACATGAATTTATTATGTATAGCGCCTTGATTCTGTTTTCTGCTCGTGTGCATGACATAATGTTTCTTACACAGGTAGGTTAGGGAATTTATGATCTTCTGTCCATACTAATGTACAACTCTGTGCAATAACACTAAATTGAACAGTTAAAAAAAAGGCTAAAACATTATAAATGATTCCAAGGAAAAGGAGTCAGCATAATGTCCTACAATGTGCCCCCTGGTTTTGTGAAAGCTCTTAATAGGGGTGATACTGGAGGCACAGCAGAAATCCCTTTAAAGCAAGCTGCATGTATGGAGCTGGTTTCCCAGGGGCGGAGGGGAGAAGGAAAGCAAAGGAAAACAGCCTTGACTGAGAGAGGCAGCTGGAGACTCTGTTGACTAATTAATGAGCAACATACACTTAAGAGCTTTTACTCATCCTGTGCTAGCTTTGCACATTTTCTCCTGCATGTTACGTTCTCTGGGAATGAAAGCTCTGTGAGTGGTGCCTGCTTGCAGGGAAAAGGCTACACTTGTAAGGATGGCTTTACTCACTGCAGGGGAATGGAAACGTTTACAAATGTCCTGGAAAGGCCTGGAAGAGCCCAGATGGGAAATGTGATTTGAAGAGTCTTACAATCAGATTAAAGGAATAAAAGCAATAGGAATCAGGATGATCCAGGGATAATTTTCCCATGTGGAAAGGTAACAGTAGTGCACATGCACCAGCTCTAGCCCTGCCAAGGAAATACATTCTTCCATAAGGAAGACTTTATGTCTCAGCTGAGTTGTACCGATGAGCAGAAAGGCAACTCACAGTCACGGCTTTGTGTTGAAGTCCATCAAAGTTAGGGTAATAATGATTTTTTAAAACTTTTCCTTAAAGACAGATATAAAACCCCTCTGTTTTACTGACCTTGACTAGAAATAGCACAAACTCTTTATCTATCTACAAGGCTTTCTATTTGGAAAGAGAAACTGGGGGAGAGTGGAATGGCAGGCAAGGTGGAAATCAGGCTATTTAAAATGTACACTGTGAAAACATTGCATTTGGCTTCTGCCTTTCAGTTATTGCTGCCCTTGGGAGACTGGTTAAATCTGTGTCCAGGCAGTGAGTCTTTGGCTGTGCTTCTCGGGATCTCTCACCTTCTGCCTGAGGTTAGACCTGCTTTTTGTTCAAGTAGTAATGGCAAACCCCAGCAGTATCTACGCAGATGACCTGTGACTCCTCTCAGTTCCACAGGTATCGCACTGCCCATTGCCATTTGTGTTCCAGCAGAAGTTCCTGGTTCATAATCACGGCTCTCTTTCATGTTTATAGGGAAATGCAAATTGTCTTGGACTCACGATTGACTTGGTTGAGGGGCTGAGGACTGACCCCAGTTACAGAAATGGTGCTGGGCATGGTGTGTGGTTACCAGTGTTTGAAGCTAATCGCGTTCCAAGGTCAGGCAGCTGCTTGTTGCTGATACTCTTTGTCAGCAAAGAGTAGGGGCAGTGGCATAGGTGGAAGGAGAGTTATGGGTGATGAATGACAGGATGAGTCGGGGCTTTGTAGGTAGCTGAAGGAATGCTGATGCTCTGAAATATGTCAGCTCCTTTTTAAACGTGGCAGAAACATTACAGCAGGGAATACATAAAGCTCACAAATTACATAGCAAGAAGGTTGTAAATGGAGAGAAGTTTCAAATCTACATCCCGTTTTCTTCTGGGTCAGTTACATGCTAAAGCAGGTCAGCTGTTGGTAAGTCAAATAAAAATATTGTTGGAGGTGAATTTAGACTAATTTAAAACTCTGTAAATGATATATTCTGCATATCAGTAGAGAACATCTGAGGCTTGGTGCTAAGTTGCTGGTAGATGCTGTTATGTGGTACGTAAGTGGTATTAGAGGTGGTGCTCTGGTCCTGGTGTTCATTAGTGTTACTTTCTGTATTTGAAACCTGTATGGTTTAAATTATGTGTTGGTTCTTAACTGTTGGAATCCATAATGCAGGACTGTTCTCAATTTTCTTATTTTTGCTTGTATGTTTTTGAAGATTCAACAAACTTCTGTAGATAACTAGTTGCGTTGTGCTCCCTTGAAGAAATTTATTAGCTGAATATAATATTTTTCTAGCAAACCTAGACCTTTAAATGTTTTTATTACAGAGATTGTGTTTTCAAGTGTCTGCCACAGCACGGCAATATAAGGTAGGACTCTTCTTATAAAGAACAAAGACAGATAAATTGAGAAATTTGCGTATTGCATTGAAAAAACTCTTCACAGTTTGTGGATTTGCCTGCTAAGGAAAGCTTTTGGATTGTGCACATCATTGCTGCAGTTGTTCAAATTGTCTGGGGGGCAGTATCGAAAGTCCCATTATTTGCCAGGAGAATAAAACTCCATTTAAATCTGCTAAGCTGAAACCACCTGAAAAGAATTATTGGTCCAATTCATCATTCCCAGAGGTGCTTACAAGCAGCACGATGTGGCAGCAGCTCTCTGTTATAGCCAGAAGAAGGTTCAGAAGCGTGACTGAGGAGCTCAATTTACATGAGTTATATGAAAGGTTTTTTTCTGGTTACTTTGCTAGCGTGTGGGATGTGTGCATGTAGATGGAAACAACAAAGGATTTTGTATATATCTTCTTTAGTTGCTGCCATGTGAATTCTTGTGCAAGGAAAGCCTTTCTTGACAAATATTTAGTCCTGCGATAAGTGTCCTTCTGCTCAGTAGTCACTTTGTAGACTAGCTCATTTTTGGGTTACGGACTCTGCCAATATGATTAAATCCAAGATGCTAAGGTTTTTCTTTCCAGGGCACAAATTTACCACAATTTTTTTTCCCCTTTTTCTCAGTTGACTAGTCCTGGTTCTATCCTCTGTGGTCTTGAAGAATTAGCTTTGATGAATATTTCTGTAGGGTTTGTGTGTCTTGAGTCTGCTCGGTTTTACTGACCTGTAACTTATGGCTTTGTTCTGTCGCTGAGGCTCTACCTGCATCAACATCAGCAGAATAATCTGTAAAATTGGACGGTTATCCTGAATGTTAGTTGGGTATTGAGTTTTGCATTAGGTGGTTATTTTTCAACTAGCTTTGTGCTCAGCTGGTACGATAGGTGTACGTAAACCAAGTATCAGGGCTAGAGGGCATATTCGCATACAGGACTTCAGAGAACTTCACTGCAAAAGCCTTGCTGTTCACATGTTCCTTTCTCTAGGGCTGGCTGAAGACTCTCCATTCATTAGTGAACACCTTAGAATTAGAAACCAGTTCAGAATGGGGGAAAAATCAAGGAATATGTAAGCCTAGGATTGAAACCTTGATTAAAAAAAGTTCACAATACATTTTGTAAATGGGCGTACATTAATGACATAAGAAGTTTTCCGTAGCACATAGAATACAGTCTTTGAGGAATTACAGCAGCTCTTGGATGAAGTTAGAATGATCCAGTAAAATAAGATTTTTATCAGTGGAAACAGGGTGGGAAGTTCTACGTAGGTAGGATAGAAGGCAGTTCATGTTACTAGGTTGTACTGTCACACAGTGCCCTGTGAATCCTGTCTATACTGCGGGGAGGTTGATGGGTTAAAGAAGAGCTTATGAAAAACTGCTTGGATCCAGATTCTAGAGGGACCTTGTTTGCTCCAGGGTCACATGGGGATTTGTGAAACCACCCAACTTGGAGTTCAACAGAATTCCACAGGTTTACTTCACCCTTTCTGCTCAACAGGGGAGAACGTTTCTGGAGGAGGATGCATTGCAGTAGTGAATTATGATTTGATTGTTTGTTTGTTGTTTCTCTCCAATTAATTCTTTTGCAAGATGAGAAGATCAAAGTTGTAATGACAAACTAGACAGAAGGAATTGTGCGGAGACGTGTAAGCTGGTAGATGAAACAGCAAGTACAGTGTGTATATACAGCAACTAAGAACTGTCAGACAGCCATAGGAATTGACACGATACTTAGTACTTTAAGAGCAATTTACATCTTCTAAGGACCATACTATATAAACACTAATTAATCTCTAATCAACTTATTTATATGTATTAGCCAATTAATCTCTAATTAGTTTATTTGCAGATTCTTTCACATTGGGAACTAATTTAGGTGAGGTTTAAACCTCTTGGGACTAGTTCTGATCTCTCAAAGAGGTGTAAGTCAGGAGGATGTATAAATCCATTATAATATAGTCATAGGGACACACCAGTGAAAAACTGCTCCAAGGAATGTATAAATAAGGCTCTTTGTGAGTTCAGAGAGATGTGCTATGCTATGAAGCAACATCAAAATGCTCAGAATTAATTAGCCAGTGTTGATGGGGTTTGATTATAGAGTTTTGTTAGTTTTTAAATTCATTTCTTCACAGGACCACATGTTACTTGAGGAGAATTAGCAGGAGTGTACGAAAATGGTTACTGAGCCTGAGCTGGCAAGATTCCTGCTAATCGCCTGTTGTGGGTAGAGCTCTGAGCGACAGAAGGAGAGTGAGGAAAAACGAAACTTAATATTTTTAACGTGGGAAATTTGTTCTGATGCCGCTCATCATGGCTGAAGATATCCTTCAGAGGGATACTTCTGGCACGTTTGGCCTAATGATCGAGGTCAAAACATGCACGGTTTTCAGGTGCTGTTTGTTTTACAGAGTGGTCCGGTCCTGTCTCTGGACTACTCTCTGGATTAATGCGAGGGAATGAGCTTTCCCCCAGTATTAGAAGAGACAGTGACTGGTTTGACTGCTTCAGGATGTCCATTTCCAGCGTTCTCCTTTATTGTGTATAGGGTAGCGTAAACCATTTCAAAGCATCCTCCCGCAGTGCAGAGGCAGCCCAGCTTTGTCCCAAGACGGTGGGATGTCAGTTCACTTTGGAGCAGGAAAGAGCCCAGGTGTGGAAGCAGAAGGGAGAAGACTAGTTCAGCTCTAGCTTGTGAGGATTTCCACCACCACAGTGCTTCATGCCTTGCTCATATAGATCACTAACCATGAAACGTAAATAAAATCTGAGCCTAGACCAAACTGTAGTGTTACCAAATTGCTGCGCAGTTTTATTTGCTGTGCCATTAGGGGAAAGAAAAAATCTATTAACTCTTAGTAAGTTATAAGGCTCTTTATATTACTTTTACTGAAGTAGTTAAATCAGCTGAAGCAGACAGCCCTCCACTTACTAAGGCTGCAGGAAGCAGACTGCCAAATGCTGACGCTGGTCATGAAACTGATATTTTATTCAGATGTCCTTCCAGCATAGAGCTATCTGACATCATGTTTATAGCCTGCATGTGATAGAAATATAAGAAATCGTATATGTTTTGGTAGGTAGTGTTCAGATTCAGTTGTAATAATTCACAGTGTTGCTTCAGGGCTTCCATATTGCTTTGGGCATAAAGCTGTATTATAAATTACAGCACAAAAGCTGAGTTTGACCTACCAGTTGATGCATAATAAACTGACTTAATTCTGAATATTAACTACATATTGTGGCCTAGAGGTTTTTTTCTCTCTAAGTGTAGTACTGAATTATACAAGAATCTTTTTCTCTAGGGTGAAACCTAAATATAAATACATTCCCAGTCTTAATACCACACAGAAAGGCGCCATTGGGAGAATATTTTCATCCTAAGTATTTCTTATGGCAGCAGAAAATAATTTCTGAATATTGCCGAGCACAGGAAATAATTTTGGAGACTTTTCAGTAAGTAAGCATCAGGAGCTGATGCGTATCTGAAAGACTTTAGTAGTCGTCGTTGTACGTAGAGAAATACTCTGGCTGCAGTGGTATATTATTCCTTGATGTGTCCAGACCTGCCTTACGAACCTGTATTTTAATGGATCCTGGTTCAGGTCTAAAATTTTGCCTTAGGCTAAAGTACATGGTAAACAGTTTCAGCTTGGGTCTAAAATAAAAAAAGATATGGTCAAACCATCTTGAAATTCAAATTCCACTCATGAAGCTTTTCCTTTGGATCAGTAATATATGTAACATAATCTGTGATATGCCTGCCCTCTGATAGAACTAGAGGCGTGTCTTGAAAGACTCAATCAAATGTGGTCATTTCTTATGCAAAATATCACTGCAGAAAGCTCTAAACTAGTCCTTTAAGTTACTTAGTAACTATTTAACAAAACACAATGGATCATGGAAAATCAGGGGCTTCTGTATTTTTTCATACAAAAAAATATTTCTTCATATTATACCAGAGGTAAAAATGTATAGATTCTCTAGAGCATTTAATGTGAAATTCTTATACATTTGCAGGATTGCTGAGTTCTCTCATCCAGGTTTAGAGCTCTAGGCCTTGGTGAACAGTTGGCTTTCTCTGGCATTTTGTTTTGTTTCTATCCCTCCAGTGGTGATGTTGAGAACCAGACGCTCCCACTGGGCTTCTCTACCAGCAGGGGCATGAACTGAGCTTTGACCTGTATTAAATATGAGGACTTTTTGTACAGTACGATCCCCAGGAAGGCTAGGACGTCTTCCCATGCCCAGGCCTACCAGGTGATGGGTTCTTCACGGGGGCTCTTTTTTAAGCCATCAGCTGTCTTAAAAAAAAATAAGTGGCACTATAAAATTCTCCAAAATTCTGGATGGAACATTAAAGAATTTCAGTGCATGGTTTTCCTTGTGATAGCTCAACAGAAGAGAAGATGAGGAGAATGGTTTTACCTCTGCTACCATCCTGCTATAAGAGAATGGAGAGGAAGAACTTGGAGTTGGTCTGCTTGGGCTATTCCCCTCCCCTATCCTCCTTGCTGAGGAAGGAAGACTGAAAATTCCAGATCCCCAAGCTCTTGCCCTTAAGCAACGGTCAGGCCTGCGGTGTCGGTGGGGATCAGCAGTGACCAGCCCTAAGGATTGGATCAGAGACGATCTGGCCATCGTTTCTTTGCAGGTACCATAGTGGTTACCAACATCACCCAGTTTTTGCTTATCCTTGCACAGGTGATACAAATTCCTTCTGAGTGCTAAAATACATTTGAGAAGTTGTGATTCAAGAGTACTTTAAGTACCAAGTCATCAGTAAATTGTTTTTAAGGGAGAAAAAAAAAAGCTCATTTCAAAATATTCTGAAAATGGTCTTGAATCAGCTTTTAATTACTGAAATTTATTTTTTTTTCCCTCTAGCATTTCTATCTCTACAAATTTTTACAGTATTTTATCCTGGAATTAAAAGCTGTTATGATATTCTCTCATTTTCAGTAGAGCCCTGGTGAGAAGCATACGACAAACAGCAGCATCCCCAATCATTTCCAGATACATACTTCATCTATCATAAATATTTAAAATTCTATCATTAATCAAAACAGCTGCATACTTCTTTCAAGTGATCACCCACTAATAGCTTCAGAACTCTGATTTACTTTAAAAAACACAACAGCCCAACAACTGCTTTTCATAGATTTCCCCCTGACCCAGCCCTCCTTACTGTTTCACAGAAGGAGGGGTCACAGGCTAACTCATGTCTTCTAATAATCCTCCACCTAGCAGCCAAGTTAATTTGACAGCTGGAACGTCTTTCTAGGGATTGCTCCTATTTGTGGCTACCTTTTGGAGGCTGGCTCTGAGTTTTCAAAGAAGTATTTGGCTGTAAGGGATTGATGCTACGAATGATGTTTTTTCCAGTCAAGAAACACCTGGAGAATGTTTGTTGTGTACATGTAACTAAGAGGAGCAGAAAAGCTGAAAAATTGTAGTCAAACTTTAAAAAAAACAAAACCAAAACAAAGCAAACACCAAACCCACTAATCTTCACATTTTATTTCTAGACTGAAAACTGAAAGTCTCTGTAAAAGAACCCCGAAACTCTGTCTTATGTGAATACTTTAAACTCAGTGCAGTTACTTTGCAAGAATGAAAGGTTCTTGGCTGTGCTTTAAATTCTAGCTTGCAGACGCTGTTATTTTAAACCCAAAGCTGATGCCTGGCAAACTGTAAGTGAAGCTCAGCACTGGCAGCAGGATAAAACTGTACTGATGAGTTCTTATCTTGGCTGGTTCTTGTCTGGCAGGGTAGAGTGTTGGTTTGTTCTTTTATTTATTACACATTGGCAATTGCATTTATAAGAAAATAACAGCTGATATTTATGTGATATCTGAATATGTAGCTTGTTACAGTCAGATTTTCTGTTAGTGCATTTATTGAAAAATGTATGTGAGGTATCTAATGATGTGACTGTCTACTCCAAGAGTGTATTGGCATACAGTTGGGATTATCTGATATCCTAGATAATGGAGAGACACACAGAGACCATCCTAATGTTATATGATGCATTGTCTTATAGCTACGACATCAAGAATCATTTTTTTTGCGCTCTTCGAGTCCCCAGCCTACATTCAGTCCCAAGACTCATGCAATATTCTTCAGTTTCCAGCCATGTGATGGAGTTAGTGAGGTATGAAGTGAGCTGATGCCTGAAGTAACCCTTTATCGTCTGCCTCCTCGCCTTTCAGAGGAGAATTCTTTAAATGACTGACTCTGTGCAAGTCTGTACAGTTAAAGACAATGTGATGTTTACAGACCGTTAAGGCTCTTTCCTTGTAGTTGTCTTTTCCTCATGTCATGAGCATTGTGGACAACCTGTTCCACTCACCACAGGTCCATGTGTGTCTCTGGCAGGCATTGAATTGTATTTCAGTCTGTTTACACTGAACAGTTGTATGGCAATCTTCAGCATTATGAGATGATCGCCTTGTCGCAAGTCACCTCACTTGGCTTGTTTAACTGAATTTATTCATTTGAGGAATAAAAGGAGTAAGAGGTTGGTAGCTGGGGGTGAGGAGTCTGGCTATTCACTTCTTTTTGGCTTTCTAGTGTGTATTCTTTCAGATTTGTGGACTCTTTCCTCCTGCGGGATATCCTCGCTCCCTTTTCCCCATAATCTGTCTTCCTTGGAATTAGTGGTAACCTGTTTTGCTTTTGGTGTTTAGTGACCCATGATGGATTATGTTCCCAGCTGTATCCCCGATTTTACCACCTGAGGCGGAAGAATATTTTGGATGTGAATTCTATGCTTTAGTGATATCTTTGTTGCTGGAAGTAGGGATGAGTTGTATTCCATCAAAATCGGATTTTACAGTATTTACACGTGCTCTGGTAACGTGCATGTAACTTAGGAGATCCACAATAAATATTCACTTCAGGTTTTTATTTTTATCTGTTTGACTTTCTTTAGGGGACCAGCTAAACCTTTTGTGTCAAGTCTTAAATCGACAGAAACTGACATTTTTAAAGCATAAATACCAGACTAAGAAAAAGCCTAAGTAGTGTGCCATTAAAACAACTGATGTGCTGTGTGGTACTCGGTATTTACCCTGCACGATGGGACAGTGCTTCAGTTATGGCCATTGAGTAAGACTAATGCAAATAATGATCATAGTACATCTTTTAAAGTGGGCACAGTATTTGAACAGCTCTTTATTTCCTACCTGAGGGTCAAGCTAGAGTGACTCCTTATCGAATGAAGGACTATCCATTATAAATTAAGACCGCCGATTCGTTTTCCTGGCTTCCCCTAGACAAAAATACTCCAGAGCTAGGAAACACGTTTGACATGTGTCTGTAAAAGACTCACACTGCCTCTGAAACAGAAATTCTGCAGTTTTCAAAGACTTTGCCAAACTATGTTTGCAACATGTATATATACGCATGCATATATATACACATATATATGTAAGGTGCGAAATATAGAATCAGAAGTTAATTCAAGCAAAGTTACACACCTCTCAATATACTAGTAGTAAGCATTAGCTTATCCTTCCCTCATGAGGTGGTGAAGTTGCAGGAACTTCTTATTTGTCGGTCTATCAAGAACTACTTTTCCATTTATTAAACTAAACTGATGTCTGTTTTCAGTTCCAGAGCAAGCTCCTGTCAGGCATTATATATACACACATCCTTGGAGGTAGCCTTATCCTATCTGAATCCTTTAAGTACAGAAATAATATAGGGAGTGGGGAGGGGAGACACAGAACCAACCCTCCCAGGACAACAGTGGGACTTCTGGGAAATTTGATTTAAATTCCAGGTGGGTCCTTTGCCCACTAGATGGCACAGGCCCATTCTTACGAATTTGACAGTTGTAAAAAGAAATACATTAGCTCTTCACAGAAAGGCTTTTCTGTCTATATTGGTGCAACTGTGAAGTGAAAGCTATTTAGATTTTATCTAACTGATGTGTTGTTGGTAGTCCCAGATTGCTTTCTAATGCCTTGGAACAAGCATGGAGTCTACCAGTATGAGCAGGAACTACCTAAATGGGGAAACAATTTCCACTGGTGTTCTTTACATGGAGCTGATGATGTAGAAAGCATGGGAAAAAAAACCAGAAACAGAATAAAGGAGAGCCTGGCACTGAAAGTAAATCAACTGAAGTTGGCACAGCTGTTTCTGGGCCTGAAATGTAAGAGAGCAAGGGTAGCTAAGGTCAAAGCAAAGTGGTCTTGAAAGAGGGAAAGATTTCTCCAAGTCCTTCCTGACCAACAAAATCTTGATCTTTCTTTACTTGCAAAAGGATCTGAATGATTTCTGCACACACTTGACCTGAGATTTGTAAAAAGCCAAGTTGTGCCCTCCACTTTGGCAGAAGGGGCTGCTAGAATGGAAGCCAGGGTGTTACAGGAGAATAGGAAAAGGAGCTCATTCCTTAAAAAAAAACTGGAACATTTTTGCCTCATGAATTGTGGCAAAATCCTGCAGCAGTCAAGTTAGTTGTATATTTGCTGTCTCGTGTTGCCTATAATGTATTAGATAAAAATTGTGTGTCAAGTGTCACTGCAGTTTCCACAACTGCCAACTCCAGTAATTGTTTAGTAGATCTGATTTGTGGTCTGGTGCATAAGATAAGCAAATTCCTTGTGCAGTATTTAATTTGAGACTCTATGCTGTTCGTTCTATATCCTCATACTCTATTTTCATCATCATATAGATCATTGTAATATGGTAGCCACTGAATGGGCACGGAGGGCTGAGCCACTTCCAAATATGAGCTAGAACACTTCTAGGTAGCACCATATGCAGATGGAGAAAACAGTGAATAGTGCAAGAGCTCTACATGTGCCACAATGTGGAAAACGGATTTCATATAGTTTCAAGTTTAACATTTCTTCAGTTAAAATGGCTTTAGCCAAGATTTAGAAGTAGCTGGTAAATTCTCCAGATATAAGATCCCATAATGATAATTTCTGCCTCCTTCCTAGAAAAGAAACATAATGCTCAAACTCAACATTCAATTTTTAAGTGTAATCTCTTACCAGGAATTGGAATTAAGGTGTCTCACAACTTCTTCCTGCTTTTCTCGTGGTGCTCTGGCAGATACACTCTGGCTGATGATGAGCAGTTGCCTCTTAATATTAACTATTCTACCAGCTGGAGGCTGACACTGAACTTCATGGTTATAAAAGATATTCTGGAGGAAAACATTGATGACCAAACGGTGAGAATGCTTATGATGTTCAGACCTCTGTTCTGTCTGGTTGACAGCTGATGTGGGACAGAGCTTGGATTGTCGACTAATTCTCACCATGCCATCAGCAGAGAGATTTTTATGTATTTTAAATAATGTCTCTGAGCTGTTTTGCATGCAGCTGCTGACACACTGCTTCAGAAAAGGCTATGGGCGCTAAACAAGAAGAAATGTGCTTAGCTGGAAGTGGCTTAGCTTGTTGTAATGTAATTGTGGTCTGGAGCTAGGTTATGGATACATGGTTTGAAGTACTCGGGCATTCTCCTGGGAGGCACTCTGTACTCCGTCAGGGATGCCTTCCGCATTCTGTAAGACAGGCAAAACATCACTTCTGTAAAGATCTCTAGGTAAGCTCTTTGGATAGTCATATAGCTTAAAAAATGCATATGAAGTTGAATTTGTTTTCAAAATAGGGATACATAGCTCAGTGAATGAGTTTTCACTATGATTAAGCTATGTTTTAAGGCAAAAAGATGCTGAAAACAGCGCATATACTTTCGAATCTGATCTAATGATAGAAGTCTGCTGTCTCACAAGCTCATTAAGGCCTTAAATATAGGTACAAAATCTTTCACTCTAAAGACACTGAAGTCAAACTCGCCGTATTTATTTTGCAATATAATCTATTTATTCATAATAAGATTCTTACACGGAATGTTTGTGAATGTAAATGTAAATGTTACATTTAAAAGACACTTCATGATTTGGGAAACTAGGCTGTCTACACAGAGAGAAAATTACCTCATTAATGATCTCCCCAGCTACTTAAATGGAGAACTGGCATTTCTTAACTTTAAGAATACAGAATAAGTAAGGTATTCAAGGCTGTGAAGGAAATTAGATGCATTACATGCCTAATTAAAAAATAATAGTGATGAGTTCTGAAAGGAAAATTGGATCATAACAATGGGGCATTCCTTGTAGGAGGGAAAGAAATTACCTTTTCCTTTTAGATGCACAGTGTGGTTTCAGACCTGTAAGCCAGACTGCTAAAATACAAATGTAGATACACAGACGTTGACAGAAGTGACAGATTTTCACATCTGGAAAACTGGATAACAACAATTCAGTTCAGGTAGAGCAATGAAAATTATGCTTTCCCTTCTGATGCTTGGCATGAACTCTAGATGAGCAGATACGAATTTCTGTTTGTACGAGTTGACTCTTTTTTAAAAAACTGAAAAGAAATACTAGCTTGGAGAAACTGCCTTTTGGTGAGTTCTAAAAGAATTTTTATGACAGGTCTAGGTTATTTTCCTGTGCTGCTTGCAACGTACGTCTTCTATAGTGGTGTAAGTGATAAAGTACCATCTGACTGAACGCTAATGTTTTTGAGCTATCAAGCAGTAGATTATCCAGTTTGTTGTATACACTGCACATGTGCACCTGCCGACTGGAAATGCTGATGCACCAGAGAGAATCTAGGCTGCCCAAGGAGTCAGCCTTGACCCATTTCTTTGATATATGACTTGTTCGGTCTTTGATATTAGCAAAGAAGATTTCTAGCCACTTGTAGCTTGAGCAATAATAGCTGAAGGCCTGAACACTCCCTGTGACTTCCACTCTGTTGTGAGAAACCGTATACCACACAAATCCAAAACCGAGGATAGCTAGACTTTAAAGGAAAGAGAAGTAAGAAGACAGGAGAAGCATCTTCTCCCCTCTCCTCTGAGGTTAGAACAAAAAGTGATCTGCTAAAGAGGAGCTCACACAAAATGTCAGACTTTGTATATTTAAAATAGAAAAATGTGACATTTTTTTCCAGATTAAAACATGTTAATGGGGAAAAAATGCAACCATAATAAATATTGTATGAAAGGCTGCCAAGTAACAAAGCCTTGACAAACTCAGGAGAACAAGGAACTTCAGTTGATGCTGCCGCTTTATTTTTATATTATATTCTATGTACTCTTTCTATGTATGCAGAACTCTTCAATGTCAGCAGGAGTTTGATGTAAAGGGCGGATTAACTTAGACATCACATTGATACATGTCTTCTAGAACAGTATGTGGCCCCATGGTGCTGTTACCCTAAGATACTACAGTCTCTGTGATGACATGAGAACCTATATTGCTGAGAGTGGTCTCTGCACACATCTTTATAATTTACTCTTTTTTTTTTTTTATGGCTGGCAGGCCAGAAAGACCGGGAAAAATGCTGTGGAATTCACTGCCAATAATGACTAATGTTTTTAAGAAGTAGCTTAAAAGAAGTAGCAAGCGTATCTATTTTGAAATAAAATGGTGTTAACATATATGAAATGAAACAATAATATTGAGAGTCATTAAAAGGGGTCAGACTTTGCAGAAAGACTTAAAATCCAAACCATCTGAATTATATCAGATAAACTTCAACTGATTCTATTAAAGGCAGAGAATCAGGACTAACGCTTTGGACTTCTGAATGAGGATGGGGAAAACTGATATTCTCTTTCTGATATTACAACCCCTTTGCCATACTGGAGTTTGAAGCTGGTTCCCGTTCTGTGGGCCCAAGCACACAAGCACTGGAGGAGCTCAGCAGGCTGAGTGCACGGTCTCAACAGGGAATTTCTGGTCTGCTCATGATTTGGGCATGTGCAGGTTAGCGAAATAATCTGGGACGTGTTCAAAAAGCCAGCGTGTGAAAGATTTGGACGTAGATGTTTAGCAAGCATTGAGAATGCCTCGGGTGTGGAATCTGCAGGGTCTCTTGGTGACGTGTCTGCCCTTGCTTGGATGCTCCTTCACCCGGGGCCGAACCTCTGCCGGCGTGTGACTGCATCAGGGTGCCTTGTTTGGGTCTGAACATTTGAGCCTTGTCTGGGATTTGTGAGGCTGTGTTCCCTGGCCACAGAAGGTGGCAGCTTTGACTCTGTCTCCTAATACATCTTCTGTAATAGATAAAGTTGTTACCTGTGGGCCCTCACAGCTTATCTGCTCTATACTCAGTGTTGATCACACCGATGTTTCAGCAGGATAAACATTTTTTCTTCAAGTTCCTTGTGGAGGAAACAAATTTCTCATTTACACTTGAGGCCATGCCCCTCCTCTTTCTGTAGATTTCTGGCTTAAAAATTGCTTCATATTCATTTGTGAAACTGACCTGTAAGTCCAGTGGAGCTTCCATACAGCGTGCTGAGCAAGTTGGTGGAATACAAATCCTTGGAAAGGTGTTAAACACGCAGCTACCAGTCTACTTCAGGAAATACCTAAGCTGCAAATAGCTGGGGCTCGCGGTAAGAGTGCAAGAGAAGTGTTGGATGTGCCTGTTCTGCAGTTCCCTCAGGGAGCTGCCTTTGGTCACTGTGAAAAGCAAGATGCTGTGTGACGTGGGTCTTTGGACCTGGTGCAGTTGCCTTATGATCTCTTCTCTCTGCTGCAAGAATTCCTCTTGCATCCTCACACCGTGCTCAACTAATTTTCAAGGCAAAATATGCTGAAGGCAAAGCAACTATTCAAAAGTGAATTTTGAGGAAGTCACAAATCTAGCTCTCTACCTGTAAAAAGAACTTAGAAGTTAGACAGAGGCAGTTTTGCAATGATGGCAAGAAGTAATTCTGTTAATCAAGATGAATTTAAGGCTATTCTTCCTATTCTCTGTCTTATCTTATAAAAACATACTGTGCTGTTTTCACCTGAATTCCAATTACATTTGTAAGAATTGCAATATTTTACTTAAAAGCTCTAAGACAGAGGTGAATTTTAAGAAGTTTTCTTTCTCTTCAGTAATTTGCCTTTTGCTTTTTCCCTTATGGAAGCTGTTCTGCTGTCGTACTCTAACCATAACAGCAAACTAAAAATGCATATTTTCAATGTGGTGTACTACAAAATGCAGTAATCCACTGAATAGGAAAAATAAATAAAGATACGGAGGTTCAGTTTGAAGGCATAAAGAAATTGTGAATGAAACAAGGAGTATATTAGGGTAGCGTAGTAAAATACAGAAATTTAATTTCACACGTGTTAAAGGTCAGATAATTGTTAGTTTTATTTACCTGAGGTAGGGTAGAGGACCTGAAGGGCATAAGAGAAGTGGCGTAAAGACTGTTCTTCACAGAAGTGTGTTCCTGTAACTCCTCCCGTAGTGTGTTGAAGTGCTGTATGGATATATCTGTTACTAGAAAACATAAATTTTGTCCTGATACTTGGGAAGTGATGGTATCCACAGTGGCCTGAAGTGTCCACTCTATTCTTCTGCACAGTGAACGTGGAATCCACACTAAAAAATTCCCTGTCTTTCTGAATTAAACATGTAATAGTCTGCTCAGTGAAATGCAAAGCTGTCATAATAGTCTTAAAACCCAAATGATCCAGATTCACCCCAGAATGGCTGACTGAGCAATTGTAACAGCACTGCTCCTGTGTGTGAGGATTAGCTAAATTCTGCTAGTTTTATCCACAAAGCTGGGTGAATCTGCAACGTGGCTATCCACAGCCTTACTAGAAAGTGATCTGTCTTGCTCTGTGATTCTGGTTTCTCAGGTGTACTGACCCATACCCTTCTCACAACACCCTGAGGAAAGGCCAGTGCAGTCCCCAGAGCTGAATTTGAAAGCCTGTGTGTAAACACAGCCACCTCTACACCACAGAGAGCCAAGTGACTCTGTGTGACACATGATTGGCGCTGTCGTGACAGTGAGTAATTTCGTTAAGCAGGGATTCGAGCTTGTTGTAGAAACGGGGTGCAGGTTTCACTGACCTGTATGTAGTGACCTTTGTTGTCCTTCTCTTGGTGCGAAATATAAAATGATGAAGAACAAACCGTAACAGCAAGTATTTACCAAAGAGTTGGAATCTGAAATATGGGTAACTTTGTCTGGATCTCATTGTGCATATTTCAGTTTGTTACCCAAACATGGGAACATTAAAGAGCTGTATATTACAGCTACAAAGATAAAATGGGGAGGAGGCAAGTGGAGAGGGAGAAATTAAGCAGCACAGGCAAGGGAGCAAAGCCTTTTGATACTATCTTTTCAGACTCAAGCCTTAGATTAATGAGGACTGAGCTTCTTAGACTGCTTTGGAGTACTGCACATGAACTTCATCTGAGAGAAAAAGGACACTTTCAATGTAACCTTCACTCTCTAGTTCTGAACAAGCTGCTTGCTAATAATGTAGAAAACTTCAAACTGTCTCTAAATATTAAAGCATCAAGCCAAACAAAGAAAGAATGACTTACTACGGTGTTAGCACAATGTGAGTGACCTTCTTGATGTGACATTTGTTTGGCATAAGAAACACCTCCAGCAGATGTTTAGTAGTTAAAACTATTAGAGAAGACTTTTCTGTGAAAGTAGCTGCTAGATGATTTAAACAACACACAACAGGCTCTCTGCCCACACAGACAGAGCCGTTTTTATCATATGTGTATATAAGAAAAAGGAGGTAGTGCTTTCGGGCCCAAGTGGAGATGCAGGGCTCTTCTCTCCTGGCTCCTGCCCTTCCCGTGGGGTCTTGGGGAAATGTATTCTCCTCTGCAGCTCATTTCTCCTACCTGAAAATTATGTGTGTCTATTTGGGGTTTGGGTTTTTTTTCTTTTTTTTTTTAATATCATGTCGGTTTTAAAATTTGTCTGTTTTCTCTGAAATGTTTTGAGCGACCCACTGAAAACAGGGCCGGTTGTACTGTTTGAGGACAAAAAGCAGCCTGTCCTTGCCTGAAGGACATACTTTCCTAATGGGATATCTTCTTTCCTCTGTCAGGAGGATGCCACAGCGTACCCTTTGTCTTGCCAGAGAGAAACTTGCCAAAAGATGTAGTTTAGAGCTGTGTAGGAACCGTATTTAGCCATGATAATTTCAGATTTGGATGTATCCCCCAGCATCTCTGCAGAGGGGACTAAGCCTGCTGCTGCTGTTCTCGGAGGAAGGGGAAGCACCAGGGTTCAGATCCCTGCCTCAAATCCATTACTCTCATACCACTGGCATCTCACAGTGGACACCAGGCTGCTGGTGGCTGGGGAGACAGAGGAATGGTTTTTGTTTTGACCTGAAAATCTGCTGTGGACCCAAGAAACCCTTTCTGATTAGCACGTCTTTGAACTCAATGCATTCCTATGAAAGCTCCTTGGATTTTGACCAGTCCATGGCATCTGCGTTTCCTGACGAGGAAAATGGAACTGATCAGGAATTTTTGTAAGTCGAGGTGTCCTGAGCTTTATCAAACCCTTAAAAAGGGAAACATGAAGGAAGAGAATGGATGCAACTAGAAGCCATTTAGTTTGCTGTCTTGATCAGAGTGTGCCATTAATGAACAGCTCGCTGGAGCCTGGTGGCTTACAGGTTTTGCCAGTACCCTTGGGGGCTGTGCTGTTGCCTGACATATTTGCATATGAAAGAATTTCAGTATTCTAGTAACACAGTAGATTTTTCTTCTCTGGTAGAAGAAAAAGCAGAATGCAGTCCACAGAATTCCGTGCACTGTGGCTATGGTGCTTCCTTGAATTGAGTTCCATGTCCAAAGGCTTTATTACCAGGGTAAGTAGTAGTATAGTCTCATTTCTGCTACAACTGTATTGCTGCCTTTCCAGTGCTGATATGATTTAACTTTTCTGAGAGTGTTTATAGGGAGATCTGCTTTGACGTATCTGATTTTCCTAGATTTGGTTTATATTGTAGGCTCTTAGAGAGGAGGAAGTGCTGTTCCTTTAGTGAATAAATACTTATCAAGACAAAATTTCAACTGACAGATCCCATTCTTATTTTTAAATGGTGAGTGGTGAAACAGCTTCAAAATAGGAGCGGAAATGAGAGGCTTTCTCTTCATGTAAAAAAGTGAAATGAAAACAAGCTGCAGGACAAACCCAGTGCTGCTTGTGCTGCCTCATGAAATGTACCTGCTTCACACGAAGTTCATGCACATTTGACCTGTTAAAAAGCTTGCTTAGAAGAAGGTTTAATGGCTGTTAGGAAATGCATAGAAAACATTTGTCTTTGTCTATTAAGAATGATAGGATAAAGCATCAGGGATATCTCAGGGAAAATCTCAAACTCATGCAGGAAGTTCATTCACAAAAGTTCATTCTGATATTGAGAATTCAGCCCTGAGTTTCCAATAGTTGTTGACAATTTTGATGGGGTCCTTAAACGTCACTTGATGAAGCTATGAAAGGACTTGGTCTCCATGTGAAATTGTGAACTGTCAGAATTTGAAAGAGCCGTTAACTGTATGGCTTAATAGCTTAATAGCTAGGCTCATGTCATGAGCCTTCCACATCTGGGTAACTCCACTAAGGAACACAGAATAACTTCAGCTAAAAAGCTTTAAATACTGTGAGTTCCATAGTATTATGTATAATATAATGTTTGGTTGTCTAATTGGATGTTAGCTATTCCCAGAGAGGAGCAGAAAAGGCCTTGACGCTGTGTAACTACTGCCTAGCAATAACTAAAACATCCCTGTTATCAGCACTGTTTCCAGCACAAATCCAAATTAGAGCTTCGTAGTAGCTACTATGAAGAAAATGAACTCCATCCCAGTCAAAACCAACATAAAGTGTTTGGGGGAGCAGGTGATGTGCTACAACTGTTGCATTGGAACAGAAAAGCATAAAATTGGTACATGACAAACATTTTTAACAATATTACTCTCTGTACTCAATTCACATGACAGTCATCTTGATTGATCCATTCTTGGCTCAAAGGACTGCATCTGAATGAAGCCTCAGTCTCTGAAATGCCTCCCAACACCTGCAGTTGTCTTACCATTGTGCAATTAAAAGCTTTCCCAAAGCGTTGTGTGAGGCAAAGAGGCAGACATTATTCTTACAGCTTCCTTCTTAAAAATATTAAGATTATTTTTATTTTGCTGACAGAAAAACTTGAGGTACAGGGACAGGAGAGTCATGAAAAAAACCTGTGGCAGTGGCAAGAACAGAGATTGCAGTCTGTGAAATCGCTAGTGTAGGATGAGTGAAAAATCTGTCTCTAGCAGTAACACTCATGGCTGCTTTACAACATGTGCAACTGTCCATTAGTGAAGCTGCTCTCTACTTGCCATGGTTTGGTTTTTTCTCCCAGTATTGCGTCTCAGTTGTTTGAATTTTGCTAAGTTCTTGGCCATTACTCTGTAGAAATAAGCTGTGCAACCTAATTGTAAACCAAGAAGAATATTTTGAAGAAATATATTTCAAACAAGAAACCTTCTTATCAGACTTGTGTTTGCTGTTGTCAAAACAGTCAGATGTCTTTGCATTTAGGTTGCCTGCGGATTAACCCCCCCCACTCTTTCCATTCCATATATGGTGAGGATTTTCCAATGCTTCTGGTCATTCTGAGTGTTTGCACTCGTAAAGCCCTCCATTGTGTCTTCTTACTTCTTTTCAAAATGAAAAAAACCCAGTCCAATACAGGAAATTAGATTCCTGAATTACATACATGGAATGAAAATTATTTTCCCAATTGATTTTCCATGTAATGCATTTTGCATCTTAGAGGAGTTTGGGTTTGGTGTTTTTTTGTGGGATTGTGTCTTCATTGAGTTGTCTGCAGTGATACGATGGAAAGTATTACATGTCATGATGTAATGTGGAGCCTGTAAAATGCTGGTATGGCTCAGATTATTCCCTCCAGTGTAGAGTATTTGGTATTTAATTGCATTTGGATGTCGTGTTTGATAATGTTGATTGCTCACCAGGCTCCCTGTTAAGAACTTCATACTCTCTCTGTCATGATTAACCCGGATAACTTCACGTAATCTGTGTATTTTGTAACTCCACAGCTCCAGTCACTTTTGACATAGCAGAGGGGATCTGGGTAGGAGCAGGATACTTGAGCAGATTGAAAACCACATTAGGAACTAAGTTATCCAGTTAGTTCCTCTCAGCTGTGTATGGAGGAGGAGATCCATTTCTGTAATTTGAATTTATAGTTAAACCTATGATATATGATTTCACTGCCCAAGTGTCGATGCTGAGATGCATCTTAAAGAAGATTTGGGGGCCGTAATAGCAGCTTTTCTGTACTTTGATGTTACGGTGTTATAGAATAAATTTTTAAAAAGTGATCTAAAGTATCTTAAACATCGACATTATTGAGTAGAAGTGCCATGCTGTTTTTCTCAAGGTATTATTGTTCACTCATCTCCTGCTTTTCTGTTGTTCTTTTGAGACTGTTTTCCAGCTCGTGAACAGTCCGTGGTGTATTTACATTACTGCAAGTAAAGGAATTGGATTCTTGAGAATTATTTAAATCTCTTTCTAGTTGAAGTCCAGTAGGACAAGTGCTTAAGATCATATTCATATTATCAAAATAGCAAAGAATCAAAGCTATTTAACAGAGCTATCTAACTCTCAGGAAGTCAAGAGAAGCACTTATGTCTTTTTTAGTCAGAGTTAAATCAGGCGCTTGGCTCGTTGGCTGGAAGTCGGTGGTTAGTTGTAAGCTCAAGCTATTAAGACTACATAAAATCCTTGTGGAAGTCAACATCCACATGGTACAAGTACTGGTTTCCTCAGAGTTCTGGGAAGCCAAAGCAGCGTGGATCTTTGAGAGCGAAACAGGTAGTGTGTCTGTTGGTTAATGGTACCGAGAGAGCAGCCGCTCCCCGGCTCCTGGTATGTAGTACCCGATTCCTTCATGTGGAGTCTTTCAACCTTCATGGGCTTGTGACTAGAAGCGAGTGTTCAGGTTTGCCTTTTCTGCTTTGGAGGTGTAGAGTCCCTGCCAGTGTAGTTCTCCCTTACATCTGTCACATGAGACTTGGGGCTAAAATCCTAAACTTGTCTGTCTGTCTGTCTGTCTGTCTGTGCCCAGCAGGTCACACAGCTGGTGGCAGGCCATGACAGCGTGTCAATGACCACGACTCAGGTTGTTCTCCCTTTTTTCCTCTCCTCCCTCTCCTCCTTCTACCTGATCATCTCTACATGCCCTCTTCCTTCCTCCCCCATCCCCACTTGCTTTTCTCAGGACCTCATGGAGAAATACTGTAGTCTAAAAGGCTTGAGTGAGTTGTGAAAAGCTTTTTATTACCTGCCAGAAGTCGCTTGTCTTCGCAACTCTCGGGTGCTCCTCTGGTTATTTTTACTTGCAGAGTGTTTTTTCCCCCATTCTTCAGCTGCCGGGCAAGATGGCGTTCGTTTGGCTTCAGTTCTGACAAAAGATAAATGAGCTTTGGGCCCTCAGTGATTCACTCTGGCTGCCAGGGGGTTCTAAAATAGCAAACTATTTTTCATAACTGCAATGTGATATGAAGTGAGTTGCAGCAGGTGCTCTAACATATACTACAGCCGTCTGTGGAGTGGGGAATTCATTAAGTTTCCTCATTTGTCCAAAAAAAGTCACCTTTCTGAGTGGCTGGCGTTCTGTCTTTGCCAGCTGAAGGAAGGCTCTCCTGAAGCTAGAAAGAGAGCGGGCTTTTCAGTTGTTTAGCAAGCGCATATGGAAATGGTACCGAGAGGTTAATTCTCTCTCGGTAGATCCATCATTTACTTTTCCATTCGGTGTAATTTGTTTTGCCGTTTCTCTCAGGGATGCAGACAGCACAGATCCACGGTGATTTTTTGGCCTGTATCTTACTTGTAACCACATTGCAATTTCTTTTGCGTTTATAGATTTGCTGCAAGTAGAACTTTTAATTGTAGTTGGGGAAAAGAAATCATGTATTTAAGAATTGACAGCGTGCTCTTAATAGAAACCTTCCTTTCTTGGACTAACTGTGAAGAAATCGAGTACGCCAGGTAATCTGATCGTTCAATGTGTTCTGTCAATTTTTGTGTAAGATCCTGTAAGCGGAGGGTGCACCTCTGGGAGGTTCGGCCACCACTTCTCCTTCTTCAGCAAGCCAGGAGTCGAGCTGGTGACCACTGAAGGGCTTGCACCGACAAGGGAGAGAAAAGGGGGTTGTGCCCTTTTTGAGGGAAGCGGCTCCACTATCCTGAATATATGACTGGGAAAAAGGCCATCAAGCTGAGTGCAAACAAATGCCAGGCCCTTCTCATAGGTATGAAATGGGATCCTGACGCGGATGCAATGAGGGATGTCTTTAAGGCCGGGCACAGGTCTAGCACAGGTCCCTACCTGAGATCCCAGTGACATAAATAGGATACCATGTAACCGCTCAGGTCCTGCAGAATCAGCTCTTGAAGAATTTATGCCCATATAATTGCTCAGACATGGAAAATGTAATAAATATTAATGTTATTCTCAAGGAACAGTTTCCAAAGAAGAAATGTGCAGATAAATTTAAACTTATGCATATTTTAATCCATAAAATATAGATTTTTTTTCTTAAAGTGCTGGAGTATGTAAAGCTTATATGTAGCCAAGTATTCTATATAAATGCTTTCATACTGAGTAAGATTTGTGTGGCCCCACGTTGTACCTAGAGGTCCAGCACACAGCATCATGTTTACATCTAACCAAAATAGATCTTTCTTCTCTGAAATATGTAGCACCCAAGTAAATAAATGCTGTCAGTGACTTAGAGGCCCCTCTCATGTGCATATACTAGCGTTACAGTTTCTCATACGATTTGGGGTTCCCTTTCTGCTGCCTGGCACGAAGTCAAGCGATCCCAAGAATTTGCCAGAACTCACCTCGTGAAACCTTAATCAAAAAAATATCTTCTCTTGTGCAGCAGCATATGTAGTGGATGGCTATGCCTTATCCCATGGGCTGAGCTTCCAGAGCATGCTTTGTTGTTTCTGCACGATCTGTAGCATGATTTTTCACTGCTAAATTTGGTCTCAATGGTTTTCTGCTGCTGAGGAGCAATGTAGAAGGGGCTGCAGACTTAGTGGCAAGGAAACTGAACATGTACCAACTCTTTGTGATAATTGCTGTTATTCTCTGCCTCTGGTGGAGGCAAGGAGGAGATCGCTCTTAGAGATACATCACACTTGCCTGTTCAAGGAACAGCAATATAACTTTCTTAAATCCCCAGAAGCTAAAAGCAAAGGCAGGAGACAGGACTTGATTTCCCTGTTACGGTTAATACAAAACACATTTTAAAAACTTGCGGGAAAGGGGTGGTGATGAAGGCTAATATCTTCCGGCTTCTATCACACAATATGGAACTAGAGAAGGGGGTTAGAAGAGCAACAAAGCAAAGCAATTAAAATGTATTTGTAAAGTGATCTGTGGTGTGGTGTTCAATAAACACTTTGAATGCATCAGCTAGAGCTTCTTACCACAGCGCACTGTTAATGACTCATTAATTATCTTTGATTAATGTTGACTTTTTACCCTCTTTTCCCCTCATTTATAATGGCCTACTTGCTCTGAAACTAACAAGGAAAAATTTGTCCTTTAGCAGATAAGAGAAAGAGAACAATAAAAAAAAATGTTTGGTGTCATATTTGCTGTTTATCCCTCTATCTGCATAGGAACTGGATAGATGGTGAATGATCAAGATCGACTTCCAACTAGGACAAGGGTTCAGGGCTCTTGAGTAAGGAAGGAATCTTGGCATTTGTGAAGATGCTGTTCTTCACTAATTTCTTAGAGAACATAATGATGTGCTTGTCTTTTGACTCAGAGTTCTCAAGCTAACTGCTCTTCAGGTCTCTCCCGGCACACATTTTGCATCTAATACAAAGTGTAGAAACACAGATTTCACACGATATCAGGAAGTGTTTTGACAGATGAGATCTGGCAAATTCTTTCTGCGCTGATTTGCAATGTTAATTAGGAAAAAAACCCAACCAACAAACCCAAAACTTTAGCTTCTGAGGTGGAGTAAGAAGTTGGAATTCCACTGCGGTGCTTAATGGCTACGGCCATGTGGGAAGGAGAGTGTTTCTCTCTGCATCAGTAGTACCTTTTGAGATCTGGTTCACCTGTGTCAGCTGGGCATGTGTGGCATTGTGAAATGTTCTTTTTAAGAGAATTTTTTCCTGGTAGTTTTGCTTCTTCACTTCCAGCTTCTTGTGCTGTACAAATGGATACGTTAGAATGCCTAGTAACATTTTATACTATACTAAATGCAGAAAACAGTGATAAAAGAATATGAAGCTTTTAAAGCATTTATTAATTTGGATATTAATGGATACTAGAATTGGAGACAACCCCATGCTTGTTCTTTGACCCATATATCCTTATTATGCAGTGATTTACTTGCCTTCTCTCTCTCTCTTTCCTTTATTGCACATATTTGATGCAACCTAAAAAACCCCAAACCAACAAACCAACCTGGATAAGCTTTGGGTTTTGCTTTGACAGGTGGAGGTGTATTAGGAAACTTGGAACATTTATTTATCTTTTAGTCATGGCTCCTAAAGCTGCTGATTTTCAGCACAAGCCAAAGAGAAATGTTATGCCTACTGATCACTGAAACTGGGATGGCTTTGTTGCAACTTTCTGCCAGAAAATCAACACATGGAACATACCAAACATAAAAAAATTTAGTTTGGTTGGTAAAATTATAGGGGCAACTGGATTATGTTGCCAGTTCTTTTCACAGTATTTCTGTAACCTTGCCTCTTATTAATGTAATTTCTTTTTTGCAAAAAAAAAAATCCAGTTCTTTTCTTTCTAGTTCCCTTTTGTGTGGATGTTTTTACCTTTTATTTTTTTTTGCATTGATGGCTAGACTCAAGTTTTAAATTTGATTAAATAGATCGTATTCCTGTTTGCAATATGAAAGGCTTCTGTCATTCCTTTGGATGATTTATGCAAGTATATTTAGGAATGCAGAATGGATTTAAATTGCCAGTGTTAGAAAAGAGCTATTTGCAAGCAACCTGTAGAACAAAGCTTATAAAAAACAGTGGGTTTAGAATTTTGTTTTCTTATCTGTTGAAACTTTGAAGAAGGCTAACATAACCTTTAACTGTAAGAATTTTTTCAGTATTATGCTAACACTGCAATGTTGATTACCTCAAAAACTTCATAGATAATGTGTGGTGAGGTTTGTTTGTGTGTCTCATTTAAGTCAGATTGACTTATTTGAGAGAGAACATTATTAAATGATGAGTTTGATGAAAGCCATGAAGTGGCACCACTGAACTGGCACTGTAAGACTGTGGTACCCACGAAACACAAGGATACGAAGTGTGGGAATGAGTTCTTTCAGGAAATAAGGGTTTTACTAGATAAGACATCTCTTCCTTGGTGTCCAAGACTTTTTTGCTCTGCTTTGCTCTGCTTGTACTTGCTAAATGCTAGACTGTAATAGTAATAGGAAGCTGCTACACAAAGACATGAATTTGAATGATTCACCGTGGACTTATTAAGGTCTTGTGGAATCTCTGCACATCCTGAAGCTCCAGATCAAGGTAGATGACAACAGTTGCTGGTAGTGTCTGATAGGAATGGTTGGACTCGATGATCCGGTGGATCTCTTCCAACCTGGTTATTCTGTGATTCTATGAATATATGAATATATTAATCCTAGAATTAACAAGACAGTAGCTTTCCAGCTGGGCATCTCAGCTATTATCGTTCTTGTATCATTCTCCCTTCTGACTTCTCGTATCTCTCATTCTTGTTAGAGAGGGAGCCCTGCTCTGGCCATCCTCAAAACAAGGAGAAGTCCATACATATAATTCATTTGTCCCTTCTCTTTTTTTCACTAAGTTGGTACTTCCCATTCAGGAATATAAAACTTCTGAAAGTTTGCAAATCCCTTTTGCTGGCTCGGTATCCCTGATCTGGTTGTCCTCTGGGGTGGCTGTTTCCACAGAGAAATGTTCAGGGGGCTATAGAGACCACCTTCTGCTCTTCTCCTCCCTAGTGCGAGGTGCAGGCACGTGGATCACCATGAAAGCAGTTTCCTCTAAGGATCAAATGTTTGGCTAATGTTTAGCCAGGGTGGATGTGATGCAATGTCATGGAGTGCATCTTGGAACATTGTGGTTCAGAACCTAGATGCTGCTTTACAAAGTCAGTTGTTTGCCATTTTACCCCTGTCAGCAACACTGGCCTCTGCTTTCCACCTACTTCTCTGTTTCTAACCTTTCACAGAAACATATATCATACTCTTATTTATTATTTGAAAGTAAGAGGCACATCATTTTCTGCACCCAGTCGTGTTCTTAGATTGGAAACAATGCCACCTGCAGCTTTAAACACCCTGCTTTCTCATTATAACAACATCCTTAAAACCTAGTCATTTTAGGTGTTATCAAAAGATGTTATCCTAGAGGTGCCTGCTCTAGTTAATGTTGCATCAGCGTTTTTATTTTAAAGCCGTTTTTCTCAGGCCTATAACTACCTGTAAAACCTTATGTGAGGCAGCCCTTTTTATATAGGAAAATTGTGAACTGCTGGTGAAACCTGATTTTAAAGGAACTCTGTCAAGCGTGGCTAAACTTCCTATTTGTGGGAATGTCTCCCATTAATTGCTCTAAATACAAATTAAGGTTTTTATTCTAGGGATGTAAATGTTAAGCAATGTCCTGCAGTGCTGGAAATCTAACCAGAACAGAGTGGTGTTCAGATGGACTGAGTTGACGTTTGCCTCCTAAAAAGACAGACATGCTAGGAGGCACAAACAAATCACCATGAGGGATAAAGCAGATCTGTGAGATGTATTCTAGGCTTAATGTCTGTGAATCAAACTAGAAAAGGATGCAACTCCAACATAAACTGATTTGTTTGGTTCCACTCTGTTTTGAACCTAACAGTAAACAAATGAGTTGTTAATGACTCTAACTCAAATTGGAAAGGTGTTTGACAGACTTTAAAGCTAATTTAACTCCTTTCCAGAGGCTTTGTAGGCAATTGCCCTTTAGTCCTAACAAGGCAGACAAACCTGACATCTGCAAGGGTGTATTTGCTGCATATGCAGATACCAGAGAGTTGCAGATGTGGTTCAGTCCACCTGTTTTTCAAAACTAAGGCTCATACCCACTCTGTTCAGGTTACTCTGGCACCCCTGGTCATTAGAGTTTTGCTTTCTGATTATGTATTATCTGACAAACTTGGGTTGAGCCATCTTCATATCGTCTAAAATGTTCTGAGAAATGGTGTAATAACTGATCTGTAACTCATCAGTCTCTAAATTAGCACATTCTGGAAGACAAATGGACTATTGCAAAAGATCAACTACTAAATTCTCTATTGCTCCATGAATTCCATGACTGCATCACATTTCTGTTCCTAAAAGGGTAGTGTACCTTGGCACGTGCTGCTTTTCTGCTACACAGTTGGGAATATTCAGCAAAGCAAGAAAACATAGTCAGTTATATGGGACCCTCCTTGGTTTTTAATGTCTGTGTCTCTGTCTGATCGCTGCAGTGAGCTCTTTTGGAGAGAATGTCCAGAAAATAGAGCCAAAACATTGTGGAGCTGCAGGTCTGACCTTAGTTATTACTCTGGAAGCTCTTTTCTGTTGGCTATCCTGCAACTTTGAAGATTGCACCTTCAGTTAGATACTACTCTCGCACTACTTGAATTGAAGATACTTCTGTTCAAAGTCTCCAGAGCTATTTCTGTAGGGCAGCAAGGGGCTATGCATTCTTAGAGAAAGCTTTTTACCCTGAAAGACATGGTACACAGAAGTCTCTGATGTCATATTTCGGGCAGAAGGCTGTCTTTTCAGTCTTTTCTGCCTCATCAGTTTGCATTGTCTAACTTGGTACACCGAGACCTGAGTTCCTAATGTTTTCCAAAAAGTGAATGAAAAGGATGAGGCCACTGTTTGTCCTGTCAACTCTACTTTGTACATGGCAATTAGATGACGAAGCCATTAGTTTTGGAAATATATGGAGTACGTTCGTTTGTAACTTAGTTATATGCTAATACACACATCGCTGTTAGATCTACTGCATTAGTGCAGCATCGGAGAGCAAGAGGTAGCTCCCACCGTATCTTTTGAATAAGATTCGGGTGTTATGAAAAGCTTTTATGCTATTAATTTTATTTGTTCACAACAGAAATGTGGTTTCAACGGAAAGAAAAAACATGCTTGGCTAGGAGAATGATCCTGTTCACATTGAAGTGTTGTTCCTTAAGAATAAATTGTGTGGCAAATCCAATATTACTTTTTGGCTTTGTATTAAAGTCATCCCCAGAGCATGAGTACATCCAAATATGAATATGCATTCTGAACTTCTTTTGTCTGTATATCTTAGTAAGAAGTGAGATATTTGCGGTGCAGAGAGGGAGGAATATCCTGCAGAGTGATATAACGTCATCTGTCAGTCCTCAGCAACAGCAGCTATAGTTAACCTCCAATACAAAGCAAATTACAGAGTCCAGTGAATTAGGGATCACTATGGGTCAAAGACAAATTGCTTTAATATCATGATGGTTCTCTTTGTTCTCAACAGATGACATATTAAAATATGAAACTGAAAGACTGCTGTGAAGTGGTTTCCAGCCATGAAATACTCTATTGTGGAATCCCAATGTTATGCCTGTTAGAATTTTTTTTTCTTTAGCTATAGTGGCTGATGGCTCTTGGTTTTATCCTTGGGCACCACCCAGAATGCTGGGGTACTAGAAGCATCCCCTAAATATCTGAGTAATCCAGGGAGAAGGTTGGGCTTATCCCATTGCTACTGGACAGGCTATTTTGGTTGCTTGTCTGTCGTAAGGCAGAACACAGGGAAGGGTCTTGCAGAAGATTCCCAAGGATCTGAGTCCTGTTCCTTTGTTACACCATTGACCTAACATGTGAAACTTCAGACCCCAGAGACATGTGTGGTCTCTGCTTATCCTCTCATTCTGCCTGGGTAGTGCCCCTGTGAGAAAAACCCCAATGGTGTTTGTGCATTATTCTGGAAAAATTGTAAGTGCTCCCATAAAATTAGTTTTCCATGTGAAAAAGCTTTGTTTCCACCCAGATATTATGCAGCTGTGAATATTAAGTTGTTCTGTTGCCAGCTGCCAGGATAATGTGGTCCCCATATTATGAAAAATGAACTCAGGTGTGTAAGCATTTTGAGAGCTCTTTTTGCCTTCTTCAGGAGTTTTTTCTTTAGCTGGGGCCTGTATTAGTTCTTTTGTCAATCCTGTGGCTGGCATAGATTAGCACACGCATGGACATGCCACAGATTCCCATCACGGAGCCTGGAAAGTATATTAGTAACAAAGCACATTAATAATCCTCTGAATCAAGAAAGAAAGAAACAAAACACAGTAAGAGTTTGCAGCTATGGGAAATGACTTGTGTCTTGTATTAGAAATATTTTAAGGAAGCCTCATCTTCAAGAAGTACTGAACCTGAAAACGCTGCTCTTTACGTGCGGATATGCCGGCTCTAGCAGCATGGATACTGATGCTTGTCTGGTCTCTGGTGACTTCCGAGTTAAAGTGTAAAGGGCTTGCAAATTATTTAAAAAGGATTCCATTCTCTTCCTGCACACTTCTCAGTAAACAACAAAACAGAGGAAGCTCTGAGATTTGCTAGGTCTCTTCTCAGTTTCATGATCTTTTGATATGGCATTCACTTCCAAAGTCCTATCCAGCACTATATAGAAGCTTGGTAGCTTTTGAAATACTGGTCCTGAAATACTCTCCCTTAAGGTCCCTGCTAATAAAGCTCCAAATGATGTGAAGTGGCACATAATGTCAAACGAATGCACAGTATAGTTTACTTTCATGTGTTCCTTTCTTTTTTTCATAGCCTAGCTTCCTTTGAGGTTCTGTATTCCCAAGAAAACATTTTTTACCTTTCCTCTATCCTACAGGAAGTACAAAGAAGTTTTTCTTATTAGCTGTACATGGAGGTGATTAGTTAAGCTCAGTAGGAAGCATGCTAGGAAACGTAAAGTGGGTACGTGTGTGCATGATTATGCTGCTCTGCTTTTAGACGGACTCTCACACTCTGTCCTTGTCTCTCTGCCTTCCCTTCCCTTCTCAGGGAGCGTTAGAATATGTGAGCAGAATCTCTAAATTCAAGTGAAACTGCTATTACAAAGTGTGCTGTGCAAGAAGACTCAAAGCAGAACATTCAGCTCTACTGATGTTTTGATCTCTTACTTTACTCTGTCTTTTTAAAGAAAAAAAAATGCAAATACCTGTTTGGCTAAAAACGTGTTCTGTCCTTCAACAAAAACATCTCGTGGTTCAAGAGTCACTTTCCTGGGTTTATTTCCTCAGATAAGTTTCAGATTAACTTATGGTGAGTTGGACTGCAAAACGAGGGGCTGTGTGGTTTTGTCAGATAATCCGAAGGGATCTGGAAGAAGGTCTTCTCCCTTGACAAGGTCTGGCGCAAATGGCTGGATGCATCATGTGAGTGAGTACTTCGTTTTCTGTCTCTGCTCAAACCATGCTGCGCAAGCTGCTTTCAGAAACAGGGAATGAAAGTGGACAATTTGTCCGCTCCAGTATAACAAACCCTGCATCTCCATACTGAATTGATAGATCCGTTTGTTTTTCCTTTCTCTCTGAAAATACACAGAATGTTGATGCTGACTTGCTCTGAACACTTGCACTGCAAATGAAACGTCGATGAGGCCTTTGTTCTTGCCTGTATAATGCTTTGCATGCATTTTGTTTGGCACCGTGGCCCTTTAAACTTGGCTTAAAAAAGCTTTGCAGAAGAGTTGACCTTCTGAAATGAGTTTCTATTTGGTTCACACTTGAAATGTTTTTGCAGTGCAAATGCTGCCCTCATTTCTACCTGTGCCACCCCGTGACTTTCCCAGAGGTTGTGCAGGTGCAAGTGGTGTCAGAACTTGAAGCCCATGAGGCTGCACAGCTGATCCAAGAATCTGAACTTAGCAGTGCTGGCAGTGCCTTTTTCCTCTGTTGTGCTGCGTGGCTAATGCAAGCCTCCGGCTGAACACGGATTCGGGTCCCTGATCAGTTCCTGAGATGCTCTAGTACAGGATTGTGTGATAGTGACACGTGAACCCAAGGATATAGATAACTCCCTGAGACTCATATTGGATCCGCAGAACTGTAATGGTGAAAGGCAGCTGAAATCCTAACGTAAGCAGAGATGAGACTGAAAATCCATGCAGCGATGATCTGTTGAGTAAGAACGTGCCGTCTTCACAGTGTCACATCTCGAGAGTACAACTGCACATTAAATATCTCAAAAGCTACAGAAAAACAACACCTGGATATGTAATGAACTGACAGGTTTATTCTGGGATGATAGCATTATGGATACAGAAGTTTCTCGGTCTATCTTTGTGATGTTTTCCTTTAGCTTTCCTGATAATCTGGGCAAATCTTTAAGAAGATTCTTCGGCTGTATGGGATTTTTTCCCTCCCAAATGCAGGAAGCTCTAATAGTTTTCATTTGGCTTTTAAAGATGTTTTTAATTTCATTCTTTTGCAGTAAAAATACATTTATACAGATATGGGCAATGCAAAAAAATTCCAAAATATTTCTGGTCAGTTTTCTTCTTTTTCATCTCTTTGAGATGGCCCCATCATGCCCTGGGATTGAGCTCATTAGCTGGTAGCTTTTCTGCTGTAACATGGCAGAGGAGAGGGAATTTATTAGCTAGTCCTAATGACTAGGCTGCTGTCGACAGTGATTGACAGGTAGAATCAATTCTGGATGTTTCATTCTTCCAAAGTAGAAATAAAACAGAAAGGGTTGAAGGCTATTGTTGAGCAAAAAATGTTCTGTCCTGGAGATTTCTCTTTCCTTCTGTCTCTTCTTTTGTCTCATTTCCCCCTGTTTCTAGTCTTGGAGTGGTGAGCAGCAACCAATGAGTAGTTTCTGGATGTTCCCTGGTCTGTGAAGTTCTTATCTTTATTTGCTTCATTTTTCACAAAATTTGCATTTTTTCAAACATTTTTTTTCTTGAGTTTATGTCTTTAACTACAACAATTTTCTGTAGAGAGAAGCATACTGCTTTCCACCTTGTACTGGTGTAAAAAGGAGAGAATGGAAACCCAGACCTGCTTATCTTTCCACAAAGATAAAGACAAGACACTATGTGCATTTGCTGCTTTCTCTTGTTTCAGCTCCAAGGCTCAGCTGTGCTCTCGAACAGCTGGCAGAGACGGAAGAAGCAGGAGGGATGGCCATCCGCCCCTAATCAGTGCTTAGATGCAGATGTTTGATGTTGTGGCTCTGAGTATTTCAACCATTGCTCTGTTTCTAGAGGGATTTGAAAAATTAATGTAACATATTGCTCACGAACTACAGAAGCGTTCAGGTATATTGAATTTTCAGGATTTCTGCAGGTTTTCAGAACCGGGAACCTCAAATTAAATTTGAAATGATTAGTAAGGGGCTTTCAGTGTATTCAGCAGTTCACATGGAGAGTCAGCTGAAATCAGTGGGAGCAGCCAGGCCCTCAGCAGTTTGGTAAATGAGGGCCATTACTTAAGGTAGGCTAGAAGTGTATTTTAGGAGTGAGCCTGAGGGAAATCTGTTTCCTTTCCTTTAATGATCCCTGTTTACATACAGAGAAATGCAACCCCAGTTCTAAAGAGAAGGGTAGGTGCAAGTGGAAAAACTTCACTGAAGTAATTATATTTTTTCCTACTTTTTCAATTAGGGCCTTGAAAGAAATCACTGAGGTCTTCCTGTATCTGAAAAGGATGGAAGATAGCATGCCTTTAATTATTCACTAATAAGCAGTGTGTTAAAATAGCTGGATCTCTTCCCTTCATCTCCTGCAGCACCTCCGGTAACGGCCTGTTTTGGGCTGAAGGCTTATTCCTACCTGTAGGTTTCACCAGAAAACTGTGCTGGAGAGTGAAGGGATTTCACGGGGCATGCAGGGTGTTCTCCAAGAGATACACAATTTCTGTCATGTACCTTTACATCTTCATATTGACCAGTTTAGAGTCTCAGATAAATAAATGGGAGCTTGAGGCTGTGTAGGCTGTTAAGGTCAGGCGCTTCATAACTACTGCCTCTCCCTTTGGAAACTGTATTGTGTTTTCAGACAACTGGAAAACCAGCTCAGCGGCATTGGTGTGAGAAGGCAACAGGCAAGGCTTGGAATTAGTCTCATTCAGGCTGCTCATCTGTACAGATGTTGGGTATTCTGCGTGGTTTGAGGTGAAACACGTTCCGTAACCTCTGTGCCCTCATGTCACGAGGCCAAGCATCTAATTGGATCTCTGGATATCATAGCGCTCTATGCCTGGGAAAGAAATAGGAAGGATACAGGAAATTGGATATGTTATATGTTGGCTGCTGCTGAGGTGAGCCCCCGTGAACACAAAATGAACCTTTACCTTTACTGAAGAGGATTTAAAAATGAGCAGTCCCATCTCTCTTAGCACAGTAATATCTACTAGCTTAATATAAAGCATTTACTTAAATGTTTCACTAGGTTGGGACAACACATCTGTGACGTTACCGGTTTTTTGAAGAGGCTAACGCTATTCTGTGAAGTCTTTGTGAAACTGTTTTGTTAACAGACATTTTAAGTACCTTTAAAAAATGTCGGAGTAGGAAAGGAGCTATCTACAGACTCAGTGCTGGGAAGGAAATAAAATAGGATTGGATCAATACCAGCTAGGTTTGTTTCCTCCCACACCTGCTTTATCTAAGATTATCAAAGCCAACAGCAATGATACCTCTTCAGTTACTGTCACTAGGCATAGACTAGCGGATACGTTCCAGCTGCTTGGCCTCAGATTTCACTGTCTCTGCTGGAATACAGCAGTGATCTAAAACCCTGAGACAAGACAGAAGGGCTTTTCAGCTGTGTGAGACAGGTTGGCACAAAATAAAGTATTGTGGACCTCCTCGCTGAGAAAAGAGTAGCCAAAACTACAGAGTGGCTGCTACAAGATGGAGTGGGAAGGTAATGAAATGCAGCCGGAGGTAGCTGTAGCATAGCATAGCATATAAATTGACTTAAAACAGGGGGGAAGGATTGAAGGACTTTCCCAGAGTGAATGATTTCGTAGATTATTGATTTGGGCAGCAGTTTATTTAAACATTAAAACTCTGAATGAAGCAAGTTACCCTGAAGAAAAATGTGTCAGGTATAGAACTTGTTACAGCTAACTGGTTAGCCTCTGAGGCCTTTGTAAACTGTCCAGATATATTTATTATAGAAAGTATTTTCTTGAGGAAAAAATAGACTGTTTCCTCCTCCAGAGTATACTGTGGTATTTTCTGATGCGAATGCTTGAATTTTGCGGTCTGCTATCATTACAGTTACTGTGTGACTCTGTTCAAGAATTTTTAACAACCTCTCTGTTTCCCAAGGAAAGAGAATTTAAAAAAAAAAAAAAAAGCTCAAAGAAAAGAAGAATTACTGCGGCAGTAAACAGCAACAGTTGTATCGTTCCCCATCTAGATATATTATTGTACTTGGTGCTATCTCTGTGGAGTGCCCCACAGCGAGACAGAAGCTCTTAGACGGGCCTGTCATTCAGCGGTGGAACGGAGCTTTAGGACAAGGAGTGACAGAGCATATTCCTGCGTACCCCATGGCTCCTAGAAATCTGCGGATAATAAATCCCTCAGACTTGTAGGTTTGCTGCCAGACAAGATTGTGATAAAACAGGAGTCAGACAGTTAGCGGTGGGAGAGGTTATGGAGAATACTTATTCTATGGTTAGTGAGGACCAAATCGTCGCTCCTTTACAGAGTGAAAGGAGAGGGCGTAGGAGAACAGGCTCTCTCTGATGTCCTATCAAGGATAAGACAGGCTTGTCTGTAATCTACAAATGGTTTCCACGCGTGCTTTGCTGTTGTTAGGAGTGTTGATTTGAGCTCCTGTCTATGTAGTCCCTGTTTTGATACCAACAGACCAATCTAATTCCCATTGAATGTGATACAGATTGAAGTTGCCTCTGCATGTGTGCACGTGTGTACGAGAGGGAAGTTTTGGCTCAGCAGTTTTGAATATCAAAATAAAATTTCTGACATCTAAATGCTGAAATATTTATTTTCTTGGTTCTCTGAGCTTTGGGGAGGCTAATGAGCTCATGTAGTCAGCTCTAACTGGCATTAAACAGTCTCCCAGGTTTTACAGCTTAGGCTCAAGTAATACCTCCTGCCTATTTCTGTGATTAGTCTACAATTCTTTTCTTCTCCTCCTTTCTTTGTATTTGCTTTCACCTCCCAAGTTTCCATCGTAACAATGTTTTCCCTGTTTGTCAAACACAAGCGTGTTCACTGCCAACCGCTGTGGAACAGCAGCGTTACTGCCCCCCCAGAACCATTGTCCCACGGGGAGAGTGAGATTCCTCAAGTACAGCTGCACCTCTGTACAGCTCTAAGAAGCGTTTTTTAACTGGAATGTGATGGCTGTTTTCATGCAAAACTTGGCACTCAAGCTCTAGAAAGTGTTTTAAACAATGTCTTTTAAAATTGTCTCTCTGCCATCTCTCTCATAAGCTTTGCTCCAGTGCTTTCCAGATGCCTTTGGAGGATATTCAAGCAGCATCCAAAGCCAGGGCACTGGCAGCGAATGTAATGGTGTGTGAAGCTGTAGAGTCAAGATTTGTGTCCTCAACAGGAAGGCCATATTCATTCATTTGCGATGCTTCACTCATGGTAGAAGTCAGATTTTCCATATACATACTGCTGGTCATGTAATTTATAATAAATTTAATAATAATAATAATAATAATAATAATAATAATAATAATAATAATAATAATAATAATAATATTGGCACTGCTTGCAACATCTAGAACCCCAGAAGGGTTCAGTCAGTCCAGGAGAGAGTTTACAAGTGGCAGCCTTTCACAAGAGTTGAATTCTTTTGTTTTCAAACATTTTGCCTATGTTTTGTCTCCTCTTTTAAAGACCTACAGAATGCATAGTGGTCAGCAATTTACTGCACAGAGGGAATAAGGAACAGCGAATGGGTTATTAGCACTACAGCACCTGCAGTTTGTGTTAGTTGAGTGGGCAAAAAATGTGCAGTTAACGTAGAGATTAGAAGCGCTCGATGCTATAGCTCAAAAATAATGGGCATCGGTTGGTTCAGGGGAGTTTACTCCCAGGAAATGCTCTTAATGGGGCTTGTGTGGTTCCTTTCCCCTAGTTAGTGGCAACAGCATCACACACCCCCCCACACACCCACCCCCAAACTGCACCGTTTTTGATTTTAGAAGATTGCCTTTCTTTGCTATGTATTTGTATCAGTGGGTAGCAGGTCCAAGTGTGTGTTGCTGTGGGCAGAGGAGCTCAAGAGTTCAGCTGCGTGAGTACCTGACTGGCTACCTTAAACCAGACTTAAATACGTCCCTCGTTGCTAAATAATTACAATACAGTGAAAACCACATCAAGAAATTCTGACTGTCCCTAAAGCAATTACTGTAAAGCAAATGAACCTGGGGTTGAGGTGTATTTCAAAGAAAGAAACTCAAGTAGGAGGTCACATTATCATCCTCTCTCTGACCTGTACCAAGAGCCGTATCTGCACGATAAAGGCTTTGCAGGGTTTGTGGTCCCTGATCAGCTTGAGCAGTTTTGGTTGGTTGGTTTTGTAAGGTAGGCTTGATTGTTTTTCCTCTCTCGTGGTGCTAGAAAGCATAAACTTTTGCAGTAATCACGATCTATCTATTTTATCACAATAATATGTTGAAATTTAACTTTTTTTTCTGATTTATCTCAGTGAATAATGCTTTTCTGGGAAGGCAGGGAACAAGGAACCCTGAAGAAGAACAATTAAAACATCTCTGTCATGTATTCCACCTTAAATTTCTGCTAGATATTCTACTGAAATTCCACATCCCCAGAGGTTTTGTAGCTTAAATATTTAAACAATAAAAATTACTAAAGCTCTAAGAATAATGTCTCATGATATTCAGTGACCTGAAGAAAAGCTGTATCAGCCTTCAAGAAGGTAAAGAAAAGACTTGCATGTGGAAGGTGAAGAAATATAGTCTTACTAAAGCTCTGTAAACAAAATCACCCTTAAGAGTCTCTTATGCTAGGAGATGTTATTTGACAGGCCCATTCTGGAAAATGCCTTTTGTCTTAACTAATTAAGGTACAGTTTTGACAGGGTGGATATCATGTAATCTAAACGAGTTGTACACAGGCTAATAATTTAATTTTTCCAAGGAAAGCTAACTGCACTGTGCAAAAAAAGGCCTGCCACGGGAAAATGTCAATATAGCAGAGGAACTGGAAGTAAGTCGGGATACATTTTGAGGCAGACTTCTCAAAACTAACTTATGTGTCTAGCCAGCTATGCGTAGAAAGCCTCAGCCCAGGAGAGCAGGGTCCATGTACACATTTTTGCACGTTGCAGAAGTCTTTGATGCCGTCCTCTGCACGTGGGAGGGGTACAGGACGCACTCAGTTTTTAACCTAAAAGCACTTACCATTGTGCTCTTGTGCATCTAGAGCCCTTTGCATTTTCAGCTTAAACAAAGGTAAAGAAAACTACGTTAGAAAACATGCTGTGTATTTTAGAAATCCCCATTTCAGTGGCAGAGTGGATTCACTGGGGGGTTATGGGGCGTTGCTTGTTAGGAATGATTTGCAAGAATACGTTGGCTTTGCTGCAGCCGGAGCTCCGTCTCTGGTGCGCAGGGTGGCAGTTCTGGGTGCTCTCTCCTGCGTCAGGCTCGCCTGCTGGCTGGCCACACTGCTGTATCTTTTTCAGGATTGTCTCCTTTACAGCCTCAGACCAAAACCGTGATGTTGTATAGCAAAACAGCCTACGTTTACTGCTAGGATGCTGCAGGACCTGGAGATTGTCGTCGTTTTCCTGCAACATAGTGTGAATGGGAAGAAACAGCAGAGACAGGTGGGCAGGGGCTGGGGATCCTACCCTTAGAATTCCTGTATGATGCAAATCTTATGCCTCATCTTCACAGGCAGCCCAGGTCCCCTGCACCCCAGTTAACAGTTGCCCCAGCACCGTTTGGCTAGGTGCAATTCAAATTCAGGCCCATATGTAACGAGAATCCCAGATGGCTTCATGCAACTAGGTTTATGCTTTTTTTTTGCCTGTTTTTTTTTTTCCTGTGTCTTTTCAGTGAAACTGAAGTCTTTCTGGTTACACCTGTTTTTTAACCCTTCCTTCATCAAAAAAGTAACCAGATGGTGATTTGCATTTCCCAGAGGAAAAAAAGCAGTGAAGGCTAACACTGGAGCTGCTTAGTTCTCCCTGCACATCCCTCCTCTGGCCTCGCAGTGCACATTCCTGGGAACATAAGCCAGCTGCAGGCAGGTGTTTCCTTAAGTTTTGTGGTTTACTAATCCAGATTTCTATGAACTAGTCTTTCTGAAGTAGAAAACTGGTGTCGCTGTTCAGAGCTTGGTCCCACATGAACCCGCGCCACTTTGTACAATAAAACCCATCATATGTTTTATTCTAAAAAAAGGATTTGCCTAAAAGGATGCTGTGAACCTCTTTGAAATAGCAATGTTTTAAATTTTTATGTATGAAAGTGGGAAAAAAAAGGGTCTTTATGTATTACCACTTTGTTACATTAAATATCATTTGTGTGGTCCGTGCCACATCCACAGGACTATGCAGCTGTGCAACTGGACCCGCTAGTTGGCTTTTGTCAGGTTGCATCAGTCAAAACAAATGCTGCCTTCTGTTCCTCGGCTGCTTTGCCCACGCCTGTGCCCTCTTGATTTCTTTGCTCAGTGGAATCCCTTTCTGCTCTCATTCTGTCTGCTACAAATGGTTAGGAGTGGGAGTCAGCAGAACCAGGTTGATTTTGGTTCCAGCGGAGGATGGCAGCAGACAGAGCGTAGCAGCCAGGCTTCCCCGCCCTTCGCTAGGGCACAACGGGGCTTTCAGTAAGCTGGGAAAGCTGGATTCGTGTTAGGAAGCACTCGGGGTTAGGTTGTGCCTCTCCTGCAAACCTAACCAGATCTGATAGGAAAGGAAACAGCAGTGGGAGTTAAAGGCAGGCTGGGGGGAGGAGGGGGCCTGTGCCCTTGGCCAGTAGCCAGCGGGGAGGAAAAGGCAGCTCTTCTCAGGAGCCTTCCTGCCCTCTGCTTTTGCTGGTTTGGATGGGTTCCCACCCATCTCATGGGGGAACACGAACCTTCTCTCTTTTAATTCTGCCACACACATCAAGAAACCATGTCAGGCTTCTTTTTTTTTTTTTTTTTTTTGGTGTTTTCTCTTGAGTTGCCATTGAAAGACACTGGGAAGCAACGTGAGGAGTAATCCACCCAACATGCACTTCTTTTGGACGATACATTTCCAGCTGCTGTCAAGTAATTTTGCTAATATATTCAGGGAGTGCAACTTCTTTTCCTCGTTGTAGGGTAAATGTGAGCGTGAGGCTGTTTACAAGGATTTGGTTGTGACTGGCTAAGATTCCTGGGGAGCTGTAGAACACAGGGACTAGAACGGCTGGACCTTTTTCTGTGTGACAACTGCTTCCAGTGCCTACGGGGAAACAGCTGGAGAGATGAAAGGAAATTCTAAATGAGCAGCAACCTCTCTATTTTGAACTTTGTACTTCTGTTTACTGGGTATGATCCCACTCTTGCCCCTTTGCAAGCAAGTGCAATAGGTTTTAGAAAACCAACGCTAGCATGGTAATGATAACTTTAAAAATCTGATCAAGAAGTGAGTGATTTCAGGCCTCCAGTTGTGGCTTAACTGTTGGCTTGAGAGTGGGAGTAGCTTTTGCAGAGAAATGGAGCTGTTGCAGGTGGGTTTAGTCCAGTTACGTGGGTGCAGTGGAGCAATGGACAGTGTGATCCAAATGGGATTATTACAGGAATTATTTTAATACTCATTTCTGCTTTTTCATTTTCCTTAAAGTTCCTCAGGACACTTTGTAATTCAGCAAAGAGCTATTTAGATGGGTGATTTTTTCCAGTTTCTTTTTTCAGTCTGCTTAACTTTTGCACAGACTCCTTTATTTTCCCCACTTCCATTTAAAATCTCACAATGTCACGGTTGGCTACCTAAGTAAAACACTCTTTTCTTCTGGGATCTCATAGCCTCTTGATTCAAAATTTCATTCTTATGAAAACCCTTTAAAAATGTGGTCGTTAAAACATCCCGGATAATCAAGTGGAGCGATGAAACAGTTCCCTAAGAGAAAACACACTTCAATTTGTAAAATATTCCCTACAGATATCTTAGAAAATGTTCCCTCTTCTCCTGCAATTCCCACTAGCAGTATGACATGCTTTGCATTGTAGATATTTTTCCTAAGTGTCAGGCACAAGGACTCCTTAGAAACACCATTCTTTCTCATTTGCATTCTTTGAAGTTTAACCTAGGGGATTTCTTCTGGGGGCATTTGCAGGTAGAGCAGGGGATGGATACAGACCTGTAGTCTGGGCTATGCTATGTTAAACAATCACATGGAGTCCTGTTTTCTAAGCAGCTACTTTAGATAAATCAGGTAAATCTCTGGCAAATAGATAGAAAGGTAGTCATTTGAGGATTTTTAACATGGATAGAGAATTTTGCCTCACCTGAGCAAGGAAGGGGGTGTCAAGGTTGTTCTTGCAGAGACTGGATAGATTGGATAGATATTTACTACAATTTGTTTGAGAGCAGCACACAAGATACAATGGCGTGAAATCTAACGCTTCCCCAAATCAATTATTAACTTGAGCTTGAGAAATTTCCAAACCTGAGATATTTAGCAAGTCCAAAGCAAGATGTACTCCGGCCACTCTTGAGTGAAGAGTTTTGAACTCAGGTAGTTCTGCGAAGATGCCTGTTTCGTTAAGGAGATTGTCCAGTCTATGAATTTTGCTCAAGACCTAGTTTTGATGTTGGAGTCATGCTGAATTTGGTTCTGGCTTGGCACTACTGAACAAAAGGCCTATACTGACAAGACATGTGGCACAACAAGCTATTCGAAAGCTACCGTAGGCTCTGCAAATGTTCAAAGAAGGAATCGTAAGGCTGACTTTGGCCCTAAAAGCTGCCAAAGTAATTTCTTTGCTTTGGATTTTCTCATATCAAAATGGCATGCTACTGTGTACTGAGAAAGCCATGTTGGTTAGATTAAGTTCATTCATTATTTTGATGTTTATTTTACTTTAACAGCTTGTTTAAAATTTGCCCTACCAGCTGTGGGATAATTACCTATCAGGGTGTAAATCAGATGTTTATAAAACAGTAATGCTGCTCTTTCTCCTCTCCTCCAATTATGACCTGATCCTGGTAGATGCTGAGGTTTGGTTGTGTTTTTTTATTTCCAAATGACTCGAGGGCCAATAGGCATGACTGCTGTCATGTAAAACACCATCTGTGATTCTGGCTTGGCTGTGCTGTGTTCCAGAATGCACAATGCATGAGCGATAGTTCAGATTGTGGTAATGTGTTGGTCTTTTATGGTGCTGTCTGTCCAAGACAGGTTTCCTTACGGACTGTTCTAAAAGCAGCGTCCTGAATAAACAAAGGCAAAGCTATCAGTTTAACAAGATCTAAGGCGAATACGTTGTGTACTTACTTAATTAGAGATCGTGAGCTGGTGAAAATATCCATTCTTCGTGGTTTATTGGCAAGCAAACGACAACTGAGGGAATATGTAATTCCAACCGAATGAATATATTTTATTGAGTATAGTTGTAAGATGGAGTGAATGAACTTAAAAAGCTGTACTAGCTCTGGCTAATGTAATGAGAAACAATTCCAAGATTACTGAAAGTTGTAGAAAGCAATGACTTAAAATCTAAGGGTTGGAATCTTTGTAGCTACCGGGTTCCTGCGACTTTCACAAACCAACATCAGCCGTATCCATCAGTTAGTGGTTTGGAGGTTCCTGTTGGCCACAGTGCAAGCTAACAATTATTTATTTCATCTCCTGTGAAACATAACAGAGGGATTAAAGATAAATCTAAGCATCGTTCGGTCTTGATGAGAACAGGAGATACCTTGCAGGAAGGGGTCCTGCAGGAATAAATAAAAGATGCTTAAAACAAAAGTTACATAAAACCCATTCTGAAACTCTGTAAGCCTGATGTTTGAGAGGAGGGTCCACTCTGTCCTCTTTGTTCTTATTTCCGCTTAGAAAGGGGCCATTCAGAGATGAAATTCCTTGCAGGTGACTCTAACCTGAGCTGTGAGGGTCCTAGCACTGGGTATCTTAGAAACTTGGTGGCCTGGGTGTAGCTGTGTATATGCTAACAATACGTGTGTATCTGTAAAAACAGAGAGGGAGTTTTAGTGCACCCAAGTCCAGCTCAGCTCCATGAACAAGCTACTAATTTTTATTTATAGCCTTGGATGCATGTAGGTGCATATCTAATTCTAGCTCAGCACAAGGGAAACAGAAGTTTTTATTTATAGATATGTGTACAGCATGTCCATATGTAGAGGATCTCTGCATTGTTCCTCAACAAGACTGACAGCTGCCAGATCTGACCAGCTTGACAAGGTGCTTTTTGAGAGATTTCCCAATATTTAAGACTAACAGCCAAATTCTCCACTTTTTTACGTAGATGAAAATGTCAGACAGTCACGGTGCAAGTAGTTTACAAAAGAGAAACCCAGGACTGCCTTACTTGAAACTTTTTCTTCAGGCCTATAAGCTCTGGGTTACAAACTCCATAGCTTGGAACTAGCCTTACGTGTTACAAAAACTAATCAGATGTGAATACATAAAGCAAACAGTCATCACTGAGTGAAAGAATGAAAGATTCTGTGAGCAGTTAGGATCTTTAAGTGTTGGATGGCAACAAAAGTTCTTGAGAACTGTGTATATAGCGGCCAGTGCATTGGAACTAGTCGTGTTTTATTTGTACGGCAGTTGCCCCTGGGTTGCAGTGTGCAGCTGAGGTTCAGTGGTGCTAGACAGCTGCACAGGAGGAAAATAACGCCCTGCTCTGCAGAAGCTGCAAGCAAATGTGAGGCAAAACTCTACAGGTGGGAACAGACAGGGTAACAAATAATTGATTCCATTTTTTCTGCTTCCTGAACTAGCAGATTTGTAAACAGCTGGAGATCCCAATTTGATTTCGAGCTACACACGTATGAAGATCAAAGCTATATTTCTGAAGTTTGATTTATGAATTAACAATACGCTTAATGTAACAATAAGCTTTGTTTCTCGGCTTAGATATGCCAAGGGTTTGTGCCAGTCCCCGCCCACACCTGGGTTTAAATGTGGGTTGGGGGTTTGTGACTTGAAGGCTGCTTCAACTTCATTTTTATCCTTGTAGGACAGCAAGTCTGCCAGTGAGTCAGCAAAACCTACTGCACATTTTCCTTGCGGTACCAGTAGCAGCTCCTGGCAGAGGAGCGCATGCTATTGGTCTGTCAAAATTTGCACCGGTCCAGAGCAGTTCAGGCCAGCAGAAGTGGTGAAAAGCCTAGTTGTATACAATGTCCAGGATTTGTCGTTTCAGAGGCTTTAGGAAGCTCCTCAAACTTCCACTTCATCTCCAAAGCACGACTGGTTCAGTGAATGGGCACGAGGTTGCACAGGTAAATCTGTTGCATAAACACACGGATAGGGTTTTGTGAATGTGACAGCGTGAAAAATGAACTTGCTGCATCTGAACTCCTCAGATATGGAATCACTTTCAGTAAGCTCTTTTCTCCTCTATGTCTGTTGCTTGCAGACAAGGATTCTCCTTCCAGCTTCCAGCATGGGTCAGGTTGCCATCATGGTGACGTCAGAAGAAGAAGGAAACTAGCAGAGCCTGGGGAGAGGATCACTGCCAACACCAACAGGACCTGCTTCAGAGCTTTGCTCTGTGCGTTATTAAAGCCAGCAAACTAGACTGTAAATAAGAGGCCTGATTTCCAGCAGACCTTACCCATGCCATTTGCTTGGAAGTCAGTGCAGTGGCAGCTGAGACCTGGCAGATGTGGCTGCAGCAGTTGAGGCCACGGCTGCCAAACCACCACTGCTGCCTCTGCTCAGAGGTGCTGCTCTTTTTATGCCAGGTGGCACAGAGGAGCGATTGCTTCTGCCCCACTCATCTCTGCTCATGCCTGACTTCTTAGCAAGATCTCACCCTCTGGTTTAAATGAAAATCAAAAGCTTCCCTACCCTTAACCGAGGTAGTTTCAGTTATTCGGTTTCCACACGCAACTGTAGTGACACAAATAAGACAGCAGAGACGTGTAGCACTAGAGTGGGAAGAAGCAGGCAGGCACAAGTGAGGGGAAGACGGGGCTGAGGGGGATTTTGTCATCCACCGTTGCCTTTAAAGGAAAAGTTTGTACAGCTGGAAGATTTAACTTGACGGGAATAAGCCTATGGACCTTCAGCTGCCCTTGCAATAGGACAGTGATCTAGGTGGGGGAAAGCCACGCCATTACCACACTCATTTGTAATCACAGTCTTGCTGCCTACTGGAAAACAGGAAAAGTCAAGAAAACACAATCTTTGTGGCAGTGCTACTGTATATCTCTCGGCGAACAACTACAACGAGCCTAGCTTGAATTTTGAAGTGCAACTATTAATTACGTGCCATTGTGCTAAACACTGATGAATTTCTTTGTGGTAGAAAATATGTGCACATTTCTTCTAGGCATTAAAGCCTTTTCTCTTTGGTGGTGGTAATTAAAAAACAAGGACAATATGACTGGCAGAACAGAGTGTTTTTTTCTTTTTCTAAGAAGACATAATTTATAAATTAAAAGCACTGTGTCTCAGCCAAGAACAAGCTGAAGGTTGGTCTTCTGAACTATGGCATGAATGTCATCAATGAAAATGAAAGATAAAAGATGAAAAGCATCATCTTTTCCAGTTAGAATGAGCATTTTGCTTGTATATTCAAATTGCACAGAGACAGAGTTTGTAACCCTTCCTCACTCACAGGGACAGCCACTCAACAAAATGCTGGCTCTCTGGAACCAGCCTTCACAGGAACGTCCTCAAGTCACTGCCACTTCTGAAGATGAAGAGAAGGAACCCCCAAGGTCAGCAGTGCCTGTGTTGATCCCAGAAAGCCTTGCATCTATAAACAAAGTCAAACAAAAGGAGGGATGAGTGAAGGACTTGGTAACAAGTGCCAGTAAGTAAATAAGTTCTTATAAATACACTTCTGTACAAATGAATAATGAACCAAAATAACACCTAAAGGATGTTTTCCACCATTGCTGTGCAGCACACATAGTATTTCCTACAATAAACTCTTATCCAAAGAGTGATACCCTTTCACCACTGATATCAGACTCACTGCATTACTTTGGCACTAAAAGGAAGAGTTCAGCCTTCCTGTGTTCCTCTTTCACCTCTCTTCCTTATCCTAATGTTTGTGAGAAATTGAGCAGGGTTAAATTTAAGCCATTAAAAAAAAAGAGAAAGTTCTTGAGTCACACTACTGAGCAGCCTTTTCAAGGGAGCAACTGAGAAAACACATATGAGTGGAAGGAGAGCAGATCCACCTCTTTTGGAGGTAATCTGAACTTAGATCGATTTAAATAAGTCATGAATTAATCTATTCTTAAACAGAGTCCCGTGTCTGAGACCTGGATTCAGTTAGCTACTTTCCATGTTGTTGAGGTGCATACTTGAAACTGTTCAAGTTTAATGATCCCAGAAGTGTTGGGTTGGTTGGAGTATTTTTAGTAAATATAATGTTTTATTGCTGCTTTTGTTAGTTTGTGAGTTGACTTCTCTGGGTTGTGTTCCTGGTTGCTCCAAAACTGATTCTAGCATAGATGACTTGAAACCCTGACTGTGAGCCTGCAGCTTAGCATTTTGTCCATACAAGAGGAGGTTGCAGCTTTATGGTTCTCATTGCTTATTAAGTGGATGGTTTAGGTGTTTCTGCTCCATTATGATCCAGGGAGAATGGAGCTCTACTGGAGTTAATTCTTTTCAGTTTCATTTCTGTTTTCTTTTTGATGACACTATGTTATCCTGCTTTGTGTGTATCAGTAGTTTAACCATGTCTATATCTGCAAGTTAATTAAGGGTAGGGCTGGCTGAGGTCTTTTAAATGAAAACCAAGGAAAAACCAGTATTCTCTTTTCAAAACTATGTCCCTAAACTTTAAAAATCTCAATGAAAAACTATGGGTTTTTTAAGACCTTTCCTACACAGACACATTGTTGTTCTCCTTCCCTGTTCTCTGTCCCTTGTTTCAAGTTCTTTTTTTTTTCTAGGGACAGAACTGGGGGGAAAAAAGGTACAGAAAGGTGTGAAATAAAACATCTTTTTCAGCTCTCCCCACACAAGTCCCTGTCTTTCAATCAGTGCAGGTTAGAAGCAGCTGCAAATGCATTTCTGTGGCCCCAGTATGCCTGCACTGTGTGAGCACCTCTGCCCTCTTCTTGGTATTTTTAGCCCTGCTTTTCTTTGGTGGATCTCTGCTCTTGCTCTGCATTAGAGGACAGCGAAACGTCCTGTGTGGTTCACCTGTTTTCGCTGCCCTTTCCTGACCCCTGGCATTTTTTCCTAGAGGCAGTAGGATGAATTTTACTGGTATTCGAGCTCCAGGCACAACGCTGCCCTAAGTCTCTGATGACACCGGGTATCACAGGAGCTGCTGAGAACTCTGCTAGCTCTTTTGAGAGGCCTGATTATGCAGTAGGTGTCGCGCTTTGTGTCCGTATGCTGTGTTACTAGCGGGGAGCTGAGCAGGAGATGAGTTAATCTCAGCTCTTGGGCCATTAGAGCAGCCAGAGCCTGGATGGCAGCGTGTATTGCCTGGGGCCATCCTCCCACTTGGCATCTCCAGCCTGACGTGGCCTCTTCTAATCCCTTTTGGGTTGGCTGCATGTTGCCCCAATAGAGAGGAAAAGCAGCAGCATCTGCCTTTGTCTGCCAGTGTTGTTAGAAGCTTTTTGCTCGTGGCAGCTGATGCGACAGTAGTGTCCGTGTTGCAATCGTCCTGATACGGGAAAGCTGCGTGGGAAGTCATCTAAGCGCTGACTACTGGGGAACTCATCGATAGGTGACAAACGAAAACCAGCAGCGAGCAATTGTGTTCTGTCTCCTGCCGTAGGGACCACGACTGGCAAAACCTACCTGACTCCTCATCTTCATTCCCTGGAGGAGCAAGTAGACGGGGTGTAGGGGGGCAACCAGACCTCACCACTTTCTTTTTTTCTCTTAAAGTATTGCTGATTTCTGAAACTTCCAGAGATGTCTCGATTAAATATAGAAATAGTGTCACTACAGCTGTCAGAAGGAAAATAAGAACAGGATGCTGATTATGAGGGAAGTCTTGGGTTTCATTATAAAATACTTCCCGAAAGTAGTGATTTTATTTTTTTTTGTAGTTACTGAGGTTCTTGGAGGGTGCATGGATTTAGAGTTCTGGAGTCTTTCTGATGTTGGGTTTTTTTTTGCTTTGTCCTGATCTCCTTACAATAGAAGTGAGGTAGTTGGGGGTTTTGCTTATGATTTGTCAAGTGAAAAGTGTTTTGGCAGGGGAGCTCCTTACTGGGTTAATCAGCTCTCCAGGTCACTCCTCTGACAGACTGGAGGAACTGACTTTGGTGCGTATGGAAGACAACACTGCTGGTAAACTGAACATAAGAGATAAGTGAAATCTGGCAGAGAATATTCAAACCTGTGACTTTGCTCTAGATGTTTACACCAGGTTTTGTTTGATTTAAAGATCTTACAAGATCAACAAAATGGTGTAAGATGATGAGACACGGGCAACTAAGAGGTGCTTGGCACGATGCAGCGTAGATGAATGGCCTGAGCAGGCTGAAGCTTTTGCATCTGGCACAAGATAGCTGCTCTGTTGATGATGCTGGCTGTTCCAGGGGACTTTTCTGCACATTTTAGAGAATTTTAGTTTTTGCAAGTTGTGTTCATCTCTGCCATGATCGGAACAGTACACAGGGAACACAAAGCCATCAGACTTGCCAGGAATTTCCCACAGAGCTGTAGCTCTGGCTTTTTCTAGGACAGGAGGCTACAAATGCTTCTGGACACACTGTTGTGTTTGGGTATTTAATTCGCTTGTTTTTAAATCTGACAGTGAATTCAAAATATGCACTTAGAGCAGGAAGTGTTCTCTCCAGGAATAAGTACATAGTTGCAAAGAAAATAAATAGGAAACATAATATATGAGTTTTCAAGCCTGTAGTAGATCTCTGTTGCTACGGAGAGGTCCTGGCATCTTTTGGGTGACTTTTTTTTCAGAAAAGAAAAGTCGAACTTTATTGTGAGGGAAAAGAAAAAGGCTCTTCCACAGCAGCTGTATAATTTGAGCTTCTTATTTTAGTTTCTGCTCTTGCAGGAGCTGACTTTTTCTCAGGCTGCTTTAATGCAAAGTTTGAATTAGAAAAAGTGACCTTGTTAGCAGAATACCTAGCAGACGTTCAGTCTGCCAGCAGAACTAGCCTAGTAAAGTTAATGGCCTGAAAATTTAATTTTGAATGGTACTTTGATTTTTCTTTTTGTGAAATAATTTGTCTTTGTAGTAAACTGACATTTAAATAACATGACTAATTCCACCAGCCGAAGAATTAAAAGCAGTGGTGTTTATATATCGTCCTCATGTGGCTTCTAGGGTTGCCTGGCACAATGCAGAGAAGAAAATAGAAGGAGAAAGGAGACAAATCGCCACTTGAAATTCAGCTACAGGACTTAAACAGTCTTTCTCTTATTTCTCTTTTCTAAGTGTAGCTCTGATTGTGGCTCTAATGTATTTGTCTGATAAACTATCAGTTGGCTTGAGGTTGACTGTTATTGAACTAATACAGAGCTGCCATTCCTGTTTTTCAGGGATATGTGAGGAAATGCATAAGGAGAAACAAGCAAGGATTCAGCTAGATTTGCCCCATTTAAAGAGCACAATACAGTACAATATAATATCTGAATGTATTAAGAGTTTTGAGATCCTGGTATGAGTCTTCTGTGCAGTTCAAGCAATGTTTCTTAACACCAATTCGTTATCTGCAGAGGAGGTCTTTTTCCATCTGTTTTTTCCCTAGTTAATGGCTTATTTGAAAAAAATAAAAATCTATAGTTGAAAGACCCAGCAGGCTCCACTTGCCACACTTGCACAACCCGCTGGCGTATCGAACTAAGTAATGCTTTTAGAGCTAGAATTCATGCAAGTACTTTTCGTAGCCAGCCCGTGACTTTGCGAATGGGGCAGCAGACAAGGGGTTACGTGAACTTGCGTATGTCGGAGCACAAACATGTCATAGCCAATTTTAATCCTTAAGCCTGCTTTTGTTTCGAAGGTTCTTGTTTGCTGCAGGTATCTAAATTTAGCCATATTTTTGTCAGCTAGAACTTATGTTACAGAAAAGAATGCTAGCAAAGCTCAGCAATGTCACACTTTATTAGTCATGCAAGCACTTAAAAGCAAGGTTAGAAACACAAAATTCTGGAGATTTGTGGTGGTAGTTGTTTAAAAATGCAACACTGAGCTTTTTAGGATTTACCTTCTGAAAATGGACCAAGTTAGAGCATTGAATTTCATGAACAATGTAGCTTTCTTAAGTTTGGAAAAAGGAATATTTAAATCCTGAAGAAAAGCTTCACTGGACATGTATGCTCCTCTTTCTTTGCAACATTCGTGAGTCCATCACATTCTCTTCCAGGTTCAAAGGCGGAAAATAGTGTTTGCTGACAACCTGCTTTTCTCTTTGGTAGCAGCTGCAGGCTGCTTGGGTCCTGCAGATAAGCTCACGGGATCCCTTTCTGCTGCAGCATGGGCTGGCTGCCTCTCAGTGTTGCCGTGCTCTAGCGGGGAGGGTGAGAGGGCAGAAATCGCGCTGTGCCATGAGTCCATGCACGGCTCCTCTCGAACAGTGCTAAGCATGAAGCAGTGCTGTCGTTTCTGCTGTCCAGATCTGTTGTTCAAGAGACGGTACATAAAAATTTTCCTTGTATCTACTGATAGGCATCTGCTGCAGTGCACTGTGTAGAAGAGAAGCTCCTCACACAGTTATGGTGGGGATATTGGAACTAGAGGATCTTTAAGGTCCCTTCCAACCCAAACTATTCTATGATTCTACAATTCTACTTTTTTTCTTGTTGAACATAGCTGTACAGTATTGACAGGGAGAATTAAAACCCAAAGGCTCTCCCATTGTTTACACCCTGGATTTTTTTCTGGGTTATTACCTTTTTTATTTTGTGACCATTGACTACTGGGAAGCTTGGTAAGTCAGTGCCTTGTTTTAATTATTTCCTAGTAAAAATATGCATAGAAAGTTCCAGTTGCATACCAGAAAAAGCTGAACCATGTTAACACAACATGGGAATGGCAGCCTTCTGGTGGTAGTGCCACTCTTGAGCATCCTCCTGTTTGGTCCTGTTTCCAGGCAACCTTTGTGTCCTGTGTTGCTTGGCGTGGGAGTAGAGCAATTACAAGCACCAAGATGGCAGTCTGGGGACATGAGGTTTCTAACATGGGTGGCTCAGAACATCCCAACCCACCTTGTTTCACACACAGAGTGACTTTACAGCTATTTTATTAGGGGATACCATTCTGCAAAGGGGATGGTTGAGCGATTATCTAAATAGCTATTGAATAACTGATTGAACTATCCAAGATCAGAAGGAATCTGCTTTCGGAGCTAGGGTTGTGAGGAGGAGGTTCAAAGCAATTCCTTGGCAGTCATCACAAAAGGGAGGGCCAGACAATAGAGAGCCTGGCTGGTTGAAGTCTTGGTGTGCCAGCCAGAGAGCAGGCAGAGGGCCTAAGAGAGCTGTTTTAAGAAGGAATGAACTAAAATTTATGTGGAGAACTTGTTAGCTGTTGTCCTCTTGAAGCTGCGTTCAATCAAAGGTCTGAGAGGAGGACTGGGTACCTGTTTATCCATACTGTAACTGTTTCAGAACTCTTTCAGAGGAAATGACGTAGATAACCAAGTGTCTTGACATTTCAGTTGAGAATTACACCTAAGCAGCCCGTCCTCGGAGCACGTGGCTATGAAGTGGAGCGGTGGTTTTACATCTGTTGGAAACACCAACAGTTCTCAAATGAAAAATTCAAGGCATCATTACTAATGTTGTCTTCATTGTACCGGCAGTTACAAAGCTCTGTTGAAACAGGTTCACAGATTATTCTAAAATGGAAGATATTAGAAAGATTTCAGGCCTGAAGACTCAATATCTTCTGTCAGGAACAATATTTGGTTTAGCCTCTCATTTTAGGGGTCTGGGGGTTGTTTTTTCATTTAAACTTCATTGGCCTTAATAGAGTCTTTGTTTTTGTAGACTCAAAAATGTGGGTTTTTTCATAAAAGAGCTTTTTTCATAACATCTAGACAAGTTTTTACAAGTTGTCCTGGCTCCAAACTGTATTATACATCACTGATATTACTGAGAACATTTCTGCTTTTCTCTGGGCAGGGAAGGTATTTTGTAGCTCTAATTTGTACAAATAGCTGTCTGTATTAATGCAGTGCCTTGGCCACAAAATCTCATCTCTAATTGGAACAATCCATTTTGGATTATTGTTGAATAATGACTGGGGAATTATCCACCTTTTTTTTTTTTGCAGCAGAACTGTACATTGTCTGTGATGATTTGTTTGTTGTTTCATTTCACAAAATATCTGATTCTGAGCTCACAAAATGACTACCAAAATTCTTGGTAATAGAGAGCACTCAGCATTTAAAAAGATAAAAGCCTTCAGGAATCAAGGTCTCTGGAGGTCTGGATACAGATTGTACGCAGAGAATAAAATAAAGTCTGTACAGGGTGTAAATACAGAATGGTCACCTGGAAATAAAGGGCATTTTGAAGGCAGCATTGTTAAACTGGATTTGAGCCAGTCAAATATCAAAAAATAAAATCAAAATTCCTGTATTTCAACTTTTTTTTGTGCTTTTCCTAGCTATAGAGCTACAGCTGCTAATTTTACAAGCTATTCTGCTTCCAGGAACAGCAAATGTGAACCATAAACATCAATGAATTGCACTTAATATGGTTCCCAGAACAGATTTCTGAAGGCAGCACAATGTGAAGTTGTGGGTAATTGAAGCCCCGAGGCATTCTTGTCCCTTGATCTTTACCTGGTTACAGAACCTCATCTTCTGATGCCAAATCCCATTAGGATACCCCAAAATGACAGATGGCTCTGCCTAACTGCCAGTCGGCACAGATGTGATCCTTGGTTTTGGATAAACAGTAGGGCTCTTTTTTTGTATGTAGTAACCTAAATTTTCCTGGCCAGAGTGTAGCTGCTCTGTGACAATAACACAGGTTCTTCTATATAAATGAACAGCAATGTGTGTGTGTGTGCATGTCTATAAAATGGAATTACAGGTCTGGGCCCTGGGAAAATGGTGCTAACATAAGACAAGGCGTGAATTTTAAACCACTGTCTTTTCTAGCATAACTCCTCCTGTGGAACGTTCTAATCACCACGTTCTAGTTTCCTTAAGCTGAAATGAGGGTGTTTGTGTGAGAGGTAATGGCATGACAGGAGTGACTTAAACACACCAGCATATCAGAGGATGCTTTCCTCCACGGACTAGCCCACAGGCTAATTTAAAAATATATATTATTCAGATAGCTATTGGCAAATGTTTTATTAAACATTAAACATTGCAAGTCTAAATGCATCTTCACAAAATGAGTCAAGTAGACCTTAGCCTTTCTATTATACAGTTGGTAAACAATAAATATTAATAGAAAGCAATAATTTCCACAGGATGTGGTACCTTGCTGATAAATGTATTCTTCATGACTTTTATTACTGCTGTTAGTGACTTCTCTAGCTGAGAGTAGCAAAACCATACAGGCTGGAGGAATCACAGCACAGCGAGATGGGCATCTTTAGCAAGCAAAAGATGTTCCTAGATTTGTGGGTACTGAAGTCATTCACGTGCACTTCTCACTCCCTTTACTAATTTAGGTTTTAAATGGTTAGTCTGGATCAGATTCCTTATATGCAAGAGCATTTGCTAATTGAATGCGTAACTCACAACACCTACATACCTACATACAACTTCATGGTGTGCATCACCAGTGAACGGGGCTTTCTCAAGCTCTCAGTTCTGAGGCTGACACACATCTGTTCAGCTTTCAGAAATGCAGAGCCACCTTCACCCCTCACTCCAGCTTCTCTGTCTCCACCTGGACAATAAGCAATCAAAGAACTCAGGCTTTGTTGCTTGCTCTGAAAATGTAGATGCTGTGGTGCAAATTCCCAGGAGCATTTTATGTCTGTATTCAGTTCTTCAGATGGCAGTTGTTGCATCTCTGGCGTTCTGTGGAAAACTACTTGAATTTTATTTTAAAATAACTTTAAACCCTTTCATTTTGCTCTCAGCGTGCTGAAAACAGCAGAATGGCCTGTGTTGACATCCTGCGTGTGCTGCTTGGGGACGTTTGCTCCGAGCAGCAGTGCTTGTTCCAGAATGACAATGGCAAGTTAAGCTGTAAGGCCAGGGACAAAAAGGCCACAGATGTAGTCAGGATACTGTGGAAGCTGACAAAAAAATTCAGTCTGGAAGAATTCCATGAGGTGTTTGGTAACTCCTGGAGCCATCACTGAATGTGTTACGGAGCTTAAATTTAAGGTTTCCACCAGTGCACTGGACAATGATGAATTCATGAAAGGTTTGTAGTCCTTCCTTAGAATAACTTGCAACACTTGTCTTGGCATTCAGGTAAGACAGATGAACTTTTCCTTTACTAAGAAAATCAAGCATGGACTTCCCTCAGGTTTGAAAGGAAGGAAAGTAGGACAGCATTAGTAGCTGACAGGCGGCCAAAATTGTTTTGGTCAGCTCTGCTCAGGAATTGTTTGAATTAAATCCTGCTTTCATGTGAGGCAGAGAGAAAATTTGAGCATAATGAATCTTGAATTTGGTCTCTGCCAAAAAAAAAAAAGATAAAAAATTGAGAAAGGCTGTTTAAAAACTGTTTAAAATTTAGTACCTTCCTGATAGTGCCTCGATCATTGACTGAGTGAAGTTTGGATATCCCCTTTCCGTCTTCCCTACCCATCACAATTATGCTGATGTCATGCATAGGCTGAATGAAATATCCTCTTGAGAGGGGAGATGCAGTAAATACAAGTGCTGGACTCAAAAGTTAAACGCTGCTTGGGCCAGGAGACTGGCACACATCCCAGCTCCAGCACGAGATGCTTCTTGCATTAAGAGTCTTGGTATCCACATTGTGTAGCTCTGTCCACAAATTTTATCCTTTTCTGTTCTTAAAACACTTCCTGGGTCATCCTGACAAGTTGTTCTCTTAGAGCAGCTAAAAATATTTGCAGTTGGGAATGGAAACCGCGTCTCTTCTCGGCATGGCCTGAGTCACTCCTTTGCAGAGAGTTTGGGTGCCAGGCTCGTTGTGCAGTGCTGTGCGTGTGTTGAGCTGCTGGCTGGGACAGAATTCTCCAGCACCTGCACAACAGGGGACAGATGGGGTGAACCAGGTTTTGAGGTGCCGTGGTGAGCCAGACAGCTCCTGTGTGTGTATTGCACCAGTTGGTATGTGTGAGCCTCTGCAACCTTTGGCAGCATCCTGAGGAGGAGAAGTGGTGCTTCTGCTGCTGAAGGATGCGAGGGGATTTCATCTGCTCTGAGCTGGCTTTGGCTCACCCCGTGGAGTCCGTGGGGCTGAGGTTACGTCGGCTGCAGCAGAGGAAGGGCAGGCAGAGCTTGGCCAGCTGAAACAAGTTAAACAAGGTCCTTGGGGACATGGTTTAGTGATTGATAGGAATGGTTGGACTTGATGATCTGGTGGGTCTCTTCCAACCTGGTTATTCTATGATTCTATGAAATGGAGGTGCAGAGGGATTAGGATCGGTCTGAGGAAAAAGGATGGCAGTTCCCATTGCATTCAAGCTTCTCATTGCAATCTGAGACAAGGAACTCCTTGATGGTCTTTTCTGGTTTGTGTTACTGGACTTGGCTGCCTGGGCCAGCTGTAGGATTGGTCTCGATTAAGATATCAGAGAGTGGAAGTGCTTGCAATTTGACCACGTTTGCATAGGCACCATGCTTCTCTTTTATGGATCCGTCTGTTGTCTTGGGACTGGGTGGGGCACCCTCTGGAAAACAGGGGTGAGTGGGTCCCACCAGTCCCTGCAGGGCGTCCACCGTGACACTCAGGCCACCAGAGCGATTCCCTGTGGCATGTTAACTCCAGCAATTCTGTGACACAAAACACAGTGTCTGGGTTTAGTCCCATAGAAACCTCTCATTTTTAAGAATTCCCTTCCTCCGTTTTAGGTTATATCTTTACCATAAGAAATACTCACTTATTGCAATGGTTACTATTTACATCTTTCCTAATTTTTTAGCAACTTCTTGCTTTGACATATTCAGCTGAATGAACAGGGGGAAACTTGCATTTGTTTACTTTATCTTTTAGAGATAAAACACTTCCTTGCCTCAGCCTTTGAAATACTGTGAATGATGGGTTTTGAAAGTGAATTTAGAAAATATTCTGAATTAAATATTTATGTTTAAGCTTTTACAAGGCAATCTGAATAAGCCTTTTGGGTTTTTCCATGGCAGACTTAATTGTGCTTAGCCACATATGAGAGTTTGATTCCCCAGCTACCAAAGCCTGCTGTTGTTTTTTGCAGAAAGTTCAGGCCCTCTGTAATCTCAGTGCTAAGGTGTTGAGCTAGGATAAAATTAAGAGGGTTTTGCCCATGAGTTACATGGCTAAGGTGTTACAGTGTAGATGAGTCCAGAGAGCGAAAGTCTACATAGCTGTAATCCCTAGTGGCTCAGAATAGGTTATATGCACAATGTTCTCACCAATTACCCTGTGAGAGCCAGCAGGCAGTTGTATTGATTATTCCAGATGTCGTGGTCTAGCAGAGAAATGCCTCTGTGCTGGGAGCCTGAGAGAAGGGGAGGATAAAACAGGTTCAGGAGGCAGCAAAAAATACCAGAAGACAGCTCGTTCTACCGAGGGAATGCAGAATGCCAGAGAGGAACTGCACATCCGTACCGACGAAAGGAAGAGAGACATTTGTATGGCTTTGGACTTCCCTGCTTGTCCTCAGAGACAGAAGCACACGCTGGTGTTCAGGAACAGGGATGAAAAATCGGGGATCAGAGGCTAAAACTATGCATTCTGCTGGGAGCAAGCAAGACTCCACTAGATGTCCTTCATGTCCACATAAATGACACCGTCAGTTTTCATGGAAAGGGCTGAAAGGTGCTGCAGGAGGTGAAGGAAGACACCCAAATGCATGGCTCTGAGCAGCACGGGATCCCTTTCTGCATGAAGGGAATTCGTGCATGGTAGTGAGTGGCTTGCTCAAAAATGTGACCTGTGTTCCCAGAGGAGTGTTTTTCTTGGTTAAAACTACACTTTAGATTGCTGAGGGAGACGTCAGATGCAATAATTAACACCTTTGAGGAGATGGTTATGTATTACAGTCTTGTTCATATGTTTTAGATGGCTGCTGTTTTTTTTTAATGTGAGTTAGTTTAGAATGTATTATTTTTTATGTTGACTGGAGCCACTAGGAATCTAGTGTGGCTGTTAGGAGTTTCCCAGAGACAATCTGATGGAAAGCTAGTGTTCACTAAGGTTGGGGAGAATTGAAGGAAGGAGTTCAAGTTCCCAGTTTGGATGATGAAGGTGTCAGCTGTGTTACTGATGTAGGTGGTTGTTAGTCTTATCAGTACTCATATTATTATCACAGAATCATAGAATCATAGAATCACCAGGTTGGAAGAGACCCACCAGATCATTGAGTCCAACCATTCCCATCAATCACTAAACCATGCCCCTAAGCACCTCATCCACCCTAACCTTAAACACCTCCAGGGAAGGTGAGTCAACCACCTCCCTGGGCAGACTGTTCCAATGCCTAACCACCCTCTCCATGAAGAATTTTTTCCTTATCTCAAGCCTGAATCTCCCCTGGCAGAGCTTGAGGCCATTCCCTCTCGTCCTGTCCCCTGTCACTGTGGAGAAGAGCCCAGCTCCCTCCTCTCCACAACCTCCCTTCAGGTAGTTGTAGAGAGTAATAAGGTCTCCCCTCAGCCTCCTCTTCTTCAGTTATTAGTAGTTATTAATGATCTCTTCTCTGGGACACAATGAGATGGGCATCTTGTGCAGACAGCTCGACATGTCCAGTGTGTTCACAGACTGGGGAAAGCGTTTGTTACTGAATGCAAAGCTAGAGGTAAAAAGGAGTCAGATTAAATTGGTGACATCTGTACTGAAACAGAGAATATTAGGTCTTTCTTATTGGTGCTCAAGACAGGTTATGGAGAGGGTGGTGGTGAGTATGCTGGCGGCCTCCAGTGACCCACTGGGTAGTGCTTACTGGGGACATCGTTTCGGGTGCTTTGTTTCTGGCTGCTGTGCTGTTGCTTTAGTGCTTGGAGCATTAGGCACAAGAGGGAGGAACTGGAACCAGCAGTGAAGAACAGAGAGCACTAGCAGGAGAGCTAGCGGTGCTCTCGAGCTGCTTAAGTTGTCTCCTCTCCATGCAGCTGCACTCCAGCTCTCGCAAGAGACCTGAGCCTGGAAAGAGAGGAAAAGGGCAAAGGGGTGGGAAGGAAAGAGAAGAGGAAGTGGAAATTGCTGAGGAGTTAATTCTTGGGCAATGCCTGCTCAGTAGATTGTTCATTGTCAGATGTTTGCTTTCAGAAAGGGTTTTTGGGTCTTCTTCTAAGTCCTGTGGGATCTTAGCAGCATTGTTGGGTTACTGTGCACCTCGGATGCTCCCCTACAGTGTGCTGTGTTACAGGATGGTATCAATAAGCACTGCTTTCGAAAGTTGAACGTTCTTTCATGAGCAATATTGGCAAAATGAGTGTTGCACATCGCGCAGGTGCATTCTGCAGAAAGCTGGTGGAGTTTGCTACAGAAAGAACTGCTCTGTCTCAGCATCACACCTGCCCGGCAGGTCTCCTGGCCTGGACAGTGGCAGGCGGGCTGCAGGGCTCAACAGGCCAGGCCTGCACCCCAATAACGGACACAGGCGCCAGACACAACAGCTGCGAGAAGATGGACCCCAGGCAGACAAAACAACCCCAGGAGCCGAAGGGGCCGAACAGGTGCGAGTCTGGGCGGGAAAGCAAGGGGTGGAGTTAGTGAAAAGCCCCGTGAGCAGCGCCGACCCGAGCCTAGAAAGGGGCAGCAGGGGAGAGGGGTGGGGAAGGTTCCCCCACCAGGCTGAGCCTGGGACTCAGAGGACGCCACAGAGCCGTGAGGGTAGCTACAGTTATTTATTTATTCATTTATCTTCCTTCTCCCCTTCCATTCCCTCTTCCCTTTTCCCTTCCCTTCCCCTCTCCCCTTCCCCTCTCCCCTTCCCCATTTCCTTCTTCCCCTCTCCCCTTCCCCTCTCCCCTTCCCCTCTCCCCTTCCCCTCTCCCCTTCCCCTCTCCCCTTCCCCTCCCCCCTTCCCCTCTCCCCTTCCCCTCTCCCCTTCCCCTCTCCCCTTCCCCTCTCCCCTTCCCCATTTCCTTCTTCCCCTCTCCCCTTCCCCATTTCCTTCTTCCCCTCTCCCCTTCCCCTCTCCCCTTCCCCATTTCCTTCTTCCCCTCTCCCCTTCCCCATTTCCTTCTTCCCCTCTCCCCTTCCCCATTTCCTTCTTCCCCTCTCCCCTTCCCCTCTCCCCTTCCCCATTTCCTTCTTCCCCTCTCCCCTTCCTCTCCTCCCTAAGCACTCGGGTACGTATCAGCTGGGTGATCACCAGCTGTCTGGAGGGAAGGTGTGTTCAGAAGGAGCAGGCCTGGGAGTGCCTGGGATCACGCATTTGAACAACTGCCTTCTGTGCCACGCTCAGTTAAAATTGCTTTCCATTATGTTTGCGTGGAAAGTAGTAAATGAACAATGCAAAGCTTCTTGATTTCAGGTGTTTAATGCTGAAATATGAGCATATGCTATTACAGTGTCTCGCTTAGCTGTTTTCTGTCTGATTTGAATGGGGAAGGATGAAGAATTTTAGCAGCCTACATGCCTTACCGCTGCGCATAGATAGATGTGTGCAAGGGGATAGGCTGCTTGAAGTATAAGGGCAAAAATAGTAGCACTGATACCAATGCAAAGGTGTGTGATGAATTATAACTCATAAGAAAGCCCTTTATGTACACTGGATTTTGAGTACTTTTATACTTGGTGCCTGTTGGTATTTAAAAGTGATTGATTAATCTGACATTATCTGAGAAAACTGAGACTGCGCTGCTCCTCAGTTACGTTACAGGAATATCTCAACTTAATGGAATGTATGGCAAGTTGCAAAGCTACCGTGGCTATATTCCACAGAATAGAGTTGAAAAATAGAGACATAAGCTTCTGGATGGTGTAAAACAGAGGCTTGAGGAAGAGAAAGGTCTCAGAGTGAAGACAGGTTGAAGAAGATTGAGAGATGGGTATGGTAAACCAAGAATTGAAACAGATGTGGCAATGTCTTTTACAACATAACCATAAAATGCCACTTAGAATGCCTCGTTTGTATTCCGTGTCAATGTAATAGATGTAAATCTTCCAGGGAGTTACTAAATATACATTTCTGTTGGCAACTACTTCAAGCATATGATCAGCTGAAGAAACTTGCAGGGTTTTGTTGCTGTTAGGACAGCGTGACTGAACTTCCTGGGACTGGATCACTCAGGTGGGCCCTCTGCTTCAGGCCATTATTTCTGCCTCCCTTTTAGACATTTTATCACTTCACAACGTTTAAACATTTATTTTAATCTTATAAGTCATAGTAACCGGCTAGTGACATGTCTGCTCTTGACACTCATTTGCTCACTGCGCAGAGGTCCCATCCATCTCACACGTATCTGTTGCATCTATAAATACGGCCTTCTGCTAACTGCTTTAAATGATCTGCATTAGGGAGGGTGTCGCTCCCTAGGAATGTGAATATTGTTGCAAATGAAACCACTATTTGTCAGGATTAAGGGAAGCAAAGGGCAAGATAAATTTCAGTTAACAAAGGACTTGTCTGAAAAGACACAACAGATACCATCAGAATTATCAAGGTTTCAGCTTGTCTGAGTAATAACCCTGTACAAACAGTGTGTGATGAGATCCGTAAGTCTCACGGTGGTTTGCCAAGTCCACTTACAGTTCAGCTTGAAATTCAATTTCTCAAAAAATTCCAGAAATTTCAAGAAAAAGCGCTGCTGGTAAGGAGTGCAGTATTTCTGATTAATTGTTTCCAATCTCAGTTCTGTAGGGGAGCTTTCTCAATCTATTTGTAATATGTTTCTCACTTAGGGATTAATCAGTGCTCTTCCCTGGGAGGATTGTATTCTTTTCATCTTTGTCCCTCTTTTACACTGGGGCATTATATAAGAAATGGGATAGTTTCTCAGAGGGTCAGCGAAGGATATTACCTGTATATTAGAGACAGGACCCTTATCATGCCTGTTGCTAGGTCCTCCCATTTGCAGTCAAGACAGGAAAGTGAGTTACCTAGTCTGGCATTTGATTCCAAATAAAAATCCAAACTTCTCAGTTGCAAGATTCCCAAATCCTGCTTTTTTTGGGAAGCAGAAAGTTGTCATTCAAGGAATAGTTTTTGAATTTTTTCAGTGCGGTGTTTAGCAATACTGCCTTATCCAGCGATAAGCATGGTCTTCCTCATAGTCAGACATATGTTTCTCTCTGTCATGCTAATCTGCAGCGTTCTTATTTAACCAAACAGTCTTTACAACATATTTAATACTTTATTGGCTGCCTAGTGAGGAGGCTAAGCTCCCTTGACTTGCAGCCTGTACAAAGACTTAGTTCAGTTTTCATTTCCTTAGAAGACCAGGGCAGAGATAGCCTGTTCATCTGTTAGTACCTGTAGTTGTCCTGCTCACTCATACTACACCACATCCATTGACCCGTGAAGTCTCACTTAAAAAGGTAGACACTCTGAAATCTAAATATTGACCTATTCTGAGAAAGTTCAACTCCAGGGTGTATGAAGAAGTAGTCACAACTATCTTGCAAAGCTCTTTGACAGAGAGGGTGTTTACATCTTCTGTGACTTGGTCAGGCTGCTCTGTGTTCAATTTGCTTGCTTCAAAAGGCTGGGTGAAGTGCTGGTCTGTGAGGGTTCAGCATCACACTGATACGCACCCATGCAGTCTAAATCCAAAGCCTGCCTTGTTTTCGGTATGTGGTCTGGCTGTGAGTGTCCATTTTCATTCCTTCGCATCCCATTTTGCACAGTGGCTACTAGATGGAACATGCCAGCACATTAGGTGATAACTGGGGTTTAATGCCTTTTTCCTTAGAAGTTTACTACATGTTGAGAAGATGCATACCGCAGCTCTTTGCTTGTGTTTCTCTCCCCTCTTCTCTCCTTCTTTTCTATGTTAACATAACGTATTCTGAAAGCCTAACATTCATCTCCCAGAGCACTCAGTTTAAAGTGCTGCTTTGAGGTACTCCATCTCTAAGAAGTGGCATGTGTATTTGTTTTCTTTCTGTATCTGGAGAAGTGTGTGTTTCTTGGATCTGTTTTCTAGATCTGGAGGAGTGTGTATGTGTAAACTGCTTTGCTTTGCAGTGGTTGCCCACAACGAGTACAACTCAGGCACATGTACTCCAGCTGCTCTGTGTGACTGGTAGGCAATGAAGTAACAAACTGGTCATTTACCTAGAAGAAGAAGCTAGAGGTAGTCTATTCCAGCAGAAATAAAACCCTTGTGTGACACAGCTGTCTGTAATCTCCTCTTATCTGCCTCTTGGTCTCCCCTTCTCCAGTCATTCTTTCACTGATTCAATACACTCAGGATAGAAAACTCTCCTGCTTTTGCATCTTCTCCTCTCTACATTGATCTGTTTTCCCAGAGCTTATTGCTTTTCCCAGTGCCTATGGGACATTTTGTCCTTGTGGCAGTCTGTGGAATCTTTCACTGTGAACTCCCACATAATTTGTTGCTCATCTTTCATCCTGTTGAACTACGCTGTCAAGGGTTTGGTTTTTGTCAAGTGATCTCTAAATATTTAAGATAAGTAATCTGCCAAGGATGGTGTTGGCAGAAAACGGAAACTGTAAAACCTAGAAAATAAGTAAAAATCCAGTTGTCTTTTGAAAAGCAACATTAAATAAAACCTCACGGAGCTCCTTCCTTCCTGTCTCTCTTGACTTCTGAGTTTATTGCTGTTAAAGGTCAAATGGCCTTTCTCTAATTATTTGTTGTAATTGTTTTTCAGCTTTTTGCCACTAAGTAACACAACTAAAGGAGTTAATTCTTCAGTGATAATGGAATATGGAACTATTGTGACTGCAGGCTTAGGATTCAGTGGGGTATCTATAGGTGGCTGAATCTGTGGTATCTGAGAAGGTGTGCTCTGAAGAATTAAAGTTGCATCAGAACAACTGCCTTGGAACTTTACTCTGAGTGTAACATACCCTGTTTTACCTGTGCGCCTTTTCCAGACACCTTGCTAAAAATCTCCAGACAAAGCTTCACTATCTGGAGTGGGCGTAAGTCTATTTTGCAATTTTAATAACAAGGAGGAAGAGAGAAAGAACATAGAAACAAGAGATGGATATTTGTGGCAACACAGCTAGATTCTGGTGCTACAAACCCTATTCCTGGGTTTTTCTGGATGGTGTCAGCAGGTTGCTGTTCTCTGTAAGAGCCTGGTTGTTCATTCAGTTTAGAAAAACATTGGCAGATAGGCACTATTTTTGCTGCACATATATGCAACTTCAAGTACCATGCAAAAATCACACGTAGACTTTGGATTCTGCAGGTTAAGTATGGTCAAGGGGCTTATCTGGCATTGCAGACACTGATCGAGTTGTACAAGTTTTATGAACTGTACTTAGAACTGAAAAACCCTGTGTTTCTTCTGTCTTCTAGTTTTGACTCCCAGCCTGAAGAGCTTTCTATCAAGATTTAGTCACTGTAAGTCAAGGACTTGACTACAAAAATTTCAGGGAATTATTCTCTGCAACTTCCAAACCTTCCACACACCTCGCACTCCACCCAGTCCTTCTCTGTATCCCAGTCTCTCATCCAGCATGCAGTGCACAGCGCAGATAAGTGCATCCCAGGCTCGCCTTCCACTCCACTTTCCCACCATCTCTTTGTCTAGCGCTTCATTGTGATGATTTGGCCAGCGTCTGGCCAGTCTGAGATGTTCTCAGAATGATCATGAAGCACCTAATAATGGCACTTGGCTCTTCCTTCCTAACCTGACTCACTGCCCACCTTTGTTTGGCTCCCATATGACGAAATCACATCTGCAGGCGGGGGTATCAGAATTCACTCAGAATTTAGTGGACCATATTGCAGCTTAGCTCAGGCAGCCTGGGCTTTATGTTGCCAGCCTATCTTTGCTCTCATACGAAGTGTGTGAGATGTAGGGAGGTCAGCACAAACTATAAATGATTGTGGCTTCGCATGGTATCTTTCCAGCCGCAGTACCAATAAAAGACCTGAGACCAAGAGAGCCAAGTACCACAGTAGAAGCCTTTCCAGATTTTAGCAGGAGAGGAACCCAAGGGTACAAGCACTAAGGCACTTCCACTGCCGATGGATGGGGAAACTCTCTGGCTTTTAGCAAAAGCTGCCTCCGTTCTTCATGGGGTCGGTCACTCTTAGCAGCCCATGCTGTTACCCCCAGGAATATATTTGAGATGGTATATATGCTAGTGTTAGTGCGGGGCCTGGTGAGGGCTAGAAAGCAAGGAAAGAGCTCTAATGAAAAGAAAAATATGTCAGATTGGAGGAAATAAGTAAAGGTTATGTTTTACTTTTGCCTAGTATGTAAATCTCCAGTAAGTAAATGCGGTAGCTTGCTCTGTCCTTGCGTCTTCCAACAATGAGAATTAGCCCAAAGCAAACTTAGCAGAGAAATCACATGTTGTTAGTATTTTCATATTTTTACTGTTCCTGGAATGACTGAAGTCTCGAGCAACATGAGGGAAGGAACAGTGATGTATTCTGCTTTACTTCTAGCTAGATATTCCTCAGCAAACTTAAAAATATTGACCAGGCAATTATAGAGCAGATAGTCTCCAAACAGATGCATTATAACGACATCTTAACAATTATTCTAATTCTGATTCAAGTGACATTTAAATATGCTTAATACTGAATTTTTATGCATTATTTTTCATACCACAAAATATGCAGGGAAATGTACTGTAAACTGTAGATTTTATGTCTTTAACTTTTGGGCCATGTAGTAATTTGTTTTGCTTTCATCACAAAACTTCATTGGCTTGGTTTATATCACTTTTTCGCTAGCTGATTTTCAAGTATATTCTTAATCTCAAGCTGCATTTGCTACAAAAACAAAAATGCTCTTGAGAAGCAATATTAAAATATGTTTCTTGGAGGTTTATGCCTTACATCTTGAAGAAACACACAGTTAATCTCAAGGAAATGTTAATCTTTGGGTGTACACATACAGCAAATCTTTTTTTTCTAATTTCATACTTAAAGATAATAGACTGATTCACACTGGAAGCAGTGAAGCCTGAAAGTGAAATAGGTTTAAATTTACAGCCAAGCAGTCTATTTTATGTTTTGTCTCACTTCAAAAAAAAAGATTCATGGCTATTTACATGTAATTGTGCACACAGAATAAGTCGTTTACATAGTTATATATCTTCTTTCCTGATGAGAGATTTTGTTTGTTTTCTGAATCTTAAACCAAAACCAAAGTTTAAAAAAATTAGAATGAGAAGGCTAAATGCAGAGAGACTGTATGAAAATGAAGCAAACTGTCAGGAATCTATGAATATAAATAGTTTTTAGCAAAAACATGTTATCAAGGAGTTCTCTCAACTATATTTGGCATTTTTGGAGCAAGAGTGTTGGTGCTTTATTAAAGAACAGCTCTGTGAAAAGGGAGAGTGTGCAGCCTCAGCCTGGAGTGTCCTTGAAATGAATATAGGAAACCCGAAAGGTGTGCTCATGCTACTGTGGCAAAAATCAAAAAATCCATTATTACTTTTTTATGGTTTTGGTGCCCACATCAACCAAAAAGCTGTAAATAATCTACAGGAATGCTGAAGTGTCACAAAATTATTTATGATGAAAGCAAAGGTTATAAAATATTCATCTCTTTTTTTTTTTTATTCATGTAAGATGGTAAAATTAAACAAGGTGTGCAGCACACCTATTTTGAATGTCTCCTACTTTCCCCCTTACTGTCTAACAAATGGCAAGAGGCAGACTGGGAGCATTCCGGTAACAATTTGGAACAAGATTTTATATTTTTACAAGTCTCAGGTTCTCTCTTGAATTTGTATTTAACCTGATAACTTCACCGACAAAGCAAATGTTCCCCTAAAGCCACACAGACTATTAGAGACAGAACTATGGCTCATCTTTTTGAAGAAGAAACCATATGGTTGGACTCGATGATCCAGTGGGTCTTTTCCAACCTGGTGATTCTATGATTCTATATTTTGAGGTGGGAGCTTATTCCTGTGTGTACTGTCCGGTGCTGTTCTTGCTTTCCAGAACTTCGTTAGGGTTAATAGGCGCTGCGTGCAAACCTGAAATGCAGGATCAGACTCCAAGGTGGTGCGTAATGCAAATCTTCCAGCCACTGAAATGTAGTGGGACTGTGGGTTTGTATTTTTTTTTGTAACAGACTAAATTCTTAAAGATTTGTTCAGCAATTGAGCAGCAGCTGCTTTAGGAAGGTTTCTTTGTTGTGGCCATTTGAAGCCTGATGACCTTAGGCTTTAATCGTGGTTCTGCTTTAGCGATGCGCTCGCTGCTGTATGTGCTCCGAGCTGAGAATCACCCTAACACGTTCACGGGTCTTAGGGGCAGTAGGTCTCTCTGGGCGATGAGCATGTAGGAGTCTAGACCGGCACTAGTGCTTCTTTCTCTGATCCTCAAAGGTGTCAAATTCACCGCAGAGCTCCTTACTGCACGTGCTGTAAATTCATCCTGGCCAAACCATGGGCTTCAGGGGAGAAAACAAGGTTGAATAGACAACCAAGGGTGGAGGTTTGGATAAATCTTGCAGCTGAATGCTGAAGAGTTTCTCTCTTCAACTAACACCAACAGGGCAAAACCACCTCAAAACGTGCGCTCACTTGTGTGGGTTCCTCTTTCTCTCTTACTCCTTTCCTGTGCCATTTTGTCCAGAGCTTTGGATGCGTTAATGGAGGCCAGATGGGAAGAGGAAAAAGAGCACAGAGAAGGGGGTAGAAAGGGGAATAGCACCATCCAGTCCCTGTGATGTGGTGTATTTGCCAAAAAATGGGATACCGCCCACTTTCAGAATGAGGATCAGGCTGCTGCAAGCATTTATTCCACTGCCAGTGCTGTATTCAGTTCTCTGGATGCCATTCCTGAAATCATCTCCCAGACCCCAGCTGTAAACATAGTTACTAAATGCATATCTCATAAAAGCACTTCTAAATGCAAATGGCCCTGTTTTCTTTTGTGTACATAAAGCCATTTGGGCGTGCATGTGGGTGTGCATCATATTCAATTTGCTGATGATTGATAGACTGTCTTCCAGACCAGAGGAATAAAAAAGAAAAGTGGAAGTCAAAGCCTCTGATTTTTATTTCAGCGATAGCCAGGCGCATACATCTGTGTGCAGAATCTGGCACTCTAACAAATCCAACTTTTGCCAAACCAACAAGAGTAATTGGTGTAACAAGGCTCTCGTGAAATGAAAACACGCATGAACTAAGTATTTCAAATCTCTATATTGGAAGTTATTTTTAGGGTTAATTTGGGTTATGCATGTATATTGTTGGTGATTAATATAGGGTCTTTACTATGCAAATGGTGCTTGTAAGGAGCACAAACCAGCTGGTTTAGTTGGGTGGTCTTAATGGCCAATGGCCCGTACAGGAGATGCACCATAAATGTGTGCGATGGAGTTTTCCTGCCCCAGACCCTTAGAGCGCCCTCCCAGGCACAAATCGCTTTTGTGATGGGTTGCAGACAGTGAGGAGAGAGAAGTTTGAATCATATACTGATGCAGACTAGATACTACGGATTCTCTTTCGTATTTCTTTTTCACTGTCATATCCATATTGTATGTAGATCTGTCACCAAGGGATGCACTTAATAGACATGTGAAAGAAGTATTGATTGGAGCTTGTTTTGTTGCATAGGGATGGAAATACTTTTTCTAAAGTGCTTCGTGGAATTAACACAGATGTTTGAAGTCCTAGTTGGGCATTCCTAGGGTAGACTGTGCAATTACAAAATTACTGTTTCTGGAGCAGTATTAACTAAGTTGTTAGTATTCTTTGAAACACCGTAATGTTTATATGTTGCAGGTTATTTTGATTTGCTTCCTTGTATTTGTACCTGTAGGCTGTCCTGGGATTGTACATCCATTCTTTTCTCCGTGGGCAGAACAGCTAGAATTTACACAGGCAAGAAAATTGTGATTCATATGAATCAAAGACTGCAAATACTGCCTGCGCTGTGATAAAATCAGAAGCACTGGATACACTCTTTTTGTGTGCGATTGAAATAGTATGCTGCAGCATTTAGGGTACTCATGAGAATTTTATGCTGACGTGGGGAAGGCGTAGTATTAGCAGCTCTTCTCTCCCTTTAAGACAAAGACTGGAGAAGTGAGAAGGGGGAGCAGAATTCAACCCTTTCAAAAATATTGGGGTACGTCATTAGCACATCGAGTTTATCACTTCTTGAAAGCACAGGTGAAAAAAAAAAAAAAGAAAAGGTTTGTTTTCACATAAAGCTTCTATGAAATTTGTATAACTTTCTAGGGTGGGAGAAGGGAAATTCTCTGTTTTCCCTTCCCCAAGATAAATGAGGAGGTTTGATACCCAGGCTACAACTCCACAAGACATGGCAGAGATCTTTGAAATAAGGATTCAAGTAATGCATTTTTCTGTGTGTTTCATGTGAAAACTGAAAGCTGTACAGTTCAAGCTGGTTCTGCTTTAAAGCAACATTTTTTTTTGGCAAAGAGAGAGGATACCTTTGATGAAAATGAAATCCGTTCTGAAAGACTGTTTCAATAGACTTATCAAAAATCTCTCAAAGGCGGGTTCAGACCAAGATGTATTGCCTGCCATGTACTCTGCTTTCACAGGCTCGCTTCCCCCTCGGCACTGGTCTGACTTGGAACCTCTTTCTAAAACTAAACTAGTGGCAAAATTGTTAAAAAGAGAGAAAGGAAAATGAAAAGAGAAAAGAAAAATGTCATCCTTGATTTAAAGACATCTACCCTTGTGAGCTTTATAGCTCGTTTTTCTAATTTCAGATTGTATAGTTACAATAAGCATCTGACCTCTAGGGTGTTCGTGTAACCTTGTGCTAATCACAGTGAGCTTTGTGTGTCACTGAGGAAAGATGCCTCACTGCACGTGTCACCCACACTACGATGTCTTTACAGATACCATTATAAAAAAGCATAACAAGCAGATTCATAAAACTACTTAAAAGCAATTTCTGAACAAAAATTAAAGTCCGTCGCATAAGATGAAAAGAAGAATGCCCAGCTACTTTGTCTAGGATAAAGCAGCAAAGGATGCATTAGACTGAATGTACAAGTACTTTTAAATAATCATATCAGCTCTGAGAACAGAACAAGAGTCTTGGTCTGGTCACCCCCTGAAAGAGCAAATACTTCTTGCCCAACAGTGTCATATGTGGTCTGTGTCTTATTCTTTTTTAATAGCGCATAACCCATATTATCTCTCCGCACCAATATCCTCTAGATAATGGCCATCCATGCTTTAAAGGCTTTATAGGTAAACTAGAGCTATTTAATATTTTCTTGATAGTCAAGCAGTCTTTTCCTTTTCATGAAGGAGACCATAGTGGTCTAGCAATACAGCCTAGCACTGCTTTGTCTGTTATATGATTATTATGTTTCCATTTATATCACAGTCTCTTCTGTACTATTCAGATTCAGAAAAAGAAGAAAAAACCCTACTGCAGAGTTAGATGTTCTGTTTGTAGAAATGCATTTGATAGCAGGGGGAGGAGGTGTTTTCATAAAGTTCAATTTTTTAATAAAATCCAATTTCCTTTTCACATCACAGCCACACTATGACAAAGGAATTGCAGCAGGTGTCTTTCACGGAGAGAACGTAATTGTGAAGCTTGCTGGCATCCTGCTTGCTCAGCCTCTCCAGCACTGACAGCCGGGTAAGGGGCTGCCGTTAGAGGAAAGGTGGTAGCCCAGCTGAGGCTGGAGTTGTCCACAGCAAAGGAAGAAGCGACAGATTGTGCAGGACTCTGGTCTGGTGGTCTCTGTCGGTTGCTGATTGTCTGTCAGCATAAGGTGGCCCCTCTCTCACTGAGTGAGCTGCTCCTGGAGCACGCTGTGAACTCTTGATTCCCAAAGTGCTCTGCACCCCAGCCCAGAGGGCAACGGTTTCTTCATTTTGTGTTTTCAGTCCTTTCATCACTGTCGTTGGAACAGGCTGCCCAGGGAAGGGCTGGAGTCACCATCCCTGAGGTTTAAAAGCTATGTGGATGTGGTGCTTAGGGACATGGTTTAGTGGTGGATTTGACAGGATTAGGTTAATGACTGGATGATGATTTTAAAGGTCTTTTTCAATCTAACTGACTCTACGATTCTATCACCATGTGAAAGGCAATGAGGTCACACTCGCTGTGCTCCAGTGTCACTGTGTTACAGAGCAAACCCCCCTGAGGACAGAGGTCTGTGCCTGGCTCTGTGCTGCAGCAGGGGAGGGAGGGAAGGGCACTGCACTACAGCAGGGCTGGCCACAGCCTTTGAGCAAAAGAGCCGCTTCAGACAGCCTCTGGTTTGCAATTTCAACCTGCACTTCCTCCAGCCCCCCACCGTCCCCAGTGCTGCGCTTGTGAGAGGGACAAAACAGTGAAATAACTGGTTAATTCTCTCTCTTCCTCCAACTTTTGCTTCCCAAAGTGCTTCTTACTGCCTTCTGCTTAAGAGGGCACAGCCTGACACCACAGTGGGGTGGGCTGCCGTGAAACCGCAGTCCTAGAGCATGCGAAGGTCTGGATGGCTTTCATCTTTGTAGCCAACGTGCAGTTCCAAGAAAAGGGCACCATGCCATGGGTATTGTACCTTTGTCACTAACGCTTAAAAGCTGTGCTGAAGCAGAGAAAGCACAGAAGCTTAAACAGAAGGATTCTCAGTAATGTGCAATGGCCTGCTGGATATCTGCTTGATTTGACCTGTGTTCTGGGCCTGAATAAGCAGCAATTTCAATATTTTCCTTTCCAAGGTGCACTTCTTGTTCTAGTGAAAAGATCTCAGGTACTCATTCCGGTGAGCTGATATGTTGCAGTGACCTCAGATGGGGTTGCCCTGTCTGGGTTCTGAGCATTCGTTCCTCCAGCCACGTTAGTTCAGCTCTCAAATCTGAATTACTTAATTTCATGGCTTTATGCTCATAATGTGAAACACTGAGGCTACCATACCCAGTGCCGTGTCTGTAACTGTCCTTTCCAAATCTTGATAAAGTGTACTAGTCCAGAAAGAATTGCCGTCACTGTTTTGAAATCACCTGAAAGCAAAGGTGCCCTGCTGAGCGCTGCGTAACAGCAGATAGCTGCTCTATGCTTCCTTCATACTCTTTTCTCCTCTTTAGTAACCTTTGATTGCTGCTGTCAGTTGTACAAGGCTTATGAAACCTGATTTCTGGCTTCAACTGTGTGTGCATATCTCTTGTTATTGTCTATATGCTTAGGTAATCACTCATGTTGACAGAGAATTTCCCTTGTTCTTTCAGGTCAGAGACCCTCCAGTCATAACATTAATTTGAACAGTTTAAGAATGATCAACTACAAAAGCTGAAAACACCATTTGCTTTCTTTAAATAAACAGCTCATCTTCCTGCAACTGCAATACCCTCGGCTTATCTCTCTCACATATTATACCATAAATTTATGCTGTCTGTGAGCTCTAACCTCCTGGATGTTTCATAATTCTTCAGATTGCATCCTTGGCAACAATTCTGACTTGCAGCCTGTCATTAGTTATGTTGTCCAAGTATCTGAGATCAGATGCGGCGTGTTGAGAAGTTGATGGAGCTGGCAGAGTTGTAACGCTGCTACTACCGTAGATGCCTTTTGATTAATCAGTAGGAAAACTCTCTTTTTTCTTCAAATGGATTATTCTCTTAGTCTTCAATAATATGGATGATGATAGGTTTCAGCAAGGTCCTGATCTATGTGGGTTGTTTTTAACCCAGCACTGCATCAGAAGTGTTACTGAATCATATGGGATGTTTTCTTATCTTTCTTTTTTTTTTAGTTGGATCTTTGCATAAATGACACTTCGCAAAAACAATTTGGTCTAAACCCTTGCTTCAGGTTAAAACGTTCAGTTTTCCATGTCAGGCAGTCTGTTTCAAAAAGCTCTGGACCCCTAGAAGCAATTTAGCACCACGGCACCAGTGACAGGTTTAACTCTGGGCAAATGGGTGCTGAATTTGTTAATCTGTCAGCTGGACCTCTCAGCGTACAGCCCACTCATTCCTTACAGTTTCAAAGACATCTGGTGCAGCAGTATTTGCTTCTGGTTTATGCTTTACCTTCTCATTTGTGCGCTCATGCCCTTAATCTTTGGAATTTTTTTCTCAGATTGAGTCTTCCTGTGGTTAACATGTGGCTATTTTTCATGTGCAACCAGTGTTTTCCTGCTATGTTCTGGCTTCTAGAAGGCTGCTGGCTCTAGATCAGGTATCCATGGCTAAGAGGGGCAACAAAACCCAGCAGGGAGGTGAGCACGGGGTCAATTCACATGAAAGAGAAAGTGGTACCAAACCCAACTGCTGAAAAAGATCTAGGAAAAGCACAAAGAGTTAACGCTTTCTCTCCATTCGGCTGATGGCCTCTCAGATGGGGCTGCCAGTCTAGAGAATGATCATTTTGAGTGGCATTTTTTTCATTCTTAACATCTGCCCATCAGAAACTGGATTGAGATGCAACTCAGAAGTTGTTGTATAGCTCTCACATGGAAATAACACATTTTTCTTTGTGGTGTGACCTGAATTTGAGCTAGACACCTGAAGGCAGAAGGATGTATTTGGGTAACATTTCCAGGCAGATACTTGGAAAGTTTCCCACTCTTTTGAGTTGTAAAGTCTTTTTCTTTGGAATACATAAATTGAGTTTAAATAATCTCAAAATAATATCTCCTGTTCCTCCCCGCCTACACACACATACAAACTTTTCATCCATCAGACCTTTCCCTTTGGCTGCTCGTGGGTTTGTTGTATTCCCAGAAAACAGCCTCTGGATTGGGCTACACAAATAGCATGTGGAGTGCTCTGACCTAAAGATACAGAATTGAAGTTTAGAGATGTAGAATGCAGCAGGGAGCTTGCTGCAGCCCTTTGCAGCAAAGTAACATTTGTTCACTGCAGGCATGAATGTGTTCATTACAACGTCTTTGAAGTCAATCTAGTGAAGTAAGCATTTACCCCCCAAAAAAGTGGGGTTTGCAGCCAGGACTGGACGTTGCAGGGCCATTTCAGCTCTGATTAACTGATTTCTTTCCCATTATCTACGTTCAGAATATGTGTTTTCTTAAAATAATAGGCAAGACACATATTTGGGCTGCTGCAGTAGTAGAGGAGTTTGGATTCCAACCATTGATTTAAACACATGCTACCTGCCAGCAACTTAAAGGGGAGCTAGTGGTTGGTTTGGGTGTAAGACACAAACTCCTCCAAATAAACCCAAAATTAATAGCATGTCTCCTCCCACCAATTACTTAAGAGCAATTGGATGTTTTGAGACAAGTATTGAATTGTTATCAAAATGTCTCAATCTCTCAGCTCAGGCTTTGACATGTTCTATAAGGGAGTTTATTTCCTTAGCCAGAAATATGGCATTGAGTATTCCACTCAGTGACTTCCCACTCAAGTTATAGATTTTCTGTCAGAAAAAATAAAATCATGCTTGTATACAGCTACAATTAAAACATATGGCTCTGCTTTGGCATCTGTTCTTTTTTTCTATTTAAAGACTTGGAAGTGTATAATAAAAGGGGCAGTTCTATGACTGTAGTTTTTGTTAGGGATTTTGCACTGATATTACTATAGCCTTTCTTTAAGAGCTTTAAAAATAGTTCTTTTGGTCTCCGGATCATAGCTTCTTCATGAGATCTGTGACACCTGAATCAAAATGTGTTTGATTAAAGTGAAAAAAGACTGGATCTGGAAAAGGTTTTACAGTTTTGCAGCTTGATTAAGCTGAGTATTTGTGTAGCTACAGATACAACTGGAGCCCCCTTTTGCCCCTCTGAGCTTTCTAAATTGGAGATAAATAGTGTTACAGTTGCAGCAGTGTGAAAAAAACATACTGTCCTTAATACCTACCTAGGCTAAATTTGGACACCAGAAAGGGTGTCTGAGATTTGCATGTATTATTTCCTTCTGAGCCGTACACTTTACAGAGATGTAAAGCGAATCAGTTTTTTTAAAAAAATTGTTTTCCGTTTGGATGCCATTTTTACTTTCCGTGTTCCAGCTTCTGAGTTATCAGAGTGAGTGTTACAGTGTTATGGACACAAATATGGAAACTATCTTGGTTGTTTGGCAGTACCTTCGCACTCACTGAGCAAACACTAAGTGCCATCTGATTACTTTGACAAATCACAGCAAAGAATACAGTTTACAGTTGGATTATCAGAATCCACAGAGCAAAGCATGTGCTAACATATTCATCGCATTCAAAGATGAATACATTTGAGGAAATCACGATCTTCACATTGGTAATCTTTGAACCAAAGTAGGCTGAATTTAGTGAATAAGTTACTCATGAATTATTTGTTCAGCTCTGAAAACAACGATGAATCTTTTAAAAGGAGCAGTGATTTTTTTTTTTGATTAATAGTGAGCCTTGAAAGCATCTGGGTTGGATGTATCTGTATATTCACGTGTGATTGGAGTCTTTTTTTCACTAGCAGGATAATGATAGAAATAAAACTTCTACTGCCAAGAGGCAAATCCTCCCATTGAAGATGCTGGGACTTTGGCCGCCGATAAGAGAGGAGCAGGAATCCCCTACAAGTCTCTGCATGCTCGTAGTGGTCTGAGCAGAGTGCTGGCTAACGCTGGAAGCCAAGAAAGCAAATTCCATCAGACAAGTTTGCTGTGACACATCACAACAACAACATTGATAATAAACCCACCAACAGAGGCTGAGGGAAGCGAGCGCTGGCATTAACCTCTTTTGAGTTACTGTAGTGATCTGCTTTCCAGTTGTGGGATTCAGTGATCCAAGAGGCCTTCAAAACAGCTGCTTTGTAGCTATTAAATACCACAAAATGGGACAGGAGATCTCATGCTTTGAGGTCACAGGTGGAAAAAAATGCAAGACAGAATTCTGCACAGCTGACTGCAGTGACTGTAGGGGTGCTTGCCCGGGGCTCTAGCCATTGCACACTGGGACCTTAGAGAAATGGGCCAGGGATACAGCTCCCGTGGGGAAATTCCTACCTTAATCTTCTCTCTTTTTATTCCTTGCAGCCTTTTTCTCGTGCGCCTTTTTAAATCCATTTGCATTTTACTGCAGTTGTTTATCACAATGGATTCAAAGGAAGTTTACATTAAACGACAATATATATTGCTGTATCTCACTTTCACATTTGAAGAGTGTAAGTAGTGGTGGGTTTTTTTATGACAGCACAGTTTTGGCCCTCAGGTTTTTAAATCAGCGATGTCACTTTATGGCTTTTAATTTATATATTTTCAGTGTTCCAACCTGATGTATTTTGAGTGTAAGACATACAATGAGTGCTCAGTCTAAAAGTGTAGATTCATTGCTGTGACTCAGAGAAAGAGAATTACCATATCATAAATTCTTGGTAATCTGTCTTTCCTAGGGCACCTACAGTTTTTACCATCTGCTCATATCATCTTCTCCCTTTTGGCCAAGTTGAGTAGTCAGCTCCTTGAAACAGCAGAGATTTTCATTATATTAATGATTAGAGAAGGGTGGAGACATGAGCAACAAACATATCAAAAGTGTTTTCTTTTCAAATGCTCTTTGATTTTTAGCTGTTTGTTGTTCTTGCAAAACCTTTTCCACTTACTGCCCTTCGTGAGTGCCCTACCTTCCAGAAGCTTCCTCCCTTGCTGTTCCTCAGGGAAAATCTGTTTCTGTACTGGTTTTGAAAGCTATTTAAGATGCTGCTTTGTCTTGTGCATACTGCTTCTATGGAGAGAAGTTAGAGGAGTATTTAGTTGGATGCAGGTTAAGTCACTCCCATGGCTTTTTTTTGCCTTGTAGACATACGTTTTACATTGCCATCTTTTGAGAAACAGTATTACTTTAAAGCTGAAGATCTGAATTACTGTCACCGTGCTTGAGTGCATCAAGATTTTAGACACTTGAAAGGACAGTTATTTTATTAACTTTGACCTGCCTTCAGAGAAAAGCCATTTTGACAGTGGATATTTTTTAAGGTGGCCCTGGTGATGGAGAAGAAATCAAAGTTAGGTGCTGGAAGTAGCCGGGAGTTGTAGGACAAAAGGTCACAATACAACTAAAGCAGAAGGATGAAAAGGGAGGATCATGGTGGGAATTGCTCCATATTACTTTCCAGGGAAAAGTTACATCTATATGGAAACTGTGTAATGAAAGTGCCAAGGGAAGAGGGAAACAGAAGAGAAAAGTGGACGTTCAAAGGCCCAGGAAAGACTCCCAGTTTGAGGCCTGGAGAAGAGGATGCTGTTTTCGTATTCAAAGCGAGACCTTAGCAGGAAGGTAGAAGAACACAAAAAGCCTAGGGAAAGAGCTGGAAGCATGTTTTGTTTAGCCTGCTTTTTTAGTTTAACCTTGCAAGGCTAAGATGTGGCTTTGGATGGAACACTTCAGCCACAGGAGCTTGTCTGAAACAGCTGGAGGAAAAGCGGAAGAAGGTAAAAAGATGCAAGAAATTTTATCGGTTAACATCTTGTTTTAACATATATATTTGGGCCTGTGGAGGTCTTGATAGAATATTTGTTAAATATGAAAATCTGTTAAATGATCTCTCTGTGCCCAGTTCAACTTTGTCATGATAACTGTGGTCCTATCAGGTTATTTCTCTCTCTTATTATTCTTACTTTTAGTTAGAGTTAGCAGCTCATATTATCCTTATGTGAGCATGCTGCTGAGCAAGTTTTGCCTGGAGGAATATTTGTAGAAATATAATTCTGGAGTTGTATATAAGTACATGTGGGATCCAGCTGTTGGATTTCCATTAAGAGTTGCACCAAAAGCACTAATCAGCTATTGTGTCACAGAAGCATGACCAATGATTTACCTGAGAGCTGGAAATAGATTTAGATGTATTGAGCAGGGAATTTCTGTTATTAACACTTTATAATTTGTACCCTAACTTTTTATTCCAGAAAAATAGTATTAAATTTGCTTTAAGATTGAAGAAACTGATAGAAATAGCCTGCAGCTCATGGTTGTTTTTCACAGGGGGGCAGTTCCATCACAGTATTTTCTTAGTTCCAACTTCATTGTTTAGACAGCTACCACATCGTCTTGGTTTTCAGGAAAAAAAGAGACTTATCAATCAAAAAAGAGTACAATTACAGAAGGGCATTTCTTTTGTCTCTTTCTTTTTCGAAGAGGGAAGCTATTCTCACTTGGATCAAATCTTTGAATTTGGCCTCAAGTTACTATTATTTTCTCTTAGTGCTTTTCTTCTGCAACCCACTGAGTGCTTGGTAGAACCAGCCTGCCTGTGCCAGCATCTCTTCAGGAGTGTGTGTGTCCCTCTCTGTTTTGGGGCACGGAGCAGGTTGCACCTGGGATGGTGCTGGGTCTGTCACTGAGCGACAGTTTGCGTGCGTCAAATAGCTTCCTGCTGATCCTGGTCCTAAGTAGATGGAGTCAGAAAAGATTTTACCATTCCTCATTTTTGTAATTTTGAGTGCACTTTGACAAAAAGAAAGATACTCCTTGCACTTACACTGCTGTATCACATGGCTTGCATCAAATTTCCTGAGAGCTGTTTGCTACCTCTAGGATTTAACACCAGATGTTCTGATCGCAACTTTTTTTCTCTGAGCTCAAGTGCTCCGTAAATGCTTCCCTTGTTCTGTGTGAGAGAAATGTGTGACATATGTCACTCTAGAGCCTGATTTATCTGTCTGTTCCTCGTAAAGCTTCAGGGAGATGTTAGCTAAGTGAATGCTGGAAGGGGGCTGCTTCAGCTTCTTAAAGTAGAAAAACTGACAGTGGAGCTGAAGGCTTTTGTTGAAATTCAGTGTGTGTGCCCCTTCCATGGCCCAAGCCAGAGCTAGCAGTGAAGTCTTGCTTCATTAGGTCTTGCAGTCTTTAGTGGAAAACCAAAACCTCTCACTAAGCAGGGAAAATTTTGTGAAGTGACTAAGACTGTTCCTCTCAGTCTGTTGGTGACCACTTCAGGTTATACCAGGTCTGTATCTTATTTTAGTTACTCCCGCACTCTGAAGTATTTTGAGGAGTGTTTTTGGACCATTTTGGAAATTGTGGAGAGTTTGGCGCAAAGGCACTGTATTTTCCATATTCAAACACCCAGTGAAACAAGGATGGAAGTAAAGGCTTCCAAAGCAGTCTTGGAAGATTTATGAGTGAAGAGTTAACACGCTGACCCTCAGATAGAGGTGGGTAGAAATGGCTGTGGGAATACACTTTGAAAAATATTTTGCCTGCACAAATAGTACTTTTTGCAAAACTAATGTAGAGTTCAATAATCTGTAATCTTTCACGTCTCAGATTGCGAGTTTTAATAGCCTATTAAAAAGCCCTAAAACTCCTTAATTCATTAAGGCGCAGGTTCCCTTCTCTACATGTACACGGAGTACCGACTGTCACTTGTTGTGGTTCCACCTATGGAACTATCACATATATCAATACCTCATTATATAGGTCCCTTAGCAGCAGATAAATCAGATTGACTTTGACTTCTTTAGTAAAACGTTATCATTATTTTACAGTTGGGAAACTGAGGTCTGTGAGATCTCCTGGGTCCCCCTGCAGTTCTTTACGCATTAGATCATGCTGCCTGCTTTCTACAAACATAGATACTTTTAGAATGGAAGCCTCCTCTAATTAAATCCATTCCTTCTCCCTCGCACACAGGAAAACTGCAACTGCCAATGTGGCTACGGGAATGGGAATTGTGAATTACTCGGTGGAGTGGATTTGCATAATTTGGGTTTTTCATTCCTTTTCAATATCTGAGTTCCATTAGCTGAGCTGACTTGGGGTCGAATGCCTGAAGCATTTCAGGCACCCGAAAGCTACATAAAGGCCATAGTTAGGATCCTTAGGGAAATAAAAGCAACATACTCTATGCAGAAGGATCACAAGTTTCTCTGCTTGTGACTTGCCACAGGACAAAGGGGAGAGGTATGGGATAAAAATCTGTTGAACTCAGGGTTGTGATTCATTCGTACACTTCCAGCGGCTGAAGTAGCACAGAAACCAACTGAACCAGAGTTCCTGCTGAAGAGCAGAGAAGGGCCAAGGGACTTTCTGTTTCTCTTCAGTGTTGTAAATGAGGTTTCTGTCCCTCTAACTCTGCTTTCTTGGCTTTCTCAGGGAATTCTCAGAACCTAGGTAAGTATTCCCTTGTATCAAACAGAGGAAGAAGCAATCAATCTCTAAAGGAAAATGTATAAGAAAAAAATTACAAGCATCACGACAGGTTTGCAAACAGAATGGCATAAAGCTTACCAGGCTGACATGTCAGCACCTTCCCAGAGGAAATATCGGGAAAGAATTCAACAGGGAGCATTTTTATATCTGAAGGGGGAATGTGGAGTAGAAATTGGAACCACATTTTTTAAGCAAGTGTATTCCAGGAAACTTACAAATATAAGTTCCAAAAAAGCTCAAATAAAGCCCCAGTAAATAAAGCTCAAATAAATTCCCTCTGTTTTACTTTGTAAAATGAGGAAAGTGAAGCTTTAGCTAAGGCAACAGTTAGCTGACACGGTGTGACTGTGGATCAGGCAGCCCAGGGGGCTGTTGTGCAGCTCTGGTGGAGAGGGGAGGGTTGGTGAGGAAATGGTTAGAGATGCTTTGTGGACATGCAGCATGAATATGTCTTTATAGAGAGTGAAAGAGCTAAAGGGAAGATGGCTCCTTGGCAATAAACACGCGAGGGGAGTGCTTCCAGGTGCACGGGGACGTGGGACTAGGAGGCTAGCAAATGGGCTTGGGGCACTTAAAGTTGTGCGTTACACCCGCAACCTTATATCCCAGTCCCTAAATTTAATACCTGCTTCCTGAGAAAAATTACTGTGACATCTTTGTTCAAAACCTTCCAAGAGTTGATGTGCTACAAACAATCTTAGAGAGAACCTAAGTGCTCCTAAAACTGTGTCTCAGCAAAGGGTAAGAGCAATAGAGGCTTTAAAATGTTAAAACCTTGTTTAGAAGTTAGTTGCAAGGAAAACTGGTATTAGAAGGGCTGCTTCTGAAGTGATCCAATGAACTGGTTTCTGTGGGAATGGTGATGTTATCTGCTGGAGTCGGCTGTGGTTTATAGTGTTAAAGATTTCTCAGAGAAGCTGTACTTAGTAGTTTCTTACGTTAAGAAAATAATCATGATCTGGATTTCCAGATTCCTACTTTCACAGCAGAGGTACATTGTCTGTAATTGAAAGCCTGCCCTTTTTCCATTGGAGCACAATATATTGAATCTCATTAAATGCTGTTATGGATGTGTGGGAACCGAAGTGGAGACTGTCATGAACACCTTTCACGTCTGTGCACACTTGAAAGGCACTAAACCTGTTAACATATTCCTAAATATCTCATTTCTGATTTTACCTCAGTAGATATGAATTTCAAACTCCAGTGGTGGTGCCAGCGACATTGTGCTACTTTTATATACAGTATTTTCTTAGGTTGTTTAACAACTTTATCTAATGGCTGTAAACGAAAGGAAAAGTGTCCCACTTAGACTCCAAGGAGATTATAGTTTCACTTAGCTGAAGACTGTCAGATATGAGAGCAAATCTGTGACCAGAGTCAGGGAGTATAGTAATAAAACATCAGTCCCCGTTTTCTTGATTTTTATTTTAGTTCTGTAATTAAGGAGATACAATCTGTTTAAAGCAACTCATTCATGCTTCATATTAAATACTGAATGATTCCCATACAACTCCAAGCATATACTCTGTAGTTTATTCTACCTAGGAAATAATCAGAAAAATAAAAGAGTTTTTTTTACGCAGGAGAGACAATCAGTATTCAAGTCCTTGCACTCTTGTTGGCTTAGTAATATTTGTCTGGATCAGTTCTTCTGGGAGGATGTGTGAGCGTGGGGTAGGAGGATGGTGAGAGATCTGGAAATGCAGCAGCTTAGGCAAGCGCGGCAGTGAGAGCAGGCAAAGCTCTAGGTCAGTGGCTGGCAGATGGCTTATGAGCTGAGGAGGCTGCTGGCAGATGGTATTGACAGTGTGGACAAGACAAAGATTTTGGCTACGGAAAGGGAGCTTTGGAAAGACGCTAGAAGTCTATCTTTCCTGATAAGAACTCTGCCCAATTTGGATGCGCATCACATCTTGTTTCTTTCTTGCTTTTTCTTTTTTCTTTTTGAAAAGGTAGAGAGGCTTTGGTGCCGTAGGAAAGAGAAAGTGACTGAAACAGAGAATCTGAGGACTGTTATTTGGTCTAGCTCCCAAATTCTGACCATTCAATGACAACAAAACCCCCTTACTATGTGTAATTGGCACGTAATTATTTGTGATTACTAGTCTGATTCCTTTGCTTCTCTCACTGTTACTGAACTAATTACGCCTCTTATGCAACATTAGCAAATTAAATCATTCCAATTATCCACATTTATTTCCTTTTGCTTTCTCTACTGCCACAGTTCCTTCTCCTCACCCTGTGTGACGGTGCCTGTCACGCTTTCATTGCAACCTACTTTCTTCTTAGGCAATTAGTGGGTGCTCGGGCTGGGCCCCAGGCAAAGTTCTGAGCCCAGCGAGTGGCTAAAGCGGCTGCTTGCACACCTATAGCCCACCTGGAACCCTTGTAGCCCACCTGGGACCCCTATAGCCCACCTGGAACCTGTGCTGTGGCCAAGCGAGCAATGGTGATGGGCAGTGTGCAAATCACGATGTGTACCCATGAATTCAGATGGCTCAAAGGCAGAAAGCTCATAACTCTGAGAGACTTGGAGAATGGGGAATTGCTTCAAAGTAAGAACTGTTATTTTAGACACATAGAAAAAACAGAGTCCTAGTACTCCATTACTGCGCAGCTTGGTGTTTGTGCCCTTTAGGACACCAAAATAGAGAGGGCACTAAACCCTTAAGCAAGCTGAAAATACTCTAGGAAGGTTCCTGGTCTGCTATAGAAATGTTTGCTGACAATGAAACTCTAACTGGTTTGGCAGAAATGAGAGCTGAGGATTTTAGAAACATGGGATACGTCTCCCTTGGTGTGGGAAGGAACCATCCTGCTGATGCTTTGCTGGGTGGGAGGTAGCTTTCCATCAGGCACCTAACAGCCCTTAATTGCCCTGATGAGCTTTATCTGGGACCTCCACACATCCCACCCGTGGGCCTAGCTGGATATTTAAGTTCAGGCTGGGTTCTCTGTGTCTGGTTTGGGCTTTGGTAGAGGCATATGCTGCTTTCCAGCTCAGATGCAGCTGTACCTGTGCCCGACCATGGGCTCTGCTGCAGCTCTCTCTGTGTCCAGCTGTGGATTCTGCTGCTCTGGACACCTTGGAGAGTGGCTGCCACTCACTACGCTCTGATCTTTGTGTGAGAATGTGGCTTGAAGCCTAAAGTTGGGTTCTGTGTCTTAACTTTTGTAGAGTTTAGTTGAGGTTTTAAGAGCGAGGGCGCAAAAATGGTCCTGAGCTCAAAGTGCTGGGCTCAGCCCTCGCTTTCTCAAGGCCAGGAACTTGCACCCTCGATGTGGGGCCAGAGCTGGGCCCCACCGAGGCTCACTGAGCAGCAAACAAACTTGTTTCACTTGGAGATGTGCTAACAGGCAAGTCACTAGTCAAAGAGCTTTGCTTACTGCCTGGGAATAGTTCCTGCTCTCTTCCATTCTCCTTCCTAAAACTGCAAAGCGCTCTGCTCTCTAACAACCGGCTGTTGGTGTGGGACACGGGCTTTCTGTTCATCTCTGTGGGGATAATCCCCTGGGTTTTGGTGCCACATCTGATATAAAAGGTACTAGTGGTACTTCTGGATGCCAATTCTGTCATTCAGTTTCCTGTATTTAATATGCTAAATCAAAAATAATGTCTGTTTACTTAAATGCTTGACTGTAAATCAACTTTTCTTTGTGCAGCTATAGGTAATGCCGTGTTTTATTTCCTGCTGTCACAACATCTTCCTTTGTTACTATCAAGTCTGCTGCTACTGATTTTCAGACAAAACGGTTTTAAACAGTAATTCAACTGAATATGTGTTTGTAGTGTTTAGCCTTGGGAAAAAAGCATGATATCCTCGCAGTAGGAGGTTCCAAGTAGGATCAGTAGTAGATATAGGACAGGATTATGAAATAACTTTTCAGCAAGAGTCCAGTGGGAGCTGGGAGATGTTACTGTTTTCTGCTTAGGCCTTAAACTTGGTTTCAGTGTTAGAAATCTTAAGGCCATAAAAATTTAGAAGGGAATACAGAGCAAGCTTCTGTCCAAGCTTGAAGAGTGAAGCAGGGAGCTGACAAGCATGGAGAATATTTGTATGTCTCAGACTGTCTTTTCCATGTGCAGAGCTGAGAACAGGTGAAAAATGTTGGCAATTAGCCACAGAAGGGGTTTGTTTCCTTCCTTAACAGGTAAGGACCTTGCTTCATAGCAAGGCCAGGATCAGGCATTTAACCTAAGATATTTCCTCAAGAAACAATATTAGTGGCTCATGTGCAGCAGAAAGGCCTAAACTGGACTTCTTAGGGTAGCGTTTGACTGAACATCCAGCACTGCTGAGCTCTTGCGGCAGGACTATTAGAAAACCCCTAAATCCTCCAAAATTGTCTGTAGGATGACCTGACCACATACTGCATTAGCGCACGCTGGAAGCAGGATGGGTCCTCTCTGCTTGTTTGAGTCTGTGTTCCAGTGCAACAAGTTTAAATGACGAGTGACTCAAATCACACTTGCTTGTAGGTCAGTATCCTTGCTGATTGGTAGCAGTAAAGAACACTGTATGTTTGCGGCGATATGTGATATTTAGGATGGATGAGTGGTCTTGCACAGGTCTCTTCCTGAATTTGACATCTGCAGATATATAAATCTGCAGGGTCATGAATAAGTGAGGGAAGTTCATCAGCCAGGCTCTGCAGCAAGCCAAGCAACTGCCTGCTTCCCTCTGCTTCCCTTAGGAGAATGTAAATGATACGGAAAGAATGACTTCTACAATTTTATTTCTAAACTTGCTCTTTTCTCTCCCTTTAGATGTGAGCAGCAACTGCAAGATTTAGAAATTGGTCAAGAGGAGTTCTGAGTGAGTGTTGTATACTCTTTATTTGATCTTAGTAGGGACTGCTTAAGACTTCCATCAATTCTGGCAACTAGAATGCTTAAACACCAGCTTTTAATTACTTAAGTGCAAGTTGACGATGGAGTGTTATGTGGTAATAGTCTGCAAAAACAGGTGAATTTCAGTCAATGCTTACTAGCTGTACTGTACAAGTAATGTATTCTTAAAATCAGAAACTAGCCTCCTATTTGACATGTCAGTGTTATAGCAGCTGTTAGTTCTATACTACAACTTACTCCTGCTTAATGAAACATTCTAGCAGTTACAAACTGTGCCCTGCCAGTGGTTCTGTGGTGATTTGGTACTCTGCTTTTAAGAAAGTGAAGTTTGTAAGTTCCATGCTTGTTAAATTCGTTGGCATCTTCATGACAAGATATTCTTGGTGTTAACTGCACTTCTCAGGTACTGCAATTCTGGGAGCACGATTACAATGTTTAGTGTGATTCTGCCATCTATTATCACCAACACCACCTACTTGTGCAGAGCTGTAGCAGTGGGCGTGATGCTATCTGCTTCACATTATTGGCCTACAATTCCATACAGAAGGAGAAAATAAACCCCAGACTTGCAATAATGTGGATATACATTTTAATTTAGTTTTAGGTTTAGTATCCATATTGCTAACTCAGGAATGGTTTTTTGCAATGGGAAATTTCTTTCACCTGGAGAAGTGCAACCCTTTCCTCCCCTGGTGCGTGTGGCTGCAGTCATGGTGGTGTTTGATGAGCAGGTGATACCGTTCAGTGCACCAAAACCTCTTCACTTAGTCAATGTAACATACATTGCTGCCTAGACCTCTGTGTCACAGCTAGCTTAATTGCTGTGACCCTAATGAATCCTCTTTTCCAGCTCAAGGCAAAAGGAACCAAATAAAATACATGCATCTTTCAGAATGCCATAGTGGGGAGGAGCAGATGCTATCCAAGTGCAAGAGCTTACCTTGTGATCTGAACAGGGTATGAGATAGAACTCTTGGTAGATCTTCTCAAGCATAAAGCAATATTCGTTAGCCCGATCATGTTACCATACCATGTTACCGTACGCACCAGAGACGATGGCAAATTCTCTGTAACTGATGCTAAAAGATGCAAATATTTTCTTTATTTTGTACACAGTGATGAAAAGTTGTGATAGGTTCCAAAGACTCCTTTTATGATAGCAGCCATCTGGTAAAATAGAGACATAATGTGTGCAGGATGGCTTACAATGTTAAGGTAGGGTAAAATGCTGCCAGGCTTGCTCTTGTTGTTCCTTGCTGCTCAAGCACAGTCCCGCACTGTTTAACCTCCTCTCGAGTCACAATTGATCTCATATTCATTAGCCAATATTAATTTTCAATTAAACTATGACCAGATTTGAAGCCATGTAAGGCACTAGACTTGTCGGCATTGCAGGGTTTCACTTTGCTCAAGGATTAGCACTTAGCTACTTGGTTTCTTCACCTCCTTATGACCTTTGGTACTTTTAGAAAGAATGAGGAGGAAGGTCCTGTGTCTCGCTTATTTTTTGTTCCCGAGTTCCTCGCAGCCTTTTCAACTTTCACCATTCTCCTAGAATCCCTGTGTGAGTCTTTTGGCCCCTCTGCCTTGGTTCATTATTGCCCCTCAACAGCGCTTTGCAGCCTTCCTCTTCGGTAGCCGGCGGAGATCCTTTGCTTGGCCCGAAGGTAGGAGGCCACATGTACGCTGTCCTGTCTGGACTCAGTTTCCACTGGTGAGGCCAGTTATTCTGTGACAGGTGTATGTATAATTGTTATTGCAGAGAAGAATTTAAATTACAAAACGACTTTAATTCCCTTACAGCTAATCTCAAAGGAGCATGAGCTTAAATAACCTTGGCTAGATCTTGAGCTGCATAATGTGTAAATAAGTCTCATAGCAATACATAAACACATGAAGCTTATATTCAAGTTCAAATAGCCTCATTTCTTGCAGTGTGACTGGGGAGCAGTAAAGGGAATGGGGTCTTCTAATGAGACAAATGGTCCCTCTGGGAGGAAGAACTGTTTCTCCATGCAGGGACTAGTGTGTTTACTAACTTTATATTATGTTCTGTCCATACTACCATAACATATAGTAAGTGGTAGTTTCCTTTGACCTAGTAAAAGATGAGGATGAGATGCACATGATGACTTAATCAGATCTGTCAGCTGTCCTTAGTTCTATTGGTAGGACTCGATGATCCAATGGGTCTTTTCCAGCCTGGTGTTTCTATGATTCTCTTAAGTATGGAACTTAGGATGTCTGGGTGGAAGCAGCAATTTTGGGTGAACTTTCTTATACTGTCGGTTGGGTATGGAAGGAATCTTTGTACCTTCATTCCTCTGGAGCACATCTGTGGAATTACTTGAAGTTGCTTTGAGATTCTGTCCTGCTGATGGCTGATATTCATCTGTACAGAAGCAAAATACCAGTGCCGTTTGAAAATTAGATTGGATGAGATTGGATGTGCCCAACTCAGCTAGAGCAGATAAAGTGCAGTAAAAATTGAGGAAAATGGTAGACAATGTTTGCAACAGGAGTTGTGTGTTGCCAATATTGCCCTCCCACAGGGAGATTATTTCCTTAATTTCTGTCCTGTGATTGTCTTTAAGCCAGGCTGGCTGTAGGACAATGACAGACCAGCTGTTACTAGAGAAGGAAAATCTTAGAAAGCTTGGCTGGAGGCACGTGGCCTTTTATTCTCCAATGTTAACATCACTCTGTGTTTTGTTACTTCATACTTTGACTGCAGAGACAGGTTTGACATGAGCTTACAGGCTGATACTCTCCTCAGCTCAGGCTTAGGAGGTCAGGGCCTGTCTGATGACCTGTTAGGAGAGGACTCTGCACAAGAGTCATAACTCCAGTGTTTCAAACTCAGCTAAAACACAAAATCATGGATAGGGTTAGCTTTGCCTGAAGAACTTAAGATGACTCAAGTAGACCAACTTTGTCTTCAAAACATTTTTCTTCAAGTAGTTGTGGCTTGAGGAAAGTCATTCCCAATGGAATTCCCATGAGGCTCCTGGAAGTGTTACCGGCAGATTATCCACCTTTATATCTGCTCTAGATCACTTGTCACATCTTGCACTTCTCTCCCAGAACCCTGATGGTTCCACTAAGGTTCTCCTGTTGTCTCCCACTCCTTTCTTCAACCTGCACACAAACTTTGGAGTGAGTCAGCTCCCCCGGGCAGGTACATACTGTTCTGATCGCAGCAGCCTGTTCAGACAGTTGCCTCTGTGCAGCCGGGAGGATTTATGGGGCTGGCACAGCACCTGCCCTCCCCTTCAGGCGGGGAAGGGCAGGTCTTAGCAGAAAGGATCAGGAGGCTCTCAAGACACCCGCATAGCACCTTGCCCTAGCCTGTAGGTTTTGGCCAATCTTCTCTTACCTCCGTTACCTCAAATCGTGTGCTGTGTTCTCGGTGTAGCAGCCAGATGTAGGGATCAGGAGAGAAGAGGGAGGAAGGTGGCTGGTGGTGGTGATGAGAGCTTCCAGTGTGCTGCCTTTCTTCTTCTTCTGTCCCAGGTTTGTCTGAAAGTACAGGGAGAGATGTTGTTTCGGTTACTTCATGATCTGACTGGGTTTAGTAGCTTCTGCCTCGTGCTTTACTTGAATGTGCGCAAGTAATGTCTGAAAATATGGTCATGAATGATGTTAAGTGTTTAATGGTGTATTAAAGTTTTGGGGAGATGCTGCAATAAGTGCATGAACACTGAAGAAATCTGAAGCAATGTGCAGAATGGATGGGAAAAGCTGAACTATGGCTTTATTGGGGATGGAAGATACTGCATGGAAATTAATGGAAATTTATAGGGTGCATCAAATGCATTTATTTTATAAACAAACCTCCATGGGGAGATCTAATTCTAGTTATCATTTGTTAAGGTATTGATGTTCACAGTGGGAGTACTGGGAGGTGTTTCTACTTTATCAGCTTCTTAGACTAGATTATAGAAGCTTGTAGTGCTTTTTTTCTGTCCTTGATGATATTGGTATAAGCTGGCACACTGAAAAAAGCTTAGAAAGCCAGATACATTCAAACACTTTTTAAAAGCTAAGATCCTGGGCAAAGCTGCAAAGTTTTCAGATTTCATTGCACAGTTGTTTTCTAAACTAGAGTGAGAGAAATTCTTTCCAGAACTCATTCTTTCCACTTTGGCTACTTGAACTGCAAAGAACAGCAGTAAAGAATATTTTTTAAATTGTTTTCTTTACCCAGATCTTACAAGGGAGAAAAATGTTAATCTGAATTTGGGCCTGTTGGGCTGTTTGTATTGCAAATGCTTTTTGCAGTTAATTCTTTTTTCAATAGTTTACTTACAGCACAAGACATACTTGAATTGCATTTTGTTGTTAACTAATGTATTTGGAATCCCAAAAATAAGCATAAGTAACTCTTAGGAAAGGCAATATACTATTTCAGTAGATATTTAGTGCCTTGAAACCAGTTAAAAGAAACATATTTATGTAGTCCTCATTCCAAAATTAGCATATGCTATGTGAAGTATTCGTGATTAAGTTCTACTCATGATTCAGAAAGTATTTCAAATTAATTCACAAATGGACCTATGTTAATGGACACTTTTGCAGCAGTACTGGTACAGGAGTTTTCTAGGAAAAGAATGAATTGAATGTCTTGTGAAATGGCCAGTTCCAGTGGTTCTGTTTTTCAAATGCAAGTCTCTCATACCAGCCGCAAGAAATAAAGCTAATGTATTTCCCAAATTTAAATTGCGATACAAGATGTCTGTTTTCAAGTAATGGCAAATAAATAAATGAAACAGGACCACTGGAAAAGAATGTGAAAGGAATTGGTGTGCATTGCAGCAGGATCTCAAAGAAAACTGAATTTTGCAGAGCTTTAATTACTAACTAGATTCAAGATGGATCTGTATATAAGCTAAACAATAGATACAAAAGAGCATTATGTGGAACATAACATGCCTCTAACCATTGTTTGTTCCACTTGATTTGAAGTTCCACATAACAAGATGCCATTTGGACTGGAGATTTACTGCATGCCTTACCTTTAGCAGTTATGCAGAAATTTTTTAATAATTCATAGTCATTACTCCAATTAGACGATAACTACTCCTAAGCTTTATTTTTTTTTTCCTAGAAATCTATTTTTATATATATATTTCAATGTAGTAGATTATAAACTTGCTGCTTTTGGTAGCTGGAACTGAATAACAAAAGTAGCTTACTTGGAAAACCTTCTTGCATTGTTTACCTTTAAGATTTCAGACATGATATATCTTAAGATAACTGATTTATATGTATGCACATATATACGTGTTTTGCATCTGTCTTACTTGTGCATGATCTTTGAGTTAGGCTGGGCAGTAAGTGCATCTGAAGCAATTGTAACTCCTTTGGGATGAGGACTTTTTCATTTTCATTGTGACTTATGCAGTGTTCAGGTAGAGGGCTGCGGTTGAACATGTGGTAATTAAGATCGCTTTCAAGTTTTCCTTTTTCGATACATGGCTTGGTTCTGTGAGGTGTGTGGAATAGCCTGGATGTTGGGTTGCTACGTGTGGGAGGGAAGGTGAATCCCAGTGGTCTGGCTTTCTGTCATCCCTTTGAAAGGAGTTCCCAACATTGGCTCTGTAGAAATACTTTTCCTTCTGGCTTCTAGGTTAATAGTGGAATATTGTGCCTGTTGTAGCAGTTGGGAGTACATCCAGGTTGGCAGTGGGGGTCTCTTGCTTACAAACAGGCAACTCGGGGCTGTTTTAGGGCCAGACATACCTGAAGTGTTCTCATAGCTGGAAAAAGCATCCTCGCTACTCTACTTACATAGCTCTCAACACTTGACTGGCAGGCTCTAAGTAATACGTAAGAAGCTCTGAAGTGAAGGTGAGCGCAGCTCTCTGCAGCTGATGGGATCTTGGGTCAGCATCAGGCAAGCAATTGTTGACAATTCCCAGATGTAGCGAGTTAATGAAATGGAAGCTTAATAAAATCACAGGCTGGGTATCTTGTCCTTTCTTCTGAGGGTCCAGAACAAGCCAGACCTCACAGTGTAGATGTTGTGCCGATTACAACATCGTGTCCAATATTTTCCTGCTATTAAATAGTCTACTGAATTAATTCCATACTCAGGTTTAGAGGATGTAGCAATTAAAAGAAATGAGCTGTGTTTGTGTCCTTGTGCAAGCAATTGTAGCAACGTAATAGCAGGTATGAAAGGGCCCTATTGCTTTCTGCAAGCAGTGGGTGTTTATTTGTGGAACAAACGGTGCTTATACATAAATCTGTGATCTGTGTTTGAAATTCAATAATATCATTCATCTATATTTGCAAAAATATATTTCCCTCTCCAGAATGGCTCACGTGAATTTCTGAGAAAACTGCCCAAGAAAATGGGTAGTAAGACACTTTCCAAGAAAGAAGGAAAACTGCTTTAAGACCATCTGCCCTGTATTGTTAGGGAGGAGATGGAGCAATGCTCTTTTGATTCATTGTCCCAACCTCTTCTAGCCTTTTTCTTTCCTTCCCTCTCTACTTCAGCTTGCAAAGAAACAGCAGCAGCTTAGGTGATTGAGCAAGAAGTGACACAACAGGGAAGGTGACACAATCGGTGCGAAGGACCAGAAAAACTCAGTAGTGAGGCTTTTTGCCCTGGACAGGAATGTGAGACACCTACAAGGGAACTGTGAGGCAGCCTTTCTGAAACAGTAATGCAGGTGGTGGTGGGGGGGTTCCTTTCATAATAGAATAGAAAGTATAACAGGTTGTTTAATTGAAAGTAATCCATAAGCACACATTATGTATAAAACCAGGAATAACTGGGTTGTTAGGAGAAAGATCAAAGAGTGATTTATTTTTTTTACATTCACCACTGGTTTCATTATAAAAATGCATGATTCATTACACTTTTGAGTGTCATGTGTATCTGCTGAATTTGCAAATTAAGCAGACATCAATACAAAAAAGATGATGTTTATTGGCATAAAGTAGCAGGTTGTGCCAAATTTAGAGCATGAACTAAAAAATAAGTCTCACGCTTGGATCTGATGAAAAATAACTGCATTATTATAACTACTGGTTAGGCACACGTAAGACTATTTGGACAAATGTGAAATGAGGGTCCCTGCTTTAAGTGCCTTGCTTTCTGTGATTCCAGTACAAGGGGAGGCAGCTCTTGTTCAGGTGGTGGGACTTGCATGGACAGTAAACTGTGTTGGTCCAGTTCTTTCAGGACTTGCTCCGTGTTGGTCCCGGCAGTGCCTGAAAGCTACTTGTTTCAAGGCTGCAACCACTACCTGGTCAGAGACTAATCAACAGTGTAATTTTGGAGTCCTAACCAAGATTTATGAGGCCAGAATAGGGAACAGCCATGATCATTTTCACTATCATAAGAGTCTAGGGAAAAGTGATTAAAAAAAAGGATCTGCCGTTTGCTTCATTCTTTATGGCCAGTGCTGTCAAGGGAAGGTCAGTGGATGCCCACCCATCAGTACATAAAGGTGATAAATATCAGATCATCTTTTGTGTGTATTTTGCTTGTAAACGCTTTCTGCTGATGTATATATGTTTAGTTTTGAATTGGATGCATTGAAACACACAATTCCTCTCCCTCAGCTGCTTTATGTGTGTCTTGCGAAATAAATGTGTAGAGTTTTATGATGCGCTGTCTCTACAGATGCCCAACCTGAAGCGTTCCAGGATGAAGGGAAGAGCAGAAGGCAAGATTGTCCTGCTTGTATTCAGAGCAGTTTTGGCAGGCTCCAAAGGCATCTCTGTCCAGTTGCGTTAACTTAAAGGAAAACTGTTCTTGAGGGGACTGGGAGACCTTCAGAACAGCAGTGGCCCAGGTAGGAGAAGTGCAGTTCGAGGCAGATGTACCTGCTTCCCTCTGGGTCTGTTGTGGGAGGTCCAGGACCGGAGCCCTCTGGGCTTCCCTCAGCCACTGCTTGCTCTCTTTCTAGCTTCAAGCTTCCCAGAGGCTGAGCGCCAGAAGTTGCTTTACTTGGCATAGAAGCGTTCCCGACCACGTCACGTTCTTTACGCAGCCCTTACCGCTTACCCGGTGCTCTGGAGATAACCACAGTGTCTCCTTGCCAGTGTCAATCTGTTGCTGTTTGCTGCTGGACTCAGTCCTGTTACTTGACCTGGAGGGCAAAGGCAGCACCAGGTGAGTTTTTGTGACTGGTGCTGCCAGGTTTTGAGTGACGTGGGGAGCAGCACCTTTTCTAGCAGCTGTTGGTAAAGCAGCATCTTGAAGGAACTGTTAGCTGTGTTTGGTACAGAGAGAAGAACGTGTTTCAAGTGAGTAGCTTCCTGCTAGAGGAGGTAGAGTAAGGTAACTTATCCTTTACTGGATAAGTTAACACATTTGTGGGAAACTTCTGAGCAGCACGGTAGGAAAGAGGAGTGTACAAGCGACTCTAGAGACAAGACACCACAGGCTGGGTTTCAAAGATATGCAGTGTTTAATTACTGTGCTGATATCAACATAATCACAGTATCCATCCAGTGCCATTTTTAAGTGTATTCAGGGCGGTCTGGATCAGGATACAGTCCACACCTGTGTTCAAGTTTGCTTAACAGTATTATTTTTGAGGTGTGACTAAATAATGTTAAATATTTGCATAATGTCTTTTACCTGGGAAATTCATGTAACTACTGGAAATTAATTTAAAGCAGATAACTGCTTTCACTGATCAAAAGCCCAGAAATGTCAAAAGCTGTGTGCTTCTTTTTAAGGTGTTGCAAAGCAAACTGTTTCGGTGATGAATTTTTACCTCAAAAGAAAGCTTTGGCTGGTTATTGGGGTATGTCATTGCACTAGGTGACAGGGCACAAAAATGGACATGAGCACGTAAAACACTGAGAGAGAAAGCAGGGGGCTTTTACAGGGCATCAGCTGCCCTGCACCTCTTGCTGGGTGCATTCCCTGGCAGAAACCCTATGAAGTTATGCTCTGGGGTAAGTTTTCCCACCTGCTCTTACAGATGAGAAGTAAGAGCTCCTTCAGGTTACAGGGAAGAGGCCCATGTGATGTAAGTTCACACCCCAGTTTACTTTGCTATAGTTTGTTTGCCTACTGAGTCCTGATTTCTGTTATTTGTAACAGAAATACTTTATGAATTTCAGAGGAAATAAATTTCAAAAATATCTGTTTGCCCTGGGATAATCGTTAAAAAAAAAAAAAACCAAACAACATAACTTTTCAAAGAAGTAAGTACTGAATAACTTTGGAGACTGATCAGTCTGACAAATGAGCTGGAAGGTGTCCATAATGTAATGGTGCTGGCGTGCTAATATATTTTAATGTCTTTATTTTTAATCAGTTATCAGCTTCCCTTGATGCTCTTAGAGCCTTTTCTCCCTTCCTCCTGGACAGGAGCTTCAGTGTGTTTTCAAACAATGAAACTCATTCTTGGAGAGAGGAAAACATTTTCCTCTTGTGAAGGATAATTTCTTTTTATGTTGACCCTTTATGCTTGTGCCCTGGGAGATTACTAGAGGTTATGGGAAGCATAATGTCTCCAGCAGAGAGCAAGCTTTCAAGACTCATAATTATGGTAACTTACTAATTTCAGCTGAGAAACCTGCATATTGAGGCAATGCATCACCAAGGTACAGGTGCGATTACATGCCAAAGGTAGTTAATTTTTTTTCTTCATATTAACAAGTTGTTTGTAAACTTATTCCAAGGCCATCCTGCTGTTTTAGTTTTGTGATGGAAATAAGCTGTCTAGTCAGCTTGAGTTTAAAGGAACACATCTTGCTTTGTTCTTTACTATTGTGAAGCGCATTAGAATCTGCAGGACTTGCAGGGCATGGACTGTGTTTAAAGAAGGGTGATTGATGTAGAAAAACCCATTAATGAGTTTGATCATGCTTTCTCTTTATTACTGGTAATCTATGTCAATCACATGATATGAACAAAAATTGTTTTGGTTAAGGAAATTGCCAGCTGCTCAGGATGATTTTTTTTCTTTGAGCAATTTTTAAGTTAAGAGTGAGATAAACAGTTTAGAATAAGATGAATAATTATCCAAATGGGAATATGTGCACAGTGCATTCAGAAACAAAACTAGTGTTTTTGTGATCCCATTAGGGCAAAATGCTTTTCTTGGCTGATCTTACAATGCAGCTATTGGCAGTCAAGCTTTAACTAGTGTTATGGTCCAAGACTTGATTTCTTGCCTCTTTTCTGTACCGTCTACTACTTTCCTTTCTGTATCACATATCTTTCTTTCCCTAGTTCTCAAAATATTTGTGCCTCTGAAGGAAATGGGTGGCACATAAAACAGCAGGCAATTTAAAGCTACTGTTAGCAAGGAGGAAAAAGAATCGATAGTGTAGACAATTCCAAAGCGGCAAAGCCAATGTGCGCTGGCCTTGGAGCAGAGAAGGTGCTGTTGATACAAACACCTGATGGGATAACTGAGCGTTTGACAGAGGTGACTGATACTCTGTGGCCTTTCATGTTAGTTATGTTGGAAAGTGGAATTGTTGCTGTGTATCCGGTGGCTCCTTTGGCTGGCAGGATGACAACTGCAGCAGACTGTCAATATCATGTGCTCAGCTTTACTTTTTCCCCTTAGGGTATTGCATGTTTAGCTCAGCTGGTAGAACTCAGCACATCTATCCTGATCTGCGTTTGTCCTGCTATCTGCATGTGCTCAGTAGTGTGCTTTTGGGTTAGTGCTCTCTAGCTGTATTATTCCTTTTACTGCACGTATTGCTGCAGCAAAGAATTAATGTTTCATTTTAGTATTTAGAAAGAGTTTGAGACAGCATAGGTTTTACGTTATTTTTCTTCTTGGCTGCTTGTCATTACCATGCCAACAGACTTCACTGGGATGCTCCCAGATTTCTCAAATTTCATTTTGGGTCCTTCCTAAAAGAAAAGGATTATTCTGTGCTCATTAGACAGGGCAGCAATACTTCCTTAGTTATACTCACCATGTCGCCACCTTGAATTATTTTAACTATATATTGTTCCTAATTCGCAGCTGCATGCCAAGCTGCATCTTGATTTTTCAGCCCCTTTTTGTTGGTACCCTCCATTCTCTGAATGTTGCTTATGCAACCTGATGTGTTTTTAATTTTAATGCTCTCAGTTTCTTACCACCACACCGCATCATTCTGTTACCTCAACTTTCTATGCTGGCAACCTTCTCCTTGAAGCACAGCGTGTGGTGGGGATTTTGTATCTGCCACAACTCCACATGGACCAACTCATTCTGGGCTTTTTTATTTTATTCTTCTCAGGCCAAGCGTGACCCTTTAATCAGGCTTAATAGTCAGTCTGATGTTTTATTGTTAATCTGCTTGTAATCCATAACTGATGGCCACCTTTGAAGTCCATGATATGACATGAAAACAAGCAGAGTATGTAATTGTTGATTGTCTTTTAACAACTGTAGGGTTTTTTCCCCACTTCTTCCTATGATTAGGTCTTCTGTGGATTTTCACCTGTATGGCTAAAAGTGTTCCTAATTTTTCAACCACAGGATAAAACGTCTTGGGTTAAAAATCACATCAGCTTTGTGCCTCTAACATGGACAATGTACTTGTGTAGGAGTCTCTGACCCTCCTCGCTGAGTGGATTGCGAATGCTCGGGAGAATGCGTTGTCATTAATATTCATGGAACACTCTCATTCTGCAAACATTTGTGTGAACAGTATTTGTCAAAATCTACTTATTATACCTAAGCCTGCAATAGAAGTTTAACATCCTAGGCCAGCATTTCTTTCAAGGCTGTAACAGGTTATTCATTTCATCAAGCAGGCTGTTTGCCACACTTTGTGTTTAACTGCGTGTCAGCCATAGGAAATCACGGTTAAGCTACAAGATCGGCTTCTCTAGGGGAATTCACGTCGGCTTGCACACAACTTCTTTAACTAACTCTATTACTGTATGGTTATTATCAAGTAGATATAGGCGGCGCTGACGGCTCCTGACAGTAGAATGCTTTATTACATAGAACTTTGCAAAAAAAAAAAACCTGAACGTTACAACATGACAATCTTTTAGGCCAAAAAGCTACATATTGGATGAGAATCCACATAATTAATATTAATTTTAATAAAGTGTGACAATCGAGAAAGAATAACAGGAGATTCTGCTCATAAGTCAAGACCTCAATAGAAGGGAAGAAATAGAACCAGCCAGAGATGGATGATGGAAGAACACTGGCACTGAATAATTCATGAAAGAACGCAGTATATAGCATGTGAGCTCTGGAGCCTTTTAAAGGCCTGTGAATAGATGACAAAGTTCACTCAAGTCAGGTAAGAGAGGAGGAGGATGAGGATGGAGAACGTACATGTCATGTAGCATAAACTATTAATGAAAACTAAAAGGTCATTTACATCCCATGCCAAATGTGGATGGTCAGAAACAATAACTGGCAAAAGATGTATGTAATATGTAACTTCTAAGAAAACAAAAGCAAATATGACCTTCGTAACAGCTTTGATTAATTTAAAAGCTTATTAACTGTGAGGTTTTGACATCTAAAATATATAAACTGCTCCATTTTGTGAACAGTATGTGAACTGGGGATTAAAACAGAGTATGGATCATAAAATGTGTGGTAGGTGATATAGAATGTAATAAGCCACATTGCAATATAGTTTGGTTTGTTATAGGAGGTGAATGTGAGAAAGAAACTCTACTTCAGGTGTGAATTTTATGATCTCATTTAATATTGCTTCAGGAAATTATGGTCATCTCTTCAAACTGATCCCAAACAAGGAGGTAAGGCTACCGGGATTGACTAGAAAAGATGTCTTGTGCTCAGTGATGGTTTTGCTGCAGACATGAACAAGTATATTTCTGGGCTATTTCTCTAGAGAGACCATTTGACTAGAAAGAAAAATACGACTGAGCTTTAAGGCTTGGTGACAGGTTTTAATCATGAACCTTGAATTCTGCAGGGTCCCCGGAATTCTGAGACCATCAGCCATGTCAGTGATCACCCAGGCCCGTGCTCCGTTCTGAGGTTGCGAACAGGCATAACTGGCATTTACAAGGGTCTAATGGATGTTCTTAAGCAGTCCCTTTAATTTGCTCAAATACACCAAATCAAGTAATTACTGCAGCACCTAAGTTGGTTAAGGTTTTATCTATGCAATTACCAGTCTGCTAATTTTCTCCTGGCCAGCGAAGCTGTGGATTTTCTTCTTAGCAAGCAGGTAGAAAGTAAGGTTGAGTGTGAGACAGATGAAGTAAGCAAGTGCTGTCGGGGCAGCGGTCTTTAACGGCAGCCTCCAGGTTTGTGAAGCACCCAGAGGTGGTGGCTCTGCTCAGACGATGGGGCTGGTGGCACTAACACTGCTTCTAGCTCTTCAGCGAGGGGGCTTGTGCGAGTCATGGGCCTTTAAAGCTTTGTTTGTTTGAGATCAGTCAGGATAGCTACTTTCCAACGCAATCGTTCAAGAGTGTCTCCCTCGGTGACAAAAGCCAAAAGCATATAAACTTGTTCTAAGGGGTGGTAAGAGCATGTGATCTCTGGCAACTGATCCAGCTCAGATTTGGTGTGTGAGGTCACGTTCTGTTGACAAATTGGGGGCTTTCTGGTACTGACCTGGTGCTCTGCCACAGCTTTTCCTTGTATAATAAACAGGATTGTTCACAAAGTCTGAAATACATGGATGCAGTTAGGATCTGTCCTCTGTTAGCTATCTGGAGAGTAAACTGAGTTTATTTTATACTGTCCTGCCTTCCTCATTTCTGACGTGACAGATTTGTGTTAGAGTATATAGTTGTGCGGTACAGGTTGTCACAGGGAAGTGACAAGTTCTGGCAGCTGAGTAGAGGGCATTTGGGAGCTATCAGTGTTGGGCGTGGTGTGGGAAATAATTTGGAAGCTGGATATGAGTGTGTTGTTTCTGCTTTCAACACTGAAGGAGCAAACAATACAGTTTCAACTTCCAGTTCAACTGAAATGCAGGGGTAGTTTGCACTCTCTATTACTGTTGACTGTCAACAAATCCAAGGAGATTGTTGAACGGATTCTCATAAAATTGGTATTTTCTTGATTATCTCTATGGGAATTAATGATAAATTTTTTCAGTTCTTATCTAGGTTTTTAGCTAAGTGGGAGTACTGGCCTGTTAGTCTGCTTGCTGTAACATCTAGAAACAATACAGTAAAATGCTGCTTTGAACAGGAGTGCTTAATTTTGCTGAAAGGGGAAATTAAAATTGCATTTCACAACATAGGATTAATTTACCTGTGCATTGCACTTGCTTGGATGTGCAGGCAGAGTCTTTAGAAGCTGGGTTGTTTTTTCAGCAAGCATTTGTATTTGAAAAGAGTTGAGGACAAGTAGTAGACGCGTTTACTGCATCATATTCAGCATTTTGCTGTGGTCATTTCTGCTAAGGTGCTGATACTTCAAAGTACTCTGAAACAGGACAGGTAGAAAACAGGATATCGTTCCCTGTCTAGGGAGTTGGGAAGGCATCCGTAATTATGGCAAGGTAGTCACTGAAGACACTTGCAGATGCGATTCTGAAAGCAGATGGGAAAAGGCACTTAGCTGAAGAAAATCTGTTCCTGTAACTCAAGTCTGTTTCAGGAGCATACATTAATCCTAGCTTTAGGTGGAGTTAAGCTTTTGAATAACCAATAGGAGTTGGCTGGCAAGATGGTCTTTTACACGTGTGTATGCTAATGTAAATGTCATAATGCAAATTTAAGCACTCAAGAACATTATGTGGATTTGGGAAAATCCCTAAAATTTTAATTCCATAAGCAAAATATTATTTTGGCAGCACATGACAGAAATAATCCTGCTCCCAGATGTTTCATACTATTGCAGTTGAGACTAGTTGCATGGTCTTCTTCAAGACAGCTCTAAAACAGCACAAAAGCTTCTTGGAATACGGAGCAACTCAATTATAGCATGAAGCAAAGAACCACGTCTGAACTCCTGACGTTGCAGTCTTCTGGGAAAATACGATGGGGAACAGAGTCTTCAAGATTTAAAGCTTGTCAATCAGAGGACAGAGTGGAAGAAAACTCTTGAGAATGAGGAAGGGAGAGGTAGTGTTCTGTAGCTTTTATACAGATGCCACGACGTACTGCAAACCTGCGGTCCCAGGCTGGGCACTGACAACTGACTTGGCCACTCTGTAGCTGCCATGGAGAAGCCTGAGTATTCAGACTTTCTTGAGTAGTAAGACTACTGTATGCGTTTCAAAGGAAAAGTGGAAAAACAATCTTAACACACTTGGTTATATGCCTATTTTGTCAGCCAGTTCAAAATCTGTTATATTTTTTCCTCCCCAAACTGAATCTTAATTAAAATCAGTAGGTGCCAAACAAAATAAACAAACACCTGGGCATGTGTTGATGTGGAACTGGGGGCGTGGGGTGCTGCCTATCACTCTTACTTGAGAAACTCTGGGGAAGCTTCAGGTAGAGAAACAGTTGTTTTTTAAAAGTAGCAATTAAATGTAAATGTTTACTTTTATTGACCTGTGTTGCAGTGTCATGAACTGAACTGCGTCAAGAGTGTTCATGATGTGACTGTAGAGAGAGAGGGGCTTCTTGAGAAGTACGGCTCAGAATTATGTGGGTTTTCAGACTGGGTTGCGGCTCCTCTTTTGTTTGAGTAAGGTCCCGTGTACCAGCATCGTGGCGTTGCAGCAGATCTCCTGGGAAAACAGCAAAGAGGAACAAAGGAGACGCATGCACGTGTGGTGGTGACATAGTCACCCAGATTGTCAGCATCAGGTTGACAGGCTCCAAATGAGTTGTCTTGCTTATGGCTTTCTTAAGCTACTTGCATCCCTATAAACTGTATTTCACAGTAACTATGTTGTTCTTTTTCCCCTGCTGCAGCATAAATCCTACCTGAAGTCAACTGACCAAGTACAAGAGGGGATTTTCTCCATGGCAAGAGTCTTGCTAAAGATGGAAGTTCTCTCTGTGGACCAATACATCCCTCTTCTGTGAGCAGGTTTCTCCTAGAACGCTGAGGACTTGTGTATGGTGAGTACAGTTGTTATAGGCAAGATAGAAAAGAGCGGGTAGGGAGGTAAAGCCGCAGGCTGGAAAGTAGGCGACATAAGTACTTCTTATAATATTGTTTTATATAGTGTATGTTTTCAGGTTTGGGTTTTCAGCAGTGTATAATTCTAAGTATTGCAAGTGCTAAAAATGATTCCATTACCCACTGGATGGGGGAGAATGACAACTTGTTGACGCTGTAGTTTAATGGTACAAAGCCTGGGAAATTCACTGTCACATGTACCTTTCTCCTCGTTCCTTCTGCCCTGGAGTTACCCATATTTGTTTAATGTGTATGTCATAGCAGAGTGCCTCGTACAACAGCTTTGCTTGGCTGCCTGCTTGAATAGGGAAGTGAAGGGGAGCAGGAGGATGGATTCCTCCTCCTGCATCTCAGTGGAGAGTATTTAAGTATGGTTGGTTTTTTTTCAGGGGGGGAGCTGGTGGATCAGAGGTTAGTGTGCTACAGCTTTGTGGGATTAGTAGAGGCTTGAGCACTATTTAATGAGTCTTCTGGCAGTTCTGCTGATATAGAGAATATTGAAGACTGAAGAGAACTTCTTATGTAGAATTTCAGAATACTCACCTGTAATAAAACAAAAATGCAAGTTGAGGGGAAGAAAACCCTCTAAATTGGTATTTGATCATACAATAGTCACCGTAAGGGAAGGCTGAATCTAAGGAGCTTAGAGTGAGGCTGGATGTATTCCAAACACTTTTTACACTCTTATAAAAAATTTAAGGAAATAGCATGTTGAGCACTTTCAAATTTAATTATGGAAAAAAATAAAATCGGAGTGCCTGGCTGAAATCTCTTGAACTGTAACAATAACATTCCTTTCTGCATGTCTAATGTAGTGTGCAGGTGAATAGGTTTTATTTTAGACAGAAGCTAGGAAATTCTAGATTTTTTTTTTTTTATTAGATAAGAAATCTGGTTTAAGTTTAATGACATCCTGTAAGACACTTTTCCCTATGCCCTGATGTTAAATGAAGGGGGAAAAAAAAAAAAGAGAACATCTTAATTTTTATTTTCTTCTTCATGTGATCCAGGGGTACTTGGTAAGCCCTCCCCTTAAGTACTTCCAGGCTAACGTGCCCAAGCTATATAAACAGTGCTTTTACGCTGTTGTTAAACCCCTCTTTAATTATGTAAAGACACTAGTCTGCCCTCAGAATGGGGAACTAACTCGAGCTGTAAGCCTCACTTTTGACAGATGACGATACCACACTTGTGTTGAGCTTTCCAGAGCAAGACCTCTGCGTGCCTCACAAGTTTAACTTGCCAGTTGTCTTGTGAGGTAGGTGAGTGCTGTGGTAGAATGCTGCTACAAATGGAGAAAAGGAGAGGCATAATTTCTGCTTTACTGCCTGAAAAAGCACTTTGCAGAACATACAGAAGACATGTTTGCCTGGAGGAGACAACAGCACAAAGACAGGCGTAACATAACAAATGGAAAGAAGAGAATAAAAGAGATTGGGGTGAGTGGAAAGAGGAGAAAGGCTGCAGGACCCTGTGGTCACTTCAGGAGTGATGTGCAAATGTTAGTGCTGCAGGTTTTGCTTTGTAAGACTTCAGATTTCAGTGATGCCACACCTGCAGAATTAAAAACCAGCAGCAGCCTTGAGAAGCATCATGGGCAGATGCAAAATGATGCTAAGCAGCGTGTAGCTCAAACTAGTAGGAAGGAAGCAGATTAAAAATGGTTCATCTACTGCAGACAACTAAGTAGAAAGGCTGGCGCGCAAAGACTCAAGTGAGACTTGGCTCATTCGGTGCTTGGGTTTAAGCGTAGGAAAAGGCAAGATCTTTGCCTTCTGCTAGTGTAGTGCTAGCTGCTTTGCTCATGCCAGCCCTGAGGGCTTGCCCGAAAAGCTCATGCCAACCGTTCACTGGAGAGTAGAAGTGACCAGATACAACACCTTTACTTCTAGCTGCCTTTTTTCTATTTTTCTGAGTAATCAGCCTTGGGCAATAGACACTTAGTAGATGATTCTGAGGAAAAGGAAATGCTCTTCCTGTGAGATGATATTAGAAAGAACTGTGGGTGTTTCTGTAATGGCTTTGGAAAGCCAAATCTTTTCCCCAGTGTGGCAAACTTGATTTGACTTTCGTTGTGAGCCTCTTCTTCATTGTGATCGCGTTGAAAAGTTAAGGAGTAATGTGTAAATAGGTAGTCATGGTGGCTGCAAAGCTGGAAAAGGTTACCAAGGAGGTTCTGAAGAGTTAGGAAAACACCTTAAATTTTAAAAAGCAAGGAGAGATCTATTAAAATTCCTGTGAATATTGGAGTCAGTGTAACTTGTGCTTTTTGGATGTAAAATTGTACTGCTATTACTTTTTATCACATAAAGGAGTGTGAAATTCTGGATAACAATCTAAAATACTGGCTTTGCTGCTGGTAGTGCTTTTGTAAGATGCATTAAGTCTTACATTAGCAGTTATCTCCTGTTTTGGTGCCAGCAGATACAACTGCAACCTATATGCAGCTGCTAAACAGCATTTTTCCTCTTAGGCTATAGAACTGGGCCTTTTCCACTGTGATTTTTATTCTTACCTAGTTAAATGCACAGCGTCTTCTGTTAGATGATGGAAAACCTTCAACACTGGAGAGAGGGAAGTGGCATCAATGTGCATTATTCAGGGCTCTAGAAATGGCTATTACTGTGTTTCATTTTCAACTACAATGTATTTCTGGATATAAACAGATTGGTAGATTTTCATCCGTAGGATCAGTTTTGAAAAAAAGTTGCACGCAGAGAATAGGAAAATAGAGCTTGCCTACTGCATGCTAGAAGCTATTGGCTGTATTTTGATTAATATTTGTCCCTAGCACCACTTAATGTCAAATGCTTGTTCTGCTTATGGTTTAAAGTCATACAAAGCACGGCATAATTGTAAGCAGGAGACATTTGTGCATCTGATATTTAAATGCAGTATGTGTACTTTGCGTTCCAGAGCATCCCTAAACACTGCTGTTAGAATTGTCATTTTAAAAATATGTTTTGTCCTGCTTTTAGAGCACATTTAATCTTTTTCCCATTAATCTGCTTTCCCTAAACCTTTCCCTAATTCTTCTGAAGGATCCCCCACCTGCTGTGCAGGCTACAAAACACAGTGAATCTAATCATGTCTGGAATTATCATTTTTTATCAGTTTAATCCATATTTTTCTGTTATTTGCTTTCCAAAGCCTTAAACATCTTATGCGCTGTGGTGAGTAATGGAGCAATTGTGGCGGCCAGTGTCTTTTCAAAAAAGCAGTCACAATACAGTTGAGATAATCAATTTAGATTATTTTCTGCAATGAAGCATTAGTGTTCTGTGGAAGTTAAGCTTGATCCTTAGATTTATTGAATATATTTTAAACTCCAAATTGTCGATGAGTTGGGAAATGTCCCTGCGTTTTGTAGAACAACAGTTCTGAATTGTCCTGATCAACACTTGCACATTCTTGATTGTGAACTCAGTGTTCTGCTACCTCTCTGAATTTGTTCACATATTTTTATGCATACAAATTCTTACGCTGATATTTTCTGGAAAGCTTTTATGAAATGACTTGCAGCTTAGACTGTTTTCCTTATCCTACAACTTAGTGTCATGAAGGGCAGCTATAAACATGTGGAGAGAGCACCGGCTTAATTGAAACAGGCACTTTTGTGAAGCTCACTTGAATTTACAGTGGTCTAAAGATGAGTCTGATTTAGTGTTGCATTCTGTTACTCCTATTACCTTTTCTGCTTAGAGTCATTAGATGCTGGTACTGTTTTTGTCCAACAGAAAGTAACTTCTAGCAGTACTGTGGACTAATTTGGAAGATAATGTCTTGCAATAGATAAGTGAGTTGCTTAGCAGCAAACGACTTCATCTAGATGCCACAAATGAATAGCTGCTGAGGTGCCATCCTGGCTTTTGGGTCTCATCCTTCCCTTCACATAAATCAGTGCTGCTTTAGTCAGGGCTGCTTTTTCTCCTCTGTTCCTGTCCTTCACTTCTGGTTTTGCTGTGAGGCTCTGGGGTGCTCAGCAACAGCTAGCTGCTTATCTCCACGAAGGTCTAGGCTGTTCTGTAATTTAGCAAAATTCTTGCAAAAACTATCAGACTGTAAAACATTTGCAGCGGGCTGTGGTTTGTACTATTTGCATTCAAAACAGGACATTAGGGCTCCAGCCACATTTCATTATCCATTTGAATAACTTTTTTCAATTTAAAGCGCTCTGTCTAACCACGAGCACTAAATTAATACTAGATTCTCTCTCTGCCTAGTGGGAACACTAAATAGATAAATAAAAATCATTGCAGGATAATTGTAGGTGCTGTGGGCTGAAAGCCAAACCAGGCCAATTCAGCCTTTGAGCCCTGTCTGTCTGTCTGCTTTTCTTTTTCCTTGCCCATCGTAATAGGGTATTCAATTATAATCTTTTCTCTGCGTGCACAGTGGAGGTTTGCATACAGTGGCCCAGAGGCATTATTAATCTCAATGCATTTGGAGAGTGAATGAAAAGACTAAAGGTTTTGGGGGGGAGTGGAATCTCTCCCCCCCCGTAGCTGTATTCATCACTTAGGGTCTTTGTCAAAAATGTACTTTTCTTTCTCCCTCCCCCCATTCCTTGGAGCATAAGCTGGAAATGACTCCAGAAGTTAAAGGACAATGGAAGCATTAGCAGTGGGATTATGGATCTTCGTGTGCAAGATGGGGATTGGGGGAGGAAGGCAGAGACCTGCTATTGGCAGGATGGAAATTTAAAATATATTGCTAGCCCAGTGCTTACCACTGCATAAAAAAGAAGCGATAGTGCGATCTCTAGTCACATTAAGCTTTTCAGGCCATGGAAAAGAATATACAAGGACTGTTTCTATAGCTGGCAAATAAATAATCGAGTTGCAAATTTATCGTAAGTATCGAAAGAAAATTTTTAAGAAAATGCATTTGTGTTCTTCCAATTGAAGAATTGTCTTGCAGTAACTTGCAACTTTCAGTATCTGTTAAAATCAAAATCTTCTGGCTAGTTATTTGGCAACTGTAGTCTTTAAAACAAAAGTAGGTGTTTACTTTGTTTCTGATGTACTAGGTCCTTTCCAAATGCTTTGGCACTGAAGTATTGCTTGGAATGGTTTTCAAACTCTCAGATTTCCATGGGCATATCTACTTTAGAAATTGTAGAAAAATTCTATTATGTTGCCCAGCTACATTCTCGGAGATGTTTATGAAGGCTGCCTTATGAAAGCAAGCTACTGGCCTAATTAAACAAGATCAAAAATTAGCTTAATGACAAACAAATGGCCCTCCCTTCCCCTCCTCACCCTGCACATTTTATAGAACTGCTGCAGTGACTACTCAAAAAGAACAAACAAAATCTAAATAGTCTGTTGGGGTGTCTTTTAAAAATCCCAAATCCCCAGACAAACCAAGCCACTAAACTTGTAGAATTCCTCTGTGGAAGACTTCACACCTGCCTACTGGTAAACTTGTATTTTATGGAATCTGATTTAACCTGGGTAATGCTTTAACAGTGTCTTCCAGCATAAAAGCTTTAACATTTCACATCAGGACCTTGATTTACTTACCATCTGCTCAGAGGTCTGTCATCAACAGAGATGATTTCTAGCTCCCTTCAGATAACTGGCGTTTGGCAGGGTTCTGCTAAACAGTCTATAACCTTGAAGACAAGGAGTATATGATAACTCATGCATATCAGTTAACCTTTAAGTGGCTTAACAGTCTCTTTTTCTAAATAAAACAGCCATCTTCTTCAGTTTGGTCCTGGTTGTTCCTATTTTTCTTTCTCCTCCTTTAAGTCAGAAAAAACCAATGGGACCTTGGAGGCAGTGAAGAAATTTTCTGGTTTATTTTTATTCATCATTAGCATCCTTAAACTTGCTTTTCTTTTTTGTCTGTGTTTTTTATGGCTCTTGCAATGGTGTTTCTATCAGAAGAGTTTGTCTGGAGATTAATGTATTTGTGGTGGAATAAAAAAAAGCTATTTTTGCTGTGTTATTCCACTAAAGTCAAGAAAATTATTGGGATCAGTTTGTCAAAAGTCAGGCAGTCTAAAACCAACTGACCTCAATTTTAGCTTTAATAGTAAGTTTGACATTTCAGGAGGCTAATAATACATTTCTTAGACTGTTGAGTAGTGACACATTCAATCAGTTTAAAGAGCAGAAGGAATCTGCATGCTTAAGTGTTTGCTTAGACTTACATTTAGGTGTTGGTAAGATAAATTTACCGGTATTCGAGTCAGACCTAAGAATGTAAGGAGTAGTTCAACCCAAGCTGCTTTTGGCTAAGCAGCCAAAAACTTTTGTGAAGCAAAAGATGTTCTGTTAATTTAACAGATAGTTAGAGAAGTTAGTGTGAAAAGGCAACAGAGCTGGTGAAAGGTCTGGAGCACAGAGATTATGAGGAGCATCTGAGGAAGCTGGGGCTATTTAGTCTGGAGAAGAGGAGGCTGAGGGGAGACCTCAATGCTATCTGAAAGGAGGTTGTGAAGAGGTACGTGTTGGTCTCTTTTTCCAGGTTACAAATGACAGAATGAGAGGAAATGGACTCAAGTTGCACCAGGGGAGGTTTAGACTGAATATTAGCAAATACAACTTCACTGAAAGGGTTTTGAAGCTTTGGAACAGGGTGCCTAGGGCAGTGGTGGAGCCACTGTCCCTGGAGGGATTTAAAAACATGTAGATGTGCTTGGGGGCATAGTTTAGTGATGGACTGGGCAGTGTTAGGTTAAGGTTTGGATTTGATGGTTGTAAAGGTCTTTTCCAAACTAAACAAATGTGTGATACATGCTGGCAGGCATGATGCATCCAGAACAAGACTCAGTGTATTGCTCCATGGTTGAGGGCTTGCATTCAGTGGGGGTTTTTTGTTTGTTTGGGGAGATGGGTGTACAATTTGGGGTGAAAAAAGAAGAGTCAGATTATCTGAATCCCTGTAAGTTTGCCTCATTTCATTATTTTCCCAGTATTTTTTTAGCCTGGAATGTCTGTGTGGTTAATAGCTCCTTTATTACACTGCAAAGAAACAAACCAAGAAAGGAGGGTGGCTTTGGGAAAAAGGCTGTCTGAATAACACTTTTAGGTTTATGTATTATGATGGAAGCAAGCTTTTGTGGCCTTTTTGCAATATAATTCCAGCAAGTTAGCAAGGAATTTTCTACTACTCTCTGAATTTAACATTCCACCCCACAAGCTGGTAACTTCTCACTGAAGTGTCAAGTTGACACAGTGAAGATCTGGTAGCAGATTCTCCTTTTCCATGTATTTGACCAGTTCCAAATTGTTGTCGACAGTAAATGCACCAGTCGGATGTGTTCAGTGTTTCAAGCTGTCAAAGTGCTGATGGATCAGTAGATGCCTAGCTGGTTTTGAACTGTGAGAAAAATGGTCTGGGGCTTACCTGGGCTCCTGTTGGACACTTAACAGAAGAAACACATAAATAATGAAAAAAAACCCATCTAGGTTCAGATTAGATGATTTTGAAAGATATCGCCAGCTGGCTCTCCTAAACGAAGGGCTAGTAGGTTCACAGAGGCTCATCAAAAAGTCTTAACCGTGTTTGCTTTGTGGCTTTTACCTGGAGAATAAAATGCGCATGGAGAAGTAGGTGAAAGGATTAAAAACACATGTGCTGAAGACACAAACTAGCTTTGCACATTAGGCAGCTTCTGATAAACATATGTCAAAAGAAAGAGCTTAGTCTAAATATGACTGTCGTTACTCTTTCACATGCAGAAAGCAGAGGTAGAGTAATTAGCTAAAAGTTATATAACAAAGCCAGTCTACTTTTAGGTCTTGGGAGGCCAGTCGGGAATTGAACCATGAAGTATCCTTGAGCTTCTATTTCTAAAGCAGCTGCAAAAGGAGACTTTTGATGCTTAATTAGTCAAAATATTCTGCAATAATTCCTTGGATGGCTTGGATATCAATTTTAATGGCATTACGCCTGATATGCTTTGTTTTCTTTATTTAAGATGGAAAACTGAATAGCATAACTCTGAATGGCATCCAGGTGCAGCAACACCTTTCTGTATTGCTTTTTGAATTCCTGACTATGTGCTAGGACTGCAATTAATTTATAATAAGGTTTGGCACAAAACACCATAATTTGGCTCTGAAAGAGCCAAAATTAGCTTAGCCATGATTAGCCTATGAATGTTTCTGTACTGCTAGTGATTGACAGGAGTCCTGTGGACTTCGTACTACAAATAGATATGATTTATCTGTTAATGAAAGTCGCTTTGTTTTACTGTTGGGCATGTTAAAATAAGAAAAGCCACTCTGCAAAGGCATTGTTCTTGAAACCCTCGAGCTTGTTGATTACTGCTCAGGCAGTATTCGCAAGCATCTGTTTGTATTGTAAACCTCTGTCATTTCTGCCTATGCACATGTTCGTTTGCATTTGTGGATGAGAACAGGTTATGAACATCTTGTACACAGACAAGAAGTGGCCGCTTGCTATGTGTGTGATGAGTTCCTGTGCCCCAAAGTACCTTGTGACAGAGGTCAAACACACCGATTTTCCACTTGTAAGGTAATTTAATGAAAATGTTTATCAAAAAGCTGGAAAGATTATATACTTGTATAGAAATTCTAGTTTTCTGTTCCAGCTATGTTATAGAATGCAATAGGAATGTATTTTAACAAAGTTTGGCAAGTTCTTGATGGGGTTTCCATATTTAACACCTGTTTAGCACTGTTGGGAATGGTTGGACTCGACGATCCAGTGGGTCTCTTCCAACCTGGTTACTCTGTGATTCTGTTTTACATTTTCATTTGGAAAATCTGTGTAAGCTTGGAGGAAGTTGGAAAGAAAACAGAATAAACCCCAATAAAACCTGGTTTTCATTAACTAGTAGTTCATTGGTACTAGATTCTTGACTTTTAAAATGCATTTTCTGCTAAATTTCTGTCCTTGTTTCCCTCTACTATTCAGATTTCTTCCCCAGTGTCTATATTGCATATTCTGTTATTTTATCATGCGCTGTGTAACTCGCTACTGTGTGAGTCTTCAGGCAATGTCTCTGTCTTACTTTGACCTTCTACGAGGTGTATCTTCTGTGTTTCCAACCATCACTACAGTAATACCTTAAATTGCTCTGACAGTCTTCAGAGCAAGAAACGTGTTAATCTGAAACATCTGTAAATGTAAACCCTTTCAAGGGTCATACTTAAAATAAGAAAATTTCCCTTATGTTGAAGAACTAAGGCTTCTAGATATTAAGTGGTATCAGTTACCACATTACCAGCCCCTCTGAGCTGGTGAAGTTGCACCAATGAAGAGATTTTCATTTGCAAATGGCAGAGAAAGGAAGAAAGAATTGAGTGGACAGAAATCGACTCCCTCTTGCTGATCCCGCTCTGGCGTGTGATTCTTCAAGTCATTCATTAGGCATAAATTAGAGCAACCTAAAAGAACCGCGCTGCATTAGGGCAGCCTGTCTTGGAAGTAAGGAGTTGAAACCAGGTATGCAACGCTGCTCCCTTTTTCCCATTTCCATCCTGAGTGGAGCTCTAGCACAGGGGGAAAGTCTTCCCTGCTCTTTTATTTTGTTCTAATAATTTTAGATGCCAGAGATAGAACAGCATAATTATTTCTTCGGCACTTAATATTCTTTTGATATACTTTTTTTATATTTAGTTTTCTAAATAGCTAGTCTTTTTATCAGATGTACTGGTATGTTTCCCTGATTTACTTTCTCATTTATGACTCTAATGATCTCTGGAGTTGCCAGTACTATTAGATGATTTTGTTCAACATTTGGAAGCTGTCCCAGTTTCTGCTTCACCTTCAGAGAAGGTGATCTTCCGTTTAAAGTCCTCCATTGATCTTCTCACTTTTAAAGCTTCTCCAAAATGCATGAGAGCAGACTGAAGACGTAAATCAGGCTTATAGAAAATGTATTCTGGTATCCTTACTAAAAGTAGGTAAGAAGAAGGTAATGCAGTCTGGTCATGAACTACCAACTAAATGAAAGGGACTAGGCCTCCTGTCATCTTGTCGTTGCTCTGGATCCAAAATCTCACAGCTCCCCTCGCAGCATGATTTCTGTCCAGAGATTTACTCTTAGTGCAAGCATATTTATTACGCTTGTATTAATTGAATTTGTTCAAATCTTTATTAAATAGATATTCTTTCTTATTTCCAAGTAATTCTTGCAGATCATAATCTTTTGCACTATTTTCAACCTTCAAAGAAGCTATTTTCATATAACAAATATTTAAAAGTTTTTAATATCATGCAAGGTTTGGAAGAAGTCTCTTAATTCAGCAAGCAGATTAAATTTTGCAAGATACTTTTTGACTTATAAACAGGGTAGTCTTCCTATGACTATTTTGAAAATTTTGATGTTTTTCCATGTTATGATTTTATATATTTCCAGTGTGATCAATAGCTAGGACTATCCTACCAAAACCCCTATTTTTTAACAACATTTTGCATTAGATAGTTATGATGTGGTGGAAAATGCAAGCCATGGCTTCCCCTTAGGAGGAAGGTTAGGTAAGGGAATTTCTCCCCTGCTTCTGGCTAAGAAACTGCAGTGCAAATCTCTGGGTGCTTTAAGGATGACAGGAGAAAAGATTTCAAATAATGTTGATTCTTGATCAAACTTGATTTTAATGAAAGTGTCTTTTAATAAGGAGTATGCAATTGACCTGTCTTTGCTCAGCCTAATGTGATTGAGAGGAGAATTAAATAACAACTGACAGAGACATCACTGTTTTACGTGTACAGAAACAGCTGCTGTCAAATATGCAAACACAAAGAGGAAGAAAAAGCCTCAGACTGCTCTTCAGTTTCTTCTGCTGAGATGAGTTACATCAATAGATCTTCAGCAATTCTGAATCTGTTTCAAAGAATGTTTTCAGTATAATAAAAATATACTTTCTTACTACAATTCTGAATGTCAGGAGTGGCTGGGAACAAGTCTGACTAGAATAACAAATTGTCACTAGTCAACTTTGTAGTGGGTGTCTGTGGGCACCAAGCCTATTATGCAGCAGGAGATTTTCACTGTAAATGTGTTAAAAGGCCCTTTGAGTCCTCCTGGCTTGCTGACTCTCCCGTGCAACACACTCTAGAGTGCTATACTTTACAGAAAGGACCCTCTGGCATAGAACTCAAGACCTAAAGAAGATAAAATCCAGGCTAAGGATCAAGAAAACAAATTTTGAGGCAGATGTCTTCCTGGAATCATGTGTTTGCTTTATCATGCAGAACATATTACAATCAATTGAAAGGCTTTTAGGCAGTAGAGTTCTCTTCAGAAAACAAAGAACCAGAGCCAGAAGTTGTGTTTTGGAGCACCTTGGTGGAAATGGCATCGCTTTCTGGGGACAAGAAGCTGCAAATAGGGAACAGTTCTTGGAAAAAGCCTGTGGTGAACCTGGGAAGGCTTTAGATACCTATCAGAGCCGATGATTTAGAGAGTTGTGTTAAATTAGCAGAGTAAAACTGGGCCTCATCTTCAGATCTGAACTCTCTAAATCATTGGTTCTGATGAGTATTCTCAATATAGTGAATATAAAGGTCTAATATATGCTTTTCTTAATTAGCCCCACAACTTTGGAGAAACCATACCTTGTTGTGTTTAGCAGAATGAATAATAATGCCAAATATCTTGATAGACAGGAGATGCTAAGAAGCTGTCTAGGACAATAAATGTTAGCTCTAGGCTCATTAGGTGGAAACAGCTTGAGTTGAGCAGTACTTAGTTTATAGCAGTAAATAAAGCATTAGCTGAATTATCACACTAAATGTGAACGATAGTTTAGATCTGTAATGGGGGGAATGAGCTTCGTGCTTTACTAAGTGCAATTGAGTATTTATCTTGGTGTACAATAGAAAGGCTAGAAAATAATCAAAATCCTGCAGTTTGAAGTGAATAGAGCAAGCAATCAAAAACATGGCTAATAAAACACAGAAATCAGTACTTCAAGTGAAATAGCCCACCATAAAATCAATTCTAACACTGTAAGCTGTCAGAAAGTGGGTTTTTTTCAGTTTTAGAACGATAAGCCCCCATTTATTCTGGGAGGTGTACAAGAGTAGCTCTTAAGAGCTTGTAGCTCCAATATTTTGCCTCATGCAGCTTTCGTGCAATGCTGAGGGGAAGAAAGGATGTGATCCATACTCTACAATACAGAATTTCTGTAAGGGTTCAGCTAGCTAGCCCCACTTAAACATGGTAGCTAAGAGGCAGTGACCACGATTTGTGCCATACGTAAACAGAACAATTTAATAATCAATTCATTGACTTTGTTGCAACTGATGGAAAGGCTTTACAGTCAGCACAATATGTTCAAATCATCCCTTTCACACAAAAAAAAATAAAAAAATAAAGCAGAGCAGCAGGCTCTGCCTGCTGGAGACTGTGCAGAGCCCTGTTGTGCAAGCTAGTCAATAAAGAATTACAGTAATCTAATCCTGAAGAAAGACAAAAGTGCAAATAGGCTTTTCAAAGGCCTCCTGAGATGGAAATGACAACTACTTGGCAATAGCCTTCTGGTCCAGAGATGATGATGTAATGGGGATGGAACACTCTCTGCGGTCTAAGATGATTCTCAAATGAAGAAAGGGCTTGATTGCAAAGTGCAAAAATATGTGGTGGGGGAATTATCTCCTTTGAGCTTTCCTTGTCCAAGGAAAGTTTGAACCAGGGGATTGAGCATCCACCAAAAATGCTACTGCGGGCATTACTAGGTCTGCATCTGCAGGATGGCCAAACCTGCCTGCTTCCCGGTGGAGAAGTAGCCTGGGTTTGGGCCCCTGGGATGAAAATACCCTGTCCCTAATGTGGAATTTTTTTGGCTTCTTTAGTGTGCAGAAGGGACTTGCTGAGTCTTTTACAACAGGCAAAATTAGGTTGCGGTCTTTGCTCTGTGCAAGGCTTTGAGCTGAACTTTTGGACAACTTCAGCTCTTCGTGGGTGAGTTTTAAAAGGCTTGGGAGAGTTTTTTCTTAATATCTTCTTTGAATAGACGTTTTCCATGTCAGATTCAGACAATGAAAAAGACCTCTGGTAATGTAGAGACAATTGGTAAAAATATTTGTAAGAATATGCAAAATTAATTATTTCTTTGAAGTTTGAAGCATGTAGGGCAGGAATTATACTCATTTCATGAAAAATACGATTTTTTTTGTTTGAGGTAGGGGTCTCATGGAAAAAATAGTAAATTATTTTATAATCAATAGCTATGATATTTTCTCACAAGAGATGAACAGTAAACTGATGGCTTTTTATTCTGATGATTCTTTGACTTTTTTGCAAACTTATGCTCTTATAGTTTGGCTTGTTTGGGTTTGTTTTGCTCAGTTTGGGTTTTTCTGGTGTTACTGCCCTGTTTTTGTTATGAAAATCTGGTAGGGCATTTCAGTACAACTTAACATTCCTATTTGACCTCAAGTTAAGCATTTGCTAAAACTGCATTTGGTGAAATGAAATTTGGAGACTCCTTTTAAAATTCATACTGGAGGAGCTGCTAAATGTTTCTTTGCAGCATTAGCAAACCAAATACTGAATTACTAAGAACTCTGAAAAGAATGCTGACTATAAATTCTCACTGAAATTCATTGTTTTTCTGAAAACCTGTTCATCTGCCTCAGTTTGCTCAGAGTAGGTTTACTATCTCTAAGCCGTATGATTTGAATTATATAGGTATGTGTACAACCATGTCATTGTGGCTTAATAGCAAGTACATCTAAAACCCCCACACCCTTATCTACGTTTTTGTTGACATAAAATCTGTGTCGAGATCATCTCTAAATATTTCAGGTAGGTTTAAGAAGTTTCATGTTTAATAAAATCTAAAGAGAGTTTTAAAGTAAAAATGCTGATGAAAAGTATTAATGAAAATATTGTAATAGTTCAGGATTTTCTGGGATTGCTTTCTGTAGGCCTGAATTTGGATGTCTTTATTTGTTGGTATAATGACTGAGAAGAATTTCTTAGAAGTCTAATCAGTTGAAAGTTCCTTTAGGAATTTTCTTGTCTATATTATATGGAAATCATGTGGAATTTAATTTTGCAGCAGGGTATAGAAGATGAGGCTATGATAACACAGGGGGTAGGAGAAATAAAACTCGTGCTATGGGTGCTCCTTAAAAACCAGAACTGAGTACATCAGGGCTAGATCTAAAGCCAACTCTTAATTGTGTGTGAATATAGCAAGAGGTCTGGAAAGTATTTCTTCTGCATTCAGCCAGAACTTAAATGGAAAGACAAGCAGGAAAACGTTGAGACTGAATAATCTCTATGTGCTCTAGACAGAGTATGCGATGAGGGAATGCTGGATAATACTGATTAAAGTCAAAACACCAATCTAAACAGACATTTTTTCCATATTACGATGTGTTAAACCAGCTAACAAGTTTTAGAGAAGCAATGGGTTCATCTCCATAATATGTAGGTTAAGAATTACCTACTGCATATGTCCAGCAAACGTTTTTGCAGTAGAATATGTTAAGGAAATTTAAGTTACCTTGTCAATAATTTAAAAACAAATAACGCATTATCAATTTGAATACTTCTGTACATAGCTATGGAAATCAGATACCTTTAGTGTATTCGGTGTGTCCTGCAAGCTGTTTGGCAAAATGCAGGTTCATTCTGGTCATTCTGCTAAACCCAGTTGTGGGATACGAGCTCAGGTGAGAAGATGGCAATGCACTGTCTCCTAAAAATTAGAAATTATGAATGTAGAGCAAGCAGCTTTTCAGTGCAAATGGCTTCCCATAGTGATAGTCTTCATGTAAAATTTGCAGAAACAAAAACAAGGGGAGGGATGCTATATAAACTTCATGACACATGGGCTGAGAAGAACTGTCATCTTCTGAAATTAGATTTTTCTTGTAATCTCTGGTTGAATTAATATTTTCTAAAGACTGCAGCTCACTGTTCAGTAATAGTGTTGTAACATTGTTAGACCACTGAATAGATGACAGTGATCTTGAGCTAAACAAGCCTTTACAGATCTTAATGAACTGACCTATGAACAAAGTCGCATTTAATGTTTTTGGAGTAATCAGGTATTTTTACCATCTGGTGGGGTTTGCTTGTTTGCAGGCTGGTAACACAACTGTTCCTGCAAAAGCATTGCACAAAACCACAAACAGGGCCAGAATGAAAATGTGAAACTCTCAGGGAAAGCTTAATAAAGGTAAGTTCTTGGTGCAAATATCTAGTTCAGAAGCAGAATGCCAGTACGGAATAAAATAAAAACCCCTGAGGAATATGTCAGAAAGGGAGAGGAGAGAGAAATCTGTCAGAGGTGTTTGTGTAGCAAAATAATATGTTGCAACCATGTGTCATGACTGACACCTTTGTAATTCATCCTGGTCATAAGCAAGAGGAGCCAAGTGCATTTGCTGAGCTCACAGAGACAGACCACCCCTTTTTCACAATTCTGAGGTCAGAGAAGGTTTTAAGTTAATAAGATGGGAGCTGGGCAAGGCCTCTGTGTTTCTGTCTATCCACGCTTTGGGTTGAAACACTTGTGAAACACTGCCAGGGCTCATGTAGTTCTTGTGAGTCTGGGTGAAGAGAATGAATTGCCTCTCTGCTCTGGAAGAAAATACCAGCGTGGCAGTAGTTCCTTCCAGACTTTAGCTTTGCTTACCTACCTGTCTGTATAGACGTGGTAAACCTCACTTCTGTGTGTCATTTCCAAGTATATCAACATGCCTAATTTCTAAGGAGTTAAGCCTTCTAATTCTTTTTAGTTCAAATAAAAGGAAAAAGATAAGGAGTCTCTCTGTCTCCCACTCTTTCTGTTGTACCTTCCCTAATTTTGAATATAATTTTTTTCTAAGGCTTACAGTACTTGTTAAAATGTGGAGCAGCCAACTCCTCTTCTCAAGTATCTGCTGGGGCCAGAATGCTGATGAGAGGCATCAATGGCCAAAGCAGATGCTCCAAACTCTTATTAATCCACTTCTACTCCAGGCCTGAGAACTCTGCCTACATTTGCCAAATTGCAGCCTACCTTCTTATTTTGACAAGAAACTAAAAACAAGTTTTAATTAAAAGACTATTTGATATTTTTTAGAGCGCTTGCGATACTAATATTCTTTGTCTGACATTTTGAATACTTTTCTCATTGTAATTTTCTCAACCAAAAGAGCAAAGAACATAAATTATATCTTGTCTTAAACTATAAACTTTGAGGTATGGAAAGTTCTTCTTTTAAAAAACCTCTTTTGTATGTGGAAAAGTCAGATAAAAATGCTGAATATTTCACTTCTGGGCCGAATGGTTTTTGTTATCAATGATAAATATTTAGACTTTTTTTTTTTAAATTGTACGACACTTTTTTTGTGCATTCTCAAAAGCATTATTACTGGAAGTGTTTTTGTACTGCAGCTGTGGAAGGCTAAGACCTGGTACAAACCAGGAAAAATCCTGAAGACTTTCTAAGGTGCTGCATCTGCAATTCTTGCTGGAGCTTGGACGTACTCTGTCTTAGAGCAACGGCTGCTGAAGCCTGTGGGCTGCTCCTAGTGAAGCTGGCATTCAGACGTTCTCCTTTCAACAGCAGCAGCAAAGCCTTTTGCAGTGAGGTCTTTTTCTAGGAGCTGTGTGGAGGAGCAGAGCCTGTTTCTCTTTTGCATATCTGTAGCAAATCTGGTGTTAAGTGGCACAAGTGTCACTCAAACCGAATGCAACGGCTTAAATACGGATTGCAAGTAAACCACAATCATGGGGACAGAGATGGAAGCCTTTAATGGATTGAGATTGTATATAACTTTGGAGGAAGGTGACTAGGAATTTGAAGCTTTTTAGCAGCTTTATGACAGTTCCCATAAAAAGAAGAGTAACGAGTTGAAGCTGGCCCGTTTCATTTAAAAGTAGAGAGGAACTATGAAACCGATTCAAGGGTGCATCCCTTGACTGGAGCGATGTTTCCTCCACTCATCATGGGCCTCTTGAGATGGATTGAGCTATGGTGAAATCAAAACTGGTTAAGTGGATAATGTTGGAAGGATGCTTTGCATCTAAACCTGGGGAAGCTGTCTGCTCTACAGAACTTGCCTCTGAAGGTTCCTAGCTGGGGTCAGTGCGTGGCAGGGCTATCATTACGTTTCTCTCAGCAGCGCTGTTGCCATTGGGCATACTGCAGCTGGTTTGGTGAAGCGCTTTGAGAAACAGTGCCTCCTGGCTCCCAGCTCCCACTGAATTTTAGCTTGCACAGAAGCTGGGAATACAGGGGATGTGGAGGCCGTTGCCCATCGTGGAGGAGGAAGTTGTTAATTTGCTTCTGAAAAGGCACTGGCTCCTTACTCACAGTTTCTGCTTTATTTAAGAGTTCAACAAAAGCTGGGAGCTCCTGGCACTCAAAGATGTGATGGTGCCAGTCAACAAAGTTATTTCTGTGGAAGCAGTGGCTGCCCCTGAGCCGTTGTAGGCGCAAGAGCTGCTGCCTTATGCTGCTACAGGATGGGGGTTTCTGGTGTGGGAGGACCGGGAAGGAAAAGCTGCACTGAGAGATCCAAGGCAAACTACAAAAGGTTATTGCCGCTTTCAGTCTGTGTCCTGAATGCCTTCCCCCAGAAGGGCAGGTATCTATCACTTTGGTATTTGTGCCTTAGTTCATGCCACTTTAAGCACACTTACTACCTCATCAAGACTGTTGTTCGCTGCTTTTATAGTGGGAAACAGTTTGTGGGTATGTATCTTAGAGAGCAATGCATGACTGGTAGGTTATAGACTCACACCATTTGCTTTCCCTGTTGCCTTCTGGACAGCGGAGGGAGTTCCAACAACAGAAGTGGAAAGCGTATTTGAGGAGGAATTAGAGGTGTCCTAAAACTTTTGTGAGAGCTCTAACTGCTAAGCTACTAGGTGAATAAAGAGTTCTTCCCACAGCTATTTATAAAAGACAGCTGTACCCTCTGCTTTCTGATAGAGAAAGCTTCAATATTGGCTGTTCAGAGAGGAGGGGCAGCTATCTCCCTGCAGTGAGGATTGCTTGCCTGGTGTCTGCAGCCTTAAGACATCCCTGCTACTCCGAGTGAACCTCCTCTCCGTCGAACCCTCCTTCTGCATTGTGGAGAAACCCTGGGCACTGGGAATTGTTTTAAACCTCACTTGACTGTGACCGAAACATTGTGAAGCTCAGTGTCACCGTGCAGAGGCCTCATTGTGAATTCTGTTCCAAAGTCTTGTAAGTGCTTTTGAAAACACTCTAATTTTTTTTCTAAGCCTGATTTTTCAAAGGTGGTAGAGGAGCCTCTACTGAAAAGGGGCTTGAACTTCATGATCTATCATCAGCACTATCCAAAAATAATTCTCCGGTTTTGCTTCAAGGTAACCATCTCAGTATCATTATGTGACAATTCTATCTTGACATGACCTCTGCAAGGAGTCTTTATTGTCACCTTCTCATTTGATGCATTGTACTGGTGCCTTTGAGAAAAATCCAGATAAGCCAGTAGAAAAAACTAGTCTGAAGAAATGAGATATAACTGAAATTTGTCAGAGAACTGAAATGTTAAGACTATTTCCTTAAGAAACAAGATTTTCAAGACATCCGTTGTTTATACTAGACTGGCATAAGCTGGGGAGGGACTGTTTATAAAGGCTTGTAGTGGTAGGATGAGGGGCAATGGGTATAAACTGGAGAGGAGCAGGTTTAAACTAGACATAAGGAGGAATTTCTTCACCATGTGGCTGGGGAGGCCCTGGCCCAGATTGCCCAGGAAAGCTGTGGCTGCCCCAGCCCTGGAGGGGTTCAAGGCCAGGCTGGATGGGGCTTGGAGCCCCTGATCCAGTGGGAGGTATCCCTGCCCATCACAGGGGGTTGAACTGAGTGATCTTATGGTCCCTTCCAACCCAAACCATTCTATGATTCGATAAACTTGGGTGATGTTTACGAAGGTGAGGACCTCTCCTTGCTTGAAAACCTGACTGGAAGTATCAAACCTCATTTGCATCTTTATCCAAAATTTACCATACCACTATTAAAGTCTGACTTTGTAGATACGTGACATAGCCCACGCTAAGTTGATACAAGGTCATTGACTAGGTATTTTCTTCGCTTGTCTTAGTGCAGCTAAGATGGATGCAAATGAGGTGCTTACCACTGCTTCTGTCTATGAAAAGTGATAAAAAGGAAAAATCGAAAAAAAGTAGCAAAATGAGGGGTTTATGATTACCAGTGTCATTTAGGTTTGTATTTATCTTTTTTTTCTGTAACTCCCTCTGAAGACTAAAACTCTGCTCACAGCCTGCAGGTTTAAGGTGTGCACGTTCCCAATTCCAGAAGAATCTACACCATCTGACTAATCTGCAAGGCAGGAAGAAGATGGGGAGGGAGAGTCTGTTTGAAAGGTTTGCTGACCTTGGGAATGCAGTTACTCTTTCTTTCTGAGGGTGTAGAGAGAAAATCCAACACCGCCTGACACAGCTTCAGAGTAGTGTGGTTCCTACCTTGTTTCCGATGAGGCCTTCTCTGAGTAGAAAGGAGGAGTCCTGCTTGCAGCACGAGGCTGGAATTGCCTGCAAGGCTGAGGAGCATATGGGAGCAGTAATCCTTTTCCTCCTAATGAAGCTGCAGAGGTGTGCTCAAGTTAGTCCATTTATCGCTCTTTCTGGAGTTAAAACAGGAAGGGAGATAGTGCAGATTTTGCAGATTTTTCTTTCCATCCTTCTTAGGAGTCTAGAAGCGTGGTGCTCAGTCCATAATTAGAACTGTGAGAAACACTGGTAAATGATCAAATGAAAACGCGCATCTTTGAATGATGCCAGTAGTATCGTGGGCTCATTTACTAATCTACAAGGCTTCTTGGGGGGAACTGCAGAAATTTACTAATTAGCTTCATCTTTTCAATGTGTGGAGAACATATTGCTATTAATGGGTTTCGTAGCCCTTTCTGAACCGCACTGCAATCTGATCTTTTCTTCTTCTTAGAAAGCCAATTGCTTTAACTATTTTCTCAAGCATTTAGAGGTTTTGTTTTCAGAATGTTCAATAGCTGCTACTCCAGTTAGACACAGGCAGTACAAACACAAGACTCCTGGTCTTGCTTGGCTGAGCTGGCATAGCTGTAGCTGAGCTGCTTGCATTGGGAACCTGCTGGGATAAAGAAAGTAACAGTGACCAACCTCTGAAATATCAGAGATTCTCCAGAGGCAGTGGCACTAAAATTGGAAGCATTAAGCGCAATTTTGCTTAAATATAAAATAGCTCCACACTAACCCATCCTACATCCTGGGAATAATGATAGTGCTGTTCCTATTGAGAATGAAATTAAAATCAAACAAAACAATTTCTCTGTAATCAAAAGCAAGTCTGTGGCAGGGATGGGTCAGGACTTTAAGTCTTGAAATGATGGAGAGGGTTTCATGCAGGAGCTTCTCTCCCTTTCCCTGTTACCAGGGAGGGTTCATAGGCAGCAGACTTGAAGGGTTAGATGGACAACTTGTTGCTGATGAAGTCATGAACAGCTGACACCTCTTCTGCATCTTGGAAGCCTTGCCAGCTGTTTGGATGTGTTGGAACCACAGTAGTAGGAACTTTTTTCCGCAGTTTCTACAATTTGGTGTAAGCCACGTGCTTATTTGAGTAACTAACTCATTTTGTTCTTTCTCCTTTGGTATAGGGAAAGCACACTATTCTGTCACCTACAATCTTAGTTCCCTCCAACAGCAGGGAAACCTTGGGTCAGATTCATCAAAAGGGATAACAGATAGTTTGCAGGTATTGCATACTAATGGATAGCCGGCTCTTATTCATTATTTATCTACCCAGAAATGTAATGAATAGCTTGAAAGCTAATTATTGAATTTCTGTATTTGTGGAGAACAGTGCTGCAGAAAGTACAGATCACGGAATACCACAGACAAGTTTCTCTGTGTGTTCACTTAAAAATAAATTTACTTCAGCTGTGCATGTCCTCATTCATTTTTCTGTTTGCCTTTAGAGGCTTTCTGCCACCATTTAAGCACTTCAGAAGGTGGGCACGGTGTGAATTCAAGACAGTCACAAAACAAGGAGCATCTGGATAAAAGCTTACGTATATATGTTTGTCATACCATACATCACCTTGACACGTCTGGGAAAGAATCAGGGTTCTGAAAAAGCTGACTGGTGTCACGGTTGAAGGGCTCCTGATAGGACTGACCCTTCTCTATAGGCTGCTACAGCTGCTGGCTTTGGCGGTGCTGAGGTGCTTCCCCTAATCCTCCTAGCTGGAGATCAAGTCCTACTTTTTGAAGCCCTGAGCATGGAGATTTGCATAGCTGGAGCTATTCCCGTTGGGAGTTTGTGGCTCAGGTGCCAAGGCAGCTCTTCTAAACTGGGATGTTGTTTTTCAACAGCAGAAAAATGCAGCAAAGAAAGGAGGAAGAGGAGAAGGAGAAAAGATCGTTAGTGCGGCGGAAAGGCTGTGATGAACAGGTCTGTCATCCCTGAGGCTTGCTGCTTCCCTGGTCTAACTTCCTAAGAAGCTCAAGCAGATTGATGCCTCTGCATGAGTCTGCCTGACAAGAACAGAGGGATCTTAGTTAATTATTTGTGGTCCTTTTGATTTCTTGCTTCCCTGTACTGGCAAAACAAGTACTGTAACTTGGCTTAAGCTTCTTCACAACTAGTACTGAAAGTATTAAATGATTCCACATACAATTCTAGGAAGGAGCTTGTTTTGAACCACTGTGCTGCTGCTTCTGAGTTGCTGATGGTCCAGAAATTAACCCAACAACAACATCCAGTGAACATTCCAATTACACAGGCTATATGTACATATCTATATGGACGTTTACGGTAGTCCAGGATGAACACAGCGATCATATAGGGGATTTTTTTTTTGTCACAGCTTCTTCTAACTCTCCTTTTGGTAATTCCATAGCTACCGTCAGGGGAACTGAAGTTATCACATGACCGATTTAAAAAGGCAGCTCAGTTTTTAGACAGAGAAATAGTTCTATCTCAAAATAATATTTTTTGTGGGGGAAGAGCAAGGTGGAAGAAAGTGCAACTGTCTGATTGTCTTGGTGCCGCTGAAATTTTTTTGAGTTTGAATCAAAACTTGAAAAATAAGGATATTTTAAAAGTAAAAAGTGATGGAACTTATATTTTAATTTAGGCTTTTGTTCTTCTCAGAAGTAAACTTCAACAATTTAAAAATCTTGTTTAACAGTCCATTTTCTAGTGCAGAATATTAAAGACCATACTCCTGGCATTTATGAGGTCCTACTTCAGCACAGCATCTAATCTTGTACCATGAAAAGCATGTGCTTAGTTTCACTCTTCATTAAGTATATGCTTTCTCAAGCCTTACTTCTCCAAAATTGTAATCTTTTAGTAGAATAAATATGTGTAAGTTTACCGAGTTACTTACTTTCTGGATGTTTTGCCAGCCCATGAAGGCAGAGGTAGGCATTCTGCTCATTGTGCGTAGCCAGAAAGAGCACACAGATGTCATGACCTGATACAGAAAACACGGAGCAAGCGTATGATCATCCTGTGTTTGTGTATGCAGTCCAGAGGTTACATAATTTTCTCTACAAAAAGTTAGTAAACATATTGCAAGCATGGTCGTCTAAACAAGTATTTAATCTTTGAGTATTAAAAATAACTTTGAAGAAATGTTTTTGGAAAAATGTTATGAGTTTAAGAAGTGTCCCCCTCCCCATCAGTCCCCTTCCTTTGGAGGAAAGCATTTGGAGAGTTGGACTCTTACAAAAGGTCTCTCATCCGTAAAACAAATTCTGCAGAAAACCCTACTGTGGTAATCAGTACATTCATCTGGGGAAAAAACAGAGATGAGCTATTTATTTGTCTTTAATTATAAATGGTTAAACAAGGAGAATAGGCTTACAGTTCCTGCTGAACTTAAGACAGTGATTTGTGCCAGCTAAAAATTAATTAGTAAGGAATTTTTAATTCCAGCTTCCTAGGCCAAGAATCTTGATAAAGATGTCCCCGTGGAATAGAGTCATGAGATGAGATTAGAAGGAGCATAAACTTTGTATCGCAGGAAGCTTGCGCTGTGAGCCCCAATGCAAAAAGCCTGCCTAAAATTATGTTTTATGGTGTTGGAACAGAAGCTCAGTGCTGACCAGACGGGGGCCCAGCACGCCAAGTGACAGAGCACAGGATCCCTGAATGGAACCGGAGCAGTCTGAGGTGGAAAAGCATTAAGAGTTTTTAAATCCTAAGTAAGGAATTGGTCTCTTGGATTTGTTCATAAACCTAAAATGACAGAATAGCTAATACCACCCATTTGGAAGATCATTATATGCTGCCGCTTCCCTCTTGTCTGCTTGAAGTAGAGGGACGTGAAGCACTTGTAATAATTTCACATTAATTGTTTACTACTCTTTAAATGTCTTTTCCCTAGTTTTGTTACATTTTGGCATGTTTTTGAGGTGTGGGTAGAAAGTTGGGAAGACTTAAAGTTTCACAGTGAAAAACAGTGGTGAACAGTAGGTATAAACTATTTAAATTTTTTTATATGTGAGAAATACAAAACTTTTGGCTTAAAACCTAAACCTGTTGAGGTCAAATTTCCCCCTCTGACCAATTTTACAGCACTAGGGAAAAAAGATAATTTAATAATGATGTATATCTGTATTATATATATCTTGATAATATGATATCTTTTCATTAATCAGGGATGCTTTAAAGCTAGTATTTGTTATAAGTTCAGTTCTATACTCAGACAATCAAAAATTCTTAGTTAGAGCTGCTACTTGTTTTTCTGCACGTTTGTATTGATTTCTGGAAAGGCACAAACATTCACAAGGAACGTTGAAGTAAACCCCTTTTTGTTCCTTTAAAAGTCATTCACTGATCTTGCTGTTCCTTACGGTAAATTGAACATCGCCATAAAGGTTTTATGAAACTGTAAGTCTCAACAGAAGGGAGGCAAAGCAGTAGTTTTTCTTGGTATATGTACCAGGAGTGTATCAGTGTATTATAAAGATTATAGGTAATTTGAGGAAGGGTAAAAAGTGCTGTAAATATTATTTGCTTAATCTCTTTAAATTGGATGCAAATGATTGCCGTCGTGCTAAGGTGAGAAGAAGCAGACCCTTGCCAGGGAAAATGTGTGCTGGTTATTGTGAGTGGACTTGTGGACACTTCATTAAAGTGCTCGTAAGGTAATATATTCATGAAGGACATGGAAAACTATATTCTGTTTTAGGAGTCAGTCGACTTTCATGTTTATTATTCATGTTCTAGTGGGAGGTGTCTCTGCCCATGGCAGAGGGGTTGGAACTGAATGATCTTTAAGGTCCCTTCCAACTCAAACTCTTCTATGATTATTCACTGCCTTGGATGTTACCTTCATGGATTTTTTTTTCTTTAAATCTTTAGTAGTTTTGCCTGAGTTGCTGCTTTGTGTTATTTTCAAATGGTGGTTAAATTTCAACAATTGCAACGAGCATTGCCGAGGTGATTTATGAATCACATGGATTATGGAAGATAGAAACATAACATAAAATTTGCTCTAAATGGGAAGAAGAAATTCATTGAAGAAGAAATTGGAAAAGATGCAAGACCTCAATGTTCCTTTTTAAGCGTGTTTAGAAATTTTGCTTTGTTTTTTAAAAGAAAATATGATTTTACTTTGAAGTATATCTAAACTTCATTTTAAAAAAGCCCACCTTTCAATCAAGGTCCAAAATGCATTTTTTAATTTGGGGTCTAATTAAATATTTTGTTTGATTAACAGGTACTTTTCTGATCTTATTTTTCATCACAGGAAAATATGCTGAAAAAAAATGCAAAGCTTATTTTGGGTTGTGGCGCTTTATAGAACACAAAGACAGCTCTAACAAACACCAGATTTGCTTTTTTTATACTATTAGAACTATCAGTTGTGGAAGTTCAATAGTTCTGCCCTCTTACCTCTCATCTCCAACACAGAAAAAATTGATTTTTCCTTCTTACTATACCTTTGTTCCATTAGCACATTGGAATATATTCACTATGAAATTGTTCTAAGGGTTCTTTTTTCAGCATAATACAAGAGGCTTCGTTAATCCTTCTAGTCTGCATAAAATATATACAGTTTTGGACTTATAAAAGACAGAGGCTGTTCTATTATGGAAAGTTAAGTGCTCAAAGAGTTAAAGCAGACAGGAGAATATATGTTTTCTGTAATGCTGGACATTCTAATTGACCTTTGCATGCAGCAGATGCTTTCCATTTTCCCTTGAAATAAAAATATTTTACTAGATACGGTGTTTAAATAAATCAAATGAGGCTTCAAATTATGTAAAACCTGACTAATTATTTTAAATTAAATTACGACTTTCACTTCTGCCTTTCTGGCATAATTCAGTTTTAATGCTTGTCTAAGCTGTAATGTCTCTGCTGTCTATTTGGGCTGCTTGAATAAACTAATGGTTAGTGTAATTTTTGGGTACGTGTTCAACGAAGGCAATTTTTGTATTTCTAAGCCAGCTAGAAGATCAGGTTCTGTGACCTGGAGAAAAAGGAGGCAAATCAGAAGATGTACAAGGATGGCTCCTTCCCATTGCAGTGTGATGATGCCTGAGAAGGCTTCCCCCACCCTTTCGTAGACGCCTGGGCTGTGACGGAGGGGGAAAAGATGGATAGTTTCTATCACAACCTCCCCACTTTTCTGAAGGTACCGCCTTGGAAACAGCCGTGAGTTCACGGTGAGGTGATGTACGCTGTTGTTCAGTGTCGTGGCTGATGGAAGGAATGCACGGCAGTGCTCCAAGTGGTTTGTGCGAATACTTCCATGAGAGTAAGCTCTTCACAGACCTCAGATATGCAGGTTTTGGGGGTTTTTTTGCCATCTTTCTTCCTAGACGTAGAGGAAAAGTTAATCACTTGGTTTAGATTCCTGCAAATATGCAACTTTGTGTTTTGACTGTGCTCTCCTGTGCATGCATTAGGCAACTTCTAGAAAGCATCGTATTATTTACATGTTAATGTGTAGTAATACAAGGTAACTTGTAGCTTTCTCATTCAGGATGATTTTGAAGTACAGACTTCTAGGCTGATACGCTTTTGCTTGGCTAGTGCAGGCTCCCTTAATGATTCTGAGTGAAAGTGAGCTTTCCAAATGCATTCCCTAATATTTTAGGATCTTGCCCGTGAGCCGAATAACTTAAGATGGTTCTTTCAGGTGAGGTAATTTGATAAGGGGTTACTGGTGGAATCCACCGTGACAATGACAGGTGTATGGAGGTACAAGCACAATGATCACCTAGGTTAGTAACACTTTTTTTCTTAAGGAGAAGCTGTTTGTTTTCCTTGCTTTCGCCTGCTTTTAACCTACTTCTAGAGAAACACCCTTTTTGCATAAAAGTATGAGTTATCAGTCTGATAAAAAAGCCTGAATTCTATAATAAATGTGGTATTTGAGGGAACAGCTCTTGAGTAAAAACTGTTCAGTAGAAGGTACTGAAGTATGAGTTAATTAAAAAACAAACACCCCACCTTGGACCGGGAGCGATCCAAGATTTCAGAAATGGTATCTCCTTTACCGATCCTCACTAAAAGAGCTTCCCTTTTCTTGAGGTGAAAAATGTATCTTCAGATCAGATTTTCCTTTCGATTCTCCAGAGGATACGGGCAGGCTGAATTGCTCCTCTAATTCAATTAGCTCACCTTTGTGGGAGGAAGAGGTTGTCTGCAACTGTATGGAATGTGAGAAAGGGGTTCTTCTCACTAACGGAAAATATTCAGTAATGTTATAAACCGTATGCAGCAAAGACAGCTTCCTGAGAAAGACAGATATCTCTGCGCCTTTAATTCGTTCACAAAAGGTATTGAATTCTTAAGAACTGGCCTGTGGTGTTGCTGCTTACTTGTTATATCAGGGGATGCTGATTGTGGACATAGTGCTGTACAGGTGAGCACAAAGGAGTCATTACTTCACATGCTGTATGCTTCTCCAGTTCTTTCAGATACAGAAAATGCAGTAAGGAATGAATCTAAATGGCAGGAGAGGAAAGTGGAAATAGAGGCTTAACAAACAATGAAAAGCAGCTCATAGTTTACACTGAATTTGCGGCAGGAAGGAGGAGATTCCACTGAATCTGTGCTGGGCTAGCTAGTTAACGAATGCTTCTCAGTCTTTAAACAAACAAAACTATATCTGAGTGTAAATTCCAGATGAACTGTTTGATGAGCTTTCCACTTTGCTTAGAGATAAAGGCTGTGGGAAAGGGTCCACAGAAACTGGATCCAGTCACAGTGCCTCTAGCACAGTTGTCTTATTTCTCTTCTATTCTTATTTTGTTTTCAGCTAGAAGACAGAATGTTGTTAAAGTACATTTAACGTAGTGGCTGCCAAATATTCAGCTTCAGTAATTAGTTCAGGTTCTATGCATGTAGTTTACTAGTCTGCCTGTTTTTGCTGAAACTTAATGGGGTGCATAACTTTGAGAAAGTTGCTTTCAGGTATTATAGGCTGTATGTTCCAAGTGGAAGCCGTTTTCTGTCCTACTGTAAAATTTAATTAACTTTAGTTTGGTAAACCATTAAAAGATATGCCACAGAATATGGTTACAAAGAATAGATGCATATGATTTCAAGTCCTCTTTCAAGATTTGCCTATGAGCAGGAGGAGTACAGCAGGAACTGTACTAGCTGACTCCACCGTGGACCTCGTGGATGTCCTATTTCTTGCACGAGTCCAAAATCTGCTCTTTTAAATGTCCTCAACCCGTGATGTTTTGCTTTCTCTTTTCCTGCAAAGACATCAAAACCGCAGACAGAGGAATGAATCCAATGGATGAAAATGCACCTTAGCCTGGCAACTGGTTGTACAGGAGGAGGAGTTGTAGTCTGAGGGAATGTCACAAGAGAACACGTAAGACAAGAAATCCCATCAGTAACAAAATATCTTGCTAGTTCTTTTTAGCTGATACTATCCAAACTTTCCCTTCATGATTATTCAGCTCTGCAGCGATATGTTCTTTACAAGTCCCAGACTGGAGCTAACAAAGCTTCCTCGGAAGGTTTGACAGCAGCCCCCTTTGTCGCGTGCGTGTTATGGCCAGAGGTCACTGGAGCAGAGATCCAGAGGCCATTATGTACCTCCTGGGTCATAAAAGTACTCAGGCATTCTTTTTAAAATGGGGTATTTCAACAGCTGTGTTAATTATGTATGTAGAAGACCATTATTGACTACTTCAAATTCAAAATATGCTCGAGTATTAATGGACCATGAACACTATGGCAAAATGGTGTTGTTCTGTTTTCTTGTGAGCTGTGATTTTCTTCCATGGGTGTGTGCTCTGTGTACCTCGTGCCTGTCCCACCCAGAAGCGTGCTCCTCTGGGGTTCAGTGCTTGTGTGTGTTATTGCTTTTCTGCCACTTACTCTATCACTGTGCCGGTGCTCTGAAAAAGTATCCACCTGATTTTAATACCTCATTTACTCTAGAATAGCACAAGATTTGTCTGTCGCTTTCTGTTTTTAAATTAAAATTTTAGAACTGTTAATCTTTGTATCTACGTGAAATCAACAAAATCAATGTGAAATGTTTATACTTGCCCTTTTTTGTTCCATTACTGTTGTTTATAGTAGGATCTGTCGCAGGTAACATCTGCAGCAATTTCTAAAGCCTTTTTTAATCTAACCAAACATTTCTCCTCAAGTTTCTCAGCATACCTGTCTTAGCTGCTAATGCCATCTCACTTGTTTAAACAAGCTTAGTGATCAGAGTTAATGAACCATTTTGGTATGGGTTGGAAGCTAGAAATTAAAGACCAAAGAACGAGGAAGACCTTTTCTGTGCCTAGGAAATGTCTCGACAGAGCAGCTTCATAGAGAGAGGGGGCTTGACAGAAGTCGTAATGGTTTTCCTCCATTATATAAAGCTCAAATGAACTGTCACCCTCTTCTTTTCCTCATGGTGCTTTCAGATTTTTTGGCACCTTTTCTTTCTGCAAAAAAAAAAGCAAAGCTGCTTTGTCTCTTTGCTCGTGTAGGTGCTACACAACCTCTTAACATTGTTGCCCCTACAAACATGCTACAAGTCTATCCTGCTTTAGCTCCTTCTTACTTACAGCCACTTATGAGGGAGATGTTGTTAAACAACATAAAATCAATTTTTCTCCTCCACCGATTCAGATGTTCTAGGAACTTGGGTTTACTTCTCTGTGATCCCCCTCAATTTCTTCTGAACACCAAAGCTCTGCTCTATGTTGTCCTATTGTAGCCTTTGGTGTTTCCCTCTCTTCTTTCCTTCTAAGAAAGTAAATTGAAAAAATTCTTCAGTTCTAGAAAATGGGGGAAAAGATACACTAAATGACAATTGTATAGCTGTGGTAGGGGCACTAAATCTCAGCGGCCTCTAACAGATAAAAGGAGAAGAGAAAAAACCACTGCATACTTTCTGATAACTTCAAGTATCTGCAATACTAAAAGCAGCCCTGCAAAACACTCGTGTGAATAATCCTTACTGTGGCAAGCAGTCTGATTGTTCCCAGTGCCGGTGAAAGGCAGTGGTCTGGCAGCTTTGAGGAATGAAGTCCTTTTTTTATTAGCCGGGCAAGTTTCCCAACACACATTGCCTGGTCAGCCTGCTTAAACCCTGATCTGAAGAGGGGAGGGATAAGCTTTCTCTCAGGATAACAGGCAGTTCAGTTTCTTGCTTCTATTTGGAGGCTGCCAATTAGTGAAAAGGAAAAGGAGAGAGTTTGCAGGGAAGTGCAGCTCTGGCCCACCAAACTTGCACTAAAGAAGAACCACCTCGCTGGCCTCCGTGGATTCCAGCAAGACCGTTCCCAATGCCTCGGAACCTGTCTGTGCCAGCCCACATCCCAGTGAAAGCACGGGCCAGTCCCCACCGCCTCGAGAAGGCACTGGGGGCAAACTGTACTCCTGCTTCCCTCTCTGATTTTCTCTTGCTCCCCCTCCAACAGCTTCTGAAAGGCTTGAGATGGTTTCACTGGTCACTGGTGAAAAATGTTATAGCCTTCTATGTCCATACCCCAGGGCTCGTGGACCTGCTCTAACTGCAAATTTAATCGTGGAGAACGAGCGCCGGCTTACTCGATGGGCAAGGTCTAAAAGTCCAGCTCTGACCTCAAATTCGTTTGCGTCCTGAAAACAGATGCAGAATCATTCTTGATGCCACTCCGTCTTCTGCGATCTCTGCCCATCCCTCTGAGGTGGAGGCAGCCAAGAGGTAACCAGAACTATCGTGGTCTTTTTCAGACACAGGTGACTGGGACTTCAGGACCTCCAACCGACCCAAGACTCTACCCTTCCAGTAGAAGAACGGTCAGCAGTGCGAGATGTAACCCAACTTGTGGACAGGCTCCTGGGGCAAAGAGGACTCACGGTACACGTCATAGTTGTTTGTGAGAGAGCAGTGCAGGACTGGAGCTTAACCTGCAGAATGTGGGTTTGACAAGGGCGTCAGTCCCGTCGCGGCAGTCCTGGTGGCATAGCGGCTGCATGCACGTGACCCAGTACCATTTGGGAAAAGCTTGTAGTGTGATCATCAGTACAAATATTGTGGTCGACTGAGTCAGGCCATCCTGACAGTGAAAGCAGGCAAAGCAAGCAGCTTTGTGCAGGAGGCAGCGGGGCTGTGTGGAACACGGCCGCCGCTCCACCAGAAGGATCTGACCCTCAGCACAGTGTTTGTGGCAGCTGTTACTTTATTTTAAAATCGAGTAGAGGACAAGGAGTTGACCGTTACTGAGACTATGAACTGCACGGGAGGGCTTGCAGCAGTCAGACCGGATCCGGAGGTTTCCTGGCTCTTTGCTCGCCACCTTTGGTCCTAGGTCCGAGCCTACGTCATTGAAAGAGAGGACTTGTCTGAAATATTGGATATGTGCTGGATATTGGATATGGCTGGAGAACAAATCTTATGAGGAGCGACTGAGACAGCTGGGGTTGTTCAGCCTGGAGAAGAGGAGGCTGAGGGGAGACCTTATTACTCTCTACAACTACCTGAAGGGAGGTTGTGGAGAGGAGGGTGCTGGCCTCTTCTCCCAAGTGACAGGGGACAGGATGAGAGGGAATGGCCTCAAGCTCCGCCAGGGGAGATTTAGGCTTGAGATTAGGAAAAAATTCTTCACGGAAAGGGTGGTTAGGCATTGGAACAGTCTGCCAAGGGAGGTGGTTGAGTCGCCGTCCCTGGAGGTGTTTAAGGTGAGGGTGGATGAGGTACTTAGGGGCAGGATTTAGGGATTGGTGGGAATGGTTGGACTCGACAATCCAGTGTGTCTCTTCCAACCTGGTTATTCTGTGATTCTGTGATATAGAATCATAGAATAGTTTGGGTTGGAAGGGACCTTCAAGATCACCCAGTGATGGGCAGGGACACCTCCCACTGCACCCGGCTGCCCAGGGCCCATCCAGCCTGGCCTGAACCCCTCGGGGATGGGGCAGCCACAGCTTCTCTGGGCAGCCTGGGCCAGGGTCTCGCTGCTCTCCTGGTGAAGAAATTCTTCCTTATATGAAGCCTAAATCTGCCCCTCTCCAGTTTATACCCATTGCACCTTGTCCTGTCCCCGTAAGCCTTTGTGAGCAGCCCCTCCCCAGCTTTCCTGTAGCCCCTTCAGCTCCTGGAAGGTCGCTCCAAGGTCTCCTCGGAGCCTTCTCCTCTCCAGGCTGAACAGCCCCAACTCTCCCAGCCACGGGAGCTGCTGCAGGCCCTCGCCTCACCCCTGCAGCCTCCTCTGGACCCTTCCAGCGGCTCCATCTCCTCCCCGCTGAGGATTCCCGAGCCGGACCCCCCCGCCCCGATGAGGTGTCCCGGGAGAGGATCCCGCGTCCGCGGGGCTGCGCGGGGTCCGCGCGGCGGGCCGGGAGGCGGCGAGCGGGGGGTGCGGGGGCGGGGGGGCCGAGGCGCCGCTCTCGCTAGCGCTGCCTGTGGTCACAGCCAGGCACGCTCACATCCCATCTGGATCGCGCTGGCTCTCTCCCTTTCTGCTTCCCTACCATAGAGTCGCGCTGGAAACAGAAGATAGAGGGAGCGTAGGAGCTCGCCATCTCCAAGCGATCTACGTTGGGAAAAACATGGAGTCGGCTCCGGCAGCCCCCGATCCCGCAGCCCCCGAGCCGGGCAGCAGCGGCTCCGAGGCGGCCGCCGGCGCCAGGGACGCCCCGGTGAGCCTGGAACCCGCCCGCAAAAGCGATGCCCCGGCTGCCGTGCGCAGGCAGAGCTACTCCAGCAGCGCCAGAGGTAGGAGGCGAGGGGGAGTGGGACCGGGGGGCGGGGGCGAGGAGCGGAGAGGGGGGCGACGGAGAGAAATGGAGCGGGGCGGGGGGGGGGGAAAGGCAGCGATTAGATTCCCCCCCCCCCCCCCCCCAACCACCAACCCCCCTCCGGCTCGGCCGCTCGGAGCCGCTCGGAGCCGCGCTCCCACCCCCCCGCGAAGCCTCGCAAACTTTTATAGCTTCTTCTAATAGCGGCGGGAGGAGGGACGGATGCGATGGGGACGCGGAGAGGCGCCGGGCTGCCCCTCGTTCTCCGCCGTACCCCTGAAATTACATAATTTTATAAATATATAAAGCCGCGGCGGAGCGCGGCGATCCGAGGGAACAAACTTTTAAAGCTGCAGCGTCCTCCTTCCCCCCGCCACCCCTTCCCCTCCCCTCCCCTCTCCCCCCGGTCCGTCTCCGTGGGACAGTTCCCCGGCCGGTGCGCGGGGGGAGCGGGGAGGGTCGCGGTTTTGGGGGGTTGGGGGGGTTGTTCGCTCTCTCGCACCGTTTTCCCCCCTCGATTCATTCCGGCGCCTCTTTAAAAAGACGCGTTCTCCTCCCGGAGCGGCTCCTCCCGCCGCCGTTCCTGGAAAGGTGCGCAACTCGGCGGAGCTTCTCCCCTGCCTCCCACGGGTTCCCCCCTCGCTACGGGTTCAGCAGCGAAGGGACGCGGGAGCCACCCCCCCCCCCCTCTCGATTTTTGGGGCTCCCCGGCGCTGGGAGGGGGGCAGCGGCTCCCAGCGCCGCCGGAGTTTGCCGAGCGGGAGGGGAGGAGGCTGCCGCTTTAATGACTTGTAAATAATACACGAAGCCTCGCTCCTTACGAGATGGTGGGGGGGAGCGCGCTAGGGAGGCTTCGCTCGGTTCAACAACAACAACAAAAAAAAATGAAATAAATCGTAATGAATTAAATCAGGCGATGTAAGAACGCAGGCGGCTGAGGAAAGGGAAAAGTGCGGTGCCCGCGCCCCCCTCGGACCGAGGGGCTCGGGCTGGAGGTTGGAACATGGCTGATGATGTGTTGGCTTGTGTTTTACAGTATTTTTTCCCCTTTTAGCCACACCCCCGCCCCGTCCCCCCCCCCCCCCCATCTCCCCCCCCCCCCTTTTCCCAGGCAGCTTCCCACTCGGGGAATCCGCGCACAGTCAAAGGCAGCGCGGAGCCGGCGGGATGCGGGAGCGCTCGGGGGGTGTTCAGAGCGGGTCTGGAGCGCACAGGCGCCTTATGTAACGGGGTTAATCAGAAACACCGGAGAGAAGCGCCTGCCTTTTGGCCGGGGGACTTTCTGTGGATGTGTTGCGGAGCGGCCGTAGTTGGCTGGTGTTACACAACCCCCCCCCCCCCCCCCGGTTCCCACGGGCGATGCGGGGGGCGCAACATCGGGGTCCCGTTAATTATGTAACGCGCGGCCGCGGCTCCCGCACGGACACGGGAAAGAGGAGGAAAGAAGGAGGGTGGTGAGGTCGGGGGTGGGGGGGGGGAGAATAAAACCCACGAGGCTGCGGTGGGGAGGGTTGTTTTCCTCCCAGTCGCCGAGGCCGTGGTGCTGCTAACCTGGTGACCCACATGTCCCACCCCCCCCCACCCCCCGGGATTAACGGGAGGAGGAGGGGGGGGGGGGGGGTCGGACCCGGCTCCCGCACCGCGTTATGTAAGCGGGGCTGGAGGAGCATCCCTCCCGCACAGCGGGGACGGGCGAGCGGGGCTCCCTCCGCGGGGCACAGGGGAGAAAGGAGGGTACAGGGGCTTGGGGAAAAAACCCGGAATGTTTGAGTTTTTTTTGGGGGGGGGGGGGGGTGGGGATGATGTAATGGAGTTGGCAGAAAATGCAAGTCTACTCCTAGAGTGCAAACAGCAAGGGGAATCGGAGCTGGCGTCCTCGGCTAATGTCGCATAAATGAGCGTATTGGAAATAAATTGACCTACACGCTCCGTGCCGGCTGGTTGTGCCTTTCGAAGAGTTAAAGCCCGGAGATATGGGCAGGGAAACAGGGCCACACGGACACTTCAGCCTCCTTGAAATCAGGACTTGATGGATTAAGAGTTAGGGGTCCCTATTGACTTGTAGCCTTTCTTTTTAGAAAAAGCTATTGAAATAGAATTTGATTTCTTGGGTGGTTTTTTCTTTTTTTTCACATGGTCCTTTCTTTCTTATGGCAGCAGCGCGACCTTAATGTGCGACCAGTGTAGGTGAGATTATTTTTAGAACAGCTACCGTATAAGCTCGTGTGTTCGGCTCTGCGTTGAGTTCAAGAATTTACCTGTTTGGGTGGCGATTCTGCAGCCTGGTGTGAGCTGGCACACCGGGACTGTCTCTGTACAGATACACAGATACTTCGATATACACGCGTCTGGACACACCTCTCTAACTGTAAAAAAAACCTGACTTTTTGAGTTAGCAAACCTTCTAAAACGCTGTAAATATTTATTTCGTAGCCTTTATTTTCCTAACTGCGCCTACTGCAAAGTTTACGTACGGAGTGAAGAAAACAAAATTGAAGAAAAAGCCGTTGATGAAGAAGTGGGGAAAGTTTGCTGTGGAAAAAATTCCTGAGTGGAGCTTTAGCTGCTATCATGCTAGCATTTCAAAATATCCTATTCCTTGAAGTACATACGTGTTTGGAGCACCAGATCCTTACATAACTTGATTTTTTTTTTTTTTTGCTACGATTATGCTGTTTGTGTTGCTGTGTAGAATGTTTAACTCAAAACATAAAATTAGGAGTTATCAAAAGCACCTTTTGTGTAGGGAATCGCTGCCTGATTTATTCAGTATATGAGAGCATGCATGCATACTTGCATATTTTGGAAAATTACCTGCAGTCTGATGTTAAAACTGATATTTCGAAAATTGACACCAAACATGGAGAAAGTAGGAAATGGATAAAAAGCCTGATTTCCTCCGAAAGGGTATTTTTACTGTTGATGGTAATTGTTAAGCTTTTCGTAAGAGCAGCTACTGTCCAGCAGGTTGAATTTCAGGCTGTGTGTGTTCTGCAGCAAGGGTTTGTGGTTTGCCATGGTTAGTAGAAGGAATGCTTCCCTCACCAGCCCTGGCCCTGCACCACGACTGTACGTGCCATTCGTTTCACTTTGCAGGCTTGGACATCCATGGAGTTTTCCCCATGCAGCAGTCTCAGCCTTAATGTCCTTCTAGCCCCATTAGAAAGAGTCATAACTGCATGAATTGTATTTTAATAGAGAACTATTGTCTCATTAAAAATAAAAAGGTACACAAGAAGCTTTTGTATCTGATAAAAAAGCTCTTTTTTTTCGGAGCTGAGCTCTTGCTCTCAATGGTAAGTTAATTGAGAGAATGTCTTGCCAAAAAAAAATTAAAGGCTGTTCTTACATCATTGGAAGATGCTGCATGTAAATATTTTTTTATGCTTTGTATTTATTATTAAATACAGAAATTATAGAAGGCTGCAGCTGTATAGGTATACGTTTGTATTTTTTCGCTGTTGAGATACTGAGAGTATTTGTTATTTTCTAGAAGCCTTTGGAGTTTATCATGTTGATATTTATTCAGCCTGATCCTTTCTCTACTGGTAGACTTGAGGGGGGGGGGGGGGGCAGGGGCGGGCTCGCTGTCTGTGTTTCTTTTAGTTCCAATGATGCTCCACAAGTAGGGATGTTACATCATTAATGGTAACATCAGCATGTTCATGGTGTTCTTTTCTTTAAAAAATCCTTTACTGCTGGATTTCCTCTGTTTCTTTATTTAGGCTAATCCATGGAGCATAGCTGCGGCACAAAATTTTGCGTGTTGTTTTCAGGAGGACTCGTTGAATTTTATAAGTTTGGATGTTTTCTGATGGTTCTTTGGGTTGCCTTTGTCATCATTGAGGGCTGTTCTGCATGCACCACTGATTTAGCCCTATTTTGGTAAATGATGTGTGTTGTGAACCCTTTGAAGGACAATGTTGTTTTAAATGTTTGTAGCACAGGAGCAATAACAGCAGCAGTATGTCGTTCTCTTGTGAACAATGCAGTTCTCTTATTTCAGCAAACCGTAACCTATTCTCTTATTTTATTTGCTTGAGAAACATCTCAGGAGCTCATAAACCAGTATGTAAATACTGTTATCGTTCAACCAAATGCTGTAATTCTGCTAAATAAAGAACATGTTTTGTGATGGAGATTAACGGGCTGTGTGACAATTTCAGTTTGGGGTATAGAGCTGTGTTTGAATGGAAAGGGCAATTTCAGCTTTGGGAGGTTGTCTGGTATTTTTTTTTTCTTCCTTTCTTTCCAGTATTTGTTTTCTGAGACATAGAAACGTGTGCTGGGGAAAATCTGGAATCACTCAATTGATTCCAGTGGATTTAATCTGAGAGGTATCCTAGTGAAAAAGACGGGGGGGAATATCTGTATCACTCTTGAAATTAATTCAGGACCTGGTGATCCGTTCTCTGCTGGAATGGTTTAAGGAGCATTGTTTTCGGTGTTTTCAGTTGTAGGAACAGGTGCAAGAAAAGAAATAAATTAAAGAAAATAGAATGAGGGGTATATGTAGATGCAGTGGCAAAGCTGGATGCTGAGCAGCTTGGTGATTGTGCTTCCTGGCCTCTCAGCTCCGGCCTTTCTTGCCTCTAAATGTGGAGCAAAGGGGCCGGAGTCAGAGGCAGCAGGAGCCGGTGTCCCAGGGCTGGGAAGGCAGGGGAGGGGGATGCCAGGCCCGAGAGCTTACAGGGAGCAGTCAGAAGAGAACCGTACGCTTGACTTGGGGCCTTCCACCTGCGCGCTGCCAGGCGATTGTCACCCCCTCGGCTGTCTGGCTGTCTGTCTGTCCCAGGCCTTCCAGCTATGGGCACCTGTGCCAGCAGAGACTTGCTGTTCTCTCAGTGCCTTGGGGTGGGACGGTGCGGGGGCAAAGCGGCGGCTGCTTCCCAGGTGGAGCCGAGTTTTTTCTCTGCCAGGCTACACTCGCCTCTGGGCCCGAGTTCGCTAGGGGCTAGTGTTCTGAATTTCTGCGGCTTCGGCAGGAGGGGAAGCTCCTGCGGAAGTTGGAGGAACTTCTGGGTGCGTGGAAGCCTCCGTGCTTCATATGCAGATTTCTGCTGTCTTGTTTTCTCCTTCATTCCTTTTTTCACGTATCTTACGTTTCAGCTATTGCGAAGCAGTCTTTGTGGCCCTGATAATCACTTCTGGAAATGCCTTTTACAGAGCTCTTAGTTTTAAGGTTGTGTGTACCCACAGCTGACAGACAATTCATGCCTCCTCCTCTGCACAGATAGAGCCTAAGTCCTCTACCATCGCTAGCTCCTTTTTACACAGTTTGTGTCATAAACAGACCAAACTTCATTTTAAGGATTATTAGCTTTTTTGGCCCCACTGTTCTGGTAAGAGAGTCTTCCACCGCTTTGCCATTCTTACGATTGGAAAGCATCTTCAGACATCTACCTAATTGCATTCACGATCAGTTAGTTTGCTTGCTGCTTTAAATGTTTGTTATAAAATATCCTTGGGCTGAAAAAGAAGAAGAGGCTGATACTGTATTTTGTGATAGATGAACTAACATACTGAGCTCTGTTCTCTGACTCATGGTTTAGCACTTCAGCGTATCTGTTGTAGATGGTCTGTGCTGATAGAAACATGAGAATAGCTTGGGCTGTATGTCACGAGGAGTTAATTGTCTTAATTTCTCAAACATAAAGGTTGTGAATTATTCTTCATACTTTTATCTGACGTCTCATCTAGGTATGTTTCGTTCTCGGGAACAGCTGAGCTCTTGAGAGAATAAATGTATTAGGGTGTGTACTTTTACAGAGAAATTGTGGGGCTTATTTTACAGCAGTTTAATCTTATAGTTTAGCCTCATTGCACTGTTCATTTGGAAGGATCCCCAGGTGTTTTAAACACTATCGGGAACCATTTTGCTTATTACTGAAATCCAGCCACTTCTTGTGCGGAATCTGACAGCTGTTTAATGGTGCTCAGCCATGCTAAGCAGATCAGAACAGAAAGTGAAGAATACCATACCTGATTGAAACACTCGGAGGGATTTTAGGTACAGATAATATAATTATCTGCATTGGAAATGGGTCAAACAGCTCTATTCGTGTAGAAAATTGCTAGATATTTTCAGTGGCAATGTATGGTCAAGAAATTGGTTTGAAATACCTTCTTGAAAATGATACCCCCAGCAGTGAGATAATCGAGGATCCTGCTGCTTACCCTATTGTGATCATTGGTTGCAGTGTGATCAATGTTTTCTTCAGGTATTTCTGGATGTATTAATTGTTTGGTCCCATGCTGGTATGTGAAATCTTACCAGCCAGGGAGGATAACTGGGATGCTGCAGGTCTTGCTTTATAAAGCAGATTCCCGCACTGTTGCATTCTTTAAATAGAGTCGCACTGCTGTATGTGAAATGTGCTCCTGTTAACAGAGAATTAAAAGTGGTTGTAGGGGAATCTGTTGACACTTAGGCAAAAGGGGATGGGGGAGTATGGGTGTCACAGTCTTTACTTCTGAGGATATTGGGATCTGTGGGGAAAGCATAGCTCTTCTCCAGTTGTCTTCTATTTCACTTCCCATGTAATCCAACAAAACAGCATATAAACAGAAGATCTGTAAAGGATGTAAAAGAACAAAAGTTAAAATTCATGATCAACTGCATGTACGTAAATGCTCCAGTAATCGTGACCAACTGCAGAGTCTTTCATTTGTAATTTAATCTAATAATTTCCGTGCACTTCTGAAGGAACACGCTATGAAGCTGGCAACTTCTGAGAAATTGCTGTGCTGTTACAAACAGCGTTTGAGCTGGCATTATAACAGCATGATAGATAGCGAGATGGAGAACAAAGTTAGCAGTTGAAACTGAGCTGAGAGAAATTGCTGGCAGAATGTGAGAAAGCGGAGCTGGATTATGATAACCTCCCTTGCAGAATCAAATTAAACCTTTTTAAAGGTTTTATTGATTTTTGGTTTGTAGTTGTACTATGTATTTACCTCACATGGGTACATGAGATTAATGAGGCAGGTGTAGTGATCACGGAGTGAAAAACTGCGGTGCTGCTGTTCTTTTTAAATGTTTCATTTTGTACAGGCTGTGGGATATTTACTGCATTAATTGACAATATGTCTGTGTGCTTTGGTTCTGCGACTGTTCAAATGGATTGAAAATGTTTAATATACAGCAGCAATGGAAATGAAGACTCCTGAACTCCTAGAAGGAAGCTGAACAGAGAGCCCCTCCCCCTCTGTTTTCTTACATAAAAATCCCTAAAAAGGTTTTGCTTACCCGAAGAGGTGGTTTGTGAGGAGAATGGTGAATATGTGACAAAGACGGCTGTGGCTGGCTTTGAAAATATGACTGTAAGAATACAAAACAAACAAAAAAACCAAACCAACAAACCCAACCCTCAAAACCCAGAGATGGACCATTTGGCATCACTGCTATCAAGCATGCATCCAACAGCGTTGCCAATTCCTGACATATGAGAGAGGAATTTTTTTCCATAGTTATGTAGAAGTGTATGCCATACACTTCTGAAATACACATATATGCGAAAATGTAGACACCACAGGGAAGACTTAAATTATGCATTAGTAGAGCTTGACTTGAATGTTTTGGCACTGAAGCAAGGTCTGTTAGATACAGTCAGGGATAAAACCAAGGCCAAGGCTTGTGAAATACAGATTATAGGCTTTATTTTCTTCCTGTCATGGAATTGTGAGAATACTTTAAAGTAGGATTTCCCCTCATAGCTCCTCTTCAAAGGTAGAGGCGGAAAAAAAATCAGTTTCTGTGAACTTGTCAATGCTTTTGCCAAAGTCTGTACTGGATGTAAATCAGTTAGAGGGCTGTGCAGCATTACATCTGTTAACTTGGGGCAGAAAGGTAAGGTTTAAACTATTCCTTTGAAAAAGTCTTGAAATTTTATAAGACAGGCTAAAATACAGATTTTGATAATACTTGAAGTAAAAGACTGTCAGCATAAAGCATCTTCTGAATCCTGTGTACGTTAAAAATCAAAATAAAATTAAACCAATCTCAGAGGAAACTAGGGCATATCACAAACCCCTCTCTTCATCATAATTCACTTGTGTCATCTTCAACAGAAGTTTTGTGTTGTTACAGAAGTTAGGAAGGGTCTTGTACTGCCTGCATTGTTAGGGAGGCCTTTTAAAAATTTAAATGAAATACACTCTGAACTATTAACATCTGACATTGAGTCATAGTGTTTCTGTGGTAATATATGAACAAGTCTGTTAGCAAAAGCACAGAAGCAATGCTTTCCAAGGTTGAGGCTTTGGAGATCTAATGGATAATGAAATACTTAATAGTGGGATACTTCCAGTCTTTAAGCAGTTTTGCCCACGTCAATAGCCAGCCAGTCGTTACACTTTGAGAGTCTTTAAAAAACAAACGAGTGAGTCCTTTCCACAGATTTCATTACCATTCGGCACTCTTGACATTTGTACTGGTGTTTTATTTTCTGCTAAAATCAGTTGTAGTTTTAAAAATGGAGGTAATCTGATTTTCATGAACGTGAATCCGCAAGATGAGTGTAGGGTCAGTCATATGTTAGCAGCGTGAAAGCTACCCTTGGCTATGACAAGAGTTCTGCTCTGCTGGCGGAAGACTTGATCCTGTGACAGTTTATGTGTGTGTTTAATACTGAGTATTGTGAATGATTCTGTTGATGTCGCTGATGCTCCTTCTCTGTACAGAGCTGGGGGTGTGTGTAGTAACTACCAAGGGAGGACTGTTGTAATCAAGAGCTGCGCTGTGAAATTGTTTAAGAAAAATATGAAATCCCTTTTGAACAAAAGATCAGTTATCTGTTGTTTTCAGGGTAGGTAAGGCTAGGTGGGTAGTTATCCTTACTTTGGTAGATGTATTGTTACCCTGCTTGCAGGACCATGCTGTGGCTGGGCTGCTGGAGGAGAACAAGTGTGTTTACTTGACAGCTCTAAGGAGACAGGTAACAATTTCCTGATGTGCAGAACCTGAGTTGCACTTGTCTGTTGCTGTATATGGAATATGTTTGCTAAGATTACTAGAAGTTTTCATTTGTAATTGCTGATGCTCTAGCTTTGTTCTTATAACCATCAGAAAAATCTTCTCTGTTTCCTGATGGAGAGAAGAAGAGGGGGGAAAGAAGAAAGGGGAACAGATTTTAGGGACTTACCCGCAGGGAATCTAGAAAGCTGCCTGTAGAGGTGACCTGACTTATTGGGATTTATCTGTCTAGATTTTGGCTGATTGTCAAAATTGGTTTATGCTTTCTTGGCTGCCACCAACGCTGTTTGATTGTAACTGAGTTCTCTTCCCTTTTTGTTTTCTGGGTGAATTACATTATAGCACATCACCTCTTCTTAGACATTCCTGGATCTAGTTCATGAGAAGTTGCAGTTTTTAATTTTTTTTCGACCATGATATCTCACTGAAGTTGCCATGCCAGGTCATCACTGTCCTAGCGATGCTCTAGTATAACCAGGAGTGTAACATCCGAAGTTTTGCAGAAGAACAAGGGAAAAAAATTTTTTTTTTAATGGAAAGGAAGCAAAATCCTTCTAAAACTCTAGCTAGTTATCAAGTTTCCACAGCAGTGCTTGTATCTCTCAGAAACAGGCTCAAGGAGTTCTGTCGCTAAAATCTTCAGTTTCAGTTCTTCAAGGAACGCTCCCCCATACAACATTCACCTTGGAGGAGAGGGGATGAGGACAAAAGATTTTGGATGGAGCATCAACAGAGCGGCTAGGTTTACGGGTAGGCACGAGCTTCTGTTGAGCAGGCTGCGCTTAGCCCCCGTGTTGGGCTTCCCTGCTCTACCCATGTGCTGAAATGGCTGACTGGTGTTCCCCAGTCCACCGTCCTGTTGTTTCCAGCCCAGTTTAGAAGCTGTAGAAGTGGCTTGTCACACAGCTCTGTAATTGGCAGGTCTCCTCTGAATTTCTTCCACGTATCCTTTCTTTTCTTTCTCGCAGCAGAGGTTCAAAGCAGAATGTCTTTAGGGATTTGAGAGCAAATGATCACAAGTGGCGAGGTGGGGACTCTTGCCAATATACTGAAAATATTTTGTTGCTTTGCTTTTCTCTGCACGCAGCAGAATGCACACTGGAAGCAAACTTGGCTCTGGAAAGACAGCCATAGAAAATGTAAAAACAAACCCAGAAAGGAAGTAAATGAAGCCAAGGGGGAAGTAGGGTAGATTTGAGTAACAAACAGTAAAAGAAAGATGTGGCATTTAAGGAAGAAATTTAATGCAAGGGCACAAAGGAAAGATGACTGATTTGGATAATGGCCTGGAAAAAAAAAATTAGAAAAGGATTGAGTACTGGGGGAAGTTACGGTGTCTGTTGAGGAGAGGCAAATTTACTGCCTTTATTGCCTCTGGACCATTTGTATATTCTGTGATCTTGTCTTTACTGCAGAATGTAATAGAATGCGTTTCAGTGCGTGGTGGGGTCTCGAATATTTGCCTCTCACAGATTTGCTCCAGCACCCTATTGTTTCCAATGAGCTCTGACTAAATGCTTTCGCCATAGATGTTGTGCTAATGTGTTATATGAATTATTTGTCTTATCTCAGTGCTGTGAAATTAGAAGCCCTTTCCCACAGTGTGTTAAGCAGATTAAAATGAAAGCCTGTTTTTATGGTCCAGGAGCAGTGCAAATATATATTTTTTTTTAAAAGGGGAGAAAAAAATAGTGATCTGACAGTGGGGTGCTGTGAGGAGGCTTTATGAAGCAAATGCATTCTGTAACCTAAATGGTTCCATGCTTCCCTTGGAAAGGTTTATATTGTTTTCCCTGATGCCTTAAATCCAGGGCATGAGTTTGGGATTGGTCCTTTCTACTGAGATACCTTTTGTTGTTGTTGGTTTTTTGAGATTAACTTCCTAGGCAGCTGTGCAGTTCCTTCTTCAAAACCTTGTCAGTGACTAAATGGCTACGTTTAGTTTCTGGTAGATAGTCCTGGGGCAATTTTTGGCTATTCTGAAAAGCACTAAACATCATATTGGAGTCTACTACCAACTACTTTTGTTTGTAGGAGAAACTACTTTAAAGAGTATTCAGGTGATGGCTTTGCAGAGGAACACATGAAATCCAGGGTTCATGTTACGCTGTCTCTTGAATTCCTGTCTTGTGTATCAGTCCCTCCTCCCTTATGGCTAGAATTTATTTTAGTTACAGCAGTATTTTATTTCCACTGACTTACTCTAATCTTATTGTTGTAGTGTTCCGAGACACTTTATATGATAACTGCTCTTTTACCTGTGCAGTTTTTGTCACCTAAAAAGTCTAAAGCTATAATGAAATTAATGCAGACATGACACCTGCTTAAGATAAAGAGTATCTTAACTGTGTTTCAGCAACAGCTTAATTAAAACATCACATGCTATTGTAATAATAGGTATTTGGGAACGGACGGTGTAATGGTACGATGTCAGCGTCAGCATTGTAATTTTTCTGGTCTCTGGTTCCCATTCCTGTAGCTTTCTCATTTCTCTTATTTACCTTCATGGAAATAAGAAACAGGATTGTGAATTGGTGCATCCGTAACGTTGCCCCTTGGGGCCTCTTCAGATCATGCTCGGGGTTGAGAATTCCTGGAGGTGCTGATGGACCACACTGCGTGGAGGTTTGGGCCGAGGTGCATTGAATTTCAACTCACAGGGACAGAAAAAGACGGGAGATGCAGGAGCTGACTGTTAATTCCCTGTCGGTGGAGTTAAGTTAGCATCACCTGGCCGCTGAAGTGCTGTAGGAGGTACTTCAAGGTTTGAATTTTCAGGCTTTTCCCTTCTTACAGGGGAAGAGGTGGGCAGAGGCTTGGCATTTTTCCTTCTGTCAGTGTCGGAGGAGGAGGCAGCAGCTGTGCCTAAACATTTTCCTTCTTATTCTCCAGCATCTGCTCTAGGTGTCCTTTGGTAAGACTAGCTCCGTGCAGCCACGTGTCCCTGGCTACCTGGGTGTTTTGCTGGCGTAGGAAATGAAAAATCCACACTCTGGCACTGAAGCCACTGCCTAAAAGTACTGTGTGGATGCGGCTAGACCAGCAGAAGGGAGCATTGATCCCTTTCTCGCGTGTTCAAGGGAAGAGTGTAGCAATGCCAGCATGATATTTTTTTTCTTTTCCTTAAAACTCATGCTCTGTCAGGCTCTGGCTTGTCCTCCACGAGGGAGCGTGGGCTGGGGAGGAGGACAGTGTTGGTTTTGTCACGGCTGTGTTGTCTTGAGGAGACTGTCGGGCTCTCTCTGGTGAGCCCTTATCAGGAGGCAATGACACCTCTGCTGGGCAGTGCAGTTAGGTGGTTTAATTCACATGGAAGCCTTCAGATCCCCCTGCAAGCTGCGCTACAGTTCTGAGTATTCTACAGAAAGATTTTGCAGTATGTTGCATGTTAAAACTTTAAAAGAAATGGATAAATGACGATAGTCGTGGGGAAGTGTTATTACTTCTTTTGATATAAAATCTTGCCTGTTGCATCGTTTCAGCCTATTTTAACCAGACCAACACAGAGAAATTAGGTTTTTGCCCGTCTCCTTTAGTGTCTGATTATTGTCTGATTACATTTAAGTGTAAATGTAAGCAGTTAAAGTTTTGTGGTGTAATACTGACATTTCTATGTGATATTTCTCCAGAAAAGTAAATATTTCCACATTGTTTTTTCTAATGTAATGCTTTCTCTGTAATCACATTTTGATTTGCATTTCTTTTCAGTATTTCTCCGGTATGTTTTAAGCAGAGAGGCCCGTAACTGCTGGACGTTATTGAGGAAGAAAAGCTGTAGGTGTAAATCAAGAACATATAGGGAATAATTAAGCTATCTTAAAATTAAGGCTTTCAACATTTTTAATAACTTTAAGGTAATTTAGAAAACGTACTTTAGATTTAAATCTTATCACGAAGCTGTTCTGTATGGCTTCCACCAGCCTTAATTAAGGACTAAGCAGTCTACATGCCTCCTTTTAGAGGTTACAGTCCTATTTGTAATTTGTCTTCTAATGTGCAGTTAATGGTAATGTGGCCTTCATTCAGTTTCGTAGAACTAGGTAGGCTTCTAACACTGCGTAGAGGTTTCTAGTGCAGTGTAAAAACACATTATTCAAGGCATTGCCATAATAAGTAGCCTCTTCACATTTTCCTTAAGGACAATTTGAAAGAAAAATAAGTTCTTTTCAGCATCGCAGATGTGGTTATAAATTTACTTTCTATCGCCGAGGAAATTTGCTCATCAATATTCCACACGGGAAGGTATCCATTCCTTGAAATATATTTAAAACTTAAGGTGGTGAAACTGGAAGGAGGTAGTGGACGTGTGATGTGCTTTCTTGACTATCATCACATTTCTTAGTCTGGATGCAGGTGTCCACAGAGCTACTGTGGTCAGGAGTGGGACAGGGTTCTCAGACATTCACACTGTCTGTTTTTTACCGCTGCAAGAAGCTGATTCAGTTGTTGTCTCAGGTAAGAGTTCTTACTGTGGCCTGTGAGCTATCACGGAGAAAAGTCTCGTAGGAGAATATAAAAGCAACAAACGCAAACTCCGTTTGAATTCCTTAGTAGCAGTGTTTGATGTGGTTTAGTCTACCTGATCAAATCTGTACTTCAAAATTTAAAAGCTTTATAGGTCTTTAAAATGCCCTTTCTCTGGAACAATCTTCGTCAGACACAGGGAAAAAACTTACGGGTTTTCCACACCCGCCTTGCCCGAGTTGAGCCACAGCGTGCGTGAGGTGACCCCGGCCACTCTGTGACTTTGACATAGAATCACCGGGTTGGAGGAGACCCACCGGATCATCGAGTCCAACCGTTCCTATCAAACACTAACCCGTGTCCCTCGGCGCCTCGTCCACTTGTGCCTTAAACCCTCCAGGGAAGGTGACTCAACCCCCTCCCTGGGCAGCCTCTGCCACTGCCCAGTGACCCTTTCTGTGAAAATTTTTTTCCTAATGTTTAGCCTGAACCTCCCCTGGTGGAGCTTGAGGCCATTCCCTCTCGTCCTGTCCCCTGTCCCTTGGGGGAAGAGCCCAGCTCCCTCCTGTTCTAGCCAGGAGCAGGTATTGGTGAGCAGCTATCCTGGGGCTCGACAGTGCGAGGGGATGAAAGGGCCTTGGGAGGGCTCCGGTTCGATGGCCACATCAAGCGCTACTGCAGGTTCTGAGCTTAAAACGCAAGGGTTCACTCAGCGTCGGTTGAGGATATCAACCATCAAAGACTGTTTAATTTGGAGTTTCGGATCCAGGATGTGAAAGGAATTGAAACGTAAAATGTTATGTAACTTCAGGTTGCTAATGGGCGGTTGTATTGCAGAGAAGGATTAAGGGCAAGCTTTATCCAAAAGCACTTGCAGGAACTGGAAATATCTGAAATATTGTTAGGCATCCTTGCAGCTGTTTATTAACAGTAGTTTGCTGAGGCAGGTAATTGTTAAGTTGGTAAGGAAGGCTGGTTGGTAGTTTAAATTTGTATTAAAGTGAACTTCCCAGCAAAAGGCAGATCGTCGCTGTCATTGGTTTTGGCCAGAGAAACAAGCCTGACACCTGCTTTTTGGTTCATACACGTTCAGGGAGCACTGGAGAAACCTGTTTGACAGACTTCAGAGTAAGAGGGAGTTTGACTACAAAGTATTCTGACAAAAGAAATAATGAGTAACATTCAGAAACAGTGCAAAGAAGAGACAAACAAAGAAGAAGAAGTGATTGGCCCCTTATGGATCTTGCCTTATATTGGGAAAATCTGGCAAGTATGTCGTTATCAATACATTTGGGATAGAGTATTCTGGATACGTCTTTTCACTTTTGGTGAGGAGGGAGAAAGTATCCTCTAACAAAAGAAGAGGGGCAGGTTTGCTTGCAGCAACTGATGCTGATTAATTCATTATTAGAGACCTTATGCTGAGATTCTTCTGAGAGAACCAAGCTAAAAGTCTTCCCTCAGAGTGTAAGAGAACTGCTAAAAATATTGAAACAAAACAAAGCTGTACAGGTGCTGCTGGTTTTGAACTTAGCTGAGACAAACAAATTCAGAACAGCGATAATGCCAGCTGTCTGCCTTGGGAGGAGGTTTGTACCCTTCAGAAGCTGGAGAAGAAATGGAATCCCAACCAGGCCATGGACTTTTCTTGTATCAACCCCCAAAGCAGCAATTAACATAACTGAATATTGCACTGTGTGTGGTGCAACATGTCTTTCAAACGCAGATCAGCTTCAGCAGTGGGTTTGAAATAGAGTTTTTCTTCCAGAAACCAATTCAAATTGTAACACAAAAAAATTAGTTTTAGTATGAAGACCTTGCACAGAGGTGTCACTCAAATCCTGTTAGTAGGGTAGTAGGGCTCTGTTAATTCCCATCACTGTTAAACCGATTGATTTTCAGATACCTGATTCATCATGATTTTGTCAGTTGTATTGAAGATCTTTTTTATATTCAGCTGTTAGAAAATGGTTTAGGTTTCTGTTGATTTTCTTGGGTTTGCATATTTCCTGAGATCACTGATGTCCCGAATGAAAATTGCCATTTTAGGAGGAGAAATCTCTCTTGAAATTCTGTTTCCTGACCTTCTCAATATATACGTGTTGTCCTTTTGAAGTAGATTGTAACGTTTCCCAAGAGACTAGGAAAGCCTCTGCTGCTCTTTCTGTTTGAGTCTTGCGAATGCAAGTGTTACCAAGATATTATGTGTTAAATCTGCAGTGAAACATCATTGATTTCTTTCATTCTTTTCTGTGTGGTAGAAGGGAGCAGAAGAGATTTTAATCTTAGCATTTATCACACCCAAGTGGGCATGGGAGTCACTTTTCTAACTCAAGAATTATTTCTAAAAATACTCTTTTATTTATTCAAACTAGCAGCTTGTTTAAGCTTTTATTTTCAAGCTAAGCAGGTTTCTAAAGAGCCCTTTTTTTCCAACACAAAGACAGTGGGAGCTGCTGGGTATTAAAATTTAAGTGAAATATTTCTGTTCCTAGAGGAGAGGTGGATCTTCAGAAAAAGAAATAGCGTCAGCTTAATTGATAGTGACACGTGCTGTATTTGCTTCCGGTGAACGCTTGTGAAAATTCTCCCTCTGTGGGTCTCTGTCATTTTCAAACTCTGACCCTGTAGAATATAAGCTGTTTTATAAACGAGATCAGTAAGATTTTTCTAAATTTGAGACTGAGTGCCAGTTAGGAAGAGGGAAGTGTCAAGACAGAATTATGGTGTAATTAACCAACCAGTAAAACATCCTGAATTGTGAAGATTTCATTCAAAGCATTTAACAAGAAGCTTTATCAAGCAATTCTAATAGTAGGTGTTAGATAACAGCAAATGCAGAGGATGTGGTGTCCCATTAGCAGAGATCGTCTTTCAAGCTGTCTTTTTTTTTTGTTTGTTTAATTGGCAAAATTATAACAAATGACGAACTGCTGGGATCAACATGTTGTAATGACCAATTAATGGAAACAAGGAGATGATTTTGTTTCAGAAAATTGATGCGGTGAGCAACCAGAGCAGATGCAGGTATGCTCATAAATTGCTGAATTGATGCACTGAAGTACTGCCTCTGAAAGATAAACAGCTGGGGAAGAGTTCAAGGAAGTGTTGATTTTTGTCTTAGTAAGATAAGTACTGACAATCACACTGATACAAATAATGTTCCAGTAGATTATTATTTTACTGGCTCGTATGCTTTGTGTGTTGGAAGTGTGATGGAATTGAGGTCTCCCTCCACTGTGAATCACTAATTTGTGGTTCATTGGTGCCTTGTGGTGAAGTAACTCTGATTTGCAATTTTGTTTTTTCTCCTCTGTGCTGCTTGTGCTCCAGCCTTCTCAGTCTCTTGCCCATAGGTATTTCTCACTTATTTACTCCTTATGTATCTTATTCCTCATTTATAGCCAAATGTTTTTCAGGGCGAGTAAACTTTGTGATAGCTTAATGAAATTTCGCTTCGCTCATCATTGTCCTTAAAATCTTCCTTCTGGCTAGACAAAATTAAGCTCCAGTCTTTGTGAAGACATTTTTTGCGTACAGATTTGATAAGGAACTTTAGCTGATTGCTGAAAACAAGCTAAGATTATGGGCTGGCAGTAGTCACTGCTAATTCTGAATATTAAAGAGGCAGCATCTAGCATTCACTGGGAAAAGAGCCCCCGTTACAACTAGTACTTTGGTAAAGGGACCTGCTAGCCTAGCCATACCTTAAGTGGTACCATGACCAGAGTTATTTGTTGGGGTTTTTTTTGCCTCGAGGCTGATTACAGATGCTTTTGTTTTGTTTTCTTCTCTTTGCAAGACTAGGCCTGAGGGAAGGGAATGTTTTTTGGGAAATACTCTGTAACTTAATTGCTTACCTTAGGTGAGAGCAGAGTGTAGAGAGAGCCCTGCAGATGTGGTCTGTGTGAATGCCCTCGGCTCACTGGAAGCAGCAATAAACGTATGCAGAGGCTTAAATGGCTCTCTTATGTTTCCTATGTAACCCTTCACTTTTAAATCATTTTATTTAGAGTTTGTAAAACGTATAAGCAGTGACAGGTTTTTTTGCTTGCTTTCTACGTTGTGAAGCTGGGTGTGTCGTTAGTATTGTGTGTATGAAGTAGTCACGTGGTGCAAATAACAGTCCTTCCAAACAAGCAGAATCAAATTTGTGGGCTCCTACAGGCAAAAAGAACAATACTCCTAAAATTAGTTGCTGAAAGAACAGCGTTGCTGTTATTATCATTGATATGCTACACAACCAAAACTGTGGCCTTGTAATGTACATAAAAGGAGTTTTTGAAGGGGGAATGCTTTGGCCATTGCTTGCTTTATTACTTATTACTCACTTTAAACAATACGGTAATAGCAATGACTTGAAAAATAAAAATTGAATGTAGGCTTTGTTTCTTCCTCAGACAGGCTAATGTGCAGAATCCTGAGGAGCTTGAGTCTTGTATAGCAGATAAGGCTGCCAGTTTCTAACACAAGCTACTCTCTCCAAGAGTAATTAGTGCTCTTCGACTTAGACGTGATGAGTAAGAGAGGGTATGTTCTGATGCCTGTATCAGATTTCCCCTTAATCCTTAGGTGGAGGTTATGTGTGTGCCAGTGAGGCTAAAGAGTTCTGGCAGAAATGTGGAAAAGTCCCAGTGGTATCCCAAGTAGATCTCATCTCTGGAAGCATAAATCCTGATGAGCAAGTGGAAAATGTTGTTTGGGCTGAGGAGAACAGTATGAAAATATTGATTGCTGAACTCATTCATAGGCAAATTAAGAATAAGTGCAATACAGACTGGGAAAGAGTAGAAGATGGGAGAAACCTGTCCTGAGAGGCTTCTGATCAAACGAGATGAGTGAGTAATGTACTCTACAGGTTTTGAGATTGCTTCAAGTATTTAATGTTGATAATAGTTAATCTGAGCCACGATGAAATAATTTTCATGCTGACTCTTAGCTGCATTATTTTGTGTTGCCAAGTCCAGCAACATAAAGCACTGTGGTGGGAATTGTTTACCTGGCTTGTTCAGAAAACGTAACTTTACATCTGTTCTGGTCCTCACTTATTCTGTAGTGGCTATGAAGCCTCAGCCATTTTCCTTGCAAAAAGGCAAGTCAAGTCTGCATTATCTGTTTCCATCTGGTTTCCCTTTCTTAGTTGTCTGAAAAGCATTAGAAGGGGAGAGGCAGGTCTCCAAAGCTGATAAGAAGCGTTATTGTGTTTCACTTTCCACGGTGATAGCTACCATCGTGTGTTCTAATACCACTTGTCTTCAGGTGTGCAATACTGATACCTCTTACTCATCCAAATTGCAGAACATGGAGTAGTCATCTCATCTAGGCTTCATCTAACAGTACGTAGACATCTGCACAGTAGATACGTGTATCTGAAGTCTGTTCTTCAGAATGCCTGTTATTTTCAACATAAAGAAGTGGGAATTTGGGGGGCATGTCAGAGGGTAGCTCTTCTGAGGACTGATGTTCAGACTGAGTCCAGCAATCAGCCTGAGGGTACCTGTTTCTCTCTTTTAAGCCATAAAAACTCTCTACAGCAAATCTCAGTGTATTAGGGTACAGCAGATTCATATGTCGACACCATGGGTGTTTAAAGCTGGGAGTTGGAAAGGAATCCATCTCACTAGTGGGGTTTACAGGTAAGAATTAGAGATGGGTAAGTTTATTTAGGGTGCATTTCCCCCGCTTATACTTACAACTTCTAGGAAAAAAATAATAGACCAAATTATCTCTCTCGATGTTTTCCTTCTAGCTGAGATTTAAAAAATTGATTGTTGTGATGCTGATTATTGGATCTTTGTGTATCTAAATGGCATAATTTTTGAAATGCTGAGCGTGTCTGTCAACCCAGTGAAGCTGAACGTGAGTTAAGGGAGATGCAGCCCCGTGTACTTGCTAACGCAGGAAGAGTCCTTCCTTTCCTTTCTTAGGACTGTTGCATTTTTCACAGGCTTAATGCAGCAATTGGAAAAGCCATACCCATAATTCACTATGAGAAAAAAAACAGTCCAAAACTGTATGTTGAGAACAGGTGGCCTGCTGCAGTTAGCCTACGTCAGATCTAATGCAATTATTGCTACAAACTGAGGCCTGTTCAAATTCCTTTTATTCAAGTACTACGGAATATTCTTAATCTTGAAGAAATTTATGTCTGCCACCGATTGGGAAATAGTTCGGAATGAATGAAGTGGAAAGACACTTCCAGCTCTACATATGCAATATCATTTAAATTTTTATGACTGACTCTAGGGCCTAAATATGCTTTCATGTGCACTTAGGAAGCTGCTCTCAGAGTGCACGCTGCATAGCTGAGGGTAGAATTTGGCCTGTTATGCCACTGTATTGTATTTTTGCCTTTTTTATTTAAACCCTACCAAACACAAAGGAAGAAGCCTCAACCACAAAACTAGGAATCCATGAAATTGTCATAGTACATTTTAATAGCTAAAAATATATGGGTTTTTTACGGTATTTTGAAATTTCACTGTATATTTACACAGACTTCTCCCAGACATCCTAATTTTAGCTGCTTCTTCCTGACTCTCTGAAGAATCAATGAATTTACTCCAGAAGCATTCAAGGATCAATAGACTTTGATGATTAGCAGGTCATGACCAGGTACAAAATGCACGTTGTAAAACCCAGACTGTTGTATTTTCTTGAATCCTTCCTCAACAAAAAAAATGTGAGAAGGGGTATCTTTGAACAACAGACCTCTTTGAATGGATTAATTCCCCATGTATTTCAAAGGGTTGAGACTATGCTGAATAAACTACAAATGTGGAATTAATTTTCAGTGACTTGAGAATTCAGCTAGCTGACAAATAGTTTTCTTAGATAAGCTAGGATGCTAGGGATGAAAGTGAGACAGTGAAAGAGCCCGAAGAAGAGCACTGTACATTAAGTTTTTGGTTTTTTCCTGCCTGCCCACCTTCTATTGTAAATGGAGTTGCATGGAGGTGGCTGCTTTGCCTTTTCGGTCACATATTCCTGATTGCAGGACTGGGCATTAACAACTTTAACCTCAAATGAAGACAAATAGGGCTAATTTGCATCTGCTAAGAGTGCTAAATTAATCTTTAGCTCTCCAGCACTCAGCTACAGACAGCCCCTGAAATGGTCTGTCTAGACTTTTTAAAGGAGCGTTCCTAGACCTGTGCAGCTGTTGAGATTCTCTGTAATAATTGTATTCTAGTGCTGTATTACTTCAGCTGCTGGTATGTGAAAATGGGGAGGTTTAAAAAGGGTGGAAGGTTTGGAGTGGCCGGCTACTTAACAGTATGACAACAGACAGGATTACGAGTTGCATTTGTTTCTTGTTAAGAAATTAATCTTGGGATGTTTTCATTCCTTTTCCTTTCTTACGCTCCTATCCTCAAGGTTGTCATCTTCATATTCCCTTTCATTCTTGTTCTTTCATGGGTGTTTCAGTTTTAGATACATTTCCCCTACCACCACTTTTTTTAATCCATCAGTTTTGGTCATGTTTGACAGAAGGACAGATGTTTCAAAGGTAATGACATATCCGCAAGTTTCGTGAGAATAGGCGTACTAGAAGAGGCTTAATTGCATGCAATTAAAGGAAAGTACTTATTATGAGACACTAGAGAATCCGTATAGAGGAGTGAATTTAAAAATGATTCCTCTGCAGAAAAAAATGCCAGTGGAGTTTGTAATTGATAATGAGCATCAGGCTGCTGTGAAATCTTATTTTAATAGTGCCAGGCTCCTTGCTATGTATGCATCAGGCTACATTTATGGTGGAGGCTCAGTAACATTAGTGTTAAATCTGATTCTCAATCTACTGGCTTAGTAACGTAAGGGACATTTAATTCTTCTAGTGCTGCAGCTAGAAAGGTGGTGGTGGATCTCCAGCCCTGTGTATGCACTCCAGTTGGTTAATTACCTGACCAGGTCTGACCCACGGTACTGACGGGAACTGAAATAAAGTCTTCCCCAGAGCAATATTATTTGCTTTGTCCTCTTCTGGGATATTACTGCTTTTTAATTTTTACTGTGATACGAAACGGAAACCTGTATTTGGATCAGCATGTCCATAGAAATTGATATTTTGGAGGCTTGCTGTATGGACTTAATCTGTCGTGAAAATGCTTTTGTTCTACTGCAGCATTATCAAAGGCGTTTTGTGGGCTTTCCCTCGTGCCTATCTTTAGGGAAAAAGAGATTTGTCTCTGTAGTTGCAAAGTGCATGTTGAATTTTTAGGGCTGTTGACAGTTTAATTCAGGAATGATCTAATTAGGGATCCAGAGAACTGGATTCAACGTATCCTTAAGTATTGGCCGTCCTGAGAGATGCTCTGGCAGATGGTTAGTTCAAAGTGAGTTTACCTTGGGCTCAGTTTCTTTAGACTGACAGCTTTTTTTACTCAATTAAATGAGACAACTGTCAAAAGAACAGACTCTGAGTTGATGCAAATAACTCTGCAGCACAGATAAAGCTTAAATGTGTTCCTTGAGTCAGCTGAAACTGTCAGGTGCTTTGAGTAACTAGTTCAGCCAGCCAGAAAGGCACACTGGCAAGTGGAAGGAAAGGTTGGGAGGTGCCTAAAAATAAAACAACTCCCAGGTTTTTTTTAATCTGTTTTCATTGATTTCACTTTTTGTTACATACCAACATGAGATGTTGGGAACTGTTCCTTTACTTTCACTCTTGTATTCATTTAAGTAAGCAATTTTTGTTACATTTTAATTATCTTCAGAAGTTTATTTGTTGTTAACGTGCCTGGTGTCCTTAGGCTATGAAAGCATGAAAATAATGAGCTATTATGATGGAGCTGTCAGGCAGTCCCCAAACTAACTGTCCTTTGCTCTGAGATTTCAGCTGTTTGCAAATAAATTAATATGGTTTCTTTCATGGCAATTTAGGAATTCATCTGTGATGCTTATAGCTAAAATCTAGTGTGTGCTCTTCTTCAAACTCTCTTGCCTCCCCTCCAGAAGAACTAAAGCAGCTCTTCCTGGTGCTGATCTCACTGATCACTGCCTTTCTGTTCTCTCCATTCAGTCCCCGCAGCTTCTCTTTCCTCCTGAATTACCAGGTTTCATGAACTTCAGGGTGATGAGGGGGTCCTGCTGCTGCTACGCTGCCATTTGGATGGCATCTTCTCTGCACGAGGCTTCGTCCAAGGGAAATTGGAATTGAAAGTAGACAAAATATTCTCACAGGTGAGGCAGAAGCCACTTGTCTGCTGCTAACCTGAAAATGAGTTGCAGACATCTTAAAAACCTGGAAGTAGCTGTGGAATAAGAGCAGCAGACATGCAAGGAAAAAAGCCAAAACCTGGGGTGACTTCGGAGAAGGCTGTGGTGTGTGGGTACCTGCGGGTGCACTTTGAAATGCAGAGTCCTCGAACAGAAACTTGTTAAGACTTTAATACATTTTTAATTGAGAAAAGGGGGGGGAAATTGCTTTCCCTTTTCAAGAGAGGAGTGGGACAGGGCAGGGGAAAAACGGTGTTCATCTCATGAAAAAAGCAGATTAACTGCTCTTATCAAACCACACAGCTTTTATAATAGTTTTTGTATGCCCTCAAACATGAACTCATGGAAGACTCACAACTCACCATAGTCTAAGATGATTAGAAGTTTTAACAAAACTTTCTGAATTTAAATTCTTACAAAGTGAGCAAAAAGTCCCCTGTGGGAGCAGGTTTAACTCTGTGTCTAATATGAAGACAGGAGCCTCTGTTAGTATGGTACTGTCACTGTGTTCCAAGAAGCATTTTATTCATAGGTTATAGACTTTGGCAACTTTCCTTGGCTAATTCAGTGCTTCAACTTTCATTCCTCAAATGTATCAGAAACATGAAGCTTTCAAGTCCTACCTGTGGAACTTCTACGTTATTACTTAAGTGTGAACCTGGGAATCAGAAATCCAATGCTGTACTTTGGCATATCCTCCGTGCCAGCTTTGTTGCCAGCTTCCTGAGCAATTGCTTTTAATCATCCCTCCTATAATTATAGATTGCCCTGTTTCTCCTGCTGTCATCACAGTGTAAGTCACAGAGCAGTGTACAATACCAGGCTCGCATAAAATAAATATAACCAGTTCAGCGCTCAGGAGGCTTATGTTTAAAATGTCTTCCTCCCTCATTAGGATGGGTATTTCCAGGACTTCTGCAATTTGCTTTGCATTTCAGCTTGATTGTGAAAGGAACATTGTGGTCTTGGGTAAAAAAAAAACAACAAAAAAACAAGTCCAATGAGTTGTGTTGAGTATTTGCATTTAAAAAACATATATATGTCACTTGATACATTTCCATGAAGTTACTTAAGTCTTTTTAACTAGGCGCATTAAGCTCTAATTTCAGTCTCAATGAAAATGCTGACTATAATGGAAGTTAAAGAGAAGTGATGAGAACATCAAAGGCCTTGTTATGTCTATTAGGAAACAAGATAAAGAACTGTCTACAGGCCTAGAGGGAAAAGGGAATGATGATGCCAGGAGTAATTGGAAGGATGGGTGTGGCTTGTGGGTGTCATCGCCAGGCAGTGAATGTACCAGGAGTGTCTGGGTTGGTATAATCTCGGAGGTAGGCAGGGCTTTTGGTGGCAAGCATCTTTACAAAGGCCAGACACTAGCCACTGGCACTTATTTTTTCTGGCTGGAAGTTCATTTTGTTGTTTGACCTGTCAGTGGGAAAACTGTTGATTGCTACTAGGACTATTTAAAGCCAGTGTATTTATCTGGCACAGCTTCTGTACGGTAGTACCGCCAAGGAATCATTCTGATAATGGAAGTTTATAATTTTTCTAGCAGGTGTTTGCAGAAGAGATTCTTATGTATCTTCACGGGAACGTAAATTATTGAAGACCGCTTGGTTAGATCTAATTCCAAGCTCTTTCGTCTGTTGTTATTGCTGAAGAATCACTTTTTTTCTTTGTAGATACATATTTTTGAAGAGGGGAAGCAGAGTGAAAATAAAGAAAGCATCGTGTCATTAATTGTCAGTCTTACCCTTTGAATTTTCTTAATGTCCTCCAGTACTGCCTACCAGGGCTGTGTCAGATGAGTTTTGAACCTGTAGGATTGGTTTGGCCAAAGCTGTGCCACGTACTAGCTGCGGAAAAGCACTTTGGCCAGCTGCTTTTATCTTTAGGGAAGAGAGCTACGGATGTAGAACGCTCTAGTGCCACTCATCAGTCTGATTATTATGTGAGTTTATTAGATTTTATTTCTAAAAGTTATGCCTTTGGGCAGTTGATGGGGCTTTCTAATTTCTTTCTGGAGCTTCCTGAAGAAGATGAAAAAACATTACGTTTGTGTGATATGTAAGCAGTGAATCTGCTGGTGTCGAAGGGGTTGGACTTGGCCAGCTGCACATTGTAGAGGGGACCTGGACATGCTCAGTTGGTGCCCTCTGGATTTTCGGCTGTCCAGCAGTGCAGGCAGAGCTACTTTCTTGGCTGGCTTGCAGAATGTCTAGAAATCCCTGGTGAGTTTTATAAATCCTGCTTTTCAGCCCCAACAAGATCTGCAGTTGAAAGAAAGTGAGCATGTCATTTTGTCAGAACCCAAATGGTACATGCCTGTTTATAAATGTGTCAGCATATGCTTTTTTTGTTTAATTTTATTAAACAATTAATTTTTCTTCACCATTCCCCCTTCTTTTTTCTGTTCTCATCTTATTTCAGTCTGTACGTTGTTTATGAACAGAATTAATTTGATGAGTTTCAAGAGACATTCTAATGCACTTGTCTTTTAAATGTATTAAAACATTTGTGGATGTCGCTTCGGTACACGCTTTCATCGTGTCGCAATCAGATTTTTCGCATGCAGGGTTTCAGCGTATTTGCTTTAAATGCCTTTCCTTTGGAACAGAATAATCTACAAAGAGCTTTGACACGTTCTATCTCTAACCTGTGAACTGGAGGATAAATTGTCATCAGGAGGTAATCCAGTGGAAGTCAATGATACGATCTGCCTTCCCTCTGCTATCTCCTCGTTCATTTAAGTTTGAAAACAATTTTCTGTTTAGAAAAGTGAAAACCGTTCTAGCAATGATGGAAGCTGTTTTTTACTCTGAAATAAGTGCAGGCGTTTCCCAGCAAAACCTAAAGGTATGTCCTAGACAGAAGTCGGTGGCCTCTGGGGTCTGACCTCACCTCAGGGAAGCTCTTGAGCTGTGTGAAGTGCAAAATCCCATCCCACCCTCCCCCCCAAAAAACAAAAAAAACCCTCAACCCCCAGTCCAAACAAAAAAACCCCAACAAAAGACCAAGGTAACTTCGTGGTATTTTGGATTTATTATTATAGAATGGTGTGTCAAAAGCCCTAAAATGAGACTATAATGAGGCTCAAGGAGGCTTTTTTAGAAATACTTCAGTTTTGAGTTATTCATGTATTTACTGCTACTGTCGTTTGGGTTTGTTTTCCACTGTTGGTTGGTTGAGCCGTGTTATCGTTACCTGACACTGTTCCGATGTCAGTCGCTGTTTACCAGCTCCAGCTAAAGGTAACTCAGTGACTTGCCTGTTGATAAATGATACAGGAAGGAAAAGAGATTCACAGATTATTGTTAACTGATAGTCATAGGGAAGCACTAATTGCAAGTGCTAAAACAGTTTCATAACAGTGCTAATAATACACTCTGTTCTCATTATAAGGCTCCCTGTTATGATTTCATCACAGTGCAAGCACGTGCACTTTGGCTCCTCTCTGCATTAAAGCCTGGAACTGTCTGTATTGCCGGTGCCTGCTGTCTGAATGCATGTAGAGGAGAAGGGAGCCAGCTTCGTCACTGAGCAACCGTGCTTTCCTCAGGGTTTGTTGTTCGCAAGCTCCCTCTTGCAGTGGCCGTTACCACCGGGTTTTTCTAACAGGCAGACCGATGCCTCGGTGTGGGAGGGACCCATCTCATTTCTGTGGAAGAAGGAAAGCAAAAAGGGGCTCTGTGTCTTTAAATTTCTGTTATTTCACATGGTCTGCCTGGCACTAGACCTCTGTCCTAAACCTGCAGAGTTAAATTTACCCAGAATGACAACTGTATACTCAGGGTTTAGTTACATAACAGGCAGTTGCTGCGTTTCACATTGCACTAATCCAAACACTGCGATAAAGCAGGCCATGAAAAAGCTGGCTGGTTTTGGTGTGTTACATAGGCAGGAGGATAAAGAGCTTTTTAATTTTCATTTCTGTGCTGCTGAAACTATTCCCTGACTTGGGTGTTTGATGTTTGTTGCACAACTTTCTGAGTTATGAGGATGGGTGAGAAGGTGGTTGTATCTGTAAGTAACAGGCATACACCACTGAGTGCCTTTAGATAATGATATTATGGCTAGAATTGTGTAAGGTGCAGTGTTTTGGCACTGCTCAGCTTTCAGGTACCCTTCTGAAACTACTCTTGCCCCAGCTCCCCAGCAGCTCTTCCCAGCAGTACTTGGAGGAGAATCCTTGCATTAACATAGAGCAATTACCTCTACATGCTCACTAGTCCACTCACTAGTCAGATCATCTACCGCGTATCCCATCATCGATGTGTTACGGCTCGGCCTCTGAGCCCTGCTGAGAGCATCCCCAAATGCACTGAGTTCCCTTTCTGAGTGCAGACATTCAGTTCTCCATGGGAGTGTTTGCAGAGCTTTGGTAAATAATAAAGATATTTCTCCAGCTTCTCATGTGTTTAGTCAAAATGTGAACCCTCCTAGGAGGTGTAGCGCGGCTGGGGGGGAAGGAAAGCAGAGGATATTAAAGATTTGGATTCTTGCAAGGTCTTGGATTTGGGAGACAGCTTGTCTCGGGCTGACTATTTCCTAGAAAATTCCTCCACATCATTGCTGAGCCCCTGTGCTTCTCCCTCATCTTTGTCTTTTAGTTTAGATCTCTGAGGCAGTAATATTTTGTGTGTATTCTATGCTAGCATCACTGTAAGTAAAAACGAACGCCCTCCACGCCACGTGAGGAGCCTGAAAGTTGGGTGCTTGTACCTCAGATGATCCCGGCGAGGGGAGGTGGCGTGGCGTTTCTTTTCCCTGGGAAAATGCCTGCGGTCTGCAGAGGAGCTTGGCAAAGAGCCACTGAAATCTCTCAATGCTCCGTTGCCCGGCGCGCTGTCGGGCTAACCCCGTACGGGAACCTGCGGTGTGCAGAGGAGACCTGAGCACGGCAGTGAGAGGGGCCCAGGGCAGGATGGGCTGGGCTCTTAAGCATTAGGGGATCGGTTTCGGGTGGTGAGGAGGAGCATTAGGAGTCACAGAATCACAGAATAACCAGGTTGGAAGAGACCCACCAGATCATCGAGTCCATCCATTCCTACAACCAAGTCATTGAGAGAATGAAGGGTACCATAACCCTTGCAGAGTATTGCTGGTGGAGGAAGTTGCTGTGTTAGTGTTCAGGCTCTTCAAACCGCTCTGTAGTGCATTCAGAAACATCACTGAATGTCACCCATAGCCAGATTCCAGTTGGAAAGACAAAAAACTGCAACGTGGGACTCGGATGGCTGTTCAGAACAATATCTCGCTATTGTTAAATACGTTTTAGATATGTCATTCTTAACCATATAATTTATTTGGGTTTTCATAACTGTAGTTTTCCTATGAATTTTTATGCACAGAACTGCTAGGATTAGTTAGATAGATATTCTGGGCTTGGAAGGAGTGCGCTGAAATTATTTGCGTGGATACATTACATTTGATCTCACGCATCCCTCTGTGAATTCAGAGCATGGTCAAGAATTCAGAAAAAAACAGAAAAATAATTTTTCTCAAGCCAAATCAGCGTTGCAGTCTGTGGTACAAGAAATTGGTGCTTGCATAGGTGTCCAAGAACAAAATGGTTTGTCTCTTTCTGCCTCAAGCAGAGCTTACAGGAGCTAATAAGGAGCCGTAGTTAGATGATAATTGAGTGTTCAGAGATGGGCCTCACTCTTTTGCTGCAGGTTGATCTGAAAACTCCAGCATAATAGATTAAAAGTTTTGGTTTGTATTTTTCATTTTGGACAGACAGAGCTTCATTTGTGAGTGTTGCCCGATATTTGTCTTTTATTTGAGAGCTAATGGGCTTATTTTCACTTTTCAATGAACGCATGTACTGTTCAACCCAATTAGAATGAGGAGATATAAAACACTAATTTTTTTTTTTCCTTTCCTATTCAGCTCTCCCGTGTTTCATAATTTGTGTTCCACTTCTTGGACACTGTCCTATGAAGAGCCGTTTTGTTTTTTACTTTCAGGATGGGAACAGTCAAGAGAGTGCGACAGTGAAATATAATGTCAAGGAAAAAAACGTGATTCTTGTCTCTTTTGAACGTTCTAGAAAATCTCTTTGGTTGTGGTTAAGAACTGTTTCCTAGCTTCATCTTTGTATAGTTAATTTCAGGTTCTTAAAAGGCAAGAATGGATGTGCTAATGTAAGTCTCTTCCTTTTGACAATTATGTCAGAGGTAGTACAGTCGTCGTTTTAGAGTCCAAACATGAGCTTTTAAAACGTTAGGAGCTGTAGAGTTAATGCATTATGTTTTTACTTTCAGGGAAAAAAAAAAAAAAAAGGGACAAAGGGAAGGGCCTGGTCCTGACTTCTTTGAGCTCTAAATGAAACTGTTCTTGTAATAGAGGCAGCACTATTGCCGGACACGTTTTGTGTTCGTCTTCATACACCAGCAGCTCTGATCTGTGACTTGGTCTCTTGAGCAGCGCTGCCATGTAGTTTAAATACGTCGTGGAGATCTGCAAAGTGGCAGTGGTCAGTGCCTGTATTAGCTAGCTCATCTTTGGCTTTTCGAAACCTTTTCCTTCCCCTTAAAACTTTTTTTTTGTTTGTCAGTAGGAATAATCCTCTGTGCGCCAGAAGCTCTGGTTTGAGAACAGTGTCATGAAGTTGATGTGAGGTTTTTTTTTTCCGTAATAGCCTGGGCAAGCAAAGCACTGAAAGGTTTCCAGGGGATTTTTTGCTGCTACTGGTGACTTTTTTCTTTAAACGAGGTAACTGTTTTCTCCTCATTATGAAAAGACTCAACGTGAACCTGCTTGTCTTTAAGCTGCACCAACATTCATAAGAGATTTCAATACGACAAGCTCTGTCACTGGTGTTCTGAAGTTTTCCTGGAATTTCATGGGTGTCTGAATGCAAATGTACTCTTCCCCCCCCGCTTTTTTTCCTGTTTGAAGGTTAGTTTTCTTTAGGGTATCGCTTCATTCCTGCCAATCTGATAAAGCTAACTTAATTAAAAATATTACCATTAGATCATACAGTTCTCTTTATTAGTTTAGTCCATGGGGCTTCTTTTCCACTGGGAAATTACATACTTCAAGAACCTGCGAGAGTACCCTTGGCTGGCTTTGTTTAATGCAGCTGCTTTAATGCTCTCCATCAGATTAATGTTTTTCCAGGTCTTTTCTTGCAGGTACACTGTTACTCAGAGATAACTCTGATTGCTCAGATCTGTGGAATTTGCTGCAGAGCAGTGCTCTGATTGGAGCAGTTTATGGCAAAGCATACACAATGATTTGTTTTGGTTATTTACTCCTTTTCTCTTTCCCTTTTCTTTCCCTCTCCTTCCCCTCCTCCCTTATTTTTTCCTTCCAAGGGGAAGAGTTGCCTTTCTCTGTATGGACCGTTGGAAATTCTTATTTTCTGCTCCAAGGATTTTTTGGCTTTAGTAGGTGGGGAGAGCGGGGGAACTGGTAGAGAAACGATGTGGCCATCCTCTATTTCTGGCTCGCACTTTTAAGCAGTAACGTTGACGACTTGTTTGGTTGAGGCCTGGTCTGCAGACTTTTATTTGTGCTTCCTATTGCTTATATTGTGTTGTGGAGGAGCCACACGGTAGTGAATGCTGGGAGCAACCTTAATGCTGTGTTGTACAATCCACGGACGTGAGAGAGAGGAGTAGAGCAGTGTGTAAATTCTGTGCTCTGAGACAAGTTGTGGTGTGACCTGGTGTATGCAACCTCACCTGCATTCTATATAACCTCTGTATATAACCTCACCTCACTTTCCATCCTATATCTGACGTTCTTGTGAGTATTCTCTTCCCGTGTGTCAAGCCTAGCGTGATCCTCGATAGCTCTTCAGGCTGCAGTACTGCTCTGGTTCAATTCGTAAGTGCCACGTGTTACACGTTTGCTGAATATACATAATTCTTTCAGCAGAGACACATTTTTCTCTTTGCTGTCTACCATTGCGTCGCATCTAGGATTCAAGTTGTTTTTTTTAACTACTTTTAAACCACATCAGCCTGTAGAAGCGGACTGGCGATTGCTGCTGAGCGGTCTGCGTCAGCCCCAGCCTGGGCAGCTCCACAGGCTTAACTAACGTAGTGGTCGCTAGGGACAAGCTGCAGGACTGAAGGATCAGTGCGTGCATCTGTGCTTGGGGCTTGCTTCTAACCTTTACAAGTAACCACCTTTTGTTTGAGGTGTTGGAGGTGGGACTGTTGTTTCCAAACATCTGTCTTTTGAGATGTGTGACCTGATTACCTACATACCTGTATTAGTCTGTACAAGAATTAGCGTTGTTTGTGCTCTAACAATTTTTAGGTCAGTCTCTGAATGTTGAATCCATCCTCGAGGCCAAATGCTCTTCTCCTTAGACTGGCAGTCCGACTGAAGTGAAAGTGAGTAGGCTTTGCCTCCTTCATCTTGCCTGTTTTGTTTTCATGGGAAGTGACTGCTGTAGCTTAGGCCATGCTTAGTGCTAACATCCAGGCAGCATTATTTTTCAAAATGCTCCCTCCCTCATAATTAAAATTCATGAGCGGTTCCCCGGAGAGCCACCTGAGGTAACAGAGTCTTTTCAGTACGCCATTAATATACAGGAACACTGAATACAGGCATTTGGCTGCGTTCACTCTTCCTCACTCTTCCCTGGCTGGTCGCCTGTATGTGTTGTGGAACAACAAAACTGAAATCTGGACAATTTATATTTCAGTGGTGATGGGATATTCTCTCTTTCCCTGTCACTTCACATTAAGGACCTGCCACTAATAAAACTAATTAATAACTCTTGGCTCCACACAGAACGCTTGGACTCCCTGGTGCTGGCGCGGTGCCACCGTAGCTTTTGAAAGAAGTGCTTCATCTTAGTCAGGGACAGGATGAATATTTCTCCACAGTTCTAATTGGACAGAGTGCTTCGGCATTTCAAAGGCAGCAGATTAGCAGACTGTAGATACTCTAGATGGGATCTGTAGTGTTTGATAGGAATGGTTGGACTCGACGATCCGGTGGGTCTTTTCCAACCTGGTTATTCTATGATTCTATGTGATTCAAATGGTCAGCCAGCAGGGCGATAACGGGTCTTGTGTCGGTGCAGTGACAGGAGCAGGATGAGGCTGAGTGCTGCACGAAGAGGTGGTCCACGCTGTGACTTTGTCCTGTGCAGGGAGGGCCCTTGGGGAGGATGCCTGTTAACACCTGCAAGAAGCAGGAAGGTAGCTTGAGAGGGCAATGAAATAGTGTCAAAGGGATGCCTTTGGCTGTTTTAAAATCCTCTGATTTAATGATAGAAGCTGTACTGACCAAATGACAGTCTTGCTGAGAAGTTTCACCTCTTTAGGAGGCTTTGTTGGCATTATGATGCCACTCGTGGGTGTATTTTGGGTTTTTTCTTCTCACTACTGACATAACTGTGCCAGCAAAATTTTGTAGTATAAGCTAGGCTGCGTTACATAAAAATATTGTTCTGCCTTCCCTTTAGAAATACTATTTTCTTGCACACTCTAGCTTTGAGACCCTCTTATTGATGTATTTATGTTCAAGTCTAGTTAAGGGGGTCTTGGTGGTCCCGGTGATCTGGGATGTCATGGTATATATGTTTATTCTTGAACAGATCATTATGAACAAGACTGTTCTGTCTGAGACCTGTGCAGTGCTCTGCATGTCTGTTAGTTCCTGCTCAAGCAGCTGCAGTTCTTTCTTGACCTCCCCTTTCATACACGCTTCATTTGGAAGGGTCAGCACAGCAAGGAGTATAGTTGGATGTGGAGTTGTCCAGAGAGTTTATATCAAAGAAAATTTAGTGAAAAACTTCAATTTGAATGCATGTAAAGAAAATAAATTTCAAAGAACAAGCCCTTTTGGATTTTGTGACCTGATAAAGTGTCTAAACCCTTCCCACTATTTTCCTTAACTTTCTGAAAGTGCCTCCATATTATTAGTGATTATTTTTACACTAAGTTATTTTTTAGTGCTTTATGAGTAGAGGGGCTTCGAGCTTAGTAGATTCATAGCTGGAAATATGAAGCATTGATTTTAATATCCCTCAATGTATCAGGAAAACGAGCATCTTCTCTACATCCCACCCACAAGTTCACTGTCAATATGAGACACTACTAATTCATTACTATTAATTTGTTATGATATTGGATGTTGCTTTACTGACAAAGGTGGATTCTCTTGCAGAACTTGCTATGCAAGTTAAATGAAGCTGAGGAGAGTGGCAAATCTGGATTGGAGGTGGAGAAGGCTGGCAACGGTGTGAGCACCCACAAGCCTGGGTACCTTGTGAGACTGAGGTTTTCATAACTGTGTGTGTGTATGGTGGGCTCGTACTCAAAAACACACTTGAAAGATGTTTCCCTGAGTTCCCGTTGCCTCTCAGTACTTACAGAGTCTTGGCAGTCATGGTGACGGAGCTGCCGCAATGAATATGCAGCAGGTGCTAGAAAAGGAAGGAGTGCTTCTGTTTAACCATAGTAATCTCTCTGTTAACAGGAGGACTATGTAGTCAAATATATATGGAGTTGTAGCTTTTTCACGTTTCCTTTCCTGTTCCTTGTGGATATTGTAAAATATGTGAAGCGAGTCCAGCTCTTTTCTGATGATGTAAATCTGTAGTGCCACTGACTCCACTGTCACTGCTTTGGAATCACCCCAGTGAAACCTCCGAGAAGAATTTGCCTCCTGGTCTCGTTGCCAAGTAAACTCAAAAGTGCCAGTGTAAAGTTACTGAAGAGGAGCCTCTTGCTCTCCAGGTCCTGGAGAGGTATTAAAATCCATGTTGTACTGTCAGATGAAAGGAAGAGTCCCAAACTCCCAGCTATATACTTGTCTTAGTCCCATTCTTCCAACAGTTCTCCTTAACATTACACTTTAATCCTTTCCAGCAGAACAGCCAGTTGGCAGCCTCATGGTCTCAGAAAATTTAGTCGTTGTTTCGTCCCCCAGAATTAAAAAGGGGGAACGTTGGCCAGAATTATAACTGGTAACTTCAGTTCCCTCATTACTGAAAAAGCTTTCAACTATTGCCGTCTCCTTCAATTTTTGTCTGGATGTCAAGAACAAGAAAACAGCTGAGCAGAAGTGTTTCTCTCCAGCTCTACTGCACTAAGTTGTTTTCAGTTCTTTATTTGTGGAGTCAGAGGTGATGTGCAAGTGTAGGATCTGTGAGACCTGACCCTCCGTTCTCCCCGGGATTTACTGTTCCTCTATATCTGCTGTTCCCCCTGTATCTCCCCTGCCTTTGTGTCGTTGTTTGTGGATGATTTTTGGTGATTAAAGGGCTGCATTTTTCTCTTGAAAATCAGTTGTCTTCACAGAAAGTTAATCTGGGGTGGGGGTCGTCTTTCCCACTAGTGATTCTATGTAATCAAATTCATGTTTTCTAGACAAAAAGCCTAAGCAGTTTGTTTCTTAGCTTAAGGATTTTTTTTTAAGTAGTGTTTAGGTTTTCGTTTTGTTTTTGTTTGTTTTTTTAAAGGTGTAATCCACAATAGTGTGCTGGGGGAGGAAAGCAGATGCCGGGTTATTAAATTACCACCATGCTGCAAATCACCGTGTCGCAGAGGAAGGCAGGAGAATGGTGCCAGCGATCAGCAGTGTAGGGGAGCTGTCCTGGGGTGATTGTGCTTGAGGATTAGGGGAGAGCATCAAAGGAACTGTGGGTGACAAAATGTGCTGGCCATCTAAGCAGCACCCAAGGAAGCTTGGTTATGTAGATTGCAGGAATGAGATTCAGGCTTTGGTAAGGCAGAGGTACTGCTGAAAGCAAAGCTGCTGTTGGATTTGAGTTTTGCAATGAGAGGGCTTTGTTTCAGGGTATTGAACTATTGTGTCCTTCCTGTGCTGCTGAGATGCTTTAGTCCAAGGTTATTCCCTCTATAACCAGGTGTAGATACGATTCTTTTTGTTCAGAATTGTTACTTGCAGTCAGAATCTAGGACGTGGGTGGCTGCTTGCTTGGGGGTTTTGTCTTTTTTTTTCCCAATATCTGTGCAGATTCTTTGTAAGGGGTGTATGGCATGGGTGCAGCTTCAGAATGTCTCGATGTGCTCAGCTTTAATCTGTAAATAAAGGAAATCCAAATCTCATCACAGAGATAAATTCCTGGGTGCATAGGGAACACAGTGCTGTGTATTGCTCTAATTCTTGGAGGCTGATACAAGGCAATCGGAAGCCTGGAAGTATTTCTACAGCTGATTTCTTAAATGGGACTGCTGAGAGATGATAATACAATGCTTGTTTGTGGTTAGTAGTCAGAAACGGCAGCGCTTGATAGCACAGTCTTCGGAGGGTTCTCCGCAAACGTAGTCTCTATACAAAACCAACTGGTATATGTCAAATCAAAACGCAGGATCAAGTCCTGATTGCTGCAGTGTAGCACACAGACTCTCTGGCTTCGCTTTCCCTCCTGCTATGGGCTTGGCAGCTCCCTGCATCCTTTGTACGTGGAAAGCGGCGTGGGCTGCTGAGGCAGCGTGCTTTGAGGAGCACCTTCCCTGGCTTCAAACCCCTTCGCTAGCAGATGTGCTAAGGGGAGTAGGGAAGAGAGAATTGGTTTGTCTGTAGGAGCACAACGAATCCGTTTTTACACAGAGAGTTGTTGAAAAGGAATGTAAAAATTGAGGAGAATGTTACAGTGAGTCGGAGTACGTTTTAACAGAGCCTTAACCTTTGGGATCATCTCATCCACGTTGGGTTCATGCTGTACATTTTATAGATGAAATACATCATCTACTGATAAATATGAGTCCGTGCTGGATATAACTAGTTCATGTGAAGTCAGAGGTCATGATATGTGATGTTTTTGGTACTACAGCAAATGAGAAGATCACTTGAAAGGTGTGGGATTTTGTACTTGGGATTTTGTACTTGTTCCTGCATTTCCTTTGACTTTTCCTTTGACAGCTATTAGTGCTGGAAGTTTCCTCTGTATTTTATTATCTGTACAACCTCTCAGTCCCTCTGATTTCTAGGTAATATTCTACATGGCTGTACAGACAGGAAAAGTGTAATTTCCCTGATGGGGCTTGGTAGTTGCAGCACTGGGCTACTGTTGGGTTTGTCAAAACCGAGAGGCATACATGCCAGTACAGTCCTGCTTCATGATTTCTTACACAGGTTAGTTAAATAAGGATTTATGACTTCTGATTTATTCCCAGAAAAGCTTCGTATAAATGTAGTACGGGAATAATCTGTTGATAGCCTCTCTTGGTGATGATGAAGGTTTTATGTAATGCATATCTGCAGACAGAGCAAGTTCCAGCATGTTCATCTTTATGATGAAGAAGAAAAAGGATAAGGCTGGCAGGTATATAGCTCAATTTGAAAGCAGAGGCATTTCAGAAGGGAAGCTGTGCAAAAGCAAAACTGGGGTGGTTATGCAAACCACAGTCAGGCTAATGACAGGTCCTTCAGTGTGGTATCTACCAGGTTCTTGTTAATGACAGTGTACAGAATTGTTTGTGGGTACATTAGTGCTTCCAACACTTAGAAACAACACAAGAAGGTACTAGGTGATGTGTGATACATGTATGAACAATTGAAAGCCTGCATGTAAAACCTGCCTAGTGATTTTATCTTAAATTGCTTTTCAATTGTTCGGAATAAAACTAATAATGGATAAAATTGAATCTAAAACTAGTGGAGAACTCGTGTCACTCTCTTGACTGAAACTGGTAGTCCAAGTTTATTGCCTGAGTAGGCAAGACCTGGGATGCTGGGGAAAGCATAACTATATATTTATGCCCCACTCTTTACGCTCTCTATGTATTTGTCACTGAAAATGTTGCAAAATGGCTTCTTACCATTCTCTTAAATAGAACTTTTTTCAGAAACCTTCTCGCCTCATATGGTCTGGTTTTCCAGATGGTTTCTGAAAGAACACAAGGATCTGTTGCTGTCTATTGTTCAGAGCATGCAGGTACCCCAGAAAAGGATGTCTTAGACCCAGATGCACAGTGCTCAGTTTCATTGTTAGAAATTTGGACTAACTCATCGTCCCTCTTTTCACAGACTTTTGCTCCTATCCTATTTTTTCCCTGGGGGAAAAAATACTCCAATGCTTGCAGTATGTATTGTTCTTATAAGAGGCTAAGTGTTCTCTTGTCTAAAGCTTCAAATTTTAATCTGCAGTTTGCCATGATACGCTGATGTGTTCATGATCTTTCAGACCGATTTCTGTCTAAATACCTCAAAACGGTGCTCTAATCATACTGATGGGATCCAGAATGTTTTAGGGAATCCCTTTTATCTTTCCCTCTTGTTTTTCCTAAAGACATACATTGGTTGCAGGGCACCATGCCTGTCTGCAAAGGTTTATGGCAGAGGAACTAGGATACAGCACCTTCTTCTTCTCTGAAAGGCTCTGCATTAAGTTAAAGCTATTTCATGCAATTTTAGGTAGGAATGTATGACACTGGAAAAGTTTTATGAAAACAGTGGTGTCTTTGAAAATGCCACGTGCCCTCAAATGGATTTGGCCAGTGACTGTGTTACATCATCAGCTGATATTTGGGGTTTTGACTTCCTACTTTGTGCAGTCATTTAAAGTAGAGCTGGAATTTATTCACCTGTCTGAAATTCTGACACATTCAGTCTGAGGGTGAGGATTTATAGTCATCAGAAAGAAGTTTCCTAGCATTTTAATCAGTATGGAGTAATGTTCCGCTTTGTGTTAGACTTTTGAGAGTTATTTCCTCGTATAGGACATTTTTTTCCCCCCAATTAAAAACTGCAATTACTTTGCCGTGATATTTTTGTGCTTAATATTTTTAGGCACGTGACGTTTAACACTTTAAGGACTCCTTTGTTTTCCATTTTGCTTGCAAGCTCTTAAAATTATTTTGCATGTATTGAGTCTTTTGGCTGATTTGTTGACTAGATTTTTAAAAATTATTTCTAGTGAAAACATGATGGAAGTCTGTTTTACTACCTTGAGGTCATCTTGATAGGCAGAGACATTTAGGATAGGACTGAAGTCCATTCTGTAGCTCCTTCTTTCCTCCATCTACTATGTAAAAGGAATAAATAACATAGTTCTGGTACATCATAGCTTGTATATCAGGACAGGCGTTGCTGGCCACTGGAGTGCTGGCCATTTACAGTATAGAATTGCATCAGAGTAACTTGTTCTGCTGGCAGTGCACGCCGGTCTGGTCTGACAGAGGCATTTGAACAGCACACCTGTATTCCGTGAAGAATTTCTGTCTTCATGGAATATAGACCTCTTTCCAACATGCCAGTTTCCCATGATGTGGAGGGGGTGACTAAAGGAGCAGCTTAAATGGGATAAAAGATGCTTCTGCCAGCATTTGCTGAACAGTGTTTTGCAGTCTTCTATTAACTGAGAAAAAGCAAAGGAAAGAAGGCACTGGTGAAATGTGGAGGAGAGAGGCTGGGGAAGGAGAGGAAGACTCCTTGCTAGCCACTCACTGTGATTTTTTTTTTTTGCATTTCCAAACCCTCCCTAACAATAGGGATATTGAAAGGAGAGCGCAAGTGACTGCAGTGTGTCATAGCACTAAGGTCTGTGAGATATCTGGAGTTTCATGTGAGGTAAAGAATGAGAAAAGATCTGTCTTGGGGCTGTTACTAACAAGTGCTGCAGGCTGCACAGTAACAGCAGTGTGTGTGTCTGCGTTTAGCTTGGCAAGGATTTTTTTCTGCTGTAGATAGAGGCTCTTTGAGTGCAATCTGAGAACCAGTTTTGCCGTGTTTACTGGAGTAATACAACTTGGCTGGAGCAGAGCTTTCATCCTCCTCTCCCACCTGCCTACTTGTCTTCTCTAGTATCATTTTTACCTCTTATCAATCCTTCCAAACCTGTCTGTCTTTTAGGGTGCATGTGTTACAGCATGTACTGCCTTTCCCCTACGTCAACCTAAGCTTGATCTTTTTTAAGTATCATCTCGGAAAGCTTTTTCTGCAGTAAACTTAAGTCTGTACGTAAAGTATACAGTGGGAAGATGCTGCTGCTGCATTACAGTAGTTGTATTCTGGGCTTGGTAATGGAATCTCTTCTTAAAGTAACTGAATGAACCGGGAGGAGGTTCTGTCATTTGACACCAGTCGCTCAGCATTTTGAGGGTAACGTATGTGTGGGCACTGTGGATGCTGTGATTTCTTAATTGCACAGTATAGGGAATCTGAATTTGTTTGACACTTTAACCAGCTTCAGGGACTCTAGAGCAGCAGTTTGTTAGAGCCTGGCTGGAACAGGAGTGTTTCTGCTCCCCTGTGACCACTCGTACGAGGAAGTGGTTCCCTGTGCCTTGATGATGATGATGATGATAGCAGCCACGCTCTTCTGCGTGGTGGTGGGTTCCAAGTAGCTTCTGACTGACCAGCTGGGTTTGGTGTACTCTGTGCCTTTAGAAATGGTTCTCTCCTCTCCTTAAAGAGAACGGGATGAACATTTCAGGTTAGTATAACTTAAGCTAGATGAGGATTATCTTGCCATGAAGCAAGTTAATTGTTAACTTAAAAGATATTCTGGTGCTTATTTTTTGGCCTGAGTTCTTTACTTTAGTATCTTAACGTTCACTGCAAGAGATAGAATCATAGAATCACCAGGTTGGAAGAGACCCACCGGATCATCGAGTCCAACCATTCCCACCAATCTCTAAACCATGCCCCTCAGTATCTCATCCACCTGCACCTTAAACACCTCCAGGGAAGGCGAGTCAACCACCTCCCTGGGCAGACCGTTCCATTGCCGAAAGACCCTTTCAGCGAAGAATTTTTTCATACGCCTTTTCTGGAAGATACTTGCTGAGCCTCCAGAGTGGTTCTATCATGTAATTAGCAGCTTTAAACACTTGCTTTTTTTTTGTTTGTTTTTTGTTTTTTTTTTTTAATATTTAATATATGGCTACGGGTGTGAAGACATGACATTTCAGAGTTTTGAGAGAAGTTCTAAACGCGGGTTTATGCATGTTAAATTTCCCTCAGCAGAGGTGATTTGTGTTTTAAATTAAAAACAATCCCCATGAACTCTAAACTTTATATAGCATCCAAAAACACATTTGTCTTTTCCTGTGGTGTAAGTGAGAACGTATATGCCTATAAAAATATATACTGGCACATGGGTTTTGCCTTCAAAATGGCTTGTGGGCCATAACTGAACAGACTGCTCAGTTACTATGCTTGGAGTTCTTATTTAATACCTCCAAATTTAAATATTTTGTATGTATTGGTTTGTGGCAGAAAAACGCAGTCAAAAATTAAACTGGTAATTTATTTTCTTCAGGAGAATTACTCACTGGATGAAACATACATTTCTCCAGCAAAACTACAGACATTCCTTTTCAGTGCTTCTAACTTAAGTAGAAACACTAAGGACATGGAATGGGAAATACTCTTATCTGTAGCATTTTGATATAAGAAAGTGTAATTCTGGTCTAGCAGGGAAATTTTATTTTTAAATCTGGAAGTGCGAATTAACATGCGTGACGTAGGCATGAGGTGAGCTGTTTCACTCGGAATCAGGTAGGTTACATAGCCTCTTGGAGTTTCTCCAAGCTGGTACCAAAGTAATGTTTTATTAATGGATATAAATAACATTCTCCAGTATTCCTGAACATTTCATAAGCTTTTCAGGTGATAGCGGTTCTCAGTCTGAAAATACTGTCTCTGATAAGCTTTTTTACTTAAATTAAGGCAGACGAGCTTCAGTCACAGGTCACCTCATTTGCTGATTACTCAGAATTCAGATCAAGTATTTGCAGTGACATTAACATGCAGAAAGAGCATTTCTGAAGGTGTTTTCTGCTAGAAAAAAAAAGACAGAATTTAGAGTAACATTTAGAAATGTAAAGGCTTTCTTAGTCCTGTTGTCTTATTTTGGTATAGGGAATATGAGAAAAGGTTAAATACTACTACTACTAATAAATAAAGTGGAAGTAGCGTACTTGGAGATGGCCTGAAATTATGGCATCAGTGTCAGGTGGAAGGTCTCTCCTTCCAAAGGCTAAAAAAGGGAAGAAATAGATTACATCTCTCTGTTTGGAAGCGGGAAGATCAAGGATGCTGCAAGGAAGGTAGGCACTTAGGTAGAAGAATTCACAGTGGCTGGAAAAAGAAAAAGAATGAAAGGCTTAGGAATCTGGTGAGACTTGTGGGGAATCTGTTCTTCAGATTACATAGACCATTTAGTTGAGGGCCCAGGAGGAGAGAGAAGAAATATTCACAGGCTTGCTCTGTTTTCTGCCATCTGGATGATGCCTGTTGTCTCTCATGCTCTTCCTTTGTGTTGTTTTCTTTGATGTCCCAAACTGATCAGCACATAGCTAATTCCAAAATACATCCCCAGTGTTCATAGTATGTTTATTCTTACGTGATCATTTCTGCTGCAGAGGAAAAAAAATGTCAATTTTGTTCCTTTCCAGCTGGAAGATGTTACCAGGCATTTGTAGTGAATAATGCGGATGCTCCTGTCTTCCCACCTCCTCCCCCCAGCACCTCGGCAAGGCAAAGCCCAGTTAGATAAATTTTAAGCAAAGGCAGAGTGAGATGGTGTAGTGGCAGAAAGAGTGCACTTTGAAAAGACAACTTCTTACTCCCTTGCAACTGTTTTGTCTTTCTCTGTCATGGTGCTGGTGTGTAATTTGAGTCTTGTTAGGATTGCCTGCATCTTGAGTACCTTCCTGGGCATAGGTGTCTTACCACACATGTCAGACGATAGCTCTTACTCTTTGAGTGCAACTTAGACCTCAAAGACTCCCATGACTGCCACTAACAACTGCACTTTGGAGGAGAAGGAAGGCATGGATAAACATTCCAGCAGGTTTGCTAGAACTTTTATATACAATGACAAAGATCCATCACACTAGTGTTCTTCACATGATGCTACCTCCTTGTTGTGGGAAACGTCGGCTGGTCCGAGGAGTCAGAGTGTGTGAACTTAAACATTGGCCTTGAATAGGTGCCCGTGTATCATTGGAGAAGCTGGAAGGCTCCAAGAAGAGCCGAGTGAACAAAATTAAGAAGCTGCCAGGCCGGAGGTGGAATCACCCAATTATGAAGTTACAACTGAGAAGGAGTCGTCCAATTATGAACTGTCGGTCTTTAGCTAAACCAATTGTGCGTGGACGCGCAGCTCGGGAAGATGTTTAAAAAGTCTTGTGAAATGAATAAAGATGGTCTTTTGGCCCACAACTTCTAAGTGTCATGGATTGCCCCAACTGCGACACCTTGTCTCGATAAGATGTCAGTAGTCCCATTTGTCTCATTAGCTCTTCTGTATAATGAGTTGTGATGCACCTAGTTATTGGCACCTTCGAGATGGAGCTTGGGTGGACAAAGGAGCAGCACTGGAGATTGAGCTATGAAATTGCTTATACTAAGACAGTAGAATCGTGAGAACTCTTAGCACTTCTGATTGGAATAGGAGACAAGAGCTTTTGGAAGTATTAGAGAAGGAGAAATGTTTCAGAAAAAGAAATAAAATAATTGCATTTTGGAGGGAAACAATATAAATGTGCTAAACCCTGTGCACAGTTTTGTGTCTTAGACCTTGTCTCTTTGGGAATAGGGCTTCAGGTCGCCTGTGCAGCTGCTCAGAATCTGAAGGAGAAGGGTGGCCCAGCAATAGAGGAGGAAACAAAGCAAGCACTGAAACTGTTCATCACTGTGGTACTTGCTTGTTAATGATTCTTCTGGGTAGTAGCAATAATGAGCAATTGAAACAAGTACTTTATGTACTCTAAATAAATTGCTTCCAAACCTAGTAATTGCCACAGTTCTGGCTTTCAGTAAACCTGGTAATGAATTTTTGAGTGGTGTCCACGTGTTGTGCCTGTTACTGTACTTGCTTCCTTCCCATTTTGAGTGATCTCATCAAGGGATGGATGTTATCGTCTAAATTGAATATATTTGTCCAATATTGGGAACGGTAGGGATGATGAGATTGAAATAAGTTGGCAACTGACTGCAAGTGATATGGGTTTTTTCCTGTAAGGCCACCTTGGCGTGACTCTGCTCTGTGACTGATAGGTGTGTCATTTCAGATGTTTCTGCCTGGAAAATACAACGTGCTGATCGCAGAAATGAAAGGATACTGCAGCCTCTTAAAGGCTACTGTTATACGTGGGAGAAAAGAAATGCCTTGTCTTGGAAATGTAGACACCATTGAGGTGTTTTGAATGCCAGAAAATGCCTTAGGTTGAGGTGGGCATGAAGCTATATGTCCCTTAAAAGCTTGTGGCGTGTGCCTGCAATCAGAATTTAACACAGTTCTCATGTTCTGCTGACAACATAAAAAGGAGAAGGAAGTGGCAGATTTTTTTTTTTTTTTTGGAAAGAGAAAAGTAGAGAAATCTGGAGAGACTTTACCTCACTTAGATGAGCTCTTTCTATATGTATAATTTAACATGGCACCTTATATATAATTTAACATGTGAAATAAACATAACATTTGAATTTCACAACTGGAACTCTTCTTCTTACAGAAGTGCCATTCTTTTCCATCTGCTTTTAATTTAAAAATGCAGTTTCTGAAATGAAATGAACATTTATCATGACTTACAAACACTGAGTCCTAAGAGTAAAGGTCGCATGACGCCTCATGCCCTACCTAGGAAGGAGAGCTGAACCACCACACATGGTATATGTTGAGTTGATGTCAGTGTCATGACTGATAAATCACTTCCATCCCGCAACAGAGCCTTATTTATAAATAGCTCTTTAATAGAATGCCCTAAGTTTGCAATGATGCTTTTCAAACCCCTGAGAATACTGGCTCTTGCCGTGAAGAGCTTATAGTCTAAATTAAATAGATAACCAGGAAGAAGGATCAAAGAAGAGAGGAGAAGGGCAAAGGAAAGAAGCGGGGGGGGAGGGAGGTGGGCATAAATCTCAGGAGAGCAGGTCCTGTTTTTATATTCTTGTGTCGGCTTCTTATTTTTAGAAGGTATATTGTTCACTGTCATTATAATTGAAATCAGATAATGTTTTGGAGCAGAGCTCACTGAACAGGCTCACCAGTCTTGATGAGTTTTGCAGAAGAAGAGAAGGGTGTTCTTTTGTGTGCGAGGAGAAGAAAGGCTGTCTGAGGCATTAGGAATAGCGTGAATATGCTGCTTGCAAGGGGATTTTGCGATAGGTGAACAACTAGTGTCAATACGCTTTGCTTCATTGATTTTGATTCATTCCAGATGAGGATATAACCCAGTGGGAACAGTTAGGAGAAAGTAATAGACCTAGAGGGGAAAAGGACATTTTTTGACTTACGTTAAGCCTTTTGCCTTGCAATCTGAATTGCAGCTTTGCTACTGAGTGAGTGCTTTGGCATATCATGCACAGCAGAAACGACTTAGTGTGTGGCCCTTGTGAAGAAACAGAGTAAGGGTTATTCACATTGCCTCTTCCCACCCTTCTGACATGTAGGTGTTTGACAGAGACTGCAACAATGGGATGCTATGTTTATTTAAGGTTTCTTAGCATGGAGTTAAAAATAGCCCAAAACAATAAAATTTATTTGGTTTGGGGCACTTGCAAATAAATGGATGTGCTGTTCTTTTTGTTTGGATGTTTTCATTCTGACAAAAACTGGCTTTTTATGTTGTTTGCTCATCAGAGTCTCTGAAAAAAAGTGTCTGAGAGTCACTAGGCACTAATCTGTGACTTGCCGTGATATTTATTAGCTGTAATCTATAAGCATTCACTTGCTATCTGTCTTTTGTTTTGACCACAAGGCTGTCTTAACTTTGCTGTTTCACTGGAGAGCTGATACTGTTTTTACTTGTCATCAACCTGAATGTGCTCCTGGGGGAATGCCAGCAGCAATGCAGGAAAATAAACATGGTATCTTGAGGAAGAAAAAGCATTTAGAAATTGAAAGTTGAGCAGCAGAAGGGATGGAGCAGCTGAAGGGGTCTAGGTAACCAAATACTGACAAATGTAGTAGGTTTGGATAGGACAAGTCCCAATATCCCCATTCTCCTTCAGTTTCCATATAGATTTAATGATAAAACAGTAGACTAGTGACATTGTATAGAATTAAAAGTAGAAGTTATGTATTGGTTGGTAGTTTTGACCCTTTTCCTCTCCCTCCTGATAGTGTGCATGGAAGGAAATACGTGTATGTAGCTTTAATCATAAAACTTTGAAGACATTATAGGATCCTAGAATGAGTTGCATGAGAAGGGATGTGCAAAGATCGTCCCGTTCTAACCCTCCTGCCATGGGCAGGAACATCTCTCTGCTCACAGCCTCCTCTAGCCTAACCTTTAATGCTTCAAGGGATGGGGCATCCACAGCTTCACTAGGAAACCTGTTCTAGCATCTCGTACCTGCAAAAGTTGTAACTTAGAGTTGTGTTTGTAAAAGCAAAGCTTTACGGGGCCAAGCTTGGCATGTAAAACTATGCCTGCATTTCTGGTTTTTTAATCCAGCCACTGTGTTGTATTTAAATTTAAGCAGTTAGTCTTCCTGGGGAGGGAAAACTTTTATTTGTTAGTGTTGGCAGTGTGTGCTGTGTTTTCAGTGTACACACGCAAATGTGGACAGTTAATTCCAGGTTTGAATTTGCTGTTCCCTCCCAAATTAGATATCCAGAAATCTCGAATCATGACATAACAAAGTAGAACCAATTTCACAGAAGATGTAGATAATTTATCATTGACTGTGATTTTTTCTCTTAGTATCTTTATCTCTTAAATGTAAGTGAATAAATGCAAATAAATTTGCAGGTTAGAAAGTAACTAGATGCACAGAAAATTCCAAGTGGTGCTTCTGGCCAATTTATACCCCTGCTTCAGATAAACAAATACAAAATGGTTTTATGTTTGGGGTGATGGACAAGGAAGGGGGAAGTCTGTTAGTTTTTGGATGGTCACCTCTGGAGGATGATGAGGCAAAATGGTTGCTGCTGCGAGCAGTTGTGAGTTTAGGGTCTGAAGGTATGGTGACTGGTTGCTCTCTGGTTCCTTATCCGTTGGAAGTGGAAAGCAAATGGAAACGCAGAGATAGAGAAGTGGAGATTTTTAGTTTATGGCAATTATTTTTAGAGCAGTAATGTCGTTGCCATTCAGCTGGTCTCGTAAAATGGTCAGACTTCGTTAACGAACTACAGTCTGGTTATGGAAATTTTACAGACACAGGAGTTAGGGAAAACTTCTCCTTTCAGTCCTTATGCCATCAGTGTTGGTTGTAAAATATTTCCAGTGCATGGAAAAGTTTGCTAGTCCAAGACAATTTATCGTATGTCAAATACAGGGTCCCAGTACAACTCCTAAGGTACGTCAAACCAGTAGAAACTTGAGTATAACCAGTCTATGTGTTTAGTTAAAATAGTGCTTAACTCATGGCTTAAAAATGTGTCTTGTGCAAGTGTGGGATTTGCATGCCATGGTCTGAAGTGGAAAATGCCTGTGCCCATTTTCTTTGGTGCAAGGAATTTCAGTATAGAAGTGATAATCAAAATGCTTGATATTGCACCTGTTTGTTATTAGGAAAGAGGAGTGAGATGGTTTTAATTCCATAAGCAGATAGTTCTGTAAGGTCGGTGTGTGTCCAGGCTATGGATTCAGTGTGCACAGGTAATATAGTGTGTGTTAGTAGAGAGAAGTGAGCTCAGAAATATGAGGTATTGCTGTTGCCACCGTACTGTGGTCAAGTCCTCAGCTGTGCCACAAGAAAACCATTCCACTGCTCATTTTCTCTTCAGAGTGTGCTGATTTTATTTTATTGCATAGCCATGCCTACATTCTTGATTTTAACTTGAAGTTAGTGAATCATCTTGCTGATACTTTTCCTTTCACCTTGCTTGGATGAAGATGTGGCGTCGCGTAATATTCCTTTTATTGATTCCCTCCTTCCCCTCCCTGAATTGCGAAGCCGAGACAGGGAGGAGTGAACAGCTATTTTTAAAATACCTGTTATGATTAAAAACCGCGGATAAAAAACACTGACAATTTTTGCCTTATTCTGCTCCCCTGCTTGTCAGCTGCTGTTGGAGCAATTTAACCTCCAGCTGGGAGGGTGGACAGGTAGCATCCTCTTGGATCTCATCGCGGTGCAGGCCGTGAAAATAGCTTTGTGGGCGCAGTGCCTCGCGTTAGCCAGTTTTCCAAGAGGATATTGACCTTTCCCGTCTAACGTTTTATGTCGAGTAGGAGATCAGACCCGCAGCCGCTTTTGCTGGAATTTCCTTTGAGGGCAGCCTTGCTGTTGTAATGGCAATTCCAGCGATCGTGCCGCTCCCCCTCCTCCGGCTTTCTGCGGTTTTCGAGGGCCGCTTCGAAACGTGGCTGTAAAAATCCTTACTGCAACTTGTAACGGCAAGAAAAGGGAGCCCTGTCGCAGCCTGAAAACCTCCTCTTCGCCTCGGGCGCCCCGGGCCGCGGGCAAGGCCCCCATCGACCACTGGAAGAGACCTTTGGTCTCTTCCAGTGGTCGATGGGGGCCTTGCCCGCGGCCCCGGGGCGCTCGAGGCAGGTGAGGAGCAAACCCCCAAACCCAGCCCCAGGATCAGCAGCTTCTCGAGTGCCTTGAATCCGAACAAAAAGAGTGGCTGAAATGTGTGCCGACGTACGAGATTCAAACCGATAACGTTTGTCTGCTGGGCCTTCGTCAAGCCGCGGAGGGGAAAACCAGAACGAGCTTAGTTTTTCCATCGTTTTCCCCCCCCCCCCGTAGCCCAAAGGAGGCTACGCAGCAGAGATGTCTTCTCTAATCTTCTCTCCCTACCCTGCATTCTTTTTCTTTCCCTCCTCCTTTCCTTCTGTCTCGCAGCTCCCCTCCCCGCACGCGCAGGCTTTTGACAGCACACCAGCTCCGTGCTCGAGCTCTTTTTAGTGTCTAGTTGGTGCCTCGGCCCTGGCTAATGCACGAGAGTTTGAATAAATGTATAACAGCAGGTAGCAAGTGACTGTTGACAGGGTGACATATTGACTTAATATCTCGTGTAATGTGATATGAAGGATGTGCCTTTTGGTGTGTATTTTCATTTTAATTTTTTTTTGTGTTTCCTGGGCAGACACTTGTAGGCAGTTTTGAGTAATTGTCTGAAATCATTAATGTGTTTATTAAATAAGGAAGCAGAGTGCATTATCTAGCAAATCAATTATGTAAATGCACAAAAAGCATAAGAGATTAGTCTTTAACTGTTGCTGAACTGCATCCACTTCCCTAAATTATAGATGAAAGTGGATTTTTTTAGTCGCTGTGTGTATGTGTGGTGTTAGGCTCCACTTCACTCTCTCAGAGCTTAAAGTAACAGCAATTAATTGGTGCTATTGTGCAAGAAGAGGGCATTCCTGATGCACACTAATGAACACTAGTGTGCCCACATCCTTTCTATATAGGAAAACAGATGGTCTGTAGTGAAGAACAGAAGTAATCTCAATTGGAGGGTCTGGATGACAAGATAAACTGACAGCGAAGCCCTAGCAATTTATTCTCTCATCTAGACACTGGGAAAAAAATCTCTGGGAAAATCTGTTAATCTCTAGCGTTTTTAGCAGTGTGTTTTCTTTCTGGTGACTTACGATCAAATGAGACTATGCCTCTACAGTTTACCAACCCTCAACTTCAAGAGGAGGGGAGAACAGAGCTCATCACTCACTCTGTGTGGAAAATACACCCCTTTCAATTACAGCTGTATAAATGGTGTGTGTAGAGGACCATGTGGTAATAACAGCACAAACTACACTGCTCCATTTTCTCCCGCTGCATTTTCAGTCGTGCTCAACCGGAAAGAGAATACTCTTCTGTGCTTCAGACGACTGGCTTATCTGCCACTCTGAAGCGTCTCGCATAGAAGGAAGGATGAGTTGCAGCTGAGGCAAATGGTGGGTACCTCTGCAAAAGTCAGAGAAAAGACTGTGGATGCATTTTGAAAGGGAGGTTCATGGAAGCGTTGTCATTCTTCTTTATTAACTACATGTACGGTCTCGAGCTTCCAGGAGGAGCTGGGGCCTTCCCAGGGGTTATCACCGTGAGGCAGAGAAGGAGAAAATCTATCACACTAGCTGTTTCTTTTGCCACACTATTTCGCTACCACGTGAGCTTCTGTGGAAGGTGAGGTGCACGGAGGTGTGCAGGGGTTGGACCAGTTCCAAGTGTGCAGCACAAGGGATGCAGAATTTCCAGATAATGTTGATTTTGCAGATGGTCATAAATGCTCAAGCTGTCTACAGCACAGTTGTCCTGAGGACACTCCATAGTTTCATCCTTACTGGAATGGAGGCACAAATAATTCAGCTCTTTATTTCCATCATTTTTATTTCTTACCCAGCCTTGAGTTTGATTTGTTGAAGGGACTAACTTCAGTTGGCTTTACAGATCACATCCCATTACCAGAACCCAAGGTTGTCTCCAAAGAATAGAGATGAGGAACTTTTCTTTCTCCCTCTCCTCTGGTGCTCAGTTTAAGAAAGGTTTTACAACCTTACCCTCTTCTGACAGACCGTGCACTGCAGCCGCAGTCGTTACACCCTGTATTGCAGGAATTAACTTGTCATAAAATCAGCAACTATGCTACAGGGCTTAATATACAGAACGCACACTCTTTTCCTGTATTCTGACTGTGTCGGAGACAGCTATCAGAATGCAATGCAGATCACCATTGCAGTCACGTATGTCTGAATTGGCTATTTGCTGTCATTTGAAGACTTTCTGGAGTGTGTATCACCGATGTTAGAGATGTGGAGATGTGGTGATTCAGCTAGAGATGGTAAATTATATGATTGTGTCTGAAAGCAGGATTGGTTCAGTTCCTGATCAAATTTTCATTCATGAAAACCTTGTTTAAAAACAATGCCTTCCTAGGAATTCTCATTGTTCAAGTACCAGGACGTTAAGCGTGTCATGTTTATTAATTGTCAAAATCAGATCAATCATAACAGAGCTAACAGATGTGTCTGGTTGAGCTGAAAGATGAAGATGGAAGAGCGAGCGGATATCACCAAGGAGCTAAGAGATGCCAGGAGAGATGACAAATGTGGCTAGATGAGCTGAAGGGGGATTGGAAAAATGCAGTCCCAGTCATTGCCTCAGGGAAGAAATAGTAAGCCTTGTAGACATTGAAAAAAATGTCTGAAGTGAGCAGGAACAGTGGGGCTTGGTTTGTGCCGTTGTCTCTGTTGATTCTCGCTTGCAGTATCTGCTTCTTTCTCTTCATGAGATGTTACCATCGGAGAATTAATGCTGTGAGAGCTGGGATTTGGAATTTTATTCAAATCTAGATTAAGAAGCAGACTGTAAAATACTATTTGCGCTTCTGCTGATTCTTTCCAACCTCAACACTTTGTCCCTTGCAGAGACTTGAGAATCTTTAGCCCCCAGTGTTAAAGGTCTTTATCCTGCAATGACTCGCTTGGAAACAGATTCCTATACCTGGGCGGAGAGCAGGAAAAAACTCAAGGTCATAAAGTGGGGGATCCAAGTCCAGCTCTCTGCTTTCTCAGAGGCTTTGGGAAAGCGAATACATTGGTACAATTTCTGTGATTGTTTCAGTTCTTCGTGAAGCTTCACTCTACAGTAATGTAAGGAGGAACGCACGGGGGTTTGCAAAGTACCCAGGTTTTGCATTTGCAAAGGGCTCAAGTGGGTTGGATGATGTGGCCAGGGAACTGTTACGTACAGGAAGGAACTTTTCTCGTTAAAGTACATATTAATAAGAAAATAATAGCAGTATATGAAAATACGGCCTTTTGAATATATTCGAATATGAACTATATTCCTTACTAAATATACCCCTCGCTTAAGGGATGTACTTATGTGGAACGTGCAGGTAGCTGTTGTGCTGAGGTTTTTAAGTGGAGGTTGTACAACACCCTTTTTTGTTATTTGCGGTATCTTAAAAGCTCATTGGGCAATAATAGAAAGAACAATGGGAACGCATCATAGTTCATTTAGTGAAGAATCCCATTCTGTTACATATACTTGTTTTTCAAAACCTAGAGTGATAGCTACATTCCTGAGCGGTGTCTTTTTAAAAGGAGACCTCACAGAGCTTTTTTTTCAAAGGATGGAGAATGTAGTTCATACGATAATACTGCATAGGTATGGTACTTGTATAAAAGTTGGTTCAGAAACTCTGCACAACACCCCCCTGTTGATGCTATAAATACATCTTTGTGATGAGGCTCAAAATGTGATGAAAATATTTTGATATTGTGTTTTTAACTTTTGATACATCTCTTGGCTTTAAAGATAAAAGGATTCACTCCTAGAGTTTACACTCCTCTGATGTGATTAAAACCAGATAGGTGTACTGTAAATAGAATATGCTCTGTGTGATGGTATGGTAGGTATGGCTCAGTGTTTTTGAGCAGGAGCTTTCCTACCGTGGAAAAACAGCTTTTCTTGATGAGTTGCTTGTCACTGTTTTCAGCAGCACCTCCTTTCATCTATTATTCATTTCGGAAGACTTAATAGTATGGTTTGGGTGCGGGCTGGTACCAGACACCAGTGGAGTATAACCCCTGCAAAAATAAAAGATCCACAGAGCTATCAGGGACGGAGTGGAAAATGGGACAAATGCATCTTTGCTTTTTAAAAATAATTCCCTTACCCCGCAAAAGAGCCGTGATGTTACATGCTGTAAACTCTCCTGTAGCCCCCTATTTAAACACCCGACTGAGCAGACAAAAAGAGGAGTTTCTCTGCACCTTGTGCCCATGTGAAGTGTGGTGTGAACCAAGAGACCCGTCCTCTAGTGAAAGGAGTAGGTCTGCCCCAGTTGCCTGGCAATGGTGGAGCACGGAGCTGTATTTAGGAAGACTGCAGCTAATATTTTTCTTTAGCCCATTAACGCAAGCTGGGGTGTTTGTGGAAGGTCTGCGGCTTCTTCCCCGCAGTTTGCCGTGAGGTCTGTAGGGCTGCAGTTTGGTGTGCATGTAATGACTGTAAAGTCCTTTGTGACCGTGGATTTGTTGCAGTCGCTATGTGCATATAGATGGATGTATTTATAGAAGAATCGCTGTGAATGTGAGAAATAAGCCTTTGAAGTGTCAAGCCAAATATTCTGGGGGGAAAAAAGAAGATTTCTTGTCTACATCAGAAGCTTGCATTTTATGTAGACTTGTCTCATTTTGCCCAGAATATCTCCCCACAGGTTAGGAGAGCTGAAAACAATAATAATAATAGTGGGGGATGTCAGGGGAGGAAGTGTGAGAGAGTGGGAAATAACAAACATCTCTGAAATGTTTTTGTTCCTCCTTACTCAGGGCTTGTTTCTTTCCAGTAGCTTTCTCTCTTACTTTATTTCCTGATCCATCATAGAGCTGCCGGGGAGGCAGAGCTGCGGTGCTTTCTCTTCGGTCAGGTCCCTGCAGGTGTCCTCCTGGCAAGGAACAAGTGATGGAGAGCAGCCTCCAGTGTTCTGCAAGCAGGCTGGACCCCCCCTCAAAGCTCTGTGTTGTAATGCTAAGTGAGAGTGATGGGAGGTGCGAGATGGATGTGTGCCTCTTGGCTCCCAGCATGGCTACCACCACAAAACTGGCCCAAGCCTGACATGATTTTTTTGTTCGTTGCTTCCCTTTGGGAAAGAAAAGGCACGCGGGTGCTCCAGAGGCACGAGAGAAGGGGGCCGCTAGCGTTTCATTAAGCTGCTGCTGTGATATTGCATGAGTAGGCTGAGTGACTTTCGCTACGCGTTAAAGCCAAGGAACGTTACTGAAAGGGGGCTAAATGGAATGCAGGTGTTTTTCAAAATTTACTCTTCAGTTGATGGCAATGCTTTTGTGCCTTATTTTAATTCCAAAAATAGGAAAGCAGAACTGTTAGGGGCTGCAGTTCCAGGCTGGTAGGTGTCTTTGCAGACGTTGCCACTGGGACATCACAAAATCTTCAGTTGGTGCTTTCAGTGAGAAACCCCTGCTCTCTGCTAGCAGGGCTGAGAAGTGACTTTCTGCTTTCTTTGCTCTACCTTTGTGGTTTGCATACAATATAACCTCCATCCAATTGAAATGCCTTAAGCTTTACTCTAAAAGAAATAAATCATGCGAGGACCACGTGCAGTGCCTGCAGAACCTTCAGGAACATACATTGCAAACAGTTTGTGGTGTTACGGATGAGAATTCTTACTTTCTTGCTTGTAGGTAATCACTTACATAGCGCTCATTATTTCTGTTATCATGGGTGATCTTCCCATTCCTTGTTCTTTTTAATATAATGTGTTGTACTGAAGCTGAAGAAAACCAAGGAGGCAAGAGTGCTGGCTTAGAAGTGGGGAGCAAGATATTCTGTTTTTAAAATACCATATGCTTTGTAGTATTAAGTCTTTTCATGCGATGATGAAAGGTTGAGTGCTAACAGCATGCTCCGTTAAGAGGTCATTTCAGTCGCGAGCTGCTAAATCCTTCCAAACAGTTTGATTTTAAACAAGGTTTGTGAAAGCTAGCCAAGCTATTTGTCATTCTCTGTATTTGAGATTATTTTGTATCATTCATTGGTGTGACCTGTGTGATCGTCTTCATTTTGTTCTTGGGCAGTGTTGGTAGAATAGCAGTGGCTTTAACGTTTTTCTTTAGTGTCCTGGAGAATTAAGGAAACCACAAACCCCAGCTCACGCTTAAAGAAACAAGAGTAGGTTGGTAGCTGCCAGCTCTGATACGCACTTAGAGTAATTTTAGAGCCACACAAATTAAATGAGCGAGAGTGTGGAATTAGGAAGATGTTGAAATGTATTTTCAGATAGCTGTAAGTATCAATAATTGCAAATGCTTCTTCTTTTCATGGGAATAGCTTGGTTGGGCTGGGCCTGCACCCTGGCATTTGAATTGACTTGCGCTGCTGTAGGTAAATGTTAACATGCAGCAAACACTGCAGGCGGAGGAGCTGGCGGCCAAAAGAAGGGCATTTCTCAAACGTGTCGCCGTAGTGTTGAATGAGGAGCTGAGACTATGGGTTCTGTGAGAGATGTAAAATATTAAAGAAGCCGGTAGCAATAAATGAAAGTGCACCCATTGGTTAACAGCGTTTGGCTGTGTATCAAGACCATTTCTGGAAGTAAAACTCGTAACATAAATTACTGAATGCTAAGTTACTGCAATGTGTTAAGGATTCTTTTTAATTACAGGATGTTAAGGCTTCAAAACTAAAATTCTTCAAAGTTAATCATGGAGTAAAATAACTCCATATTTAGCTGAGCTTCAACTTCATTAAAACTGTTCAAACGGCTGATGGAGCCCTAATAAGTTTTGTTCAAAGATACGACATCTTTGAAAATTTTCTGCAAATCTAACTCCATTATCTTTGATACTCTCTAATTGGATAGAGCGATCTCTATTCATGTTGTCTAGCGGGTTGCATCCCTGATAAGGTGTTGTAAATGTATCCTGTTGTCCTGAAATTAGTAAATCCAGGGATTGTAAAGGCTATTTTCACAGAAGCATTTAAGCCCTTCAGGCAACGCTTTATTGTAAGGCGAGTACAAAATACGTATTTTGCCTTATGTAAATATAAAATCACTTTGGGGAGTGGAAGATGGGGGGAAAAATGGAAAAGCCAACGTTCTGACAGTATCAAATCATTAATGAGGGCACTGGTTCCTAAATTATTTACAGTGTATTCCACGTGCTCATCTGTTTTAGAATTGTTAATATTGAATGTGTTGTTTGTTATATACAAATATTTTTCTCTCTTTTTCCTTTAGCTTTCCTTTTTGCGCTATAATTTAATTACCAATGCTGTTTACTCTCTGGAGCTGTAAAGATTTTTTTTTTCTTCTGCATAGTAAAATCACTAACTAATTTACTACAGAAAATCATCTTCTGACAAGCTGTCGATACCGTGTAGGTGATGGAGAAGCATAAGGATGTAGCAGTTCTTTCCGCGGGCTGCGGTAGGCTAGGTATGGACACGGCGGGGCGTGGATGCTGTGGTGTGTCATGTCCAAGAGGCAGCTGGTTGGTGAGCGGTGGGTTGCCCGCTGGGCTCCAGGGCGGTGGCCGGTGGCCGCTCTCCTCTCTGGGAGCTGTTCCTTTCAGGACCCGCAGATGCTCATCCCCTTCTTGGTGTCCCTTGAAGCAGCTTCCTCAGCAGATACAGAAGTAGCATTTTGCCCTCTGCTGGGAAACTGGGTTTGGCAAATAACGTGGTGTGAGCTGTTGTGACAAACGTTCTGTTTAAAGAAACTGCGGAAGTCTGAAAAAATACGTGGTGGCCTTGTGGAATTTTTTTCTGTGCTTCATTCTCTCAGATGTCGTAGCAACGGCAAAAGTTTCTGTTTTCGTCCTCTCTACGTGCGTGACGTTTGTTCTCCTTTATGATATCTATTCCTTTTCTGTCAGTGTCATTAGGAATCATCTGTGGCCATTCAGTCAGGCTCAGACTAAATCCTTTGTCCCAGTGCCTTCTGATAGTGTGGAAGCACCAATCTACTGCATCCTACCCTGCCACTGTATTTATGGATCTGATTTGCAGTGTGAGAAATCGAACACACAAAAAGTGGAGATGGCCTGCTTCCCAGTTCTGGTTTACAAGTAGGCAAGATACTTTTTTTCACTTCTAGTGTAATTTCAGGTAAAGTTACTGGAAGGATAATAAAAGCGGTAATTTCTTACTTAGATATTCTGAAATTTAGTTAAGAACAAAATCTTTTTCCCTGATGTCTTGAGATGCTTCTCAAATGACCCCTACTTCTTCGGCGATTGTAGTTGTGGATATGACCACTCCTCCATCATTTTGTCTTGTTATAAATGACATATACTCCTTCACTACAAAGTTGTACAGTGTTTTCTTGAACGTGATGCTCTTCATGATAATTAGCTGGCCAAATACCTTCCTGCACAACACCAGCAATGACAAAGCCCGGTTTTCTGAAATAATGCATGTATCGTCTTAAAATAATACATTATAGTCGATAAACGTCTTGCCTTTTCAGTGAAAAACATTGTTATCCTTAACTTTCAGCTATACAAATGAGAAAATGTGAAATGAGAAGTATCAGCAAGATGAGAAAATACCTCGTAGCTTATAGCCTCGTATCCAAGATTCTCTGCTTTACCATCAATTTTGCTATTTTATTGAACTTACTCTGAAACAGAGAGGCTGATTAACACGAAGCATCAACACAACGCCCTTGAGCTTTGTTCATGGAAACGTAATGTATTACTGTATTTTGGAGGGTGAAATTTATTCCTGCCCCTGAAGTGTAAAGCAGCTTCACAAGACTTTTCAGACTCTTTCAGCCTTCTTTGATGTAGGGATATTTTTAATTGTGGTTTGAGAGCCCTTCTGTGTTTAGGTGAATATTATCCTTGGGAGTATTTAGCTAGAATATGAAAGATACTGTGCTGTGTGGCTGGAGTCCATCAAGGATTTTTAGAGTGAAAACTGGTTCATACAGAAAAAAATGGACGTAAAAGTCCTACAGAGGACAGCGTTGTTGAAGATGTTTAGAAATGTATCTTCTGTTCAAATACCTGGCATGTGTTAGAAGCTTTATCAGCGTTACTTAGTCGTCGTTAAGCACTGTGGAGGTCCTTCTTGTTACCACAGTGACACCTGGTACTTCATGAAGCATGAATTTCAGTCACTGTAACTGAACTGAATTAGCTTTAGTTTCTTACCAGTTGTCATCTTATCTGCAGCTCTGCCCAAAGAGATACTGTATTTTTCTGAAGGAGCTTCTTCTGATTAAGAGAAATAGCTCAGGAGCAGGAGGCAAAATAAAGAATAGACCCATGTTATTTCCTTGATAGCTTGTGAAAATGCCAGATATATATTTTCATTTTCTGCCTAGCTGTGGAAGGCTGGTTAGTTTTAAAAATCTGAAATCTCCTATTATTCATTTTTATGTTTTTAATTAATTTTAATTTATGAAGCTTGGTGATTTAAAAAATAAACCGAACAGTTATGAAAGCTGATTGAAAATCTGTAAGAAACCACTCTTCCTTGAGAACTATTATTGTGCTCTGTGTTACACACAGGTTGTGTACTTGTGGTGTCAAGTTACATCATCTTTATATAACACCCCCCACCCATGCGCTCTGTCTTCTTGTTTGTGTGTGGACGTGTTTCCACGTATATAATTAAATGAAACCTTGTTTAAAATTACCTGTTGTCTGAGGGTCACAGTGAAGGGGTTTGGTTTGTTTAATAACTCTTCTGCAATGTGCTTTTCCAGTCATTTTTATACAATGTCCTTCTTGAATAGCCACGGCTTGTTCGATAGAGTGTGGGAGGATGTACCGTGCCAGGACAAACAGATGCCTACGTGCCTGTGCACAGTCGTGAGATTGGTGAACGTGTCTCTGGAGAGTTTCTTAGCGTAGATGTGGAGGAGGGAGTTGAATTGATGGGTACCCAGGTGCTCCCCTAAGCTTTGTACGGTTCCACCAATTTCTGAGAGGTGTTGGTCTGTGGTTATGGCACGGATGTTGATGTTGTTCCCAGCTCTGTCCCAGGCTTCGATGCGGTCGTGCGCAAGGTGGTCGGGGTCTCGGTGCCTCAGTTGTTGGGATTCCCCGGTTCCTGAAGGGCCTTCGGTAGCGGCGCAGAAGTATGAACTGGGAGTCGGGGTGTGGATGAAGACAATGAGCTTATTGCAATAATGGCGAGCTTCTCAGGATTATACAACTATAAGCAGAAGCGACACTTTAAGGAATATTGCTCCTTCACATTATTAAGCTCAAAATGAGGAGGGAATAAATATAACTATATGAGATTAATTATATTTTAGGGGTTTTGTAATTTAATTGGTTTTGCCATGACTCCTCTGCAAGCATCTTTGTGTTACGGTGTTTTCTGAATGCTGAGGATAGCACTGATGGCATTCTTGGTTATGATGGGATTCTACAATGCCTGATGTGGAGTGTCTTTTTTGTATCATTTTTCTTCACATCAGACAAATCCTGTGCCTTGTATTCTTAGCATTTCTCTGTTCTCATCAGCGGTGTGTTCTCAGTTTCACTTGTTTGATAAGCGATGAGGATTTAATAATCTTTCTTTGTCATCTTCTGCAGTAAATTGTCAGGTAATAGTGATGCTAAAGCTGCTCAGTCACGAGATTCAGCGCTGGCTCCTTCTGCATGGAGCTGTATTGCAGGCATTGCCGAACACAGATTTGAGACTGGACAATTGCAGTAGCTGTGAAAGTAGCTCATAGATTAAAATGTATTGCTGTTCAAAGACTGTATTCCTTTCTGAATGGATACTTTACGGGTATATTTACTGAATCTCAGCAGTGACACGACTTCTCGCTTTTATCAGGGGACGGAGCCAACACAGCAGCACCACACACGTTTCCCTCTGCTTACCTAACTTATCTAAGAATACAGGAAACAGAAACAATTAAGCAGGGGGCGAATATCACCTGCACTTATGCAGGGCAGAGGAATCAGTTACGCTGAGTGGAAGAGAGCTATTTGAGTGTTGAGGGGCAGAGGCAGAAAGAGAGAAGGTAGCCAGCCTTCCCAGCTACCTTTCGCGAGTTAGTCAACAACTGTCGTCTCGACAAACAGCTCCTGCTGAAGCTGTCCTAGCAACAGCTACGTTTAACGCCGCCGTCTGCTGCAGATTATGGGGAGCTGTGCAGGAAAAGTGATTTTCAGAATGTTCTTCTAAGTAAACAAGCTGGAAAAAGGACTGTTAAGATACTAATTATTTTTAAAAACGTGATTATATTGGGTGAGGGATTCTAAGTAAGGTACAAATTAGCATGTGAGGGGGAGATGACTTTACAAAAGTATAGGTAATGTGGAAGAAAAGAGATTGGTGAAAATGGAAATGGAGAGGAGATGAAAGATGGGAGTACAGAACGAGGGAGGATTAGGAAAAATATGAAGTGGAACCAAGATAAAGTCTGGCTTTCAGAGTTAAAGATGACAGAAATTACAGTAGCTATTCATCTCCCCAGCTTGGCTGAATGCAGAGGAGTGTAAAAGTTAAGGTCCCGTTAAAGGGCAGGTCAGCAGTGTGACTTCATCATTCTGTGCTCCTACTGCAATACAAGGGCTTGAAAAAGGGAACGAGATGAACTGAAGGTACATTGGAACATAAAATCCTCCTTTTACTTCTTTTTGGAAAGGCATTATGATGATTCAGCATGAAATACAGGCAGTGATGCGTGCTGCTTTGAACTGGATTTGTTTTCCTTTGGAGTTTAAAACAGCTGCTGCATTGAAGGCGGACATCCCCCAAATTTAGGCTGTCTCTATCCAGATAAAAATTATACAATAAAATCAGATCTCTGCCCCGTTCAGTGTGTCTTTTAAATGACAGTGCTCTGTGTTGGCTGCTGTGGAGGAAAGTGTAAGAAAACCTGTAATGCACATTTAGGGAGTCATGCGGCTGTATGTGATATTTTTCCACCTCAGCTGAAGACTGTCTTCTGCTGTGAAGCGCTTGGATTTCTGCCCCTTCCACGTTTGCTGCATTCTGTGCAACATAATACAGGATATTCAGGTCAGGTGCTACTGTAACCCCATAGGTAAATGGAAGTCTCACATCCCAAATATATTAGAGTCCTCACAGCATCTAGCATACCTAAACACACAATATGTGGCACTTTCTAGCTCTGCTAGAGGGAAATTGTGTATTTGCAAGGAAAACTCTTTCCAGTTGGCTCTCGGAAACCGGTCTGATGGACTGGGGTGGCCAGAAGCCAGCGCTCACACCCCCCTTGCTGAGGCTGTTCTCTGTGCAGAATGAAGCCTTGGTTCTTGTACGTGATTTCTCCCTCACACAAGTATTTAGAGGATGCTTCAGTTTATTCTTAGTATTTGGAAAAAAATCTCAATATTTTTTTCACTGATTTTAAGCATTAAAAACTTTGGTCCTGCAATATTGCTTTGATATTTCCAGTTGATGTATTTCAAGGAAATGACTCTAACCCACCCGGTGCCAGAGGATCTCTGCCTGCTTGACACTGATACTCTGTACTAGTGGGATTCTTATTTTTGGTGTTGTCCTCCAGTTGTTCCTTATTCTAATGCCCCAAAAGATGATCTAGCAGTATCTTAGCCCCTAGACACCACTGCAGCCTGTCTGATAGCTGTCACTGAAACACAGGCAGTTTCAGAAGGTCAGTTCAGTTCTTTGGGTTAAGAAAAGTTGTTCTTTCCTAGTGTAATGGTTTAGGTACTCTTTTTTTTTTTTTTTTTTTTTAACTGCTGCAGTGACCTGACACTGAAGTTCAAATATACCTCAACTGTTTGCCTGATAATTAAAATTATTGGAGGAACAAAGAGATCTCTGGAGTGGGAGTTCAAAGGAAAATAGAAGAAATGATAGTGAGTAGTGAGACAAGTCAGTGACTTCTTCGGATTTGCAAGTGGTAGAGGGATATTCTCTGAAGTAGTTCAGACCAGAAACCTTATCAGTTGAGCTTCCATCCAGATTTCCAATTGTCTGGTTTACTAAATAAAATCGAAATGGCGGCGTATAGTATTGCTCTCCAAATGTAAGAAGCCCTCAGCGTGCCTCAAGAGATCAGTAGTCAAGTAAAAAGAGGTTAAAACTTTGGTGAAAATCATTAATGGAAATTGAGCAAACAGCTCTATTGCCAAGAGGGAAAAATTGTTTCATGAGAGTGATGATGTGTATCCTAATAAAAGCCATCTTTTCACACCCACCAGGAATAAGTCATATTCCATCTTATTTTGAGTAGGAAGAATATCTTTTTTAAGAAGAGATGTTTTGTTAGGAAAGAGAAGAGGAAAGAGGTTTTCCCATGTGCAGAAGAAATTCCTGAATCATTTCCATCAGAGTATGTACAAAAGCAGAGGAGCTTGCCATAAGAGAGAGAACAACTGGTTCTTTTCAGTTGACCTTCAGCAAAGGCACAATGGAGTGGTGCTCCAACTGGTTTGTGACACAGAAGTTATCTTGAATGAGGGAAAAATAAAAATTAAGGACCCTTCCTTAGCTGGAATGTTACATTTATTGAAATACTTTTTTTGCTGAGCTTTAAAAAGAAACAGTTAGAACTGCAGTCGGAGACAACAGATCTGAGAGAGGTGACAAACAGGTGCCCACGTTGCCTTTGCTCCGTAGTCTCGAGTGGGAGGAATATTGTTGCTAGGTGGAAGGTATGTGTTCAGGTGAGGAAATTCAGCTGAGAGAGGTGCAGCCCAAGGCTGAGTCATACAGGCAAACTCCCATTTGGAAATGGGGGCAAGATATGTGATGTGAAAAGGAGTATAGAGTTGTTCTGGGAGGAACTTGGGGGATGCGGAATGTTTCAAGAGGATGTTGAAGCAGATGACAGTTGCCCTTTCATCTTTCTTCTTCGTGGGCATATTATCTTCCTTCCCTTCCCATCTTAGAACCAGTATCCCCACCCCACGACCAGCAGCCTCCTCCGAGCCACCAGTTGTCAGTTCCCTCTGTGTGTTGGGCCGCTGCAAGAGGGGAGAGAAAGGCATCACTGTGCATCAGAGGGAGCCTGGATGGGGAGGAATAAGGTGGCTCCATGGGGAAAGCATTCTGTTACAGTTTTCAGGGAGCGTGCTCTCCGAACTGCAGCCTGTTTGCCTACAGACAAGCAGGGGGGAAGCTGCTGCGGCTGGAGTAGTTGCTGGCAGCTGCTCTTGGCAGCCGTCTGCTCTGACTGTGCCTTGAGGCAGCTGTGGGAATAGGTACTTGAACACAAGTCTGGGTCTCTTCCTGTGCTGCCAAGCTCTAGCTGGCATGAAACTGCTGAGAAAAGGACAGCAGGTACCACACCTTGGACCTGGACAAGAACACCATCTCTTTTGAAATGCTCTAGTGTTTTGTATGAAGTCAGGTTCCAGTTTTGCAGTTGGAAACTGCCGTCTAATTGGTTTAAGAGCGTCTTGCCTTCTAATTGACTATTATTAGAATAAATAAATTGCTGCTTGTACAATCTATTCATCACTTTTCCTGTCCCTGACTTCAGAAGACACCCAACCAATTGTACAGAAGGGAGTGTCAAGAGGAGAGGGAACAGAAAAGTGGATCTGCTCTTGTACCTGGCCAAAGAATTAAGCAGAACTATTTTCATACATTTCACAACAGAAAGACATAAAGTTGAGGCAAGGGGGAAGGGTTGTGCTGAGCTACATCAGCTTTCCCAGGGGACTTAATCAGGAAGCACTTAATTGTCCTACAAACAGAGGTGTATTGCCAATATTATTTAACATCTGCACTGCCAGAAATATGAAACCTGGAGAGGGGGTTCCCCAGCTGCAGCAAATAATTGAATGGGAACAGTTTGTGCAAGGCAAGAGGCCTGGGAGGAGGCTGCTTGGAGTTACCACCGGCTAGAGACTGGTTTTATGGGCTCATCAATAATATTAGGGATTTCCCGAGGTAAATGAACGCTCAGTCATCTGGAATCTCTGAGGTAAGCAGAAGCCTGGGAGCAAAACGATACACACTTCTTGTTTCCTTTCTTTGCAAGTTGCTTGACAGCTGAGTAGGAGAGACAGCCAGGGGTGGCTGAGGGAAAGGAAAATCTGTGCTTCGTTCTAACCCCTTCATTCACTCTGTCTGGAACTTGCCCAGCTGCTACTGACTGACTTAGGTACCTTAAAAGAGATTCCTTTTCCAAGGCCTCTCTGAGCTTGATGCGAGGTCATCTCAACCCCTGCAGGGTAAAATGCCATTTGCCGAATCTGCAGATTTTGAGAAGATTCCTCAACTTACCCACTTACGGCACAGTTCAGATAATATACCAGTAAACTCCTTAATTTCACCTGGAACTTTCATGCAGAGTTTTCCCTTGGTTTTTGTTTTAATGAATTGCGAGGCCTTTAAGAAGTGATATTTACCCAATATTCTATTGTAAGAAGTAGGTTTACTTAGGTCTTCAATAAATAGTACAATAAACTGTCTTTTTCTTTTCTAATGGTGTCCCAAGGAATACATTAGTCTTTGAAGCTGAAATACTTTGACATCACACTGGGTGATGAGTTGCTGTGGTTTCAAGGGCAGTTAAGGCTGCCCAGGGAGGTGGTTGATTCACCTTCCCTGGAGGTGTTTAAGGCTCGGGTGGATGAGGTGCTGAGGGGCATGGTTTATTGTTTGATAGGAATGGTTGGACTCAATGATCTGGTGGGTCTCTTCCAACCTGGTTGTTCTATGATTTTGTGATTCTAATGCTAGAAAGAAACTGCATCCTTGAGTTGCGCACGAATGCAGTCCTGGGCTCCTATATATTTCATGACCAGAACTTGGGAAGTAGCCTTCCACATCAGTGGCTTCATCACAGGACATAAGGAGAATTTGAAGGAAGCTATGCAACCAGATTCCTATTCATTAAGAGCCATTTCATTCGTTTTGAGTAGAACTTGGTGTATGTGGCAGTTTTCAGCACTCTTGATGGAAAGACGTGAAGCTTACGGCTGGTGCTCTCTGCGTACACAGGGGGAATTCCTGAGGCAGGCAGAAATCCAAGTGGGAGGGAGAGGATTCTTATTTTGATGAGGAATAGACTCTTAGTGCAAGCCACTTACTTGACTTCTTCAAATAAATTTTTCAGCCTGCAAAAAAAGGCATGTTTTTATCAGGTGCGAATAACAGCCTTGAAGAACATGTGTATATCTGCTTTCCCTGAAGGAGCAGCAATACAGCAGGACTTAGAGTATAAAACAATTTTTAATAAGCAAAAAAAAGTATATTAGCCACCTTGCTTTATCTATCATTTCAGTGTTTTTAACTAAAAATAGAGCACTAATCAGTTTTCCCTCGAGTTCTTTAGCCTGCGAGTAAGAAAATGGATAAGGCTGGATGTTTAAAACAATATGTTGTTTCTCAATGCATTGTTGAAATGTGAATTCCTCTGAGTTATATTTAAAGCATCTCTTTCTAGAAAACATACAGTGGCTTCACTGTGGAGGTTGAAATGTATCTCTGAAAGAAAGAATGATTTCCTCAAGTCTTAATGAGTACCTTATTGATCTATAATGAACAGACTCTCTTCTCTACAGACAATCTGTTTCTGGTAAAACAGGTACAGTTAAAGTGATTGACTGTTTATTGTCCTCTGATATATCAGTTCCTTTCTCAGTGTAGCCAAGAATAGTTTAGAGAATAACTGCTGACGTTTAGAGCTGTGCTTGATTTCTCCCTGTGCCACCTACCACCCATATATTTCCCTCTTCCCCCAGATAAAACAATACCACTACTCCTCAAGTCCTTTACAAGCCTCAGAAATGGGTCCCAGCCAGGTAATCTGTCAGCCCTGGACCCAGGATTCACCTGCATATCGGAGGCTTTTGTAGCAGTTGAGAGGTTATTAGGACTTGATAGGTTCAGAGAAACAGTGAGGAGCCCCACAGTCCTCTTACCTTCCTTGGATTACTCGATTTTTTCGGGAGGAGGAAGGCAGGGGTGGTGTGTCTCGGTCCTTATTCCTTCCCTTCAGTTTTTCCGTCTGTCTGGTAACGTTTGACTTTTCTGGGAAAAGCTGTAATTTGGGAAGGAATTATTTGATGCTTACTGAGTTCAGTGATGTGTTGAGGCCAGCAGGATGAAGGGAAACCATTTGCAAATGAGCTGCGTTCATCTGGAAACGCAGCATTCTCGCCGCGATGTTCAAGGGAGGAAATGGTGCCAGCGGAGTTCCCAAGACCTTGAGTTCTGAACCAGGGATTTCCGACTCGGAGCAGCTGTATGTACACTGAGGCTTTTCTCTTCATTTGTCATGTGTCTAACAAGCTCATGGCACATACGTATATTTGCCTGTGAATTACAAGGAAATGTTTTGGAAGTCTACAGGGGATCCAGTTAATCAATTTGATTCATTGCAGTGCTCATTAGCCATGATGGCTGAGCCTCAGAAGGTTTGCCATTTTCTTTGGGTAAAGTTCACTGTATTCTAAGCCAAAAGCGTTGAAATTAATATCTTAACTTTTAGTACCCAGAGAAACTGTCAGACTTACCTAACGGTTTCGGATGGAGCGAGAGCAGCTTTTTGTTTTTCAAGATCGCTTTGGCTGAACTGCGCGGTGCAGGAGGGGGGAGGCAGGATCACCGTCTGGGTCCTGCCTAAATCTTGTGTGGCCATTTAGGTAATCTTTTTTTATTTTGTCTCTTCACCAACTGCTACTTAACAGCTTGTAAAGATCTTTTGAAACTCTGTTACTTGATGCATTAGAGATTTGCCTGCTTCCACCCTCCTCCTTTTGGGATTCTGTGAGGCTTTTTTCTTGTGTGCTGTGCCAACAGCAGATTTTGCCTGAGTGGTTTTTTTCTCATTAACATCAATCGAAGTGAGACGTCAGAAATCCAGGACCATTTGCAATGACAGGACAGTGCCAATGCTCTTCCTTTTATAACCCATAGGAATAAAACTATGCAAAGCATCATTTCATTATTCACATTCTGATAGCCTGCATAAATTACAAATCATAAGCTGGGGGAAAAAAATTCATGATGTCCTTTGTCAAATAGCCAAAGTTTAAATTTTGAGAGGAAATACAAGGAAGAATTAAAAAAAACCAAAACAAAACAATATCACCAGTGGATTTTGCATGTGTCTCTTTTCCCTTGTTGACAGTTTTATCACAATACCATGTTAGCCTACTTAGGCAAAGTGAGGATAAACACCAGACCATCTCTTTGCTGTTTTAGAGCAGAGCACTGAAAACCATGCTCATGTCTATTTTTTCTTATAGTGATGAAATTGGTTGGACTCGACGATCCGGTGGGTCTCTTCCAACCTGGTTATTCTGTGAAATATTTAAGGTGTAGAATGAGAATCATATTGTTTATACAGCCTTCATTTGGTAACAGATTAAATGGAATCCTTGAAGATATCATGCACCTAGGTCCTACTAAATAAGGCAAAAGGCCCAGCACACACTTTGCAGTGTCAGGACCCTTATGCACGTCATAAGGGACATCCATTTTTTCTTAAATGAGCAAGTCCCCACTTATGCAATGGGTTTTGAAAGCCTGATTCTTGGAGAAATAATTCAACACCTGTCTGCGGTTTAGTTTTAAAGCTTGCTGAATTTTTGAGCTTATTTCACTGTGTTTAGTTTTTATGTGGAGGTCTCTGAAGAGAGCAAACATAAGCATTCACACAGTGGTTATTGTGAACACGGGTCTTGTTTTCATTAGGTAAACTATTTGGGGTTAATTGGTGAGGTAAAATCCAATTGAATTCAGTGGAAAGCCACATTGTAGCTTATACTTAGGATAACTAGGCCCTTTTTTAATGGATTCTGCAGACTTTGGCCCAGGGGAGCAGAATAAACCATTTTTCCTTATGGGGACACTGCCAGAGCAGCCTCTGTCAGAGCTGAAAGCCATTGAATTTTTCTGTACCTTCATGTTTAAATCTATTGCTCATCCTGGGGTACAACAATAGCTGAAGGGTACGGCAGTGGGTTCTGCTCTCTGATATGCCCAGTCTGTAAGAACGTGCTGATTAGACACACGATAAATACATTTCCTGGGTTAACATCTTGAATCTTGCCACCTTTTCAAGTCACAGAAATGGTCAGATGTTTCTTTGAAAAGGGAAACAGTAAGAAACAAAAGAAGAGCTATCAATGCTTAGGTAGCCCCTTAGCTCAGATGTTGGTGTCACACATCTTCTGTAAATAAGCATGATTTAGGGGAAGCTTTTGGAAGTGAAAAGAGACAACTTCATTGTAAAGTAAGATTAGGAAAATTAAAGATGTTAAAGTAATACCTGAAGTTTAACATTTGTTAGATGTGTTCAATGGAAATTGATAGAATTTACTGGCTTTGAGACTTTGTAAAAAAAACAAGCAGCCAACCAAAACAGACCAAAAATCCCAAACCCACATAGAAGACAAACCTATGTGATTTTGCAACTTTTCCTACTTGCCTGGATAAGGGATCTGTAGATCACAGAATCACTGAATGGTTTGAGTTGGAAGGGGCCTTGAAATCATCCAGTTCCTCCCACTGGATCAGAGGTTCCAAGCCCCATCCAACCTGGCCTTGAACCCCTCCAGGGATGGGGCAGCCACAGCTTCCCTGGGCAACTTGGGCCAGGGCGTCCCCACCCTCACAGGAGAACATTTCTTCCTAAGATCTCATCTATCTCTCTCCTCTTTCAGCTTAAAACCATTGCCCCTCGTCCTATCCCTGCGATCTCTGATAAAACGCCCCGTGCCATCTCTCATGTAGCCCCCTTTAGGTACTGGAACATGACAGTCTTCAATCTGACTGGGGAAACGAGGCTTTTTATTGCCTTGTAGGTTATGAGAAGGAAGTCTGGGTTTTGAAATGAGATAAACAGGGTAGATAAAAAGCCTGAGATGCATTCATTCAAAGGTGTGATTTAATATGTATGCGTTTCCTTATTACTCCTAGGAAGACTTATATTTTAAAATACAGCAGGAAATGGGTTAATTGTTGAGTAACTAAAAAGAAAAGGAAAAGGATCAGCATATTGTTTAAGGGGAGTGGGACACCCAGAAAAGTAACCCTTTCTATCAAATCTGTTGAGATCTAAGGGAGTTCGGTGCTGCTTTTCTAGATTAATGAAACCCTTCACTTGCAAAGTGGCATTTTGGGGTGTTTGCAAGGCAAATTCCGCATGTTTAAGGGAAAAGGATTTTATCCCTTCCTGCATGCAAATGATCAAGAGTTGCACTGCTCATAGATCCCTTTCTTTGTATCCCAGCTTTCTGGGACGCAGGTTTCCGATGTGTCTGGAGCCAAGAGTCAATGAATGTGATAGGAATTGGAATGTACTGCTTAATATCCTGTGCTGTTAGTTTGTGCTTGTGCAGAATCAGCCGAGGTAATTTTTAGGAAGCAGGCAAGTTGTTTAGTGTGTCAACAAATCTCTTCAAGAGAGAGGAAAATAAAGGACATTTAACAGTCGCTTCACATAGTTCTTCTTAGATTGAAGTAAAGTTCAGTATTAAAGATTAAAACAAAGCCAAAACATAACCAAAGGCAGCGTTACTGTAACTCTAAATGTCATCCATCCCTTACAGAAAGTATCTTTCAGATTAATTATGGAACCCCCAGATTTCAAGAAATTGGTTATAGAGGCAGGAGGGATGGCCCTCCAGGGAGAAATCTAAAGATGTTTCATGCCAGCAGTAAGAAATTGTTAAGGAAACTTAATTGCTATGAAAGATTTTAAAAAATAAATAAAATAAAATACAGAGCAGTCATGAGCTTGATGTAGGAAGGGAAAATGAAAAGATTATTTGAATGCTATGGAATAAGAATTAGTGGAAGAATATAGAGGGCTCCGCATGGTCTGAAGCCGATGGCCAGTTTCACAGATTCTTGTCAATACTCTTTTGGAGGTACCTCAAACTGCTCCAGGGGGTTGCTGCCTACGAACGCAGCCCTTTGGAGCTCCCACCACAGGCATGCTTCAAACAAAGCCTATTGTCGTGTCATTTATTTGGATCTAAATCTTCTGTGCTATCAAATGTAATAAACATCTTTATTTATCACACTGTTTGCCAGAGGAATGATATTTGTGTGTATGATTTGAGGTTTTTTGTTTGCTTGGGTCTTTTTTCCCCCTGCAGCATAGGAGGAATTCCTTGTTGCCTATATCACATCTGCAAATAAGAGTGGGGCTGTGCTACGTTTTGTCTGGCCCTCTTTTTTGCTGCTGTCCAGCTTGAGCAGCCCAGCTGGCCTTTATCATTTCAGGTACCGCAGTTTCTGGGATCAGTGGAATATAAAGCTAGCATGAGGTACGATCGCCGTGGAAGCTATTGCTGTGAAGCTGTTCTGTTATGAATACAAGGTAAAGTTTGCTAGAGTCTTTTCAGTGGCGCCCAGCGACAGGACAAGGGGTGACAAGCACAACCTGGAGCATAGAAGTTCCACCTGAACATGAGGAGGAACTTCTCTGCTGTGAGGGTGCTGGAGCCCTGGAACAGGCTGTCCAGGGAGGGTGTGGAGTCTCCTTCTCTGGATTCAAACCCTGCCTGGATGTGTTCCTGTGCAACCTGCTGTAAGTGACCCTGTGTTAGCACTAGGGTTGGACTGGCTGATCTCCAGAGATCCCTTCCAACCTGTGAAATGCTGCATTTTACAGTTAGAAATATTACGATGGCTGCATTTCTGTCCTTTGCCTTCCTGTCTGGTTTCTTACTTGCATAATCATAATGATTTTTCAGTGCTGTGCCTAATCTTATTCCGTTCATTCAAAATCCAGAAAAATCATGGAAGGTTTTCAAGAAGGTACAAGCACGTGACAGAACTTTGTAGACTTGCGCTGTTTTAAACCTCAGCCACTAGAAGGGTTGAGGTCTGTGGCTTAGCTGGCTGCTCCCCGGCTTATATGGGGACTTCAGGAGGCTTTTGCTGCCGGAAGACCAGCAGTAGCAGAAATGGGAATCACGGTGAGTTCCTTTTTGGAAACAGAAGCCTTAGTTTAACAGGTTTTCTGAAAATCCAGAATAATTATCTTGTTAGAGGCAAGAAAAGGAGCCTTCTTTCCAGTCTGTCTGCTTCCACCATGGACTACTTCTGCAGTCGTGACATCTCTCCAGCCTTGCTCTGTTTCTAGAACCTCCATTCTTCACCCCTTACACTCGAATAACTCTGGGGCTTCCTTCAGGGCAGAAGGGTGCATGCTGTGAGAGGGCAAGAAGAGTCACCTCCTTGTTCTCACTTGTGCTTTGCCAGTGTCATACGGTGCTTTTTAGAGCAGAGGGGAGGAGGTGTCAGTTCTTCTATAGTTTTAGGATGGTGCTACGTCACATTCTTTGGACTGGACCTGTTTGGTGCTAGAGGCGATGCTGGAGCTGTAAAAGTACATCGTGTTAGCTTCTCTTCTGGTTTTGAGGTACTTAAATTTTGGTCAGCTGATGCAAACTTCCATCGTGCTGTGAGGGAGGGTCGTCATTAACCCCATCTCTTTTTTTTTTGTTTTCAGCAGCAGAGATCTGAGCTGCTGAAATGGGATCATCCATACAGTTTGAGCTATACATGTAACTGCCTGCTTCGTCCATAATGCGTGCCTGATTCTATCCTTGTTACCTTTGGCAGCACGTCAGGCTATTTTCTGTTCTCACTGCTTGTATTGTCAGGCGCTTTTCTCTGCCTACACCTGTTTCTTCTTTTTTTTTTTTTTTTTTTCCTTTTAATGCTAACTATTTTCCCTGGGAACTGCATCTGTTTGTATTACCAGCACAGGGAGAGAAGTGTGTGTGGTAAGGTGGAAAGAAATAGAAAACAATAGTACTTAGGAAGGAAATCTTAGCATTTATCGCACAGGACTGATGGTTGTGAAAATAAAATGTAAGTGACACTGAGGAATGTTGAGGAAGAGATTTGGGGATCCAGCGGCTTTGGTGTTACAGAAGAGTGGAATACACAGTGCGCGGCTCGAGGCAGGACTTGCATTTCGAGAGGGCAGCTGAGGCCTCTGAGAGGAGCGCCAAACAGAGGATCTCAGCTTTTGTGCTGTTTACAAGGGGTTGCTGTGGCTTCCTACAGCCTCACAATTAGCTGTGTTCCATCCTGGATGGAAGGCTGTGGAAGAGATCTGCAGACTGTGCCGAGCTCTTACAGGAATTGACACCAGGACTTTTTTCGGTGTCTGGAACTTGGTAATGGGCAGGTGGTTCAGGCTGAGATTCAAGTCCTTGTCTTTCCAGGCGCTTTGAGAAAACAGTGGGCTTCACCAAAAATAGTTTGCCAGGAGTCAAGGAGATTTGGATCTTACAGATTTGTTTTTTGTTGTGCCAGATTTCGTGCTGACATAGGAATAAAATGTTTTTATTTAGCAAGAAAACTTGATTGCATACTTCTGCGCTTGTCATATGTTCCTATCTCATGCTCTTAGTTTAAGCCAATCTATTTTATCTTGAAATTTAACCTATCAGATATGAGAAAAAGCAGAAGTGCAATATTTGGACATCTGTTTACTAAAAGCATCTCCAATTCCTCCTTCTCAACTGACTGGTGTGCATCAGCTCAGCTAACATTTTTGCTAATGAGCAGCCTTTATTTGCAAGTTCGTGGCTGTCAGAATGCTCTCCCTTTATTCCAGAGCCGAGCCACTATCACTGCCTGTTTCTTTTAACTAGATGCAGTACTTTGTCTTGAGTAATCAAGTGCCGGTTTGTGATGATGCTCATATGTGGAAGTATCATAAGTAAGTGTGGTCCAGGAGCATCAGGAGTTGCAACGTACTGCGGTTGAGGGAACGCGATCTCATTCACAGCTTTAAAGTTTAAATTGGTAACCAAATGGTGGAGATAGGTGGAAGGCCAGGGACTCTTGGCCTTGTTTCCCTGCTGCTGCAGTATCAAACATGGCATGCCGGGATGGAACCTCAGAAGCACACTCATCACTCTCACTCCTCAGACACTGCGTTTGGCTCAAGGCAGTTTACAGAGTTTGTGGGACCATGGGTTTTATGCAGTCTGGCAAATGCTGGTTGTACTTTCTGTTCCTGCTGACTGCCCCGTTCCTGCAGTCTGGGAGCATTTGCAGACCCTACCCTACCAGAGCAGAATACCCCCTTTCAGAGAAGGGAGGAGAGTTAGAGAGTTCTAGGTCTTGAATTTCTGCAAAACGTTGCAAGGCGAAGCCACCAGTGATGGTTTCATCAACGTTTTGCACATAACCTGGTTCGTGGCTCTCAAATTGGTTTCTACAGGGCTTGGGATAAAAGGTTGGAAGAACCTTTTCAGCGGACGTTCCCAAGTTTGATGTGTGGAGTTGACTGGAGAAAAGAACAGAATATTGTATTTGAAATAGATGACAGGAAGAAAAGAAAAAAAAAAAGGTTTGTGAGGCCTTGCTTTATCTGCTGCAAAGAGAAATGAGGCGTGTGGCGATTGACAGATTTACGTATCCAGATAAAATCTTCCTCTTTTCCAAAAGCAGAACTTTCTCTTTATGCAGTGTTAGTTTCAAAGCTTCCAGCTCCTGCTGCGCCTAATGGCAGGTATGACTCCAGCTACTTCCTTTTCATGCCTGGAAATGGGATCACTCTCAGGTCTCCTCATTGTCACCTGGTAGCTATTCCCTTTCACTAATTTCCCCAAATGAGTTGTGGCCCACTCCGAAGACTACAGGATTCGTTAGTGTGAAGCATAATAAGAATGTCCTTGGTGTTCGAACAGGAAGAAAATATCCCAAAGGCTGCCAGAGATAAAGATCACCCACTGAAAGGATAAAAGTGAACAATGCTTCTTGCAGGGAACCTAAAAATACAATACTTGGTTCTCTCACACAGAGTTTAGTTATTGAAATAACTGGATCGTACAGTGCCAGGATTATTTCAGTCTCAAGAAAATAGGAAGTCTTGCAAGTTAAAATGCGTATCAAGGAAAACACGGTTTCAAATCTAAACTGTACCCAGTGTTCTGGAGTGAGCAGGGTCTCATGTGCTTGGAGGTACAAGCCTGGAACTTGGAAGATCCCGTAACTCTTCAACAGACTTCGTGAATACCTTTAATTAGTTGCTTATTTTTTTTTGTGCCTCTTTTCTGTCAGCAGTTTTTTTTGAAAGTGAGATGGGAATAACCATGCTTTTCTGCTTGAGAAAGTGGGTTATAGGTGTGTTGATTGCTGCGTTCTTTCACAGAATGATAGAATCATAGAATAACCAGGTTGGAAGAGACCCACCGGATCATCGAGTCCAACCATCCCTATCAAACACTAAACCATGTCCCTTAGCACCTCGTCCACCCTTGCCTTAAACACCTCCAGGGAAGGTGAATCAACCCCCTCCCTGGGCAGCCTGTTCCAGAGCCCAATGATCCTTTCTGTGAATTTTTTTTTCCTAATGTCCAGCCTATAAAGTTCCCTGTGGCAATAAGACATAGGAGAACCAAGTTTGAGTACGCTGTGGAGCTTGTGACATTTGTCAAGCTGATTACTGTTGCCTAAACAGATAATTTGTTAGGTGAACCTATGCTTAAATCCCTTGCTGAGTGGTAGTTTTACATTAATAATTAAATTTTCCTTTCTCTATTGTAACATGAGTATGTATGCACAGTGTATGTATGCATCTGTAGAAATGACATCTACCGAATGGATTCTACACACTGCAGTCCAGCTTTTAAGACGCTGTAAAGAAGCACAGCTCTGCAGATTTTATTTTACTGTGTTTCTTATTGTGCCCATGTTTCCAAGTTCTGCTTCAGATCACAGAGCTGGAGGAGAAAGAAGAAAGGAGACAGCTTTTACAACTGCAGTCAGTGCAACTACTAGGTAAGGGTGCATCTCTCTTACTGGCTCACTGATGATGGCTTTTTGTTTCTAGCTACAAGCAAATCTAATTTGCAAATGAAAAATTTCATTATAGTAGAAGTTGCCTGCAAGGGGATTAAAGAAGGCACATTCAAAAGAATTCAGCAGAACATACAATTGCTTCTTAAAGAATTGATTTACGATCCCAATTCACAATTAAAATAACAATTGCTTTTAAGTGGTACCTATTATTTTTAAAAGGTTAGATATTCCAACAATGGAATTCTAAGGGAATAAGGCAGCTTGTGAGCAAAATGTGTGGTAGGTAATTGGCAAAGCTCAGTTAATATTTTTTGTTTGCTATCCAAGAGCTATTCACGATGCCACTGTAACAGTATGTTGTTGGTACAACAGAGCTGACAGTTTCCTGAGATGAAAAGGAAGAGAATGGAATTAATCACACAAACTTCATCATCCAGTCTGGCATAACTGAAAGTGAGTTCTGCTATACTTGAACTATTTAAAATAACTTCATGTTTTATTAATACAGTTTTTTCCTCCCTTAACCTCTTCCGTGCTTTCTGTTCGCAATCCCATTGTGACTTCTTGTCCCTTGAAAGGCTGCCCCGATATATAGGCTGGAGTGTAGGGTACTGAGGAGTCCTGCAGCTGCTCTGACACTGCATCACGTGTGCACGTAGAAGATGTCACGTGAAGGGGGAAAGGGGCTTTTGGGGAGGTCCTCCTCCATGGCATCTGGTACGCAGCATGGCTGGCGTTTTCATACTGCCCTGCAGTAGCTAGGATGTTTGTACTTTATTTTTTCCTCTCCTCCTTTGTCCGTGGAAAAGCTCAGAGAAATAGAAAACCCTAACTGCTTTGTGCTGTGGCGCATCATCAGCTGCAGAGAGACTGTTAGGCTCAGAGGAGCCAGGCTATTCATGGATTGAGAAACATTTATCTTCCTAATTAGAATGTGTGTTTTTGAAATTTCTTAAACTGAAGGTAAATGTGACTACATAAAAACAAGCTTGTGGTTGAGAGTTTGAAGATGCTGTCGGGATCGTTGCTCGGAAGAGACCAAATAATTTTCAGTATATTTTTCTCCAAGCCTGCTGATGCTGTCTGCTTTGTTAGATATCATGCAGAAGGTGCCTAGCAGAGCTCACAAAAGTCCTGTGTTCCTTGGGAGGGGGCTAAAAAAAGTACTAGAAGTCAATTTTTTTTTCCTCGGAATTTGTCTCTTTCATTATGGTTTTGCACTAATTCTGCCTCTTCCGTTATAACATTAGAAGCCATATTTTGTGTCCATTCTTGGCATAAAGTTTCCTCGCGTAAGGAAGGGTCCTCTTGTTCTTTTTCCAATTTAGTGATAGAATCATAGAATTATAGAATCATAGAATAACCAAGTTGGAAGAGACCCACTGGATCATCAAGTCCAACCATACCCAGGATCTCCTGTTTACCAAACAGGAACATGGAACAGTTTGGGTCTGAGACCCTAAAGCGCATCCAGTTCCACCCCCGCCTCGGGCAGGGACACCTCCCACCGCACCAGAGGCTCCAAGGCCCATCCAACTCGGCCCCGAACCCCTCCAGGGATGGGGCACCCGCAACCTCCCTGGGCAGCCCGAGCCAGGGCCTCCCCATCCTCAGAGGAGAACGTTTCTTCCCAAGATCCCATCTCAATGATCCACAGTTTGGCAATATTTTGCTATTTTGGCCTCTTCTAGAGTGAAAGCAAAGGGATTGTAGAAAGATAACATTGGTATCTTCCAAAGAAACTGCCCTAGCTCAAATCTCTTACATATTTAGTGTCAAGCTGTGGATGTCTTTGTGCAGATGACACAAAATACTGGTCTTGCATTAGCTGGTAAATCACACTTTCCTCAAAAATTTGCTTTGGTTCCTTTCACTGTCTTTCCATTGAAATTGCAAATTGCATCCGCTGTGATGTAACCTTGGTACGTTGGCTATTTGCCCTGAACCTATTATGAATTTATATTTCCATCTGGAGCTTGGATTTGCCGTGTGAGACTGTGAGGGCTCTGTGCCGCAGTTCAGTCGAGCAGGAGCCCTGTAGATAGACAGTCAAAGAAGTGGAGGCACCACGAAGCCGCGTCGTCTTACCTCTTGGTGTTTGATATGCACCTGTTGATACTAAGAATCCTTTCACAACTGTGGATTTCTCTGTTCTTTCAGCTTTTGACATTACTTCTGTGTCTCAGGAATGTAAATTATGTGCAGAAAGAGGAGGAGATGGGTGTTTGAAATATTCTATTGAGAAAGTCAAACGTGTAAAATGCTCTGAAATTGTTACGCCGCTGCACTTCTTTAAAAGATCCATTTCTGTGTTCCTCTGCATATGAGATGGAGTCTGTGATGAACGGATGATTTTGTCTGTGATTACCGTATGCAAAGTGTTATCATTGTTTTGAGAAGTTTGTAACTTTGGTTCACCTTCAATAGCTCATTTTAGAAAGGATGTGGATTTACATTAAGATTTAGTTTCGTTAAAAATCCTGTCCTTTTTTATTCAGCTAGCATATTTCTTTAAAGAAGAGAACGTGGAGTTGTGATTAAGTGCTCCGCCAGGAGCTGTACTTTAATGTATATCACGTGTAGCCTGATAAGAGCTCTCTAGAAAGACTGAGATAAAAGTACTGGTAGTTGACACTGTCCTGGAGTGCTTGATATGAAGAGACGTGGTAGCACCTCTTGAAAAATCCCGGATTTACAAGGACTGGGTTCCAGGTTAACATCATATTGTATTTAATGTGAAGTTGCAGTAACAAAGGTTAAGAGACTCCAGCAAGGCAAGTGTGGTTAAATCGCATGCGATTAGCACTCTGACACTGCATTTGACGGCCTGGTTTAACAAAAATAAGCACTCTTTACTCCGAGATTGTGTTTCATTGCCTGCGGTTTGGTTTTTGGCAATGAAATTTCATGGTCTGTATATGGCCTGAGGGACCTCGCTTTTGAGACACCAGGAAGGATTTAACCTGACCTGAAGTAAACTAGCATCACGTGCCGCAGGCACATTAGTGTTCTGAGATGGCCCAGGGAGCCTTTTAAGAGAATAGTTGGAAAAACCTGCCTGATTACCAGGACACTGAAATCTCCTTGGCGTGCCTGTGTGCTGGAAAGCTGAATCTGACTTTCCCCCTACTCTTGCCTTTGAGCTGCACTTCTCCAAAAAGTAATTGCTCCTAGTGCTGCTGTCGCTTCAGTTTATTTCTTGACTGTCATTTTCCTCATCTGTCTTAGTACAACGCTCTAAGTATGACTAGACAATTTGCCTCTTTATGTGATGTGGAGATGTTTTATCTTTGCTTTATAAACACTGACAGTGCTTTTTAGCACAGGGATCGCCAGCCAGGCTGTTTCTTCAGACTCTTGGAAGTAGTGGAGTTTTGAAACAAAAGTTTTCTTTTTCCGTAGGCTCTGAACTTTCAGGTTACAAATCACTTTCTAAATGCTTATAAGCTTAGATAAGCAGAGCACATGTTAACGCTGTTGTACAGATGGGGGAACCGAGATACAGGAACACTAAGCAACTTGCTTGAGGAAGTCTGTGGGAGCTGACCTTATTCTGAGAGAGACCCACGCACCATCCTTTTCCTTGTCACATTCTTTCTTTTTACTTACTCCAAGAAGTCATTGGTACATAAAAAGATCTTTCAGAAGCTATCTATGTATCTATATTTACCTACAGCTGTGATGATTTATTACACGATATTCCATGTGGGACTGCAATCTTCAGTCAATTGCAAAGTGTTTTCTAGTTTTAGAAGGCGAGCGCTGCTTTGCTGGTTATCTGGTGAACTGCATTTTGGAGGCTACCACCCCGGGAAGCGAGTTCTGCAAAAAGCGCAGCGACTGTGTGGCGTGGAGCTGACTTGCATAAAGAAACTGTTCCTTCACCTCAAGTACCCTGCAGGTCGTGAGCCTGACTACGCCGAGCTGCACACTCTGTCCTCTTCTTTAAATAAGAATCTCAAGTGTCTTGTGGTACGGTGGAGAAATGGGTGTTGTTCCTCTCCTGCAGGAGTGGATGTATGGAGTTAAACAGTATAGGGAACTAGACATTTAGGATTACCATGGCAACTTCAGATGATGATTTATTAAGCCATATTTTTTCCACATTTGAGATGATGCATTTTTGTTGGATAGTCTCTGGAGACCTGTCTCTTGCCACTCCCTAGCATGTCATTTTCTCACGTCCAATTCTTTGCTTCTCACCAAAATTACAGAATAATAGAAACGTGTCGGTAGCAACCTTTATGTCAGGCTAAGAAGACCTGGTTCAGTTATTGCTATATTAACACACTACAGGTTACCACCTTGGGCTGGGATGCAATTCCAGTGCCTGGCATAGCAAATAGGAGCAGAGGCAGCAGGGGAAAGAGGGCATCATGAGTGCTAATTGAGCACGAGGCACGAGTGGAGAGGAGGGAGCTGGACTCTTCTCCCAAGTGACAGGGGACAGGACGAGAGGGAAAGGCCTCAAGCTCCAGCAGGGAAGGTTCAGGCTGAACATTAGGAAAAACTTTGTCACAGAAAGAGTCACTGGGCAGTGGCAGAGGCTGCCCAGGGAGGGGCTTGAGTCACCTTCCCTGGAGGAGTTTAAGGGATGGGTGGATGAGGTGCTGAGGGACACGGTTTAGTGATTGATGGGAATGGTTGGACGCGATGATTCATTGGGTTTCTTCCAACCTGGTGATTCTATGATTCTGCTCTTCTGATGTAGCTTAGCAGAACTTTGTGAGCTTGGCTAAATCTATTCAGTTTGTAGTCATGAGGTCTTTGCCAGCTAAAGCCTCTGACTTCTGTGATAGTTAAGTACATTTGCCAGCCCATTTTACAACTGGTTTTGAGTGAGGACAGCGACGGCCTCTGTCGATGTCTGCAACTGTTCCTGTAGTGCTTTGCCGCATAGGCAAGCCTGCCTGGTTCAGCCTTTGCAATGCCAGCCAGATATAGCCCTGAGTATAGTCTCCAGATGCAAATGCAAGGGACTTAATAAATTATTCATTTTCGAGCTGCCGAGACACAGTTTGAAAATCTTGAGGATGATGGTAACCAGGCCCAAGCAAACAAAACGAATGGAACAGTTACCGAATATAGAATTGTGAAATGAATCCTCAGAGCAGAAAAGATGTCTCTCAGAAACCCATCATCTTTCTTATCATGTGTCTATCTTTACGAGCAAACGGCAATCTCTGTGGCTCTAATCTCTAACATTAATTGGTGTAGGAACATTAATTATTTCAACTTTTGGTGTCAATGGATGTGTTTTTTATTTGTTCTCATTCTCTGAAGGACGGGAATGTCCTCAGGATACTTAAATAATATAGGTATGATACGTCTTAATGTGTTCACTGCTTGTCCCTTACCAGTTGCTGCTGGTTACTAATATTTGCACTGCAAGATTTATTCGTGCAGTGCAGTTTCATTATCATTTGGCCATATTTATGGTATACTTTTTTTACTTGATTAAATCGTTCATTACGGACTTCCTAATGTGATAATTACGTAATTATGCATGTGTTTATTTCGATATTGATTGCGTAAGCATATAAATAGCTAAAGCATAGCTTTGTTCTTCAACTGATGTACCCCTGAGTTGACTCCACCAGTAAGAGAATAGATGCCTGTGCAGGTACTTTTGGTAACTGCTTCCAGGTGATTTAAACCTGTTTTATGAGAGTGGGGCACACAGCCCTTTTTAAGAGAACTGTCTGCTTTTTTTTTTCTTCCCCCTACGGGGTAAATATTTTCCTGACTTTCTTTCTAAGCATATTTTAAAAGTAATAAAACATCAATCTTAGGTGTAAATGCATTACTGAACAACACAGAACTCACTTCTAAGCATATGGATGGAAGCTTTAAAAATATTCTTTGATATAGCAACATAAGAAATCTACGTTTAGGGGTGTCCTAGAAGCATTACATACATGTTTACAGCAAAAAGAGTCATGTTAGGCAATAAGGACTGACTGAAGTACAATGCTACTTCATTTTTGACAGCATCGCTTTACGTTATACTAGTATTATCAGAACTTATGTACTTGCATTTTTTTGAAGTGAAGACTTTGGTGTGGAAGAGGAAAATTCCATATTCAGAAGTGTCAACCGTATAAAAGAAAAATACTGCTGAACAGCATATAAATTTCACCACCACCATACCCCCCAAACCACCCAAAATCAACCAAACCCCTCCCTCCAATCTTCCGCTGCGCTGGACGGAGATTGTAGGAACCATTTTTCACTTTCAGCCAAGAGCCCTCTTTGCCATTGTATGCGCTTGCAGCTCTCTGTCACCTGGTTCTATTGTTTGACCTGTGCTGTTTTTCAAAACCGAGCTAAAATAATTCATCTTTCCCTTTCCAATGCCAAAAGACAGCAAGGTAGCTCCCAGCCACTTTGCCTGCGTCTTCTGGGTTTTCACATACAATGCAAGTTTGCAGCTGTGTTTGTTAGCTCTCGCTAACTCTTTCCCCATTGCAGTTAGGTGCAGGAGAAGAGATGAAATCTGTTCATAGGCTAGAACTGAAAATTCCTGTGGTTGGTATTAGGAAAGTCGGCATGGTAAATAGCAGCGATGATAGGAAAAACCACTTTGCCCAACTCACCAACTGCTACAGGGATACTTTATATAATCCAGTGCCTTTCGGGCACAAGAGGAATTTGATTCTGGTACCTATTACACATCAGTATATATGTCTGATATAAAAAAATCTGTGCTAAAAGCATGTAGGAAGATGGAGAAACAGGGAAAGGGACAATTGATTTGCTGCCTCTGCTTCTTAGAACCCGTCCCTGCTTGACAATTTGAATGAACTCCCCAGGTAATAAAGTGGCTTTAACAATAATGGAGGAAAACTGAAAAGGAAAAAAAACCCACTTTATTATTAAAAGGAAAATAATAAGTGAAAAACCAAACAAACCCAAATAGCCCAGACTGTACAGGAGCCCCAGAGAATCACTGGCTGGATTTTGCAGCTGGGGAGCTGCCGTCCCACCGTTGTTATCATGTCAGAGCAATCACTGGGAATTTGCTGCTGCAAACTCCGAGAGGCCTGGGGAGAATTCAGCCAGCCAGGAAGAGGAGAAACAAAGCCAAAGGGGGAACCCCCACCAAACATAGTTCCATAAACAGATTGTTAAAACTAATGGCAGAAAGCAAGGAGTGCAAACACAAAAAGCAGTTTTTTCACTACTTGCATTTCTAATAGGCTTCCGAAGGGACTTTTATAATTGTCTAATCAGACTTAGGTTTAACACCAGCCAGAAATGTGCATAGTTTTTTTTCTCTGCACCTTTGGATCTTCCACAGGATGTGATGGAGTTCAAACGTGTGCTGTATGCAATGCCTCTGTCCATCTTAGTACCAGAAGCTGAACAGATCGTGTCTGTGTTAGAAAAGATGGATCACTTTGAGAATATTTCCATGAAACTGAATAACCATTGAAAGGATGGAGCATAACTGAGGAAATCCGCTGCAAGAACTAGGAAGCCTATATCCTACTGCAGTGCTTGTGCATTTTGCTGTAGGGATGTGACTTTGGATGCAGCCTCGATTTTTCTGCCATCAGGTCCATTCTCCACGTGCTAAACATGATGTCTGCAGCACGTGACATACGCAGCCAAATTCTCACGATACCTTTGCTGTTCCTCTAGTGGCCCAAAAGCTTAATGGCGTAAAGCTAATCTTTTAAGTGAGACTGAAAAGAATAATTCAGAGGTGGAAGAGCTTTGCTTTGCCTTGGTGACATAACATGGGATTAGCGAACAGTCGTTGGTGCCTCTTAGTCCCGTTCACTGGGCAGGCATACAGTGTATGTTTACTTCATCGTAACGTGACTCCTCAGACAGTTCCAAGGAATGACACCCTTGGAGATGCTTGGAGTTATTGTGAGCTGGAGAGGGAGGCATGTTCTGGAGCAAGGCAAGTCTTCATTCACTTTGAGATAGAGCGCACGAGTGTAGAGTGAGTTGGCATATGCCTATTAGCAACGGCCAGTATCTCCACTGTCTCCAGGTGTCTTACAAGGATACTTTTAAATCATGCAGGACAGAGGGTGAAATTCACCGCAAACAGTAAGAGTTTTTCGAGTGATTCAAGGGAGACAAGAATTTTGCCCCATACATTTGTGTTTTTTCCAATGAGGTTTTTCTTTTTCAAGATATAAGATCAAACTCGGTCATATTAGATTGAGAGCAACTCACGCATGATAGGAAAGGATGATTGTAACGAAAGAGAATTATTAATAGGAGAATAATTTACATCAAGGGGATAGTGGGAGTAAAGTCAATTTTGATGTTTTGAAGGTTGACTGGGTGGGTGTTTGTGTTGACAATAACAAGACAATCATGTCTTCTTCAGGAACTTACTAACAGGCTTCAAGGATTTCAAATAAAATGTATGAGTTTGGTGCAAAGGACTCTTTTTACAACAGCAGAAGCATGGTATAATTGTTTCTGAAAAGTCCGAAACGTTCAGCTATATGCTGACCTTTCAGGTCAGGCTGTCACCAAAGTATTTTCTTTTAAATAAAATTTTCCTTTCAACATTTCTAGGATTAAGCACTGGAGTTCCTTTTTATTTTGTCAGTAGGACTTAAGTAGCTTCTAGAAACCTTCAGGATAATATTCCCAATTTCCAGGGAACATTTCCCTCTTTCAGAGGCTTATGTTGTTGGACAAAGCCTTTGGTGTGTTTGGTGATGTGTTTCAACAACATATAAATGCAGACAGACTCCTTAAACATCAGCTTTTTCGTTGAAGTAGATCTTAAAATGCATTTTTATTCTAGAGAAATTAGAAGTCTTGGTATGCGAGTTACTAAACAATGGCAATCTTTAAAAAGATACCTGGGGAAAAAGTAGATAAATCAGTGGCATGGTTGTTTCCTTGTGGAGTTAAAAGATAAGCTCAGATGTTAGGTGTGTTTCTACCCGTTGTGTAATTTGGAGTTAGGCCTCCAGTGCATTCTGATTTCTGTCACTTTATTAGCACATGCACTGGAAAGCCTTAGTCTGTACCAAGAGGGGTTTGTACTGAAACGTAACCCAGCGAGCTCACCGGGTCCAAGATCTCAGCAACCAAACAGATCCTGCTCCACTCGAATAGACAGTTTGATATTTAGCACTTTGGAGTTGGTTAATTGTTCATAAAATTAGTGGTTTGAAAGGATGAAAAAGAAATACGCGCTGGAGACCACGCGCTTGGGGGAAAAAAAACATCAATAGGTCCCTTAAAAATGAGTTAGTAGGGGCATGCTGGGAGAAGGCATGGGAAGTGAGGAATCTTGGATCCAAAGGTCCTTCCTCCAAAACCTTAACCCCCTTTCTATGCAATTATCCTTCGTTCTACAGCAGCTGAGGGGGCAATAGTGTTCCTCTTCCATTAGACTGTGCGGCACGTGTGCTGGGTCACTGAACCGAGAGCACATCTTGCTCTGATGTTACTGCATCCAAGTTTTATCAGCATGTTTGTGGATGCTTTTGAAGGCTGGAGAAGATGCAGACACGGCAGTCGTACCTTTGTGCAGAGAAAAGAAAAAGCTCTTGCAGTGTTAAGCCCAGACAGATTAAATTAAATCCTAGATAGCTTCTGCATCTGAATCTTGTAATAAATTACTATGTTCTTGTTCATAAACATTGAAAGGTTAAAAAAGGCAATTAAAGGTGTTGATGACTTTTTCTTGGCAGTTTCCTCTGTTTGCAAATTGCTAGTGTCTAGACCCTTTTGTAGAGTACTAAAAAACCCAATTTGTTTGCTGTTTTGGTTTTTGGGTGACTTTGGTGCCAAATTTAGCAGCGAGTAAGCATAAATTTGGAGGGATGGAAGCTTTATTGACATGTGTTGCCTTTGCTCTGATCCAGACCACTGTGTCCTGCTGCAGAGGCTGAGGAGGCATAAAATCAGATCAGTTTAACTACAGTGAGTGTTCAGCTTCAGAGAGCTGCTTCTTTCCTTTCCCTTCCGAGAATCCCTGGGGCTCAGTGAATCCAGTGACTGAGGTATGGAAGAAGGAGCCAGCTATCCACAGGCTGGGAACAAGTGTATCGTGTTACTTCAGTAGGTTTCCTAGCGTTAAGCCTTCGCGAGGGTAATTATCCACGTCGCCCTATTTTTGTTGTTAGGGATTAATTAAAAATAAAAAGCTGTATTCCCTAGCATCTTACAGAATGTGACTCTGCTGGGTTGTTTTTTTTTTCCTCAGGATGCAGTAAAAGGAAGCAGGAGATGATTTTCTAGAATGGGAAAGGAAGGACCTTTATTCAGATTCACTGTTTCATTGTGTCTCATACTTTCACTGCATCTTCTTGATAAATCGAGGTTTTTTAACCTTTGCTGTGTTTCTGTCCAAGGCTTGCTTGTCGATTAGGCCATCTGAAGAACTGCCATGCAATCCAATAGCTTTGGGATTCAGTATTATATCTTCTATATTATTTTTTTTTGGTGGTTGTGTAGTTATAGTTGCAGGTCTTTCTGGGTGCTACCTTGAAAGATATTAAAGCTCAAGCCTGCAGGCACATTTTTAAAGGTGTGTATTGTGAACGTGCAGGTATATTGCATATTAATTGTTACGAGGATCTTCAAACACAGTAGCTGAGCCTGGTGACTCTTGTGCCCAGGGAAGCTCCACAGGATGTTTCAGCTCCGGGAGTTGTCACCAGTTTCCCAGTTGTGGATGGGGGCTCTGCATGGGAAGCTCTTGCTGTTCTAAGCACCTACAGGGGGGTAATGGGACAGTCGTGTGAGCGTCTGTCACTGGCCTCATCTCCTGCTGTCAGCAGCTAATGTAACAAAATGCTCTTTGGTGCAACGGTTCCCATAAGGATAAATAGAGCAGTCAGTCGTGCTTTCAAAAGCTCAAATAAATAACTGCTGGCACTCACAGAACAGCAGTCCTCCATTTGGGAAATACCACTTGTTGACAGAGTTGATGAAAGGTGCTCAGACATCAAATGCATCAACTATATATATATAACCCCCCCCCCCCCCCCCGTGCTATTTATGGCCATTACTCTCTTTGGGAAGACATTCCTTCTGTTGTTCTCCTTTGCTTATTTTAGTCACCCATTTCATACCTCCTCTTCAACACTTGACCCTTCAAGATAACCAATCTGTGGTGATGATCCATCTTTTCTTCAGAAAACTTGCAACCACAAAGACTGTCAGTGGCAGTGCTAGCGATTCCTGGTTGTTTTAATTGCTACTGCACGACCACTACAGATGTGATTGCTGGGTTTGAGAACTTCTGAACTTTAAACTCGTGTCCAGCTCCTCTTTGTTCTCCGTACAGTTGCAGTGTGGGGTTTGATGCACGTGGTTTACTAGAATTTAATCCAAAGTTCCCTCTTGCGTCTTCCTGCGAGTTGTGCTTTAGCTGCAGCAGTCTGTGTGCTGAAGGCAGCTCTGGCCAGCTGCCCTCTCTCAGACGTGTCCATGGGGAATCGCTGTGAGCTGCTACAGGCATTTGACAAGGACGGAGAGTAGTTTCGATGCTGCCGAATGCTTCTGTCAATGACTTGGAAGAATCTATCTAAATCACTAATGCTTTATTTCCAGGTAGCACAAAGCACAGCAGAAAGCGAGATAAAATAGTAGACACTTGGCACAGAAAGCTCCGAATTCTTTAGCCCGTTTAAGCAGAGGGCCAGTATAAATCAAATCATCGAAGAAAAAGCAGTGTTTTGGGGGGAGAAGACTACATCACGCAAAGCAGAGGTGCTCCTCTCGAGTGGCCACAGGCGTACGGCTTCTAGGGGAAGAGAGCTGTGGTGCCATATCTCTTCGTGTAACTGGTATGAATGATGGGAGATGAGTTTTACTTCCTTGTACGCCTGTGAGTGCTGGCAGGACAATGCTAGAATAATTCCTTTCACTCTAAGGTGCATGTTTCTGGAGCGATATTGAAATATCGAGTAAGGTAAAGAAAGTCACCACAAAGTATCTGAAGTAGGAAAAAATACTTGTTCTTCAGCCACTTGGAGCATTGTCTCTTAAATTTATCTATGAGAAAACTGGACGTCTGTAGGATGACAGCATTTAAGAGTCTTCAGAGAAAGAGAATACTGAGTGCTAAAGGCCTCTCATTAATCTAATGGAGAGAGGCAAAATGGGAACCAGGGGCTGGAACGCTGGAGCAGATGAATTCAAATTGGAGAGCAGGTAAAAATGCACAGCGCTGAATGCGATTAAACATTGGAATGGATTAGAGGGAGGAACAGCTGCTGCACCATTTCCTGAAGTCTTCAGATTCAGCTTGGATGCTCTTCTGTAAGAAAAGTTTTAATGAAACACTACTTATGGGGCTCAGTACAGGGGTTAACGATGTGAAATGCAATGACCTATGATACGCACGTCTTAGTATATGCAAGGATAGATCATCCCACTCGTCTTTTTTCTCCTTGAAATTCTATGACTTGCTGGATGTCTGCTAGAGATACAGCTTGAATGACTCTTTGTACTTTGCCCTAATTCTACAAGTCTTTGTACAAATTTTTCTCATTATGATCTTAAGAATACCTTATGTTATTCTCTCAGTCTGTTGGCTGCTATTAGCAACCCGTGTGAATCCAGCCATTGGTGGTGTAAGAATTACCTAGGAAATAATTTGACTTTCTCATGCTGGATTTTGATAAGGTGGAAGTAATTTTGGCTTTTAACTCGATGCTCTTGAAGACAAATGTTGTGAGTGATTCAACTTCTTCTCATGAGAAAATTATAATAAGTCTCGGTGGTCAGAAGAAATGCTTGCACGTTCAACAGCACAGAGTCCAGTACCTGGGACCTCTTGAATTCCTCTGGTCTTTGAAGATCAGCTATTGCCGCTCTGAGAAGCCTGGCTACTGCATATGGACCCTCCATCTGACCTCGGGGTTGCTGCAGTCTCATGATTTTCTGATTTTTATTTAATGCCACTCTCTATTTGTTTTCTGTTGCAGGATATGAAATATTAGGCCCAGTGATTATTTTTTATTTTTAATAGTTATGGGCAACAAGAACAGCTTACCAGTGTCTTCACAAAATTCCCTTATGTGTGAAGTATTATTTTCTTGTGTGTGTTTTTTTAATGTAGGGTAACTTATTACCGGCATATACTTAACATGAAGCCCACGTGAAAATACTGCCCTATTTTGTAGGCTTCAGTAATGTTCCACTGAGTTGATATATCCTGGTGCCCTGCAAAATAAGCCTAATGATTAGATGGTACTCTGTTTCTACAGAGCTCATGATCCTGGATGCTGATCCTTGTTGGAGCTTCGAAATGTGTGAGGTGATAGCTTTCGTTCCGTATCCAACGGTGGGAACTAACTAAAATCGCTGGAGTATTTAGTGAAGAGTCAAAAGGAATTTCACTGTCTTTAATTTGGAAATGTGATTACCTTCCTAACTATAAATTCTTTTGACAGTATACTGTTGTCCCTAAATAAATAACCACGCTGACACAACTCACGTTGTTAGAATTGATAAAGTTGATAGTATGTGCTGCGCTTTGGGTTATATCTTGTATATTTGATTGTGAAACTGAAATGAAATACTGAAGTTCAAACAACGTAGGGGTTTAATCTGTGATAAGACCTTAGAAATGAAAAAGTTAGAGGACCGAGTGAAGGAAGGGATAAGCTGAAAGATATTCCAACTCCGATGACATTATATTTTGTTCTCCCAGACAGATTCTCTAAAGCTAGGAAGTATTTTGCTGCAGCACAGAATAAGGACTGTGTTACGTCCAGTGATGTTGACTTTATTAATTTAATTTCTAGCACGGCCTATGCGGTCAAGCTAAAGATTTCTTGCACATCTGTGTTTGAATCCTTGGTCTCTTCCAAGAGGTGGATGGTGAACGAGTTACGCATACCAAGCATTCATTGGAAAAGGAATTGTCACTTCACCGATGTCTTAGAATTGTACAATAGCAACATGACTTGAAGGCTTTTGTTTCTGTGGACTCATGCTCTGCTACTTACCTTGTCAGTCTGACAATTCCTTGCTCAGAAGTTTGGGAATAAAAATATAAGCGCAGTATAGAATTTCTCTTGATGTAACACGGTGGCAGCAATTTTTGCTGATAGAATCACAGGAAGAATATTGCAGGTAGAAGTGCAAGGTCTCTTGATCTTTGACACGAGCTGGTGGAGCCTTCCTGCTTCTCTAAACTTTATTTTAGAATCGCTGATAAAATAAACATACACATCTGAAAACAAAATACATCAAGCTCCACAAAAAATACGTTCTTTATTAAAGTGATTTGAACAACATGCATGCAAGAAACAGCTTCTTTTTCCTGCAGCCTTTAACTGACAGTTGCGAAAATGGAAAATCTTCCCATTCCCTCTGCGTTTCTTTTGATTTCATTTATGCACACTTCCATTCCTATTTGTTATGATCTTCTTACAGTGATTTGGGGTAGCTTGGCAATATTTTATAGGCTGTCAAAATACATCTCTCTGATAGACTCTTGGGAAATGTGACAGATAAATGATTTCATCGTGGCCAATAAGGAGCTGTGCTGGTTCAGGTTGGTGCTGCTCAGAAGCTCGGAGTCGGGATTTCAGCAGGGTGTGGTCGTGCTGTGAAGCACCTTGTAGCAATCAAGGTCCTTGGGCCTGTGGAGACAGCACCAACGAGGTGCCTCTGGGTTCCTCTAGCAGGGACTTGAGCAGAGTTGGAACGGCGCGGGAAGATCAGTGAAATGAGTGTTGTGGGGAGGTGATCAGGGCTGAGCCCTGCCTGGCTGGGGCACTATTGGGAGTCTCGGAAGAGCGGCTGATCATTTCTGCGTAACTCATCGGCCTGAAGATAGGAATCTGAGGGCACGTGGAGTGGGGACGGGAAGTTTCCATCCTTCAGAAAGCAAATCGTGGTCCCCCAGGGCCTGCAAAGGAGTCTTCAGGAGGGCGTTAGTTGTCAGGCAGGTCCTTTGGCTGTGGGGCTTAGTACTGGCCCATGCCCAGTGCTGGCGACCTTTTCGTGGTGCTGCACGAAAAGCAATGTGGGTGGGAAGAAGCAGAGATCATTTTTGCCCTTAATCGATAGAAACAGCTATATGATCTTCCGTAAATTACCAAGATGGTATTAAGGAGTGTGCATGGCTTTTCTTAACAAAAAAAGTCAAACGCTATTTCTGAGCTCCAAGGGCTGACAGCTGTTCTGGTTTTGCTTGGGGACGTTTTCACAATGTGGATTAATCAATGTTATGAACTGGGTCCGTGGGGTTTTGGGAATGTAATTGGTTTCAGATGACACTTTGCTAGTCAATCTGCAAAACAGCCGAATGTTGACACAGCTGAACAATTCCAGCTGTTTCCACTCACCCTTCCTTCCCTCCCTGGATGCACCAGCCTTTCCCTACCCTCTCTCTCTCCTCTCCCTTTCTTATTGTGACTTTGTAAGACAAATCCGTGATCTCGGTTTCTGTCATTTGTTTCTGCTTTGGTTTTGCATCTTCCCAGCATGCTTTCAAAATGCATTATTTTAGTATGTTTGTTTGATTCCCATTTTTATCGCTTTGGGTTTAATTTTGTTTACAGGTATTATCTCTCTTGAAGCATATTTTGGTGTTGCTTGCGAGTGCAATTTTCAGATAATTTGAGAAGTTGGAAAATACTTTCACGTTCGTTGTGACAAACCCAACTCCTCTCTCAAAAAGAGCTGACAAAGAAATGCTGATAAGCAAAGGCAAGGAAAATCTGTGAGGGCTGTAGGACATGTGCCCCTAGTGCTTTGCTCTGGCTGGCAGCCCGACTCTGGTAAGGTTGATGACGCTTCTGTGCTGTGTATCGAGACCTGGATGAAGAAATGACTCCCCAGAGAGAACAGGCTCATCAATTGCCTACACCTTTTATACTTCTAGAATAATTTTTTTGAAGTTACTTCTCTCTTCCCCTTTTCTTGACCCATTGTACTTAAGCACAGGTAAGCTCTGAATACCTCATGCCGCTTAAATTTGGAGTTGTTGGTATGGTATCGGTGCCATTGCTGGTTTGTGGCAATAAAGAAGACGGTAGATGCAGCACAAGACAATACACACACATTTTTCATGGCGTTTTTCATGTCTGCTGAGCTTCGGGATGCTTTGCGGCAAGGACTTGAGCGCAGCCAGTTCTTCTGTGGAAACCTGTGGGCACAAAGGCCTACGCACGATTCCCAGATGTGGCATTTTAATGAGCAGGCGCAAACCACTGCTGCCATGGTCTGGCTGAGTTACAAGAGCCTTTGGGCACCGTATGCCTTGTACTAGGCTCTTAGTGAGCTTTTTAGTTGTAACTGCGGTGGTGGCGGCGATTTCCTAGTTTAAGTTTTTTTTTGCCATTATGAAGTTGGACAAATCTTGAAGGACACGTGCTCCCTCTCATTTGTGTGATTCCTCCAGTGACATACTATTCCGATTTAAAACTAATGTGTAAAGAAATTCCAATACCTGCTCTTTTCAGGCAGCAGAAAGCTCTGCTGGTTTTTTGAAACAGCAGCCAGCACCCTTGTGCTTTGAGCCACTGTAAGTGGTATCTGTTGTATTTGAGAAGCATGGAATGGAATGAGAGATGTGCTTTCCACATGCCACTGCTAATTACTTACCTGCAAGCGAGTTTCTCTGACTTACTGCCTCTGGTCTATTTAGAAAATGAAAAATATACACTGAAAATATAGTAGGAAGTTGGCACCTCTGTGTCTTTCTTGGAAATATATTGCTGACTGAGAATATACGAATTTGTGCACTGACTTTCAGAGAAGGTCTTGATGTCATCAGATCCAGTTTGGGTTTCTTTTTGTTTGTGGTTGTTTTTTTTTTAATTACTGAGGTATTCAGTAAGCACATCCCATCCCACAGACTTGCTGCTGGCAGTGGGCACTAGGAGACCTGCTGGATTACTGGGGAAAGGAGGCTCAAAAGGCAGAAATTCCATACCTGGTCCTGCACGGGTCTGGTCTGTGAGTAGCAACCAGCCGCTTTGCTGCTTCTCGCCTCAGAGGCCCCATTCGTACAGCAGGATAAAATAAAACTTTTTACATCTTTCTAGCTTTTTCTGTCTTCATGCCCTAGAGGTTTTGGTTTCTGACTAGCAGTTCAAACCGTTATTAAAATCCTTTCATTGACTGAGAGCTAACTGTCAGGATTCTTCAGTCCATAATTTTTAGAAACTGAGAAACCTGGGACACCATCAAAGGACTGTAGCTTTCTTTTTTCTGTTTCTTCACTGAAGACCATTTTTTTTCAAAGCAAAGGGTCAGCTGCTGGACCTTAAGCAAATATTTAAATGCACTTGCTACCTGTATGTGTGACTTGGGGTATTTTCCAGTGGTGAACTGGAACTTGCATTTAATCCAAATTATATTTCAGGTAATTTAAGATTTTGTCTTTCTCTGTTGTACCAGCCCATAACTAGTTCTTAGTTTAGCAATATTTACACAAGGTTGAGGAGAGAAAAGCAAAGGCTAATGCTTAGATTAGTTCCGAAATGAAATTACGTTGTTTCTTTAAGCTGGGCAGATGTAAATCCATCTGGACATATATGCTATTCACTCTAACGTTCTCTTCATCATTCTTCAAACGACCTGTAGAGGGTTTCTGTGGTACAATCTTTGACAAATCTTTCTTTGTATCCCTAGTTCTCTTTTGTTACACTAAACCACCAAAGGGAAGAGGCTCTTGGGAAGACAGAGGGAGCGTACACAACTGGTATGGTGTGGAAAGCCTGTCTGTGTTGTTATGCGGCTGAATTCATACAGTCTTAGAGCTGTCATAAGTCCAGATTTTTCCAATATGTCTTTCCTCTCCTGCTGGAAATTTTGTGCATAGATAAGAAGGAATTGGGCTGTTGCCTAGGATTTGCAGATCCACATATGCTGGATCAGTAGCACGAGTTGCAGCTAAACTGCCTGATGCTGCCTCTGCTCCAGTCTGCTCTTCGTACGCGTGGCTCTGGTGTAGAAGTGCAGTGCATTCGGTCCCGTGTGTGCACAAGGAAGAACAGATTGCAGGAGATGTCCTACTCGGAAACTCGAGCATTTGGTATCTTCCCTTTTTTTGAAATGGTTTATTTTTATCACCCTGAGACTGAAACCATTTACTGGCTATTGGTCATTTTGTTATATCTTCAGACACGCTTGCAGAAAGAAATGCATCTTAGGCTACAGTATGTTACTGGGGGCATGTGCTTCGTCAGGTTAGCATCACTAGCTGTAAAAAAAACCAGAAAGCTGAATTAACCGAGTGTTTTGTGTTGCAGCCTCTGGCCTGCAATAGGAAAAGCAGGTTTGTCCGTAGAACCTGCTCTGAGCACATAGCAACACCTCTTGCTACAGCAGAGGATCCCCACGTTACCCATTTGCATTGCTCTGTCCATCTCTTCACGCTAACTTATTTGGTCATCAAAGCACGGATGCCCTCGCGAAGCTCCTCCAGTAATAATATAATAGCCAGGAATTGGAATGATTTCTGAAAAACCTTCTAAAAATCCGTCTCTTTCCGAGTTAGTCTGTGGTAATCCCAAATCATGGGGTACTTCAGAAATTTAGGTAGAGCCATTACCTCCCAAGGTACTAGAGGTCTATTTTTGCTCTGTAGCCGAGGAGAGGCGTTTCCATGCTGCATATTCCTCATGTTCAGCTGCTGCTAAAGGCGTGGTTCTGAGGAGAGCAGCAACGCCCTCCACTGCTACCTGCCCACGATTTACATCCCTAGATGCATCCCTTGCATCTTCCATCTTTCTTTTTACCAAAGCAGAGGCTGTAGGGAACAACTCACTAATGGAATCCTCACATCTTGTTTATTTCCAACACCTGTGCAATGTTACTATTTCAAAATGCATTGGAAACAGACCTTTTAAGTATAAATGAAACTGGTTTTTGCTTTCACGAGCCTTATTTTAGTCTTTGTTTCTGCTTTCTGGAAAAAGTACAGTCACAACTTGCAGAGACTCAATGTCATGTTCCAGAAGCTTCTGCTTAAGCATTAGTCTGTCCTCAGAAGCACACCTGGTGTTCCTCCTGCACCATCTGGATGTCAGTCAAAGCTTCTAAGACCCAGTTAGGGCTTGGAGTGCACTAATTGCCCTGATCAGCCTCACCTGGGGTCTCTAGAGCCCCTTAAGCTCTTCCATTAAAGCTCTTGTCGGGGCGACAGCAACAGCCTCCTCCTCTTTCTCTTAAAATTTAGCGATGCAGTTACATATGGAAGCTTAACGGTCCTTCCTTGAAGAGCGATATGAGGAGATAACAGAACATTAGGATCATTTCTGACCTTGATTGTATCATTCTCTGCTGGTAAGTTTATGTGGTGCGTTGTGTTGAAAGTTTTGATTCATGAAAATGCAGCTTGAGTCCTAATCTCCTATATTCTGCTGCTTGCTGTCTTTTAGGGTGGTTTGGTTGGTTGGTTTTTTTGTAGTAGCTCTTCCTGCAAAGAGGAAAGCTGAAAAAGCAGCTCTGAGGAACAGACAGTGTAAGTCTCAATTCCAGTTTTGAACAGTAAAGAGAGGAAAACCGGTGTAGAATGTAGAAACTTTGGCATTTCAGTGTGTGATTCTGGAGGTCTGGTGAGAAGAGGAATCTACTCTCTGCTGCTGGGAGTTTGCTGATTTTGCTTCAACCCAATTAGTCAACACCTAGCTCATGCTACTAAGAAAGATATTTCGAGAGCTGTACAGGTGCATGAATGAACATTCAAAATAAAAACTTTTCTTAAAATAATATCAGAATTCTGTATTGAAGTAGGATAAAAACTGGCAGTTTTCAACTTAAACTGAAGAGTTCTGGTTTTTTATGTGTGAAATCATACCCTACATCTACTGTAGCACCAGCGACTCTGAGAAAAACGATTATTAGAAAAGTCTTTGCTGCACTGAAGTTATCGTTGATAGAGATGAAATCAAGGTCAAGATACCACAATGTGTGGGAGGAAGCCGGGTGAGAATTAGCAATGTAATCTAAGGCTTTATATCTCAGCTCACTTCCAAGTTGTCTTTCTTCCTCTGTCTCTTGGTGACTGCGAAAGAGCCATGAGAAATTGTATCACGTATATAATTTTCCCCATTATGTGAGATTTCAGGATCTTTTTGATGATAAGTTCAAATAGATTCAAGCTGATTCAGAAAAGAGGCCATATAAGATTTCTTTACATTTTCAAGTGGTTCACTTAATCTCTCATGCTCTGGAAGGAGGTGAGAGCTTGCTCCTGGTGGAGCCTCCTGGCAGACTAAGATGTTTCATGAAGGAAGTTCAAGCATGGTTGAGATGGGATTATTCTGTGTGAAGAAGCTGTGCAGAAAGTTGATGCTTCCCTTCTTTTCTCTCTTGTCTCACCTCCACTTTCTGGCATGTTCGTTCACATCCTGAGAAAGCCTTAAAAATCCAGAAACACAAATTCTATTGTCTGTGGGAGGCTGCGTTTGTGTATTGGCATGTGATCTGTTTGTTATGTCCTGATCACGTCTCTGGCTGAAGTAAGACCTCTCTGTGGTCAGTGGCTCTGCCTTGGGGACATCATGGAGTGGTTGGAGTCAGTGATCCAGTGGGTCTTTTCCAACCTGGTGATTCTATGATTCTGTGTATTACTGGGTCAGGTGCGATAAATGGGGACTGTTGTTTCCTCGCTGCCCACATGCAGACCTCTGCTCTTCAGGACGTCAAGAGCCTGCGACCCAAACCCTAGAACAAAATTCGAGGCTGCTCCCACTTTTGTTGTTGACTGAGTGGCATGAATTATTCCTTGGGGAGCGTGCTGCTTATTAGAGGGTAGGGTTTTGTAAATGTGATATAGTCATTTCAACTTTAGAAGTAGGCTGTCACATTTCCCATTCTCCCTCTTGCCTGTACACTCAGCTGAGCTTCTCTTTAACACGTGCTGGCTGTGATTTTGGTTTCCTTTGTTTCTTTCCTTGGCCTAGTCTAGCCTTTTGCTGTAGCCCATTTCCTTAAATAAAGCACTTGAGTTCTTAGCAAAAAGAGGTGCTGACTTAGAGGTGCTAACTTCCCAGGCAGGTGCTGTACCTGGTAAATTTAACCTCTTTCAGTCTCAAAGGACAGTTTTCTTTGCTGCTTCTTGCTGAAAGCTGATGCAGATGGCCCTGGATTGCTCTGCTGCAGCTCTCGAGCAGAGCCAGGAGACCCTTAGCTGGCTGCCCTGCTCTCTGATGTGCTTGCAGCAGGAAATCCATCCTCTCAAGCAAAGAGCAGGACCCCTGCTCTAGCACCTGAAGCAGAATGGCTTGTACACGATGGACCGAGTGGCACGTTTCGGTTCAATAACATCCGTCTCTGTCGCACTGAGCAGTTGTATCCTCGCTCTGACAGTCGCTGATGCTTTCTGAAGATGATACTGAAAGCATTGGAGAAAGGGATGAATCAAAACCTTTAGCGGCGTTATCCCATGGGTCACAGGTCTTTGGATCGGGTGGTCGCCGTGGCCAGATGAAGGTCTCCTGTTAGCACGGAGGGAGCTGCAAGCCAGCAATTGAGCTGGCATTTCTCGTTTTGCCTCGAGCGAGGGCTGGGGTGGATGGTACTAGGAGTGTCTTCAGGAGAGTGAATAGATCCAGCAAGACCCTCGCCAGAACACCAGGAGAGCTTTTGGTGTGTCTGCTTGGGATGAAGGCCAAGTGTAGCTGGTGTCAACTAATTCAGATATTTCTGACTTGTTAGACAGGTACCTAACTTAACTTTTTGGGCAGCCTTTTCAAACCCTCATACTGCTTTTTCTTTTTTTTCCCCTGGTTTGTTTATTGCATAACTCCAATAGAAAGGAATTCCTAAGGCATGAATGCTAAAGAAGAAGGAAAGAATAAGTGGTGCCACTTACATTTTCATGTATTTATGCCTTATTATGGCCCGACAGTCAGAAATAATATTCTTTTCCTTTTATCCTGATTCTTCTCTTTTGACTGTGTATTAAAAAACCACCAGCAGTAACAAAGTGGAAAAGATTGAATTAAATCCTAGTTAGAATGACTTCACCTTAAATAGTGGAATATCTTAGATCTCTTTCTCTGCCTTTTTTCTTTCTCTCTGTCTAGTCTACAGAGACTTGGCAGTCTCAGATACCCTTGGGTGTTCAAAGGTAGATCAGTCTGCGGCAGGGCTGCCTTTGATGTTTGCACCTACGAAAATGTCACATCACAACCTGCTCTGTTATTTCACATTCAATGTGAAAGATTCACTAAAAGGTTAATTTCAAGTCTTGTTGAATTTTATACCATTAAAGTCAATGCCTTTTCAAGGATGCACCTAGAATGGTTTTAGAAGGATGAGAGAAGGGACAGGTTCCAAGTTTCTGCTGCAGCTACACGACGCCCCGATAACCAGGGGGATGAAGCTTGTGGCTTCATAACCCTCCCACACAGGAATGTTTCACCCTTTGCTCCATGTAGAGAAAGAAGATTGGGAATCACTATAGGTACTTTAAATAGCGCTACATCTACCAACAATACCTTTGCCCATTAGCGTGTGAGGCTCGAATTTGGTCTGTGTTCAGTCTTGTCAAAAAAAAAAAAAAATCTAAAGGGAGAGAGGCACTTCTATACAAATCTTTTGTTGGAGATTTTGTAAGGGCAAGGATAATTCTGGATACCTGTTCTAGTTTCTGGGTTATAAGATTGATTTCTGAAATGGTTTGTTGAGTGATTACAAATATCTGGGTAAAATATTTTTGAACAGTTGTTTTTCTTGGTTCTTCCCCTCCACTTCAAAACTTTTGCTTTGAAAAATGCTGTATGTTGGCCATAACAGGGGCTTTGGTTTATTCATGAATGCAATAGGTTACACTAAGGAAGGCTAAATATACTGAATTTCAAACATTTTGATCAATACATAGCTTTTTCTAAAATATTTTTCATGTTGGAGAAAGTTTTGTTTATCAGTCAGACCACAAATAGTGCATTTGAAAGATTTCTGAACGGACGAGTGCTGAAGGAATAGGAGATCCCAGTTATGTTTTAAATTCTTTTTCTTATTTCAAAAAATGCTAAGTAAGTAATTGCATATTCTGCTTTCTCTTAGTACCATGAAATCTACAGACTCAGCAAGGGCACTTGGAAAAAAAGGCGAGCTTTTTCCTCCCTCCCTTAGCTTAACTTGGATATTTCATTTAATTGGTTACTGGGCTCGATGCCTCCGTGTCTTCCCTGCCCCAAAATCATTTTTTCCAAGCGAGCAGTGAGAAGTCAGGTAGCTCGCTCGTGTCCTCACATTTGTGGTACAGCGGAGGCTGGGATTACATGCTTTGTCAAGCTGTGTTCTTAAGGATGTGCCACGTTTCCTACTGTTTTAACCCAGGCGATGTGTCTGTCACCAGGCAGCTCTGCTTTTCTGTGCATCCCCTAATTGTGTGTGAACCGAAGGTGCAGCTGGAGAGCGCTTCGTATCTAATTGGAGTGTGAAAGCTGAGGGCAGAGAAAACAATTAGGAAGTCGCGGTCAACTTCAAAAAGGGCTGTAATTGAGGCAGAATCGAAATTAAAAATTGGATTGCCTCCGAGCCGAAGTGAGAGGAAGGAAAATGTAAACAGCAGAGCGGCTTAGGCTCCCAAGTTCCACTTTGTGCAGTGACTTTGGAGTCTCCAGGTCCCTGGAGAAGGGGAGGGTGCAGGGGTCCAAGTGCCTCAGGCATCCCTGATGTGGAGCTTGGCTTTCCCAGCCATTGGTATTCTCTAAGAAATGTCTGTGGGCTACTGTGGCTAAATTCAGTGTGTTATGGGATGTCTGTGATTTTGGTCATCCCCCTCTTAATCAGTTACAGCCTATCGATAGCATTGGAACAAGGACTCGCTGCTCCGTTTAGCTGCCTGGATTTGTCTTCTCTTAGCAACAAATAAAGAATTAGAGGTACCAGGCATAGTCGAGTGCTATATTAAATCCACCTAGTCAGGAGTTTGAAGTAATTCAACGAAGGAGTTCATTTTCCTGTTCAAACTGTAACAGTTGCTGTGCACACTGAGTGGTAACGAGGCCGTTTAAAAATCTTCCTGCCACTTCTAATAATTGGATGTGGGTTTTGTAAGAATGAATTAAAATCTGTATTTCAGCAGCTCTCTGCTGTTTTACTGCTTGGCTGAAGGGTAATAAACTCTGACAAGCTTCAATTCTTAAAATTCATGGTCCAAACTGTCAGTTTTATTGTGGCATAAGTGGTAATGGCTGATTTTTGTCACTGCCTTAATGCTAATCGTACCAACGAAAGCTTCGGTCGTAGCTGTGTGAACCGAAGAGAGATTTGGAGCAGCTAGAAAGCAAGAAGTGCCTGATGTGTACTAGCCATGTTTTGTTCTCGGTTTGTTTATTTTTCTTTCTTTTATCTTGATGTCAGGGATCCCCCTGTCCTGTGCTTTTCCCAGTCCTTGCTTATTAAGGCAGCGTCTCGGTGTTTGTGTAGCGGAACTGTCGTGCTGCTGGGAGAAGCTGGGAGCGAATGAATTACACTAGTTACTTGTGAAACAGGTGAGCGGGCTGTGCAGAGGACTGCCCAGCTAGCAGGTGTGGTAGCACTCGAACGCTTTGCTCTCCAGTCGTTAGATTTTAAGTGACCACCAGCTTTATTTCTCCAGACTTCTGTGACCTCAATCTCCTTTCTTAGAAACTTTCTCCTCTCGCTGAAACTGCAGCAAAGAGCGGTTTGGGCAGCGCTTGGGTGTCTGTTGCCGTGAGGTGGGGTGTCCTGTGCTGAAGAACTATGGTGTACCTGCTACGGCTGGAGCAGTGTGTAATTTAGACATGCGCTAACACATTTCTTTGGATTTTGTGGGTTATGTTTTTCCCGTGGATTCCTAATAGAGTTATTGCTCTACTGTTTAGGACCTTTTTGGGCAGAAGGAACTACTTTATATGCTGCTATTTTCTCTGGAGATGGTGGTTTTGGTGGGTGCTGAGGATTATTTTTTATGTGAGTAGCTACCTCTTGTGTAAAATACAAACTGTGCAGCATGTAAGGAGAATAAACCATGCCAAGAGTAGTGGGTGGGGTGATACCCACCTTCCGAAGCAGCTGGCAGTGCTGCCCTGGTGATGTTAGCTGCATCCTGCTCCGTTCTTGCTTCTCTGATTGCTTTGCCCCGTGCATCTGACCGGGCATCCCCCTTCTCCATCACCCTGTTCCCATTTCTGGGAAGCTCAAAGGCTCTTTCTGTGGCTGCAAAGGTTGAACGAGAGGGGCTGCCACTTGCTCTTTTTACCTTTTTTTTTGCTGTTTGTCATGTAGTGAATTATATAGATGGCTGTGTAGTGAGTCAAGGAACACCTGTGAGCCTTGACATCTGCTGAAGCCTTTCTGTTCAGGCTTTCCTTCCTCTTCCTCTTCCTTTTCCTTCCTCCCGCTCTGGGCTGTGAACAGTACATGACAAATATCACTAGGTGGCATAGCCACCCTGGTGTACTACCCAGGTTAAACCACATTTGTAGCAACTGAGCTTTTGATTAGAGTTTGAAATAATTCCTGTCTAAAATACGCGATGTCCCGGTGTTTTGTAGCGCGCTCTTGACTCTTCATCAGTGGCCTCGCTCACAGGGCAGACAGGCGTGTGCGCTCAGGCCTGCGCCACTCGGAGTGTCCCAAGCATCCTGGCCTGACTCTGCTCAGGCAGCGCAGGCGAAAATCAGAAGATTTTGCTTATGTGGGGAAAAAAAAATTGAAATCGTGTTTTTAAAGCTCGTTGAAATGTTGTCTTACCAGGCACATACCTTAATCTTCCTGTCCAGATACTGAGCTCTGCTGAAGATCTGTTTCAGCTTTTTGGAATTTATTCCAGGAAATCTGGGATATAATTTCAAGTTTAAAGAAATAAAGCACCTGATAGTAGAGCCTTATGTTTTAAACGTGTACGTGTAAATTTTTTTCACTAGAGAAATGAAGAATAGTGATGCAAAGCCTGTGTTCCAAGTTGCATATCAGTTAAGTGAACTGCTGAGCTGGGACTTGTCTGAGTATTTAAGAGACTAGTTGGGGGAACTCCATTTAAAAGGTGGTTCCTGTGTTCATTTCTCATTTGGTACCAAACTGTAGGGTGGGCTCTATGAGAGAGGTAAATGGATCCAAGTTGAATTAAAAGGGTTTTTCTTTTAAATTAGAATGTCTTCAGTCCTGAAGACTCGGAATGTTCTCGGCAATCGATGAGTGACTGTTTTTAAAATAAACTCATTGAACTGTCATGTGTTGATTCGCTCCTCTAAAAATGAATTTTTAGGCATACTGATTTGTTGGCGGTGATTTTAATCAGAGTGGTAGAGGTGTGTCTAAGAATGGAACATTGGTTTTCATTTACAGTAAGGAGTTATGATCTAAAACAAGTGCTACCTGTTTAAGTATGCTGGATATGGGTTGAGTTGCTACTTAGCTGCTGTGATAGGCTATTTTCAAGTGCAACGACAGTTAGTTTTTTAGAAGATTGCTTCTATTTGGAAATAAAGTGTGGCTTTAACTCAGAGTGGTATTGTTAGTTTAGCTTGAAACACATTCTGGTCACCTAGCAGAAGCAAAATAAGGGTCTCTTCCAGAATTCCTCATCAAAATACTCTTAGAAAATCAGAACAGTCTAGTAAAATAGACCTCGGAGCTGTGAATGAAACAGTAGATTGGAGATGCCTTTTCTAGAATAGGAAATGAAGATTTTGAAGGGCTCCCCATTGTCAGAATATTGCATAAATATCAGTTCTATTTCCAGTGTGAGGAAGAATCGTCTTCATTGTAACGGGAACATTTATGCTGAGACAGCAGGCTATGATGATGATACTAGAATAGATTTGGGGAGTCTAATGTATCCATCACCTTAGAAAGAGCTGCTCTTCATGGGGAGATTGCATGGAATAATTGAAGAGGGACACGTTTTACCTTTGCTCTGGGTTCAGTCCATCCCAGGCTCTGTGATAAATATCCCAAGCAAGCACAGGCACCCGGATAATCTTGGGTCCTTGCTTCAAATAATGCTACGGGCTTTTCCACACAGGAGAGGGTTAGTTGTTGAAGGGGGGTTTTATGGCTCACGCTAGAACTGATGTCGGGCTCGCCCACGGCCTGGGACCGGAGAGGTTCTGAAGCCATAACCGACGAGCAGTTCCTTCCTCTCGGGCAGAACAATTGCAAGCAGGTTAGGTTCCCTGAAGCACTGGAGATTTTCACAGGCAGAAAAGGAGGTTTTTTACAATCTCTGTATGAAAGTAAAAGTATCTTTAGTGGAACACGCGGCTTTTTCTTGTGCATGTCCCTTCCCCTTGTCTGTGTTGGGGGAGGGTTGATCTTTTTTTTTTATTATTACTTTTTTTGAACACTAAGCCCAGGCAGACAATCCTCTTTCATTGTTGCAGTATGGAGGAGGTGAAGACAACACTAAGGGCAAGCTTCCTTCTTTTCCTTCTCACAGTGGGGAGGTGGGGCCTAGGTACGCCATCTGCTCTTGCTTTTTGCATTAAAGATTTCTGTGTGGTGCGTCACAAACCCCAGCTATAAAGAGTTCTCATGAGTGAAAAATCTGCATGGATGTTGCCAGGAATTGTTCTCACTTGGGATGCAGAACTGCTCACACAAGCAACTTCATAAATTCAGTGTTGATACCTATGCTGAATTCAGTTGTTCTTGCTTTGACTTTCCTCAGTTCCCTGAGGTTTAAGTTCAGCTCTACCTGATTCAGATGGGAAGGGTACCAAGTAACTGTCAGAGCAATCACCTCTCCCTGTATCCTTCAGATTCTGCTTTTGTAAAGAGTGTTCCACAGCTGAGTACATGTGGACTTCTTAAGCCCTATAGCTCTGAGCCATAAAGCAGATTTAACCTTTACTTTTCTTTTTGGTTCTTTTTTGTGTGGGCATCACTGCCATGTCTTGCCCTGCCAGGATCAATTCTTTCAGTGGTATTGGGCAAACCCTATAAAAATACTGGTTTTGAGCAAAAATGGTAATATTTAAACCAGTCCCAATTTGATTGGGTGACACCATAGGTTAACATCATAGAATATGACAGACTCTGAAGCTAAACTCTTCTAAACTGCGAAAGCAAATGTGAGGTAAATATTGTACACTTTTCCTCCTTTATTTGAGGAAAGCACCGTTTATTTAAGGAACGTGCCCCATTTGCTACCTGTCTTTCCAGATGCTCTGACAAGTCCTTTCCGCTTCTTGGCTTTCTGCTTCTTGGTCTGCAGGACAGCTTGGAATTTTGTTTTTCAGAGCTGTCTTCATGCGATTTTCCAAGCTGAAAAATACCATGTGTTTGTGTGGAGTATTGTGGACGTGTAACTGGGGGCTTGTTCTGGAAAATTGACTTATTTGTGCTGACATCAGTTTTCTCCTGCTGGGAAGATGAGAAGGACTAGGAGAAAATATAGTGCTTTGGCAGACTCTTTTTGCTTTGGGTGTGCTGCTGTTTTTATTCTGTTCATCAACCAGGATATTGAGGATGTGACTGTGCTCAGCCCCTTTAAGCAGAGGCAAATTACGTTGTTGTTGAAATTAAGGTAGAGGTTGATGCAAAAGGTCAGTGTGTGATTGCCGACACCAGAAAGCTGGTGCAAACGCCTTCTTTCCCCTTCTACAAAGCGTAGTGAAAGTGTTGTCCACTACACACTTGACATTTGTCAGCATCAGTCTGTAAATGTTCAACTCTACCCACAAGCCTGAAAGAAAGACACACTCAAACATTTTTAGAAAGTTTTGGTTATGCTATAGGTTGGCTTTGTACTATAAATTTAGTTCAGAATGGCCCGAGGAGCCTTGCTGGCAGCAGTGTTACCAGGTAAAAGCTGGATCATGGTTTTACAACCTCTTTGCTGTAGTCCCTGTGAAAAATCATTAATTTACTTGTATACGGACAGTAAGTCAGTAGGGGTTTCTGCATCTAAGTGGTTCATCAATTAAAAGCCAGAGAATTCAGGGACAACTTTGTTAGGCAGCTACTGGTTTTGCCCCGTCTTGTGTTGGCAGCTTGAGTTCTGGGTTGCAGTTATATTGCTTGTAGCATGAGGATAATAATGCCTGTGCAACTCTCTGATGTGTTGGAAGACGTTCTTTGAAAAAGTGCATTCATAAAGATGTTTAAAATAACCTAGTGAACAGAAATCCTGAGTGTAAGTGAAATGGGAAAAATAAAGGTGAAATTTATGAGATTCATACCAGACAGGGGAATGCTGAGTGTTTAAGGAGGTGTATTTTTAAGTTATATAAGGGGAAAATATAACGTATCAATTGCTTGGAGAAATCTGGGAATGACTTGTGAGTTGTCCCAGCATTAATTCAGTTTGAAAAGCAATCTGACACACAATCCTTCTTCTCTTCCTTCTCTCTTCCAGCTCTTACTGGTATTTAAACTGGGATAAAGACCTTTCGTGGTTGAAGGCCTCTGGGAAAAGTATGTAACTAAAACCATGAAAACAATGACTGGGGAAGCAAAAGTCAGTAGCATCTTGCTAGGAACGCGCGTGTTTGTCCTGGGTGAGGCAGAGTGTTGGGTACAGGTCAGGGCGCTGGGGAAGGCGTAGACTCAGAAAGTACAACTTGGGCTTGTAAAGCTGTTGATGATATTATCTGTGCTTTGATGCGCCTGGGATTTTGCTCACAATATTATTTCTTTTTTTTTTTTTTTTTTTTGTTTATAGAAATCAAATTAGTTTTTGAGCTATTTCAATAGCTTCAGCATATGCACACATTGGCCTGTGTTCCTTCTGGGTGTAAGCGTTGCTTAAGTAAACACAGCAGGACATGTGTTACTGCTGCCCTGAGTAGATACTTGTAGGGTTTAGACACAGGTCTTTTAATGCTCTAATATCCGGGTTAAGTGAAATAAATGCCACGTTACCATTTGCAGTGCAAACTGTGTAGGGAGGCAACAGGAACGGCTAGGAAGAGGGGATGATGGGATACGAGTTTGTGGTGATATATCTGTAAGCAGAGAGAGAGTGGGATGGATGGAGACAGCGTTATGAAATTGGTAGAGCCGGTGGCTAAGTTTGTGTTGTGAATGAAATGACAAGTCCTCTGTAAGCCCTTGGAAAGGTGGGAGTTTTTCCACAAGAACATAAATGACTGTTAAAGAAGGAAGAAGCACAAGGGAAAAAACCAACTTGGGAGCTAAAGGAAGGATGTTATTGAAAGAAAAGGAGTGCACTTGGCTACGCTGACAGATTGAGGAGAGTAACTGCCAAGTATTGATTCTGAATTATGGGTCAGAGTCTGCGTAGATGTCAGACTTGGCTCATGTGGAATTGGTTTTCTAGTTCCTGTATTGCACATGGAGAAGAGCAGTGAAACATCTGGGAGCTTAGAGAGGACGTTAAGGTGATGGTAGTGAGTTAGGTCAGTGTTTATGATGCAGAAAAGATCATGGCTTGACTTGTCTTGCAACAGAGTTGAAAAAGTAGATGAGATTAAGGGGCACAAGTAGGCACTAGAAAGATAAAGTGTTCAAGTATTGCCGTGGGGAAAATGGATGTATTGGAGGAAGAAAGTAAGTTTAGCATGTCCTTTATCTTTGGTAGAAAAGGAGGGTGACGTTACAGATGCGTCAAATTGAAAGGAAGGGAATTATTGTTGCGCTCGTCAGTGTCCTTTGAAGAAATCATTAAAAACCTGTGCAGAAAAACAATGGTGATGGACAGATAAGATTCACAGGCAATTAAAAGACAATCATGACGATGATACAGGATTCGGTGAAATCGGAGGAGCAGTTGTTTTGCAGGGAAGCCAGCCAAACAGGAGGAATGTTTATACTGGAAGAGGGCAGCTTAGGATTGTTGGTTTGGGGTTTTGTTTTTTTTTCTTTTTAATAATTCTGTTTGTGTTGTAGTAACAGAAGGGCACGATGTGAAGGAGATGGTGAGCCAGATCAGAGACTGAGTTGTCTTTAACTTTTCTGGTCTTGCATTACAGTGACTCGGTGATATCAGTAGAAGTTAAGAAGACAGGAAAAGGAGGTCTGAGATCAGACAAGACTTTCAGTGCTGCTGTGGCATCTACTCAGTTGACCTGTTACCATGACAAAACTGTTATTGCATGTGAAAGGAAGGTGAAAACAAACACCTTGCCGAACAAAAAACACCTCAGCCTATAAACTGAAACTATGGAGTGTCTGTGGTGGAGGGGTTGCTGTACCTGTCTTGGCCACGTAGCAGGAGGGAAATGCTTTGAGTGGTAAAACCTTTCTAGCTGCTCTAGCAGTCCTGGTTCCTGCAGGCTGCCTGAAGATGTGTATATAATTTCTGAAATCTTCACGTTATGATAGTTGGTCGGAAGGCTGTCTTTTTTTCACAGGTATTAGGAATTGCTGCACGTTTATCCTAGCTCCTGTTTGTGACTTGCATCGGGATTTCCATTCCAGTGTCTCCTTGGAGCTTGGCGTAGCAAGAGGCTTGGGTAGAAATTGTTTCTAAACATGAAAACAGTCTCTGTTGACCCTGACCTGTTCCGCAGTGGTGGATGTGTGGCTCATAGAGCCACTGTCTGATGGGCTAATGATGGCTGATGACAGTGATTTGACTGTGAGCACCAGTTTTTGGCCTTGCTGGAATTGCACTGAGGCGCTTGCTGGAGCAAGCGATTGTGGCTGTCGGATGTTGTCATCTGTATGTGCTTCCTGGGCTGCTGTTGAGATGTTACCAACAATCCAAGGTGAAAAATAGTTACTGTTTCTAAAGTAATTTTACTTTGATTGGGTAGGTAAGTTTGGGCAAGCTTGGCTTTTAATTGAAAGCTCCGTTGCAGTGGAGGTGAAGAGGTGTGGAAGAAGTGCAAAGGGAGGTTGCCTGTTATTCTTCTTTGACTGGTTGTGTGCTAATTGATATAAAGTGGTTAGAACAAAGACTTCTTTCATGTATGTCTTGAATATCTGCCAGCTGATTCAGAAAATGTGGGGAGTACCATACTAGGCAATCTCCATGTGATAAATTTTTCCCCACCAGAGGAGGTCTTTTTCATGTAGAGTTTTAGAACTACCTCTATTCAATCCAGAGCTCTTTTGGCTGAAAGCAGAAGCAAACTCATAGCTTAACAAACATACTCTTGTGTTTGGGCCCTGGATGGACAGTTTCTTACGGAGGCCGCTAGCTTACCTGGCCTAAGTGGTTTCTCTTCCCTGACAGCACAGCAAAAGGCCTCTCACAGGCAACAACACAGCCAAATTCACTGTGTTTGTCTCTTTGGATGCTTAACTTATTCACCATGTTGCAGCTGGCGGAAACTCAGAGCTACAAAGAAGTAGACCTTGGAGTGACATGTGAGTAAAGAAGCCCTTGAAAAGCTTTAAGAAAATGTGAGTAAGATTTGTGAGACCCCAAGTCCTCATAAAACTTGTAGCCCTGGTTTTCATCACTATTCAATGCATTCACTTTCTTGCTTAGAAACTACTGCGTTAAGTGAGCTCTCCTTCACTGCCAAACAACTGCTGCTACCGGCTTCTCGATACTCTTTCCAGAGTCTAGATCTTCTAGTAGTATCGAAATCGATGTAGCTCTGCTTGATTGCAGCACTGATTTAGAGCCTGTAATGCTTTGAGTTGAGGCTGGTTGTATTTACTGTATGATGCGTGCTGAGTATTAGTTTGGATCTTTGGTGTGAGACTTGATGTTTAGCATCTGGATCTGAATTTATATTTTATGAATATTCACTATCGCAGTGACTCAAACCAAAGCCTTAATGGAGAGGACAGCCAGCACTTTCAGGTTAAAATCCTTCGGTTGGGACCATCCATTCCTTTATTTTATTTTTTGCCCCGGAGCTTTCTGATAGCCCATATTACAGCCTAGTTGTCATTTACTGCTCCCTGGGTCTGTTGGTTTCTCAGCTTATAAGCAGCTGCCATGTGATGTGAATGATACTTTCAGGTTCCATGGTTTCTTGTGATATCAATGTGCAGAGAATTGGCAAGCTCTCGGAAACAAAATGGCATGCTTTATTTTGTCACTAGAAGTATGCTCAATCTGCTGTTTGATTCCCTGTAGCATTTTGATTAAGAGCTCCAGTGAAGTTATGTGAAAAGTGCAAATCCTCTTTATTCTTTTTCTCCAAGAAAATGAGACACACAACATTGTCAAAATATTTGCCTAATCTTGCAGATTTGGATAGTTGTAGTTCTCCTGACAGACCAAAACAATGGTCATTAAATGAGAAGCAGATGCAGTAAGTATGCGAGCAAGCTTACTAGGACAGACCGGGGGGGAAGCGGGGGAAGCTGCCAACCGTGCTCACTAAGCACTGCAGAATAAAGAGAAATAAAATCTCCACTTGCTATCGTAACCCGTAAATGATTGTTTTCCTTTAGTAATCGAGGCATTGTACTTTTCTGCATTGGTGTTCTCTTATCACAGAATAACCAAGTTGGAAGAGACCCACCGGATCGTCGAGTCCAACCATTCCCACCAATCCCTAAATCATGCCCCTAAGTACCTCATCCACCCTCACCTTAAACACCTCCAGGGACGGTGACTCAACCACCTCCCTGGGCAGACTGTTCCAGTGCCTAACCACCCTCTCCGTGAAGAATTTTTTCCTTATGTTGTGGTTCAGATCTGGATACCCCTTTTGGCTTACTTGAATTTCTTCCTTGCCAGGAAAGGAAAACGCTTCAGCCTAGTTTTTTGATTGGTTTGAGGGTTTTTGTTATTTTGGGGGAGAGATTTATTTTTTTTTCCACTAGCCGCATCACTGACATTTTAGGACTCGAGGACGTTGTCCACAAAGAACCTGGTTTAGCAAAGTTATGCTTGCAGTTCGGTGCGTTTGGGAAGACAGAAGCTGCTCAAAATGAAGTCCTGGGTCTGTCCTAGGAAGCTGTTGGATTTTGTATCAAGATGTGGAGTAAGTTTCTCGAGCAGGTACTTAGTGAAGACATGTGTTGTGTTGCACAGCTATGTGGGCTCATCAAGACTCTTGGTCCAAAATGCCTTAAATTATGGATAGAATTGGAGCTTTCCAGCTGTACTATTGCTCACCTGTAAGGCTCAGGAGATGTTCTTCCATTTGCCTTGTGTGTTATACTGTATCCCCGTCCTGTCCCGCAATCCTGCTCCCCTTGACTTAGGAAGTGAGAACTGTTGTGCAGAAAGGTACAGCTGATGGAGCAGAAGTGTCCTGTTGGGCAGTGTCCTTGCTTGAATTGTGTTTTCTCAGACTTCGGAGAGGCATTGCATTGCTTGGTCCCTATTGCAGGTAGTTCCATACCTTCTAAATGGTATTTTGCCTTGGTTTCAAAGCCATAGATTGCTTTGAGAGAAAGCAATATTGTTAGTCCAAGGTCTATGAGGTGCAGAGCATATTAAGCTTTTCTGCAGGCCATTCACAGATTCAGTATTGCCAAGCTCTTGATATAGAAGAGCGAAAAGCTTCTGCCACTGTGTTTGACTCTTGGATGTTCCTGTAGTATTTGCTTCATTTTTTTTTCCTTTTTTTTCACTGATTTATAAAGGGTTATACGTAACTGGTAAAACAGAAAGCGTTATAGGTACCATTGTCAGGATTCTACAGTTGCTGATATGTATTTCCCAAATTGCTGACTTAATTAATGATTCTTCTTGGATATGAGATGGAGTCTGAGAGCCTGTGTGATACCTGAAATTGTCTCTGATATATCTCTCTAGTGGCGAGGCGCTGCATAAGGCAAGAGAAAAATTTGGAAGCAGCTAGTTAGGAAATAATTCCCTTCCTGTAGCTCTGAGTCGATGGAGAAGAGCTTCTTCTGGCCAAAGCTTAAAAACAGCCAAATTGACCCAATACCCGTGTTTAAACATCTGGAAAAAATATTTGCAGTTCTTGAGAGAAATACAAAAGTTTTGCTCATTAGCTGTGGCTAGAGAGACTTCACTCAACGTGTCCAGCTCCGGCGTGAATAGGTAATACTGCACGGCACGCAGCCTGCTATGAATTTTGGATCTCGGTTATGGGTTTGTGTGTGTCCGTTCTGGGTCTGGTCCTGCTGACGAGCTGGGGCTGGAAGTACGATCTGTTCAGAAACAGAGCTCTGCCTGCGAGTGACCCCACTCTACCTCTCTATTTTTTTTTTTCCTAGTATATCTCTTTAATATGGTTTGGGCTTCCCGCACCCCCCCCGCCGTGTACTTTTAATGTGATATTGCTCATCTGTCTGCTGCCTAAAATATGTAACTCCTGGGTTTATTTTAGGCATTGCCCCCGAATTCACCAGCGTGAGTGGCTTGCAAGAGGTGGTTGGTCTTGATGGAGCTCGAGTAGAAGCCTTATCCCTTCAAACGAGGGCTCTGCCCATGAAGAGCCTCCCGTTCACCACCTACTCATTATTCAAACTCGAGTTTAAAGCCAGTTGTAAGTTACTGTCGGACACAAGAGGGATAAGTGCTTTTCAGAGGCTCGAAATATTTTTTTCAGACTGTTGTTTCCCTGCTCCAGCTTGCTTGTGAAGGGACTGTAGCAAAGCAAACCGACTTGTATTAATTTTTTTTTAATCAGTGAAATTAAGCTGAGGGCCAACTGGAAGGCTTTGGTTCTACTGCAATAACATCTCTGATTAGCTTGGGGCTAAATTACTAATTCCAGTGAGGGATTTTGAATTTTTCATTGGGCTTAATGTGCAAAGCCCATAAATATTCTGTCATATTTAGTAATCTGAAATACGAGGACCTTGTGAATCTGCGTCTAAAGGGCTAAACCCCACAAAAAATAATGCTAAAGTTTTTCCTTTAATATTTGAAGCTGAGCAGATGTTGCTTGTGCTGAAGTTTTCCGAATCGCTACTGAGCAGTAGTATAATATTTGGATATTTTTAATGTGACACGTTCTTCAGCATTAAGATTTCAATGCAATTTGGTTACACGCACGCTTGGAATGTTGAGATGGATTAAATATCACCAAAAGCTTGAACGTTTTCTGAATGTTGTACTCTAATGATGGCAACTTGGTGAGATACATATCTGAACAGCAAACATGAAATACCATCTACTGAAATGAATATAAATGGAGTTCTAGCTGATGATTAGCAATCCATACAGCTGTTAGCTTGAACTCGGTAAAATCTGGGGCTTTACAATTCAGCAGGGGAAAAAAGTGGACAATTTCCACAATGATGGAGGCGTTGTTACTGAGCAAAATTAAATGTCTGATGATAATTGCAATAGCTTACAAAGAATGATGTTATTTACAAAAGCTTTTTTTTTTTTTTTTTGCATGGAATCTGACGTCTTCTCCCATGAGCTTGCTTATAATTCATATTCCTCTTTAATATGCCTGCAAAATGTGCTTTCTTTCTGTATACGTATTATTTTTAGGATGTTGTGTTTCCTTGGTGCATACACAATGAGCCTGAAATCCTGCAGGAATGTGTTTAATTTGAAAGTTTTATCCTCTGGGCCTGGTTAATTCAAAAACCGAGGCTCAGAACGGTGCTGCAGCGCCAGCAAGAATGCGGGGACGGCAAATCGTCTGCACAAAGGCAGGAGAGAGCCCGGGCGGCTGCAGCGCCTGTGCTGAAAGGTGCCAATAGCCTCAAGATCTACTCGCTGGCTTCTTTCCTCTGTCGGTGCCGTGCGCTAATAAAATGAATGTTTGGCCACCTTTGCTTTCCTTTAGATCCTTAGTGTTGTTTCTAGGGACGTCATCGTTGCAGCCTTCCTAGATGTTCTTTTATCCGGTAGCTCGGTACGTAGCAGAGAGCCGCTTGACCTCATCGTTGGTGATGCAACGCCTAGACAGGATTTGAAGAGGCTTTGCTGGTGTCTTTTAAAGCTGGAAAAAATAAGGAGCTGTGACCAGTATTAACCTCCACCCTTTTTTTTTGGAGCGGGGGGGGGGGGGGGGGAGAGATGGAAAGAATACACTTGCTGAGTCCGTCCTACTCGGAGAGCGGAGAGTTATGTTTGCGTCTGCAGGAATGCGAGAGCCGAGGAATTGCAGCGTGCAGCCTGCTGGAAAGCGCTGCTGGCTCATGGGCGGCAGAGGGGAACGGGCCTTGCGATGAGGGCTGGGAGGGAGAGAAATGAAAGGCATTTTTTTATAATACCCTGGGCAGCATACGCATCCTGCGTATGCTGCCCAGGGTATTATAAAAAAATGCCTGGCTTGGACTGGGCTGACGTGGTGCCTCAGATTTAATTTTTTTTTTTTCCCCCCCCTCATAACGCTGGAAAAGTAGATATAAAGGAAATAGGGAGATAGAAATGGAACAAAATTAAAATGAAAAGCAAGCTTTATATTTCACAGTGAATAATTTGCAGCATCTTTCCTAAAAAGAAACTGGGCTGCCGCTAGAGATAGGAAGCAAGCTGCATCATATTTTCTGCATATTTATAGTCCACTGGAAGGTCCAAATTATTGCAGCCGTGTTTGGGGACAAGGCATGACTGGGGGCAGCTGTGGGGTGGGCTTGGGAGATGCCTCCAAGCGGCCCAGCTAACGGAGAACTCCAGGTGTGTTAGGAAAGAGGAGACAGCAGGGTGGAAAAAATGGATGAGCAAAATCTTGGCTTGCACTTGGCCAAGGAACATCTCTAGGCTTGCTCATATTGAGGTAGGAAGGGAAGGCATCGGCTCCTTCCTTAAAATGGGGTGTGTATTTACTGGAGAGCTGTGTCCCCTCTTCTCCAGGTACCTCTGAAGGGTGGAGTGGGTCATAGTAGTCTTAGTACTTTTCCATAGCTACTTGAGAGCAACTAGAGCTTAAACCTGCTCCCTTTCCAGGAATGGGACGTGGTCAGACTTTTCTTTGCTCTCTCCGATGCTAGACCTCTCTTGAATTCAAGTCAGACTGGTACCCTTCTTGGAATACCCCTGTCTTCCTTGGCTTTTGTTTTGACCTAGTGTAAGATGTGTATTCTTTCTATGTTAAATTTACATATGCTACTCTTTGCAGTTTTTGCCCCCCTGTGGAATTCAGCAGTTGCACCCTGGACTGTAGCTTCTCTTTTTAGAAACAGTAGTGTTTAAAAGCAAAGAAGTGTGTGTACGTGGGGGAAATCCCATTCAGTGCTACGCACCCAATCGGCAACTGTAGGCTGTCAACCGCCTCATTTATTTCAGTGTATTAATAATGCAAGTCCCTAAGGCTGATTATTGTCTCTGGAGTCTGTGATGTGCAAGTGCTTTTCTATTCCAATGAATTCAGTAATCAAAGTCCCACTGGCAGGGCCAGTGCCGAGCAGCCCCTGGCTTAGAAAAGATAAGCCATGCTTGGGATTTTTTTTTTTTCTTTTATTTACGCTGAGCTTTATGTTGCCCAGGAATTTTTGTGTCCCTACTCCTGACTTTGGTATACAGTCCTGATAACAAATTGAGGGTTTCTTTCATTGTTTTAACTATTAAAAGATAGAAGAGAATGTAACAGCCACGGTGTGTTGTATTTGCCTCTTGCTGAAGAGCAAAGTGCTTTGTTTGAAGAAAGAAGGGACAAAACATTCACCGGAGTTCACACAGAATCACACAGAATAACCAGGTTGGAAGAGACCCACTGGATCGTCGAGTCCAACCATTCCCACCAATCCCTAAATCATGCCCCTAAGTACCTCATCCACCCTCACCTTAAACACCTCCAGGGAGGTGCCATTGTTCATGCCATTGTTTGACTTTTGGAAGTTGTAGGTAAAGAGTTACTGCCCCTGCTTCCATAGGAATGTGGTCTGGGATTTCTAGTTCAAATTTATTTTGCTGAGACTTTGGAGGCAAGTTTTTATGTGTGGTTTTTGATGTAGGACCTAATTAGCCCCTACACGTCTTAATACTTTTTGCTACATCTGCATTAAAGATCACATTGCATATATTTGCATACAATTTACATTTAAAAGTTAGCCATGCTCATTGCAGTGATCATTATAACCAAGTACCATTGACAGCCAATATTGTGAATAAGCATGCAAAAAAGTTGGGGGTTATGGGAATAAGCATACGGAAAATATGAGTGCATACAGGTTTTTTTTTTTTTCCCTTGAGCAGTCTTGAGAAATTGGGATTTCTTATTTAGCATCTTAAATTTGTTGGGATGGTTTTCCCAAAGCAAGTGAGCAGGAGGAGCTTAACCATCAGAACTCCTTTAACTAGAACCTGCATGGGCAAGTGTTGAACTGTTCCTGTACTTGCCAAAAGTCACCCCAACGTTTGAGCATGTAGCTTGCTCCAAGTGCCACCGGCTGCCAGGATGCTCACCTGTGGCAATTGTTTCTGGAGCTTCAGCTTGGTTACAAGTCAGTTTAAACAGTAGCTAAAAACAGGATCTCTGGAAAGGTGTGAGGTCATTGGATTTCAGTTCTGACGGGTAAAAAGCTGTTGGTTTAATGGTTTGTTCTCAAAAGAACTGCTGGTGGTTGATGGTGGGAAATCCCAAGGTGGTTTTGGTGTTTTCCTGTAGAAGCGTACTGGGTTGATAATTTTTTCCTTTATCTCAAATCAAGAAAAGAATCAAGAAGGAGTGTGAAGTCAGCAAAAGAAACCAAGTGAGTTACTTTGCAGGGAAGAATCTCTGTGTTTTGACACTTGGGCCAAGCATTCAGCCCTGGAGATGGAGATTTACGTCTTGAATAGCCAATTCCAAGAACAAACCAGCAGGAGTGTCTGTGTTTTAGTCAGCAAAACTCAGGCTTTTTTTTCTTAGGGGGATCAACATTTCTCATTTCATGATTATGATGATGTCAAAACCTTTTCAGACTTTCTTAAAAAGCATGAAAAGAGCTTGAAGTCAGCTGGTGCTTAGGCTAGTAAATATCAGAGGAGGTATATTCTGTTTAGACAGACTTCAGATCTGATTCTCTGTGGTGGAAACTAGAGTTTGACTTTCGTACTATGGATGAGTTTCACAAACGAGTAGAGTCAAATGTTAATTTATGTCTCAGCAGTTAAGTAATAGGAGAAATCAAGCAGGATGAATAAAATCTTCTGCAATCTCTCATCTGCAGGCAAATAATTTTACTTCTTTGCATTTACTTATCTGATGGCTTTCATCTCCGCAGACAGCACAGGCAGCTGAGGTTTGGCAAGTTGGTAAGCTGATGAATTAAGGACTTGATTTCACAATATTGAAGTTAACTGGACTTTTTCCATTGCCTTGGTCAGATGCCTTTGGAACATGTGTTCCTCTGTTAGATTGGGAACAGAACGAATCCTCCCTTCTGCAGTACTCCCAGATACATGAAAAGAGCAACCTCTTAAACTGTGTTTCTTTACTCTACTTCCTCTACAAATTGAGCACTATTGAACTCATCTGAGAGGCTCCAAACTGGCATAATATTTCTAGAGCGGTGTGAAATCAGCTGAGCCAGTACAGCACCCTGTTGGCCAGATATTGTGGCTTCATCAACGGGAGCTGCTCATGCTGCTTAACCACTGTGATGCTGGTGTAACTAACAGGGGATGAGGGTCGTCGCCGTGTTTCCTGTGCAGGAAGTTCTGTCTATGTGGTACCTTATAAAATCAAAATACATCTCGTGTTAAAAATCGCAATAATATCAACAAAAGTACTTCTGATTGTCGACCATGTAAATGCTTCCATCTCGATGAGCATTGCAGGTAAAGACTTGGAGCAAAGTAAATGCTTCAGGAATACTGAAGTTAAGTCAAGAATTTTGGCCTCTTTAGAACTTTGGTTCCTCCCTGCTCCCTCCTTTGCACTGTGCTTCAGTTGCTCTGCAGACGTCCTGCTGCGTGCATGAGGTACGTGATACCTACTTTGTCTTTGGAGCGTAGGACAGCACACAGCTGGGAGACTGGGCTCCTGGATCTCTGGTCTTTGGCTGGGGGAAGACTTGCCTGAAAATAGCTGGGTTTGGTCCTGAACACAAGTGGCAGCATTGTGTTTAAGTAATTTAATTAATATTAACTTTGCGCTTCCTGACGTTCACACTTTTTAGTAACTTCATCTCATCCAAGGCGATCGAAGAGCTTGTTCCGTAGGGGCCCTTCTTGGCCAAAAGGCTTTTGGAGCAGATTCTCTGGACCGTATGAATTCCATAAGCATGAGTTCTGAAGAAGATTTTCATATTTGCTTAGTAAGAAGTGAGCCTAGTTTCAGTGCTCATGAACTCTGAAGTGTCCCCTCTGTGGAGAGTGCTCTTCTGAGGTAACATTTCTGCTTTTATATTTACAGACAGGCATTCTAATTATCTGAGTGGTGATAATGAATGTCTTGCTTATAACCTATTATATGAGGGCTGAAAAAGCTGGAGGGTGATTGTAGATCCTGCTCTTCTCTTAAATGATGAGAAACTAAAACATAAGAGAAGAATGCAGAAAATAGAGCATAAAAAATTAATGTTTTACTAATGAAAATCTTCCAGATTAAGCACAAAATGGAGAGGGAACAGGAACAGTTACTCCCACAGTAAACAAATGGTACTAAAACAAGTGAGGGATTTGAATCCAACTCAGAATGCTCTATGTATAATTGATGATTAGTTTTTATTTTGATTGTGCTGTTCTCTTTTCTTTGTACTACCAAAGCTTAACTGGCTGTAAAATTTATCAGGAAGACAACCAGTGGGTTTTGGATTTCTTTTTTTTTTTGGGGGGGGGGGGGGGGGGGCACACAAATACAAAATTGTTGTGGTTTTAGAGACCTGGAGAGGTTTTTTGGGTTGTTTGTTAGCACGAGTTGGCTGTAGCTGTTTATCAGCTGTACGTAGTGAGTTACACTGACATTTACATCATCATCCTGTAAGATCATTTTTAGCAACCTCCTGAAATCCGTTGGAGCCTTCCCGGTATGCAGATGTTGGTTTAGGCTGCCAGCAGACTCAGGCAGGTGGCATGGATGAGCTGATACTCCTTTCCCATGAGAGCAGTCCGGCACTGGAACAAGTTTCCCGGAGACTCTGTTGGATCTCCATCCCCAGGGACTTTCAGACTCAACTGGTTGTGGCCTTGAGGTGGCTTTGAATTTATCCCAGTCCTTACTGGCCTATAATAAAATATTATTTTCTTCTTACAGTTATTATAAATGACACCTAATATTTTTCAATATCATGTGTCTCTGAAGATGAGCCATTGTTTCTACTACTGTGTGTTAGTCGGATTTATTTGGATTTATAACTAAATACCCTTTGGCATTCAATAGCAAAGGAATATTGTTGCTGGAGCACGTGCTCCCAAATGTTGAAAATACAGCAGCATACACTCATTTAGTGCATGTTTTTTAAGAATTACTATTAACTTTCAAAAAGCAATATTTTGGAATTTTGAGAAACTATGCAGAAAATCTCCTCTTTTTCTTTTTTTTTTTTTTTTTTCTATTTCATGCACAATACATAGGCCATTTGGTAATGATGCCATTATTTCACAATTGTATTGCTTGGCTTTTACTCCTTTAAGCAGAGAACTATGACCTTTGGGGATTTAACGTACGCCTTGTCAGATAGGGGTTTGGGAGTCTTTACCGGCACTATCTGTAGTGCAGCCTGATGTGCACTTAATACTGGGTGAAAAATTACGTTTGTAGTGTATTAGTAAATCTACTCAGCATGGGGATCTTTTGAGAGCTGCTGGTAAAAGTCTGTGGAGCGGACTGCAAGTCAGCGCATACCGTACAGCTGTAATGGAAAATTAGAGAAATCTCTGAAATTTGGTCTTAAATTTGTGCTATTAAGGAACAGAATAGCAAATTTGTGCTATTAAGCAACCACTCTTATAGTGAAGAAATTCCTCCTTATGTCTAGTCTAAATCTGCCCCTGTCCAGTTTATACTCATCGCCCCTCATCCTATCGCCACAAGCCTTTGTGAACAGCCCCTCCCCAGCCCTCTTGTAGCCCCTTCAGGTCCTGGAATACCAGAACAGGGAGGTTGTACAAAGCCGTTTTCTACTTTTAGCTGTTTAACGCTTAAAATTTTTCTCATGTGTTTAGTTATGTAGATTTGGGTTCAAAACCAAATCTTTCTGAAATTGAACATTGGAAGGAGATTAGTTACAAAAGTGAGCTCAGCAATGAGCGCTGTTGGTTTATTACATCGGTTGGTCGCTCAGGTAAAGGCTCAGAATGTTTTATTTTGGTTCGTAGCACACAACAGTTGGATATGGAGACGTTCTTGCTAAAAAGCTCCAAGGAGACAAGCTAGCAGCGTTTGCAGTTCATGTGTTGATTCATCTGCCTGCTTTTTCTTCTCCCTTCAGTCGTGCAAGTTAACAAAAGTGGTCAGCTCTTCATTGTGGTCTGGCCTGACATAGCTGTGTCTTTCAAAGCGTTTCAGCAAATATATCAAATGCCAAGTCACTCTGGTGTTGGCGGGCTGGCTTCCAGCAGTCTGGCTCTACAGCCAGGAAAGGTATGTGGCCCCTCACTCTGACTTTGAAGGAACTTTGGTTTTTGTAATCCATTACCCACAAAACACGTACCTACCGCTCTGTTTCTGTTGTTTCATGAACAGGATTTGTGGCCAGTTCATCATGTCTTGATACTCTCTATTTCATCTCACGGCTCTTATATAGGCTTGAAGCTTTGAAAAAAAGCCTTGTAATCAGTTTATTGTAGTTTTATCCTGTTATCTAAGAAAAGACAGAGAAACTGTGGCAAAGGGCATGGGCTTAGCCATGAATTCATTTATTACTCTCCAGTCATGTGTTCAGGTATGGTTACTCCAGTAGCAGGTTGGTACGGAGATTGTGCTCTCACGTGGCTCATCAGGAGTTTGGGGTTAGGGCACCGTACCCACTGCGTAGGATGTTCAGAATTCAACAGCGGGAGGCTTTTAGCACCACAGTTAATTCACTTGTGCTTTTTGCCCATTTTTTTGATGTGTGCATCAGCTTTACCAACATCACTCTGGAACTGGCTTTAAAGAACTCTGCCTGTTCCCTGCGTCTTACATTGGCCTTGGGGCCTTTTCTAAACCAGTGTCCTGATGCTTCTTGGGCCTTTTGCAGGTATCTAGGATTATGCAGAAGCATAAGAAGCCTTGGGGAGGAGAAAAGGTCACGAGCTTACTCTACCAAACAAGAGGAATGTTTTTTGCTTGTTGAAATAGTAGAAATTCTTTTCCCCTTCGTATTTTCGTTGATAATAAGGGCTAATTTGCTCTTAAACATGGAAGGTACAATCTTCTCTGTTAAAAAACACCGTGGATACAAGTGGGATTATAATAGGTAATTTATATAATGGGAGAGAGTATCAGAAATAGAGAAGAGGGGGGAAGGTTGTTTTCTTGTGTGTTCTGAAGTGAGTTTCTGAGACATCTGGAAGAGCTGGAAAACTTCTATGTTTTGTCCTGTGAAGCAGGATCCTGTAGGTCAGGGGTTGTCCAGAGTCTTAGGACGCAGCCTTACACAAAGGGTGCTGTGATCTGTATCTGTTTAGAAAAGGCAGCAGGCAGATGGAACGCTGCACTGTGCTTGCCCGAGGGCAGAGGATGATAAAACATCACAAGCGAGTCAGTGTTGTTCAGTAAGGGGAAATAGGGAAGGGGCGTTCTGGTCAAAAGGAAGAAAATAAATTTGTCTTGCCTTACTAATCATCTCGTGTTCCCTCCTTCGAACGTGGTGTGATGAAGATGCATCAGGTCAAGTCAGTGGTCCATCTGTTTGTCTGTCGCAGTGTTCTTTCAGTAAAAGACACTCAGATCCTGGAGGGCAAACCAGTTCTTGGCCTTTGGGATATCCTATGGCGATGACTTCTGCCAGCTGGTAGGGATGTTGGGCTGGATCTCTGCATGTCCTTTCCCATGTGAAAGGATAAACGGGTACGTATTCTGTACCTGTCAGAGGCCACCAGGGTTTCCTATGTATTTCTATCTTATCTGATAATTTCTTTTCAGAGTTAAGGTGCCCAGATTTCTTAAGCATATGTGGCAGTTCCTACAGTGAAGTTTCATAATGCAACCATTATGAATTCTGGAGTTCCTGCTGCAGGCAGAAACAACCCTGCGTAATATTTTTTCTTGGGTGACAAACCTTAGAATGAAGCATTATGTTCCTTAAAAATGGTATCATGATACTTAGGGGCTCTAATAATGTAAAATGAGCGCAGTGAGTACGAATTGAGTTCTGCTGGAGACTGGGGCTTTGTCTCTGTTTTAACTTTTCTCCTAGTGTCGATGTTCTTCCTCCCTCCTCTCCTTCTCCTCCCTCGCTTGCCCTGCCCTCCCTCGAACCACATGGTGAGTGCCAGAGAGTCGTTTCATTCGGGTCGGCCCCTCTGAAGGAGCCCGTGGGTCTGGACTCAAAGAACAAGACTGGCTGTACCTGGAGGCCAGAATAGCTGAGGCTTGTCTCTTTAGTTCAAAGAAAAATCCTGCCTCACGATGTCTTCTGCTTTGTATTTGACAGCACCTCCTCAAAAATGTCTTCTGCACAAAATTAGAAGCAAAGAGGAGTGGTGTTATGTACCAGGGGAGCAGGGGACGAAGGACTCAGAAATCCAGGCATCTGTTAACAGCTCTGTGACCAGATTGTTGTGTGACTTTGTGAAAAGCTTATAACCTGTCTCTGTTTCCCTCTCTGCTTCTGGAAAACGTGTAAATAATACTTTTCTCACCACGGCTCCTATGGCTTTATTGAGGCTTAATTAGTAGATGCTCACAAAGCCTGGATAAAAAAATTGCTGTGTTTTTTAGTTAATTGCAGTAATGTGCTTAGCAGTGCCAGAAGCCCACGAGCTCGCCCTTCGGAGAATGGTCTGTGTTGGCTGCTGCCAAGTGTTTTCTTCAGGTTGTGAATTTATGAAAACTCACAGCTGCATTTCTTGTGTTTAATACTGTGAAAGATTTAAACAAATTGCTTATCTTATGATGTCTGTATATGTCAGAAGATTAGTGGTTTAATCCAGGATCTGGTATGGGTAGTCTCTTTTCTTCCATCTGGTAGTACACACTATGAAAGTTAACTTGGATTTCCTTCTAAAAAGGCAGGTGATGAGAGCACCAACTGGCATTGAACCCCTTACGTTGACGTTAGGTTGTTGTAGGGGTGTATGGGGGATGAGATAACTGCACTGTTTTGTGCAGGTAATCAGCTTCGATCATTCAATTTCCATGTTGAGAACGTCTTTTGGGGCATGTCTGTTGTTTGCCAGACACCTGCCTGGAGCTTGTCATCCCTGTTGGTCTCTAAATGCCTCTTGGGGTGTCTACGTCACCTCTAGAGGATTTGGCTAGGGGGGTGTCTGGATTCTGTATTGACTGTAGTACAGCAGGCAGGTAGATGCTGTTGGTGGCCATGGCTGAGAATAGCGTGATGAGTGGCTTTGGCTTCTGTTCCTACATCGGGGCAAGTGTTTTTGCAGGAAGAAACATGATTTTTTTTCTAGCCCTTCCCTTCGCTGTTGTCAAATGCTACATTGAAGGCATAATCCCATCTGCTCCTCATGTCAGCGCTTCCCACCTTTCACACTGCTTTTCTGTTTCTAATTTGGGAGTACAAGTCCAAGTGTTTGGATGCCCACAAGTATTGAGGGATCAGCAGTTACCACCTCTATGGAGCAGGGGAAGTACCTCTACATGTAATAAATATGAGCGTTAACTGTTTCCAAGTATCTCTTGTTGGCTCTGCTTATAGCAAGCATTGGAAGGCGCAGAGATGTGCCCATTTCTCTCGCTGCTACAGCTACTTTCAGGGAGTGGTAGGTTTCTGTAACGGGTCAATAAAATAAAAAGGAGGAGGGTTTGTCATGCTCCAGGGTGCTCGTCCAATACAAAAGTCAAGACAGACACAAATCGATACAGCGGAGAAACCTGTGGTGCTTGCTGTAATCCTTGTGAAGTGATTTAAGAGGAGTCCTTTGAGTTTCAGCCCAGAGACTTTGTCGCCGGTAACAAAGGTCTTGCCGCCTGAGGAGCCCGGTGTGATGAGCGCTGCTAACTAATAGCTACTGGCTGAGCTGGGACGTGCGTACGAAGATGTTCTGGCTTTCCCCATTTGAAGAGGGGGGAAGAATGGCATTGCTGGTGCTACCCGTGTGCTAACAGGGGTAGGAGCGGTGCCTTTTTATGGCAAGCACTATACAGGATTTCTTCATACTAAAAAAATGTCACAGGGGCTATACTGGGTCAAGTCAAGCCCTGCATCCTGTCTCAAACAGCAACCATATGTCTACACCAGTTAATATCAAATCAGAGATAGTCATTTTAAATTCAGTATGAGCATTCTGAGGAAATGGAAACTTCCTTCCTCTTTATGAAACCATTCCTCTAATTCCTTCTGTGTTCGTTCTTTTAGCACGTTCAGAGGCTCTCTGATGTTCAAGATGAAATTAGCAGGATTGTCCACATTGTTTCTATTGGATTCAGTTAATATAATGAGTTTATTGTTAAATTAGACAAAATAAAGCCTGTCATGTGGCAGAAATGCCACTGAGATTCTGTAATTTCCATCTAATAACTAGTTTATGTACTATAGGGTTCCAGCTTAGATGGTGGAGAGCATTTGCCTGTCAGAGATGTTAAATGTTTTCGTAAAAACTCTGTTTGGACACGTTATCAGTTATAAAACCAATATGCCTGTGACATAGAAGCCAATAATTTTATCTCTAATAAAGCAAATTAATTTCCACGTGGCTTTTACTTCACCTGAGAATGCTTAAAAATTCCTGAGGATTTTCTGTGACACGGACAGTGTGTATTGTCATACCTGTTGCTTAACCCAAATACTTTTGCGCAGTTACAGCTCAGACTGCTGGCTCATTGAAATCGTTTGCTCTGATGTTTCCGATGGTGCCCGGGGGTTCTGAGAAGGGTTTGAGCTGTACCCGCTGGCAGCACCGACCTCTGCTGTCCTTGCTTCTTCAGTATCTGTGGTTTTACGTTCTCTTCTACACCACTGCAGTTCTGCCATAAGGAACTTCTATCTTTTTATTTAATTAGATTTTTTTTCCTCCCTCTACCATCCCTTACTTTTCTGCCCATAACACTTATTATCCATAACTTCTGTTATGGTTTTTATTTTGTGTCTGCGTGTCTCCTTTTGTGGCAAAATGCAAGTTAGCTGCAAACGAAATGTTTACATATTCTCATGTTAATTCAGGTGTAGGACCCCGGAGGTCCTAGGATGATATCAATCAGTGGCTGCAGGATTTGTACCAAGAGAATGTCACTGTGGGGCAATACACGGGGTTGTTCCTTCGCTTCATTTTAAACACTCTTGTTCTTTTTTACTGCTGTTTTCTGTGCTGTGCCTGTAAAAACTGCAAAGATTTTTGGCCTTGAGGCTTTTCCAGACCTGGAAAAAGTCAAGATTTAATTTTGCTGTTTGTTTTACTTGGTTCTGATCTCAAAACGAGACGACCTTACTTGTGGGTTTGTAGGCTTGTTTACATTTTGAGAGGATTGTAAGGCTTGGATTTTGGTCCATCGCTAATTCAAATCCCATTATATTTAATGCCTGCTTTTGATGAATTTCAAGTGTTGTTTGGTTGATAACTTAACTTTGAGACACGGGGCTTTGACACTTCAATAAAGGCTTGCAAGGCATGTGCCTGTGTGGATCAAAATGCGAGGTGATTGCGTAAGCCCCTGTGAAATGGAACTGCTGAGTTGCCATTGATGCTTGCTTTTCGATGACAGATTATTTAACACTGGAAACTAATGTGTAGCTAATGTCATTACCGTTCTCCCAGCCTTTATTTTTATAAATTACGAGAAAAACCCAGTAACCAAAACACTACTTCTGGAAAGTTATTTTTGTTTCCTCTAGAAGACTCGTACAGGTTAAACGTATTTTACAATTTTCCTTCCTTTGAGTGGCACAAACATTAACACTAGGCGGTTGCTATTCCAGCTGCTAAACCGTTTGAAACATTAAACGTGATGCAGGAAGTTGCTTTTCCAGTCTCTTAAGTGTTTCTAGATGTTCGATAGATTTTTTGAATTCTTACCTCTCTTGCCCTCCCCAGAAATCCATCTGCAGCTCAGCTGCTCGCGACAGGCTTTGCAGCGGAGGCCTGTTTAGATTTTGCTCATGAAACCAAGTGTGAAATCTGTGGCCACAAGCCAGCCCCTCTCCCATAAGGTTGAGATTGCTGAAGTCTTCTGAGAAGCCGAAAGAGAGAGCAGAACAAGCCTGTGTATTTATAAAAGCGGATATCTGCAAGAATCATTTTTGTTTAAGCATGGGTTATTTGCAGGTTGTCTCCAAATGATTCGGAGCCTCCTGTGAGGTTCTCCTCTCCTCTCCTCTCGACAGGCTCAGTGCCGCTGAGAAGCGTGTGCAGAGTCAGAACACCAGCGCTGGCTTGGTTACTGGTCTGCTGGGTGACCGTGGGCAAATCTTCCCTCCCCACATGAAATTGGGGTTATATTTCTTAATCGGATTATGTAACAACCACTAGTTGGGAGAAGTAATTACCAGTTGACTTGTGTTATGATGACTCGGAGTACAAAGTTAAAATCACGACTGAGTGATAAATTGCAGCAACCTATAGAAATTTGTTCCGTGATGTCCTCAAAGGAGCTTGGACTCTGTTTGAAATAATAAATGTTTTGTCTGTAAAGAAGTATTGTAAATTCTTTGAGGCAAGTATTCAATTCACCTTGGGCTGGTACGGTCCCTAGCTCAAGTGCAGCCTCAGCGTGTTGCCATTGACGTGGAGGTATTTCTGGTGGGATATCCAAATAAGAAGAGTCTCCTACACCTGCTGGCAAACAGAACGTGTGATACGGACAATTTTACACTATCTTGGTGCTGAGAGATTCGATTGTTTTTTACTTTCTCAAAATCTTCGTCACCAGACAAGGTCTGTCAGACAGTCTCACCACATTACGATTTCCAGGCATTAGCAAGAACTGTTGTATCGCTTGAAAATAGCATATTCCGTTATGTCTTGGAACAGAAGGAAGTTTTGAATAGGGCATGTTTCACAAGAGATCTCTGAGCATGGAAGCCTGCCCACTGCCCTGCTGAGAAGACCTGGAGTCCCATACATGCAGCTACTTCCATCTCTTGGTGAAGTTCTGGCCTGTGAAAGAAACCTCCCTGGCACCATGTGGTTGGTCAGAAGTGGTTAACAGGCTTGTACCTCTGTTTGCTCTCTGAGAGGAAATGTTAGATCCTTTGAATTCTCTCAGGATTTGAGGAGTTCTATGCTTTCCCCCGCCTTGGTCCTTATTCATTCCTTCTATATTTTTCTTCTCTTTTTCAAGCCTTCTTCCTCAGCCCTTGGCAAGAATCGCTCTATGTGGCTCCTTTTACTGTGGGATTAGGAAAGGAGCCAAAGATATTGGTCTTTCTTTATAAGGCTTTGAAGGCAAGGGTGAGTGAACAGTACTAGAATGGCTGTTGTTCTGTCTTTTCATTTTATTTTGGGGGAATTTGCGTGTTTTGCTTTTCTTCCTGTTTAAAGGGGGTGTTAAAAAAAAAAAAAGGTAGCAGGTGGAGCAGCATCATCAGGTGAAATATTGGTCTGAGGGAGACAACAGCCTCAGTAACTGTGCTGGCTGGAAAGGGCAGGAGGCACAGGGTACCGGGTGGCTCTTCCCTGTGCATCGTTCCCTGATAAAAGGCCGTTACCTCAAACGAGGATAGAGAGGCGAGAGCTTCCAAGCCAAAGTGGGACTCCTGGCAAACATGAAAGCAGGCTGAAAATACCACTTTGAGTTAGAGACAGTGATAGAGATGGAGGTGTGACAACCCACGCAGATCAGTTTGAACAACTGTGCTGGGAAAGTGTTTGGTTTCGCTACCGTTAAATAAGACAACATGTCTAGCTCTGAGCCAGGAGGAAGGATGGAGTTGGTATGAGGAGCAGAGGGTAGGAAGAAGAAGAAAATCCTACTCCAAGGTCACCTTTTACCACAGGGATGGGAGATTGAAGAGAACTTTTTTTTGCTGCTTTTGATGGCTGAGGGCTGCTGCAATCCTGGCGAGTCTCTCGGGAATGGTCCAGGAAGATCTGCTGCCATACCTGAGGCAGACACTCATTTATCTGAGACGCTGTGCTCCAACTGCTAACAGCCAGCTCAAATTGGCTTATTTTTTCACATTTGTCACAGAGCCAGCAGCATTGTCTCAGCTGTGCCTCTCTGAGCAGGGAAGTACAGACCCAGAAAAAGTTCTGGCATCATTATTCTTATGCATTTCTTCCCCCCTCACTCTTTTTTTCTTCTCTTCAACCGTTTATAGCCCTCCTTTCCTTTGTTATCTTGACATCTCTGGATTTTTCCAGTCCTTTTTCCTGCAGGTAGATGCTCCTTCCTGGCTGTATCTTGTTTTGGTATCTACTGATAAAAAGCTGGAATTACCCACTTCTTGCATACTCTAAATGTCGCTGGAGGATCTGCCCTTGTGAAAGTCTAATGCCCTTGCGGCACCAAAGAGGGTTCTTTGCTTGAGTTAGGAGGGAGAATGAGGTAAAATGGCCAACGAGCCATTCCCTGCTGGGGTGGTGATCTTTGAGTTTTAAGTCTCCTGAGCTCCTAGCCCTCTTTGTCCCACAAAGGGATCACTGGCAAAGCCTGCACAAAGTAACTATCTGTCAGGACTATTGATGAACCCCTGTTTGAGCTGTGTGGGAATGATGTTAGTAAGGACCAACACTGCTGAACTGACTTCTCTTGGTTCAATACTATAAAAAAACTTCTTGAGTCCCAGACCAGATGCTTCTGGGCATGATCTAAAGATTAGAATATGCAGTTTCCTTTTCAGCTCATTTTCCAGGGGTCAGCGAGTAGCAGACGTGACAGTTAATAGATAAAAGAAACATTAATTATTTTGTACTAGATAGCATTTAGGAGTTGTTAATTCCTTTAGTGGTGCTACAGTTAGGAGTGCGTTAGTTTTTCATCTTAGTAATTTGGACTTAGTTTACCTCAGTTTCTTTGACACTTGGAATGTCCGTTGACATGTGTCTTAAATGGTTTTTTATGGATGCTATTTGGCTTGTTTCAGCTGTGGGAAGATTAACCATGTTGGTTGTCTGTAAATCATTCTGGAGCAAACTGTAGAAGTCGTCTGTATTTGTAGCATCAATCGTAGTTCCTCAAGAATTTCAAATGCAAAATCCTTACCACTTTGAGCTCTGGTTATACTTGCAGCCCCAAACTAAGTAGGGTCAGCTGGGTTGCTGCTTGAGTTGAAGACTTTTTCAGGTTATGCTTTCTCCTTTTCTCCCCTCCAGTAAATTTGTGTACCCATACCCTAGTGGTAAGAGCTACTGCATCGCTGCAGAAGCTTTTTTTTTGGGAAAAGTCAAATGAAGAATATATGTAGTAATAAATAAATAAATATTTAGACAGGATTTGCTCAGTTTCTGGTGACGAAAGAAGTGAACCTTCGCACCCCTCCACTCCAGTTTGCCTAAGTTGCTCCAAAATTGGGAACTTACCATGCAGGGCTTGATAGTAAAAGAGAGTCCCTGCTTGCTTCTGTGGCTGTAGTCAGAAATTTCTAACGGATCTTGTGGAAAGACATGCTATCTGGCCCTAGAGCAGTGGCATTTCCAGTGCTGCGGTGGCTGGTGGTAGGACTGACAGAGTGATCATAGTGGTTGTGTTCAGAGACAGCAGCGGTACAGCTGGAACACTCGCTGCAACAAAACAACAAAATCATTTGTAGAGCAAATCCATTCATGTGCTTAGAAGCATTTGCCATGGAAGAATCGCGCTGCACCGTAATACTTGAGTTACAGATGCTGTGACTCAAATGTCACTCAGCCGTGCAGTCAAGCCCCAGATTTGACATCACGTTGAAGAATCTTTAGAAAGCTGTGTTATAATGACAGCTGATAACAGAAGTTCCTCCATGTGGAAAGCACTGTTATAAAGGTAGGTACCTGGAGCTCGAGATTTGTTGGTTAAGTGCATCTAACCGTAGAGGAACTGTAGTAAGAGATTCCATTGTGCTTCTTCTCGCATCATCCCCATCACAGTTGTGCCTCAGCCGTGCTGATGTGCTTCAAATGCTGCTCTTATATGCCTGAAAGCATCTAACCCTTTTCTTTTACAGTTCTTAGTGGTTATTTCAGTTTCTTAGTCTTGAACTCCTGTAAATAAACCATTTATACTTCACACAGATGAACTCAGACCAAGCAGAAATGAAATGTGCTGCGGTTACAAAATAAAAGAAATTAGGTAATGCTGGGATGTACACACACATATATATATACACTCTCACTGTGTCAGGTGATAAGCAATTGCATTTTTTGTCACAGACGTTCTAATTCAGTGGTAAGTGTAAGAGGAGTGGCTCTTGTGTGATGTTTTTAGTGACAGAAGTCCTAAAATCATAATGTTTCAACTCAAATGACTTGGGAGTTGTGAAATACTCCTCAGTGCTGTTGGATGCCCTCAGTAGCCAACAGTTTTCTGCTGAAGAACTCTGTTAAGTAACAGGATTCTTCAATGTGGTTAAGCAGCTAATGAGATGATCCTTCTAGAACTTCTCATTTTACAGCTACAAATTGAACTAGTCCACACAAAGTTGGTAAGGAATGCTTACATTTAAAAAGAAAAAAGAAAACATTTTTGTTTTTTTTTAGTAAAGTGAAATTCTTTTTTGTGAGATTGCATTTTAAACAATCTTTTAATTAAGGTGATCCTGAAAGCTGTTAATTTTCTGAATGAGCATGTATTTGTCAGTAAGGATCTCATTCTGGAGTTATTCCCACTTCTAAGTATATGCTTGCCAGCCTGCTTTGTGTTTCAGTGCCTTTGCTATTTTTATAACTTGTTGCTAAAACGTTGCACTGGTGGAAAATCGCTCATTTACCGGCTGTTAGTGATGAGATTATTAGGCAGCCAGTGCACACAGCGAGTATAATGTGGCTTGAAAGCAATTGTTAACAAACAGTGAAACGCACCGTAATACCAAGGTAATAAAGGAACCTTTTGCATCACTTAAGGAAATGAAAGTTAACTTTAGAGTCAACTTGACTCAGTAATTGACCTTTTAGAAACCAGTTATTGTTAGTTTTCAGAGCCTGGAAAGCAGTGATACTTAACAGTCAAGTAAATGCAATGAGATGTTGCCAAATGACCGTGTTAGAAGTGTAATCAAAAAAAAAAGAGAATTCTATATGACTTCTTAAACTAAATGGTGTCTATGACTCGATACATTCAATACAGTAGGCGGGCAAAGTAAATACTGAACTTCAAATACAAACATATGGGACACATTGCGTGTTTAACCAACGGGGAGACTAGCATAGTGGATTTCTGGCTGCCAGGATTGGGGAATACTTCCATGTAGAAAACACCGAATTTCAGTCAATCCAAAAATATTTGGCAATTTTAATTAACTGGGCTCTTAAAAGACCTTCATCTTATAGATCCAGAATCCAGTGCTATGTATATACATGGCTTTTCCAAGCTGGAACGAGGGTGTTTGTAGGAGCCTTCTCTGCAGTTCAAAATTGATTTTTTTGAGGTATCTACTGAACAGAGCGCTTAAAAATCTATTTAAATTGAACCTTGATTTAGATGATTGCGCAGGTTGCCTTTAAAAATCAGCCTTGGCCTTGATAAGAAAGAGCAAAGCAAATGGGAAGAATCTCTTATTCTAACAGTCAGAATGGTTTAACAAATCCAAGCCTGATTTAAGTCTGGCTGGCACTGAGGGGGATCGCTCTGAAATTTTTATAACGTGAAAAGGAACACAAGCTGCATAGATTTTACACAGGTGGAAAAAAAAGGTGCATATAACCCCTGCTTTGATAATAACCTGCAGCCATTTAAAGAAAGGTCCAATGCTGCTGAGCCCATATAGAATTGGAGCAGAGTGAGGGGCTACAGAGAACTGGGGGGGCCAGTTTTACAAGAGGAGGAGCAGTGGAAGGGAAGATGCAGAGCATCACAGCATCTGCACGCGCTGGTGGCCTGCTGAGCTGCTGAATGTCATGGGCTTTTTCATTTTGTTTTTTCAGATAATCCGTGGGCTTCAGATATGAAAATATCCCCATTATGAATGGCAAAGCTAGTTTAGATCAGATGCAGATTGCTGTAGTGGATTTCTCTGTCTTTATGCAGAACTGTTGATGATTAAAATGCTTATTTCTCAGGTGGAAGGGAAAGGTGGTTACTAATCAGGCTTAATAATTACATGATACTTATTAAGTAAAATATTATTTTCAAATAGCATTAAATAACTGAGGTACAGCTTAACATTGGCTGTTTATGTCGAGTAACGTGTCCTTGCGTGACTGCCTAGGCAGATACTTGCATTGCTCCTGTTGCAGACGAGTGGTTTGAAGACACTTAATGCTGTTCCATGGAAATCTGTAGCGTGACCGCTTCTCTTGTTTATGGAAGTATGGAGCATGGGTGATCGCGTGTGTCCGAATCCAGTCGTAATCTCAATATTTATTAGAAACACAAAATTATTAGCAAGCTCATTCATTTCCAAGTTAACACTTGGAGGTCAAAGTGTTCGTTAACACCTCGATTAATATAGATTTGATGTTAGAGCATTTGCAACGTCATCAGGGTATTTTTTTCCATTTCCCCCCTTTGGCTTCTCATGGTAAAAGGCCTGTGTAGACCTCAGAAACACTGGGATTGCTGTGACTGTGTGGGATCCCATACACCCGCGTCAGGAAGGTGGGAAGAGCGTGTGGCTGGGAGGCGAGAGGCCAGGCTGGCCCTGGTGCGACGCGGCACGGCCGCCTGGCGCTCCCCAAAGGGCCCCCCCATGCTCCCCGCTTAATCCAGCCGTGTGCCTGCGTGCTTAGCAAGGGGGATTACTTTAAGTCTGCATATTTTCATCTTTCCTGGGTCCAGGTCAATTTACTGGCTGGGCACAGGAGGGAGAAGCCGGTTGGTGTGGTGCGGCACAGGAGCCGCTAGCCGAGCTTCCACAAAGACGAGGCATCGGTTTGAGGTGTTACAGTGTTTACAGGTTCTCCTGCAGGATAAATCACAGGAAACCCAGGCAAAATAAACAGCTGACTTTTCTTTTTCCTTTTTTTTTTTTTTTTTAATTTCCCCCTCCCATTCTTTGTGGCAAGGTGATTATATTTAAGAGAAGTGTAGGAATTTCCATCTTTCCAGTGACACCATATGAGAACCCGCTTAGCGCTGAATAGTGACAGCAAATGCTGAAGTGGAAAAAATATTTTCATCCATCTGCACTAATCTTCTTTTACTCCAAGACTTAGTGGGGGGTGGGAGTAGGAATGAGAGAGAGGAATCAGAAAAATCTTAAAAGCTTGGCTTAAGCTTTTAGCTTTGCCAGCTCATTCCATAGTCAATGAAGAAAGTGCCAGACTTCTGCATTTGTGGTGGGGATATTGGGATTTTATTTATTTGAACAGTGATGCCTGTGGACTCTATTACCAAAAATAAATAACTCAATAATGGCCCCCAAATATAAACAGAAGGAGGAAAAAGTCATAACTGGACAGAACTGATTCTTTTTTAAGAACAGACTGGAATACACGGTGTACAGCTGGAAAAAGCATAAATTACTAACCTGCTGTTGACAAATTGTAAAAGCGTCCTGGTTATTTCTGCTGCTATATAATTTATGTCTTGTTATGCCATCAAGTCTGTGATTACCTGTGCTATTCTGAACGGCACAGATCTCTGCCTTCGGAGGCCTGCCGAGCTGATAACAAATAGGGAAGGATTTAAATGTTGTGATTTACTCTGTCTTTTTTACCTTGTTAGACATCATGTTTTCAAGGGCTTTTTTTTTTTTTTTTAAGCATTGCATCAGGTCTGGGAGTTAGATACTTGCTTACTCAGTCTTTACTACTGCGTTGCCAGGCCATCCTCGCAGATGCAAAGAAGTGCTGCGTTTGGTAGCGGGGCGTGCAAATCTCTTGATGCTGCAACTTCGTATTCAGAATCCTCGGCAAAGAAGCGAAAATCAAAGAAGAACTCTTAGAAAAGATCTAAAAAAGATCTTCTTACTGTGATATGTAATGAATGGACAACAACATTGCAGGGGAGGGAAAAGGAGAATGGGCAACTTTGCAGAAGTCAGTCTCTCTTCTCCCTCAGGGTGGGTCAGCTAAAAATATTGCTGTGGCTTTCGACTTAAAGTACGTCCGAGGCAAAGAACCAGAGGTAGGACAACAGGAACAAAAACATCCTTTTGAATTAATCTTTGGCAAAGTAAGCCACTACTCCGTATAATATTTTTTAAACATTGCTTTAGTTTGGATTTTTTCCTCTTTCCACATCTCTGCACCTTTATTAATGTTAGCTGTGGGGGATTTTTCTGCGTTCCGTTCTGTCGCGTGTGTTCCACTGGATGTTTCTGCCTCCTCTTTCCTTCTGGGGAGGAACACGAAAAGAGTTACGTTGAAATTTTCTTCATCCCCACTGACTAAGAGGTGGAATAATGGCTTGGGTTTAATGGAACAAAATAGCACAATAGATACATCAGCGTGACACATTTAGACAGAGATAATAAAGCTGGGTGACAGCTCGCCATCATCTAAATAGACAGGACACTCGCGTTACACGAATGTGGAATTAGCACTGATTGGTTTTGTGATGATTTGTTATTCAAAGTTGTAGCCAAGTATTTGTGAAATGAGTTCTGTTTTTTTTCCCCATATACAGTAAGTGTTTGAGCTCAAGGAGTTTGGCATCTAAAGTCACCGCAGGTTGTGTGTGTAGACTGAGAGGTCATATTTGAAAATCTGTTGCTGCCTGTTATTCAGTTTAGTTGCAATCTTCAAGTAAAGCAATATAATTTTCATAAACACCATTAGTACAATGTGTGTTGTAGTTCAGGCTGCTTTGGCACAAGGAAAAATAATTTAAATTACGCTATGTACTGATGAAGTGGACTGATCCGAGCTCCCTCGGAATTCCCGGGAGTATGAGGCTGCGGTGTGATGACAGCCCCATTAAAAACGGGATACTTCTATGTTCAAGTGCCTGTTGGCAAGACAGAACCCTGGGACCCAGTCCCTTTTACTGTACTGTCTACTAGTTGAAGAATTTGTGTTGTGCCACTGCTGAGATACACAGTTTCAGGGCACAAAGGGAATTTCTTGTCTTTTATTTTTTTTTTCCCCGTGCAGTTTGAGACCTATACGGAAGCATTTCTTGCTTTCATGCGATAATACCTGCTGATTAATTTACTTTGGCTTAAAAGTGTCAATATTTAAAGTGATGTTAGCATTGTGACACACAGTTGGTGGGCCACGTTTTCCTACTGTGTTTTTTCATATCGTTTGGTACAGTAAAAACCATTTCTAACACAGGGTACAGAATTACATGGTATTTTCCTTCAGCTCATTGCTTAGTCAGCTGCTTCTACCTGACTATTGCTTTCTAAGAACATTGGAAATCAAATGTTTTTCTTTCTATGCTTGACGTTGTAATTTTGTATTTATTGTTGTTACCCTCTGAAGAGGAATGACAAGAAAATTGTCTTGAAATCCAGGTTCCAGTGGTCCCCCAATAAGCGGACTTACTTCACTTAAGTGCAGCAAAGGACCATTAAGCAAGATATTTAGTATCTTTGATTCCTATACTTTTAAGACATATACAAATAGATTACTTGGAGAAGCTCTAGAATGCCCATTGCATTAATAAAGGCAGGGCACTTGGGCATCTCTCTGGAGGACACGGGTGTTGTGGATCCCAGCTTGGGGCTGGGTGCAGATTACACGACCTTTTGAAATCCCTTCTCATCCTATTTTGTCTGATTCTACACCAGCCAGTAAGGGCTTTTGCCTTCTTCTGCCACACCCCCAGGGAAGCTTTTGGCTCCTTGGGACAGGGATGTTAATTTTTCTGCTCATTTTTGTTGCCCAGAGAAGTGGGGTTGCTGTCCTGACAAGAGGAAGACGACTCTGCACCGCAGATACCTACAGCAGAAGCTCCCTGGGTCACTTAGAGACTACATCTTGCTGATCCTGCTTTGCTTACACCATCGCCCCAGCATGGCCTACCCCCCTTTGGGTGCCCCTCAGATTTCTCGGAGCAAAAACACTATCATGTCTAACTATTATGCATTTGCAGAATATCTGTTCAGGACATAAACAGAGGGGAATATTTGGGGCGCTTTTAGCTTTTATTCCAAAGCTGCAGCAGGTGAAATAATTATTTGAGGGCCGGGGAGTGGTATCAGCCAGGAAAAACAATCTTGCTAGTAGTTGCCTTGGTGTCTTCTGTTGCATCATTGTTTTCAGTATTTGTTTGCTTTTCCTAAAAGCTTTGCGAACCTCCGTTCTGATTTCTTTTGGTTCTAATCCGAGTCTTTGTGCTTTTGGGACAAATAGTCGGAAGGTTGATTTTACGCCAGAATGAATACTAGAGCACTTCCAAAATGAATTAAAATGAGAACTGACGAACGGCACTTTGCTTCTGAATGCGGAGTCTTTCAAAGAATTTAATGATCTTTAATACATAGTAATTTTCACTTTAGTTAATTTGATTTAACTTGACTTAAATGAGGCTGCGCAGACAAGCACCAAAGCCCATTCATGTTCTGTGGGACTCGAGCTTTTAAAAACAGTACTCGCAAAACCGATAAGGGTGTGTTTCAAAATGTTGACTGCTCTTGTCCTTAGCTTAAGTAGTGCTTCAGAAATATCGTATTTAGCTCTCGCCGCACCTTTGACAGTTAAGCAGAATTGAACAAATCCACTTCTATTTTAAGATTTTCTTTCCCGTCGTGATGGGACACGTCATGGTCACTCAGAAGCTGATGATGCCACCAGCTTGGAATTCGGCTCCGAACACTGTAGTCCCCGCATACCAAAGGAAGTTTTCTTCATGTGCATAACATAATTAAGTTGCTGGAAGGAAGAATATAGGAGAGCTTTAGTACAACATTTTCATTCCTTGTGCTTGTCAAATTTAGCTCGGTTCTGGTTTGTTTATTTGCACCACAGATGGAGGTACTTCTCAGCCGAAAAATGAATTTGGTGTCTACTACGTGGAGATCCTGTCTGCTTTGTACTTGCAGGGTTTGTAAGTGTATGGAAACGTTTTTTCACTGTCCTGTTACTGTTAAAAATTATTTTAGTGTTGATAATAGTCTCCGAGGAGTAGAAATCTACAGAGCTACAACTGCTGCATGATAGAGTAAGGAGGAAGCAATGAAGAGGGAAGCATTGTAGCGAATGAAGTTTGTGATACTGCATGCGGTACAGCAGGAGATGGAGTTAGCGAGCAGTTGGCCATGGGTAATTGAATAATTGGTCCTGCACATGGCTGGAAGGCCATGCTGTTAATTACTAATTTCTTTCTAAAGATACAGAGCATCTGCTTTCTTTGTTTAGTTTTAGTAGTCAGTGGTTGACAGAACACCTTCTGGGGTGTTTGTTTTGATCCCTGAGATACTTATCAAAGTCTTTTCTATTCTAATAAGCCATGTGTCTGTATGCAGTGACTTGAGGATTGTTTTTAGGTTATTGCTTTCTGTTGTTGTTTTCTGTGGCAGACACACAAGGTAATCGTGAACAGGGTTGGGAGGTACCTCAAGAGATCATCGTAGCCGATCCTGTGCTTGAAGGTAGGAGCTTAATCTGGAAAGCATCCCTGACTGACAGGAGTATGCTCACCTTAACTGCAAAGGTGAACGTTCTGTAACTGCTCAGGTGATCCATATTGGGTATTTGTAGCATCCGTTCTTCATCTGCTTTGTTGCAGTTTAAGGTCAGTACTTTCAGGGCTGTCCTTGGGAGTCAGGGAGAAAAACGTGTCTCTCTTGAGCAAGCTTTCAGTTATTCAGAGTCCTGTAATATCTGTTTGGTCTTCTGGTATCTAGACCATAAATCAAATAATTTTTTCCATGTTTCCTGAGGTCCGTGTTTCCTGATCCCCTTCTCTGAGCAATTTCCAGCCCAGCAGCATCTCTCAGATGCTTAGAAGCATCAGATCCTCCCCAAAGAGTTCTTCCTCAGTCTTTTCCCCATGTTTTGTGCAGTTGATTATGCCACCCAAGCTGAGACATTTGCCTTAGTCCTTGCTGAATTATGTTGGTTTTTTTTCTATGACTTCCCAGTTTGAGATCATGTGAATTCTCATCTTCATTCACAGTACTTGTGGCTCTCCAGCCTTCAAACTGTTTGCAGACAAAGTATTTTGCTTGTTGTGAAGTACTGCTGGTAAGTGGTTGTTTCCTGAAACAATACTAACAGAAGTCCTAGTCCAGCTGGCAAAAGCACAGCGTCCTAGTGTGCCAACATTTCTGTCTTCCCTAGAGAACTGTTGTCCTCCTAGTGTGTGCAGGCCTAGATGAGTGGAATCAAATCCTTCTGACCTTGCCAGGGGCTTGGCTCTGTGTTTGTTAGTGGTCTAACTGGAACTGCTGAGGGTTATTCTTTGCTTAAATAAGCCTATAAGCCAGTATAGGGCTGGCAAATAATTCGTGTGCTAGCAACTATATGTCTGGGTTTGGTGTATCTTCACTTTATTTTTTTTTACTGGTAATGTTAGGATTGATCCGTTTTGTTGAGCTGTGGAGGGCTTAGTTAGGTTATGTCATTTGACCTCCGAGCATTTCCTCAGAATAAAATAAGGTCTGTCAGCCTGTTTTTTGCTCGTGCCCTTCAAGGGGCTTTGCAGTCTCCAGTTCCAAGAGCCCTGACCCCATACGTGTCCCTCCTATGACTGCAGTTGTTAGGTTGCCAGCAGTCCTTAGGGTAATGTGTCTGTGTTGCTTCTGAAAACTCATCATTTAACTATGTTCCTCTGCTCTCCTGCTTGGTACCTTAGATATAATTTAGGGAAAACATGTCTTTTTCCTTCCTTGGCAGTATAGGGATGTTATCTTTAGGAAGTCACTTTCAATACATTGTCTGAGCAGAGACATGTTTCACAGATGATTACTCATTAAAATAATTTAGCGTTTAGTTTTAATGTTGGTATCATTATCAATCAATTAGAAGTAGTGAAAAATCCATGATGTACTTTAACTTGAAGCACGCTTTTAGGGAATTGTGCTCAATGAGAATTGAGATGGGCTCCTTAACTGTAAAACACGAAGGTGAGAAAATCAAACGGGCTTTAATTCCACACTCTTACTGTGCAGTTGTATGTCACTTGTAAGCTTTTGTTGTGTAACTTTTACATTTTTAAATGCCACGTTACTAATGAATATGACTCTTCATACTTTTAATTTGTAAGGAGCTGTCTTTTCTCAATAATGCCAGTGAAAACATTCAGAAGGAGCTCCTTCACCACTGTGGGCATTGTTCCCTGCCAGCAAAGAGTTCTTCCTCGGTCAGACTGCAATGAGCTCAGACAAGCGAAGAGTGCGGGGGACTAGGCACTCCCCCAGCTCTCTGCAAGGCAACACTGAGGGCAGGAAAAGAGATGATTTAGGTGTCTTCAATTAACACTGGACTGATGAGGCGCCTAGAAGAAAGCGAGTGACCATGACCTGGTTCTGTGCTTCATGAAAGAGGTGGATTTGTAAAGCAAAATACCTGAGCCTGATCTTTGATCATCATCAGTGGGGAGAGAAAAGGAATAAAACAAAACAAAACCTTGAGCTGAAGTATTCATTTAGACACTCTTAAAACATACAACTTTGTCTAATCTCACAATCATCTGGGAAAAGCGTAAGTATTAAATGAGGCAATAAAATAATAGAAAACGCTCCAAATAAATTCAGTTTCTTCATTTAAAATAATGATGTAAATTGCTTGTTTAAAAGAAGTATAAGAAAATATATCAAAATCTTCAAGTCATTAAAAATGTAAATACTGTCAAGGAAGTAATAATGCTGAGGTTCTATCAGTGGCTTAAAACGGGTTGGGTTGCAATATTTAGTGTTTTTTAGAGCCTTAGAGTAGTATTCATTTGCCCGAGTGCTTTAGTTATAGATGGCAGACCTTTTATAGTTTTTCTTGTGAATATGGGAATGGACAATCTCAACTGTCTTCTTGTACTTAGTCTTCAGAAGCAAAGTTTGTGATGCAGCATAGCCCAAATCAGTGCTTTTTGCCTGTCTTGCTTGCTTCTTTTGTTTTTCTGCATGATTGGAATAGAGACCCAGGTAAACGAGGCAGAATATACAGCACAGCATCCACAGTCAGTACATGGAATATCTCCAGACTGGTGCTGAGTCAAACCAAGCATCAGGTCTGGCCCTGGTCCTTCTGTCACTTACAGGTAGATGTCGATGGGTGGGCTCAGGGCGCCTCACTCAATTACAGATAGCATATAATTGCACAGATAAGCACATCCACCTTTTTTCTGAAGGTGGATGATGTATGTGGAAAAAAAATATATATTTGAATCTTGGAGCTGATATTCCTACATTCAGGAAGTAATTAGCATAGCAGCTGATAGGTTTTCCTGCAGCTGGATACAGGCTGCTGACCACAGATTTGGACATTGATGGCGTGATTAATGAATCCTGTCTGTCATCAAACTTTGGACAAGGTTAATAATGTTACAAAGAAAAATTATATGTTATAACGTAGTAATTCTGTTAGTAATTAGATGAGAATTAGGTTGTTAAACAGTTATTAAAAAACCGTAGCAATACCTGCCAGCCCTGCTAGCATCATATACAGGGAATCGGGCCACCAGCGCTGTAAGGAACAATTTGTGATCTCCTGCATTTATACCACCTCAATCTCAATTTAGTAACCTCACTTACTCAATTTAGTGCTGTAAAGAGCTTACTACAAACTCATATAGTGTTCTCTGGAGGCCTTTTTGGGTATGCCAGCCATACGAACTGCAGGCTCTGAGAACAAAGGGTTTCCTCCCTGCTCAGAGAAGGAGCTGCCTTCTTCACACTGCACGAAGTTCAACTAGGAGTGAGAATGCAAGAGAGAAAAATCTATAGGGCAGTTTAGCGGTAAATGCTGACTTGAAGCAGCATCAACGTTATCACTTAGAACTGAAGGATGGTCTCCAGAATATCTTCCATCCCGCTGTTATAAATTCACCTTAATGAACAGCAAACAAAAGGTTGGGAAGGATGGTTGTGACCGATTGCTGACAAAGTTGTGGTGTACTGCAGCTGGCAAGGCTCCTGCTGGCAGGGGACGTAACGCGTATTGCTACGGGTCATATAATGGTAAAAGAACACTTACTGCTTCTGTGGCAAGTGGATTGGTTGTTGTGTCCACCTCCAAACAGGTCTGGCTTTGTTTTACAAGTCAATGTATTTGCCCCTTGGTGTGCTGAAGTCAGAAGATGAGTTCAGATATGCAGAGCTCCAAGCAAAGATGGTAGCAATGTGGGCAGGAATTTACAAAATTACCTGTTGTGTGTGTATATATGAATAAATGACTGTGTATAAATGCACTTTTTTTTTTCCTTGCAAATGTGATTGTATTTTTCACGGGTCAGTGTTCCTAGAATGTTATTCTAAGATAACAAGCAATATATGATTGCCAGACACTGTATTTATATTTATTACCTGTGGTTTGATAAAAAATGTCTTTGTAAATACCATTTAGCTTTCTTAATGCTTGCTTAGTGCAATTTAGCTTTCTTAGTATGCTTGAGACGGGTGCAAGAAAGCCCACGTCAAAAGTTTTCCGGTTTGGAGCATGAGTTGCAGATCTTGTCTTAAGGAAAATGCCTCATCTGTTGCCTAAAATAGGAATTTGAGTATTTCCACAAGGAGCGTTCACTGCAGCCAGAATGGAAAGAAGGAAGGGAAGTATCCTGAGAAGAATGACCAGCAAGATGTCTGGAGTGTGGGAGAGACAGAAACACAAACTCTGGTACCTCTCAGTCTCATTTGGGGGATATCCCACTGGAAATAATTAATCATTCGCTGGGTCATGTATGTATATGGCAATTCAGACTCTAGCTTTTAGCCATTAGAGAACTCATTTAGGGTGTGGAAAGTTGAAATCCTAGTTGTGCTTAAGCTACCAGACTGTTAACTGTTTAAATATGGTGCTTTTGCAAAATTCTCAAGGCTTTCATCTTTCTTCCAGTGCATAATGGAAAGTATTTTCCAGCTCTTCATGAAATACAGTTCTTGTTTTCCTGCCAGCCACAACTGTAACTTCTGGCAAGAGTCACTTTGGACTCCAGTCAGTACCGCGATCGGGGAGAGAGAGAAGTGGCCTAAAGCTACTTCTGCCACCCACCTCCGGAGCCGCGTCAGGCACGCCGAGACCCAAGCCCTCTGTGTGGTGTACATGTGCTTCCCTTAATTGGGTTTGACAGGGGGCTGAGAGATACTGTGTTTTGATGGAAAAGATTTTCTTAGAGCAATGACATTTTTTTTTTCCAGTTAAAGGCATTCATAGGTGTCCTTCACATGTTTGCTTATATGTGTGTTTACCAGTACTTAATGCACACCCTGCAAATCCCGATATATTTATAGAGGCTGCATCTTATGAGCTGTTTGCAATAAGAGAATTCTATTTCTTTTTGCTTTCTCCAGGACTCCTTGCTCAGGCTCTGACACCATGGCTAACATGGAGCGTGTTTGTCCTGCGCAAGCACTGAAACAGCCAAGCATTAAGTTATCAGGAAAGTGATAGTAAGTGATGCAGGGAGTGGAGACTGGGACACACCAGGCAACCTTTAGAACAAAGTAAAACAAAACAAGCTTGCCTGGATCTCTTGTCAGTGGGAGGCCGCTGTGACCCTACAGCACTTAATTTGTTTAGTGTGTTGCTGCTGTTATGCTAATTAGGTGTTTCTGTAACCAAGAGACTGTCAGTTCCAAGTTTCAAAACTCCTTTCTTTTTCCTAAAACAAAGCAGAAAAGGCAGATGAAAGTTCCTTGAAAGCTACAGTTTTAGGTTGCCTGTGTCTTTCCATGCGCTTGGCTTTTATAGCTGCTACAAAGCTAGTTTTCTTGTTTTTACGGCAAACACTGTGATAGCACTAGGTCAGTCCCAGAAGCACAAAATCAACAGAACTGCATTAAATAATAAAATTTTTGACGCTTAAAAGAAATTGATGAGGAAGGGCCTCTGCTTGTGAGCTGTGGGCTCTAAAGACCCTTCAGAGAGGCGGAGGAACTGGGGCGATGATGGAGCCCACTGACTTACCAGACCTGTAGGGTAAGAGCTTAGGTTGATCAAGTCCTAAGCTGGTTCCTGGTGTCAGCCTGACTTTCAGCATCGGGTGAGATACCAGATATGATTTGCCGTAAAAGCAGAAACATGTCTGTTCAAAGAGCAGGATGATACTTGTGTGTGTGTGTATATATATATAACAGCCTTGGCACGCCGCCTTGATTGCCAGTTGAAAATTGTGAGCATTCTATGTGCATAGGAATTGTCATTTTTAACTTAATTTTCAGTTTTAACAGGTAAACTATTCAGAGAAATTGCTATAATCTATGTGATCCGCCCTTAGCAATTTGGTTTCTAGAGAACAAATAATTTGCTCTACTCAGAAGTAATTTCAAGATATACAGTGACTGTCAAGCTTGTCCTAAACAGCTTCTGTCTCCTTGGCAAAACATTATTTGTTCAGTCCAAAGACCAGGGTGTAGAATGCTTTGGTCTTATTACAGTTTTTTTTCCCCCAGTGATTCTTTTGTATCGGGGTCATTTCTCATTTGTTGTTTTGGTGTTCTGTTGGTGAGCTTTCTGCATCACACTTAAACTGGCAGGCACGTATCCCTCCGGTGTTTGGAGGTTTTATTGTATTAGTCTTCTAAAATGGAATTACTTTCAAACTCCTCTCTGACTCAGTGTGGGGAGAATTGGGCCAGTTTGCATTCAGAATTCCGAACGATAGTTGTTGGCAGTAAATCCTCGTGACTGGTTAGACTGTTCTAGGCAGCATGCCTTCTTGCAGACATCAAACCCAGGTACAGGCTGAATTTGCCTTTATTTTTACATGGTGAAAATTTCCAGTTTGGATCCGTGAGTCTGTGTTTCGGGACTGTTGATGTTACACTTGGTGTTTGTGAGGGAAGATGCTAATCTACACTTTTAATTAGATGTGTAATGCTGTAGTGGTGCTTATCTGGAGCCATGGAATTGTTTCAGCGTTTTACCCCCCAAGCATAGTTTCTGTCTGTTTTCTGAATCTTACTGTTGTCTCCTCTCGCGCTGTGCGGTGTCTTACACCGCTTCCTCCCAATCCAGAAGCAGTTTTGGTAGCTTCGTATCCAATCGGGCTTTGTAAGAACAGCCTTGAAGCTGGTGAATCTCCATTTCTGTGAAGGACTTGGCCATGAGAAGAATTCTCTCCATAAACCGTGTTGGCAGCCACCAGTTGCCCTACCTAGTGGGGGCAAGCGTGAGGCGAAAATGAAGCCAAGTAAGACTGCAGTGGTGGTAATTACCTAGGTGCTTGTTTAACCATGCAGCAAGTAATGAAGTCAGGGACTGTAATGTCACATCAACTACGTTACCTCATTTTCGTCTCTTGCAGACATGGGGAGGTTAAAAATAATGAGCCTGTCTGCCTTTCCCGATATCCCTGAGCACGTTGAATCGCAAGCACCTTCTTTCTAAAACAAATTTATTTCTTGCTGCCTCCTTCCCAACAAAGACTTGCCTGTGATGAATACCAGACTTCACAGCATATTTGTCAAAGCGCTGCACCTGCGAGGGTTCCAGCACAAGATAAATTTTGGCAGGCCCAGGGAGTAGAGGGAGGTACTAGGTGAGGAATAAATCTTTGTGTGTTATGCCAGACTGCGAATGAGCGTTCTTCTCCTAAGAATCGCCTCTCTGACAAGTTATGATAAATTACACTCTTTGTTGACACCTTCATCGTGTTATTTATGGCTCATTAATTGAACCGAAAAGGAGACTTGTAGCGCAGCAGGGGTATTGTACGATGCTTTTCCAGTAGGCTGGAACTCAAACCAAAGAACAAAACAGGGGAAGAAAGAGGTAAAGTAATATATGCATGTGTGTACCCTTCACTGAAATGGACTAGCTGTTGTGAGATACCAGAATTGTAGCAAGTGCTCTCAGTCCTCATGGAAGTATTCATTTCAGTCCTCCTGGATGTCTCAGTAGGGTCTGTATGTTTGTCTCAAGCTTTTGTCTCTGATTGTTAGACATGCACAATGCGGTGCGTTGCTGAAGCATGGGATTATCAAGCTTTTATAAAGGCAGATGCCTTTCTGGACTTGACCATCCTTCACTTCCCTAACAACAGTCTTCCCTGCCCTTTCGTGGTGCCCTGTTGCCTAGAGCGAGATTCCGACGTGATAGTGGGCGAGAAGGAAGGATGCTGATGTGACACTGAAGAAATACTACATTTCCATACCGACACAAAATATATGCCTAAATCAGAGATGTCCTCATTTGAGGGAACCTTTCTGGAGCCTAGCACTCTGTCACTGCCAAAGGCTATGTCTTTTGACCAAACGTCCTGTAGCAATAGTATAGGGGACCATTTTCTCTGAGAAGTGGTGTAAATGGGAAAGGGAGGGGTACAGGATCTGAGCGGGTGGCTGTCTACACTTGTTATGCTAGAGGTGTCTGCAGGAAATGTAGCTGAAAGTCATTGTGGGGGATGATAAAAGAAAGAACAAGGGGCTGGAGAGCAAGTCTTACGAGGAGCGGCTGAGAGAGCTGGGGTTGTTTAGCCTGGAGGAGAGGAGGCTGAGGGGAGACCTCATTGCTCTCTACAACTGCCTGAGGGGAGGTTGTGGAGAGGAGGGAGCTGGGCTCTTCTCCCAAGGGACAGGGGACAGGACGAGAGGGAATGGCCTCAAGCTCCACCGGGGGGGGGGGGCGGTTCAGGCTCGACATAAGGAAAACTTTCTTCACTGAAAGGGTCGTTGGGCACTGGAACAGGCTGCCCAGGGAGGTGGTTGACTCGCCTTCCCTGGAGGTGTTTAAGGTGCGGGTGGATGAGATACTGAGGGGCATGGTTTAGAGATTGGTGGGAATGGTTTGACCCAATGATCTGGTGGGTCTCTTCGAACCTGGTGATTGTATGATTCTGTTAAATCTTCTTTGATGGATAAATAGTGAGGCAAGCAGGCTTGCTTCTATGAATTGTGGATTCGATGCTGAGCTGTTTAAAATCTGAAATTGTTCTAACAGGCTATGTCCTAAAAGGAAGTTATGTGAACTGACTCCTGACAGTGTTTATCGTGCGTGAGTGTTTTGAGATGGGAGGACCTGCAAAACCTGGCCAAGAAAGGAGCGTGTTTTCCTATCAAAGGATTGTGAGAGAACAGCTCAGCTTCTTGCTGGAAAATAGTGTCTGAAAGTCTCAAGTTTCCATAGCAGTATGAGCAGCGTTACTCACACACTGACTGTTTGGGCTCCTCTTTTCCAAAGGAGATAGACCATTTCTGTGGTGGCAAGCTGAGGAGTTTCTTAAACCAGCCAAGGAGTGACAGGTATCGTCTAGAAGAGGGAGTCGTTGGCCTAAGTGTCAAAAGATCCGAGTTCTGCTCAGACATAGCTGCTTAATCAGCTTTGTAGGCACAATCAAACTTCTTGAACTTTATGGCTTTGGTGTGTGTCTTTTTTCAGGTGTGAAATAAAGCTTTACTTTGCCCTTAGCTAGAGTCTGAGCAAGTGGTTCTGCAGGGACAAAATTTAATCAGGTTACACTGACCATGAAAATGAATTCTTCGTCTGACAGCTTTCCAGCCTTCCAAGTGAAATACAGGTCCAGTTCCTTTATGTTCCCCTTTAAGGATTTTCTGGGTACAAGGACAACCTCTCCTGTGTGTCATCCTGTCAGTGGGGAAGACACCGTATTCTGATGAACTCTTGGTGGGTGATGCACGGTTCCTGTGTATGCAGCTCACTCTCTCGCTGCTGCTCGTTGGAAGCCTGCTTATGTCCCTAAAGTGAAAAGTGGTCTTTGGCACCAAAACTGTGACAGCAGTCTCTGTCACTTCTTTTTTTAACTGCTGTGCTTGGTCATTCAGTTTTAAGATGCAGACTGAATGACACTCGGAAACCCGCTTTGAATCCAAACTCTTGTTTGGCTGGCGTTGGCCCAGGGAAAAAGAGAAGGTGCCTGTCAGCTGCCCTGGACAGGGACTGTTCTGCACCCCCGGCTGCTGTGGTTGGAAGGCTTTGCCGTAACACACCGACGGGTGCTGTACCTCTGCGCGATGGATGGGCTGGGACTCGCTGAAGCAGCAGCGTGAGTCCTCACTGCTTCTTCAGTCTTCCCTGGCTGTTAGTTCTCTGGGATTTTTGACTAAGTGCATTTAACAAATTTTGGCTCGCTGGCTGCAGCCACTGGTGTACGTTTACAGCACCTCATGGTGACTGTGGTAGAATAGCTGGACCTGAGGAGGAGCTGGAGCGAAATAATTCTAGCTTATTGCTGCATTCAAGTTCATCTATGCCAGCTTTTTTTTCATTGTTGATGGGACTGAAAGTTTATACATGGTACCTTCTCTCTGTCCCTGGCAGGCATAATCTGAAATTACTTTTTTGTTGTTGTTGATCATAAATTTCCTTCTTCAGCCTCTGCCTTGAGATAGTTAAAGATTTTCCCACTTTTATTTTTTTATTGATCATGTTATTGGGACATTGGAATTGATACTCTGTGTATTTGCATGTGCTCGTTGCTTCATTTCCAGATGTTGATACAAAGGCTTAACCATCACGGTGTGCGAAGATGGCTCCGTCTCTTGGGCCTCAAATACTTGTAACCGTGTGAGTAGGCTCCCCTGAATTCATCCTATGAAATGAGACTGTGAACTGAGGAGAACTTGGTAAAAACAGTTTACTGGATTTATGTAGCCTATCAGGCTTTCAATTCCTGGCCCACTTACAAATCAATGAGGCAGATGCAGCTAGCGATGTATTAATGATCTCAGCTATCGAAGCTGCGTTGCACGGGCTTGCGCAGCTACAACTCTTTTCTAGCGACTGTGGCACAAGTAGAAACCATGCGTTCTGTAGGATTGAATATACCAGAAAGAAGGGTGGTGACATTGGTGTCTGTCTTCAGCTAGAGCAATTAGGGTTTAAAATAAAAATATAGATATTTTTCTATCTACTACCGTTATTCGATAGAGGGGTAACATTTGAAAAATTGTTTCATCCTTGATAACAACTAGGAGGACGCAGAACCAGCAACTGTAATCGGCTCATGGGAGTTAAGTGCCACCCACACCAAAAAATGTTGGCTGCAGTCTCTGGCTTTCTGCACTTCTGTTCTTGGTCGATTACAAAGCTGAAGGGGGAGGGAAAAACAACCTACAAGTCAGTCTTACATAATATTTTGTTTTGCAAGGGTTCTACTAATCATGTCAATACTCAGCCTCTAGTTTTTGGTAATTACATTGGAAATGCCCAGTTTGTACATAGTAATTCCAACTATAATTACCATGAAATTATATAACTACAAATTACCCTGTCATGTGGATAGCCTAAATAAGCATGTACAGTACCTGCTCTGTGATAACAAATTAGAATTACATGGTTGGTTAACTAGCGGTAATATGAGATTTCTGAAGTGGCCAACCAAGCTGGCTAGTTATATGGGGAGAAAGTGTGTGTGTTGCGAGGGGATCCTGATGCTTGGTTTATATTTTCAAATAATAGGTTGTCTCTTTCCTGATACTTCCTTATAGGGAGGAAAAGAAAAAAAAAAAGCCTTTCTGACTTGGGTTTTTTAATGGACCTTTATATTGTATTGAATCATTTGGTCGGTCGCTGCCAGCTGCTGTGTTTGTTCACCTGGCTGCCTGTTCCGCTTGTGGGACACTGCCTCTTTGTTCCATTTTTTTATTTAATGATTTTTAAACATTTACGTGAGAAAAAATGTTTACATTAGAAAAATATCACTTGGATCTTTTTTGTCAGAGAGCATTTTTTTCTATTTGTAGCAAAAAAAAATTGATGGAGAAAGGGAGCTGGAGAGACTATATACCTTTTTCTTTCGTTAGCTCATATTTGAGGAAGGGAAGAGTCACGTCTGAAAGTCATATACATCACAAACCAAGCCTTTCACTGTGTCAGAATCTTCTTTTAAAACACCTGGACTGTAATTCTTTCTTACAGACAAAATAGAAATAATATTGATCCTTCTTCCGTGCGCTTCATCTCTGATGTGACAAGGTGAGTAAGAAAGGCACACGCGAAGACCAGCAGTGGTGATGTTGGGTCATTTGAAATGTAGCTAGGCTGTTCCGATGTCTGGAGGAAGGCTGGTGTTGCTGATGGTCTTCCTCTACCACAAGAGCAGGGATGCAGCCTTGAAAAACACGAAGCAGGTGGCGCGTAGTTTCCTACTACAGGAGAGACGGTGCGTGTTTTGTTGTCGTAGCCAGAAACAGAGGCGCTACTGAAAATAGCTCCTGCATCTCAAGAGACAAGGTGTGGAGGAGGGAGGTGAGAGAACAAAGCCTCCAGATGAGAGTGGAACTCTCCGGTGGGGGAGGTTGGGTGGAAAATCTCCATCCTCGCTTTGAATTGTGGCTGCACGTGGGTGGTTGTTGTCCCTCGTTCCCACCAGGTGGCAGCAGGAAGGAGTCGTATGGTAGGAGCTGGAGGAATGAATTGCTGCCATTAGAACATCTTCAATGTGGCTTTTATTGACTGCCTGGACCTTTTTTTTTTTAATTATTTAAACAGTGTGTGAGAAGGCTTAATCCATCCTTCTAATACTCATTTCATTTTTATTTCCGTGGTTTTCATCTCAGAGTATTTAGTAGCCTGACCACTGCAAAGACACTCAGGAGCTAAAGTTCTTTATTGAAGATTTGAACCTTCTCCTCTTCCAGTAGTGATTGAATCTTAATGCAAAAGCCTTCACGACCCTTCCTTTCGTTTGCAAGAGTCGTCACAGCAAAACGTGTAATAGAATAGTATCTTTTTTTCCTTTTTGCCCTAAGCCATAGGACTTGCAACAGTTGAGATTTCTTCAGTTGACTTTAATTTTCAGGCTTGATTTGTGGTTTCTTTGGCCTCCCCTTGAATAAACTGGGTAGTTACCTACGTGAAAGGGGGAAATTATCAGAGGTCTACAGCCTCAGTTCTTTGTTCTTATCTAAGTGTTTCTTCTGTTCGTTACAGACTGCCTTCCTGATCTGGTGTTCCCTTTTCTGAGGGATACATACTTACGGAAGGAAGCAGCTCCAGTTAAAGTTTGCCCTCTTTACATTCAATTGCAGCTCCAAATGCACGGCGTCAATTGACAGTCATTTATTTCTGACAGCCTCATTTGTTAGTCAGTAGCAGCAACGGACCAAAACTGCTCGTAACAGGGTTAACTGGTATCCCCGCAGATTAGTAGTGGGCCCCAGACTGGTCTTTGGAAATGGTTATCTTTGCTGTTTGATTCCAGGGTTTGATAGAGGTTCATTTGAGTTATTGTTTCAATTATTTATGCACTGTTCTTTTTGTTTCAAGCAGATGTGAATTGCGCTCTAAGCAAACATATGTCTGTGTGTAAGAGAGTGACACAGGAATCCTTAGCTTGGAAATTATCCTGTTATTTTTTTCCTGTTTCTTGTCTACCTTTTGCTTTTCTGTTGTCGAGGTCCACCATGTATTTTTTTTTTCTGTCTTTCAATTAAATACTGTGCAAACCACTTTGAAGTCTTCAAAGATTTGTGCTGGGAATACATTTTAAACAAATATCCTTTAAGGTGTGAATAAACATTATGATCGGATATATTCCAGATTTCACAAGGACTCTGTCTAGCGTGCAGTGTTTAAAGCCACTAATAATTATAATGAAAATTATTGTTCTCGTTCTCCTTTTTCTCTTTCTTTGTGTCATCTCTAAAGAATCCCGTCTTTCAGAAGGTGCTGACTGGGAACTTGTTTGCAGAGCAGCTTCTCATGACTTGTTTGGTAATTGGAACATCTCATAAAGCTGCTGTGAGAGTTTGTGGTAATTTTGGTTGCAGTAAATTAAGATAATTCAACGATGAGCCTGGTTTGTTATAGCTGAGTAGGTGTTTAAACTCTCGATCAGGTCAAGGATTGAATTTAGGCTGTTTCAACTTCAAAAAAAAAAGCATGATCATTTAGATTATTTAAGTTTTCAGAAAAATGTTGATGTATGAACAGGGAACCTGGTAAATGGGAACAGAAGCAGAACAACGCTACTTCAGCACAGTTACAGTTGGTGTGTATGAGAGGACTGATTCTGTCCAGCCTTCTGTGGAATGGGGTGGGTTTTTTTCCTATACAAGTATTTATGTTCTTTGATGATTTTGCACTGTATACCGTGCCATAACCGTGAATCACTCCATTTTCGTGCTGGATGAGGTAACTATGAACAGCAAGCAACTGGCATTCTTTATTCTTATTGGCAAATCGGGGCAGAATCTGAAGATTAATGTCTGATAGAATTCTTGTGAAGAGCTTGAAAAACAGTGAAATACTTGTAACCATCACAGGAAGAGTAAAGGGTGTCTGGTAATACTCACCTTATTTCTGCAGTACTGGTACTTCTCGTGCTCTTCATGTTCTGCTCTCTCAGACCGACAACAACCCTCTGTGTTTGCTGTTCTAACAGTTAAAATTTTCTGGTTGTCTTTGTACCTCTATCGCTTTGATATTCCACTGTGTTTTCAAAGGCAAGTGAAAGAGTTAAGGATGCCTACAAGTACCAGTCCCCTGCTATTGCTTCAGCATAGTTTATATACCTGTGGTGTGAAGGCTCGCGTGGCTGGGTTCATAGCCTCCATGGATAATAAGTGATGCTTTTCCCAGTTGAGAAGCTTTATGAATGCGCTCGAGAGTATATTATCTTGTTGTTTTAGGACTCGCTAGTGATTTGGGTAAATCCAAGGATTTTATTGAGATTCTTCTTGACAAGAGATAAGGATTCATATAAGTTCTGTTGAACTCCTTGAAATTATTTGGAGTTCTTAGCTTCTTAAAACATGATTTTGCTTTGAATTTGTCTGCGTTCTGTTCTGTGTTCTTTTCTAATCCCCGTTCTTTTTGTGCACACGATTCCATCTGCTGATTGCTGCTTGCAACCAGATCTAACTACAAGTGCCAGTACCCTGAACTAGCTAAAGAAATCTTCTATTCTGACAAGAAACTAGACCACTTTTCAAAGAGTGCACGCCCTACGTCATCCGAGCTAGTGAGAAAAAGTCAGAGTGGTCTCAGCTTTCTCTAACACCATGAGAGGAAGTCCTAGCGTGACAAAAGGCTTGGCAGCTCCTGAAGAGAGAGACAAGAACCTGAGGGAGTTTTCTGAGGTGACTGCTGTACCTGCTTCAAGGTAACTCTGTGCTTAGGGATCGATACTGATCGTCTGAGTTAAGTTTGTAATCAAAATGTGCTTTAGAGAGGCTGGAAACCCAATAGCTGCCTACTGATGAGAACAGGATTGTACGCACAAAGCTTGCTTGTGCTTCCCTAATTCACTATGTATCACAAGATGTTTCAATTAAAAAAAAAAAATGGGACAGTGGGTTTTTCACTTGAAAGTCTGTATTAGGGAAGACATAATTATTAATGCTTCAGAAGATTATTTATCAGATGTTTTGGAATGTATGCTAACTTTGGATATTTTTCTGATTCATCACTGAGTTCATAATTCTACAGACTTGGAATCAGCTTATGACCTGCATGAAGGAGAATTCTCTGTTGATTTCATGTTTCCAAGATGGTTTTAGAATAACCAAGGAATTGTCGCTGTTTCAAGGAATGCTAATGAGTCTTTTACAGTTCAGATAAGTCAACCAACCAGATGCCTTTAGGGCTGTGTGTTGTCTTGGCAAGTGTGCGAGATGAGTTTTTTAAATATTATGGTATTTTGAAGTATCATCTCAAGGATTCATGCGCTTCAGAACATCTCTAATTTCTGAATCTGAATTTAGGGAACTGATATGGTTCCTCAATGAAGTGTTTTGTTGGCAGCAATTTTAAAGAGAATTTCTAACTGGGTAAAATCTATGTTGTCAACATCTTTAACCAGTCATGTAAGCATTTTAAGTTGATTTCCCTTAGGAACGACTGAAGAAAAACACATCTGAGTGTGGAGTAGCACATAGCACTTCAAATGCACTATGTGAATGGCAGTAGCTGGGGAATGTGCATTGCTTCTCGTGGGGTCCCTTTGAGCCTTGGCATTCAGCTTTGCAATTGGAACAAAACTATAATGTAGTGGTTGAGTTTTGCATTCTTGTTGATTACTCTTGAGTAGAAAAGGATTCTTATAACTCATCAGCTTAGAATTTACTAGTTCAGTTTATTGCATCTATTGGAAAATTCTCAGGAAGGTTGAGGATTACAGCTGTAGTGTTTACTCTGCATAAAGAACTAGCCTGTAACTGTACATATTGACTATAGGTTTTTTCAAAAGTTCAGTTGATTTATTAATGAATAATACATCATAAAGTGTTTTATAAAAGGTGATCTATAAATAGAATAGCTCATGCAAAATCTTTACGATCTTTATTAGAATAAATGCTTAGGTGGTAGTACAAAGAATTCTTTAAAATATGCAGATTAAGGCAGTAGCTTGTGCATATTCTTCAGACTTCTGATTTTTCTTTTCCCATAGATGTTCAAGCGTATGGATTGGTGGAACAGCCAAGATCCTAAAGAAATGTCTGTTCCATTTTAGGGATTCCTTAAAAATACTGCAAATGCCAGTGCTTCTGGTAGGTGTATGTAGATTTTGCATGTATGGTCTGTCAAACGGGAGGATTAGGTTTGTGAGGTGTGATGTGTTTCTGATGCTATCATACCAGAGGAAGAGCAACACTATTGACTATTGCTGGACATGTTATGTTGCTGACAGCCTCTTGTCAGTCAGTAGCTAGTTGAACTCGTCTTCCCAAGGTCTCCAGAAGCAGATTTTTTTTTAAGGAAGAACATCTGTGTTTCATGTTCATAGAAGCTGTTGAAAAACAGAAGCCCCAAGGTCTAAAGTTCTGAATTTGGTTCTTTTAACCACACTTTGGTATTGTACATATAGGTATTTGCAGCAGAACTATTTCCATGTGCTAAAAGAATATCTTTTATATAAAATTCATCTATTCCAGAATTGCTAAGCAAGCCAACTCATCGCCAGTGCTGACCTCAGCAACCTGTTCATGAGCAACCCTTAGATTTTCTTTTAATAACCAAAAGAAGTAGCAAGAGGTTACTTCTGTTAAGTTGATTATGTTGATAAGTTACTTACATTGAGCTCTGCATTTGAAAGGTTCTGCATTGCAGTCTGGAGTCTCGAGCGCTCTGAGGTGTTAATAATAAAAGGAGATCGTATAAGATGCTTAGGGCAAAAACCCAGTATAAACCTAATATTCAAACCATGAATTCAGTCAGGCAAACCTGTTGGACACAAGTGTTTGCTTGATTTGGTGAATCAGGGTATGGTAGTATCTACAAGTTTATTTTTTATGAGTAGCTGAAGAGTGGTACAAAACCAAGTGGACACCACAAGTAGTGGTGCAGCTGCTTTATACTGTTTGCTGCTTTCCAAGTAACTAGGACAGTGCAGCAGTGCCCTGGCAGGGTGGCTGCTTGCACCGGTTAGAGCCTTTCCGGAGCCTTAGGCCATGCAAGATGAGCTTTCCCTTCCTACATAAGAAATGCCACTTGTGCGATGAGAAGGCAGCTTCAATTCCGTGAACAGCCACCTCTTTTTTTTTTCCTTATTGGCACACTTGCAACCTGGCACCAAAACCATTGTTTGCTATTAGATTATACAAGCTATTCATTACTAGTTGGGGTGGTATATGATTTGCCAACCTAACGCTTTGCTATCTTTGGTTCTGGAAAGGATTTGCTGTTGTGAAAAGAAAACGGAGGGCTGGGAACTGTTTGGACAGTATTTGAAAAGCATCAGCGTTGGCAAATAAGGGCATCCATTCATAAGCTAAACTTGGAAGTGGTTTTCTGTCTTGGTATTGATTAGTGCTAAGGGCATACAATCCGAAGAAGCTTTGTAAATTCCAGTCAGAAAAGGATTTGGGCAAAGCATGCTTGTTGTTCTAGTCCAGGAGGTGAGTGTGAAGATGCTGGCAGGTACCGCTGGTCCATTCTCTGTCTACAGAGAAAGTCCTGTAGTGTTTCTAATGCTTATCGATTGCGGTTATTTACGTCACGGTAGCTCAGAGTGAGACAGATGCTGCACTGCTAGTGATGTAAGCTCAAGTGACAAGTCAAAATAAAAGACTTGTCCGAATTACTTTAAGACAATGAAGATGATGGCTCTTCATTGACAGCATGTTAAATATTAATTTCTCCAACTATGAGTTTGAAAGGCTTTGACATGTGTCAAGACTCTGACTATTTAAAACAAATCTTCCACAAAAATTTTTTATAGACTGAAAGAGCAAATGTTGACTTGTGTGACGAGCAATGACTCTAGTCTGTATTTAAAGGAAAAAAAAAAAAGAAGAAATCTAACTCTCCATGTATTCCCTAGACACAAAGTGTACTTTTATTTCTAAATGCGTAGCTAGCTCAAAGCTTGTTAATTCCTTTTCATTCATTAGGCAAATGTTCCTAAAGGTACTGTCCTAGCCAATAACAGGACTAGTGAAATGGGAAGGGAACCAGTTTGCTGATTTAAGAGTTGCTACGTGCTGCATTTGCTGTGAAAAGTAGAGCTGTATAAAAACAAAAGGGAAGAAATAGAATCTGTGCTTCTGGAGAAAGCAGCGCTATTCAGATAACCCTTCTGAGAGGACGAAAGGGTATTTTTTAAGGTCTTCAGATACTAAACCCCTTTTACTGCTGTTGAGAGAAATCACTCTGACAGAGGATTTAGCTTCTGCTAATCCTTAAGGGACTTGTTTTGACAGAGTCTTTAGAGAAGATTTTCTCAGTAACTTCTGATTTGTTATAAAAGAGCAATTACTGATTTGTCCTTAAGCACCTTCTTGATGCATGTTTGTTAATGAAGTTCATGTATGTACAGGAATGAAGAAGAAAAGCCAGTCGAAATTTTTTGCTGTGAAAAAGCAGGAAGATTTGGATTTTCCTGGATCTCCAGTTCTCTTTCTAGCCCACAGGGTACACGGAGTCTGGATTTCATTTATTGTGTTATGTGGCCTGCTCAGCAGCTTGTGGAAACAGATCCTGCGTTCTTTTTACAGTGGATTATGTGTTTTTGTTGCCCTTTGAAAGCATGAAGACATTTCTTTCTGTTCAGAGTAACACACACTATTAGACTTCCATCCATTTTTATAATAATTCGCACAGATGACCAGTCCTGGTTTTGGGGTGGTTATGCTACTTAAGGGGAATATACCAGCTTTCTTGAAATACCTTTGTGTTGCATGTTGCTTGTTCCTTTTTTTATGAAGAACTCAAATATTCAACTGTATGTCTCCTTTCAAATCAAAGATAGTGGTGAGAATCCACAGAGAATAGCCTGGCTCCGTCGATTTTCCCAGTTCCTATTTCAGGGGCTCTGTGGCTGTGCACGCGTGTTCAGCTTACAGAATAATCCAGGGAACTAGGGCTGCAGTACCAAGGCTGACTGGGCCTCCTAAAAAGGTGTCGTGCTGTTTAGCTAAAAAGATATTGGATCACATTCACATGACTTCCCATCTTTCTCCTGCCAAACTGTCTCGTCCCTGATCTGGGGGAACTGTTGATGTAGTTGACACTGCGGTTAATTCATCTGTTGGCTGCGCTTCAGGAATCAAGTGTGGCTGTTAACCAGGGTTAGTATTAATAGAGGGGTTTTTTTTTCCTTCCAATCTGAATAGAAATAAAAAATATAGAGCACAGTTGACTGGAATTAAGATTACATTTTGAAGGCAAATCTGGCCTCTAGACCTCTTTAATTTGCTACAACCACTTGTTTCTAAATGTTTTCCTTCATACTAATGAACGTACTTAGTGTAATTCAACACGTTTGTGCTTGCTGCACAGATTATCCAAACCATTTCAGTGGCAAATCGCGCTGCCTTCTATCAAATGCAGTAATGGCACGTTTGTATCCCGGAGCATAGTGTAATTGCTGAAATAGCAGAGACGTGCGTATCCCTCTAGTCAAGTTCTTCTAAAATTTAAGAAAAAAATACCCAGTTTGTGGGCAGTTTGGAATGACCGCACTTAAATATCCCAAATCTCACTCACACCTTGGGCTTCTCAGTGACACAACAGATGATCACTGTAACAAATACCGTCCTGTTTGAATTGCAGGTCTGGACAGCAGGTAGTTCTGTTTGTTTTGGCTAAGAATGTGGGTTACATTTGCAACGCAATATAGTAATGTATTTAAAATGAAGGATAATTTCAGTGATAAAGACTTGCTGGCATAGCCATCTAACACTAAAGAGCCAATAAAGAAATTATCCAATTCTTTGTTACTATTATTGTTATTTGCCTCGACTTTCTGTTTTTTGAGAAACAGTATTTTCTGTTACTTAGAGTTACAAAGCTTACAAGAAACAGCTTGGAGAGCGCATTCTGATGAAGCTGCCTAGAAATCTCTTGAGGAAATGAGCTTCTGGTAAAATACCAGGTATTTCTGACTTCTGGCAGTTCTGGAAATGTTCTGAAAAAAGCTGTTCCCAAACTAGGATGGGAAGTCACTGTGGTGGAGCTGGAACGTAGATATGCAAATCCCCACTTTTGAGTAAGGAGTGAAAAAGTAACTATGATGGAAACTAGCATTTTAGAATCTTCAGGAAGGAGTCTCTAAAGTAAAGCATTTAATGTATCATGTAGATCCAGCCTTCAGGTATTATGGACTTTGCATTGTGAAGTGAATAATAGCTACAGCTTGCTGGGGCATCAGTTCAGTGCAGGTCGTGTATTTAGAGCACTTTGCACTTGAGAGCTGAACTCAAATGCTTAGCAGAAGAGTTCCTGAAATCTACTTGAGTGGCCTTGAACAATATTGAATCAAAACATAGAACTCTTACTTTCAAGAAACTTGTTTATCCTACAAGAGCTCTGTGCTTCTGAAAATAGAATGGAGCCAAAACTGTCAAGCTGTTTATTGAATTGCCAGACACCCCACATTATTCCATCCCCATGAGTTACGGCTCCAGGGAGCGTCGTTAGAAGGACAGTCAGTATTCCACCATCTATGTTTTCTGGAAAAGTAATTGAACGCATACAGCTACTTTCATAGGTAAATTATTATAAATTCTACCCATGGAAAGTGTTCTTGAGTAATTAGCCAAAGTAACAAGTTTGAACAAACAAGTAATGATGTATTGCAGATGGGGTATGGTTTTTCTTACTGTTACACAAGAATATGTTTTGCAGTATGGATAAATTCTGGTATCTTCCTTCTGCAAACCGTGTGCTGCAGTCACTGGCATCCCTGACGTGGTATAAATACATAAAAGGGATGCGTGTGCCATGACTGGGGAGAGAGGATTACAGGGTTCTAGTGAGTATGACGTTAAGTGGTGCTCCAAGCAGCATGTTCTGTGCTGTGTTAAAAAAAGTTTTTGTTTACATATCTGGAGTCGTGTTCTCCAAGGCATACAGTGACCAGGTTCCAGCCAAAGACATTTAAAAATATATTGATTAGCTCTACCTTATGGTATTGGTGAAACGCGCCAGTGCAGCGCTATGAGGAGGAGCCGGGTAGCTGGAATGTGTGTGCATTTGGGCTTTTCAGGCAAAGACTGTTCCTCTTTTAATAGACATTTTTTGTTTAAATTGTTTCATGAGCGCTGCTGATCTGAACGCGTTCTTTCCAAACCTGTGTGTTCCTAGAGTGGGTCTGCGTAACTCATCTTTAAAATAATTAAATAGCAGTGATGCCAGTGGGGACGATTCGCTTGAATAATCCAGGTACTAATAACTGGGCTTGAGAGAAGGAAAGATTATGCATGAGGCTTGTGTAGTAGATAATTTGTTTATGTGCATATGGTGCAATAAATTGAACAGCTCAAAGGCAACGAAATTCTTTGGGAACTTGTTCTATTTTTGATGGGTTTGCTCCCCCCATTTGATTATAATTACTGTCGTTAGTGAGTTACCTGCCCAGAGTCAAACCGAAGGAGAGCTTGCTGCTGTTGTCATTTGTAAAGCAGAGTTCTGATCCTGCATTTGGCTGTGTCTAGACAGACTGCTTCAATCCTTCTGAGCCCCCCAGTCTTCTGCCTGAGAGAAACTGCAGCGGGCAGTCTTGGTGCTTTTAAAACGTGCTATTCCAAAAGGCTGAATTTCATGAAATGGTAATAAAACTTGGCCTACTTAAGTTAAAGGCGTATCTCCTATCTCCTTTCTCTTCTTTAAGCAGACACCTGCTGTCTGGACGTATGGTGAATATAAAACTGTTACAAAGCTCAAATGGAACTTCACCCTTGCTTGGTCTTTCTTACCTGTGGCTGAGGCAACAGCGGCTGTTGTAGGGGGTGACCCAGTCATCAGCGGGTTTAATACAGTTACATGAGTGTTTCATATGGATGGTGACAAGTATCTAGCTAAAATTAGTTTGCTTTGTTAAAACAAGAGCTCCACAGGCTGTCGATAGAGAACGTTGTATACCACTCATTAAGTAAAATTTATCTCAGGATGGTTACTTCATCTGGAAAATTAGTCCCAGCAAGACAATGCAACGTACTGTTACACTGCTTGGCTCCTGAAGAGGACAACGTAAAGTAAATGCCAAAGGACATCTCATCGTTGTGAAGCTGTGGGCTGCTGATTCTGGGCTGGCTGGTTTTCTCACTGCAAGCAGTAAGGAGATGAGCCATCAGAAGTCTTACTCAGTTGTAATGTGGAGTGATTAAATATTTCCTGCCGCTCCGTAGTTTCCTGGCTAAATAAGTATGCTGGGCTCAGTTCTTATTTCTTCTCAACTAGCCATACATCCATTTCCACCTTCCTGGAACCTTTTACAGGTCCAGGGACAAATAAATCACTTCTAGCATATTCCCAGGACAGTCTCAACTAAAAAAAGGATATCAACATGAAGGACAATTGCGGTGTTGAGCTGTCATCCGGTCCCCACAGGTACCATGAAAAATTACGGCCAATAAAATAACATTTTTCAAAATGTGACACTACCCTTAAATTTATCTTCTGCAATAAATGGGTTCTAGAGAAAATTTCTGTCTGCTAGAGTACAAACTATTCTTCAAGAGCTCAATAATAAATTATAGATGAATTGTATTATTAATTTGTAATAGAGTAAATGTTCTGCTTCAACAGTCACTTTCAGGAGCTCAGACAGTAACTTTTTCTGCTTTGTTATCATCATAAAGATATTTCTCATAATAAAAAAAAAAAAAAGAAAAAAAAAGAGAGAAGTAAAAAAGTTTAGGATTGAGCTAAAGCCAGCCAAAGCCTTGAAATCCGGTTTTAAGAGAGATCTAATGTCTTAATTCAGGCTGGTTACGCTTTAGTGAGTAGCCAGTGCATGCAAATCTCCCATTGTGTGAATGTTCCTTAGAGAGGACCACAGCACTTAAAAAAGTTACTGTGATGGTGAGTGCCAGCTTAATGATTAAGAGAGAAGTTCATCTTTGTCCCAGTTTCCTAGATCTCGAGCATGTAATTAACATATATTTAGTACGAGCTCTCCGTGGTGTTGCTTAAAACGGGTTCAAAACAAATGCAAGCAAAGGTGTTTATGTGTAGTTCCTAGGATTTGAACGTGACTGTTATTTATACGCTATTTATGCATGTGTATCCCCTGACAGTGCAAAGTAAGAGCATAGTTAACATTAAAGGGGTTTGTATCCCCACACGGAGAGGTGAAAAGATTCTTCTGTGAAGGTCTGCTCTATAAATATGTTGACAGCACTGGGGAGATTTTTTTTCTCCTACTATATATTACCTTTTTTTAAATGGATTCCAATGGACACATTGTCAATCGTGTATTTCTTTGTGTTTTAGACATAGTTGCAATCTTTTGTGTAAATTGGGTGCTAAAGACTTCCTTGAAGAGATTTTTCGAAAGAAACAGTTGCCTCCTGTGGTGGTGGTACAGGCTACGTCGAGGATATTCTACCATCGTTTACTGTGGGCAATATTAACAGAACCGATCACTGTAGCTCTTACTCAGTTATTTTGCCAGTCTTACTGCTAGACAAATGCCCAGTACCAAAAGGCACAGAGAGTTCTTACTGTATGGCTTCAGGTCTTCATTTCATGGAGTAGTTTGCACTGTATCCAGTATAATCTGTCCGAGGTAAGAGGAAATGCGTTGCTGCCACTCATGTGGTACTAAGTTCATATAAATTGTTGTTTTTCAGGCACGATAATTATAACTACTAAATAGATGCTGACAGTAACCCATTACAGGTAATCTCTCCTTCACTGGTAAGAAGCCAATAGCAGCCAAAACAAAATGTAGAGGGAGAGAAAAGCCTGAAAGAATGAGATGTGACATTGAGCTGAGCACTGGCACATACTGCAGTGTTCAGCAAAAAGGGAATGTACCTTGGAATGGTTAATGTTTGCGCTCCTGTATGGGAAAAAAAGCATTTACAGCAATGTAGAAACACGCAACTATTTTCAGTTGTTTTTCTGTTTGGCTCAACTGCTGTGTATTTTCTTCTGAAATTATGCCACTTTTTCTATTAGAAATAAACAGTGATAGGACGTAGCAAATACAAAGCCACATGTCAATACTGAGTCCTAGTAGAGCACCTGTCAGAATCAAATGCTTGTTTCCTTGTCTTTGGAAGTATCATAGCAGAATGTTGGCCAACGTGTGATGTGGATGCGAGCTGACACGGTTTAGTAAAGGCTGAAGGTTTTACCCTGGGACTCATTTTGCTGAACAGACATGATTTCACTTGAAGTTACCATGTGTACAAGATTTAGAAGGAATGCTGGTCTTTTGCTCACACCTGTAGTGAATTAAAGTTGAGGGAAGAAAACAGCTTCAGATATAAACCGATCAGAAGCTGTGGCCTTCAGCAAATGCTTTATAGCTATTTACCTCAGCTGGAAGGAGAAGCAGATTTACTGTGGTCTTTTGTGTTAAAAATCTCTTAAACACGTTTCCAAGAGGTTGTGAGCACACTCAAAGACACAACAGGTAAGCTGAGGTGCGAGGATGCCAGCACCCTCAGTTCCCAGTTCAAGTGCAAACTAATTCAATAAAGTTGCTAAGTTTATTGGTGTAGGGAACTTCAGCCATTCCCGTCGATGGGTGAAAGACAGGACAGAAATGAAAGCCATTAAGGATTCTGCAGCTAAATGCATCTGACTGAAAGCCAAATCACGCTGTGCATTTCTTGTAATGCTATAAACAATCCGAACATAATGTTATTGCTGCTTGTTTCAGGCAGTGTTATTTTGTGTGTGATGACAATATTCCTGAGGACTCTCATTAAGGAAAAAATGGCACGTTGAGGTTACAGGGCAGGCGTACAGCATGGGCAAACTGCATGGGAACCCAGGTTGTTGTTGAATAGAACGGATTGCTTGGAAGCTTTGGAAATTCTTTTATAAAAATTGTTCTCGTTGAGTGACTGAGTGGAAGCTTGTTGGGCTGAGTGGTTGGAGGTTCTTTAAAATGGCTTTGAGCTATGCCGCACGTAGTCTTCTGAGGAGAAGAGCATGCCAACGGAACTGTAGGGCTGATGGGAATGGTTGGACTCGACGATCCAGTGGGTCTCTTCCAACCTGGTTATTCTGTGATTCTGTGATTTCAGGTGTACTTTTTGGCCATGAAAAGGCTAGTCACTGATTTAACGAAGGACCTTTGCAATAATCAATTGGGTTGTTACTGCGTTGGAAATGCACAGCGAGGGAAAGGAAAAGGAATACCACCAAGAACTAGTGACTGTCCTTGTAGCTGTACCCTGAGTACAAATCCTTTAACTAGTGCAGAGCACTATCAGTTTTTTCAGGCTGGGAAACACGACAACCTTACTTAGTGTTTTGGTTCAGATGGACTGCTCTGGTGAGCCCATGGTTCAGACACCCTCAGGATGTGAGGAACCACGGTGACCAGTGATTTTTAATTGTTTCCCTACCTCTGTTTATAAAACTAAACCAAACAGTAGTAATTAGGCAATGAAAGCAAACACTTGTCCCTTTATTAAATTTTAAATTTCATAGTAAATTTCTTGATAGAATTAGATTGATAACAGTTGCCTGTAGTATGAAAATGCTTTAATCTTGATAGATGATGTTTTCCCCAACCACCTGTTATGTCAACTGTCAGCTTGGAAAAAATATAAAAGCCTGTGCACATAATGCCTTTGGCAACCTGTTTCTGTTTCCCAATACAGTCACTTAGTGGAAAGTCATGGAAAGACTCTTTAAAATAATACTGAGTGACCTTTGAGAATTGACACGTTCTGCTTTGTGTTTATATTGGTAAGATGTTCGTACCTGACACACATTTCTAGCTGTGCATATATTTCAGTGGTCAGGTTATCAGAGTGTAAAGTTTTGAATAGCTGAAAAATTTTGAAAGAACTTTTTTACTTTAATTCGTATTTTCGATTGGGAGAAGAAAAGGTGAAGGATTAAATTATTTGGGTTTCTCTTCTTACAACATTGTGAAGTTTACTTGTAACAGTCTGCATGTAAGGTAAGCTTTGTGCTCTTGTGTTTGCAGCTGTTTTGTGATACAAATATTTATGCATGCGTTAAATAGATACTGAGCCTGTGCAATAACCACTGGCTTTGGGAAGCTGCTCTTTATCTCCTCAGACGACATGAAAGGAGACAGAGGAGTTCATAAAGCATTGTTGTTTTCCTTTGATACAACTTGCTCCAGGGAGCAGAGAGGAATGTGAAAAACAGGTGTCTTGCAGATTTCACCAGATATTCTCGTTATATTCCTTTGGCTCAACAGATGAGTTCCAGATGTCCATAAGGCTTAGCTCTGTTGGGCTGTGATCTAGCTTGGAAGGACCACTGCACTCAATATGACAGTACTCTAAGCAGCATGAATCTGAATGTAAACGAAGGAGATGATGCGTAGAAATATTGGTTGTCTTCTTGCATTGTGACAGTAGGTTTGAGGTTTCAGTTGTTCTTCATAGACGTTAAGTCTTGTGTGGGTTTTTCACGTGTGACATTAAGGGAATGGCAATAGCGAAGGAGATGGGCTCCTTTGAAAAGCATTAGGAGGTTCTCTCGGCATTGTTTTCTGTATGGACCTTACAGTTCCTAAAACAGAGTTCCTTCAGTCTTTTTATTATAATGTAGAGTAAACTGAATTTACCTAAAGCACGCAATCCGCATCCACCGTAGGGAGAAAAGTGACTGGAAATAAATCAGTGGCAGCAATATTGTTCACTGCCAGCCTGTCGGTAAAACTGGGTGGTTTTTGTTCTGGTTTATGTTGAAAAAAGCTGTGTCGTTCCTTGGATATGAGACAAAAATTTGTATCTCCAGTCCAAACTGAGTAATATATAGTACGGTTGGTTTTGTGTTTATTTTGGTTTTGCTATGAGTATGGAATGCATACGGATCTCACAAGAATGTTGTTTTCAGCACAGGTACAATTGTTATCTTGGCCAACCAGTATGTGAAAGTGAATGGTGTACGCAACCCCTGTGGAATACTGTAAGTTACAGAGCACGGAGCCCAGTTGGAGCAGTTCTCTTCCAATGAAATAGCGTGGTCCCTTGAGGGCTGCAGTTGGGAGCACACAGAGCTGCTTATTGTCAGCGGGCTGCTGAGCAGGGCTCTGGTTTACACTTCCAGGCAGTCCCAATGCAACAGTTGTTTCCCATTTCCTTACGGATGCCCTGTACCGAAGGGGATACAGGCATGCACTTAAAACTTGTGAGGAATTGCCATGTTTATTAAAAATTTGGCCCTGTCTAATCACTATGGAAAACACCAGTAACCAGCAATGTGCTATTGAATAACACGTTACCACATACAATGGAAAACCAGCAAATCAGTGCTGTCAGAATCCTCTATATCTATCTTCAGCATTTGATTTTGTCTCTCTTTGTCAAAACATTTTTAATTTGGTTACTCAAAAGCTTGTCGGACTGCACTTCTAGTTAGTCTGATATTTCACTTCAAAAGTCAAAGCTCCCCACATCACTAGTTTTGGGTTATGCATTAAATGATTAAACATTTATTTAATAGTATTGTTACATGTTCCCTGAATTACTTTTGGGAGAAAGTGTTAGTGGGTGTGAGAAGTATGTGGGTGCTTCCATGTGTGAGGTCAAGATTGCTACTGAGATTACTTAACATCTGTTGCATATGGATGTCAGTCATGCAAAGCTGAAATGTGGGGGTGTGTAACGGTTAAAAATCTGTCTGCTTTCAGAGGCTGATAGCTGCACTCAGCAAAAACCACTGGTTTCTGGTTATCTGGGCAGTGTGGAAACTGCATCTGAGCTTTGTTTTCCATATGTTTATTTCTTTAATTCCAAAATTCTAACATACCTCAAGACAGTGCTAGTTTTCTTTATGCAATACTCACAGCTTTGCATGATTTCTGTAAATCAGTTCCAAAACATTAAAAGCCAGACTCTAGTTCATTCAGATTGGGGAATATTTGTGACTTCAGCTTTATGACGATGCATACAAAGAAGAAAAGTAGAATAGCTACAGATACCGCAGAGTATCACGAAATTCCAGGTTTGAGTTCATTTAAAATAATTGCCACTCTATACTTGCAGACATTGCCATTCCAGACAACTTTATCCTGTACACGGCGTGCTTGGTTCTCATTAGGACTTTGTAGAAGAGGGAGCATTGAAGCTTATCATAGATGAAGAATTAGAGTCTGACAGATTGATTCACGTTGAAAACAGGGAAATTGTTGCAGCTGGCTCTAACTCATCCAGTTAGACTTACAGACTTTTGTAGAGTGTGGAAAGGTCTCATTTTTATGTATTTTCACTTAAGTAAAATGGTTGGAGTTGTGCTGTATCTTTAGATTTGGTCTGAAGTGGATTGCAGTTGTTCATGCGAGGAGATACAATTCCGGCTTTTTTTTTTTTTTCCTATGTTTACTGGTTTGGGTTTGAAGTTTTTTTAAATGGCAAGAGTATGATTCGGGAATCGCTTTCACTCCGAATATCAGTTACTGTGTTACTAATATGAAAATATCTGAAAGCACTGGCGTTTTAAATGAGCTTGCGGCCAAGGTGGTTGCAGACCTTTATATCCGCCCTTGGCACAGGTACATGGAAGTAAATACTTGGCTTAATCATCAGCAGTTGCTATAACAAATAAACCCCAGTTGTTGTGCAACTCTTGACACTTTCTCAGATGTTAGCTCAAATGAAGGGCAGATTGGTTTTGTTATCAGATACTTTGTCTATTCAAATTATCATTTGGTTTTGCCCTTTCTGAGGTTTTAGCCTTCTCTACTGTTTTCTGGATTTTGTTGTACTTTGAATTTTTAAACCCAGAGATTATCCAGCACTCATCAGCCCTTGTTACTTCACCTCCACTCCCTGCTCCATCCTCCCCCCCTGCCCCAAGAAAAAACAAAAAAAAGTAGAATCTAAGCCATCTTTCGTTCTGGTGATTAGTTTTGGGCTTACAGATAAATATACGTAGTAAGAAAAATAAGTAGTAAGAGGTGGATGATTTTTAAGAATGTTTTTTGAGCTTTATGGAATTAATAACGACCAGATCTGTAAGAAGGCTCTAGGTGATATGACATAGAACTATAAATCTGACCGTGAGTAGCGTGGCTGGAGGAAGGAGTTCATTTTCCTCTGAGGCATTTGATGAAAACCTCTGTAAGGCACGACACCAGACTTGGGCAGTCCTGTCACTACAGAATAGGTAGCATAATATTTTTAAATTAAATCTAATTGTTTTGAAAATCACTCATAGAAACATAGCTAAGCAAAGACATAGTATCTCTGCCTTCCTGCTGAAAGAAGGGCCAAATCCCATCCTGTGGCAATAGCTGCATTTGTGCTACTAGATCATCGTAGAATCATAGAAAAGAATCATGGACTCATTAGACTGGAGAAGACTTTAGAGATAAACTCCAACCATACATGTCTACTACTAAATCATGTCCCCAGGGATCTTATCTACCTGCCTTTAAATCATCTCCAGGGATGGTGACCCAACAACCTCCCTGAGCAGCCGTTTCAAGTGCCTGAGAACCCCTTCTGTGAAGAAATTTTTCCTAACGTCCGATCTAAACTTCCCCTGACAAACTTGAGGCCATTCCCTCTTGTCCTACCGCTTGTCACGCTGTCCTGTGTTCCTGCTTCTCTATTACCTTGCTGACTGCTAATTTTAATGACTGCTTTTTCCTAGATGTTCTTACCAGTTTCTTGGCTCACAAGAGAATCTGGAAATTTTCCTAAAAATGAGAACTTTTGAAATTCCGCAAACAGGCATAGGATTTTTTTCTACAGTTGAGTGTTCCTTGAGCCTGTTTCTTCAGCCAAATGGCAGAGTGATGCGAGTAGCTGATTCTAGCGTTCATGTGGCAGATTGTGAGTCTGCAACAAGCTTTTTGAAGGCTTGTGGTGCTTAAGGAGAACCGAGAGAAAGAAATACTTCTTATAATGTATCTGTATAGTAACCTGTGAATCTCCATCGTGGCAGAAATGAGGCCCATACAGTAAGCTACATAAGCAAAAACACTCACGGTGGTGTAACTGCTTCTGTGCTACAGTTTTTGCTGGTGTAGTAGAATTGCAGAATAAAAGGAAAAAAATCACACCTTTAACCAGCAGTGCTGTACGGGCAGAAGTTTCTCAACTAGGCCTGGACTCATTCGGGAAGAGGTGTAATAGAAATCTCACACTATTAGTCATTCTTCGGCTCTCTTAACCTAAATTGAATAATGTGAAAGTAAGTAAACCACTAGTCATGATTCTAGCTGGAACAGTTGATGATAATTTTACATCATACACACAGAGAGCTTTGGTCAAATCAAAGCATAAATCTTTTCCTTCATTTCCCGAGTAACCTGCGCCACATCTAGGTATGATTTCTTCAGCCTTCCTGCAAGCCTCTTTCGGTTTGAATGTGTGTATCGTTTCCTGCGATCCTCAAAAGGAAACGAGCGGGTTGCACGTGAACGATATAACCCCGAACGCGTGCTTGTGCCGGTACAGGCTATCCCCAGAGCGCTAATGACCCTTCCAGTATGGCTTTGATCCCGCACGGTTCAGGTTAGTTGTGGGTGGCAGTTTGTATGAAAGAGCCCTACAGCAGTTCCATCCATCAGAGGGCTTTTTTGTGGTTGTGGGAAGAAAACTGTTGGAAGGAGTGAATGTTTCAACGCCATCGTAACCGATTAATATGTTTTTCTCCTTTATCTGTTCCGTTATCATTGCAAACTGATTCATAAAAGAGCCCAGTCAGACATTCTGACAAAGACCCCATCTAGATTTCCTGAAGTGCTTAGCAGCCAGGAGGTGGGACACATGCAGTCTTGGTTGTGTTTTCAACAATACAGGAGTAGATCACGTTGAAGTGCTTGCTTCTAAAAATTTGGGTTTTACTCGAAGCTGAGTTTTATGACCTTTAAAGCCATTTTGGTCGGAAAGCAAATGCTGATAAAAAATGATACTTCTGGTATTGACAAAATGTTACGTAACACTTTTGCCAAGAATTTCCACTGGTTTGTTTCAGCCGAGTTCTCACTGCTCATACGCAACTATAGTAAAAATAGTGTTCTGGTGCTTTCTGAGCCTGCCTGGCTCCTGCAACTACACTTGAATACTGTCTGGTCAGCTCTTCAGCCTCAGACAGTTCAATAAAATAACAACTTTATGATGTGTATTGTAAACTAGCGTATACTTCATGGGAGGCAGTCATGCTTTCCCTAAGAGTTGTCAGTCGTACCTACACAGGAGTTGCAACTGCAGCAGAAACAAGATTTAAACAATCTTATTTTAACATACCAAACGATTAAAGTGTAGGTGTGTCCAAATTATTAGAATGAATTTCTCAGGGTGTTTGCTTTTACTTTATGATATAATGCAGATTCCAGTCATTGATCTTATCAGCTTTGCAGCATCTTGCAGTCAATTGTACAGTCCTGCAGAAGAGTGTTAAACTCTTAAATGTTGTTTTATCTGTATTGGAAAACACACTTTTTTTTTTTCCTCCACCACTTGTCAGCTATCAGATGTCAATATCTTTGTTCTAGAAATCTGGTGGAAACAGCTACGTTTTCTCAAAAAAATGTTTATCTCACCATTTTATCAGTCTCATTATGACATTTGGTTTGTGGTTTTATGGTCTTACACCAAAAAGCAAGTAAAGGACCTTTGCCTTTTTTCCTGTGTTCAAGTTCAGTAGCTGCAAAATCGATTGTCACACTTAAGTTTCCTCAAAGGCCAAAAATAAAAAAAAATAAATAAAAAACCCCTAAACCACTCACTTTGTCTTCAGTACAGTTTACATGTGCTGGTATTCTGATCGCCAGTTGCTTAGGATGTGATGGATATTAAATGACGACCACACACAAGCTCAGAAAATTTGGAAGGCTTGTGTAGGAATTAGAAATGCTGCTGGGTTTTCCCAGGTCAAATAATCCTCACAGTTACATGTAATCGTTGTGCTAACAGTCTGAAGAAGCCGTGCGATATTCCCGTCAGAGGAGCCCTAAAAGGCGTTGAAGCTGCGTTCCTGAAGGCAAGTGCAAAGTCAGTTCGTTCATTTTCAGAATGCTCTTAGGTCTCGTGTTAATCCTTCCAATACCACCACAAGGTTTTTGCGAGGTAATGCAGTTTGCCTCCTCCCACACAAAAAGTCAGTAGAAAAGCAAGATTTAAGCCCTCTAGCTTTCCAGACACTCCACCTTTGCTTCCTGCCCCCCTAAATATTCAGTTTTGCAAAAAGTTCACCCGCGTTCTTCCTCAGGCAGTAAAGAACCTCAACAGTAGCAGGATTGTTTACCATGCCTTAATTTCCTCAGAACGTGTTTCACAAAAGCAGTTTGCTTCCAAGTTGTAACTTTCTGTCCATCTAATATGTTCTAGTTTTATTATTTATATATTTAGACCAATATATTTATATATTTAGGCTAGCAGCAACGTAACCACTAAAACTTTAGCACCCATATGTTTAAAACACTAGGATGCGTTTGGGGGTTTGAAGCTTTAGATTTCTATTTTTAGGTATTTTTATGTAACGAGGAAAGGATGTGTAACTTACTGTTGATAAGCATAAAGTTTCATTAGCAGCCATAAACCATATCTGTTTTTCACAACTGAAACTACCAGTGCCAACCTTCTCCCTCATGCCTTGGCAACAAATATCTTAAGGTAGTATAGGAATTGATGAGTTTTTCCTCTGTGTCTCCCTGCCAGAGAGGAAACATAAATACTTTTCACCTGTCTCTGGTGTGCTTTAAACTGCCAGCAGCTCTGCAGGTCTACTCTGCATTTAAGGCAGAAGCAAAGCCATAAAAGCTGTTGGCTATTTTTTATTATGCATATTGCATATATGTGAGAGGATAAGTTCTGCTTCTTTCTTTCTTTTCATAGTTTTGGCTTGTGATCGCAGTCTGCTTTTCCAGCAGAAACCCACCAACAGTAGGTTGTTAGGTTTGGTTTAGTAGTACGGTTCAGCGCTAGGAAGCAAACTCAAATACCTGTGCGGGGTGGAGAAACGAGTAAACTCCGTCAAGGCTTGAAATGGGCTTTGCAGTGCCGTAGAGACACACAAATTAGCAATATTTGCCTTCACGGTCTGCAGAGAATAAGATCAATAAGTAATTACTTCACTTTTGGTAAGCTTCTATCCTTCTCTGTTTTTGAAGGTATTCAGCCTTCTTTGGTTTTCTTTGGGTTTTTCGGCACTGTTGCAAGTTCTGGTGGTGGGGGTTCAGGGTTTGGGGAGGGCAGGAGAGTTTGGATTGGACGGTACCATGAAGATATTTCCCTTTGGACTGAGAAAATATAACAATATCAGTGTGAACTTACAAACACCACCTTTCCCCTCCCCTTTATAGGAATTGTTTTTGAATATATTTACTACACAGTGGATAACTTTCTTAAGTAGGCAGTCTTGCATTCTGCAGTCTCTGGTTAGATGATGGATTGCATGTTTTCTTTTATGTTTGTTGACTGCCTGGCACTACGGATACAGATACTAATCAGTTGAAAACAGCTTAAAGATAGAACAATGTCACGCATTTAAGAAAGTGTCTGAAAGGGAGGAAAGACAAGCTGCTTTTAATTCAGTGCAGTGAAGTACCTTCTGAAGTGTCTCTCTTGGTGCTGTAGAGTAGCCCACTCTGAAGAGCGAGTCTGTCGTGGTTAACCCTGCCAGAACTGTGGGCTGCTGACAAGGAGAACGCGTTGCTGTGGCAATTCTGCCATCTAGCAAGAATAAAAATATGCTCGCTTTCTGGCCTTGTGGTTGGCTTTATGCCTTGGCCAGTTTGTCGAAATCTGTGGAGAAATTTTGTTGCTTACTCAGAATTTGACGAATGTTTGTGACTGGTTCCGCTGGGGTAAGTAGGTTGTGGAAGAGAACAAGGATTTCTTTGACCTGTTTGTTCATTAAGCTGTTGAGAAGTCCCTAAGATTCTGAAGCAGTCGAGTGCCATGAGGACTATGAGATCCAGCCCTAGGCAATATGCTTCCAGCAAAATTGTTTCTGCATAGTATTCAGCATGTAATGAGAAAGAAAAACTACTTGCACTTGCTTTCCGTCCCCCTTGTTTTTAAGCATTTTGGCTCTAAATTTGCTTAGTAACTTGTTAGTAAGATAGTAACTGCAGGATGCAGCTCTGCGTTTGAAAGCCTGAGCTTCATTTTCAAGTACTGATGGAAATTGAAAGTTCTTCCGTAAACTCAAAGATATATTCCAGACTTTTCAGACTGAGAAAGATTCCTGAATGTGACCTATGTGGATTTTTAGTAACTATTTCTTTAACTGGGCTTCTTAGAAGTATTGTGTAATCCTAGTGCAGTTTGATACCTTGAAAAATTATCCCTTGAGTGGGATAATTGGTGATACTTAAATTGTTGTCGCAATTGAAATTCCCAATTCAATATACTCGTGACCAAATGTGCTTTGTTTTTATGGCAGTTTACTTTAGCTAGCTGAGGTCTGTTAGCCGGCATCTGGAGATACAGAAAGGCCATTGTAGTTGTAGTTCCTGCGCAGCTTTGTTGGGTTTTTTAGCTCATTTGTATTTTTATATTATAAATTGAGGATTGCGAGATGGCTTTTTGGGTCAGTTAAGCAATAAGTGCCATTCCATCTTCAGCTTTTGAAAGCGTGTGGCTAGTTCCTTGAATTTAGTGGGGTTGTTGATAATTGTTTCGCATTAAGTCCTTTAATAGTTGAGGCCAGGTAGCCCAGAGCTTGTAGCAGTGAACCCCTCAGCTTTGAGCTTTCTAGCCTGGGCTTGGTTTGGTTTGCACTCACACTGGCGTCACTCCAGTGAAAAAAAAGCAGAATTGTACAGGAATTAAACAAACCTCTCCCCCCGAGCTTTCATCTCAGCTACTTCTAATCTGTACTATTAATAAGTAGTCAGTATTATTCTTTTTATAATGGATGAATGACTCAGTTGTACTAAATCACTGTGGGCTGAGAAATCCACGTCCAAAATCTAATTAAATATTTTGTGTCTGATTCTGATTGTACTTACATGAAGTGAATCTGACTCCACGGAGATGCATTAACTTATTCTGGTTTTACGAGGGAGAGTGGAATGTTACAGAGGGAACCTGTACTCCCACATTCATGGATGTTGGTACTTGCTAAGCCACTGGCGTGTTGTCTGGTGTTGGGGAGTCACTTAATCATCTTTACATTTTAAAGCAGGGATGATGATATAGTAAAACCTTAGAGAACTGCAGGTTGTGATGAACTCATCGGTGATGAATGCTGTTTGGTCTGTGGATCAAAAGCATTGTAGGGGTTAAATGACTTAAATTCAAATGAAGGGCAATGCCTGTGACTGAAGTCTAAGGTGAAGAAAAGATGACACAGAGGTTTTCTAAAAGTGATCATCTCTGAGCCAGGAAAGGATTAGCCACTTTTCAATAAATGACACCCATCCCAGTTGGGAGCAGGAGTAAGGGAAAGAGAAAAATCCTACTCCATGTTCACTCTCCATTTGGCTTTTATGTAATGTGAGGTTCAGTATCAGGAGCTGCTAAAAATAGAAACCAATTTTTTTTTTTTTCCTTCTCGGTATAATGCAAAAAGGCCCTGTTTTGGAACATGTTAGGTGGTTATGGGTTCAGAAAACCTGTCTGCTGATCAGATCCAGGCCAGAATTGTTACAGATGAATCTGAGTTGAAAGTTGCAGCTCTACAGCTAGGACGTTGCACTGCTTAACCTCCCAATGCAAGTCTAGAGAGAATATCTTTCCCAGCTTTCCTCTTGGGGATGAAGGAAGAATTAAAGAGATGTCCAGGTCAGCCTGATGTCAGGATCAGTATTCTGCTGTTATTTCTACTTGTCAGGCACTATGGGAGTCGCACAATTGTGAGGCATCAGGATCATTATAGATTTGTTTATGGAGGTAACGTCTGCATCTTCAGATTTGCATGTGAATTGAGGGGTAGACAGGAGCTTATGCTTCCTGTAAGAATTCCAGGAACAGCCTCAAGAGTAAGGAAGCAATACAAAGTAATAAGAAAAAAAAGAAATAAATATAGTATTTAAGCAATTCTAGGAAAAAAACTACTAAAGTTTGCAGAAAGAGCCTTCTCTTTCTGGACATAACACCAGATTTGGATGGTGTCTTGGCAGATGACTGTCAGTTCTTTACATACAAAAATAGAATGGGTTTGTCTCTCTGTGAAGCTCTATAGCTCTTTGAAATGGATAGTTCTGACCCTGTTAATCTGCGACTAATGTACAAAATTCTGTGTTTCATCTGGATGCTGGATGGAATTATTTTGTGTGTCTGAGTTTATTATGGGATTGCCAAAGCCACTCAGGTTCAAGGCCCTGCCCTGCTGCAGTGAGATGAGGCATTAGAACTGTGAGTTTTAGCAGTGTGGGAACCCTGGACCAGCAGGCGCCTGGCTGTTCCGTGTTAGAGCCCCCCGGCTCCCTCCGCGCAGCTCTCCCACTTTGGGTAATTAGTGAATTACTGGACTAGGGCCTTTTATGTGTCAGTCTTGAACCCTGTGCCTTGAGCATTCTCTTCCAAACGGGCATCTTTCAGTATGTGTGTTTAATCAAGTCACCATCTCATGGAAATTGTAGTACTTGCCTTATACACCTTTCTGAAAGCCTTGTCCCCTGGATGTTAGTAGGCTGGGGTAGTATTGTTGTTCTGCTTACGCTGAAGTCTCCTTCGTGCTTTTCTTAATCAGAGGGACCAGGCTCTTTGGAACTGTTAAGTGCAGCGTGGTCTATTTGTGGAGAGATGCTTATGTGTGGGTTTGTACAAATTGCTGGGCACCAGAGTTCCTCGTTGCAGTTTCAGTAGAGACACGATAAGCAGGAAGCTGCGTATAATATGGGAAAATCAGAAGTTCATCAGCTAGCTTACCATAAACGCAAGCTGCAGAAAGGCCAACACATTAATGCATTTTACCAAACTGGGGGAAACCAAAATGTGCTGATTTGATACTACGCGCAAGCTTTTCCGTATAATCCGTGGAAGTGTGTGCTTTTATAGTGCTGAAGAAAGCCTGACGTATTTTTCGTCTTCCACGTCAACGTATCGCTGGTATAAACTATTGCAAAGGCAGGATGCTGGTGGTGTTTGCTTGAATTAACAGAACCCCCTACTTCAGTTGTTAGGCAGGGTTCCCAAATGCTCCTTCTAATTCTCAGCCAAGTCTATCTGGCTTCTATAAAAATGGCTTTACGCTCATTGCACACACTTGGATCTTAACGGCTTCTTCAGCTCATCACTCTTTCACTGAATGCCATGGGAAGGATGGTTCAGACAGCTAAGAGGAGGAATAGAGTCAAGAAAACAGGGAGACTTAATTTTATTCTTATCTTGGTCTGCATGCAAAGTCAGTTTGTATGTGAACTGCAGCAAAGAGTGTAATCGGCAGTGGAAGAAAACAGTTGCTTTGACTGTAGCTTTAAATTTGACGTTAAATAAAGTCAAGTCATTTAAGTTTGAGTGTTGAATAAATTATTATTTATCAGATTATTACAACTTTGGAAGGCTAAGCGTAAGACTCTGTAATTCCATTGCTTCCTGAAGCTTGCCATCCTTTGAGGTGTTCAGAATTAAATTAAAAATGAAGTGTCTCCTCAGCTGGGGCATTGGTGCCCAGCAGAGAGTACAGGCTGACAAGGAGGCCTTATAGAATGGTATAGAACCACAGAAGACAGAGACTTAAGAAAATTTCTGTGCCAGGACGTTCTGTAGATGTCTCTGGAGAAATCTTACAGCCCTTCAAGAAAGTTGACCTCATTTGCATGTCTTGATTAAATTGCTGTCAGGCTTCTTCTGGCTTCCTATAAAGAAGAAAAAAATAGCTTTCCCAACAAGTTTCGGCAACTTACTTCTTCGTGTCAGAATATGTTCCTTATAAATCACTTTTTAACTTAAGAATGATATTTTTGTGTACTGTGACTCAGTCTCACAGAGAAATGCGTCCAGAACATGTTTTACGTTTTATCATATGGAGGGATGCTCTCTATCCATATCCTATGTCCAAAGTGAATTCCTGAATTGTTTATTAGTTAACTAAATTGCTGATATTGCTGCAGCTGGGAAACCCTTTCTTTGAAGGACGATAACAAAGCATAACTTAGGGACGTGTTTCATGGAGACACGATACCGTGTGACAATTACGCACCTATACGACATACTACTACGTGCTGGAGAGGCTTTGAAAGGGTGGGGAAAAGAAAGAAAAAAAATCTTATACCCCAAAGGGAGGGGAAATCTAGAGGTAGAAAAAAAGAAGTGTGAAACCACAAATATATTTAGGCACAAGATAACGGTCTACACAGCAGAATTTAGCCCTTGTGAAGAGCGCAATGTTCAGTGCCCTTTAATAGGTGTCATGAGTGATTTGAATAAGGACTAGGAGTGTGTGTACGTGGCAATACTTAAGACATACGCAAACCTGAGGAGAAAAAGCACAGAATGTACTCAAAAATTTAGCATCTCAACCGCAGCAGCCTTTCTTGTGGATGCCTTTGTTCGTTACGTTAGGGTCTCCATCACAACAAGGACAATCAGTAATGATCTCAAGGGAGCTGCGACTGTATCCATGGAAGTCTGAGCAGCGTCCTAACCTCAGCCTAGCATCTATGAGGAAATAACCCAGTGAATGCTTCATACATCTCTGAAAATGGGAATATTAACAAATAATTTCTCATTTAAACGCTGTCTCTGCTTTCAAAAAATTATTGAAATCTGCCCTTTTTAGTATGACCATTGAAGATTTAGTCAATATTGATTTAGGTGCATATTTTTCTCTTTATTGGATTTTAGTTCGTGTACTTGCATTTTCTAAAATGCAGCACTGAAACACCGTGAGAAATACAAGACAGCTCTCATAGTGTTAGTTAAATGCAATTGCAGGAAAAAGGATATTAAAAATAAGAGGTAAAGTCGGCTGAAATGAGCTTTTTTTACATAGAAATACAGAAGAAATTGATTTTACTAATTTTTAGTGATATATTTGTCTTAAATCTTAAACTTTAAAAATTGACTTATTTGTTTTTTCAAGAAATAATGCTACATAGACTAATGGTGAGTTTCTAATATTCGCTCACTTCCCGTGGCAGTCTTGCTTTTCTGAAGCTACTGGGAAGTAAGATCATCGTGTGGTTTGTAGCCCTTGTGGATGTGTTTGCAGATAAAGATTTATCACTATTTAGTCAGCTGGCATTTTCCATTAGAGAAGCGGTGATCTCTGTTACGTCTGACTTTACTGAAATCAGTACAAACAGGGAGGGGGGCGGTTCTATTTTTTCCTTCTTTATTTTTTTAATTTCAGTCTTAAGCTTCTCATTGAAATGTGACTTCAGAGCTAAGCACAGAATAACAGTTTTGCACTCTTCAGAAATCTTAGCCATCACATGTTTGAAAACTGAGTACCAAGGACTGCAAAGTCTACACAGTGAGTGACCTTTTGCCATCACTGTAAGAAAGTAACCAAATTGTAAAACTGGATGGGGTTTAGGCAGTATTTTTTTTTTTCACATGGGAGTTTAGGCAATATTATTTTTTCACATCTTATTTTTTCACATCTTATTTTTCCATTACTTAAAAATACTTGAAAATACCCTGCTAACGTGGAAAGTCTTGCGTGCTTGCTTCTGGTAACTTGCATTATTTTGGTTAGGGAAGATGACACTGTGAAAGCACACAATGAATTTGGCACTGTTTTCAACTTGATGATGGATGTTTCCTTTTCTTAAGTGCCTTAAAAATAGAGAAAGAAAAAGCATGATATTTAGAATTCAGTCAGCTTTGAATCTGCTAAGAAAAAGGGAAGTTTTCCAAGCAGTTAATTCACCAACCAGAATGTGTATTAAAGATGCGTTGGCTGTATCCCAGGCTCTTCGGAGATGAGCCATAAAGTTCATAGTTGAAATACGTGTGCAAGTGCAGGTAAACTAACTACACTTCTTTCCATTCTCAGTCTTAGAAAGTGCTTTGGCTTTTTTTTGGCCTTCCACGATAAAAAGGTGGAAATTGTGTATATATAGAATGGTCTTCCGTTTTCTAAGTTACTTACTCTTCTACTTTAGTACAGTTCTTCAGTACTTTTTGCATAGTTTTGGGGTTTTTTTTTATTTGTAGTGGGTTTTTGTTTGGTTTTTTTTTTAACGGGGAGGGTCTGTGTTTACTTTCATAAATTGTAATACTAAATGTTGGATTGGGCTAACAAATAGCTGGTCATTTACAGTTGAAAATCGTGTTGCTTACTCTGGAAATGAGGTAGCTCTGAGTTGTTGTTAGTGTGACTGAACGATGAAGTAATTCATGTGGTGGCAGGTGTTCCCATGGCTCTTGGAGGGAGAGTTTAACTATATCAGAATAAATCAGTTGGTCTGAATCTCGTGAGCTGGACAGCCTCACTTGTGTGTTAGGTTGTAGATTATATCGAACTTAATTTGGATGAAATCACAATTCAAACCACGTGATGGTTTTCACATCCAGGCACTTGGAGGAAAAAAGTGGTGAATTTCCAGCAACGCCAACCTCTGCGTTTAGAGGTAAATTGTACTGGTCTCCTATGGAATGGACAAAGAGACAGAATGCTTAAATGATGTAAATGTCTAGAAATTTTTTTACTTTGCTGCTATTACAACGATGACCACCGGTTGCCTTGGTTTTCTGCTCCCCTCCCTGATAACCTTCCTATTGAACTGAAATGGGTCGTGTTCAGGGCAACAGGCAATGGAATACTAGGAGTTCTGTGAAGAAAGGATGGGTTAGCTCCAAGAACTGTGGATTGGTCTGTGCTTTAGTAACTTTAAAGCTGAATTGCACCACTGGGAGAGACTTTCTCTGCCTTCACTCCTCATGCCTTCTCACATGGCAAGTGTCTGCAGTAGTGAACAAGGAAGGACATCCTGAAAGATTTTCTTTTTTTTGTCAACAGATGTGTTTGTTGTTGGGGGGGGGTTGGTTGGTTTCCTTTTTTTTTTTTTTTTTTTTTCCTAACAGCTGCCAGTGAATGATTCTTTAAATTTTAATGGCCAGGGGAAGATGCTGACGTGCAACAGCAAGCTCTCCCATTCCACGGGGGGTATTGATTTGCATGTGCCCATGGGTCACCTGTTCCTCTCAAATACTGTAGTGAAAGGCTGGCAAGGGTTTTGAAAATCTTACCTATGTGTGACACATGCAATGGGCTCAGTTGCATGAAGGAGCAATTTTAGTTGGTTATTATAATTGTCCTTTGCAATCAGCCCAAGTATGAGAGTAAACTAAGAAACAAATACAAGGCTTTTAAACAGGTTGAGAATAAGGACAATTAAGGTCAATCCGTTTCACATCTTTATGTTGTTAGTCTTTCGAGACATCTGTAATTCAGATAGTCCTAATATCCTTTGTGTTTTTCAGTTTTACATTTTGGCATCGTGTTCACAGCAGTTTTCCAGAACTTCTAAAGGGAGGAAAATAAGAAATGTATGGAAACAGTACTACGGTTTTGCTGAACTTCAGGGTCCCAATTGCTTTGAGAAATATTTAAGCAACTGAAGTTGTTTCCTCTTTTAATGGCTGAATTCAGTTTTAGAACAAGAAACAAGGCTTTTTTTCTACTTGAATCTGTGTAATGTTCAGAACTTCAACATTCATCAGTTAACAGAAAGCTTCTGACTTTTGTTGCTCATTACATATATAGCAGAGTATGTCAACAGAAGATTGGTAGAAATTAAAAAGCAAATCTTCTAGACTTTTATCATTAACGTCACATGGCCTTCAATGAGAGTATTTCCATCCTCAGAAGTTAAGAAATTTCAGAAATTGAGATATACGTAACATGGAAGGTTTTCTTCAGAAGTAGTGGTCACCTCCTAATACGTGAAAATGTCTTCATTCCATTCGTCTAAGCTACTGCATCTGGCTAATACATTGCTTCTGTTCTGTTTTGAGTTTGTTGTTATTTACTCCACCATATTTTTGTCAAATAATTTGAATTTCTATTTAAAATGCACAAAGTAAAAGGAGCTACGTGAAGAGCTAGCCTGTTTTCCAGCTCTGTGAAGGCAGTTGCCTCATTAGATTGTGCTCCTAAAGGACTAGCGAGCAGTGAGGTTTTCACACAAAATCTTTCCTACATGAATCGAACGAATTAAAGCTTTAGCTGGAAGTTTCATGGGGTGATTTTTTTTTTCCTTATACTCTGAGCAGTTTTCAGCGTACCTGCAATTCAAGAAGGTTAAGTTGGCAGTATATGCTTTTACAGAGACCCTTCTGCATCCTGACAGTCAGTCTCATGAATTCTTCCCTCTGTCTCTTTGACCACCGTGTGTACCACGGGCAGGCTCGTCACTTTAGTCAGCAAAGGGCTGGAGCCTCACTGCTAAAGGAGAATGACAAAATATCTCATCTTAAATGCACCTTGAGCTGCAGCTCCATCCTGCCCCCGTTTATAGCTCTCAAAGCCAAGCAAAAGTTTAAGCTTAGTTTCCTGACTCTCTGTCCTACTTGCAGGAGGAGCACAAGGAATCTCTTCCCAGCTCCAGATGTGTGTTTGTGGAGCTGTGCTGTTAACCTGACCCCAGTTATCATCGTGCCTCTTTAGACTGGGCAGGACAGCAGAATTCCAGCTCTAGAGGCTTCAATTCACTAACTGTAGCACCTACAAAAAAGTGTGTGTGCTTCTATTCTTCCTAGAGAGGCTAAAAGCTCACCGATGGTTATGGTGGTTAAAGGCTTCGGAAGTACCTTTGATCCTTGCTGGAGAGTCCAAGCAATCCAAGTGGGGGAGTCCATCCCGTGGGGCGGATCGCACTCATCTGGCTTTCTGGCAGGGGTGTTCTCATGTGGCATTACAGATGTTAACAGCTCTGACACATTTCGACAAGTTCTTAGTGCACCACACAGAAGGGTCGGTTTGCTTGTCAGCATGGGCAGCTCCAGCTCGACTAATTTATAGATACTATAAACTTATTTAATTGAGAACAGTCATATTTCATGATAACCAGCTAAGCACAAAAAGAAACAAGGGAGAAAGGAGATTTCTTTGCCAAACATGAATACGGGCTTGTGTTATACACACAATGTCAGGGAAGAAAAAAGCTGCGTTTCCTTTATGTACTACATTAATATTTCTTCATCTAAAAAGGCTGACTTCTAGCCACGAAGAGTTAACATTCATGAAGAATGTGTAGAAACCTTACATAACTCGTTCAGTCTCATCTCATGGGTGTTTCTCTGTACACTCTGCCAGAACTAATTTCACGGTTTTAAAACAACTCATGGTACAAAAAGAATACGTAATGAGTTGCCGTGAGATATGATTGTTTCCCATTTGAGAGATAGAGAGACCTGTAGCTCTCCAGGACTTATTAAGAATCATTTCTCAATTAAGCACGGGATGTATAGCTTAACAAAAGCTATGTGGTTCCTCTCGAATACATCAGCGTTTGGCTGTGGAAAGCGTACCTATTGCAAGAATTTGAGATGCTCATCCCCCTCTTCCTTCCCAGCATCTTTTCCTCCGTTAATTTATAAATTCAAAGAGACCGTAAGCTTGTGTAGACAAAAACACAGACCTGGCATGGTCTGTCTTATCCTGCATTCTGGGCCCCTGTCATATCTCAGAGTTTGAAAACAGACAAAGCTTTCTGGTGCTGTCAAAAAAGTCATCTTTGAGAAAGGAAGCAGCATCCAAACTGTCAAGACCAATACTTGCTCCCTCTCAGCCAGTGACGTTTCACTCCTGAAGCCTGCATAGCAGTAAACTCCTTATTTGAGTTATGAAAAGACACAATTTACACAAAACGCTGGCAAAAGCAGAGTCCGGGGGGGGGAAAAAAAATGGATGGGATGGTGAAAGGAATCCGTTCGTTTTAAGATGAAATATTTAAATAAGTAAGGTTCCCCCATTCTGCGAAAGGCAGAAAATAACATTCTAAAAAAACCAATGTTATTCTAAAGCGTTCTCCCTTTTTGTTTATGTGCCTAGGATGCAAGCCAGCACATGGCCCATCTAGTCTTAGTTTAAAAAAACAGATTTTTGGCTAATAAAAGCAAAGAACATATGAAAAGAGGTTTGATTAGTTTGCTGTTGTAGAGTTCAATGTGAACCATAACACAATGTTACTCATCTCTGCATTTCAGGCTGAACTGAAGCAGAGTTAAAAGTTGAGTTTGGTGGCCCTGGTGAGGCCTCATATCACGGTTTGAGGCAGGACTCCAGTGGGGAATTAGCTGGCTAATATTTTCCAGGATCTTTCCAAGCCATAAAGCGAGATTTCTTTCAAAGTATTGGAGCCACTTGAGTTCAAATGAGTTAGTGCAGCCTTAGATGCTAGGAGAAATTTATGAGGATCTTTGGATCTCTAAAATCCTTCAGTGAAGCAGCTGGGATTACTAGTAAAATTTCACTGCTCTAAAAAATGTGATTTAAAAGAGGAACAAGAATGGAGTGAGAGGGATCTGCTCCAGCCTAGTCCATGGTGGAGCTGCAAGGGCCGTCATTTCAGTCAGCAGTCTTGGAAAAGTCAGTGTGATGACTCGTGGTTTTCTTCACGTGCTAGAAAGGTAGAAACAAGGCAGAGATTCTTTGATCTCTCCCCTTTCTTGCCCTGCTCTTCTCTAGGCAGAGTCCTTAATGGCTTGAAAAGAGAGGAGGGTCTGGTGGGTTGATGCACAAATACATCGTTTCTGTACCCATCTTAGGCACAAGGTGAGATTTTAATCACAAGAAAGGGTTGTTCTGTTCGATCTGCTGGGCAGACGTGATGTGACAGATGATGTGGTGGCAGGATGCATGAAATAATTTAGATTAACCTCTCAAATTTTCTGCAATCGCAGTGCTGGAAGTCCTGCAAGTTCTTGGAAGAACTCCAAGAACAAATTTCCCTGCTTCTTACTCCAAATGAGCTAGTGATGAAGGAAATTTTACTTCAGGAAAAATTATTTGTGTCCCGATAGGAAATAGTACCTTTTTATAGGATTTTTTTTTTCCACCTACAAAACCTGTCATTTTTAATGTGGGGAAGAACCAGAAGATGTGAGGCACAAACATACATTGATTCTCTTTTTAGAAAACCAGTGAGAATAGGAATGCAAATTAGTTCTCTGTACAGATCTAATTAATCAGCCTCTCTCCTCTTCTTTTTATTCCAGTTACCTTGAATTAGAAGTCATGTTATCCTTTGGGTTCTGGCTGACTTAATGTTTCAGAAAACCGCCTGCTACTAATCTGCAAGGAAGTCAGTCAGGGTCAATAAATACTCTTTGTATTGTAGTTACTCGGAAACAATGACTGATTTTGGTTAGAATGGTATTCTGGGGCTATTTTGCTTCTCCTATTTCAAAGCACAGCTGAAAATAAAGTGAGTGTGCCCTGAGACACTAACTGTAACATATGTCGTAGGAATGTTTTATAAAGATAAAGCAAACAGTTCCCTGGCACTATCTGAAGATAGAATCTAGATTTGGTTATGGTTTTTGACCCATCCAAGGTTCAGAGCTGTCTGAGCCTGAGGTGTTTTTGATGGTCTGTTTTGCAGGAGAAGGACGACAAGGGGAGATTGTGGTAGAGTAAGCAGAAAATTATTCAGCAGTTCCCTATTATGTTCATTAAGAAGGCACAGTTAGGCACTGAACTGTTATTTCAGTCGAATCTTCATTTCACTTTGTCAGTATTTTGTAAGTAATTAATATGACATTTTAAGTTGACTTGTCTCCCCAAATAGCTGCAAAACAATAATAAACTGCATTGCAGTTAAGAGAAATAGCCGTAATACCATGTCCTGTTTTGAAATGATTTTTCACGTACCAGTCAAGCTGAATATTAGTGCTTCTAGGTAGGAGGTTATTAACTGTATTTGCTCTTTGAAGAGAAAAGAGCTCCTTATAAAGGTGACTTCAGCAGCAAAGAAGGATTTCACAGCAGCAGCCAATTTCCTCAGGGAACAATTCCATGATTGCCCAGTCCAGTGTGGAGTTAAGGGCACAGACGCACAGGAGGCTGTTGAGATGGGAACGGGGAAACTTCCAAATGTCACAGAGACTTTTAACTGTATCAATGCCAAGAGCTGTTTTTCAGGACAGGGCAGCCAGAACCCCACGCAGCTGAACAGGGCTGAATTCCTAGCTCTTCAGCAAGTCACTTGGGAATGCTCCTGAAGCATTCTTAAGGAGAAACTTAAGGTTTCTCCTTACAAAATCTCGTTCAGCATTTTCCCTTCAGGACAGGAACGCTGAGCATTAGCTATTCAGTTCTCTCGGACCCATGAGTTTCTTTCCTTGCCTGCTTACGTGGGAGCTGCTTCTGCTGATGACCTCGTGCACTTTAGTGAGCAGAAACCTGCTTAGCGCAGTGGAGCCACTGCTTACTGTTTAGAATGGCTGAGGAACTGGGGAAAAACGCATTAGAAAATCATTCCTACACTCAATGGCACTGGCCGCGAGATTTGCGAGATTACATCAGCCTGTCGGTTCATCATTAGCTTTAGAGAAAGTTTGACTCGGGCTAGTCGAACAGAAGGCAGGATATTTTTATTTTTGGAGCTAAGGTCTTCACCTGACTACTGTGGTGCAATGTTCTGGAGAAGCTGGGAATGATGCATCTACGTGGCCAGCTTTTATGGGTTCAGATTTACTCAGATGGAACACTTGCTATTCTGGGTACTGTAGGGTCACGGGTGCTTATAAGTAGTGCTGAATGGTCACTGCTAGGCTGAATAGAATCCCAGGCTCCTAGAGTTTTGTTTCAGTGTTTTTATCATATACTGGAATTCCAGGTCTTTCATACATCCTACTTCAAATTTGATTTATGGCTGTAGTCCACAAAAAGAAGACTGCTCAGCTAAATTTAGCCCAGTGAAGAGAGAAGGGAGATCTTTTAAGATTCTTCTCTAACACAGTCACCGTGTCCCTCCCTCATGGCCCCCTTTTCTTTCTAAGATATGAGAAATGTTACCATCACCTCTAACTTTTCTTGGCCAGTAAAAGAATAAGGTTTAATTTTAATTCCTCTCTTAATCTGTAACGTTTAAGGAAGAACTGGTAGCAAATGCATATTTTTTTTTTTAGTGCTGACAGGAGCAAGTAATTTCTCATTCTCTTTTCCTCTTTTTCACTTTGGGATGTCAGTCTTGCAAATCAATATTTCATTTTGAAGGAGCCATGTTTGATGCCAGTTCTACTTATTTGCTTTGCAGTCACTGCAGTAATGCTTTGTAGCTCTGTCAGTATGTAAATTAAACCAAGCATAGATAGCTTTGTGTTGCTTAATGTTCAGCTGATAAAAATTAATGTGGTGTGAAATGAGCATTTTATCTGACTGCAGATACAGTGCCGGAGTTAATTAGACTGGCAGAGCAAAATGTTATTAAACACACAGGCCCCTGATCATCAAGAGCTGGGTGAACCTCAAAAATACGGGTTTGGGTGGGCAGTGTAATGTAAATTGACTGAGGCAGGCTCAAAGCAAACATACTGAGAGTGGTGTGCTACTTCAGCAATAAGACATGACAGACTGAGCAGTAGTGCTGATGAATGCACGCCTTGGGTGCACAGTGTAAGGTACAAGGCAAGCCAAATGCTTCCAGCACGCTTGGGAAGTGCATTAATCAGCATTAACACATGATCTACAGTGTCTTATTGTCATTAAATATTGCCACTTCTTAAGTTCAGAATTTGGTGACAGTTAAATGATCAGTAAGCCAAATCAAATAAAGCGGCAAAACATTTAATTCAGCATAAGTTATTTCAGTAAAAGTATTTTCGTACATTTAGTTAGTCCTCTTGGCAGATTGCCTTGCAGCGCTGGTGTAGTACGTTGCCATTTTCTATAATTAAAACGAGAAAACACTAACAATGGTATCTTTTATTCAATAAACTAAATATATTCTATAAATGTTGGCTCACTTCTTCTGTTGTCTGAATATGGACGCTGTTTTCATATTCCCCATTCCCTGTTTATGCAGCTGCAGAAATTTATGAGGAGAATCAGATACATTAGAATATTGGCATGAAAAGCTGTATTGCATTCAACTAAATATGCGTCTTTATTTTTTGTGGATAGGTGAATTGGAGGACCAGTGTCTAGCTTCCCCGGTATTACTGCCGGGGCTCTACGTGCTTGTTGCATCTAGGCGTGTTGGTGAGAAAGAAAGAGAGAGGGTTATATAAGGCTCTCGTGGTATGTGCATGCACCATTTTGGCTTCTTTATGCCTTAGTGATTTTCAGATAAAATTCAAATGTCTTCTCTCTTTACTTATTCATTTATTTAAAGTATTTACCACTTGAAAGAAATGTAAGTTTCCTTCCTACTTTCAAGAGCTGAAATACTCAGAAATCCGAAAGGTAGTATTGATTTCCAAAGCCATGCCATTGCCTTCTCACCTTCGAATGCCAGAATCACAGAACAACCAGGTTGGAAGAGACCCACTGGATCATCGAGTCCAACCATTCCCACCAATCTCTAAAATAACGTCATCTTGCACACTAGTAGATCCTTTAGAGATGCTCTCTGGTGTTGGCTTCCTACGTGCGTGCAGCTAAAGGCAATTTACCACTGGTTCAGAAATTTGGATATACTCTCTAAAATTCTTCTCTGCTCTCAGATACGCAGAAGTATAACAACAGACGCGTTAGTTATTGTCCTAACCGTGAACTAGGTAATTTGCAGAATTGGCAGCATCTGCATGCTGATGTGGAGTGATCTGTGTGCTGGGTACTATCAAGTTACTCCATTCCATTCTCGATGTATCGAGAAGTACTTGGCTCTTTGTGGAATCACATTTTATTTGGTAGAGTTTCCTTTATGATTCATTCTGTCCTGTACTGGGCCTTGAGTGCATCTAGGAAGGCATCCAGTTATACGGAACTGGTTTTGTCATCTAACCTAAGGGATCAAGCCTGTATCTTTAAAGATACTGTGTTATTTCTTTTGTTTTCAGTATTTCCTTATTGGGCAATAAAAACTAGCCTCCTTCCTCTATAGTAATCTGTATTTGCTGCCTTTTACTACTGTAATGTCCCAGGCTCAATCTTTAGGTATATTGATTTTTGCTTATTTGTTCTTTTTTGTACAGCTGTCCAGACTTTTAACTGGCATGAGTTCTGGGCCTCAGTTAGTTTGGAAAATATCTGGAAATACAGAAGCTCATCTTTTTTTTTTTTTTTTTTTTTTTGACTGGAATTTGGAATTCTCTATTGAGAACAGTCTCCTACAGATTTTTCCAGACTTCTCTTTATTTAGAATCACACAAAACAAAAGAACCGGACAAACAAATGCTGAAAGAACAACCAACCGATACCAGCAGTCTCCCCAAAATAGGTAACTTCTCATGGTCTTCACAGTATCTGTTTCTGGTTTTGGTCAAAAGAGTTGCAAAGTAAAATAATTTCTCTCTTCTACTATGGCTTTAGATTCAAACTATGCATTGTTCTACCCTGGGGAAAAAAAAAGAAACAAACTAATACAAAATATACAATCCATTGGAAGGTTAGAACGTCAGCCTTTGTAATATTGAGAACCATAATGCCTTTGAATTGTGGGTTTGTGCTTCTTTTTGCTTTTGTGCAGTGGCCTCCCAGCTCTGGGGAGCCGTCCGGCTCGGCGGGTTGTGCAACTGCGACTTGACGCGGGCGCCAAGTTACCGCTAGCTCTGGAGTTCAGCTTACTCAACTGTAGCAAAGTGTGAACCTCCTTAGTACCCTTGGCAGCGGCGCTGACTGCGCGAAGAAGCACACTTAGAGGATAAATGGATGGGTTGGTGTTACAGAGCAGCTGTATTTAATGCGCTGAGCTGTCGGTTGCTGACTTCGTGCCGTCTGAGTATTGGTAAACGTGCTGAGCGGAGTACAGAACTCGATCAGTAAAATTAATAGCTCTCTCTTGCCAAACAGCGTTTAGGCCTTGCAACATTAACTAGGAGTTACTATAATCAGTATTCACCTCATGGAAGCAGCAGTCTCTTCCAACAATGAAATAGTCAACAGCATGTGGCCACGCAGTGATTGGATTGCAGACGGAGGTTTTGTTTTGTTTTACTCAATCTTCCAAAGCCTTAAACTCCAGAGCTGTTTAGTTGAACCTCATTCAACTTGAACTGCTCTAAATGGAAGTGATTTGTACAGGCAGGATTGTCTGCTTGCACAAATAAAGCTGAAGTAAATGTAAATAATGGTATATTTTTATAGATATTTGGTGACTAGTTAATATTTGATGGTATTTGAAAAGCTTGTTTTGAAAGTAAGGTTTGTGGCTGGTATCAGAAAGCATAGTTAACCTACATATTTAGGCCTCATCAACTTGAGCAGTCTCAACAGAAAACACCTCAGTTTACGGGAAAAACTGCTTAAAAGAAAAAAATCCGCCCATCTGAGAAAGGTAAGTAGGTCTGTGTTTCAGTCGCTCGGTTCCTTTAACCGTCAGCCGTACCCAGAGGGTCACAGGAAGTTCAGAAGAGACCATGAAGTTTGTACTAGCCGGGGTTCAGCTAACTACACCTCGTTTCCAGCAGTGGCTCAGCTCCTCCGCTAGTCACGTAGGCACCTGAAGAACACAGCCTGCCTAGCGTGCTCTGGCTCCTCACTTGTGCGGGCCCCCCGAGCCGCCAGCAGTAGCTCTGTGTCCACCTGGCAGTGCTCACAGCAAGTCGTCTCAGGTGGGCACAGACCAGTGGGCTCCCAAACTCCAAGTACCACATAAGCGTGTGTCTGAAAGTTCTCCAACCCGTGGCCTTGGAGAGCACGCGTCCTTCGGTTTGTACGGGTTTAAATATCTCTAGAAGTCACACGGCACTGCATAGAGTAAGTGGGGAGAGCAAAACTGAAGGCTTTGCTCGTTGTAGTGCAGCTCCCTTCCCCTCCAGCGTCAGAGACGGAGTAAGTGGCAGCGCTTGGTAGCACCGCAAAACCAAATATGTATGTGAGTTTACATCCCAGCGTTGGTGTGAGCGTATCTAACAACTGCATGTGAAAATTCCGCTACTAGGTGAGCATTCTTCTTGTGTAGCTGTCTTTACCGTTTTCTGTAAGAATACAGTAAATGAAATTCAGCAAAGTGCTTGCTGACATCAACCCGTCAAAGTTATTCCATACACATTCATTACTTACACACACAAAACTACTGTGCTAAATACAGAACAGTCCAAAGTCAGACAGGGTCAGATCAGTTTTGTAGTGAAAGATAGCTTAGGGAATATGTGCGAGAGTTCTGACTTGAGCCACTTATGAAGTCTTCCTGCAACATTATTTCCTATCGGGAAATCCCAGTTTGCTAAACTCAAAGCTTTTAGTTTCATCGGACGTGCCCCTTTGTGCAGAGGCAATTTCCAGTCAAGGCTTTACAGCCAGGCCCCTGACTTGCTGTAACAGCCACTGCATCTAACTGAGATTGAGAGCAGAACTGGAACTTCAGTCGTTCGTGTCCCCCGTGAGCAGAGATGGGCTAGGTGTGTCCTAGTGTTTCTTTAGTTGGAGGTGGTTTACTTAGCAGAAATAATTAATGATTCAAAACAGTGGGAAACATATGCTCTAATTCTGCTTTAACAAGCAGCGAGTGATCTGATGGGGCCTTGTCGTGGCAAGCTGCAAAGCAGCCTTTTGTGGTTTTAATTTCTAAGACATCTTAGAACACCAAGGAGGCACTAGAAGCTGCAGGGTGAGATGCAGATACTGAAAATTTGGGCGCAATTGAGATAAGCCCCCGAGTATTTGAATGCTGATCTTGAGATTGGATCTACAAGCCAAAACTGTAAAACTTAGAGGATGAGCTCTATCGTGAGATTTTCATTACCACCTCCTTTGATTCACACTAAGATGTTGCAAACAAATTCTAGTGTGGCCACCTTCTGTTCTCCAGCTTGAAGCCGCATCAGGCTCCAGCAGCGCAAAGACAGGCAGCAGGAGGGGTCCAGGTTCAGTGATGTGGCCGTGGATTTTGGTTGGTCGTCACCCTCATCTGAAGCTTAGAATTCATGCAGAAGAAATCCAACCTATTTTTCATTAAAGCAATCTTGTAGTCATCTCTGTATTTCTCAGAACCTTGCCAGCTTTGAGAACATGTCACTTTGACCAGTTCCAAAACAATTATGTCTGTGTCTCTAACTGCCCTGTGTTGGTGCTACCAGTCTCAAAACCGTGGCATTCTTTTCAAAGCAGTAGGCCGGCTGATCTCAGATTGTATTGAGGATTTAATGAGCTTAATAAGTAGAATAAGCTTGTTAACAAATTGATGATGTACTTTACCTGGCTCCACCTTCTTTAGGAAATTTGTGCCATCATTTCAAGAGTAGCTGAGGTTCTGTTTTGTCCACTTCGGAAGAAATATTTTCTCACTTTCCCCCACGTGAATTGCCTTCGTTCTTCTGAGCAGATGTGGATTAATTGTATCAACCAATCAGTTGCATAATTTGCCAGCCTGGTTTTGGTTGGTTTGGTTTGGTTTTTTTTTGCTTGGTTGGTTTGGTTTGGGGGCAGGCGAGGGGAGATTATTTTGCTTTGGTTTTAGATGTCCCTCCTGTGGTCCTTTTTTGTCACCATTTGTGGTAAGCAGCAAAATTCACCACTTGTTTCTCACAAGGGCTACAGGCAGGTGTGAAGCTGTGGCTCATGGGCTGTTTTCTAGAGAAGAGATTAGTCTTGACATTTTCTTAAGTTTATATACCCCATCAGGTGAGCTTTTGATCCCCTTTTCTCACTTTGAAGCAAAACATTTATTATGAATTAAGCTAAAATACACGATGCTGCTGCTTGACGTGACTGATGTGGTTGGTTTGACAGGTAATCACTCCACTGAAATGTTGAAGATGGCTTTTAAATTAATGAAATCTCTGTGGTGTGAAGGCTGTAGCCTACATATTCTGTGGAACTGCCTGGTATCCTACATTATTCCAGCTTCTTTCACCTCCTTAGAACTCTAGGGGTTGCAAAACTTGGAAATTACGTACATCGTAGATTTACTCTGAATTCTGTAGGGCAGTTCCCTGTCAGAAGCATATTTAATCCTTCCCCACCTTTTATTTTTTTTTTCCTGCTAGCTGATTCTGATACCAGTTCTAGAAAAGAGCAAGATGCAGATGCATGTCTGCAGCTCAGTGACTGTGTACTACCAGCTTTGCAACGTTAGATAGAATTTTGCAAAGCCTTGAATCCATTTTTTGTAATTAATACCTGGACAAATCTGTCAATGCATATTCAAAGAAGCATTGTTTGAAGGAAGTTTGTTTTATCCAGTTATGTCCTTTGCAACTAATAAAGGGCTAAGAGATAGAGTGACTTTTCTTTGTGTTTGGGAAAGTGTAGTTTTTCTGGCTGCATTTTGAAAAGGCTTTAGTGGAAAAAAGAACAAGCAAACAAACCAACCCTCCCCAAACCAAAACCAGGACCACCCATGGAGTATAATCTTGTCTGTTGCAGAAACTTTGAAATGTGCCTAAGTTAACAAGCTGATGTTAGTCAAGCTGTAAAATAGATCAAAACAAAATCCTGGAGAAATCGGAGTTGATCTCTGGGTTACGTTTGTTCTCACAAAATGTGCTCCTCAATAATTATTTTGTAGTGGCGGAACAAACTCCTGTGATATCCATCAATAGAGCTCTGGGGCTCAGCGTGCGTGCTTGTGTTCAGCACCCCTTGCTGGAGGCGATACTTGAGCTCCGTGTCAATAGAGTCTCCACAACAGAAGCTTTTATTGACTCTTGGATTAAATCTGAGTCGCTTTCTATTTCTGAGCTCAAATTCAAGACTCTGTAAGAGTGATGTGACACTCCAGGTGTGCTTTTATTGGATTGTGTTAAACTCTTTCCTGTTTTAATACTTTTAAAGCCATTTTAATACAATGTAAGCATTGTGAGATAGAGATTTCGAGTGTATTTGTGTATAATGCACATGACGTTGCATTTGGAGTTCGACTCCTCCAAACTGCAGACACAGAAGGATGAGCCTTCGGAATCTGCACCCTCCTTTTTTCCCCCTCTATTTCTAGGGAAGCGTCTGTCTCCTCAGCAAAGGGAGGTGGTGTTCACAGAAGGATGGTTAACCCTTGGCAGCTGGACTAGCAATGGACAGCGAGTTGCTGAGTTTCTGTTTTATACAGATTTTACTGCATGGGGGGGCTGGATTTTGGTGGTGGTCACTTGTTTTCTGGAGAGGATTAAAACTGCTGCTCTATGGAAGGCTCACGGTATATTGCAAGTTTTAAGCTCTGGCTGGAACTAAGAGTATTTATTGAATATATATGTCTGAACTTGCAGTAGGCTTTATGTGGGGGCTGAAGCTTATTGCCATTAGTGCATTCAGAAAATTAGTCTACCTGTATGAGGTTGAGTGAGCTCCAAGTGTAATTCATTGGGTTTTTTTTTTTTTCTAATTTATTAAAATTCTGAGTTCAAGCTAAATTTTTTTTTTACTCAAACTGAGCCAGTTTCTCTTTAACTTGGGTAAAACAGGACATAATTTTTAAAATACACATTCTAATACAAAAGAATTAAACTTGGCAAAGGAATTAGTTATACAATTAAATTTCACTTTTTATGTCTGTGTTGCCGCAGTGAATAAGGTTTGAAAGGGTAGGGAGTAGCGCTCAATTCACTGAAGTGTGACAATTCTTCCATGTCAGTGATTTCAAGCCTAAAGGGGATGACATCCCGTAAGCACATTCATCCATTTGTGTTTATTAAATTAAAGCCTACGTGAATTTGGAACAACAGACTGTTCATTAACAGGGAAAGAGACTATTGCTTTCCTCTTGGGACTGTTTTGGCTTTGATCCATTGATCCATTCTTGCATTGACATAAATATTAGGAGATTGTTTGAATTTGTTTTGTTTTTTTCCTGTGAAAGATGGAGACCATAAACAGCAGAAAAGGATTGTGTGCTGGTCACATTCGTGCCTACCATATACCACAACTAGCAAAATTAGTTATAAAGAATAATAAAATAAATAGCACACAATGCTAACCCAAGGGGAGAAACAATCGTGATTTTCTTCCTTGGCGATCTCCACTAGAATTGGGCAATAATGCGCTTCATCTGCAGGTGCTGGGGGGACGGGAAAGAGAGGTAAACACTGACAGGGCATCCTTATGTGTCGCATCGTTTAACACGTAGGGTTCAATAGCACCCAGAGATTCCCAGGCGAAAGCAGCATCCTTGTTGTGCAGCACCCTGCACAGAGACATGAGAACAACTGCTGTACCTCAAAGGGTTCTATGAAGCTAAATGTCAGACACGAGGAGCGAGTAAATCTAAGTTTCAGCTTTTCAACAGCTTCCTAGTTTCCCTCCTCCTCTTTTAATAGTAATGTGTATTTCAAATCATCAGGAAATACCTGTGTTATCAAGCCTGTCATCAATATCTATCTCTGTATAACACGGCAGAGGATTCCAGGGGAAGGGTTCCAGTCTTTCTGACCAGTTGATGACATCCCTGGGAAAGGGTGGAGAGGAGAAAACACTCTGGTGTTTTTGCAAAAAGCTACAATTAGGCAGAACAGGAGAACAGATGTAGGCGTCCCAAAGACTGGATGTTTAAGTTCTTCAGAGAATGCAGTATAGGTGAAAGATGAGGGCATAATTTGAGGAAATGATTGGTCTCGTTCTTTAGAGTGGAAATAAAAAAAAAAAAAAAGCTCTGTGCATAGCAGAGGTAGGAGAGAGCAAAGGTTGGTTTTGGAATACAAGTTTTTTAGTGAGAGTAAAACAATGAACCCGAAGAAGAGAGAAGAATAGAGTGACAAAGCAATCATGCACAAGGGGGTTTTTAGGGCGTTGGAAGTAGTGCCTGGAACTGGCCCATGCTGAAGAGCAGGTGTGGTGTTCTGCATGGGAGGGTCAGATGGAAATCAGTATTTTTCTAAGGTAAAAAAATGGATGCAACATGGTAATGGGGTGATTATTGAAATTGAAGCTGCAGAGAGTGAGTATGTGGGATTATATGAGAGTTTAGCTGGCAGTGAGTCAGAGGAGAAGGCAGAGCCAACAGAAAACAGAAGCCACATGAAAAGGAGGGTGCGTCAAGCTATAGAAAGCATAATCAGTCAAGTTAATGGGGCTTCCTAGCTGTGGTTGGTACTAGAGGACCTCCTGGGTAGTTTAATGTAAATCAAAAAAATAACCAGAAGCTGGTCAGCGTCAGTTTTTGGCACTGAAACTAGTGTATTGAAAATGGGTCATAAAAAAAAAAATTAAATACTGAGATAATTAGGTGTAACATTGAGAATTCAGTCTGGGTGAACTGAACTGAATGCTCCCAAACTGAACATTAACCTATCTTTTTCTAGCTCCTCCCTTCATACGTACAGGTACGAATATGTTTCAATTTTAAGTCTGAATTTTTGTGCCTTCTCATTAAAACAAAAATAGGGCTAAGAGATATGCTGGAGGAGAAGGGCTTGGAGTATGGGAAAGTCTGTCAGATTATGCCTACCCATCTTTTCTTTGTTTTGGCATTAAATAGAAGTTAAAGTATCGAAGCAGTTTGAAAAACATCACTCTGCTATGAAAAAAAAAAGAGGAAAATAAACTCAGAAAATTGTATCGATCCAAGATGGCTCTTAATTATAGCTGTTACGTATGCTGCTCCAATACAGCCATTCCCTAATGGGGTGCCTGCATCCCTCCTGAGCCACGCGGGGGGCTAAGGAAGCGTTCGATGCGAGATCCTCGTGTTTGGGGGAGGCTAGATGCGCCTGGGCCACGTCTCTTCTATCATACGAGTGAAGGACGGTGTCTGCTGGCAGAACTGTGTGTGCAGCCTGTTTTGCTGGTGACTGTTCGGCTAAAGCCCATTTAGGTCAGCAGGTTCTGCGGGGAACAAGAGGACAGCACAGAGTCCATCCAGAGATCGGCCGCCTGTAGGTTGAGGTGGAAGTTCATATGCCGAGACCTGAGCGTTTCCAGGTGAAGAAGTGATCAGCAGCGGGCTTTTCAGCCTAAATAAAGCAGGTAGCAAAAGCCTGAGACGCGGCTCTTGGTCGGGAGCCAATATGAAGCTTGCATTTTTGCCTCTGAAGAAAATTATGTAACAGCCTGTTTGAAATTAATTCTGGGAGATAATAGAAGGGAGCACCTTCCATGCACAAAGGCTGTGCCCAAAACTGGAAGCTAATCATGAGGACAAACAGCTGGTCTCAGGTATGAAATCATGAGGCCTTGAACTTCAGCTGTCGGCCTTTCTCACCACCAGCCTTGCCAGGTTACAAACCTGAGGTTCGTGACACGTTTGTGCTAGGTACAGAACCGCTGAGGCGCTCCAAAAGAGACCAGAAGCACTTTTTGTTGTTTGGTGACCTCTCCTTCCCGACGTCAGGCTGAAAAGTCAGAGGTAGAAATCCTATTTTGTTCACCTTTAGCATTCATGTAAACTTCTCACAGATTTAAAAAGAGGGGATAAAAAAAAAAAAAGGATTAAAAAGACTTTTCCTTTGCAGTGGTGATGATGTGCATCCCATGGTTCTCTCTCTCTTCTGAGGGAAGCGTGGCCTTCCAATACCATTATTAGTTAATTATTTTGAAAGTGATACGCCTTTGGATGTAGGCTATATTGCTGTGGGTTAAACCCTGTAGTTATTCAGGTTTGGGGCTGCTCTGTAATAGCATTTCTTTTTTCTTAATTACAAATGTTAATGCCAGTTTACATGAAGCTTATTTACGAGCTATAGTCGCAATATCTTTCTTCATGGCTGTTTTTCTAACATGTTCAATTTGCATCATTGGCAATGACTTGATTTTTGCAATCTGTACATCAAATAAAATAAGCATGATGATTTTGCAATCACTTTTATTACTAGCTTGCAAACCTATGTGGAAAGTATAAAAGTTAGGGTTTCTTGATAACTACCCTAGACTTTCACGATAAATTGAGAATATAGGTTTTCAAGGCTAAGAAAGTTAATATTTCGCTGTTCTTACTGGCTTTCCTTAAAGTGTTTAAGAGGTTGGTTTGGCTGTTGAAGGGCATTTTTATAAAATGGGGTTGTGGTTCATTGTGTGTGTTAAAGACAGAAATGTGGTTACTTTGGGTATTTATGACACACAAAAGTCTAGTATAAATGAGTCAGTTTAGGTTTAAGTGATCTCTGAGAAAGGGAAAGCGGGTTTTTTGTACAGGTTAGAAGAGCTTTGGGGACCCCTAGAACCTGGCGCCCTACAGTAGGTTTTGACGTGAATTGCGTGTAAATATTTATTCTCTGGGAAAGAACTGACATACTAAAGTGGTGAAAGAGGGAAAGCGAATTCACAACCAAAATACCACTTCAATTTATCATTTCTTCCCCTTTCTTTCCAAGATGGGCTGAGGCTTTGCAGTTACCATCTAGAAACAATAACATGCAATTGGGGAAAAAATAAGGTTGGTTCTATATATGTTTTTGTTGGTGTTAGATAGCTGACTGTTTTTATCCCAGTGCCTGTAGTGAAGCACATTTCTACCAGGCAAACCATGAAAACAGAATTGATGCTATGTCAGCATCTTGCCTGCAAATAACACTCAAAACAGATTATAGGACATGCTAGGAATACAAAATAAGGTTAGAAATAATGCTTCAGCTGTGAGTTCTTCAGGCTGTGAAAATAATAGAGCATAATTCAGTAGAAGAGGAACTAGGGAGTCAGCATACACAGAAAAAAAAATGAAAGGAGCAAGAAAAATGAAGGGAAATGGAAATAGATGTAGGGGAAGTTTAGCAAGTCCTGTCAGTGGTAAATTATTATGCTGACTGTATGGACAGACCAGAAGGGATTTAAAGAAGACCTAGAAGTAGTTCTCAAGTAAAGAGGGCGGTGACTGATCTTAGCGAGAGCCACGCTGGAAGTCCTGAGAAATGTATGAAAATATACATAGAATCTCAGTATATTTGTTAGCGACTTACGAGTGAGTCCAGAACGGTGCAGACAAGTGCTGTTTATGAACTGTCCCTCCCCTTAGAGCATCCTCTGAGAGGAGATGCCTGCAGTCCCTCATGAAATCACATATTCTTTTACAGCAAAGGTCTGGTGTCAGTTTTGAGTTATCACTACCTGTGAAAACACCCAGTCCTGCTAAAAACTAGCTTTGAATGCTGATTTAATTCAATTGTGCTTGTTTTTTTGAAATTATTTGATATAGTAAAGGTGCTTTCTTGGATGTGACCCTCCAGTCTTGTGGCAGGCTGCATGGTGAAGGAGCACAGCGCCGTATGTCCTGTCGGCGCGTTGGCTTCCCAGCTCATTTGTACAGATTAGGTGGAATTTGAACCCATTGTTCCAGACAACCTTTTGTTTCAGAAAGGTGCTGTAAAAGTGCGCAGCACAGCATAGGGACTGGGAACTGCTCATCATTCGCAATGAAGCACCGTTCAGGTTTGCTGGGGCTCTTCTCTCTGTGCTCCTCTGCTCCGTGTGCCGACGTTGCCTCTTGTGAACGGAAGGCAGCAAGCTCAGCGAGGTGGATAAGCACATATTTGACATTATGCCACTTGTTGAAATACCATAATGAAGAAGGAAGCTGAAAACATGAGGTGGAACAGAATAATAACTAACTACTGCTTTGAAAAACTGCTACTGGAAGTCTAGGTGCTTGGTGTCTTTCTTCACCTTCATATGTGAGCTTTTCTACTATATATTTCACCATGACCAAAACAAATATCTTGGTATCTTTCCTCTGTTTAGGACAGCGTGGGGACATTGATTTTTAGCAACAGATTATTGCTTCTTATGAGAGAAAACATAAGTTGATCTGCATTCTCAGGAAGCTTTAAAGGGGAGGCGCTGTATCCAAAGCCCTACCCTTTCTTCATTATACGTTTCTTACCTGAGGATCATTTAACATTTCAGTTCTGGACTTGCCGGAGAAGGAGAAGACAACAAATTGAAAGAGAGATGTAAACAGAGCCTTCAAACAATGCAATCTCTCAGCAACCATCAAGTTGAGTGTACTGTACCTAAAATCAGTAAGAAGCCTGGTGGGAGCACTAACATTGCTGAATAGGGTTCAGTCTGTGAGAGACAGCCTCGCAATCTAATAAACAACGTGTTACAATAGTTAAGTCTGGATATCGCAAAGGGAGGCAGTAATGTACACACATCCACACAGGAATCTTTGATGCTTTCAAATGCTCCTCGTCATCTGAAAACCAGTCAGCAGGCATCACCTACACATTTCACAGCAGTCTACCTATCTGGGCATTTCAGTATGACAGTAGGAAGCCTTTTGAAATGATAGTGAGACGTCTCAGCGTAGCTTGCATTCAGAGTTCTAATATCTGTGGTTTGGGGCTTTTTTAAGTGGGCATGTATATATGTGCAGACATCTACAGAGACTGAGCCGATCAGGCTGAAGGTGGCTAAATTAGATCAAATTCTGAACTTTAATGTTGTGAGTAACTAATGTGGCCAACATCTCCATGGTAGTTTGAATAGTAATTATAATGATAGTACTCTCTAGCAATAATATGTATCAATACATTCATAACAATATTAATATATTCATAACAATGCCAAAACTGCCACAAAGTTTTTAAAATGTAAAAGAGTCTGATTGTGTAACAGCTCTCCAGATTTTTTTCTTTTACTTTTTCTTTCAAAGGAAGTTGGATTGATTTTCTGGATGCAGATAATTTTGGGGTAGGAAAAGTTTAAACTCGCATTGCCTACTCAGCATCTGCCACTAGCGTGAGGAATAGCGATCTAAGTTTGTTTCATTTTTATCTTTGCTGTTTAGTATGGAGTAAGAAATAAAAAATGCGTAAGTCTAAGGTAAACACTAACCAAAATATCATTGTAAAATACTCCGGCTTATAAACCTAGGCTGGCAGTAGTTCCAGTGAAGGGTAAAGTGAAAGGTAAAGTACAGCTAATTTCATCCTCATTCTGTTCTTGCCAGTTAGGAACCATGCACCCCTTTTGCTGCAGCAGTGTCACACAAAGTTTAAAGCATGCCTGCCCAAATTAAGTTAATTATTATTCTTTTGCACTCTTCCCCGAACATTACATTTCTTCAAATAGGAAGGAATATGAAAATGCCCCTTAAAATCAGCAAAGTTTTCCTAGTATGTAAGGAAAACATACTCTGATCCTGAATTAGGTTTGTCATTGATCAAAATCCATCTACATAATGATGACCTGACAATTCCACTGCTCTATTTAATTGGCATGTAGCTGGAAAAACTTTAAATGCATATGGCAAGAGAAATCTTTCTTGATCCCCTTTCTTGATGGCTTTGACCCTATGGCAGTGGGGACAGTCAGTATCTTTGTGTGTGGTACCATGTGGTATATATTACTTCATTAGTAAAATATAAAATTGTAAGCGTAAAACGTAAATTGCTGAAGTATAAGAATATAAAATGCAAAACATCCTGGTTTAAAGAGCATCAAACAGAATAAGAGGAGGCATAATAGAAATTGGATGAAGTGTAACAAACAGTGGTGCTGGGGAATTCAGTGTGATGGGAAGTCAAGAGGTGGCTCATTTCGGAGAGTGAGCGACTGCAGAGCTGTGTCAAGTGAACGACTCTCCCTGTATGCAGTATAAGAAAATGAATTAATAATCAAGGGAAAGTCTTTTAAAAATATGTTTCGCATGATGGCTTTAAGTGAGTTTGATCTCTTTTAGCCAGTGAAGTCTGGTCTCTAATTAGGTTTCTATTCTTACAGTGATGGATACGAAGTACTTTCTGAATCCATTTGACCTTCTCAGCCTGGGGAGCAAAATTATTTCCATGCTTCTTAATTTCACAGGAGTTTTGCATTTGTTGCCACAGAGAACTCTCACAAACAGGGAAGAAAGTTTAAATGGTTGAGAGACCTGCTTAACTCTGTGCGCTGGGTGCGGGTTTTATTACGGCTTGTTTGCCTGTAGAGTTCTTCTCCACCCCGTACATCTGCTTCACTGTGTGCACCATCTCTTTGGATTGGGCTCGATGGTTACTCACAGGGAGCCTCAGCAGTTGCATATATCTTCTGCATTTCTTAATTTCTTTTGGAAATACTCTATTCTCTCACCTTATTAATGTTAAAACAAAAAAAAAGAAGGGGATTTTATTGCTAAAGGCAGCAGAATAGTGAACTTCTTGGAGGAGTTCTGTGTCTTCCCCTGCGAGTGAAAGCTAAATTAGTTCTGAGGTGCTTTCACTCAGTGGAAGCATAATGAGAGACACCAGCCACCTCTTCATTAATAACATGCCAGTCACATTGGGAGCGGCGTACAGAGCCTGCTGCGAGAGCACCACCACCACCAGAAGCAGGTAGGAAGCAAAAATAGGCTTAAGAGAAAGGAAAGACAAGTGGAGATCAGGGCTCTAATCTTACAGGATGTAAAGTTGTTCCTGTCTGATGAGCAAGAGTGACTCAGCCTGACTGGAAGGGCCAAGTCAACACTAACTTGCAAATTGCTGCTGCTCTAACTTTGCAACAACAGTAATGCCGCTGGTCAACAGTTTGGGACAGAGTAGTTTTTCTAAATACCTGTTTGTTTTTGTTACCTGTTCACATATTAAGTGTTTCACTTCCTCAACCAATCTAGGATGGTTCCAGGTTCTACAGACCAGTTCCAGAGGTTTATGTGGGACGCTGCTCTGTTTGTCAAACGCTAGGTGCTGGAAGGACTTGAGCATGATCCCTGTATTTATGAGGTACCCATAGTATTGCTGCTTTCTTACTACCCAGAATTCATTCCTACACGGAACTCTTAAGCCTTAAGTCTTACATAGCAGCCAGGTACTAGTGCAGATGGTTGGTTCCTGCAGTTTCTTCTTTCCATGTCCCCAAGCCAGACAAGCAGCAGAGTACAAACCTCATAGCCATGACTTTAATATTAATATTAGACTTGTATGATAAACTCCAAGGAGATGTGGAATAAGGTAATCCTGGCATTCTTATGAACTGCAGCAAAAAAAAAAAAAAAAAATACGGAGAAGGACAAAGTGCTCCTGTTAGTACAAGGGCAGGAAAAAGACTTTTATTCTGTTGATCCTTCTGAAACATCAGCTGGCAGGAAGTCTCATGGCTACTTAAGCAAAGGTCTCATTCCTTTGCATGGAAACCTAGCTCTAGTTTTCTGGCTTGGATTTTTTTTTTCAGTTTCTGGGTTTAGTTGTTTCCATAGAAAAATGACTGTGTTAGATCTTCGAAGGAAAAGGTGCGCTGGATCAGTTTACCAATACAGCCTGTGACATAGAATATTACCTTTTGCTTTTGTTTTCCCATGCTTCTGTGGGTATTTATGAATCTGTGTCATCAATCTTCAAAATCTGTGACTGGCCCTCAGATTTTTGGATTTCTAGGTTAGTTGTCCAGTGTTACATGTGTAAGTTGAAAAAATAGGGTAAGTTCAGGAGAGGACTGTTTTTCTGATTCTGTGGTTTTGCTCAAAATCAGATGCTTCAAAGTGACCGCTATCGCCTCTGTTCACTTCTGGTGATGTGGATTATTTGTTGCAAAGTGTATTTTTCTAAATCACTCTTTGACTCTCTGAAGGTTTAAATACTTAAAACACGAGAAGCGGAGACCACAGCTTAATACAATGTCTGCACATACAGTCAGGCATGGCTGTGTCCTTCATGAATCAAATGGTAACAATTCCAATTGGCAAAGCAGCATCTTGAATGTCGTTTTCTGAACTTGTTAGACCACGTCTAGCAGGGAGAGAAGAAATAGGTGTGGTTTATAACACTTTACTATTTTCTTTTTTTTGAGGTAGTCTTGGGTCAGCTTCTACAGAAAATGCAGAGACTGAGGAATAAGTAGATTTATAGTTATAAACAGCAGAAGCATCAGATAAAATGACATTCATTAGATTCATTTGGCTCCTGCTGCCTGAGAAAATAAATACATGGTTCCTTGCACTGGCAAGTACATGTACACATTAAAGGATCTGTGTGGATCCTGCTCTGGCAAACCCCAGTGTCAGTCGATTGGGATTTTTCTTGGGTGTCTTAAGTGTCTCGAGCAAATCTCATGAATGGGCAAGTTGTGGAGCAGCGAGTTTATAAAGTAGTTCATCTTTATTTCTGTTAAAAGTATTCCTAAAATCACAAGTCTAATAAAATAACGCCCTCTTTTTGGATGTTTGTTATTGTGCAAAATCCTTAGACCTGCTGTACTCAAAAGAAGTTTGATGATGAAGTATGACGATTCAGGCATGTAAATGGCTATAGAAGATCTGCTTCTTTTAGTCAGGTGTCCAAGTTCTGCCAGTCTCTCAGTGCTGTCTGCTGTACTTGATAAAATGCTTTCAGATGGTGGGAGTACTGGTATATATTTTGTGATTTCTGCATTAGCTTCTAACGACTTAAAAGCACGTTAGAGACATAAACTGCGTATTACAGCACAGTGCCCTCAGCTGTCACCTTGAAGTACTATCGTCCATCTTAAAGACGTAGGAGCCTGAAGCTGGAATTTGTCCTGCGCAGAAATTCAGAAGGAGTAGAGCTGAAACTCAGCATTGCCTTCTGCTTATAAATTAGACGGAGAAAGTAGACGATGTTGCTGACGTTGCTACTAGGGGGTTGATCACTACATGCAGGCTGCAGTGTCTGTAAAGAGTTAGTCTTGAATTCAAGGCTCGTGAAAATACTGCTCAAAGTACGTCGTTGAAATCTCTAGCATTTTAGTTAAGCTCAGCTGTCCATATGACCCTACAGACCTTTCTGCAGTAAAATCTGTTCTGACTCCATCCCTCCCTTGAGCACACTCCTGCTAAAAGAAAAAAAAAAAAAAAAAAAGGTGGAGTCATGATCTCTGCTTCGCTGTGTGGTGTGAAAGGACAGGAAGGTTTAAAGCCTGTCACAGAAGTGGTAGTGCTCTGGATCTACCAGATCTTTGTCTGTTTTTGAAATCGTTCCACATCAACTAGAATTAACTCTTCAGTCTATGATAAAGCAGCGTAGATAGCCATCCAAAACCAGCCTTTCTGCCTAATTTCTTGCTTTTTATCTTCAGCAGCTGTTTGTCATAGATTTCATGGCTATTGCCATAGATTAAACTGTAGATTCTGGCTTTACGTACAAAGAAATTAGTTATGAAAGCTTCTTATGTCTTGATTGCATCAGTATCAGCCAGCCACAGCCAACACTGCGAATACCACGTTCTAAAATCATGAGTACTTGGCCCAGGAAAGTTGGGGTTTTTTGACTGAGAGCTCTGCAGATCCAGATGTCCTGTCTGAATCTGCCTCAAGTCTGTTAGAGCCCTAAAGAAAACAGGGGTTTGATTTAAGATTTCAAGGCAATTACTGAGTTTATTCTGTGAACTTCAATGCTGTTTAATGCTGCTGAGCCTTCACTGGGAGTGACAACTGCTGTGGATTCGGGGGGAAGGGGAGCTCCCTTAGAGCAGCCTTGGGACAAAGGCTTTTGCCGGTAGCATCAGCAGTAGTAGCGTGAGGATAAAAAGACTGCAGGGTAATGTATTCTTGAAGCTGATAAAAGTAAAACTTTCGTTAGTGTGTGGGAGAAATTTGGTGCACTGTTGAAGGTGAAGTTGGAGGAATTCATAAGTTCTGCAGGCTAAATTGTTCCATATCAAGAACCTTAATAATTTTGTAGAGGATTTTTCAGCCTGGCTGATGGGGTTTGGTGCTTTGATTACAGGGTGCCCAAGCAGGGGAGAGAGTAAATTTGTAGAATTTTACGTGTCTTTCATTCTGAATTGTTAATCATTTGGCACTGGTTAGATATTCAGCAGTACAGGCATGAAAAATTACCATGTTCTGTTAGGAAAACCTCAGTGACAGATCAGTCTAGGTAGCATCTTGGCTGGTTTCAGATATCAGTGCTTCACTGACAACATTGAATACTTTATTGACTTAGATAATACATGAATACCACATTCCCTTCCTCTACTCTCCCCCATAAAAGTCCACTTCATTTTATATGGATAAAATATGTAATAGGAGTGTCTTTAGGGTGATATTAAAGATGGAACAATACCAAGCCATGAGAGTGGAGGAAACCTAAAATATATCTCCGTTTTTTTTTTTTTTTTTTCTTTTCCACATTATGCTTTGTGCTGTCATTTTTTAAATGTATCTTGTATGTAGAGAGCAGTGTGGAATGTGCATTGTTGAGGACATCAGCATTACGATATGCAAAGTTTCTAATGCTTAATGTTTTCTTCTTAATGTATACAATATAAATATTTGTGAGCGGGCTGAACATCTAATAAAGGTGACCACAGGTTAGACTTCTGTAATCCGGTAACACGATGGGCAAGTTTTGTGATTATATGGTTAAAGGAACAATGTAATATATTTCTTATCATGTGTAAACCAAATTCATGCTAACAAGTTGTATTAGTTATGTAGAAATTACAGACATGGGGAAAGGAAAAGCACAACAAATTACAGTATATCTGTGTATTCATACTTGCATTATAATGTTGATAGAGAAGAAAAACAAACAGGAGGGAGCTGGAAAAGTAGGTTTAGATTCTACTTCCAGCATGACAACTTTATGTTGTGTTTACAACACTTCAGGAAAAGAGCCGCATCGTACTTGCCTTTGTGTACTCTTCATCATTTTTCACCCCAGTCTCTGATAAAATTTTTATATTGAGAGTTTCTGACATTTCAGGTGTTCTAGAAACAGGAAAAAGCCTGTCTCTTTACCTTTGTGAAGAAAGAGACTAAATGCATCAGCATTTCGTGGCACCACACACTTGATCAAACATAGTAAGTAGGTGCCATGCCAGACAACTTCCAGCTTGCAGAATTATTTTGAGAGCCAAGCGTGTGTATGACCATACCCATACTGGAGGAACCTGAATTGAGTGAGATCAGAAATCTACATTTTTAACACTGTAAATACAATATAAAGCAAAAATATACAGTGGTGTTGTTAATGGAGCATAAAGAAGAAATAACTAATGGTGTTGGGCCCAGTTTTACTTGTCATGATAAAATTTGAATGTTTGAGAATTCAGATACCTCTTTAAAATACTGCCTTTCTCAAAGTGTCGCTATCTCAGTACCGCCTGCAACAGGGCATGCAAATGCACACCGCTCCTAGTTATTGTGCTTACCTCAGCTTGCAGAGCTGGCAGAGCACAAAGGATGCTGCGATGGCATGTCAGGGTATAAAACTGAAGGTGCTGTTAAACCAGAAGTTATGGTAATTTATCTCCATTAAAACATTTGGGATGGAAAGTTGGAGTCTGCGTTGGAAGGATGAAAAGACAAACAGGTAGCGAAAGGAGTAATTTGGATATTTCTGAGAAGTTGGATCCAGGCTCAGATTTTATTTGTCCAGCGAGCTTTAAGGAGTAGCTGTTGAAGAAGCACCCGATTTTCCAAAGGAAGGTTAAATACTTTGTGGGTGCATTGTACATAAAGGGTTAGTGGTGCTCACAAACCAACCGTGCCAGGTGCACAGTGTGGTAAATGTGGTTAATGGTCACTTTCCTGCACCAAGCCAGCTATCAACAATCAATATAAATCTAGTTAAAAATGTGGTATTTGTACACCTATAGCAGTGTCTCAAGCACTAAAAAATCATGCATATATAACCCTATAATGTGATCCCCACCTCAGCATCCCAGCAGTAGAAAATAGTTTATAGAGCAAGTGAGAGAGGAACCATCCAGAGCTACCGAGTGTCAGAGAATGAAGATGTCCAGTGCCAGACCTCTTGGACCATATGTAGCTGTGAGTTTATTCAATATCCCCTCCTTGGTTTAAATTAGGAGGAGCTTACTAATTTTATTGCTGTTGGCATTAGGGCATTCTCTAACAGAAAGACAAACTCCAAAGAAGTCTGCGCTCCACTTTTTTGGGAAGTTTTTCCCAAAATGCCCGTTTCCACTGGAAGGCTGTGTGCAATGGGGCTTTACCCGCTGTCATCTGTTCATGGAAGCTGATTCACTTCAATGGCTCTTTTACAGAACATGCTATAAACAGCTTGCTTTGTTTGCAGCCTCTCTCACTCTCGTTTACAAGGTCAGGGCTGATGTTTTGGTTGTTTTCCCAGCAGTGTTCTACTGACCCATTTTGCTTTAATCCCCTGATGTCACTGAAATAAACTGGGGAGGGGGAGATTTCAGAACTGGAAACAATTTCCTCTGCTGTTGTGCTCTGCTGCAAATTAATTTGATACTATTATGTAAGCGTAATCATCTACTCTAATCACATCACAAGATTGGGAACAGACAGAAATAACAGAAGGGAACATTCTGGATACTGAAAGGCAGTCAGTGCAATAGGCTGTTGGTCAGGACCTGAGCTGGAACACTTCTGAGATTCAGTGTTACCAATACTCGCTTCTGCCAGCTGCCTCTTCTCCCGCTGTTGAAGACGTTGTAGTTGTCTAAGAGTTGGAGCCTTTTGCTCACTACACTCTGCTAATACTATTCATGAGTTTTATGTTTCTGTTTTGAGCAGAAAGTTGCAAAGTGGTGGATTTTCCAGTGGAAGTTGGTGAAAAGAAACCAGCCCAGCATGGTTTGATCTTGTTCTTCGTATGGTTATTTGCGTTTGGGTGAATTGAATATGAGATCTCACGCTAATGCTCTGTATCCAAGTGGTCGTCCTCCTCTGAGAGTAAAAAGCTTCACAGGTGTGAGGGCAATATGGGCCTAGACTCGTCTCTCTAAAATGTCTCTTTGATTAACGTCACTATCAGGAGCTGACTGGTAGATAATTCATGAAATCTTTTCTGAGTGCCGTTAGCTCCTTCATCTGAAATGTAGCCTCCACATCTTTCATTCAAGCGGAGATCAGAGGAAAGAGCATTTTTCCCTTGCAGTTGAGTTTGACGTTTCTAGGTTTTTCTCCTGCCAGTGATGCTGGGCTGTGTGTGATGTTTCGTGTCTGCATCGTGCGGCAGAACTATCCAGCGTGGGCTGCTCGGGCAGTCTTTGGGGAGCTTTTACAGGGAGCTTTGTGTCTACAAAGTGCACAGACTTGGAACCTCACTTTGGTTGTTCTCTCTTTTTGGTTTAGATGTAGCAGAAGTTCATGTTGTGAAAATGCAGTACAGTCTGCGTTCCAGCTTGGCCTCAAAATGAGTGCACGCAGATGTTCTCTGCAGCATGCTCTGACCTCCTTACCGTAATTTCCTCAGAAAAAAATGAATGGAAGAGGGGAGATTACAAAGCACAACAATACATTTGAAAGCCTGATGGAACCTTGTCGGAGCTGCGAGGCCTTTGCCTTTATTCCTGATATTGGATAGTACTGAAGCATCAAATAAACCACCCCACTCATTTAGTTTTTCGATCTTCATACACAATCATCCCAATCACCCCTGGCCCAGTGAGAATGAAACTCTGAAAACTCATGAGTTTCTCAGATGTTTAAGAGCAAAATCTGGCTCTGGGGCGGAATTCCAAATCTTTCTAGAAAAAAGAAGGCACAGGCGCTCAGAGTTACATGAGATATTATTGGTTATTTTAAGAGCCAGGCTGTGTGTTAAAGATTGTCTTTTGCGTTAAGAAGTGTAACGTGTCATGGGGTGCATCGGTAAAAAGTTGTAAATGTCATCGTCTACGATGCTGCCCAATTTAATGCCAAAAAAATCATTACTGCCTAATGCTGGCCTAGTTTCTTTCAGAAATGAATTGGTGATGGGAAAACAATATATTCTAGAAGATTTAACCATGCCCTGACCTCAGAAACACCTGCTAATAAACCTGAAAGGAAAGAGCTGTCTGGAAGAGGCTGAGCATGGCAGGGAGAAGACAAGGGGTGACCTTATTACCATAGGTGCACAAATGACACAAGAATGCAACATTAGAGTGAGTTGTTGAAAAGAGATGTGCTTGTTGGGCAGAGGTAAAGCTTCCCTGTGAATCAGGATCTTGTTGAGTCCAAACAGGATTAGCAAACACAGGCTACCTTGTGGGTAGCCTTTAAAATAGGAGCAGGGGAGGCTGAAGGGACGTAGTGGAACTAATTTGAAAATAGAGCTGTTAGGGAGAATAGATGTATCTGTTCAAAGAATATCAATTTCTGTGCAACAAGATTCTTCATTTACTTGGTTTCTGCTGTACAGTGAAGGACATTACCATTTCAAAGGCCCGAGTAAGCTTCTGGCTAGCAGAACCACCAGCATTATTTCATTACAGTCTGTTTGCAGAAATTGAGTCTTCCTGCCATGGTTTTGACTTTTAGTCTGCATAAGTATAAAAGGCTTTATTTCTGGCATGCAGTCTAACAAAGCAATTAATGTTATTTACCTCTGTTCGCTTGAAGAGAACCATTCCACAGAGGCTGTGCTGGATTTGACAAAGCCTAACAGAATTGTTACTGCTGCCTTTAATGACTTCTCAGGCTCCAGTTCACATCAAGGAATATGAACGGCTTTTCCAGACAAAACTCTAAGCCTCGACAGAGTGAGAGTTTTGCATTTTAAATGGGCAGTCAAAGTTCGTGCACAAGATCAAGTTTTATATTACATGCCCCTGATGCTCTTTTGGATTATCAGCCTACTTTTTGTGTAAGATTATTTCACTTTTGCATTTGTAGTTTGTGTCTTACGGTTTCCACTTCCACTGGCAAGCTGAGCATTCAGCATTATAGAGAGCGTTTAGTGACCTTTGTTTGAAAGCATTATGGTAATTTGGAAAACAGACACTCACGAATGGAGTTCTTGTCCTGTGGGGTCAGTCATCGAGTTTCTCTTTTCTTTTCTTTCTCCCAACCCCCCCACTTCTCCATCTTAACCTTTTTTTCCCAGACAGTTTCACTTTCAAATCTGTGTTTTGACTGGATGATCAGTGAATACTCAGGAATTAGTTACACCTACCTGTGGAAAAATATACCTCATGCCATTGCAGTGGAACTGAAGGCAGAAACACTAAAAGCAGGCAGACACATGGGAGCGTGGGCTTGAAAATAAGACAGCTGGTTTCTCTTTACCCACAAATATAAAAATATCATAAATTGATCAACAGAAAATGCTATAAAGCTTATATGTATATATCCCTATGGAAAGCAGCAAAGGGCATGGGGAAATGCTCTTGCTGATAGTGTCTTGTGACTAACTTTTAACAAAATAGATGATGAGCATAGGGTGACTTGAGATTAGGCAACCAAAGAGACATCGCAGACTATGCAAGTGAAGAATAACATCACGTTGGGATTTCCCTTGAATATTTAAAGATGTACAGTGCCAAGTAGAGGAGTACAAGTCCTGCAGGATGACTTGGTGTGCAGTCTGTCAAATCAAGCCTGTGTGGGAGAAGTGAGCCAAACTTCGGTGTTTATGTTGAAGCTGAAGAGGTGTTTAACTTCTCTCGTTCTCCTTCTTGGGGTGGGCAGGAGGCTGGTTTCCTGGGAGCTGGTGTTAATCTTTCATTCCCTATAAAAGCTTTGAGAAATGGGGAGTGATTGGAGTTGTCTCAGAAGCATTAGGTAGTGCAGGGAAGGACTTCTTGTATTATTTTGGCCAGCATGGGGCTTTTAAAATTATTTTGGCCAGGAGTTTAATTATTTTTGTCACATCCTTTTCCAAAAAATCCCTGAAATGCTTTTACTTTTTTATATTCTCATCCATATTATATAAAGGATTGAGAAATCGGTGAGAGGGAAGTTGCAAGACACAATTAACAAGCCTTGCTCCCAGCTTTGGCTCCAGTGGGTTTCTTGTTTGCTGCGAACGTAAGGAGGATGTGGAATGTGTTTTATAAGCAGCCTAAGCAGGCTTGAATCTCAATCCCAAATTCTTAAATGATGTCCAGGTGAGACAAGTAGCACACCACCTAAAGCTAGAATTTGGCTAAGGCGAATGGTTACCATTCAGGACGTTAGCTGTCCCTGGACCCTTAGGAGGCCAACAGCTCCACCCTTCAGTGTTCCTGTTGAATTATAAATGCACGTGTGAACCAACCAGGGAGCAGGCCCAGTCCCTCATGAATAAATAACTAAGTATGAGGCTGTGATCTGTGAGACTGGATCCTGACTGTGTAATGGCAATGGTTTCCTAATTTACTTTTTCTTCTGAAGAGCTTAAATTCTTTTATATCATCTGTGAATTGAAGAAAGTCAAAGCCTATTCATAACTAGTGAAAAGGGGAGAATTTGCCACAAAGATTATTCTCCGAATAGTTCACTCAGGTCTGCTTTGCATATGACATAGTCTGTGGCTAAAATTCTTTTTCTCCTACCCAGAGAGAATTCGATGAATATCAGTTGTTTATAGGTCACACTGATGTGTTTCTGTCAACTGAGTTGGTGAAGAGCATATTCAATGGTGTTAAGTATCTCTCTCCTTCAAATCTAGCAATGATTTAATTCTAGAAGTCACTGAAGCTCAAACCAGGTCTGAAAACTTCTCCGAAAGCAAATCATAGAATCATAGAATAACCAGGTTAGAAGAGACCCACTGGATCATTGAGTCCAACCATTCCTTTCAAACACTTAGGACCTCGTCCACCTGTGCCTTAAACCCCTCCAGGGAAGGTGATTCAACCCCCTCCCTGGGCAGCCTCTGCCAGTGCCCAATGACCCTTTCTGTGAAAAATTTTTTCCTGATGTCCAGCCTAAATCTCCCCTGGTGGAGCTTGAGGCCATTCCCTCTCGTCCTGTCCACTGTCACTTGGGAGAAGAGGTCATTATCCTCCTCTCCACAACCTCCCCTCAGGTAGTTGTAGAGAGCAGTGAGGTCTCCCCTCAGCCTCCTCTTCTCCAGGCTAAACACCCCCAGCTCTCTCAGCCGCTCCTCATCAGGCCTGTTCTCCAGCCCCTTCACCAGCTTCGTTGCTCTTCTCTGGACTCACTCCAGAGCCTCAACATCCTTCTTGTGGTGAGGGGCCCAGAATTGAACACAGGATTCGAGGTGCCGTCTCACCAGTGCCGAGTGCAGAGGGAGAATAACCTCCTGGCACCTGCTGGTCACACCATTTCTGATCCAAGCCAAGATGCCATTGGCCTTCTTGGCCACCTGGGCCCCTGCTGGCTCATGTTCAGTCGGTTGTCAACCAGCACCCCCAGGTCCTTCTCCTCCTGGCAGCTTTCCAGCCAGGCTTCTCCTAGTTTGTACCTCTGCTTAGGGTTGTTGTGCCTCGAGTGCAGGACCCGGCATTTGGCCGTGTTAAACCTCACACCACTGGTCTCTGCCCAGTGGTCCCTGCCCTGTGGTCCAGCCTGTTCAGATCCCTTTGGAGCCTCCCGACCCTCCAGCAGATCCACGCTTCCAGCCAGCTTAGTGTTGTCTGCAAACTTGCTAAGGGAGCACTCGATGCCTTCATCCAGGTCATTGATAAAGACATTGAACAGGGCTGGACCCAGCACTGAGCCCTGGGGAACCCCACTTGTCACTGGCCTCCAGCTGGATTTAACTCCATTTCCCACCACTCTCTGGGCCCGGCCATCCAGCTGGTTTTCCACCCAGGAGAGTGTGCGCCTGGCCAGGCCAGAGGTGACAGTTTCCAAAGCAGAATGCTGTGAGAAACTGTGTCAAAGGCTTTACTGAGGTCCAGGAAGATACATCCACAGCCTTTCCCTCATCTAGCAGTCGAGTCACTTTGTCATAAATGAGCCAATTACAGCAGGATCAGAAGAAAATCAGCTGAAATTGGAAATGCATGAAAACAGTTTAGTCATTTGCAGGTAGTGTGCTGGGACAAAGATGTGTTTATGGGTGATCATTGCTCTCAAGGCAACTGAATCATAGGCTTAGGTTGCCTGTACCTTGCCTTTGTGTGGCCCATGAAGTTACAGCGTGTGTGAGCAAATTTATTAGTTATCCAACTACCCTTCTCTACCTTGAGCGTCTTTTAGATAGAGAAACTTAGCTAGAAAGCATTCTCTATTATTTATTACTTGGCTTTGGAATGTTTACCAGTTAGTATTTTTCAGTCTTCCCACCTGTCTTTCTCAATTGGTAATTTTCAAGTCGTTAGATCACAGGATGGCCAATGAAATGCAAATCTGCATAGCCTGCTGTGCCTTGCTGTGTCATTTGTGCGAGTTCAGAACTGCGCTAAACAGGAGAAAACGTTTCAGCTATAGTAACAAAGCCTGTGTTTTCCAGGACCATGTTTTGAGCACATGCTGCCCAAACCAGCTTGTTCATGCACGGGGTTGGGGGTCTTTGGAGGAAAGAAGAGTTTTATGTATTGGCTCTTGTCTGACTTGGTGTGAGCGTAGCAGCGTGCTCAGAGAAGAGAGAGGAACGGTCTCAAGAAAATCTATAAATCCTCTGAGCTTTTGATAGCCTTGCACTGAGCTGGAAAGAGTAGCTTACATGGTTTCTTCAGGGTTTTTGTCCCTTGAACAACTTGCGGGCGCATTTAGTAAGCTGAAATTCTGAGAAAGGTAAGTTTGTTTACTGGCCAAAAAGTAGGTGAACTGTAGTTCAGTGGTTTGAAAAAAACCCACAAACCTTAGCAGTTAAATTTGATTGCAGAGCAGCTTTATACAAGGGGTACTTCTGTTATCAAGGGATCTGCAGTCCAGGTAGCAGGCCTGGTAGCTGTGGGTAGCCAATAACAAAGCAAAAGCAGCTGCAGTGGGCCCAGCCTTAGGTTGCCTGTCATTTTAAATGAGATTTTTTGCAGGCTGCTTTTTTTTTTTCGTTACAATAACACCTCCATCGTTTGCAGAATGCCTTTGGAATTCAGCAGGAGGAAAACTCATGCAAAGAAATGTTTCATCTGTATTCTGTTCAGTTTTATTTAAGTGTTAAAGTCATTGCCTCCCTTTTTTATTTTGCGCTGTGCAGAAAAGAGTTGGAAACCTGCTTATTTAACAAAGGAGTGAAAGAAGGATTGGGTCCTAGCTGCCATCAGCATTCAGTACATGCTGGAGGTTGCAGAAAAGCCACCAGGGACCTGTCATAGTTTGTGGAAAGGTCTGTGCGCCATCTCAGTGACGCCTGAAGATGTGACTCCCACCGAGCATGGTTCTTGGGGAAGAAAGAGAAAAGGTGTTCTATACATTCTCTGAAAGAGGAGAAAATCAAAATGTTAGCGTACCTACAAATCTCCCACCTCTGGTTTCCAGGCTATTATAAAAACAAAAGCAGTTGGAAAAAAATAGATAGCAGGTAGGAATACTCAGTGTGACCACAGCTGCTTAAGCAGGCAGCAGTGTGAGTTATCCAGGGCAAAAGTGAGCTGCCAAGTGGTAATGTAACTGCTCAACTTTTAATAAGGAGAATTTTCAACATCATTCATTGCTCGCTGTGAGCACACAGCTTGGGTGGGCATAACAGGGTATGCTTGCTCCACACTCAGAGCTGGCCTAACAGATAGCAATTCTTGCCATTTTTTGATGTTTCCAACTGTTAGTTGTTTACTGTGTTTGCTCTTAATTATTTGTTCAATTATGGAAAGAGGAAGGCACCAGGAATGACAGGTCATTATCGAGATGATTCTGTGCTTCATTTCACTGCTGTCTGCGTTGCTACCTTGAAAGATAAACCAGCAAAAGGAAAAATCATTGACAAGTTATGGTGCAGGTGCAACAGAAGCTTGAAGTGGCTTCAAGTGAAGCTTTTAGTATTACCTGAGGAGTGCAACCATCAATTCAAAGGATTCGGTAGCTGTACTAAAAATTATCACATTGAAAATAATAGGAATAGGAGAGTATTGAATGCCTTGAAGTGATGTGGCTTTTGTATTATTAAATATTGATTGTGCAGTCAGGTTAAGATAGAGTTTCAAAAGGAACACAAAAGGGACTGAGTTTTTCAGACAGGCCTACTCGCATTTTAGGATGTTCCGTCCTCACTCGGCTTCCTGGGAGGGAGTATTCCTCTTTCCCAAGTCCTTACACAGATGTACTAACTGATATGGGAAGAAATGCTGACACTATTCGCTCTCTGCAAATTGTTATTGTGCCTGGACAGAATTTCTTGATGCAGGACTAAGGCCTCTTATTTAAGAAGTAACGAGTTTGCCTTTTAATCAGAGTTAAATTCTTCCTTTGGAAATAGTACTTTCTTTGGGATAATCAGAAGGAAATTTGTGTTAATCACACAGATTGCCCTTTGGTTTTTTTCTGGTCTTCTGTGTTCTCTGGAGGAATGATGTGTTTGTCCAGAGATTACAGGCTGCTGACCACACAGTAAACTCTCCAGATTTCTGTGAAGGCTGATGTTTCCTATACTGTGTAAGGCAAAATCCTCAGGCCCTATCTTTCTGAAGTAAAGTGATTGTTAAAATAATAAAAAACACGCTTTCTCCCACAATAGGTGCTATGGAGGAAGCTTAGAGACTACGGTCCTTAGACTGGCCCTGACTGGGGAATAACACCCTCCAAACGTTCATTATCTGAGAATCTAGGGACCGGTAAGAATGTTAGTGACTATTAATGCGAGGTGCAATACAGATACGTGAAGAAAGCGCAGCAAATAAGAAGATAACTTCATATCACATTGCATGCATTCGATTCGAAGGAATTTCTGTTGTTATGTATCTTTATTTGTACACCTGAGTCTAAGAGGGGACCAGGCCTGGTTTTATACCTGCAAAAAGCATGTGTAGCTAGAATGAATCTAAAAGATAAGGGAAAAAAATTTAGTGATGTCTGTAGATGCCTTCAGACAGGCTTGTTTCTCTGTCTTTTCATTCCTTCAGGTCGGTTGTAGAGCCCATGTCCTCGCTGCCAGCTTTTCTTGTGAAATTATCGCGTGTGTTAACATCTCGGGTTAGTTTGGGGATGAGTTTTGGCTTCCTGCATAAATGCCTAGCCTTTGTCCAAGGGGGAGCACCTTCTTCTGGGGCTCGCTGCTTTTCTGGAGCTTGGCAAACGCTCAGACTTGTTTGTAAGTCCTCAGAAATATCACAGCAATGCGTGCCCGGGTCCCAAGAATGCAGGTGAGCCCAAGCAGGGGTCTGCTGCGGAATGAAGGTATGTTGAGAATTCAGTTTGCTGGCTACAATAACATCCCACATTTATTAAATGAAATATGAAATACAGATGGAAGTCATCACAAAGACATATGGCCAAGACTGATTGCTGAACTGGGTGCAACACGCTGATTTCTATCAGAGATTAATTTCACTGATAAATGCAAGAGACTTTTGGGGAAAGAAAAAGTACCGCCCAGCCCTGTCAGAATAAAAGGAAACCAGTGTGCTAATCAGAATGACAGATGACAAAATAATTCAAGTATCTAAATATTTTGTCTTATTTCTTTACAAATGAGAGTTAAACTGCTATGTAAAAAGTAGCTACCAAAACTAAAATAGCTCTTCAAAAAAGCTTGGTAAGAATTAGCAGTCAAATCATTGCACATGTGAAAGTTATTACAGCTAAAATAAAAAAAAAAATGTAGATCAGGGTTAATTATAAGATGATGCAGTAGTATAATTAGTATTCTTCCTATGGAGGATTATGGGTCCTTCTAAATGCCCTTTTTGATTGCCTTCTTCCCTTTTTTAATTTCCTCCTTGTCCTTTTTGATTATCTACCCCATGACCCTCAGGGCTCCTAAATGTAATACAATTGGAATAACATTTTTGTTAGAGGTGTTTTTTTTATATAGGCTATTAACCTCTTGCTTACCAAGCAGTAATAAATTCTTTTCTGTGAGAGCTCCACTAACCGCAGAGGGACTCCCTGGTGTCCCTGGAGTTTTTATGTAGTGCAGCTTTTTGCCTGTCCTGAAGCAGCCTCTGAGGATCTGTCAGGAACCAGTCTGCATGAGAATGAGCAGAGAGAGAAAAGAGAACTTCCTTGGAGTGTATTTTACAGCTTGGCAAGACAAGATCTAGAGGATCTTTGATATTTCCACGGCTGCCTCAGTGCTCTAACTGAGCATTAAGGTTTAATATAAAAGGCTATTGTCAGTTATCCTTTAAGATGATTGTCAGAATATGCTTTTTTTATCATTACTGTCTTTAAGAGCAGTAGGCTGAGATTTTTTTCCAGAGAGTTTGTGGGATTCAGTTACTCACTTCTTTGGAATCCTTAAGAGGACCAGACGACTTAATTCTTTGGTCCATTTTGGATCTTATGAGAAACAAAGATTATTGCCTTTTACTTTTCCTACAAAGGAGCTAGTAAATTGTATTTTGCTGCTCAAAAGCTGTACTTATTTTGTAGGTCCTCTGAGGGCTAATTTTTTTTTTTAAGTTAGGAAGGGACATTGTTTTCAGTCTCTTTGCAAGGCTAAAAGCTAATACTTAAAATCATTAAATTTACTCTCTAGGATGAGAGTAGCATTTTAATGCTTAGTTGAAGGGTCACTGGTTTTTGCTCTGCCAGTAATGCAAGTGAACTGAATTACACCAGTTCTCAGTGTATCCCAAAGGGCATATCACAGCTGATGGGAGATTTTCAAACAGATGGAATGTTTTGACTTTCTTTATAACAAAAACTATATTAAGACTTCTGCTGAAACATTTTGATGCACTCTTTGTGTAAAAGCAGTTTCTGTTCTGTCTCTGCAGGCGTTTTGCTGAATAGGCTCATTTAAGTGGTCACTCAGGTAGTGTTTTAGTGCAGAGGTGCTAGTGTGGTGGCATTAAAACAGATTCATTAGCGCTAGGAAAGAATGTAGTCAATCAGAACTTATCCTACTCTTTTAGCTTGTGTCAAATATTGGTCAGAAATTCCCTTGGTTGCTGTCATTTTTAAAAGTGACACTTAAAAGGAATTGGATTTGAAAACACAGTTAAGTAACAGTAAATAAAATCTGGTTGCTCCATCACCATCTGCAGTGCTCGCTTTAACTGAATGAGGACAAATGTTAGCATGGAATTGAGTGTGCAGTGATTCTTTGTGTTCTGAAGCAGGGCTACTGTTATTTTCCACTTCTTTCAGTGATACTGAGGTCTGTATGCTTTTCATGGTTGGTAGAGAAAAATATCAAGTAGATACTAGGAAAGCCTTGTGTTATGAGACATGACGGTGGCGCCAGGAGAGGAGAAATGGAAAAGCCCCAATAATTTTTTGCGTTCAGAGGACTGGATGCACAGCCATATCATCACTCCCTATTTTATCCCAATGTGAAGGAGTTCATACGAGTTCATCTGAAGAATAAAAACCAGCAACAAACAACTTTGAAAAATTGTCTGTAAAACAGTAATATTAGCTGAGGCGTTGGTGTTGGATGGTTCTGAAGAACGCAATCCCAGCCAAAGATGGAAGAAGCTGCACTGAGTTACTTCTCTGCATGGAAAAAAAGCACTGATGGTATTTTAGAAGGAGTGTCAGAAGTTAAAATTAATATTCTTTGGAATGAGAGTAGGTGCGTGTTACTGCGTCTTTTGATATTTGATACATTTTCTTGGAGAAAGAAATGGCTTCCTTTTTGTTCAGCCTAGAACTTTCTAACAGAATATTTGTGTCTTATTGCTCTGAGAATAACACATGTGGTATAAGTCGTTGGATGCCACGCTTAAACAGTCTTGGGTGTCTGAACTAATTTTAAAGTGTTTTAGAATGAAAAGACCAGTTTTTCAGGCTGTCAAACCTGGAAGCCTAGGTAGGAACACTGCTGGGAAGTTTTCCAGTGCCGCATCTCAGCAGAGATTTGGGAAGTGCTGAAAATCAGTAGCTTGGCAACGGCACTGGTAGGCTGTAAAATCTCTCTATTGGCACTTTGCAGTTGGAGAGAGTTGAACTCTGAAGTTCTGGATTGCTATTTACTTCAGCGCCACCGGTCATCCTATCCTCTCCCTGGTTCTGTCTCAGAATGATGTAGGATGTTGGGTTGGTTTGCATTATGCTTTTGAAACTGAAAGAAGGAAAAGGAACAAACCGTGTGTTGTTCCTGGAATACACTGGCACTTGCTTTTGAGGTGAAACAGCTGTGTGCGCAGAGCTCACAGTTTGTGTTCCTTGGGACCGGGGCGCCCTTGCCTTGCTTTACTGGATTCTCTCCTTGATTCCAAAATAGGCGATTGCCATTTCCATTTTTCCTAATTACAAAAAACACCTACACAAAAGAGCAAGAAACATGGAAACAAAAGCACTTCTTAAATTCTGCATTTCTACTAGCACAAACAGGGAAATGGTGGATATTCTCCTTTCTTCTTTTTTTTTTTCCTCTGTTAACCGAAACCTTAGGTTTTATTTTCTCCCAGGATTGTGAATAGATAGAGGCTCACTTGATCTCAAACACAGCTCCATGTTAGCGTGCAAATCCGACAGAATTAAAGATTAGAGCTAGACTACACGTACAGTCCTTGTTAGCCCAGGCTGGCTGAATTTTTGTGTTTGGCAAGTGAGAGAACTGAATTGAGATTTGAAGAGGAGTGTTTGGTGGTGTGGGTGGATAGGGGCTAACTTGAAAATACAGGTGTAAGAGACCTGCCAGGGCAGTTCCACGGGCTGATTGCTGCCTCTCCGCATGGTGTTGGGAGCCTGTGTGTCAGCCGGCATCTTGCCAGCCTCCCGTGCATTGAGATGCTGACCTTTTGCTGTTCTTTGAGAAGATGCTAAGAAGAAAATTAATTAAACTAGTTTTTAACGTTTGGGGGCTTTGATTTAGTTTTCTGGTTCTGTGGGTTTGGTTTGGTTTGGTTCATGGGGTTTCTGTGTTCATTTGTGTTTCAGTTGGAACATTTGAACTCCCATGTTCTGAACTTGAAAGAGTTGTGAAAATGCCGTGGTGGTTGGCTTATGTTCCTAAAAATCTATACTTTGAATTTCTTTCCTAATATGCTGATATAACTCAAATGCTTTTCATGCTTTCTAGTCTGTTCCTAAATAAATGACACGTAGTGGAGCTTTATGAGGCTTCAGGAGAATTGGGAAGGAACGCATAGGTGTAGTTCGAAAGAAGGATCAACATTTCACAGGAAAATAGATCCTTCCCTGTGTCTTGTGTTCAGTATCCATGCAGAGGACATGTGGCTAGGGCAGGCTGGGCTCAGAGTTTGCTTGTGAGCTGTGCTGTCACTGCCTGTTTTCCAGGGGTTCTCCAGCACAGGAGCCAAGTTCCAGCCTGGAAGGGAGATCAGGAGCGAGGTCTTCAAAAGCCTAAGTCAGCTGCTTGTTGTGCATCTAAAAGGAAGGATTTAACGTATGCCAGGACTGAAAATGAATACCAAGTGTTTCTTTTGGCAGGGACACTGCAGAGTGTGAGCTTTCGAAAAGAAAAGCCCTTCTTGGGGGGGAAGTGGCGTTTCCTGTTGTTGGTACCTGTCTTCATGGTTCAGCCTCAGAATCTGAAAGAGAGTTCAACTCCAGCACGCTTTGCTTGACCGACACAGGCAGATAATGCTTCTGCTACCTGGGATGTTTGCAGCCTTATCAAACAAAAAGAAGCCTCAGTGCCCATGTTTGTCGATGTACTCGTCTCCCCCGCTACAGCTGGGACCCAGGAGGTGGTAACTTGAGAGGAAATGGGAAAAAATTATTGCATAAAAGACAGTTTTCCCCCAATTGAAACTCTGAAAAGATAAGGAACGCTGCTTAAAACAGAAACTACAAAAGCTGGGAAATTACAAATTACAGTTATTAGTCATTCTTTACTGGCAAGAGGAGACAATAAAAAACCCCGCATGTTCAAATATGGTGTGGCAAATAAACTGACTTTTCTTAATCAAGGAATCAGTAGTGCTAGGATCTGCTCATCTTGAAAATGTTGTACACGATGAGCAGACAGCAGTGATCTGCCATTTTGAGAGGTTTTGTCATGCTCAAAATTATTTTGTTCTTGCATAATAACTTGTTATTGTGCCTATAAAGTTGCCCTCCTCTAAATTTGCTCTGGGTGTGAGAAGTGATCTGCCTTTATGGCTTTCAAATGTGCCAGATATTAGTTATCATAACACCATTACCCCTAAGAAAAAGTTGTGCAGACCCTGAGGTCCCTGGATAGAATGGGGAAAGAGCATCCCCCGAGGGAGGTGAAGTTACTGCGGTATTTAAACAATCTTTAAAAAATTATGCAAGGCCTTAATAAGCAGAATGACTTCTGGTCAGCGTAGAGAAAGCATTCCAGACAAAAAAAGGTAGGAGGCTGCTAGATGAGTTTCTTAGCAAGCTGATTTTTCAGACTTTTTTTTTGTGCACCAAAGAACATGAAAGCCATGTTTAAAAATTTAAAGCCTTGATATGTTCCGGTTCTGTGGAGCAGCAGAAGGAAGAAGCTTTTTACAGTGCTATAATTCCCTATCCGGCAGCTCTTTAAATTGAGATGTTTATGACAGCTGTTTGTAGTTAATGGAACGCACATAGACTTGGCCATTATTATTCCTTTTTTTTCCACAGTTATTTGGATTCAGTGGGTCAGGTGGTTCTGAAAAAAAACCAAACCGAAAACCTTTCCCCCTCCCTCTTTCTGTTTTCCAGTGGCTGAGAATTTTTTAGGAAAGGTATTCAACAACAGTGAGTTATAGAGCATTTTTGTAATGCAGTCATTTAGCAGCTTCAAGTTGGCAGTAATCCCATCCACCTTAATGCTCTTCACAGTTTGCAAGCAGTCAGCCGAGAGCAAGAGTGCACTAGGACTCAATAGGCTCCAGTGTTTGAACTATGGCATTTGCGTTTAGCTTCTAGCACCGGTCTTAAGTGCCTCGTAAAACCCTGCAGCTTTGGTTTCATTAATTAGGGACTCCCTTCCACTGATTTGTGGAAAACATTGGCCAACATGTTCTTTTAGTTCAGTAAATATTTATACAACTTGTGTCTGATTTTTAGTAATAACTACTGCTCATTTTCAGTGCATCCAAAAGAGGCTCTTTCCACATATTTACAAATTCCTTGCCTGACCCCTGCTGAGCATGGCAGTTCAGGGTAGGAAAAGGTAAATTTGAATCTTGTTGATTTTTGAAGGTTGGTTTGTTTTTTCCTGAACTCTACTTTGCCATATCATCATGTTTCATCATATTTGCCAGGAGTTTGAGTGGAAAACACAGTGGATAGCAATTACTGATTTAAACCAACTGGCCAATACTGTCATTAAGTATCTGTCAGATAGCTGAACGTTATGCTGTGACGATATTCACTAGGAACCTATCAGGATATATTTATATGAGCTTTCTGCGATGTATCAGCACCTTTCAAACTTAATCCTATTTAGCCTCACCCGTGGAAGCCCTGTGAGGCAATATTATCCTTGTAACGTAGATGGGGAACCGAGATTGAATGCCTGGCTCAAGGACACATTCAAAATCCTTGCCTTGGATGTATTGACAAAATTGCCCATCTGTGTGAGAAAATGCATATCTGACTATTCACACGTACACATTTAGCTGCATATGCAAATACCTGTTTTCGGTGTGCACAAATGCAAGCGGGCACCGAAGCATTGAATTCCTTTATGGAAACCTCACAAGACCTCCTTGGAGAATTTCTCTAGTGTTTTTAATAGGTTGATACTGGATTCTTACTTTCAAAATTCTCTCAAATTACTTTTTTTCCTTTTCTTCGGTTGTCTCTCCTGTGTTCTTTTCTTACCTTTTGGTTCAAGTACTACTCTTGGTTGCATTTATGTAGTGCTACGGACGTTACAAAGTGATGTGTTATTTTTATATGAAGGGTCTTAGGCATTAGATTTCCTGGGTTTCTCGTTCTTTAATGTATGTGATTTGGAGAAATAAGAAAACAAAAATATATAAGTATTGATGGAACACTGGCTGCACGTCTTCCTGGGGATATTTGGGTTAGCATAAATGTTTGGATCACAAGAGAATGCTCAACTAACTCTGTGCAGTTTGTTGTAGTGAGACAGAGCCATAGCCATGTCTCTTAAAAAGTCTGTTCCAAGGTAAAAAACTCTCATGTTTGAGACTGTAGAACGCAAGAAATGCTTGGAGACATCCCATCATTTTTTAATGTGTACAATAACAGTGATATACCTCTAATGAATGTGAGTAACTTGTTTCGTTTTACTGGAGCGCGTCCTACATTTTATTGTTAGGTTTATTGCATGTATTAACTAGTAAAGACGCTTACCCAGAAGTGTTTGTTACAGGCAGGCTGTATTATCTCAAAAGTGAGCTCGATAAACCGTGCTGTCTGGCTTCAGGCACATGCCAAACTACATAGTTCTTGCCCAGTAGCTTCAAGTGTGGTATTCCATCCCATACTGGTCAGCTGAAGTTAATGGGAGTTTTGTTTGCGTGTGGAGTGTGCGGTGACCCCACAGAATCTTGGAATGCCTCTAGTGTGAAGTCCTCTTCGAAAGCCGTTTGAAAAATACCCCACCTATTTTATTAGTTGGTGCCAAATCTGATAGCAGACAAGTTTAGCAGGAGGAAGGAGGCTGGATTGGTTGTAGTAAGTATGCACAGTAGTGGCAGCTTGAACCTTCTGTGAAACAAATACAGAATGGAAAGTAGATCTTCAACTGTCATCAGTTAGTTGATGTGCAAGGGGGAGCATTCACGCTTTCTGTCTCCATAGAACAGGATTCCCTAAATGTAGGTTTATGGGAACTCTAAACTGGATACCTAGAGTTAAAGGGAGTTGTAGTTCTTTTCTTTAGGTGCCAAGGCAGTGCTGTGGCAGCTCTGGGTAGGAGATCCTCCTGCGGCGAGGACCTGGCAGCGATTTGGGAATTCTTCCCTTGGCCCGCGGCTAAGGAGCCCATTTCAGCCAATCTGACTTTTGTGTTTCTGTTCTTAAATCTCTTGTATTCTGTGAAGAATCATGAGTCCACCTGTAAGGATGACCATCTGTAATTTCAGCTTGTAAAACTAAAAGCTTTTTGTCTCAAATGAATTTCTTTCTGTATTTTGTCTTTTTAGGAATAATTCTGTGGTTATTACTGCTGTCTAGGGATAATTATATAGAGAAATGGTGTGCAAATACAGTAATAAATGCAAGTAGCGTGATCTTATACAAAATCTTTTAAAAAATTATTCTGTATAATTTTGAGGAGGAACAGCTTTGAAATTGGCTGCTATTAGGCAATATCTCAGATAAACTCAGTTTAATACAGGCAGTCTGAGAAATCTTCTGAAAAAGATGTCACTTTCTTACTTGCTTTTCACCTAAGTACCAAATAGTTTCATTCAGAGCTTTTGGTGCCTCGGCCCTTTCCGCGGATACCAACACTTCACTGCTTAATAGGTAAGAAATCATTTAAGCACTTCAGATATTTGGATGAGAGTTTTTTTAAATCAGTGAGACAGCTTATGAGTTAAAAGTAACTTTTCTTGATGAATGAGCCTGAAGAGCTAAGCTCCTTCTCACCCTCCTTTAGATGTAGCTCATCCTACGGTGAGATAAAGAGCAGTGGCAGAAGAGACATTTGCTCTGCTGCAGCTTCTTGGATTAAAGAGAACCCTTTGGTATCGAGTGTTGTCAGTGCAGCAACTTTGAGAGCACTAAATTTACTTATAAAAAGTTCTCTTTTAATTGCCCCAGGACAAACCCTTGCATGGCATGCTTTTGCCTGGAGAAAGTTTTTATATGGAAATACATTTTTTTTTCCAAGATGATATAGAGGATGTCTGGAGTTTGTCAAGCCAATTGATCCTGTAGGGAATGTGCTGACTTTCACTATGTATGGAGGATTTTTAAAGCAGCTGAGGAAAATCCCTTCTCAGATAAGATGCTTTCTGTTTTGTCAGTTAAGAGCATCCTCAAATTGAAATAGCTCAAACATAATCAAATCTCCCTTCCTCAAGCCCTTGCCTTCTCCTCCCAACCCCCTACACAAGCCATCCCCGAAAGGATAATCCGGATGATGATGTCGTTAGAATGAATTTACAGGCTAGTGCTCAGTTTTCTTGTCTCAAGCTTCAGTTACTAATGCTGTAAATTTGAGCCGTGTATGTAAAGGAGTCAGGTTATGCCTTTTCCCCACCTTTGTTTAATTTCCCTGGAGCTCTGAGAATAGTTAATGTGGGATTATTTGGATATTTTCATGCCCTTTGTTTTTTTTCACTGCTGCGCAGCTTCAAATTGCTTATAAGCATTCGTAAAAGCTCTTGTCGTATTCCTGAGGGAACCATTGTCTTCAGGGAGCAGAAAGTTAAAGGAATTTTGCTGGTTAGATGTGGTTAGAAGGAGTTAGAGTTTCTGGTAAGTATAGAGGATGGTGATATCAAGTACAGAATAGACTGAAAAATCATAAATTTTAACCATATTTCTCTGTTCTCCAAAAATGAAGTCTTTTCATTATGATGATCTTCAGTGATTTTAACCTCTAGGGAATATTTTTAATAGTTAAGAAGGACCACTGAATAAAGTCGATCCAAACTTACATCAAGAATTCAGACCTGTCTTTAAAAGATGATAATGTGAACTAACCAGGCAAAGAGGAGATGAAACAGGCTGAATTTACCTATTTTGTTGGTAGGAGATGCTAATATGCAGAAATTACCTGAATTGTGCACAATCATTGGAGGAATTGATGGCAAACCCAGAATGCTGAGTACAGGTCCCTCGAGTCTTGGAGCATACGGTTGAAATCTTAACTATATAGCATCAGCCTGGCAGGTTCAACTGTGCTGTGTCAGTCATATAAGCTCGCCAAAGTCACAAAAACAGGTCTCTTCCCACAAGCTTATATATAAGGAGAGGGATATGTGACACTAGCTATCTATGAGTTCAGTGCACAGAGGGGAAAAAGGCTAAAGTCAGCCTGAAACATGCGTTGGAAGCAAGGTTTGTGCTTGGGGCTTGTATCTAAAAATAGCTTTCTCTTTTCTGTGCCAAGTTAATAAACAGATTGAAAGTGGTAAATACTTGTTTGAAGTACGCTGTTTTATTTCAAGTTTATTGTATAATAAACAAACCTTTCAGACATGAATAATGGACGAGGCTTACCTAGGCAGAATGATTTGAGAGTTGGTAGGCAATAGGCTTTTTGCAAACAACATTCCAAAAACCGATAAGCGAAGCCCGCGTTGTTGCAGGAGGAAGTTTTGGAGTGGTGGATGCAATACGGATTTACTGTCACACGCCATGAAAGGGAACATGCGGTTGCTTATCAACTGAGCTGCCAGAAGACGGAGTCACCAGCGCACAGTCCCAGCTGTACTTTTCAGGTGATCGGAGCTGCGGTGTGGTCATTGCTTTTGTGTACAGTACACATCTACACAATATTTTAGGGCGCTTCTTAGCATAATATGATCTTTCCTCCTCCTTCTTTATCCACAGAAGGTGTTTTCCTACTTCTGAGTTCAGCTTTTCAGGGAAACTCTTCTCATCTCCTAATGGAAGATCATTCCTGCTTATTGGAAAGGCGCTCCTAGATCCAGGCTCATGGGAAACATGTTAGCTTTATTGGACAGTTGCAGGCATGTCAGAGCCCTTATGTAAGTGAAAAATACATTGGGGTGGCATCTGTGCTCTATAGGTAAGGAAACAAAGCCTTATCTTAGAATAATAAAAAGGGCCTTTGTGCTGCAAAGTAACTTTGTGGCTTTGGGGGCTTTTGTTCAGAGTGCCCTTCTGGACTTATCTTCCTGAAATGGTAAATACTACTTCTTCAGTATATGTTATCAAAAGCAAATGGACTGCTTTCTGTTACGTTTTATGACTCTATTTAGTGTAATTCACATAGTTTTCCCTTATCGCTTGTAACTGACAGTGAAAGCGCAAGGTGAGTGAAACTTCTATCACTTCTATTGTGCTGTGGTGTTGAATAACTGCTAAAAGGGGAGCAACAAGTGCAGTATTCACAAGCTAGCTAAGAGGGAATCAGAAATTTTGTCAAACTTTTGTCAAAAAATGTAGTTCACATCAGGAGCAGCCAGTTTATTAATTTTGCTAGAGTCGACAGACTTTTCTCCAGAGTGTTCTCCCCTTTCCTGAAATAAGTTTAGTGATTTAAACTCAATTCTCTGGGGGTCTCGGCACTGAAGGAGTCTGAAGTGTCGAAGTGCTACTTGTGCTATATTCAAGTCTCAAATTTTGCATGAACTTCTAGCACTAATCCTTCCCTCACCCTATTTTCCCCGACGACATGAAGACAACATAATAGAATCTTATTTCTTATCCTCAGGAGAGCAAAGCAATGAAAAGTTGAGATTTAACCTCAGTATATTTTGAAATAAAAAGAAAAAAGTTTCTATGATAGGAGACTGCTTGAAAAAAAGCATAATTTTTGCAACAGTCAGTCTCAGAAGAATACTGAAAGGCAAATGTGCTAGCACATTGCAGCTAAAGTATTCAGTTGGGATAGATGAAGTAATGTATAAGGAATCAATTTTTCTAGATCAAAAATATCCTCTTATTTTTGCAGAACGCGTGAGTTAAGAAAATATACTCCTTTCCAAAAATATCAATGACCTTTCAGTTAAAATAATCCTCCAGTTGTAGTAAGAACTGATACCCAAAGTTGGCTTTGTTTGATGCACAGTGGACCAAACTCATCCAAGGTGTTGAGTAGGTGAAAGTCATTGGGGTGAACCACGGAATTCACTCAGCCTAATGAACTTCCTCCGTGTTTATGGAAGGGCTTGCATGGCAGAGAAATATTTACTTTATTAGACAGCTGCCATTTGGAAAAGAGAGAGAATCTAGAAAACATTAAATTTATCTGGAGTTAGTGTTGAATTCTCTATTCAATACTATAGGATGATTTGAAAAACCTTTAGGAAACATTTATTATCTGTGCGTTCATGATGAGATCTTGGCGCGTATACAGATAATGTGACCTTAGCACTTTATTGCATAAACTACTTAAAGAACGGAGGCCCAAATTTAGTTTCTAAAATATCCGTGGGCTATAAAATGAGATGCACCATTAAAATTCAGACACGTTACACTGCTTATCTCATGATATCTCTGTCATCTTGATGAAGTCATGAACTGATTGTGAACGATGCAGTGAGAAAAGATCCTTGTTCAGAGAGTTTTGGAGTTAAGATTGCTGCAATGAGCCAGGCAACCCACTTTATAAATACAGACTGGTAGTTACACAGCTACTTCGTTTCTGTTTCTTCACCTGCAACCTGCAAGTAGTGTTTGGATTTTGAGGATATATAAGCATTAACTTGATGATGTGAGGTACTCAAAAAAAGCCAATCCATTACCAGCAAAGAAGACACAAAAAATACCTGTGGTGGAGTCGCCTGCCTTTTTGGTGTGGGGTAGGTCTGAGACTTTTGGGGTTTGTCTGAATGTAAGTCAGTTAAGACTGGTATTTGAATTGGTAATGCGGTTTCAGATTTCTGAAACAGCAGCAAGTCTCGATGATCCCTTCATTTCAAGGGAAGTGAATATATTTGACTTAAGACCAAAACAAGGAGAATACTTGGATGTAACTAACCAGCAAGATGTGTTGCAGCACACCTACTAACCAAGTATTTTGGATGCCAGTTTTGATTTAAAAGGGATAGATTAGATTTAAACTTGAGGTTCCTGAAGTCCGAAACAATTCTGTCCTTTTGCTTTATTTTTAGATATTTTTTTGAGTTTTAAGGATAGAGGTACGTGTACACCGTTATTCAAAACTGTGTGTTCCTGTGAAAGTATGTTTCAGAACAAGCCCCTGTATCATGTTTCCGATCTCCTGGAGAGTCCATAGGGTCTGGGGTCACACTGACACACAGAGCCTACCTGATGCTGACAAGCCACTCCCTTCTCAGGTGGCAAAATATTAAATGAGTTCCAGTGCAGATAGTTACGCTAGAGGGAAATCAGGATGGTGGAAAGCATTGACGTTGCCACTGCTGGTACTTCTCCAAAAGAAACAAAAAGAAATCCTGTGTAATTGTGTGAGACAGAGCTGGGCAAAGATAATTCCAGGGTGTGTGCAGACATCTGTGAGTGATGAGTTTTAATTAGACTTGAACATAAGCTACAGGAAGGGCAGCTGGGTGAGGAGCGTATAGCTAGAGCACAGTGTGTTTTCCAGAGTGTCTTTGTGTTACATAAAATTTAAAGTAACTTATGTGGCATACTAATGCTGTTTCAGATAGATTCTACCATGTCAAACCGTGTATGGTACAATATGCTATGAACAGCTCAATGCTCAGCAAGACTGGGTTCAGTGATTGCTAATTATTTGTGTTACTAAACGTTGGAAGCCTTAATCTTCAGTGATTAACTTTGTAGGTCCAAACACTATGTAAAACCAGGTGGCAGCAGCACCAACGTTCACTGGACTTGGTTTCAAAAAACTGAGTGGATCAGTACTTGGTGAATTAGGGAAATATATTTCTTGTTGGGAGTTTGTTTTGTGATATTTTATGGATGTATGCAGCTTCCGACGTTTTATGATCATATTCTGCTTATGGACAAGTGATGAACAGAAGGTTTTTTCTTGCCATGGAAATACTGAGAGGATTTCATTGGTTGTCTCCTATACTGTCAGTGAGAACACAGGAAATAAATAAGTATATTCTTAAACACAACAGATTTTATTGCAAGCTTTTATAGCGTGGAATAAGAAGAAAAATTATCTACAATTAAATCTTAAAATGTTTGCTAAATAGAAACCCATTATTTTCCCAGTCCCAATATAAGGATGTCCATGAGATCATTTTAAATCTTAATCCAATGTATTTAACTTTGTGATATTCTCAAACAATGAATTCTTACTGCACAAAATGTAAGTAACAAGGACTACAGCTACGCATTTGATAGCTGGTTGGATTTGTTTCATTTTGTTTTGGTTTATGTACATGAAAGAGCTTTGGTGGCCTGCGTGAAAACGTTTATGTTGTAGTTGTAGTTCCCTGAAGGCACAGAATTGGGGCGTTGAGGCTTCTTTTATCTCCCATCGTGAAGGAGGAGCGCCCCTGGGTGAGAATTGGTGTAACCAGGACCGCTGCAGCCTTGCGGTTACCGCCCCAGCCTTTATCTCGATGCCTGGGCCTCTCGTGTGACAATCAAACTGCTGCTCTAGGGTCACTCAAATGCCCACACGCCTGGTGAAATGACTTGAAACCATTACCCCAAGTTAACATTCAGGAGGATAGTGCCCACCCTCAATTTTTGTTTGCAGTTTGTTAATTTTCTGGATTTTTATGAGAATACCACAAACTCTTTGAGGCTTGGCTCATGCCTTTAATTGTTGTCAGTCGTCTTGAACAGGGCCGTCCGAAAGGCTGGTAGGAGAATGGGGAGCGCGATGTTTAAGTAGAATGTTGCTTTGAAATTACTTCAAAAGTATTCTTGGGATGATGTTCTTGATATGGTAGGTCTGGGAGAGCAGCCAAGTGAAATGTAATTTTACGCTTCACAATGAAAGCCGAAAGCCGTGCTGTTACCTGTCCCACAGCATGGACTGTGGGCGTCCAGCACACGCACGTCTGTGCCATTGGACTCTTCTTCAGAGCAACAAGTAGGGATTTTGGAAAAACAGTGCTGCTCGTTTAATGGTTCACATCTGCTGGGAAGTTTTCTTTGTCCAGCATCGCTAAGCAGGAAAAAAGCAGAGCGCTGTGGTCAGTGAATCGGGTGGTGGGGAGGGCCAGCTGCGAGGATTGATGGCCCTCAGGAAACTGCACACGTCGCGGAGCTCCTGGCCTGGGTACCCAGTGCAAGTTAAACGAGTTGTTCCCACTAGTGTGCTGATAAGAGAGAGCCTTTAGCAGGAGGAGACTCTTCTTGGAACACCACGAGGAGGAAGGAGCACAGTGCCTACAGCAATGGTGCCTGCAGGACTCGTGGCAATTCTCTCCTGTCACTGCTAACATAACGTTGTTGTGGTTTGAGCTACCTTAGAGTCAGTTTTGTGACTGACTCAGCTGCTGGAAGTAATTTCATTCTCTGAAAACTAACTGCATGATTTTGAGATGATGCTTTTCTCTAAAAGAGATAACACAGGGCATTGGTATGCAAAAAAAAGCCACTGCTTATACTTAACCAGGGCCATCCTCAAAATGGCCAAATGGGGCCCCGCCTGTGAGGAGGGGCGAGTAGGGCAGGTGACCCTAAACCAACAGAGCATTCCATCCCATATATGTCATACTTGGTGTAAACCTGAGAATCGCGAGGGTCTCGTTCTCTTCTGTGATGGCAAATACCCAGTGATGACCTTGTCTTCACTAATGTGTGCTGATCATCATTAACAGCTCATCTGTCCTAGGCAAAGACACTGTTCTGCGACATCATTTTCTTTGGTTAAATTCCCTTAATTTGTATATACTGTACTTGTATGTTAATTAATTTTACATTGGTGACCATAAACAATGGCCTACAAAGATCACAAAATACATTCAAGCCAGAGATCCTCACAGACATTAATATAAATCAGTACTAAAGTTTCTAAAATAATAAACTCTTTCCTGGATACGCTTAAATCTATTATTCTGGTTTGGTAGTTACATATAAACTTCCCCCTTAATTGCTACCTTTGGGTAGTGACAGAGTGAAAAAGGAGTCGAGTGACAGGATGAAACACAGTGGGATCAAGCTTGTAATATGTTTTCTTTCTGATTTTACACAATACACCATCAGGATACTTGGAGTTTAAAATGTTAACTTTTTTTCCCCAAAAGATTTCCACTCCATCATAAAATGATTGATTTCCAAAAGACAGTGGAGCCATAATGCTGGCCTGTGGGGAGAGTGCAAGAAAATCAAATATCAGTTTATTGATGCATGCCTCCACGTGAGCAAAGCTCGATGTATGTCTTCTGTCTGCAGAGATCTACTGCCACCAGACCGATGTTAATCACCTGGGTTTGAGTCAAAAAGCAAAGCAAAGGAGAAAGAAGGGTGCTTAACAGAGGTCCTGGAAATTAGTTATGAGTTTTGCCCGTGATGGGTGTTTATCCATACAAACAAAGGAAGAGTTTTCTTGGAGATTTAAGAAAATGGCACTCGAGAATATTCTCCTTTGATATTTTGCAGAGTAACGTATTCTGCCAGACAGGGGACTTTTTACTTATCTTTCTGTACATCAAAGTATATTTTTCCCTTGAAATGTGGGAAGTTGACAACTGTACAACAGCAGTAGGGATCTGGGTTCACAGACTAAGCGATGTTTCATTATGCGTCTTTATTTGGATGGGCAACTGTGAGAAACAGCTTATGATATGTAAAATATCTGAGTCTCTTTTCGTACTTGAAGACGTTGTTATCTCTGTTTGAAGTTGGCTAGTGAAGGTCAGTCCGGCTAACCGCTTGCAAAAGAGTAGCCTGTCTCTGTTGGTAGATAGGCTTTTCAAAGTTCATTGCATCCAGAAAGCTATTTTTGTAAATACCACCCATCATGGCAAATTACATATTGTTAGTGGGAGGGGGAAAGCGAATGGTGGATGACTTCTTTTCATTTAAAAAAAAACTCGATTGCTCTTGCAAAGAGCATTGCATAGCAACAATGAAAAGTCCAAGAAGTTAATTTGTTAAAGATTTGGTGTTGATCAGGAATGTCAAATTGCACTGCTGAAGCGATAAATTCTCTGATAACTGTAATACTGAAACTTTCACTCAGTGATAACCATGGCAGTGATATATTGTGGTATTTTCATGACATTTCCTTTGCTTTACTTTGAAGTCTAGTTGGTTAAGTGAGGAAGTCTTTCTGTATTAGTAACACTGAAGTTGGGGCTGTTTTTTTCCTCTCTTTATTTTCTTTTTATGTGTTAAGTAAAAATGGAAAGCTTGGTGTTTAGGATCATGGCAAGTGGTCACGTATTACTCCACTCTATCACGTTTCAAAATGAAGCACATTAAAAAAAAATGGGATTTTATGTCAAGTAACATTTTGAAAGGGATGAATAGGTTCTTTGTGCTCCACTTAATAAAAATAAATAATTGTCTTTCAGTGGTGTATTAGATTTAGGTTTTATTATGGAGTGTCTAGTTAAATCTTAGTTTACTGATGGTCCAGTCCCACAAATATTTATAAACAAGAGAAATCCCAGTTAATCATGGCTAATCTTGTGAAGAGAATTACTGATATGTGTTGGACTTGCAGAATTAGTTTCATAAGAGATCCTGGTGATTTCAAAAGTCCTGCTGAGTTGTCTGCGTAAGACTTCTGAGATACGGCTTATGGGAAAGGCATTCGAACATGTATGCAAGTGGGAGTTAGCGCTGGCCCAAAGATTTCCCCTTTTTTACATTAAGTAGCTTTCAGACTGATTTTTTTTTTATGATACACTCATATCTAGGATTATTAGCCTTCTTGAATGTTCTGAATAGCAGTGTCATTGGATTTCTGCACTAAAGCTAAAACAGATCACAATGATGGAGGCATGTGTTGCTTACTTAATATTCAGAATTTAAAGTGCTGGTTATGATGTATCTAACCTGAGTAACTAACTCAGTTTTTCTCGTGACAATTACTGGTGTGAAAGGGAAGGCTTCTTAAAATTCACAACTCACTCTAATGTAAGTAAAGGTTCCTGATTAATTTAATTCAAATCCTGTTGAACACAGTGGCAACATTTATCCTTGTTCCACCAGATTGCAGTTAGACGCTGTAAAATCATAGTTCAAAGCAAAATCCTTAGGTTTCCCTGCAACTACCAGTGTAATAATGAAGATGCAAGAAAGTCTGCCTCTAACTTGTTGTTTTAAAAAGCTATCTAAATATATCTGCATGAAACAGCTAAAAGGCCTTAGCAGGTGGTGATCGGTAATTATTATGGGGACATCTGATTGGAAAAACTCACCGTTCATCTCATATTAAAAAAAATAGGTAGAAAAATAGAAGCACTAATATTTCCATCACTGTTTCATGTATCAGGGGAAAGTAGGCCCTCAGTCAGCGAATACAGCTAAGTCTGTTTTGTGCTGTGGCAAATCCCATTGTGAAGAGACTGTGAGTAATCAGAAGTGACAGCATAAGCACTTTCTGTTCAAAGTGATTTTACAGAAAGCATTATTTTCTGAGAAACGTGCACATATGGCTTCCATAATGCTGAAAGAGCACTGATGTATTCATTTATTAGCACTAGTGTTGGGAGAGGAAGTTTTACAAATGGCGTTCAGATTTAAGGCCTTTTCCCCTGCGTTTCCCATTCCGTAAAACCTCCTTAAAACTGTAGAGGCTAGCCAAATGGGCAAGGGTACGGTTTGAGGCTACAGCTCCTAATTCTCAGCATAAGGAACGCACAGATTTGGCCAGGTTCTTGCAGTTTGGGTCAGCACACGTACATAATCAAGTTCTAGTATCCTCATTTTTGCTAGCTGTTGGCCAGCGTCTCGCATTTACAAAATTATTCAGAGGAACTGCTCGGAATTCCTCTTCCTAAAGCCTGGAGCCTCTCAGCTTTTCCTTCCAGGGAACAGAAGAGTTCCAGGGCTCACACTTGTAGAAGCTGGTGGTTCAAAACCAAAAGGCCAGTAGCGACAAAAGTGCAATTAAAAAAAATCCTTGTGATGTTTACATACATATTTGAGGTTGGCGTTGCGAATTTATGTATCTGCCACAACCCTAAATAGTTTGATAACAGTTGGCTTTGGAGGTTAGCTCTAAATATGCAAATAAAATGTATGTGTTTTTCTGATTTATTATGACCTGCTGCCTCCCTGACATGTTCCACAAGAAAGAAGCCTGAAATAAAAGCCTATTTTTTCCATAGTAATTAGTCTTTGGAAGAACTGGTTAAAGGAATAGGACGGTAGCTAAGGAGATTCAAGTCTCTGTCTTTCATGACTAGTAAGCCAGACAATTCCAATTCCAAAATTTCATTACAGGCCTTAATCACAAACGAAATGTTTCAAATACTTGTACTGCTTCCAGTAACCTCCTTCTCTTCTTATAAATTTCCCTCAAGGAGAGTGAAGCTTAAATACTGAGGGGTCTGAGTACAGCACCAGTTATCTACTAAAGTGGAGACAATATTGTTTGTATTCAAGCATGAATTCCGATGACATTTAACAGAGTTAATTTTATCTTTATTTGGTATTATGAATTTTGCCTCATTCTGTTCACTCTGATGCTTCCTTTAAAATGCCTTTCAAATTTCACTGGCACTGGACCATCAGTGGTGATTGCTGCCACATGCCTGTCTAGCATGAAAACATCTTTATTACTTCAAAAAGTATATCTTTAACAGCTTGGAGATATTTGCATCTGGTTTGGAATTATGGCAAGTAATACTCTATTGAGAACGCTGTTCATTTGGTTTTTAATGAGCATAAGCTACAGCTTGCAGTCAAGGAACTACTTGAACTTAATAACATAGCAAATGAATTGTTGTACGGCTCAAATCTGTTCTGTCTGGGTAGTTTGACGTGCACTGAGTAATATGAGTGTGGGAAAATTTGCAGCCATGGAAAATAAAAGGGGCTTCCATAGCGGTGTTGGTATCCTCTGTTTCAGTCAGCTTCAGTTTTAAAACAGCAGCGTGTAAATATGCATTCCAGCAACAAAATCCAAGCAATGCATAATGAAACATTTACTGATCAAGTGTAAGGAGAGAATATACCATTAAAGGCTGCATCCAGAGAAGGGAGATACTCCCACCTTTAACATACAAATCATTGCAAGTGTCATTCATCTTTTATAGTGGATGCTGTATGTCTGAAATAAAATAGTACGGTGATGTCAAAAGAATTTACTCAGTGTTCACTTTGCTAACGTTGGTCTCATTTCTTCCTTGCAGGTATTTCTGTAACAAAGAAGACTCATACATGTAAGTAATACCTTTTGAGTTGGCCTTCTCTTAGCAGCGGAATTCATGTGGGGTTGTGCTGTGGCTCAGGCTGTTAGGTGTTGGTCTGGCCTGAGAGAAGCTCAGTTATTAAAATTCTAGTGGGTTTTCTGCTTAAGAGCTGTTTCGGTCCTCACCTGAGACATTGTCTAAATAAATACACAGTGCACGTTATGTGTGTTTATATGTTGGTGTTTATCTGTGAAAAGTCAGAGGGCAGAAGAAGAAAGTTGCGAAGAAAGGCAGAGCTCCTTATTCTAGTATGTATACATTACAGCTAAATGATAAATAATGTACCCCGAAAGCACAGGTGAGAAGAGCGGTTAGGTTTTGATATATCTGTTATATAGGCAGTGTGATTCAACTAAAAATAAATTATTTGACTGGTAGTCTTCTGTCCTTCCTGATACATTAATCTATAAGGTAAATCATTCTTTGTTTATTCTTATGGAGCTCTTGGTGGAAATGAGGATTTTATTGTTTTGCTGTCGAGCATATTAAACAAACCATATTAAACACTCCTAAGTGTCAACCTCAGAAATGGATGGGGATGTGTGCATTTACTTATGTATACATTTATTACAAATCTTCTTCAAAAACATCGTTGTCAGGGATCAACTCTCATCTACACTGCAGTGAGTTAAAAGCACAATTCCAAGAAAAGGTTAGGATTTGTAGCTGAAGGATGTATGTTGAGGTTCTTTGGATGCTGTGGAGGTCTGGAAATCTGGTTGTCAAGGAATTGTACTCGCCCAGGATCTGAAACAGAAGTAGTCTAAAGCTGAAGCTATCTGCCTCATGGAAGTTTTCTAACAAAATAAATGATAGGTTCCACTGAGTTTACAAAAATATATGCATTTTCACAGGGCTGTGTATTTGAAGCATGTTCACCACATCTTCTAGGGTTAAAGTGGTGTCAGAAAGTGTCGTACCTTATTTTTGTTCTCATTTCATTCCTGATGTGAAAATGTATGTGTAATGAAAAATCTGACATGAGATTATGAGTCCTCACTGTATAGAGTCACAGAATACAGTTGTTTTATGTAAGAATTTCATGTGAGAAGCTGATTTATACGAGTTTTGATGTCACAAACTTTTAAAACGTGACGGTTCTCCTCTGCTTAGGTGGGCTTGCTGCTTAATGCATTCTTAGGGTCAGATCCTTTTTGGCTGATAGGGTATATGGTTTCTGTTGAACTTAACGGGAGCGTCTGAGGGCAGAATTTGACCCTTATGGTTCTGGTGAATATTTGAGCTCATGCTGACCGAGATTGACAGTACGGGAGACTGAAGTCCTCTGTATATCCGCAGGCCAGGCATTGTACAGACAGCTTCCTTGCACAGCCTGGCCCATGAGCTCAACCCTGGCCTGGAGCAACCACCCTCTCTAGAGGTGGTAAGTAATTCGGTATTTATGCTAGATGAGTCTTGGGCCTCTCCTGTACAGGGGCTGATAACTGCACATGGTGGTTCACCTAGAAATCAGCTGAAATCACCCTCTGGGTACAGCAGTGCCATGTACCAACCTGCTCTGCTGCAAGAATCACATTTCCAGTTCCAGTATGCCGTACTTCTTGTAGAGAAGATTAAATAGTAGCCACAGACATAAAGAGCATAAAGAAATATGCCAGACTGGTAGTGTTGTCACCATGTAAATCTCAGTGGATGCTATGTTTGAGGCCTATGATGGAAAAAAAAAATTACTCATCAGCTGTGTTAGATGATTAGGTGCTGTTCGTCATTTATGGCCTTTAATCTAGTAAAGGCAGAAATTAGGGTCCTGGTGTCTTCTGTGTTGAGAACAGTTTGCGCTATTCTAAGGGAACCGTCAAAGACTGAGTCCTCGATTTGTTAATCAGTTGTCATGCAATTGCTGAAGCATGAACAAAAAAGTTCCCTGAATAATGGGAAGATAAGCTTGCCCATTAAGGACGGATTAAAATAGAAGGAGCAATATGCTGTAATTGGTGTGATGAAAATGCAGGCTACATTTGCTAGCAAGTGTGTATGTGAGGTTTCATTCAGTTTTGGTTGCTGTTCTTTTAGAATTCATGCCTGTTATGACAAATTCTCATGCAGCAGGATTTAATGTAAATCGTGCATCTTTGGCATTCTGGCATCGCGCACAATAAGGAATTATTTTTTTTTCCTTATTACTTAGAATATTTTTTTACTGTTGAACAGAAGTAAAAGACATCAAAATTCACAATTTTTAAATGACTTGGGACAAAAAAGCATTTCTATATAAACACCTAAATGCAAAATTTACAAGTCAAATATGAGTTGTTAACAACTACAAATGACAAGGATTTATCTGTTGCCCATCCCTCTGTATCAGTATTTATAACATATCCAAAGTAAGTTACATAGAGTAGGATTTCTGTGAAGAAATTTCAAATAACCTTCTGAAAAACACGTTGTGAAGGGTATTTACATCATCTGCACTACTGTTTAGAAATATGGATGATTATCTTTGTTGCATATTACAGTGTATGGCACAGGAGGGCTTTACTCACTGTAAAGAGCACTTATTTTTAATGACCTTTTCACTTAATTAGTAGAGTATAATGCCACGAAGTTTGATACATTATGTATTTGAAACATCAGATTAATCCTTTTCAGACTTCATCCTAAGAGCCGTTTTAATGTTGCAGGTTTTTAAATCGGTGGTGATCTGTCTCCAGTGCTCAGTTCTTCCTGGCTTTGTTGTTTGACATTTGGGGTATATTTTAACCCTTCTTTAGCAATGATCTGTGACAAAAGTGTTCTGTTGGCTGAAATTGGAGTCCTGTGCTGGTGGTGAGTGCTTAGGTCATTTCTGAATCGAACGGTTAATTCACTCTTCATACAGAGGCACTACAGTGCTGAAGAAGTCCAGATCTTTCATAATGTAACCCGCTAAATGAAACTGGAGAGATTTCCACTCTTCTGAGTACAACTGATTTTGTCCAAGAACTCTGTTTCATCAGCTGCTTCTCGCATCCTCTCCTTATCAGAGTTTGACTAGTACAAAACCTGCCATTTTTAAACAAGAAGTGTAACAGTCTTCCAAGCAGCGCTAAGGGAATAAATTTTGTTGACCCCAAAATGTGTTTTTTCCCTCAGTTGATTAAAGGGGTGATTTGTTATGTTAACCATCACCTTCTATCCCCTTTAGTCTTGCTAAGCTGAAAAATAGAGTCCAAGTCCTGTCACTTTTTCCATACAAAGTGGGACTTTCAGCGTTTCAGTCCTTTTTTGACTCAAGAAAGATATGACTGACACTTAGATTCTTTTCTGATCATGTAATTTGCACTAATATTTGTAATATAATCCTCTTCCTCTGTTGTTTCATGCTCTGAATAGGAAAGTATTCGAAGCGAAGGGTAACTGATGCACAGCTTTAGTCTTTTTTCCAATTCAGACAAGTGTCATTGAATCACTGATAATAAAGATCTGAAATTCGGGGAAATGGAAGGCTTCAAAGGACCTAGCATTTAGTATCTACTGACTTGGGTTTATGCTCAGACCTGAAGTCTTTAGTATTTCATTTATGGCATCTTTAATCTAAATCTTGCTGTACTTCATGCAATGAATTTGATAGCCTCTACCAGACCAGTTGTGACTCAGAACTATCATATAAATACATCATCTTATTTTTCTCCACATCATTTTTATGTCCGGGGTACTGACTTTCTTAAATGAGTTTGACTTGACTGCCTATCAAAGTAAGAGGTGGTTTCCTGCAGGTGCATGCAGAAGGCTAATACTGTAATGAAGTTGCCATGTAACAGAACCTTCTCTCTCTCGCTATTTGAATTGCAATGAGCCACACGCAGTCAGAACCTTCAAAGGTGTTTGATTACATAGCTGGAGTTCATGTCTGCATAGAGATCCAGGTACATTCAGTTATTTGCTTACTTGGCATTTTTAAGATAGGTTTTAAGTCAGTAGATACTAAATACCAGGTGCTTTGAAGCCTTCCACTTACCAGAATTCCAGATCTCTCTGCTGAGATGCCCCACCAAGCACCTGTCCCAATGTCACACCTCATACATCAAGCTCCGGGACTATTCCCCCACTCACCTTGCAGTAAGTGTTCGTCTAGACAAGCATCTCCATGTATGTCAGTGAGACCTACCTTTGGGCTAAATGCTCAATTTTTTGCTGCAGTAGGACCACAGGGAGAAAAACTTGACTGTATACTGCCTACTACGTGTAACGAGACTTCAGAAGCTGGAGTGACAAAGCTCAGGTGTCTCAATAGATAAGCATTGTCCTGACGAGCTCCTGAGCCTTTGACTGGAGCTCGGAGTGCTGTGACTGCATTGCTGCTGCAGCTCAACTAGATAAAATGGGACTATTTTATTCTTTAGGCACAGGCATGCTCTTAACGTTATCCTGAGCCAAGATCCTTTCCTAAGTCGTGTCCTTCATATCTTTGGCTTTGAGCAGTTACTAAGAAAAGGACATCACTTGTTAGAAACTGAGAAGCTGATCTGGGGCAGGAGACGGCTCTTCAGCTTCTCAGATGTCCAAATACCCTAGAACTGCCATTCACTGAAGTTCTACAAGCATATTAAGGTTTGCAGCTTAATTGAACCTGAGACCTGGATTTTTCTTTTCTCTAATTTTACTTTCTGTGTTATTATTTGTAGCCACTGCTAAGGATTTCTAGAAGTTTGTTAGTTATTGCTGAATTGCATTAAAAGGAAGATAACTGTGATTTTTATTCTGATCTGATTTATAATTACTTAGTGCATCTACTGTGCATGGTGCTGTCTACTTCACGTCATGTGCTTCATGCGTTGGTTAAAGTTAATAAATGACACTTTTCCTTCATAAAATAGGAGCCTGCAGAAAACTCATGGTTAACACGATCTGCTGTTAGCACCAAGGCCTAAAGAGAACAGGTGAAAACTAAACCCTGTCCCCTGAGGCCAATAAAATAGCTGTTTAGTCCCCTGTGTGTAACCTCCTAATAACTTTACTGGGCAGCCTTAAGATCCCTTGGGGGCTTCTCTGCAAGAGCACTCCCTCTCTTTGTTCAGATTGCTTATTAAAAATGATTTTATAATGAAGTTGCCTCAAATAGCAGCTACTTTCCTCCTTGTCCTTGAAGCACTGTTTGCCCTGGTGAAGAATCTGAAGACAACTATCTAGGGCTTTTCTTCTCTTGAAAACTTTTACTGAACTACTGCTGCACTTGATTATTTTTTTTTTTTTTTGGTCCTGTGAGCCAAAGCCTCTTCATGAGATATTGTACCTTTAATTCCACTTTGAAGCCATCCCTCTAAAAAGTTTGTTCACTGCCACTGTCTTGCTTGTTGCCTGAGAATGAATGTTGCCGTCTTGTGGTGGCCGAGTTACCGAGTACAGGGGCAAAGATGAAGGTGTTCTCAAGTAAGCAGGAGAGAAGGGAATATTTTTGAAATGGGCAACTATTTCTGGCTGGCTTGGGAGAAAGAGCGTGCAAGGTGGTGATGCTGCATAGGATTGTCACTTCCATGACAAGGATCTACAAGGAAATCTGTGGATGCTTTGGTTCTTCGTGGCAGGTCTGTAGCAGTGAAACATTTTCTCAGTGAAGTTTCTGTTATTTGTGAGAGAGTCTGGCCCTTTGTTCGTGTGGAAGCATTGGGAGAACTTTTTATTAATGCATGTTTTATGCCTTCACAGAATAACCGGTCAGAGGTGAGAGAAATCTGGTGCCTCTGATCTTCTATTAGCTACCCAAAAGCTTGGCTTCTACCTGGGCCCCAACCCTTTGGCACAGTTGGAAAGAACATTTCATTTTCTCTGAGGCTGCTAGAACAGGCAATTAAATGCTCTGCCCTGGAAGTCCCATGGGGAACTCTGTCTATTAGCTGCACTTGAAGCTAATGTCAAGTTTCTTCTCTGGTCCTGTTCTGAGTATATGGAGCAGCTTCTATCTACACGGTATTTTGGGCTGTAGCCATTAATTATGGGCTTATTTTACAGTGAGTTTTCTGGTAAATACCTTAAGATAGATTTTTTTTTTTCTTTCCTGTTAAAGCAAAGTAGCATGCAAACTACAGTAAGGTAAAAAACTGCAAGGAGGTGAAAATTGGTTTTGGCAAATGAAGACTGAAAAGCGCTTGCAAAGTGTTAACCATCTAGTATTAAAATGCATATATATGTATGTGTGTGTGTGTGTGTGTCTATGGTGGGTTCTAGGTCAGATACTTCTTCATTAGAGTTGCCTAGTGAACTCAGTTACAGAAGGAAAAAGAGAGGAAGCTGTCTTAAATTTTGCAGATCCTTATCCTGGGGGTAAGTCGTGACCCTTTCCATGCCTCTAATACTTATTTATAGAGGTTAGAAATTCCAATTATTTTCCTGCTCTGGCCTGTGGAAGCATGAGAGGAATGTTTAAAAAATATGGAGGTCCGTGTTTTAAGGAATGATGAAGTGTTGAGAGAGCAGTAGGAGGTTTCTGACACTAGACACCTAAATTCTGTCACTGTGATTGGTGAATATTAAGAGATTGTGGATGCGACTCAGATTTTAACTGGGCAGGACGTAGGCAGTGAATACATTGGGAGCATCTGCAGTGTTCTCTTATACCTACATCTTGCCTTTTAGTTCTCTGGAAAGTTGTTCTTACAGCATTTGCACCTTTCTCTTGCCAGTGTATTCTTTCTGGAGGCCGTTTGCCTGGTGTTCAAAATACTGAAGTAAGTCACAAATGCCCTTGTCAAAGCACTCTAGCAGGGAAGGCGTAGGACTGATCTGAATCCTACAGCAGCTGCTTTAAAGGATTCCTATTGGCTGCAACGTGCTTTGATCAGCCCTCAAAACAGGTTCTCTTTTTCTGTTGTCTTTAAAGTCTCCTGTCTTTACAGCTTTCACAGCTATTGTATGAAGTTAATGCTTCCAGCTTGATAAGAACAGCCATCCACAGTCCCAGTATGGCCTTTGGTTACAGAAGAGACCCGTGTTACGGGCTGAACATAAGCTTCGAAATATGTGATACTTTCCACGCTCTAGGGCCTTAATCCAACTCAGAGAGCAGTAGGAGTTATTCTTGGCAAAGTCATGAAATTAATTTTTTTGGTGGTTTTTGAGTGGCATGGGCATCAGAAAACTGACAGACAAGGCTTTTGCATTCTGGATACTTTTCAGTGCAAATAATGTGAAAACAAATAGGAAGTGTTACTGCTCATGACTTTCATCTTGAATATTTGGGTCGCATGTTTTGGCTCTGAACAGTCCGAGGCTGGTCAGCTCTAACTCTACGTAATGAGAAGTACCAATACATTGGGAGCCTTTTGACTACATCCTTTGCAATGGCTTCCTACCAGATAATTGTACTTATTAAACAAGACTTGTGCAAGGCTGTGTCAGTTTGATTTGAACACTTCCTTGAAGTCACCTCAGTCTTTACAGAAAGGCAAATCTTTGTACCTGTGAATGGATTGCTACTGAATACGGTGAGGTGTTGGGATTAAATTAGGATTAAAACAGGATTTTTAGGCCTGGTTGCCCATTTATTCAAAGGTCAAGTAGATGGTTTTTTCCCATGGACCTATGACTGCTACCTTTTTTTACACATTGATAAGAATCTGTCCTTAGAGCTTTCTGCTTGCATTCATTTCACTTCATGACATGGTTTCTTATAACACAGTATTGAATTTTTGTTGTAGTAAGGCTGAATTGTAATGATTCTAAAGCAAGCTCAGCCATATGGACTTCTCCAAGGTTGGTATTTGAACCAAAAAAAGCACATTTTATTATCTGAATTTTGAAACCAGGGACTGATTCCATCATTCCTAATAGACTCATTTATTTGACAGTGCATTGCTAGGTTTGTGCAGTTGCCATTCTGAAGCAACTATTGAACCTGAAAAGGGCTTTTTAATGTATGTTGATGGCTAACCTTATTAGGGCTGTAGGAATATTGGAGGCTTCTGCGGCCTTTCTCTGAGAGCATCAGCCTGGAGTTATTTAAATGTTCACCCCAGCCAGGACCAGTTTCATGTAGACAACATACAAGGTCCAACACAAAAAACTAGACTGTGCCCGTAACTCTTTTTATTTAATGAATTAAGAAAATCAGCTACGGTCACCTTCACAACAGTTCCTTTCAGAGCTGACACGCAGCTGCATGCAATGCTCCCGACGTCCAAAGCAATTCTACAGATCATTTTCTGAAAGGCTGCTGAGGGTCTCTTGTCATTTTTGCTTTCACATCTTCTGCAGACAAAAAAAAAAAAGGATTCTGCTGAGCGGTGTCTTGTATTTGGGATCTCTTCACTGTAGGCCTTAGTAACTGAAGACTTTCCATTGTGGATTTCTTCATTTTCACAAGAAACTCAATGTTAACTCACTGTTCACTCTTGCACGCAGGCATTTTCCAACTGAGGGTAAGAAAATGTCTGTATTTGAGCACATGTCCACTCGTACTGAGGGAAGCAATCGAGTTGAGCCTTGTCTCATTGTGACATGTTAGAACGTTTTCTATAACCAGCTCTTTGTCTCTTCCCTCCCACTCTTGGTTCCCAAGCTTTAGGGTTAGTCTCATATTTTTTTTGTGTCAGACCTCGTGTAAGGCAGCTCCTTATGGCAGATCAGGTAGTCGCTCTTGAACTTACACTGCGTAGCTTCTCGTGTTTGTAATTTGCACGAGAGGAGGGAAGACCGTCATCTGCTTAACTAAATTGTGCTCACATACAAATTGCTTAGGCAGAAATCTTCATTAAACTGAAAGACTTGGAAAGTGCGGTGCCTGCTGTTATTTTAGTATAGGGGGGTGGTTGAATTTCTTGTTGTATTTCAATAGTTGTGTTTCTAGTTAAAACAGGAGAAGAAATATATACAAATATTTTAGTGATACAACAAAATTCCACAGTTTTTCTGTAATGCTGTAGTGATTTCCTTTCAATCAGCTGTATATGCACTATAAAAGCATAGTTTAAATATGCATGGTTTGGCATATACAGGTGTGCTTGTTAGCACATATTGAAATAAGCATCACAATATTGAACTTTTGTTTTTTTTCTAAATATGTTTTATACACAGAGAGACAGACAGAGACAGAGAGGGAAAGAGTCAGTATTAGAAAGTACCAAAGTTACATCCTCCGGTCTTGAATACCTTTGAATTCCAGTTTGAATATCCTTGCTACTTTATCGCTTGCTGTTACAACACTTGTTGCAGAACCTAGATTTGGTCCTTAACGCCAGTGCAATTGCTTTCCCTTAAGTTTCTGTATTGTCTGGTTCTGGATATGCTGTTCACTTTATCAAAGGAATAAATCCCACCTAAACAAAGGGCTAAGACTTCAAGGGACTGCAACCGGGACTTTGGGAAGCGTCCTGTATCACCCTTACTACCATTAATGGTAAAATCCTTGTCTTACATGGAAACAGAATGGAAGCTTCAATGAAATATTGTAAAAATATGAGCAGTAAATGAAACAGAAAGCCTTGGTAAAGAGGATGATGGCTTTCTTAAAGAACACAGACTGTTGTGAGACCTTTATGCTGTCTGGTTTAGCGTTCCCTCTGTGTGTGACAGGCTCCTGATTAAGGTTAACACAAACTATCAGTTGGGAGCAGTAGCAGTGCGACTTGCTGAACAACAGACTAGCCACACCCTCAAAGCAGTTTCCTCTCTCTTTTTTTCTTTTGAGGTGTTTACCACTGACTTCAAAAGGCAGTTCACAACAGTGGTGGCGTTCTTGCAGTTTTCTGGAAATTCAAATGAGGCTTTATTTAATCTCTATGCAACAAGGGTAGGGAAACCTCTGGTTTCAGAAAGCCAGTTTATGACCAAAGCCATTCAGTGATTTCCTTTTAGATACAGCCATCAGTTGATAACCATCCTTCCCACCAGTGTTTGTCTGAAGAAACTGTTCTCTTATCTTTATTACTGTTACCTAACTGATATGTAGGTGTGATACTTGCTGGCTGCAAAGACAACTCTTAAAGATAAGGCAAGTTTCCTGTTTAAACTCTCAACACTTCTTTCACTCTGACCTGGTTTCCCTTTTCCCTTCCTATGTTGCCAGCTCGGCTCCAGAGTTGTGGTCCTTGAAGTAGAAATATAAGTAAAGGGGTGATCCAAAAGGTTGGGTTTAGGTTCTGTTTGAGGACATGGGCGTACTAAAGGCTGACTGAAAACACTTCTCCTGTTAAGCAGAGCTTTTGATATTTCAAAAACTATTTCTGTGAAATAGTCTCAGGTTTTTTTGGAAGTTTTCAGGAGGAAAGTGAGAAACCCCCTCATTGGAACACGGTGAGTACTGTAAGGAATAGCCCTTCACGTGGGGTGGTGATGACATATCTTTAAGAGCTGGCCTAGAAACAAGGCAGCTCAGGTATTTAAGCCTTAAAACCCCACACCCTGTAACGTGATGTCACCACCTCACTGTCAGTTCTTGCGAGAGTAGGTTTTAGTACAAAATCGCATCCTTGATGAAGCGGTAATGTATATTTCTCTGGAATATTTCATCTTTGGCCAGCAAAATCTGTTGCCACCAAAAAATCCCCAGCCATTTGTAACGGGGAACCTTAGGAAAGAGATACAGAGAACCTTGACTTGGGAGCAATAGTTTGCAAACTTAGTAATATTCTTTGTAAAACTAATGCCTGGCAGTTCCAGTTTGCCACAAAAATTGTCCATACCTCATGTTAATTTGCTGCTTTTCACTAATGTTGGGTGGGAGGTTGTGTGGTAGTTAGGCCAGGTAGGAACCTATCACTTGTTTTGCAAAAGGACTGCTGTCTTCACTCTAGATTAAATCCGCATTAGTCTGCGGGTCCAGCCTAGTAAGCAGTACTGTGTCTGGATAAGTGCAAAACTGAGAAGGCTTATGTGAAGCTATTTATTTTCTTGACTCATGGTATTGAATTCCTGGTCTTGAAGTCACAAAGCTGAGCATACAAATGCAACTGACGTTTTACCATGTGTTGTAGATAAGCAACAAAAGATTATCTACGTATCTATTTCTAAAGTATTGTGTGTGGATATCGGTTGTCCTTTGTGTTCTGTAGTGTCAGATTTGGCTTGCATATGTAAAATGACCTTACAGAACAGGCATAATAAGCCTTTGTGATGCTTCTCTCCAAATCAAAGTTGATAGTGCTATTTTTGACAACCAAAAGGTCTATTCAGCAGCTATAAATTGTATGAGCGAGTGGTAGTTTGACACAGACCAATTGGGAAATTGTTGAGAGACTTCAATATTCACTACCGAAGTTTGTAGTATCTGTATCATTCCATTCTCCCTTTTCCCTTTCCTGTCCCTTTCCTAATCCCCATGCAGAATCTTTCTCCCAGGCACCTGTCATTAAAAAAGGCTCTATTTCTGAATAGATAAATTACCAAAGTGCAAATATAGTTAGCCCAAAGCAAAAAAAAAAAAAAAAGTAATTTGATAAGCTAGTTCTGAGTGACATACCCCAAAACAACCATTCCTTTTATTAGGTTAGTTCATTGCAGGATAATAAATCCAGAAAAGGGTTTTAATTGACTGTTTAAGGAGTTTTGGCTCAAGTTAGCTTTTTCACCTTTTAGCTTCTGTTGTTTTCCAGTTTGTGATCACTGAACACAGTTAAATGGACAGTCCCTGCGGCACTTGCTTCAGAGTAGTTTTGAGGTTATATTTCTATTATTATTTTTGTTAATCTTAGAGCTTTAAAGAGACAGGAGGGAAACGAGATGAGAAGTTGTAATTACTATTTATGTAAAAGCTATGTACTGATTAGAAATGTTTGCACCTATTAGGTAAGAAGAGAAACAGTTGAATTGTGCATTAAGGAATGGCAGCAGGAACTAAGCGATGGCACATTTTATATTTGGTGCATAGAGCTCTTAAACTTCTGTTCCTTTCCAGTGAGATCGTAACTCATCACACCACAACCCACATCCATCAAGCTAGATTTGCCCAGATTACAGGATTAGAGCACAAGTGCTTAGCATCTTTCAAAAAAGGACTTTAAGGATTCTTGCAGGAATCTGCATATAACAGCAACCACTAATTAAATCTGATGCTGTCCATACTCTGAATATATCATATTCATAAAAACATCCTTTTTCTTTAAAGGCTTCACTTGCTATGTGAAGCCTTCGCTTCCTTAACTGTGGCACTCTTGATTTTTCTCATGAGACTTTTCCCAGCAGAGAAGAGAGATGATCAAAGACAAGCTTGGTGACAGAAAGTAAAGAGGCAAGTTGTGTACCTTTTGGAATCAGTACAAAAATTTGCCCTTGGTTTTAGAGCCAGTAGGCCCTGTTCATTGCAAAGTACTATAGCTTCTCCTTATTGACAAAGCATTTTGTATCTTGTTTTTCATGCTATTATACAGGTATTAACTTCAGTAAGGAAAGAAGCTAGGATCTTGTCAGACTCTTTGCCAACAGGGTAATACGGTTTTCCCATACTGCCCTGTCCAGGTGCCTCAGCTCTCTCTACTTTGCACTATCAAATGCAGCACTTGTGTTCTTCAGTGCTCTTAAATGATTTTCCAAAACCATCCTTATTCCAAATTTTAAAAGGGGTAAATATAATTCTATTAGCTGTTGTATTGGACCCTTCACTGAATGTTTAATACTCAGTAAGTCCCCAACTTATTGATTTTTTTAGTTTGTTTCACAGGTGATTTTCTTTTATTTGTGCTTGGTGTTGAGAAAAGTATTTCCAGTTCATTTCTCTCCATGTGTTTTCATGGAAACAAACCATCTATAACACATTGTATTTCTATGAAAACACAAGCTTATTAAATGTCAAACAGTTTATGTTTTCATAGCAGTCATCTTGAAATTGGCACATCCACTCTTTCAGTGTTTTGTCATGGAACCTTAAAACTGTCAGATTGTCAATGTTCAGACATGAAAAGGGCTGGAGTCTCACACGTGGAGGAGGAGAAATTAGGCTCCTGTCAATTAGCAAGTGGTGGTAATTTAGACACGTTTGTTTGAGGTTTGTGTTAAGATAATAGGAACTTCATAAGACTGAGTATCCTCTAAGCTGATAAAGAGGTGGTGTCAGCGTCGAAGCCAGAGTCAGTTGTGCGTACTAAAGGCTGGCCGTGACTCTCAGGGGTGCTGATGGAGCTTGCGGTGTCTTTGCACATGTCATGTCATCGCTCAGCTAACCCGTTGCAGAAATGGCTTTAAAAAGCAAGGAGCCTGGGAGAAGTGGCTCCACACAACTCTGCGTACCCTGTGCTGCTGGAGCTGACGGATCTTAAGGACTATAGCAAGGGCTTTGGCATTGCCTAACCTTTGGGAATTCCAGCTGCAGGTTCATGGGCTGTGTTGGAACAGGCTGAAAAATTTCTTTGTAAGCAGACTGGCTCTTGGAAGAGGGAGCGGAGCCTACAGGGTAAGGTCCGGTGTCGGTAAGGTAGAGCATGTTGGGTGAGCTAGAGTTTATCAGTAAGGGATCCCTGCTACGTGGGAACTGCGCTCACATCAAAGTCTGACCTCGCTCTACTGGCAGGTGTGGTGGGCAGCAGGCTGTTAAAAGATTAAGAAAGTATGTGATGCACAGGGAGCAAAGACATTGCAAAGGTCATAGTAAAGAGGACTTTTTCTTCACTAAGATAGAAAATACTTACACAAGAAAAGCCCTTTTAGCCCTCCTGCCCCCACCATTCTTACACTTTGAAAAAAAAACCCAAACACACACAACACATTACCTTACTGATCTTGCCATGTATGGGTTAAAAGGCACTAAAATCTGCTTTGCTTTTATCAAGCTGTACTATATTTAATACTATAAACTGATGTTGATCATATGGTTTAACTGATTATGGCTTCTTAGAAATGGCTCATTCTTCACTTACAAAATGTTCAGCAGTAATTTGCATGTATGAGTGCAGTTGCATGTATTACCCTATCACATTATGTAAATAATTAGGAAAAAAAAAGCTGTTTAGTTTATTTATTATATCTATAGGGAAAATCTACACATATTTTACGTGCATATTTCAACCGTATTTCCTCTTCACGCAATTGCAGAAAAGCCTTTAGTACATTTCTCGATAATGACTTAAGGTTCACAGTGCAGTTAAGGAAATGGTTTGATTTGGACCTTAATGGATGGGATTTAAATCTAGTTTTCACATCACACAGGACATGCCTTTTGATCTCTTTTTGACTCTATTTTCTGTCTCTTCTGTGCAGCAAAGCCAAAGACAATTTGTCATTCTTAGAAAAAGTTGTAGCACTTGACTCAAAGTGCTATGGATACTCGAAGTTCCTCACGCAGTTTCCTAGCACCTGCTCATTTTCAGGCTCTCTGAGAGTTATTTGTCCATACTTGTGCCTTTGCGGGGTCTTGTGGGGAGCTGTGAGAAAACCCAATTTCTTAGTCAGCCCTCTGTGGCTGCTGGGGTGCTTGTGTAACACCAGGGCTGTTCCCTTCACAGATCACATTGCAGAACTCGATTCTTTCACGAGCATCACTCACACGTAACTTTCTCAATTCAGCCCTTACACGTCTCTTCTAGCAGCTCAAACTGTAGTTAATGGCAGACATCCACCTGGTGACATGTTTAATGATTTGTGAAATCCTAGCCCTTGGGACACATGCTGGTTATTAATTGTTACGCACAAACTCAAAGCAGATAGTAAATTTATCACTTTCAGATTTAGGTGGCTGAAATGGGTTTGATTGTCTGAAAGAGGTAGTGAATGTTTATCGACATTTGCGTAACAGCCATTTCTCCTTTCATCTTACTGGTAAAGACAGTGGATAGGAAAGACTGGCTGTCGTTCTGCTGCAGTCGCCAATGTTCTTTTTGAGCGTTGGCCCACGTGTGTAGCTGTAGTGTCATAGAAGGTTGGAAGGGACCCTAAAGATCATCCATTTCCACCCCTCTGCCATAGGCAGGGACACCTCACACCAGACCAGGCTGCTCAAGGTCCCATCCAACTTGGTCTTAAATATCAGAATATAGCTGTGTTGGTATGAAGCTGTCCTTTCATTTTAAAGGATTAAAACTGCGTGAGTGGTGCTGAGCTCCGATGTCATAACTTTTGTACTGCATACACTCTGAGTTTGTACTGTGATTTGTTTGCCACAGAGTAGCAGAATAATTTTCTTATTTTTCCCCAGAATGGGTTATCTCTCTGTGATCTCTTATGTTAACAGAATGAAATTATCAATTCTTGGCCTTACCCACAAGCCAGAGGAAGATTTATTGGAGTGATGTCAATGTCTGTTTTTATTAACATTGATACACTCTGTGCAAACTTCTCAGTAAGTTCATAATTTATTCATCACTGAACTTGGGATAGATCAAGCGTAAAGACTCCAGTCTGGAACACTAAAGGCGGGATGGAAGGAGCAGACTTGTATGGCAGAACAACTGAGACAGAGGATCTGACATCCACACTATTCCTGTGTCAGGATTGGTCTGTTGTTGACTTTAGAGTAGGTCCAGCCTACTGTCCGAAAAACACACTGTTAACTTTCAGGAAATCAAGTTATGTAGATGGGAGTCAGCTGAACGTAGAAACTGATTTGGATTTAGTTCAAACCAGACCAACAGTGTTACACAGAAATGGGGCTCCAGAATCTTCTTGGATTCTGGGAGGACACGTTTTCCTCTGAGTCACTGTTTTTCTCCTGCGTTGCTACCAGTTCATTCTCTATGGCCAGTCAACTTTGTTTCTTCACCCCAAAAGTATCCAGTAGTATTAGGCTTTGGTTATTTATGTTTAGGTCACCGTAACTTTGGTGTTTCTTTTGAAGGTTTGGTCTAAACATCGTTGTCCTTCTCTGTCATTACTTTAATAGTTCTGTTTGTCGTAACTGGTAAATGTTTCCTTTTCCTCCGAGTCTTCATTCTCAATGGAAGGGGGAAGCCCAAGCAGAGTATGCATCATTTTTTTCCCCTCAGAATTTCAATGTCTTATATTTACTTAACTTTCATCTTGTTTTTCCATGCTTTTTTGTAGACATGTTGTTATTAATGTGAATGAGAGGGAGTTGTGGACAGTGACCCTGTGGCTCATGTAAATGTGATAGTGTTTTTGTTTATTTACATTTGCATGTTTAATGTTTTTTGGGGTTTTTTTTTAAAAAAATACATTTGAAATCATTTAAAAATGAAAAGTCCCCTCACACTGGAAACATAATGATTTGGCTGGGAAGGCACTGACAACGATGGTTGATGCAACCGGGGATTTTGTTTTTCAGTCCTTCGCTTACACAAGCCAGTACCGACAGGCTTTTAATTTGCATTGCTAGCATAGAGATACAGCCACAAGAACTGCTCTGTAATATTCTTTTAAACAGTATTTTTTGTCCACCTCTAATGAAAGGTGTCTCTTTTGTATTGCTGCCCATTCATCATTCCTTGGACACCTGCTGCCTCAGTCAGTTACTTCTTAAATCTGAGTTAACCTGCTAATGTGATCCTGCTCTCCTTTCTTCCTTGCTCACACCTATTATTCCGTAGCCCAAGCTGTCCAACATGAATCCAGTCACCTGTGAGCACACGGGGCGGGATTTTAACATCTGTCGCTGGTGCCTGCTGTTCCTTGGAGCAGCGGATTTTCACCACGTCTTTATGAGCACAAGAGCAATGTGCCTAACTAACCTGAACTATTCATTATGTGCTCACGGGTTTGCTTTATGTTTCTCTCCCTGGCTTAGGACTGCACATTGTTCTCTAATTCATTTTGCAGTCAAGAAAGGAGCAATTAGCCACAAAGTCTCGAGCTCTGGCAGATGATTAATCAAAAAAAAAAAAAATTAACTTTGGCTGATAATGCTAGTCTATGAATTATGGGCTGGCTGTAACCCAGGGGATGCTCCTATTGTCCCCTGTACAGACGGCCCATCCTTCCTTGACTCAAGTGCACTGCAAACAGTAAGATTTTTCATTTAATAGAATTTTAACCATGATATTATTAAGGCTTTTAACTCCTTAGTGCTCTGAATCTCTTCTAGCCAGCTACCGTGTGGTCCTCAGGAGAAAAATACCCAGAATTCCCTTGTATTTGAATAAATTTGGCAGTGGGAGCAGGAGGCAGTAAATAAAGTTTAAAGCATTCAGGTAAATAGCTACATTGCAAAATCTTATTGTTAGAATTACAAAGATTTTAATTAAAAGTGCCAACCACAGAAAATTCTTTTGTAGGCTGCTGCAAGTGATTGCGAATCAGTTCCCAGCTGTGCTTTGGTATCAACACAGACCCTAGTTTCTGTGAAGTGTGCATTTAGGTTACTTTTACTATTAATACTCTTCTATGGTAGCGTTTTCATCAGCTGCAGTCCTGTGCCTAACCATGGTCTCTAGCCAGCAGGCTGAGTAATGCTCAGGGGATGGGGTTTTTCTGGCTGTAGACTATTAGTGATTCCAAAAGAACTTGACATTAACAATGACCTGCTGCAAGTGTAGTTATTTCTGGGGGAAAGAATCCTGGCTTTGCTTCTGCACGCAGTCTTGTTTGCTTACTAATAAGTATTATAAACCACTACTCTGAACTTGGCTCTGTCAGCTCGGATCTCTCGGAGTCTTTCTGAATGACAATGCAAATCTGCAGTTCTGCTAGCTGGAAAGAAGTACGATTTCCATGAGGAGCCTAGATGGATTTTTCTTTTTCCTGAATAACAGTGTGATGACACCCATGCTATGTAAAACCTGGTTTCTCTCTGAGGAGGAACATTAATGTCTGTGCTTCTAATAATTACTTACCTGTACTCACACGCATATGCACTGTTTTTTTATCCATCAGCAGAAGGATTGCTAGAGAAGTGCTCTGCCTTCTGTGAAAAAGCAGAGAATTAGACAGGGGCAGGAGCCTGGGTCTGACTTAGGTGCTTTTTCAGCTCTTTACTGGGTGGTTCCTGATTCCAGGATAGTAATTTTCAAATCAAATCTTTGTAATGAAGAAAAAAATCAAGTAGCTGAAACATTCACTGCTGCAAAGGAGGCCTTTGTCAAGTCGTTTAAGACTTTATGAATCAGGATTGCTTTTCGCTTTGTGAAAGTTGCCCCCTGTACTCTTATAGACAAGTGATACGTGTCCCTTTTCTCAGACTGCTCCATCTTTGCTTACCCTTGTCCCACCGCTTTCCTCAGCGCTCAGCAGTGGGTCGTTGTGATTGAGCACCGCAACGAGTGGTGTTCTGTAACTACTACTAAGAAATAGTAAAGTGAATTACAACAGTTGCAGTATTCTTGGCCAAGAATTCGTCATAGTCTTAGAAAGTTTGTATGATGATAAAGAACAAGTAGCAAAGGTAACAACAGCAGCAACCTCACAAGAGCTAAGGCTTAGTACCTTTCAGCAACCGATGAAAAACCCTCCAGTGGCCTTACCATTGATAACTGAACTGACTTTCTGAATAAAGAATACAAAAAGTGGCCATAATGGTATTTATCCATCCAGAAGGGAGAGCTAACAGTATATCGAGCCTCTGAAATCAGTGAGTGTCCCATCAAAATCTGCTTTGGCCCTGCAAAATTTGTATAATATAAGTTAATTATATCTCTTTCTTTAAATTCAGGCTTGCTTTACGCAACATGAAGTGGCAAAATAGTGTTTTTTTCATTTCTGTGGGTTTTTTAAACCTTCAGCAGTCACCTTTAAGAATCTGACCCTTATTCTTTCTGCTAGGGAGATAATTACTCACTCTCAATTGCTATCCCTAGAACCAGTTAATGAATGCTACATAATAAACAGAAGTAGGGCAGCTGGATGAGAACAATGCACAGGTGGATAAGAAGACTTCATTTGGTGAGGAGATAATGAGCATGAGAACTTGTGATTTGTCTAAATACCGCTCTTGCCTCCTTTCAGGTGGCTCCTGCACTGTTACTGTTCTTCCCCCATCAGTTATTTTCCTCTTTAAGGGGCAAGAGGAAGATGGTTACAAAGGAAAGAGAGGTCTCCTGAGTGGAAAGAGATTCAAGCAGAAGGGGATCTTGCCTCTCTCCCACACCAAACTTAAAGATGTTTACTTTGTTGTGCTCTTGTGCACCTTCCCAGAGGGGCTGATTCTGCAAGCAGCAAAAAAAGCTGCTTTGCTGTGCCAGGTTTTATTATCTCTCCACAAGACTTTTTTCTTTCTTCCTTCCTTAACAAAATTGTACCAAATCTAACCTTTGGAGGTGAAGACAGGATTGATTCTCGATACATCAGTTCACGTGATGTTAGCCATGAGAGAGAAGGCAGCTGTCCCAGCCCTGCCACTGTGGATCTTGCCATGTGTGTTAAACACCTGCAGTTTCTAACCAGGCTTTACTGTCAATCTCAGTAACGTGAATCTGTCACAATGAAGCTTAATGGTCAGTGTACACACACAAAAGGCAAGTAACAGTGCTATCCAACTGAGGAATATTAATATGTAATTCTAATAAGTATTTCTTTGCCCAACAGCCTCTCTATAACTGCAGTTTCAGAGATGTAATGCATCTGTATGCTTTGAGGCAGCGCTAGGTCATTATGAGATTGGTGTTGTGTAAAGTCGAGGCAAATGACTCAGTGACAGGAACTATCAAAGATGGATGGAGAGCCAGGCAATGCATTCTTTCTGTTCTGTGTTTTGCTAACGTGGCTGACACACGGAGAGGAAATGGGGTCTGAAGGTTTATGGCTTGTTAATGAAAGTATTAATCACTTAGAAATTGCAAAATTTAAGTTGGTAATATGGCTTCTGATATTCCGGACATGACTTGTCTTTATATCATGTCCTGTTTGAACTGGAACCAAATTTATTTAAGGTAGAATGTCAGAAGCTAAACTCCCTCAACTTCTGTTATGAGCTGGGCACCTGTCTTCCTTAGACTGTCTTGAAAATTTCCACCTTAATCCTTCAAAGGCACTTTTAATACTCAAAATGGCAGAAGTCACAGCCAGAACAGCTTCCAGCAAGAGATGTGGTAGGAACATCATGCTCACCATTTGCTACTACAGGCACGTACAGGCCAGCAATCCTTCCAGTATCTCTGCCAGAAAGCTTATGAGAACATATTTGGCCATAAACGTTCCTCTGACTTCGGCAAGGGCATATCTAAGTTCTAGTTGTCTCACGTCCACTAGCTGCAACATGGAGGTATCAAAGCAACAGTGCCAGGATAAAGGGTGATTTCTTAAGGGTTTGTGGTGTGAGATTGAGACACGATAATTGAAGAAACCTGCCATGGGCTCTATTTGCATGGGCGGGTGTATATTTTGCTTGAGTAAATGGGTTGGTTGCATATGCCAAGAGCTCACCGCGTGTGTGATAGGCCAGCGAGGAATCACAGCTCTGTACACTCTGTCCAGAGCACGTTTGAAGAGGAAAATCTTAAGGCAGAGTGCTATCTTTTCTATAATAATCCAGGGAACCTGGAGAAATGCTGTTGGACACAAACCCTCAAAACACAGTGAACCCGTCAAAGGGTGCATCTGCATCCTGCTCGTGGCCCGTGTTCATCCAAGACTAGAAGCTTTTTTATCTTGCATCCTTTTGCCCTGGGTAAATTCTAGGATTGAAGTGGGAGTTATTTTTATCTCACTAAGGATCTTGGAACAGCATGGCTCTTTCCTAACGCTCTCCTGACTTGTGATCTATCAGACCTTGACCAGTGGAGACAGGGAACCAAAATGAGAGGTATTGTTCAAGAACTCCCTGAATGGAGGAAATTTACTGTCCCGCTTTTGAGCTCTACCCCGCTTCCATCCCAGGCTCTCTGACAATATATTTTAAGATGACCTTTAGTACCTGTGTTTCAACTCTGGCAGATCTCCACCAGGAGTCAGCATTGCCAGATTAAATGTTGCAGGACATATGACTGCTCTGTGAAATCAAAATGCAGCGGTGATCAGCTATTAAAGGCCTACAAGTATTCCTGGTCGCCTGTGGAGTGTGTTATCCAGGCCCGTGCTTCCTGGGAGACAAGAGGCACTTGGAAATTAATAGGTGATTGGAGTTCTTTCCCAGCTGAAATGCAGGTCTCTCAAATGGCCAGAGGTAGATTTTTAATATAATCGATGATTGTTTACACAAGTGTCCTTGCCAAAGCAGGGGGTGATTTGGCAGCCCTCAGGAATGTAAAGGTTAAGCATATTGTTTTAATCTTTTCCCAGATGAGGTGTTCTTTCTGTAGCAAAGCATCACTGTTCTCGTTCTTGTGTCCACAACTTTGTTTATGTGCGTTTAATTGAATTTTGTCTGTACTCTAAGTGAGAGATGGCAGTTTCATATAGTTCTTCCTTCCAGGAGTACGAATTTTTGGACTCTGAGGTTGCTAAGGAATCCTGAATTTTCCTGAGCAGCAATTCTTCAAAGCTTTCAATGTGGTTAAGTACTGAAAATAAGGAGAGTCTGTTCTGCTATTACGTGCACAGTAATTCACAGCTATTCACGGTGCTGGTAGGATCCTATGCCCTTGTCTTCATGTGATTAGTACTGTACTATACTTAGCTTAGAAATAAGAATATCCAAATCATTCACTTACAAACCACATATATAAACCATATTTATTTTAGCATAAGGCAGAAACTTGTAACAGTCTCAGCTTGCTGAGTATCTAAACTTCACAGCTTCTTCTGAACTGTGCATTGGCCCTACCAGTAGGCTGGAACCAAGTTCACTCCAAGGGGACAATTTTGTAATTGTAAATGAGACCGGTGATATGAATCTATCCATTTCTTTTTCTGGTCACATCTTTTATTGGTTATTGGTTTTTCACTCTCTTAAAAGTAATTGTCAATTTTTCTCAGTGATTCTTTTTCTGCTCCAGACCCAGACCAAGTGATCAATTTAGCAGAGCTGAGGAATGACAGCTGTATTCTAGTTCTGCATTATAATTTATCTCCCTTGTGTACGTTCTGCTGGTCTTAGCTGGAAAGGTGATAATAATGAAGCAGTTGCCCATCCCTGGGCTTCTAATTATACCCCTGCAGAATCAGTTTTCAATCTGATGGTTCAGAGGCAAAGTAACTCCTGCTGTAAAGTTCCATTATAATGGAGGCGAATCAGGAATCAGTGTGAGCCTCGTAAACTTAAATGAACAATAACTTCTGCTATTTCTTCTAGCAAAATGCTTCTTCCTGATGTACTTGCCCAACACATGAGGACAGAGTTAACAAATAAAGTTTTTTTTTTTTAGGTACTTATCATTCCTTCTTATGTGTCAAAGTTAGCAATAGATTTCCTGTTACTTTGGTTTTCTTTTCCCTCGTTCCTGAGGGATTCTGGCTTAACTCAAGTATTTCTTATGATCCATGTGGTCCTTTAGGAAATTATTTTCAAATATTTGATGTTCCAAATATTTCATGACTCCTAAGGATATATTGTTGGACATATTGTTGATAGTTGAAAAGCCAAGACCCAACAGCCACAGGAATTTATGCCCGTTATGGAAAATCTAGCATGATTTCTTTGGTATGGCAATACCAAAAAGTCTGCTGGCATTCCCAACGATAGTACTTATAACCATATAAAGGGGATGCCTTTTAGCAGTTGGATTAAAACACAGACATAATATTTTCCATCAATTAGACGTTGAGAAATCCCAGACATACAGTGCTGCAAGTGAAATGAGATACCTTGGGAAACCTTTTCCAAATGGAAATCTAATATGTGGGATCCTGACTCAGTCACCACTCCCTCAGTTTTTTACCCTCCCCAAAATATATTTGGATACACTAGTAATGTAAATATAGTAACATTATACCCAGTAAATATGCACAGATTGGATCATGCCAGCTGCACTAAATGTAGCCATAGACAAACTACCAACTTGCCTATAGGTATTTTAAAAACCTGCCAATAATGCAGATTTACCTATTTTCCTGTGTTACTGCAGATGTGCAGCGGTACTATTTGTGGAGTCATTTCAGCAAACTGTGTATTATTTACAAATGGGAAATGACAGTGTTTATGGTGAGCCCTCTGTCACAGTTGTTTGGCATATGGGAATTATAAATAGGACTGGGTAATCATTGATGTGCTGTGCTTTGGCACCATGGTCATTTCTTACCCAAAGAGAAGCCACAAGAGAGGAATATATGAAAGCCCCGGTTAGGTTTTTTTGTGCGTGTGTGTGCAGAAATATTTTGGTTTTCCTTCACTCCCTCCTTAAGCTGCAAGCTAAATGGAGTATTTTTAACATAATCCTTTACGTGCTTCCACAGCAGAGCTCACTGCAAAACAGTTTGCCCCTAAGTGTTTTGGGCAGTTCTTCATTAGTAATAAAACTAGCGCGTATTATCAGTACTTCATGCCAAGTGCATTTGAGAGCCCTCCTCCAGGATATCCAGGTGAGGAATTGAGCACCCAAAGTTTTAGGCCCGTGGTGCAGCTTGTTTTAGATGGAATCCGAAATAACCCCCTCTGCACGATGAAGCTTCTGCAAATCATACACAAGATGAAGAGGTTTCTGAACGAGATGGACATGCTGCAGGCTGGGTTTGCAGTAGTACCAGGCACAAAACGGCTGTCCAAAAGGTACCTTTTTCTTCCTCCTGGCCTAGGGAAGGTGGGAAAGAATTACTGCCTTTACTGAAGGAGCCCTTATGCTCTTTGAGGACTCAGAGTGCAACATATGTGTTTTCCTAGTTTCCAAGTTCAATTGATTCAATTTGAAATTCATTGGGGTTCTTTTTGTAACTTTTTAAGCACGATCTGTGATACGGTTACATTGAGTTCTGTCTTTTCTTTGACTTTTGCTGTTTTCAATGATGGCTGGTTTCTTCATTTGAATTTAGTTGGCAGCTCTATTGATTCATGTTCTTGGTAAAAAAGAATCCAGCTGTCTTCACTTAACAGTATTATAATGCAGGACAAACACTTTAGTCTGTGTCATCCACGTAAACAGTCCATGGTTCTAAAGCTGCATAAATTCCTCAAGAAAATGCCTGTCCTTTCTTCTTTTTTGCTATGCTTACAATGTAGACAAAGGATGGCTCTGAGTTTCTTTCTATAAATCATAACAATAAGGTAGTAAGGTGATATGCGACTTAATACTTTCATGAAGCATGCATCAAGGTTGCCAAATATACAGCTTTTGAGATCTATGCATGTTATTATTGTGGGAGATGTTTCTACTGGTGTATTAGATAACAGCTGCAATTTGAAGAAGGAACATGTAGTTCTGTTCGTCTCCACTCCCTGTGCATCCTTTGGGTGTGGACAGATAATATTGAAATGTGTAGCTCAGCACATTTTTAATTCACCTTTTCCAATTCATTTTCTTTTGCTTTCTGTGTAGTTTTGGCGAACAAACCCGATAGATGGTTTTCCTTCTTTTTCTTCATAAGAGGTTTATTTTCATGCTGTACTTACAGGTAGTGCACTTTTGTAACCTCACAACTATTGAGATTTTTGCATGAAGCTGTTTTTGCAGAGACAGAGAACGAAGGAAGTGAACGCCTGCCAGTTGTGCACATGGAAACATGCTTCAGACGTGCACGCGGTTTTGTTAGCTGAGGAGTGGAGTGCTTAGTAAGTGAGAGCCCATGTGTCCACATACAGACTATACACAGCGAGATCTGAAAGGCTGGACAGTGCATGGGAGTTTAATCTGCAAGTTTGGGGTTCTCGGAGGTGAAGAGTTTCTTGCTTTGTGACCATTTCCTGAGCTTGCACCAGGTCTGTACCACTTCACAACAGCTTTCACCTTCTGTGTCCAGTGGCTGATCCAGACATTCCTAGGGGGACCTGGTATTTTTAGTCTCTTTAGTGTTGTTTCCAACACTTCTCTATAGGGAGGTCAGCTAGGCAAATGATCAGTAGAGCCTACAATTGCCTATGGTGAGTGAAAAAACACTCTATATGGCTAAGTCTTTTTTAAAATCCTCTTTAATGAAATATTCTTAGGCCAGGGAAATGCATATAGAGGAGGAGTGTAACAACTTGCTCTTTACCACTGAAAACTGCAGTCTTCAAGATAGGATACCAGACATGACTTTTGTTGAACAAGGTTTTTTATCTTCCTATCCAATCACCCCCTACCACCAGGCTTTAAAATTCTTATTTCCCTGGTCAGAAGGCTGGTTCAGACGCCGTACCTGTGGTTTCCCTTGAATTTTGGATCTTTTCACAGAACTCGGTTTCCATAGTAAATGCTTTTCAACAAAGCTCTGGTTCAATAAAAGCGCTCTGTAGTCCTTCATTTTATAAAGGAGTACTCTCATTAACTCACTGTTGAATAACTCTTACAACCTCAGGTCCATTTGAATTCTACTCCAAATGTTCCATCACAGGCCATCTGACACCTCACAAAAACACATTGTAAGCTGCATTGCTGAGTTTCTGATCTCAAGTCTTAGTCCTCCAACTATTTTATCGTATTTATATTTGAACAAAATATGCTAACAGATGGCAAATGAGGGTCCATGTTTAGCCACACAGTCTAGAAACCAGGAGAAAGGATCGGGAAACATTTCCTGTCAAAAAACTTACGTTTTTCAAACTTTCTGGAATATTGTGATGTGAAGCTTCCGTTTTCTCTTTGTTGCCTCTTTTAATTTTGAAAAGCTTCCTGTCTTGTCAAGACCCCACCGCGTTTGTTATCAGACCTCGAGAGGGGAAGATGTGTGCACCACACCGATGGAGAGAGACCTTCGTGCCTCTCTGTGCAGCCTAAACATGAACCATTAGACAGACAGCGTGCAACCGGTTTCACAGATGGAGGAAAACTCGCCTAACCCAGTTACACCAGTTTAGAAATGGTAACTTAGTGGGAGACCTGAAGAAATAAGGTCTTGTCAGTGACAATCCTCTCCCTCGTTTGTGCCTGTGCTTTCTGAGTAGTGATCTTGAACGTCGCTCCCCTGCAAACCCCCTAGCTCTCGGAGGAATGCAGGTGACAAGCAGACAGCAGTGTCGCATCTCGCAGCCGTATGCAAAACGTTGCCTGCTGCTAATGGGAGGAAGTATAAGACACCACTCCCACTAGTCCCCTTCAGCAAAACTCAGGACTGTCATAAAGGACTAACTATATCGTTACTGATGTTGATTAGTCTTAGTGATAAGGGGAAAAATGTTAACCTGGAAGTAAACTAATAATCTTCTTTAAAGAGCAATGTAACGCTTTCAGATGTGACCTAGTTATGTTTGGCTTGATTTTTTTGTAATAGTAGTTTGAATACCAAGATATTGTAGCATTGCTGTATTCTTGTAAACCTTCTGTGGACGATCAGCGGTATTGTGTTGCTTTTGCCCGTCCTTTCCTATTTACTTCTTTATTTTCATCAGTTTGGGAAACAATTAGGTGTATCTGTAGAGAGATTTTTTTTTTTTTCACCTTCCTTAGCAGAGCGAGAAGCGTGCAGGCATTCAGCTGCTCGTGCTACCAGTTTCTTTTAAGTCTGGCTTTGTGTCTCTGCTGGATTTTGGTTCACATCATTAATCTGTCACATCTCCAGCATCAAGCACATGAAATGTGGCAGGACGCTATCTCACCATTCTGGATGATCGTATCCTACTGAGTGTCACGGTACATGAAGTAATTACAGGCTGAGGCATCACCACGGTGTTGGTAGGACCAACTAGCTGGTCCTTCTGTGGGTTGCCTTTCTAGTTCCAGGAGAAAATGAAAGCGAGGGGAACTAGTTTGCAGAGTGTGAAATAACTTGAATCAGCGATAACAAATACTTAAACCTTTCAAGAAAGAGAAATATCTGTAAAAAAAAAACAACCTACCTGAAAGTTTTCACTTAAGACCTCTACAAACTGGGTTTTGCCCCTGCTATATGGTCATCAGGGCTCACAAAGTATTTGTAATAAAACTCTAAAGTTCTATCAAATCTGAGGATTTGGTATAGCAGTACAAAACACATTCCGATTTTCTCCTGACAAAGATGGCATCTTTTTCACTTAGGAAAATGTCAGACCTGCCTACCATTACCGTGCCGGCTGAAACCCCTCCTGCTGCCTCTGTCATACTTGTAGACTACTGATCCTGCATGGATTTGGGGGCCAGATTTGAGATGAGTCTTTTTTCATAGCCTTGGTAAATTTTTCCTTTCAATTTCATAACACAAAAATTCAGTGTATTTCTTTCTTCTTAATGACGTTAAATGTTTCACAGGCTTAATTTAAACGTAATGATTGCTTGAAAGTCTTTGTTTTCTTATTTGGTTGACAAACCCAGTGAAGCATTTTATTGCAGTGTCTTGGCATGTTTTCAGTTAGGGATCACTAGACAACTGAAGAGGAAGGGCTAGAGTCTGTGAAGGTGAAAATAATGCATTTCCCCGTATGAAACTGTGTATTGTTCTTTGCAGAGTACTGGCCTTAAACGCACAAGAAGTCTAACGTAGAAAAAGTCCTTTGTGTAGCTTTGAATGCTCTATGGCAAAGCTAGTGCCTGTGTCATAGAAGCATAGAATGGTTTGGGTTGGAAGGGAACTTACAGATCATCTAATTACAACCTCCCTGTTGGAGCTGTTCTCCTCGGATAACTTTAGGAGTTTCTGGAGTCTAGTTCATATGTGTGACTTCTCTCCATTTCCCAGCGGGGACTTCAAGACCCCAACTGTGTAAGCATGCAGAGATACTGAGGACCCAGAATTACCTCAGTTTTCCCTCCTTGCATTGTGGAAAAAGGCGAATTTCCACAGTTACTGTCATTTTCTAGGCTGGACCTAAGGGCAGAGTGGGAGGACTCTTGCTGTTGGGTCTGTAGGATAGAGCAGAATCCTAGCAGACTGCCCAGAGGCACTGATACATTTCTAACTTCGAGGACAACTGCGTATGATCCGGTGGGTCTCTTCCAACCTGGTTGTTCTATGATTCTATGATAAACTTGCTGGGTTTTGGAAATGTCTTTTCTGTCCTGTGCATTGGTTGAGTGCTCTTGCCATATGCTTGATTTTGAGTACAGAGCTTTTGAGGTTCTCTCAGCACCAGCATAGTGCTAGGTCCTCATCAGCTTGTTGTCTACAAGGACTCCCGTTGCTCTCTGCAGAGCTGCTTTCCATCCCATCAGCCCCTCATGTGTATTGGTGCAGGGGATTAGTCCTCCCCAGGTCCAGAACCCTACGCTACCATTCATTTCAGATGTTCACGCTAGAGAGCAGATAAACGACTCTCTTAAAATAACACAAAATACTATTTTAGTGAAGCAGTTCCCATTCAGGAAAAAAAAATAAATACTTTGTCCTTAAGCTAAAAATGAACAGAATGATTGAAAGCAGCAGGTACCTCTTAAATTATTGAATGCTTAAAAAAAAAAACCCAAACCAACAACATGTATTGAAATTCAAGTGTCTTTGTTCATTCTAGCTTGTAAAGTACATGCTTGCAATACATTTGCTTTGGAGTCAAGAAGTTTGTGTTCTAGTAACTGGGGTCTGTGTTAGAACCTGATTACAGCTACGCACTGAAGAACGGCTGCCGTGTGCTAGAGGTAACCTCCCCAGCTACAGCAGCCTTAAAGTAGAGATTAACAGTGTCTTAAATTAGCCTTGATTCTATTAGAAATGTCCCTCATATTTCATGCTCTGGAAAGGGATATGGGAAAAGAATGTCATAATGTTTCCCTCTTCTTTGACAAGCCTTTCAGTAGCCCTGTCAAAGAGCCTTTAAAATTGAATTGAAATAATCAGAAATGATGTGCCTATGTGAAAAATGCTCGGCGGATTCTTTTCTGTAAGACAGGGGTATGCTAATCAGTTTTAAATTATGAGTTTAAAATTATTCTTATCAAGCAAATGGTAGTAGCTCAGATTAAATTACTAAGATAGAAAATGAGAAGGTTTCTAAATCCTTTACCTGTTTTGCTTTCTAAATAGGATAAAAAATGCTATCTCAACCTAAATTAATATACATGCAAGTTATAAAGCTAGGTTTTATATGAAGCAATAGATCATTCCCTTTAGGTGGTCTGCCCTATATGCTCCGCTTTGTAATCAAATTCATCAGCTTAGAACACTGCTCTCTCCCCTTTTAAAGTAAAAAATGGTGCTGTGCAGGTGTTCTCCGTTCAACTTGGTGATTATTTGTAAAACAACGCTCCCAAATAATTATCTCCTTTATGAGTGAATCGTCCTCTTATTTTACTTCTACTAAAGTCTAATATCCTTCAACAGTGTCACTTTATAGTATCTGATAATCACAGTTATGCAAAGGTATTATCTGCATGGATTTCATGCCCAGGAACTGTACCATCATTTATTTATCACTCTTAAGTAGTTATGTGGCGTTTTGTTTGTTTGAATTACAATAATTTAGGCCATATTGACTTCTGAAAATAGATCATTAAAGTTTATCCTTAGAGTCAAAGCCTTTAAAGCCATAATCAGCTGCTGTTTCTTTTTCACTAGCAGAATATCAGAAGTAATGAATTTTCTTTGATAGTTTTAAGAATGTGATGGTGCTGTGGGGAGGACATCTGGAGGGAAGGCTGCTGGAGTGGCTCTTCAGCTTCATTAGAACAGCAGCATCTGATCTGTGAAAAACAGTTTGCCAGCTACCATCAGAATATTAAGAAGTGGGAGAAATTAGCACTGATTTACTATTACGTGATCAGAGAGTATTTTGGACTTGCCAGAATTTCTTTTCTGGAGCTCGATATTCATCTGAGGAGGAACTGGATGAAATGTGATACACGCTGTATCTGAGACCTGTCTGATAAATACGGTGCTGGAAAAGAGGGAGTCGGACAGGCTTAGAAGCCCATGGAACTTTATTTTTTTCAGAAAGCACGTGTGGTTCTTAGCTTATATTTTGCATTGAGACATAGAAAACATGCCACATCTTAAATTTTTTCTCATAATAGCACAAATACTCTCCAGTGCAGAGCTGTATAAATAATGTATATGCTCACAGGAGCAGGAAATATGCTGCTGATCAGACAATGTCAACTTAGATGAATCCTGTCCTGAAAGCTCTACTTTAAATGTGAGCAGTAAAACCACTATTGACATGTGGCACTACTGACTGAAATGTCAATAGTTATAAAAAGAATATTTCATAATGCAGAATCATTGCTTGGTCTGCTTGACTGGACGGATGCTTCTATTTTCCATAAAAGAAAAATAATTTCCATACTAGTTCTCTGAATGCCCAGCACAGCTCACATTCTTAATCACATTCTTGGAAACAGGGAAAATGTGCTCATTGGTCTTGTATAGTGTGAGAGGGAGTTTTGACACTGGGCATGACCTGAAACAATTTAACTGCTGGCATACTTCCAGTTCCACTCAGGTTAATTTTCCTCAATCTGGAAGTGGGTGCAGGGCAAATTTAATACGTGAAGCAATCCTCATCCTTACCCTTCAGCTCTGTACGTGAGACTGCTTCATTTGTTCTCTGGCGACTATGACTTAGCTGTAGCTTCCAGAACGTAGAAGCAGAAGGGACAGGCTTGGTTGGCTGACTGTAGTCTGCAGGCTATTCCATTTCTCTGGCTGTTCTTAAGCATCATCAAAACGTTCTGTTTGTCAGCAGATTAGAGTGTGTGCCCTAAGCAGAGAGGAAATAAAAGGGGCTGAGGTGCTATTTAATGCCCTAGGCACGTGGAGTGGCAGAGGATTTACATCACCTTGGCTGTTGAACCATTCCTCAGCGAAAGGACAGAAAACCGCTGGGTTCCTTTCTAACGCTGCGTCTGGCCAGGCACATTTGTGAGGATGACTCTCAGAAAGAAACCTCTCTCACTTCATCTCACACACTGTTCTCTTCTACCCATTCTCCCACCTTGGCCATCTCTGATGATTCAAAAGAGGGCAGGAAGATAAACCCGAGGACTGAAGAAGCAGACCACCACCATTTGATCTGTGTGCCTCAGGAAGAAAACTGTTACTTAGCCGGGGCATATAACCAGCTGGAGCAGTAAGGTCAGTCATAAATGTCTTCCCCTACAGCAGGGAGGCTTGGAGCATTCCTACTAGTTCTCGTTTTCCTTTCCTGTAGGATGTATGCAAACAGGAGATCCTTGTGAGCATCGCAGTTCTTCTGCAGGTGACTATGTGCACTAAGTTTGGGGAACTGGACCTAATACTTTATGAAATTCAGTTGTTGCCCATAAAACAGACTAAAAAGGGTACAGGCCAGGGGCTTTTTAGACAAGTAAGAACTTTTCAAGTATTACTACGGTCTTTCTCAGAAAGAGACCAAAGCCCTTGCACAGTTCTGTCTGCTCTCAGCAGCTCCAAAAGGCACCAGCGCCTGTGTAGTTGTCGGCCAGTACCTTTGCAGCCAGACACTGGTTTTCATTTGTCGCCAGCAGGGTGTTCAGTTGTTGAGCAGCTTCACCAGGGATGGGTCTGTGCCGCTGAAGCCCAAACATCAAGCTGATGAGGAGGGGCTCTGAAGATTCCAAAATGTGTTTAGATGTTTCACTACAGCCAACGCAATTCCCTTCGAGTAGATTTACACGGAAAGGTGGCTCTTTGGAGAACATGGCAAAAAATGGTTATATGATGATGATCCTTAAACAAGGGTCTAACCGTTGCTTCATTGAGAATAGCCAGTTCTGTTCTTTATACCACTGACAGTTGTCTCAGCAGTAGGTTTGACACCAGCCATTGACTCTTCCCTACCAAAAGGGATATACTGAACAATACAAGGCTGCAGTTCTTGGCAAGCAACGCTCGCCAAAAATAGCCAGGTAAGATTATATCTGAAGAAGAAAGCTCTGGCAGCTTTCAAACAGTTCCTGCTTTTTGGCAACATTAACATTAGGACATTGTAGAAAGATTTGGTGATGTGATCCTACAACAGCTTCAAATCTACATAGAAGAGAAACTCTCGGAGATTGAACAGGGACTTGGCAGCGGCAGCGTGATTAGCAGTCCAACACTAGTGACTTCATAACTTCATTTTAAGGTGCGTGGGGAGAAGAGGGATGCTACTAAGTCCACTTTGATCTATTTCTTGATAATTTTCTAATCTTTTCATGGACCCACTTGCAGTCAGCGGCAGATGATTAATTGGCCGTAGTCTCATCTTTCTAATCACTTCCATTTCAGCATTTTGTCAACTCATACTTTGTCTCACCAGGTGCAGAACTGTAGGAGCCGCTTGGCAAAGCACAGCAACCGGTTCGACGGTTGTGGATAGCAATGTACTTAATTGGAAGTTGTGGAGTAGTTTCTAAAATGGCTTGATTAAGACATATAGCTGCAGGCCCGCACTGTGCAAAGGCACCACCTCCTCAGCAAGGATTTAGGAAGGCATTCTGTCTGAAGCAAAGCGGTATGATTGCAGGGTCAGCACTGTAGCAGTTTTAAATAGATGAAAAAGAGGCAACTTAATGAGGACAACCTCGGTTAGATTCATCTTCAACAGTGTGCTACTTGAAGGGCTAGAAATAAATGAAGATTAAAATACCATGAAATCTGGGGGGGGGAAATGTCTTAAGGAACAATAATTTTCTTTTTGTGGGTGTTGTGTATAGCAGTTAGAAACCCCTTAAAAAGTGATTCTCAGTAGAGCGGACAGGATTGTGATGCGTATTTTAAAGGTTAGAGCTGCAGTTTTCCTACGCTTTGTTTGGGATGTATTTGGTAAGCAGAGCTGTTGTCACTGCTGCACCTGCGTGGTTTCACCTATGATTATGGTTGTGTAAGAAGCTAAAAAGGCAACAGCACAGCTTTCCAACTCGTAGAACTTGCGTTTTTTAAACTCTTGTTGCATCTAGAGCTGCATCCCTAATGTGAGCTGGGAGCTGAACACTTCACCTGACATTTGGACATGTGATTGTCTTGCAACTGGAGAAAGCCTTCATTTTCAGCCTGTTTTTTCCCTTTTACCACGTAGCTGCCGTCACCTTCTCTGGGCAGGGTTTAACTCCTCGGAGGAGCAATTGCCGATAAGAAATGAATTTTCTGTAGGTGTTTGAAGTACTGAAAAATACTAGAACCTGTCTAAACAATACTGCTGTCGATTTGAATCAATACAAGATTTCCTAAATATGTTAGAGACTTTCTTTCATTAAAAACATATGAAAATTTCATAAAGACAATTAAAAATGTGCACGATTATGTAAATCCATACTGACAGTCTAAGCCCCCCTTTTCTATAAGCAAAAACATATGCATACAACTTAGCTCTGGGTCATTTTAACAAAGTGAAGAAGCTGTGTCTCTGCTAAAACTGGAAACATGGAAGCCCTGGATGATTTATTGAAATGTTTTCATACTGTGGGGTTTTTATTTCCAGTAAGTAAAGTTTTGATCTCCTTGGGAGAACGCAGCATGCAGTCATCTCCCTGCAAGAGGACTGGCATGGAGTTGAGTGTGTGACAGTGACAGAGCAGTGGGAAATGTTGTACCTCATAGTGGTTTGACAACTTCAGCTTCATAACAACTCTGTGTGGTTCTGCCTCCTTCAGACTAGGGGTTATTGCATGACACATTTTCTTCTTTTAAGAGCATTTTTTTCTTCTATGCTATATAGGGAAGGAAGGTGGTGGTTACACCCTGTATTTGTTATTCAAATCTTAAATTTTAGTGATAAGGAAGTCTTGAAATTCTTCCCAAATCAAGCTTAACCATGCAGCTTCTCTTAGGCAAGAATGCAAAATATGACCCAGCAATCTCCAGAAACGTTCTCCACTCATGTTCCAAGTTAGGGCAACATAAACATCCGTCTTTAATTAGTAGCATTTAAAGTATTTCTGGTTGGAGATGTTTTTTAACAAGTAGTTAGGAGTAGTTACTAGTTCATCTTGGAAGCTGAACTTACTACTTTTCTCAGCAGGTTTGAAAAAGGGTTGGAGGAGGAGAGCTTTTCACTATTTTCTGTCCTGTGCTTAGAAAACACAATTAAATTCTGGTTCCCCTAATACTAGCGTTAATAGCCATCGTCAATGTTTTCCCTTTCTCTGTTAGCAATGTAGGACTTTTTTTTGTCTGCCTAGCAGAGGCTGAAAAGGTTGTTAGAAACAGTTGTTTCCTTCCGACTGTTACGGAGGCTTGTGGTTAGGCTAACGAGATGAACACCTTCTATATCGATACAACACAGAATAATACCTGATAAGGTTACACAATGCACTAACGTCTTTAAACTAGCAATCTAACATTTACGGTTCCTGGATGTTTGAGTGCAGTTAGAATTTAAGTCTACACCGTCACAGACCCCAAGTGCTCACGGCTTCCCTCAGTTGTGGTGGGTCTCAGGTCTGGCACGTCAAAGGGAGGGTGCGAGTGCAACTGCCTTGACTCGTTTTTATCTGTTGTGAAAGGGCCAGGAGCGCGGCTCGCATCCTGCTGCCCCCCTCGCAGTGTGAACTGTTTCATGAGGGGTCGACCACAAGAAGCAGCACACGGGGCTTCTCACAGAGCCGCTGCTCTGCACCAGCCACCGTGGGGTCACGGCCACGGGGGCCAACTCTCCATGGGACACCTCTGCGTGAGCACCGGGTTGGGTTTTTTCTCTCTTTTTTTTTTGGTTTTTTGAGGAGTGTGTGGTATTTTTTAAATTGAGGGACTGACTGACACAGCATCCCACCGCCCCAGCATCTTCCTCGGCCCCACACAACTGGGAATGTGGGGAACCCCAGGGACCAACTACTGTCTCTGCTGAAAGAGAGGTGGTGCAAAGCTTGGACCCACGCTGTGGTCAGGGGCTGCTTTGCAGGCTGCTAATTAGCCTGAGCCACTAATACATGGATTTGACACCTTCAGGAGGTCTTGGGATGCAGAAATGGAGCAAGGAATTGCCTGTAATCTGAGGTGTAGTTTCTCACTCCTATGCAGTGTTTCCCGGGTATCTGTCAAATGTTTAAATAAAAAACTTGCGTATGAGCTTCTGGAAGACTGGAAGCATTCGTGTAACCCTGCCTTACAAACTGCTGAGAGTTATTGCGTGTCAAGTAAACTGCAATACTGAGCTAAGTATTATTGGGCTGGCATGTTGTGTTGTCATTGATGTGGTGTCTGAACTCGAGTGAGACCTTCAGCATTGCAATAGTTTGGTAAATTGAGAGGAAACGGATTTTAAATTGAATTTTCTTAATGAGGTCAAACCAAGACAGAAAACTAAAGTGCGAATGGGTGTGTTTATACATCCAGAAGTCAGTTAGCAGATAGCTTTAGATGGGATATTGATAACAAATAATAAACTGTTACATGTGTTCTCCTGTCACTTAAATTGTCTGATGACCAATCTTCTGTGATTTTATGAAGTGACTCTTGTAAGGCATCTGTAAGAATGTAAAATCTGTGTTGCCTGCTTATTATTGAATCTGTTTAGTCCATCAGACATCATTCCAGATTACCAGTTGTGTTTCAGTTGGACTGGAAACTAATAGAGATCAGTAATAATGTAATGCTCTGTACCTTAAGGTTAAATTTCTGACAAGACAACTAGCGCTAATGGACTGTGACATTTTTCAAGCCATGGGTCTGACATTACTTGCTGTGTCAGAGCGAAATGTTTACAACAGTCTAAGTCCACATTACAATGCATTAAGACATCGTTTTTTTTTTTCTTGTGCGTGCTGCAAGTTTTCTGACTGCATCTAAATTCCACGGCAGCAGTTGGTCCTCGTGTAAAAGCCGCACTTCCCAGGTTCTGAAGGGCTCTGGGCAGGACTGTCCGTGACATTTTATTTGGTCCAGGATGTCCTGTAAACATTCTGTTCCATGTATCGCAACTTTAAAACATGGGCTGTGGATAAAATTCCATGAACACAAACCCATCTAGGACCAGATCTACCCCTGTTCACTTTTCTGAGCAGTATCTCATCACACATGTAGTGCCGTTGGCGCAGTGTGTGTCAGGACAACAAACCCAGATCAAAAACTTTGTGCCAAAGATATCTGCTAAATTGACCCTACTGTGCCAGATTAGCTCTTGGAATTTTTTTAAATAGAGAAGATTAAAAACAGTATTTTGCATTAATGGACTTGAACGACTAGACTGATAAATGGTAAGTACACCTGGATAGCTTCTAATCATGTTTAAATAATTTCATACTGTATTGAGAACTCATTAAAGAAATAGGTAAGAATTAGTCACTAGGGGCCACTTAATAACAGATTTTTTCAGTGTCCTCATCTCATAAAGGCTCTTTCTAAATATAGAGCTTTGCTTCAGATAGTAAGAAGCTTCCTCTGGTTTCTGTTTATCTGCTTTCCCTTGTTTTATTTTCTTAAAAAGCTTATACTTCTGATTAAATTAGTATGAAATGTTTTATTCTGTCCCCTACTGAATATATTGCAATGCATTGATGCTTTTCTGAAGTTTCATACTTTGTGATGCTCTCTTCTAGTGGCTAAAGCAGGAGTTTCAAAAAATATTGAGTTTATTAATGTAATTTTTGACCTGTGTTGGGGTTGCAACGGCCTCAAATTGCACCAGGGAAGGCTCAGATCGGGCACTAGGAAAAATATCTTCACCAAAAGTGTTCTTGGCCACTGGCAGAGGCTGCCCGGGGAGGTGGTTGAGTCCTCATCCCTGGAGGGGTTTAGAAGACGGGCAGATGACGTGCTTACAGGTGTGATTTAGTAGTGGACAGGTAGGGTTGTGCTTGATGATCTCGAAGGTCTTTTCCAACCTAGTGGTTCTATGATTCTGTGGCGTTTTGGTTTTTTTCATGGCTTGGAGTTTTTTTCTGCATTGTGTGGATGTGTGCATAGATTGATGATGCAAAACTTCATCTCACACGCTGACAGTATGGTGACAGCTGATGTTATAGCGCACATGAAAATCACTCCCGCTGCGGTGTAACGCTTCGTGTGTTCCCAGGGGATCCTAAGAGAACATGAACCCGTCACCAGACAGATTTAAAATGCAAATGCTGTTCTGCTTGATCAAGCCACTGACCATTAAGCAGACGGTCGTGTTATAAAATCATAGAATCACTAGGTTGGAAAAGACCTTTGAGATCATGGTGGTACAGGAGGTAGTTGCTATTACAAAAAGTGGAATATTTTTTTTAATTAAGCTGAAGTAGAGTTAAGTTTCATCTGAGTAATTGTGTTATTCCCTGTTCGCAGTCTTTCCTATCGTAAAGCCAAGGTCAGGCAGAGCTGCAGCCGGCTCCAAGTTAGTAAGAGTTTTGTCTGCTGCGAAGTTTCATAATAACATTAAAATTAGACCTTGGAATATAATAGAACATGCATAAGATTTCAGGGAGAATGTATCCGCGTGTATGTCAGTGGGAATCTCTCCTTCCCCAGCTCCCGGCTGGCTGCAGCATCCATGGGGATCGCTGCTCGCGTTGCCCAGCCCTGAGGAAGGATGCCTGCTCTCTAAAACCCCAAACTGTTTCTTAGAGTTGATTTTCCAGCATTTTCAGTATCGATCAAGCCCAACCGTCCCCTACTAAACCATATCCTTAAGCAGTTCATCTCCCCATCTTTTAAACCTCTCCAGGGATGGGAGCTGGAGTTGCCTGGAGGGGTCCCAGGCCGGGTTGGATGGGCCTGGGGGGACCTGAGCTAGTGGGATGGCCCTGCAGGGGCTCGGAGGGATAGGGCTACGGGTATCAGCTGGGGAGGGGCAGCTTTAGACTGAACGTAAGGGGGAATCTCCTCATGATGAGGGTGGGGAGGCCCAGGGGGTGTGGCTGCCCCCTCTCTGGAGGGGTTCGAGGCCAGGTTGGATGGGGCTCGAGCAGCCTGATCCCGTGGGAGGTGTCCCTGCCCGTGGCAGGGGGGGAACTGGATGGCCTTTAAGGTCCCTTCCAACCCAAACCGCCCTAGGATTCTAAGTAGACGATCTGTAAGGTCTTTTCCAATTCGAAGTAGTCTGTGATTCTGCGATGGAGGCTCCACCCCCTCCACGGGCAGCCCCAGCGCTCCAGAACCCTTTTCGGTGAAGAAATTCTCCGTGAGGCCCCACGCTGAGCCGCGGGGCGGCTGCGGGGCGGCCCTTTCTCCCTTCGGGGTGGGGAGGAGCCGGGGGGGAGCGGGGCGGGGCGGGGGCGGTGTCACCGCGGCCCGGGGCCGGTCCTGATGTCAGAGGGTCACATGGAGCCTCAAATGCGGCGGGGGATGGCGGCTCGGCGAGCTCCTGCGCTGGCGGGCGGCGGCTGCTGAGCCCCCGGCCCGGCCCTGCCCGCTCGGCCCCCGGACAACGATGTGCGTTGTGCTCGCCGCGATGAAAGGTAGGAGCGGGGTGGGGGGGGTCCCCGGGGGGGGCTGGAGCGGGGAATGCAGCGGGGGGGTCACTGTAAACAGCTCTGCGGGGGGAGGAAAGGGTCGAATGCGGTGGGTGTCGCTGTCAGTAACGCTGGATCCCGCTGTAAACGGCGCTGCTGACGGGGGGGGGAAAGGTGGAATACAGCGGGGACCGGCGTAAACAGCCCCGGTGGGGTAGGAGAGGGTGAAATGCAGCGGGGACCAGTGTAAACTGCGCTGGGTCCAGCTGCACACAGCGCTGGTAAGGCAGGAGAGGGTGAAATGCAGCGGGTGTCGCTAATTAACACTGGGTCCCACTGCAAACAGCGCTGGTGGGGTAAAAAGGGGTGAAATGCAGCGGGTGTCACTGTAATTAACACTGGGTCCCACTGCAAACAGCATTGATGGGGTAAAAAGGGGTGAAATGCAGCGGGTGTCACTAATTAACACTGGGTCCCACTGCAAACAGCACTAATGTGGGGGGGGAAGGGTGAAATGCAGCGAGTGTCACTGTAATTAACACTGGGTCCCACTGCAAACAGCACTAATGTGGGGGGGGAAGGGTGAAATGCAGCGAGTGTCACTGTAATTAACACTGGGTCCCACTGCAAACAGCACTAATGTGGGGGAAAAGGGTGAAATGCAGCAGGTGTCACTGTAATTAACACTGGGTCCCACTGCAAACAGTGCTGGTGGGGGGAAAAGGGGTGAAATGCAGTGGGTGTCACTGTAGTTAACACTGGTGGAGGAGGAAGGGGTGAAATGCAGTGGGTATCAATGCGAAGAGCGCTGCTGGGTCAGGGAAGGATGAAGTGCAGCAGGGATCACTGTAAATAGCGCTGGGTCCAGCTGCAAACAGCACTGGGGTGAGGTGGGAAAGGATGAAATACTGTGAGTATCACTGTAAACAGCACTGCCAGGGCAGGGAAGGATGAAATGTGGCAGGTATCGTTGTAGAAAGCGCTGGGTCCGACTGGAACAGGTGCTGGTGGGACAGGGAAGGGTGAAATGCAGCCGGGATGGGTGCAAACAGCTCTACTCGGGCAGGGGGGGATGAAACGCAGCGGATCCCGCTGCAAACCCGCTGTGCCCGGCTGAGAGGGGGTGAAATGCGGTGAATCCCGCTGCCAGCTGCTCAGGGGGGAAGGAAGAATCGGAGCTAATCCACGCGCTGGGTTTCCAGCCGTGAGTTCTGTGCCCCTGCCAGCCCGAGCCCTCGGTGAGGGGCTCGAAGGGAGAGCCCCAGCGAGCTTCTGCTGAGAAACTAAAGCTCAGGGGCACGGGCACTGCCCGCTCTCCTGCTGGACTGAGGCTGCTTCCACCTTTATATTGCAGCTTTTTTAAAGTCATATTTGCTTTAAAAAAAAATCATAATTCAAAGCCAGTAACTATCAGTATTTAAATAGAGTTTTCTTGTATAACAATCCCAAGTGGGTCGCTGTTGGTATTTGAATTTAGTGCTGCCACTAACACACTCAACCTGTACCCTTTAAAGTAATTCGTAGCTAGAGCTGTAGTTGCTTGCTTAGTTGTAGCTAAAGTTTCTCTTTTTTTAACAAAAAAAAAACCACCTTGAAAAAGAAGATCGAATCCCGTTTCGGGCAGAGAGCGATTCCTTCTCTTTTTCCTCTTTCCCGGGGCAGTAGGTAGCGCACGGGACAGCGTTGGAGGCATGGTAATTTTCAATTACTGGGCTTCCTTTTATTTTCTTGGAGAGAAGCCTGTGTGAATAAAAAGCAAAGCTCTGTTTTCATTAATCATTAGCCATGCTGAATGTATTTGGCAAGGAAATGTAATTGGGTTGATTCAAATACTTGCATCTGTAACAAAATGAAATGTATTTTTCTTTTCTTTTTCCATGTGAACTACATGGGTATTTTAGCAGTCCCTTAGAATTCTGCATATTCTGATGAGATACTTTTTCAGGGTATCCCTCCCAAGCCCATTAGAACCATGAAATCAAATAAATTCTTTTTAAAGAAAAGAAGGAAAGTACACAAATTTAAAAAATTCGGAGGGTGTAATTGCCTTGTGTGTTTCTGGACAGAGGCACGAGGTTGGGTTGTAAAAGAGCGGGCAGACGATTTTCAGCAACTCAAGTTTGAAATTTTTTTTTTACTCTCTCGGGAGTTTCATTTAAACCAATTTCCACACCGATGTCAAATCTTGGCAGAGCCCAGCTTTTGGGTTTTAAAGTGTAATTCCTAATGGCTTTATTACGAAAGTACTTAGGTCTTTGTACTTTTTACAGAGCACTTCTGTGGTGCGTTTCATTCATGTTCCGTACTATTTAGTGTTCTGGTGCACTTGAAAAACTTTCTTGGTTTCATATCCTTTCTCTAATTTGCTGGATGGGGTTCAGCTGGAGGAAATGTGTTGTTGTTTGTCTTAAAATGACCTCTGGCTGCCATGAAATAATAGATCCGCAATCCAATATCCTGATTTGAGAGAACTAGACCAGCAGCGTAGGGAATGCAGTTTTGTACAAGCTCAAAGGCACGAGGGAGAAATGCAGAATGTGTAGGTGAATTGAATATTTTATTTATTCGCGGTTCTGTAGGGGCATCTTTGGGGGCTTCTGATCTCTTACAATTCTGAAGTTTAAGTGCAGAAAATTACGATCTGCAGGAAAATATAGGATGTTGCAGATTTCCATATTGATTTGGCATTTTTTAAGTGAAAAAAGTAGTATTTTTTCCTGTTTCCTATTGCTGTTGAGGTACCCCAAGCCGATAAGATAAGAAATTAATTTCCATGTTGTCATGTTTTTCATGCAATGTTACGTTCTGACAAATGTGCTTTCTTTTTGTTTTGAGAAGTCTCCCAACTTCCAGACTGTATGTGGGTTTGATTAGTAAAGATTTTGGCCAGCTTTCAGCACGTTGGTAGCTCTGCTAGTGGGCTGCGAGATAAGGGATGTAACTCTCCGGTTTTAAACAGAGAGGAAAGGGAGGGGGGTTGTGTCTTTTTCTAAGAAACTAAGCAGTTTCAGAGTTGATAATAAATGAGTAAGTATTTTGTAGGTTTATGGACTTCTAAATATTATTTATCAGTGGTTGTGAGGCAATGTAGAGGATTTGGGAAGCCTTGCACTCTTAGTTTATAGTACGTGTGGGCTAAGAGCATTAAAGTAGAGGGCAACTTCCCGTGTTTACTACTGAAATTATGCAAAGAAATCAGAGGTTTTCAGCAGCGTTTTCATCGGTGCAGATCTTACTCCTGCCAGAGTCTTCATGGGCAGAAGTTTCAAGGTTGAATTCAAGGAGAATAGGATCAAGTGCCATGAATTAGTGAGGGAATAACTCTGCACTGGAGTAGAAATGTCATGCCAGCATGTAACTGGAGGTGAGGCCAAGACAAAGGGAGCTAGATTCTGAAGCGTACTATTTTACCTTTTTTTTTTGATACCTATTTTATAGGGAGATGAGAGTGAACCAGGCCTGGCATTTGGGAGGTCTGAATCGCTTCTCCTGCACTATCATCAGGCCCGGCCAGCACGGTTTGGTCTGCTGATGAGTTTCTGAAGTATGAAAATGAACCTAGCAACAGTTTTACTATCCTTCATATGGACATTTCTAAATAGAGATTAGTAATGTCAGTTTTCCAAGCTTTCTTTACCAGGTGCATTTATTGTTAAGGTAGAATTTGAGCCACTAATCCCGATTTTTGCAGTGTGCACATCAACAATGTTGAATCTGTTGCTGTTTCATGGAGGATAGACCAGATCAGTGGAATCAGTCGTTACTGATTGTAATGTAAATAGGTTTGCTTTGGGAGGTCTGTGCTTGGATCATTGGAAATAGAGCTATTTTTCTGACTGCCACTGTCCCTGAATTAAAATTCAATTTTTGAGAAGTTCCTATTGAAGGAAATGGGCTCTGTTGGTTTCCTTATTAGTGCGCGTGGATTTGGGGTCCTGCTGTATTCTTCTCTGCCTCCCCACGCTGGGGTTGGGCAGAGAAGCAGGTTTTCCCTTGCGGCCCGGCTGTCGTGCTGCAGGGAACGTGCTTTCCTTGGAGCGACCTCCTCTCTCCCCAGTCGACAGAGCCAGGTTGCTCGGAGGCCAGCCAGGGATTTATGCAGCACTGCTTACTTACTGTGGGCGAGGTTTTCAGTGTCAGTCAAGCTTGACCTCTGGATGTGTTTTTTATCATGTATCTTGGCATCAACCTGCCAGCACGCTGGTACTTACTCTGTTTTTTTACCAGTAAACAACTGTCTATGGAAATATATCTTGCCATAGGTCTAAAAAATTTGCTTCACCAATGGAAGTGTGTTTAAATTCGCCTTCGCTTTGGCACTGTTGAAAGTTAAATCCAATTTAGCAAATAACCTGGTACAGAACTTCTGTTGACTAAATATTAACAGAATCCGGCCTTTGGAATTGCTGGCTGAGAGGCTGAGTTCTTGTTGCTTTAATTTCGTACGACTGATCTGAATGATTGACTCGTACCCAAGACATTTGTTGCATCACCTACCTTCACAGGGTAGGATTGGTTTGAGGTTTATTGCTGAAATGTGCTTTTCAGGCCCTTTGAAAGTCTCTCAAGATTTGCAAGTAAAAGGAGAGGAAATGTGTCTTTGTGTCTCACTCTGTGATAATCAAAGGCAGTTGCATGCTCTGTACAAGTCTCAGTTGGGGACGCTCCTTTCAAGTACAGAGAATCTGTACGTCCTGTTTAAGTCAGCAAAAACTGTGGGTGCTGAACATCTCACTAGATCAAACTCTTTAAACTCATGTACAGCTCTTGCCTGGCTGAAATGGCGAGCCTGTTCCAGCCGGCACTGCGATCTAGAAAATCATTCTAGGATAGTTCTGAGTAACTGGGACAAAACCCGAGTGGTCCGTGGGTACCATGTAAAGGCTTCTGTGCCCTTTTAAAAAAAATAAATATCTGTGCAGGGCTGAGGCTGTAGAGGTGCGCAGTTAGGGATGGGGAGGGAGCTGGGCGCAAATATGAAACGTCACCACGTTCCATCTAGTGAGCTGACGTGGGGTGGGAGGGTGGCAGCTGCTTGAGCAGGTGATGCTGGGGGATGGCCTGCAGCTTTGCAGCTCGGCGCTTGCAGAGGGAGGGGGAGTGTCGGCGTTTATTAATTTGGGGAGTAGTGTCTAGAGACCTTGGTCAAGAACCGAGTCCTCTTTCTATCAAGTACTTCCCCAGCACGTACACAAAAGATGGATTTCTCTACTCATTCCCCATTATAGACGGCCTTGCATGTTCAGGGTTTTTTCTAGGATGATGTAGCACTCAGTTTCCACCTTAAGGCATTTTAAATCTTCTTTCTTGTCTCTTGCCTACAGTGCAGTGTAGAAATGATCGCTATCATGTGCTAATTACTGGCAGGGTAGTTAGTATTTCATCTTTACTACACAACAGAATTCTAAATTGATGTATTTGTTTCTAAACTACACATACTAAATCAAGACTGTCAAATCTTTGTGTCTCTTCTGAGCAGACACATGCAAGTTTGTCTGACTTTGCAATTCTCTATGTGATGTTGGAGGAGGTTGAGAAGCAGCATGTTCTTTTCTTTTTCCTTTGCATTCCCATGAGGTAAGTTCTTGTAGTGTGCAAAATAACTGAATATGGCAAGAATTTGTTATTGCAGTCAGACTTGATACCTTTTAAATGGAATTGTTCTTTTTTTTTTCATTTGCAGTGAGAGAGAGAAAAAAAAAGTAGTCACATTTCTTATGTTTATATATGAGCTGTAATTTCCAATTGCAGCTGACACCTCCTGAGATCAAACAAGCAGTAGTTTTCTCCTTTTGCTATTTGTCTTCTCTTTTAGGACTGATATTTAAGGGATATGCATGTAAGTGATGGTGCAGAAACTGTCTTGCAGAAACCTCTCATTCCGTTTTGAAGATCAGTTTTTTTCTCTCCTTTGTAATAAATATTAACAGGGGAGGATTCCGTCCTTCAGGAGTAGTTACGTTATGAAAAAAAAGGAGACTCTCTACAGCACAGACCTCTGCTTGTTGGGTGAAAAATAAACCCACAGGCTGAAATGTTGAAGCAGAGTTGTTAGAGGATCTGGCAGATGGATATTCTTATGCTTTGTACTGTTTTAAAGGGAGCCTTGCCCGTGGTTAATGAAGTCTTCAGTTTGCCCAGGGTTTGGTTGTTTTTTTTTTTTCTTTCACTTTTTTTGCTAGAGGCGTTTAGGCTAAGAAGTTCCGCGAGGTGTCAGCTGGCGAGCCTGGCGCAGGTTCAGGCTGCCTTCCAGGTGCCGGCACCGTCTGTTGAGAACCCCAGGGAGTGACTCACGGGGGGTTGCGCTGTTCCCCCTCCCGAGTGGGGTTACCAGCTCACCAGCGGGCTGGGGCGAGTCAGAGAGAGCCGCTGGTGGGCCCAACACTCTGCACTGGGGTTCTCTGCCCGTACAGGGTCCACAGAATCACAGAATAACCAGGTTGGAAGAGACCCACCGGATCATCCCACACATTCCCCTTTTTTGTGCAGGTCAGCTCGGTGTGAACTTGCCCTGGTCAGCAGCACCCGCTGCTGCCCCCCTTTAACGTACAGCTCCACTGGTCTGAGCGCTCAGCTTCCGTAGGGTCACAGTTTGACTGCATTTGTTGGTTTCTTTCCTATGTGATGCGGAACCCGTAGCTCACGTTGGTGCGATTCCAGCCTTTGGGCCTTTTGTCATGCTACATACATAGCCATCTAGGCTAAAATCAGTGTCGAGAGAGGTATAATCATCCCAGCTTTCATTTTAAAAGCATTTATCTCAAAGCTTAATTAAAGCTACTTGGATGTAAATAAGTCTAACCTCTTCACTTCTGAACAATGCAAATAGAACAGTCAGCATACTTATAGGGTATCGGCCATGTAATTATTGTGTAATGTTTGTGTTCTTTGAAATACTGTGCTATTTATTACTGTTGAATCCTGGGACAAGGTGCTTCATAAAAACAACTGCATGACTCTTTATTTATGCACTTTGGAAGAAGTTGATCATTCTCAAACAAGGCGGAAAAGTGACATTAAATCTTTACATAGACAGATGCACCGTGACAAAGGGTTTGTCAGAGCGTTCTTTCAAACCCAAGTGACCACAAACTGGAGTTTAGTCTGGTGCCAGCGTACCGTGGGCCACGTTCCTGGGTGCCAGGATTGCTTTTCCCTGGCTCTAGGTGCTGCGGGCATTGGGCCCAGCGGGTACGCTTGGGTCTCCTGCCAGCTCTGCTCACACCTGCTGTGTTGAGAACACTTTCTGCACCGCCGACTAAAAATAAGGAAAAGGTCCTGTCCCTGTCTGTCTTCTGCAATGGGCTGTTTGTTTGCGGTTCTTGAAGTTCTATGGACTTTGCTGTTCTTGCTGTTCTTTTGCTAACTGCGCAAAATGCAAACCTGGGGAAGGATGCAGCACAACCACGGCTTCTGCTTCCACCTCTCGCAGATACCCAGAGCCGATGTGTTTGGTTCTGCTGGTACATTGACCTCTCCACCTCAGAGGCATCTGGGGCAATGAGGTTTACTGTATACAAAGTTGTGCAAGTGAGGCAGGGTGGTATTTTTAGCTGCTTTAGTTAAATAATCCCAGAAGTCTGGGTGATGTGCACGTGAAATACAGTTGAAAGCTTCATTTGTTTCAACTGACTTTTATTTTGGACAGACTTGTCTTAGTTTTAAGTAGTATTTTCAGAAGAGATGAGTCAGAAGAGTAGGAATAGGGTTGTGTGCAACCTAGGGCCTAAGGTTCTCAGTCTCCACTGCAGTTCGAAAGGGCACTGAACACGCATGATAGTGAATTTCTACCTCTTTCTCCAAAGCACCAGGAAAGTCAGGATTGGCTCAGGCATTTTTCCCTTCATCCAGTTATCACTTGCTGTTTAAGACCTAGTACAATTTACACGACCCAGTTAGAAATAAAGTCCTCATTGCTTTTAGCACTTAATTCCCATCTCTTGTGAGTTTGCTGTTATCCCGAGAGTTGATACTGTGCCGTGGGTTAAGCATACCTAAAACCTACCTGAGCTGATGTTTACTTGGCTTAATTCTGAAAAGAGAATTGCTATCCTGTCCAGCCTCTTCTGCTTGGCTCTGTGCCTAAAGGGACATTATTGGAGGTGTCACTTATCTTCTCACCCCAAAAGGGAGGTTAAATTCTCTCTAAGCCCCAGGTGCTGTTTACCTGAAGCCCTTAGTCTAGGCAGAGCATAGAAGGTTGGTAAAAAGTGGTCCCTCGTCATCAGAACACTTGGAGCGAGCTTTCTGTGTGCAGGAATTTGCTTGCTTTAATCCTGCTTACATTTGCTCAGTGTGAGTGCTCTCCTCGTTGACAGGAGCAGCCGGAGCTGCCGTCTTCCTCTAAAACTGCAGCGTTACTCATAATGGGTGCATATTTCCATTCAGCTAAATTAATTAGCCCGTCTTTCTGTTTGATTTGGCAGAGTAGTTATTGTGAGAAAACATAAATTTTCTGGTAAATTTATAGCGGTTGCTTGAAACTCAATTTGGGAATTAAACCCCTCTTCTGCACCACAAAAGAAACTGCTTGTCATAGGTTGCCACTGTTTTTCCCCTTCCTTGCACTGGCTCCTTCTGGCTTGCTGTACGAGTGTTTGCGTGCTGGGCGGTACGTTACTAACGAGTTTTGGAAGACGTAAATGTCAGTGAAACTACTGTAGGTGCTAAGCTGGAGCGCTCGGGGCTTTGGGGGGTGGTGTTGGCAGCTGTAGCTGCACGGGCGCGCTCTGCCGCGCAGAGAGGGGCGGATTGTTAGCGATCGGCCGGAGCGGCTGGCGCTCACCGCTCTTTGCCTTCCCAGGGACACTCCCTGCCATTGTTAGGTTGACAGAGACGCATTGTGTTAAGCTTTGGGTACAGTTTTTCTTGCACCGTGGGCACGTTATTGAATTAAAACAAGTATTTGCTTAAAATATGAGCGTATAAAGATGTTTCTAACTGCCGGATAGATTCTTGTATCAGCAGATAATAAAAAAAAAAAAACCAGACAGGTTAATTAAAGAGGCAGAGATGTTTCATTTCAAGAGGCTTCATATACATAGGCGCCTTCTAAATGGCTGAGGAGAACTGGCGCAGAGCGTTCCTGCCTCCCCAGATGCTGCCGGTGATAGCAGGAGGAGCAGCCGCGGTTGGCGGCGCCTGTGGCAGCCGGCAGCGCGTCGAGGCGCTGGGCTGCTGCGAAGGCGTAGGGCTTGGAGCGGGGCCAGCCGCCAGAGCTAAATAAAGGAATTGATTTTCCTGTTGTTCTCTTCAAGGAGGATCAAAATTCTCTCTCCTGCATGGGATGCGTCGACAGAAATTCCGTGTGAAATCTCTCAGTAACACGAGCAGTATTCACCCCTGCGTTTTTCTTGGTGGGTTATTGTATTGCCTGTTGAGCACCAAGAATAAACTTCTGAAGGGCCCTGAAAAATGTGATATTTCTAGTATTGCTGTGGCTGGCTCTATTTAACCAGATTTCTTAAAAATCTACTGATGTCTCTAGGAATAACTTAGCAGTTCCCAGTGGGAAAGGTGGGGTGCACTCCCACCTTGGAATGCACCGTGCTCTTAACATGCTTTGTGTTACTGAGCTGCCAGGTACTGCTGCAAAAGAGCGATTGGTGTCTGTAACAAATTTCTTTCGTTTAGCATTCTTTTTTTTCCCTAAAAATGACTAGGCTATAATATAGTTACTTCGCTTTAAAATTTTAACTTGAAATTCAGGTGTTCAGAGCAGTTATCTCTGTGGCTGGCACGGTGATGAAGTGTCTTTAAACGAGCTGGCTTGGCGCGGGGCATCGGCAGCAGTACTGATTCTGTTGTGGAAGCCTAGAGCTCAGTACAGAGAAATGTCTCGTTGCTGTCACTGCTCCAAAATACTCTAATTTTCTTCCAGTGTTTTCCCTCTTAACCACAGTGTTTATACTCACAGAAGGGAAAAATAGCCAAATACAAACGTCACTCTGAAGCAGAGACCTTTTGAATGGCAAAACTCCCTCCGAAGAATTTCTGCTCTCCGCGTTGGTTTAAAAGCCCTCACAAAAGTGCTTCGGAATGGAAACTTTTGCAGGGCAGCTCTGGCATGTACTGGTGGTAAATTAGCTCTTTATAACATGTTATTCCTGCCAATGTTGATTACTGTTTTGTCACAGAAGTAACTAACTTTGTAATTTAATCCGAACCTCAGGGGCTTCCAGAGCCACAGGTAGCCTCCACGTAGTGGAGGCTACCTGTGGCTCTGGAAGCCCCTGAGCTTTTAACTGCTGGAGGCTGGCAGAGGAGCTGGAGAGGTGCCACTGTCCTCTGGCCTTGGCTTCGCACCGTTCCTGATGCAGCTCCTCCTGGCCACTGCTGGAGTCGGGCACTGGCCCCGCTTATCTAAAAGAAACTGAGGAAATGCTTGTTTGACTGGCTGATTATCCTTTATGTTAAATACTTTCCGATCTATTAACTAATGCTTGTATTAATTTGTAATACTTGAAAAACCTGATCGGATCTTGGTTTTTAATCAAGTTATCAGTCCAGAAGAGTAGCACGGTTCTTGTGGAAATTCCGAAAACAAGTTACTGAGAAATCTGACTCATAAAGCGAGTGCCTGATGAAATTTGAATGTTTAGAAGGGAAAATGACTGGCAGCTCCTCGTGTAAGCACGCTAGTTGCAATAAAGTATAAAAGTTCAACATCAAAGAGATCACCGCTTAGTCTGTGGCATATTTGTACATCAAAGAGCAAATACAGGACAAAAGGAACTTTATAGAGATACAGTTCAGCCTCGCAGATGGGTCCCCGTGGAATGCTGGAGAATTCTGCTTTCATAACGTGGAAATTCTCTCTGGCACATCTTAGGTTCTGATTAGGGGAATAGGTAAACTTAAGAATTAAAAGCTGTGTCTCCGAATCCAGTCTTGCCGCTGCTGTAGGTCAGAGCGCCTGAGCTTCGGTGGCGTCAGCAGCACCGTTCCCATGGGTGCTGGGACTCGAAGGTGTAAATACGGGTGACAGATTGGAAGTAGGGGTGCAGCGCTGCTTTTTCATGGGCTGGGTGCTCAGCATGCAGAAATGAAAACTAAACATCTGCCTTTGGATTAGATTTTGTATATATTATTATGCCTGTGGACAAATATCTGTCACGTTGCCCAAAGAGATTGTGGAGTCTCCGTTCTTGAAGATACTCAAACTTCCACTGCACACAATCGCGAGCTGTAGTTGACCCTGCTTTGAGCAGAGGCTCCACCAAGCAACTTCCAGAAATACCTTCAGACAGCAACTCTTCTGTGATTCTATGAGAATAACACTTTTATAGTAAGACAGCTGTCTAGTTTTATTTTCAGTTATGACCCCTTTTAAAAAAAGATGCAATTCAGCCAAAACATGACCTGCTCTGGCACGCTGCAAGTCCACCAAACTGATTTTTTTACTGCTTTTCCTGAGCCTTCGTAGTGTGAAAGCTGGAGGTATTGTTGTTGGTTTAGGATTTTAGTAAGTTGTTGTGGGTTGGGATTTTTTGTTTTCTAGTTATTTATTTGTTTTGTTTTGTTAGGATTTTTTGGGTTGCTTGGGTTTGAATTAAGAAGAAAGTTTGTGGGTGTCTGCCTTAGTACTAAAGAAAAGTCATTGCCCGTGTCCTCTTTGAGAACAAGGCAGAGCATGAGCCACTGGTCACAAGATTGCGGGTGACCGATAGGTGGTAACGTCCTGTTGAAGGCAGTGAAGATTTTGCTATTAATTTGAATGTGTCTGGTTTAAGTTTCAAATGTAAAGTAGGTCACATCAGTTCTTCAGTTTCAGTCTTCTTCATTTGTATTTCTTGTCTGTAAGTGCTGACTGCTTATGTTGCATATAAAAATGTTAATCATAAAATCCAGACTAAATCTGAATTCTCCAAAGTTGAGGTGTGATCAAGGGTTTTAATACCAGTTTCACCTTTTATGGAGATAATATTGTCAGCAGACTCTTATTTCTTTATTGCAGAACTAAAGATAGTTACCATCTCATGGAATCATTAAGAAATACAAAGGGTTTCTGTTAAAAACCCTGGGGAAACCTGATTAGGCATACTACTGTATAATTAATTGCTGTGCTACTACACTTAGAGAAGTAGTGCATCAGTAAACAGAAGTCGGGATGTACGAGTCTAAAGAGAACTGTTGGGAATTCTGTAAAGACATCAAGGCTTGAAAATAACAATATAGGCACCTCAGGAGAGACGAGCATTTGCATCTGGTGGAAGGACAGAAAGCCCTCCAGAAGGCCAGGAGAGAGGGAACTGTGAAGGCTCAGGCTTGTGCTTAGCCCATTCTTTTTCCAGTGAAGCAGCTGTAAATACCTCTGATACTGATGGTCGCAGTATTCCAAATTACCGTCAAGTCCATGTTCTCATAGTTCCTTAGACTATTTTGTTATATTTTTAAAACAGTATCAGGTTAAGTGTTGGTAAAATGTTCCTTTTGTTAATACTGTGCTGTAAAAACATTCATTCTAATAATTAAGTTGTTGCTTGAGATAGGAACTAGGTCAGGAATTTGTGCCCTTGTTTGTCTTTTTTGCTTTGAGACCTCGGAATAATTGTCAGCAAGCAGTCTGGAATTCTCTTTGGAAGAGTCGGGGTCTGCCGTAACGTTGCTGTGAAGAAATGCAGTAGATCCTGTAGGGATCAGGGGTACAAGATGATCGTGAATGAATTATTCTTCTAGAAGGGTGTGTAAAACTTGTATCAAACCCTTTGCTGCTACCTCATTGCAATAATGGTACCTGGAGGAAGAATTCTGTCCCGGGACAGTACGTGTACCACGATGAGTCCCCGTGGCCAAGGAAGATGGAGGAGCTATAGCCACGAACTTCCAGCATTTTAGAAACGTTAATTCTTGGCAATTTGAGTAAGTCGTTGCAGGGAAAATAAGTTTGTATTTTTCCATTTAGAGAAAGATAGAACATAGCTATTTTTAAGGAGGCCTATTTCTGTATCTGTTGCCTCACCCTGTTGATGGGGAGGAGAGAGCTCCGCTTGAAGAGCTTTACAACTAAGTGGCTTTACCTGGATCTTGCAGCAGGCTTGAGCTCCCCTAATAGCACTGCTGGCTTCCGCACACAAGGGCATCGGGGAGAGCTGAGGATGCTCCCCAGGCTGAAATCAAGCCTGTGCTCAGGAAATTATAGTAATTGGTAGCGAATAGTGCCCGGTGCTCTCAGGTGAATGTGGTAGCTGTGCGTGTACCTTGCTGCGAGGGACTAGCAGCAGGCGTGTTTGTGCCGTGCTGCTCAGGGAAGGTGGAGGTTTCTCACTCCTGTATATCAAGTCCTGGCCTGCTCGCTGGCGTAGAATGTGTTTGGAAGAGAGAGGAGCTTTACATTTTGGAAAGACTAATCAAATGAATTCAATTTATATGCTAAGTGGAAGGAACTTTTGAGGGAGTTTACTTCTGAATTATTAAAAAAAAAAAAAGAAACTGACTCTTTAGGGACTGTTTTTCCCACCTTTAAAACAACACAGCTTGTTGTTTTAGAGAGTGTGTGCGCACGTGTGCACAGGGAGAGTTGCCAGCACCTTGTAGAATCAAAATCCCAAACCAAAATCCTTCAATACTCGTTATTATTCCCATCATTGAATTGAATTGAAACATTTCTTAGGAAGGTGCCAACAACAATAATGTGGGGCCGTGTAGCTTAACTTCTTTTCTTGGACTGTTCTCGGTGCTAGCAATTTGATGACTATGCTAACTTCAGAGTTGGTTTTAGCGGTGAGCGGGATCCCTTTAGACGTGAGTGAATATTCTGAATGGGCAACAAGCGTGGATGTCCAGCTTGTCTCAGTGGTGGAGCCACAAGTTAAAGTTCTAGGAGCATGTCCAGAGCTGGCATAAGGCGATGTGTCTCACGAGAAGCACTGCTCTGTGTTGGCTGAGGCATTGTTTGTATCTTTGAATAGGTTTTTGTTAGCCAAGCGTATTTACGTTGGTGCAAGTTTTACAGTTCTTGAGGACTCTTATCTACTTCTAGTGTAAAAGCACCTTAAGAATTGAAATTACATAGCATGACTTCAAATGTAATCACCAAATACAATGTGGGAGAAGAATTAAATTTAATTATAATTAATTCCAGTTTTCAGAAAATGCTTTCAAAGTTGTACTAAGCTTGATTCCAGAATGGTTGTCACTTTGGAAAATGTTCCAAGTCTCCAAACATCTCAGTAAAGTGTCTGTTTTACAAAGGGCTACTTTGATCCAGCTATCTAAGAGATTTATCCAAGGAGACAAAACCCAGATTGCTTGCTACTAATCTGGTGCTTTACAAACAAGATTTTATTTTTTATTCCCTTCAGTTTTCTCAAAAATTCAGACAGATCTACAACGGGATGGCTTCCCCCGTAAATAATTAAGCCTATTGTAAACAATGTCAGCAGAAAGCAGTCTTGAGATTCATTTAGTTTTAAGTACTCACTTATTTTTTCCTTTTGAAAACTGTGTCATGTCCCAAGCAGTCTGAATGCTCATAAATCATGTGAGTAGTATGGGAGAAATTATTCCTAACCTACTCTGTTATGCGTTTACGTTTCTTCTCAAAACCTGTTTGAGACTATTGAAAGGAAGGAGTTGTCCTGTAGCTTGTTTCTTTGCCGGTTGCCATGAGGTCGGCGTAGCAGGTCCTGTTTGTGTTTCTCTTTGCGTTAGTGCTCGTGTGTTGAACGGGGATCCCATCACCCAGTGCCGGCAGGCTGAGTGACTGCTCCGAAAACACCTTTCGGATAGCTTTGTGGGAGAACTCTTCCCTCTTTTTTTATGGGCCGGTGTAGAAATGGGGTCTCTCAGCGAAGCTGTGCGTGTTCCTACCGCTCCAAATCATATTCATTTCATGATGAGATCAGGTATTTGAACGGCAGAAAAAAGATTTGGCATGGCCTAGAAAAGTAAAAAGGCCTTCCCCTTCAAAAACAAGTTGAGTGTAAATACTGTGGTGGTTTGTAGGGGAAGCAGCGTGTAGTCGTAAAACACAAGAAACCAAAGGCCTGTGTTCTTAAAAAGAAAATACCTGTAGCGCTGAGGGAATGAAAATTAGCATGTGTTTGTTTACTTGTCTGCTAATACCATCACGAGTTCCAAGTACATTGTTCAGTTGAATTAAAGCACCCACCTAAATATTTTAAGGCATTGTTTATTAACAATAACTGGTTTGAATGTCAGAGAGGGTAAATGAATTCAGTTACACAATTTATCAGAGGCTGCTAAGTGTTGTGTGTGTTATTAAGTAACCAACAGTTAGTCTGGCGATTTATTGAATGTTGGGATGCAGCATAAATAGTCCTAGATGAGGAAAACAGTCTCTGGTTCCGAAGGGGAGTTAAAGGGAGCAGCATGGGCTGGAATCCACCCCAAAGCAGTGGACGTGGGACAAATCACCAAGTGCTCCTCAGGCTCCTGAGCAGCCTATAAGTCACAGTTACACCTCTCTTGTCCTTCCCGAGTGGTCTGATATTAAGCTGGTAAAGGGTTTAAATCTGTCAAAAGCGAGACCTATAGCAGCTGCCTGCTTGTAGCGGCCACTGGACCAGGGCTTTCTCTGAATAAATTCTCTCTTCTCTTTTTCCTCTTTTCTTTCTTACCGAGAAATCTTCATTTAGATTTTTTTAATGAAAACGTTTTTATTCTGTAGTGAATCTGTCAGACAAAATAAATTGACGTGTCACGTAATGGCTTTGTGGTTTGCAGGTTTTTTTCTGCCGCCTTTTAAGTTGATGCAGAAGGTATATTTTGATGCTGTTACACTGTGATGGGTGAAAAAAGCTGCACTGACTTTTATCCAGGAGAGGGAAGCGAGTTGTTTCCTTTCAAGGGCTGTGGATCAATTGGTGTCTTACAGAAGTAATACCATGAAAGTGGGGAAGAACTCCTCTTTGATACACCAGTTTTTCTATTTCTGTTGGTACAATAATGGGCTTTTGAATTAAAGGTTTGTTAAAGCTCGTATCTATTTCAGAGTATTGACAGCCGAAGCAGACTCACTGAGCCAAGATTTATGTTTATCCAAGCCTGTTAAAATCAGAATTTATGTTGACTGTGCTAATGTCTAAGCTTTAATGCCACTTTTATGTAGAAGGCCGCTATTTGTATTTTCAGTGAAGTAAATTTCTTTACAGTATGCCTTTGAGTTATAACTGGATTCATATAAATAAATGCTTTCAGCCAAATGCTGTTGAACTAATTCCATTTTGAAGTCATTAATTATATTTAGTTCATTGAAAAAAGGAGGGGAAAAGGCATCAACTAACCCTGTATGGAAGTGACAACAGAATTATTCTGTGAGAAGGTTTTTGGGCCTCTTAAGCTATGAAGAGAGAGCGGTTTGTTTGTTTGGTTGTTGTTTTTTAATCGAGGAAGTGTGAATAGAGTCTAGATAATGCATTGCTGTACTGCACAGGCAATTCATTTGAACAGGCATTAATGCACTTAGAGCTTTTTGCTTTTATCATGTTAAGGTCTTCGGCTTTGCAATAAGATCTGTCTGTGCAGTGAGCCTACTAGTTTGAGCAGAAAAAAACCCCTTTGTTTTTTGATAGTAAATCCATTAACTTGCCAGATTGGTAACGTTTCAAGGTAGATTTCTTCTGATGTGTGTTCAATTTAATAATTGCTTTGCTACATTCAAACAACTTACTGTAAGAAAGAGATGTTACAGCTTTGATTTCACATATACCGAGAGCAAAGCTTATGATAAAGTGCTAACCAATCACCAAAACTAAACTCAGTGGATTTCAGTGCAGATTTTGTACAGCCTTTGTGAGCCTGCTCATTACACTTCACTGATAGGATTCCTTTTTGTCTTTTCAGGAGTTTGAGAGAGAAAATAATAAACCTAAGTATTGCTGATGGCAGCGTCCCAGAGACAGACTGGGAAATTAGTAGTGCGCGTATTTTTAGACTGGAGCATGGTACTTGTGCCATTTCCATCTTCATCCTCCATTCTGGCTATTCCATTTAGGTGGATATATGAATTTTCCTGCTAGGAATTCACATCGCCCCGGGATCACACGGGTTGCACACAGTACTGTCATCTCACTGAAGTGCTGTGTGATTGCCGGAGCCTCTTCCCTTTGCTGTCTAGTTTCTCATTTCTTTTATTTCATCACTTTCATTTCTTCTCCTTCATGTTAACGTTCTTCATCTCTAATTCACTTTGTGTTCTTCTTTCACCCTCTTTTAAAAGCAAACTGCCAGTGCCTTATTTAATCTCTCTATCAGCATAGTGAGGGGTAACAACACGACCATACGTTTTAAGCCCTTTATAGCCACCTGTTTCAGATCATCATGAAAGAATGAAAGACGGAGCCCTCTAGGACACCTCCGTGCTTTACCTTTCTGGCACTGCGTGCTCCATTCTTCAAGAGATCTTTGTTCTTCAGTAGCTTTCTGGAATAGTTCTAAGCGCTGCAGAGGGTAAGGACAACTGGGAGAAACCATCTCCAGATGGATTTTAATTGTCTTTCCACCTACAAAATCCACATCAGGTCTCTAAAGCCACGGTCCTGGCCCCAGACACGCTGCTGCCTTGATTACCACCTCTTGGCCGCCCGAGCCAGAGGCACCAGAGACACTCGCTGGTGCACTCAGGAAACTTGATTTGTTCTTGCTTGTTGTTTTACTTGGAGAGAATCTGCTGTGCTAAGATTGCGGTGTTGGAGGAAAAAGGTGTGGAATCCCCATGCCAAGCTGCTGCAATATCTAAAACATTTGATTTTTTTATTGTGAGCTGCCTAAACATACACAAACTGTTCTGGTTACTAGTGTTATTAAAAACAAATCAACCACAGGCTGGATTTTAGGAAGGTGTCAATGAAACCTCTGCCTTGCTTTTAGATTCCCTAGTAAATGTGAGTCTGTTAAATTGCACTGGCATAAAACAAGAAAGTTGTATACAATTACTGTTAAACAAGTTGCTTTATGAAACATAACAGTCATCAAATAAATCACATGTGAGGTGTACAAAACCAGAATTACAGTGAAGTGAGCTGGTCAATAAGTTTTGGAACTGAATAGTATGGAACAAGGAAAATAAAAAACAACATCGATTTTCTGTTTCCCCTGAAGATCCTAGGATTGGGGTCTCTATTTCTGTGGGTATTTGTACATCGTATTTTGTATGTGTTTTATGTATGAGGTTCCTCCACTCTACTGTAGTGACAGTGGTGAACAAGCTATCAATCTGTCCTTCCTTCTTATTTCAGTGGTTTTCAGAACTGCTGTCTTTATCTTCAAGGGGCGAACTGAATGCTGGTATGTTTGTTAACTCAAGTAGCTGGTAGGCATCATTTCGTGCATATTGGGTTGCTCAGAGCAGTGGCCTCCAAACTAGGTAGGTAAATTTCAGCACACCCTCCAATGTATGTATGTTTCTTTATAAATTATATACACATATTACCATGTTAATGTTGTACATGTTATGAAACACACACAAAAATGCAAGCTGAAAAAGGATGATATAAAGATGATGGGTTTTGAGTTCCATGTGTTAGAAGCATGGACGGGCTGGACTGTGTGTAGTAAGGTCTATCTTTATATTCACTACCTGACTCTTCTTGTAAGAGTGGATGGAAATTGAGTTCCTGTGGGTGCCTAGTTTGCTATAAAATAACTACATCCAATAAAATCTGCTGGATAAATCAATTGTTCGTGAACGTCTTGAACAGTTTTAGAAGACTTTATTTCCAAGTTTCATCAATTCTTTGCACTTTCTTGACAACCTACTGACTCAGGATAACATGTCTTTTCCACTCACGCTTGAGAAGCATCACTCATATTGGAAAACACTTTCTTTTTAAAACTGTGCACTTTATTTCCATCTTCTACACCCCACCACCACCCTTGCCCAGCTCTGGCTTTTGGAAACAGGTGGATATAGCTGATTCTCAGCTGTCATTTAAAAATATTCCTGTTGTTTTCACTCATGGATAGAGCTTGGAAATATACTGTGCTTCTGTGCACCTAACAACCCACGGCTTATCTGGTTTCTGAAACAAAGGAAGCTCCAGGCTGGATTCAGAAACTGCCTGTGGGAACGTGTGCCCAACAAACTACATTAGTCCTTTGTTGTTGTGCCCTTCTAATGGCTTCATCTTTCCTCTCCTGCACAGAGCGAGCTGCCCAGTAACACCGCGAATGCAGTTCACATTTAGCTGTCATCTCTCATGATTCAAAGCTGTCTCGGAAGTCAAAGCGTGAATATAGCTTCTCTTTCAATGCTAATTAAAGCTTAAAGGAGCGTCTGCTTGCACGGCAATCACAGTGTATGGAAATATGTTTCTTTGTTATTAGCTGATACACGAAACCTGAGTGGGCTGCCTACACAAACCTGTCACAGGTTTTCCTGCTTGAGGACAACTTCCCCAGAGCTTCATTGCTAATCAAGCAAATGTTTCAATTTGAAGAATTCTTTAGCCTCTTTCCCATTCCCTCCGTTTCTCAGTTTCTAAAACGCCTCCAAGAAGAGCTTTGCCATGAGCTGTTGAAGCCATTTGCTACCAGACGCAGAATTAAATGGGTTTGTATTGGCATCTTGCTTCAGTTGAGCGTGGTGATATGGAGTGCTTCTGTCTGTTGTCTTTTACACCTAAAATTACTAAAGATAAACTAAAAAACAAGTAGTACAGCTCAAACTCAGTTGTTAAAAATCTGATGGCTTTCTGTGGCTGTACATAGGCTTGCTTCTTGTTTTGTACTTTTTTTTCATTAAGGGTTGGCAGCGCTGTGAAGTAGGCTGGTGAAACATAAATATTAATTGTGGTAGGAATATTGTCTGGAATCTCATCCTTGTTTTACTTGAAAATAATACTCAATTGTCTTGGCCATGCTGGAACAAAGACAAGACCTAAGGGATGTGCATTTGTTTGGCTGCAACTTTATTAACACATCTGGGAACGGTGCCCAGCAGTAAATCATAAAGTGTGAGTCACTGCTTATTCCTTGATCGTTCCTACCTCTGTGGGAGAGCTGCTGCCAGCCTTCCCCTTGCAGCCTGGCCCCCTCCTGTCCCGGGGCCGCGCTGCCTTCTCCTGTGTCAGGGCTGGACACAGGTTGGTGCAGGGGAGGGTCATTTCCCACTGCACCAGATGGTGGGACCAGCACTTGCTTTCTTATGGCTTTCTCAGGGAACCGTTGCTGCCTCACTAACTTTATTTTCCTTCTCCAGCAATGTGAAAAACCGTGGGAATGTATTTAAGACAGGTACCACCTAGGAGTGGCAATCCCTATACCTTCCCACTGCTCTTCCTGGGTAACACCTAATTTCAGAGGATTGCTGACATCAGATAAGGGACTGGTAATCCTTTGTTTTCATAGGCTCCATTAAACTGCTGTCTTCAGTTTTGGGAAGACGTGAAATTTTAAGAGCAAAGATGAGAATTACATCCCCAGTTTGGTAATGCTTGTTTTCCAACTCCTCTCGCTTGGGCAGTCACACACAGGTGAGATTTGTCTGCCCTGTTATCCTGGATTATGGCTGTAGTTTCTGCCTGGAGTAGGCATTTGGTTCTTTGCTACTGCTCGCCCTTGCAAAGTACAAGTATATTGGTAAAAAAAAAAAATCCCTATCGTTAAGCTCGCTGAGACAAATCAGAAGAGCTGACTGGTTTGAAAGGTTGGCATCGTTGCCTTACTGGGAGGGTTCAGAGCAAAATACTGCTTTAGTGCCCTAAGAGTGTATATTCCAAAAATTGAGTAATCAAATTTAGCAGCTGTATGTCTCATTTCTTACAGCAGGGAGCACTTCTCCCCACCCTGACATAAAGAACTGAATCTAAACGCTTAAAAGTTGCAGTATAGCAATGGTTTCCTCTGGAATAGCTTGTGTTCTTTGCTCTGTAACGATGACAAGCGACACTCCCTGGGATAAAGATGCAAGGAGGCTGGAACTTGATTGAAGCGTCACAGCGGCCAAGTCCCAGCCTGAGGACTTTATGAAACCCTGGTCAGGTTTTAGCTCCATGTTGTTTCTTCTGGGATGGAAGAGTGCGGGAGCAGACGGGCCCTCCTCCCTTATGTAACCTGGAGTTGAATATATGTTTTAGAAAAGTAAGGGTGATGATTAGTTGGTCGTGAAATCATAGGCAGTTTATTTTTTTAAATAAACTTAATAATAATTTTTGCGCATGCTGATTTTGAATGTCATTAATGTTGCAACAGAGCGTCTGATGGATGAATTACATCACCTGTGAGCAAACACAAAACAAACAAAGATGGAGTTCAGCCGGGATTTGACTGAAAGCGCAGAAATTACTTTGTTACCTGCGTTCTGAGGATTGTTGGTAGCTGCCCTTACTGCTCAGATATTTCCTTTAAAGGGAGACGTTTGAAATGGAAGCAAGTGAATTCACCGGTGCAAAGCAACAGTGACGAATCCATTTTCCTCTACTGGATTATGGCCTTAAAATCAAAAGCAGAAATTATTGTTTAGTTCCTGTAATGAGTAAGCTGCTGCGTTTCAAAGAAAACTAGAATTATTTGGTATGGGGGCTAGGCAGTAGCTTATGACACGTGTTCAGCTCTTGTTTGAAAGCATATTTCAGCTTCTACTTGTGCTGTCACTCCTCAGTGGCTCCTGAAAACCGCAGTTGCAGGCTTGGTAAAAACTTTATCTCGTCTGTGTCTTCCTGTATGGAGTATTTGAATCGATGTGTGTTCGAAAATGTGCTTAAAAGCTTTGATACTTTTAGGTTAAGCAAATCATTATAGTGAGGACTGCAGGTCTGTCAAGTTATGTCCTACACCTTTTAAATAAAAAAAAAAAAAAAAGGTATGATTCCTGGCTTAGTCCCTTCTAGTTTCAACCTCCTTTGTCAGTGTGGGCAGAGCAAGGGCTATTCATGTTTAGGCCTCTTTCCAGCCTATTTCTGGTCATCCCAGTATGAAAACTGTGGGGTTTTTATGCTTGAGGTTTGTGTTTGGACATTGTACTGGGTATCAAAACTAAAAACCAAAGTTACTTTTGGACTTTAATCCTCATTCCAGGCCCAAGGCAGGTAGGAGGCACTATAGAAACACAGGGAAAAATATATTCTCTACCCTGTTGAGCTGACAACTGAAAATGCTGGACAATCAGGGTGGCTTTTGTAGAACTGTCTTGGCGTTCTTCAGCAACTTGCAGATGTATATTTGTGGAAAACGGGGTGTCCAGCATTAAACTCTTTGTTTCAGAATTTCTCCAGTAAAATTTTGTCAGGACAACACATATAAATTCTGCTGAATACTGATGGTGGTATCTCATTCCAAATAAAACTAAATGCGGGAGATGCCCTACGTTGTATGAAATCCTTACAACATGTTGCCAGGAAGTACTCATTCTTGAAAAATAAACCTGTGGAATTCTGTAAACTTGGTTTTCTGGAGTTGAGTGCAGATTCTATCATCGCTTCTGGAATGCGCTCTTTCCCTGGGCCAGGGTTGCCAGACAGAGCCCTCTCACAATCTCTCTATCTTTAGAGTTGTCTATAATGTTAATTAGTGAACTCTTGGAAAAACTGGCTTCCACTCATTAATTTATGCATAAAACATTACTGAGGGATGTGTTTTACCTGTTTCACAAGTAGGGGACTGAAGTAGAGCATGAGAGACTTGGCTTGGGCCACACAAGAAGCCTGTGTCACAGCCAGGAATCAACAGATTCACATTTCATTGCCTAACCACAAGACTTCAGAAAATAAGAAGCTGAACAAAAGCAGATGCAACGCTGAGGATTTGAGTCTTGGGTGTAATTTACAGGATGCTTAACTCTGCCCATAAAGCTGGAAGGATCTACTTTGAAAGGCCAGTGATGCTTATGCATTCCTAGGAATTTAATTGCAAACTGCCAGACTGGCTGCCTTGGGTTTCGGGGGCTTCGGTGCAAATCCAGGTAGTGCAGGATTTTCACTTTCTACTGAAGCTTTATTTTTTTCATCCCACTGGTACAACTGTGTAATAATGATTATTTAGGACTGATTACCCTGACCCAGAGGACCAAGGAAAGGGAATTTGAGTGTTATCCCTTTCCAGGGATGTTTAGAATGGTCACTCCTATGTCTCAAAATCATAAGACAGGATCTAAAATCCTGAGGCTGATATTTCAACTTCAAAGCTTTCTTTGGTTGATTCTTATATTCCATATGTTTGTGTTTATTTTTTGAATGAGAACATTCTAATCTAGGAAGGACATAATAAGCTCTTGAGCTGTAATAAGATCAATAAGACTTGAATCACTATTTACCTATTTAAGTATTTACGTGGCTTCTATTGCTATTGATGTATCCAAGCGCAACACAATATTTACTGGATCCTCACAGGTAGGAAGCCTCCAATCCTAATGTTCTACAAGTATAAACCGAATTACAGAAAGGCGTGTGCCCAGCCCCATGAAGCCATTTAATCTTTTAGCTCCTGGTGTTTTCAGCAAGAGCTACGTATCCTGCCAGAGTTGAAAACCCGGTGAGAGTTGCTGTGCCTTGTCCTGGCTCATGCAAAGTCCTTGTCACAGCCTGGGGACTCGCACTCAGGTCTCAATCCCATAACAGCACTCCGGCATCACCTCCGGAGGAAGAAATCATGGAATAACCAGGTTGGAAGAGACTGACCGGATCATCGAGTCCAACCATTCCCATCAAGTACTAACCCATGTCCCTCAGCACCTCATCCACCCATCCCTTAAACCCCTCCAGGGAAGGGGACTTAACCCCCTCCCTGGGCAGCCTCTGCCAGTGCCCAGTGACCCTTTCTGTGAAATATATTTTCCTGATGTCAATCCTGAACCTCCCCTGGCAGAGCTTGAGGCCATTCCCTCTCGTCCTGTCCCCTGTCACTTGGGAGAAGAGCCCAGCTCCCTCCTCTCCACAACCTCCCCTCAGGTAGTTGTAGAGAGCAATGAGGTCTCCCCTCAGCCTCCTCTTCTCCAGGCTAAACACCCCCAGCTCTCTCAGCCGCTCCTCATAAGGCCTGTTCTCCAGCCCCTTCACCAGCTTCCTTGCTCTTCTTTGGAAGAGTATGTTTCCCGTGATCTTCTGAGAGAAGTCAGGAAAATTGTGGCTAGAAGGAAAAGGACAGGTTTTAACTGCGAGGAGGACAAGCTGTTGGAACTTCTTTTAGATTGGGGTGTGTTTGCTATCACTTGATGGCTCTATGTGCATAATGATGGCACTTTAAAAAGAAGTGCCTGCTGGTGTCACGTGTGTGTGTGCACATCGTACAAACGCCTAGGTGATGTTCTGTCACACAGGTGGGGAGGTTTGAATAGGACGTTCCCTGCCACCCTTGTGTTTCTGGGAACATCTCCTTGAACCAACCCCATCGTTCTAATGCTGGAAGCTCCCTTCAGGCCTAATCCTATGATATTTTGGATCGTACAGTTGTATCCCTTAGGGTCAGAAGTTTTGGAATTGGGAATATGAGGAAGGAGAATGGGATCCATCTGTCCCTATATGTTGCACAGCTATATTAAAACATTGGTCAACTGTCTTTCCATAGTATAATAATTTTTGCACGTATAAAGACACCTCCCTGTAAATTCCTTGTGACATAAAGTTTCTGACTAGAATTAGGTCATAGCTATTTAATTGTTCAAGTGTCCACCCACCAGGGAGCTTCAGAGAGCTCTTTCCATTCCTTGCAATCAAGTAAGTAGCAGTTACTCTCATTTATCCTCTAAGGAAATAGTCTGCCAAAAATAATAGGTTGATTCCTTAGCCCCTCCCTGGCAGTAATCGCCCCGCTCCCGTAGCGATGGAATGACTCGGCCTCAGCACCAGTGTCCAAGTACCTCACTCATTAATTTTCACCTTACAACACTTTGGTGATGTAAGGAAGCATTGTCCTCATTTCACAGCTGAGGCATTGACACATCAATGAGTGGCTTGCTTCAAGTTTCACAGTAATAGTGGACATAGAAACCAGTGAGTTATTCATAGACTATTGTGTTTCTTGGAAAACCAACCCTGTGTTCCTTGTCCTTCTGCCTGCTAGCCCAGGGCTCCTCTTACCGATTTAGACCAACAGTTGAGTTCTGAGAATATTTTAGCCTCCCATAAACTGGCATTGCTAAACAAATGCACCCGTCCTTGTGCAAGGACTAGCAGCATCTCTGCAGTCGTATGGGGAATTAATTTGGGAAACTGATTTGGGTTAAAGTTAATCCCCCAAAGAACAGTTTCAGCCAGAGCTGTCCCCTCCTTTTGGCTCTCCCAGCGCAGCTGACCAGGCACCAGGGGATGGGGGCAGTGGGAGGAGAGGCCAGCTCCATTCAATGGCAGCAGATTTCTGCTGGCTGAAATGCTGCTGGAGTTTGTGGGGTCGAGTTCATCAAAAACTTCACCAAAACTAGTTGTTCTTACTTTGGAGTGCAGATTTCATCCTTTGAATTCTACCTGTGTCTGTAGAGGCCAGCCAAGGCACGACGATGGGGCAGCTGCGGAGTCCAGAGCGCAGGGGAAGATTTGGATGAGTCCTTGGTGCGGTGACATTTCGGACCTTCCCTGCGGGGCGGGTTTTTCTTGGGTGGCTGCTATAATCAAATATGGTTGGCTCTGTGTACACTTTTTCTGGTTGAAATTAAACCGTTCCTGGGCAGTTACAAATGCAACCAGGGAAGAACGCTAGTACCGGGACAAGCAGGTTTATAAAGGGAATCGCACTCTGTAGGCTGCAGCCTAACGGCACAGGTTGCCTTGCACCACGCTGGCCTGCGTGAGGCCACATTGCCTTTCTGCCTTGTGTGGTTCCAGAGAAAACAAGGCAAATTGGAGGTGTGTGCATGTTTTTGTCTTCAGCTGGAGCTCTGTCTTAGGCAGCTTTCTGTGGTGGCTTTCCCGTGGGAGTCATACATATGGGGAGAATCCCTTGTTTTGGTGATCCCTCTCTCAAAAGTGGCTTTCGGAGAGCTTCCACATTGCTGTGCTGAGCTGCTTGCTGCTTTCAGCTTTCGCAAGAGTACATACTGAGTCCTGCTGCTTCACTTGAAGGGCTGCAACGCAGGAGAACCTGTAAGTGTGGAATGATGTCCTCATCCTGACTACATCACAAGTCCAGAAAACTTTTAAGTAGGGACCTTGGCATGCTAATAACTTGTTTGTTGATGACTAAGGCAGGAAGAAGGGTGGCAATGACACGTAAAAGGAGACTGAGAGGAGTTCTCATACTTAAAAATTGCTACAGAAGAGAACAAAACATTTCTTTAACAACTGCTTTTAGTATTTTTTATACGGGGATGATATCTTTTTACTTGAACTGCTCAGTGACCTGCTGAATATCTTTTTTGCTGTCTTTGTGGCTGAACCTTGTCCCTCCATCCTTTTGCTTTTCTGTCTTCCAGTTGGAGCATGAGGCCTCACTGGGAGCATGAGGGGGTTTTGCAGATGCTCCTCAGGACCATCAGCTGCTGTTGCAAAGGCTCTCTGGCCTGTGTCAGGTCCAGCTGCAGTCCTGTTCTAACCCAGCCATCTCAGACGCCTCAGAAGAAATGCGTGTGGGATTGTTGTATTAGTTTTTTTGTTTGGGCCTTGCTCAAAGGCTCAGGGTTGGGACATAAATCAGTTTGGTTTTCCTCCTCTACTGAATACAGATTGTAACATAACAGTAGAGCCACTTTGTGTAGTAGGAACCAAACAAAAACCAGATTTTAACATAGTCACTCGTTCCTTTGAAGGAGGCAGTGTTAGCAATTATGATCTAGACTAGACATTGGTAAGAACTTACCCAGTAATTACAGGCTTCCTAAAGCAGTATAGTATGAGTAATTGCAGGTTTAAAAATGTTATTATGAGGAGCAGTTTATACCGAAACTTCATCCTGCTCTTTGAAACCATAACTCTCATCATGCCCCAGCAAATGCTGATCCTTCTCTGCAGAAGAATGTAGACTTGCTTTACTGTACAGCAGATTTTCTGTGGTACATTATTTAAATTAGCATATAATAGAAACCTAATTGCCCACTAGGGCCCAAAGCTTTAGCTGGTGGAGATCAATGTGCTTCCACTGAAGTCAGTGTAGCAACGTTGATTTTCACCCCTTGAGGATCTGGCTCAGCAGCTTGTTTCTATTCCAGGCATTGTTAAAGGAGATAGTGTGTTTAGAATATTAAACCATGGCATTGTCAGAGATAGTCAACTCAATTTATGTGCAAGCAAAGAGAAATAAAGCAGTAAAACCATTATTTTTATCTGAGGATTTCAATTTACATTGTCGATTATTCATATTGACTGATCTGGTACAACAGGGAAATCATGAGCGTGGGGTCATCTTGTTGTGGTTTTAATTTCCTACGTCTGTAGTTATCTAATCCTCTCAGTGTGAGCAAGCATGATTAGTATTTATTTCTATTCTGTGTGCCAGTGCCCTGGGCCAGGTTCTGTGCTAAATCCAAAGTGACTCTCCTGCTTAATTGGCATTAACTTGTGCTTCAATAATATAAATAAAAACTTGTACTTTCTGTGTAAAGCACCCACAACTCCCCAAACAGATCTCTTCTACGTGGATGTTCTGCCCCGATATTAAGGCTCGAGATAGATCTGTTTGGTTTTTTTATTCCATTTGGAATGTTTTGTAGCAATGTTTTCCTAATAATACTTTGGGAAAAACAGATTTGGAAAGGATCTTTGTGCTTATTAACCATTGAGACGGTACCAGGAGCGTTGTTCCAGCTATACCGCTGGCTAATAAATTGCTTGCAGCAAGAACAACAGCCGTCCCTCTCTGGAGAGTCAAGTACCAAACCGAACAATAATTCTTCACTTTGTCAAAGGGTTTTTACAATCATTTGGAATGCTTGCTTAGAGGAGCTTATTTTACTTAATGAATGCTCCATTCAGGAATAGGAAAACTTTAGGGCTGAGCTGAGCCAACAGTTCTCCTTTGTGTGGAGTTTGTTTCCTCTCTTTTCACTTCCATTATTCTCAGAAGACCTCTGGCTGCTCCCCCACTTATCTCTGCTTCCATTTGTCCCCTGGGAGCTTTGGATAATCAAAGTTCTGCTGCTTCTGAGAGCAGGAATGGGGGAGTTGTGGTGAAATGTTTTGGTAACTGACTCTCTGTGTGAGCCTTTAAAAACTAGTGCAGTGTTAAAACTGTGAATTTGGAGTTGCCTGGCACTCCTTCTTGTCTGTTTTCTGATGTGTGCAGAACACAAGCACAGAAAGAAACATCCGCAAGGATGATGGGTAAGGAACGCCTTGAAAGGACTGAGAGATTAAGCTCGTCATTCTCAGTAACTTATTGTGTGGCTTCATTCAGCTCTGGTTACAAAGTGGTTTTTTGTGCTGGCAGAGCATGAAGTGTAGCTCATTAAATGGTTTGGATTGTCTTTGGATAAAATAATTGCACTAAATACAGGTGCTGTTTCTATTGTTTTCTTCTAACTTTTATCAAGCCTCCTTTATTTGAGGAAATGCAGATCCAATACATACACTACTTGCCAGCTTCTAAATTTTTGTGTGACTTGGCCTTTAGAACCTGGTGTTAACTATGTGAGGCAAGTTGAGTTTTTCCTTTCGATCTGTCAAATGCATTTAGCACCACTTGACTCAATCTCCTGTTCGTACTCATGTTCTGTCCGGTGTGTGGATTCAGCCAGGTTCTGTGGGACACAGCGATGCCTTCTTGTAGACTTGTTTGAGAAAGCTGTTTGTATTCTCTCTTTGGGTCTTTTTTGGTGGCCGTTTTGCAATTCAGTGATCTTTATAAATGAAAATTATAAAGTGTTGAGGCGTTCATATAGATGTTGATGGTAAGTCAGCGCATCATGGAGTTCCTTTGTTTTCAGTACTGAGTTTTCAGCTTCAATTTGGTTTTTTTTTTTTTCACTTAAAAACATGGGGACGCATCAAACACGTGGCCAGTGACTTACAGAGCATGCATCATCCTGTATTGAGGTTGGGAAGCCACCTCAGAGCTGGGTGCCAGAGACCAGCATTGTGTTGTCTCCATTGCAGAGACAACAAGCATTGAAGTTTTAGAGTGTGATGGCTAAATGGCACAACACCAGACAGGAGAGCTTTTCTTTTCCCTGGGTGGTAAATCTCGCTAGATAATTCATGATGCAAACTGCTGTTATTTCTAGATTATGTGAGCCTCTGGTGGCACAGCAGATTTTCTTACCTCTGTAAGTTAGATGAAAAGCTGAACAAACTTCAAGAGCGGCAGAACTCGTCAGTGACTGCACTGCAGTAGATCAACTGATTCTTCTTTGCTCGTATCGCTTTACTCCTCAGCGTGGCCAGAGTGGTTCAGCTCTCACACAGTGTGCTTCTTGCCTTTTTGTGAGGAAGAAGCAGGATTGCAAAGATAATGGGTGAAGGCACTGGAGCATTCACGGCAGTAATTTCTAAGAGCTGGAGATAAATAAGCAGGCAAAGTTGAAGACTTATCTGGGTGGGGGTATTAGCATTTTGAATACTCTTTGCACGGATGCAGTTATCACTTAATTGACTTTACCTTAGGGAACACTGGAAAATCACTTCGCAGCCGTAAGGGGAAGACTTGTTCACGCAGTCCGTAATGGCTCTGTTCTGCCGTACAGCAAACCGAGGGCATCGTACTCCCAATGTCGCAATGGGAAAGGAGAAAGCCTGCCTCGGATCCGCCGCTACGCAAGCTCTGTTGTGGCAGTCAGCATGTTTCCCTCCTTCCTTTACTCCTGTTCTCATGATTACCTTCATTAGCTTGAATCACAGCTGTCCCCTCGCCTCTCTCGAGACGAGGAGAGACAGTCACCACCGAGCTGTGGTCTCTTGAGGCTGGTGCTCCCACACTGCTCCTTTCCCCAGGAGGGCAGAGCTGTTTCGGCCCGAGGCCCAGCTCATTGCCCACGGGATCAGGTGGCAGCAGTGTGTCCGTAGGTCTGTCTGCCGTGCACGCCTCTCCTGTCTCAGAGCCAGGGTCTGTTCCACTGCCTTTTCTGTGAATTTCGAAGCCAGCCGACGATTCGGCATTCAGGGCTGCAGCAGTTAGTGCTACAAATGGGATTGTAATTGCCAGCTCCCTGGAGAGGCGAGCGCGATGAGCAGCGTGCCCGCTGCACGCAGGCTGCCGACCGTCCCCCCTGCGCTGCTCCCGCGGCCGGAGAGGGCAGGGATGGAGCCACCGTCCTCCATGTCCCGTTCTCTCTATCATCTGTAGAGGTGAAGGAGCAACACAGGAACCAGGAGGACACCAGCATGTTGATTTTGTTTCTTAAATTTGCCCTTCAGTCTTCTGTCAGAAACAGAGAGGGTTGTTTTGAGTTTCAGAGGATGTTTGTGGGTAAAGAATTGATTGTACGATATGTAGAAAGGCTGTGGTCAGGCCTGTCATTTGCCTTGTTTTGCAAAGATGGGTCTGGTCTCCTGCAGAGAGTGGGGGTTCTGGCCGAGCGCATCACTGGGCTCAGGTGGGTGTTTGGGCCTGAGCCCCCCTGGCTCTCACCCTGCCGACTTGCTGGAGGTGGCGGCTGCTGTCACAGTCGTGCAGCTGATGTCGCTGCCACCCCCAGCTCGCTGGGGTCTGCTCCTCCAGAATAGTTACTTGCTGTGCTTGGAGTCATTAATTTAAAATTTGCCACCTAAGCATGTTAGGGGTTTATTGGTATTATTCCTTCAACAGCAATATTGGTTACTCTGGGCATTGTTTAAAAGCTTATTTTTTTGCATTTCTTAAAGCGAGATTTGGCTTAGAGCAAAATCAGTAAGGGGAAAAAGAATTAGGAAATCAAACCCTTCCTTTCCCTTTTCGAACCTCTCGGTTTTCCAACCTCAAATAAGTACGTGAAAGGGGTTTAACAACTTTAAATTGGATTTTGGAATGTCAGATGACTCTAATAGCCTTTGTACACAAATAACAACAGAAGAGCTGATTATTGTTTCTGGGCTCTGCGATGCACTTATGTAATCGTTAATCTTGGCACTTCTTTATCTCCAGCAGATTAGGAGGCCACTGTCATTTTGAAGACTGCCATTAAGTAGACTTTGTTAGTGTTTAAATATGTGAAGCTTAACTTTAAGCTTCCTTAATGTATGCAGTGGAGGTATCCTGTGCGTGCAGCACTGCAATAGAGCTGTTGTTCTAAGTTTCAGTCACATATCTGCTGCCGCAGTCTGATCTCAGACGTGGTTTCATGTACAAAGTTTGGTAATCGGCATCTGAAGACGCTTAGAAAGCTTTTTAAGCATAAAGCATTAATATATCTGTTTGAAACAGCAAGCAAACTTGCTTTATCTGCTACCTTTCAGTTGGTTTAATCACCAAGAGGCAGGAAATTACATGCTATGAAATGAGGAGGCAAAAAGAAAGGGTTTTAATGAAGGTCGTAGCACCTAATCTGATTGTGGCAAAGGAAGAGCTTTAGCTAGACCTTTTTTCTTTTCACGAGTTTGTAATTTTCTAAACCATTTTTGTGGGCAGCTACATTTTTTTTCATGATTCTTGTCATGAAATGAAGATAGTTTTCAAACGCTGAGGACAGCATGTACAGGCATTGTGAGGATATAAGAAGCACAGAAACAGAGATGAGTCCAGGGAGATGGCCTGACCATGGTTGGTGAGGGTCAACACTGTAATTCATGGTTTGAAGATGATGTTGGAGAAAATAACTTTCTCTCTGTTAGGAGTGGTTTTGATACTATTTGATAGACTGATGGTGGTTTTATTTTGTTGTAAGCCAGAGCCTATAACAGTTCCAGCTCAGGTATCATGAAGCATGTTGTCCCTCCTGGTGCAGTTTTGGGGACAGGTTGTCGTGTTTTCCTGCTGTGCCCTTCTACAAGAGAACTTCTGAGGGAGGAGAAAACTGCCAGCCCAGTAACAGATGGACAGGATTGGGTCCCCAGCCTACCTTGTAGAGATGCAGGTGACTTTGTGTGAGTCAATCAAGTACTGCTAAGATCACAAAGAAAAAAGTTCTGTCACCATAAAACTGGAGTGATGTAGTCAGTGGTCAAGAGAAGGGGAAGGGCGTCAGTTCGAAGTACGACAGAAAGCCGTGTAAAGCCCCTTCTAGGTGGTAGGAAGCTCTGGTACAAAAACTGCAAGTAGGTAAGAAGCATCCTTAGCCAGAAGCAAGTGTGGCCATGCCCAGTGCAGTGCGTGGTGTCTGTTTCTGCAGACCGGGGTGGTCGCAGGGTCTGGCAAGAGTGAGAGCCAGTCGAGCTTGTCTTGAGCAAATGGTCTATAGCGTGTAGGTCTCCTCCTCAAAGCAGTGTGATCAGATGTTCAGAGAAGTCGTACTGCTGTTAAGGAAGAGTGACAGCAAAATGATATTCTACGTCCATTTTTCACTGCCCAGGCTGTCTTCGGGGCAGTTGTAGAAGTGATACAGCCTTCCTGTTGATGCCACAGATACGCTAATATTGCTGTCGCTGAGATCAGGCAGGGGGTGAAGGAAGCATCTTTCTGGAGACAAAAGCATCGTTCTGTGATGGGCTGAGATTTGACCGTGTATCGCAAAAAAAAAAGCTATAAGCTCTTGATAACATCTGTTCTTTCTAGGGTCTTCAGTACGTATCAGGGAATGTATCAGCTCTAAGTCATGGATTGGTTTTGGACTTCAGTGACATTTTCTTTTAATTGGAGGAAATGTAGGTATAATTCATCTGTTTTGTGCTCCCCGTTCAAAATCTAGGGGAGCAGCTGAAGCTGCACTGGCCGAGCATGCGGCTTCCTCCAGTCTCCCTCAGTTTTGCTAATTGCCTGGTGACCTCTGAAGAGGACTAGCGAAGAGGAGCTGCGACAAAACAACACGTGCACTAGGAACGGTGGTAATGGGGAGCATCCTGGGATTAAAAAAGTGACCCCCTGTCAGCTAGAAGGATGAGGGGCAGACTCCAAAAGAACCTCTTCTGTGAGGTTGAGGCAGTCCGGTTGTGGTTGGCTTCTAACAGTTGTAGATCATGGAGGGAGTTGCAGAATTTGTGCTCAGTATGGGCTGCCGTGTGAATCCCAAAAGGAGGGGTTAGAGGGAGTTAATAAATGAGTGAGTGCTGCTGAAAGGCTTTTTCTGAAGTTGTTTTTGGTTGTTATTGTTCATCTCTTAGATGAATCATCTGAAAATGAAAATTTAAAGTAGACATTTAGAGCGCACCTTTGTGAGAAACTAATGATTCCACTTGGCATACAGCATCAAAGGAAGCCTTTTTAATGACATCAAATTCATGTACAGCCAAAAAGAAAAAGAAAATATCTTAAAAATGCAGATGTAGTCACTTCAGAAGGATGGAGTTTCTAGTCTGAGTGAAGTACATTTTTTTTTTCCTGCAACTTATTTCTCCTAAAAGTAACTTCAGGTTTTGAGTGTTTTTCCATCAAAGCACAGCTCTCTTGGAAGGAAGCAGCCTCTTCACCAGCCAGCCTTGCCTGGCTTTACCCACATGGATGTGAGTGGAAGAGATGAAATTGCAGGGTTATCCGTAGTTAGCTGGGGCTGCAGTCTCATTGACCTAATGGCCCTTTAACAATTCAGAAGCCTGTCACCTCGTTACTGAATTTAGAAGAAATTGTTCACAATTCTGACATTATATTGCAAGTGATTAGCTTTCCCAGGTGTTTTTTTTAATCTAGTAACTGTAGATGTCATTTGATTTGTGCTGGTAGGTAGCCTAATGAGACCATTGAACCGAGGTGTAATTTTGCAAATGGATAGCACAAATGTTTGTAGATTCTTAACAAAATGAAATGACTGAGGTTTCATATTGTATAAAAGGAAGTCTAAGACTCTCTTAAGTGCTCTTTTACCACTGTTCTGAAGCTAGTAAGAGACTTTTCCTTAATGAATGCTAGTGTAATTTAGCTAGCAACTAAGTTACTCTCATAATTCCACACAGGGTTGCTATGTGCTTTGTCACAGGGACTAAAATTATTACCTTCAAAGTGTTAATCTTTTAAGACTGTTTGCAACCTATGTAAAATAATTGAAGTAAAGGTTGTTGTGCTGTGATAATTCTAGCTGACTAGCTGAAGTGGTGCTTAAAACTGATGAGTGGTTGGTTTCTTCTTTGTTTTCCTACTGCAAGCAAATAAACAGAAATGTTAAGATTTTCCCCTAAGCCAGTACAAATAATTAAGGCAAAGAAGGTTGGAGGGCAGTGTGGGAGCTAACAAATGCCAGTGTTCAGAAGGCCAGGTCCAACACCTGAGAGTAGGAAATCTCATATAAAATGGAGATCTGTGCATTACTCTGCGGGGCCAATGTCACAGGTAATGTAGATTTTCACTCATAAATGCTACATTATTAAAAGACTTTCATTGTTAACATCTTTCTTCCAGTGAATTGGGAAATTGGGTAGCAGTACAAATACATTTATTCTTTTCGGTACAGTTTTCATTTTGGTGGAAGGTGGAAGAACGCATGAAATACAGTCCAGCTTGTTCCAGCAAATAAATGTACTATGAAATGCTCTGCAAATTTCACTTTCTGTTTTCCTCTCCATTAATACCATAAAGACCAACATACAGACATCAGGAACGAGAAATGGATGTAGGTTTGCTTTCCTCGATGTAAGAGAACAATAAGTTGCAAAGACTCCGAGAAACCTCAGTGTGATTGAGTGTGTAAGGACACTTTCCCTGCTTCAAGGTGTGCGTGTATCTTGGTCTACCAGCTCAGTTCATTTTCAGTCTGACAGAGAACATGCACTGGTTTGTTCCAGCAGCGTGGTAGAGATTGTATCACAGTAGAAGTGTGCTTGTGACCCTGCTGTAGGTGTTCATCTTTGCAAAATCCCAGGGTTAGTGGTTATCTGTAGGAAGAAATTGGGAATGTCAAAACCTGAGTGAACCCTAGAATCCGGTAAAAACATGCAGAGAGGATTAACATAAGCACTAGCTTGCTGCTTACTGAATAAATGCAGTAGCAAATCGGAGCAGAAGTCAGCGTTGGCAGTTACTGCGATAATAGCTCACACCTATGCTGCTTCCAAAACCTGTGTTTTGTGTAATTGTGTCGAGAGCAACGTTTTGCAGCTGTGTTTTTAAAGCTTTGCTTTTAAAAAAGGAAACTACCAAAATTCAGACGCAGAGGAGTAGGGTTCTATGGGTTTGTGATCACTTCTATCTGAGCAGTGCCAAATGCTGGCGATTTGTTTCTCTGCGGGTCTGCTCACTAGTTTCTCGGGTCATAAGACCCAAGATTTGGCAGTAAGTACCAGTCACCTAAGGTAGCTGTAGATAGAGTTAGAGATAAAGAACGATTATCCTGATTATGTAGATAGAGAAAATGAGACACCAACGAGCGTCCCCATGCACACAGCAAATCGGCACTAGAATGAGATCTATAGTATCTATTTCTTGCCATCCAGTTCAGAGTTTTGATTTAAACTATTACATTTCACCAGAGTCTCACATGATTGCAGTGTCAGTGTGTTTTCTTCTCCTGTGAAAAATGTTTTTCTTAAGTGCTTTGTTTAACAAGAGTTACGTTTAGCCTAGTTTTCAAATGAATCATATTCCAAACTGTGTTCAGCATAGCCGGTATAATGACTGTTAATTTTCAGCCAGAGAATAAGGGCATAAAATGGTTAAATGTTTATTCATAAGCACCTGAACCACCAGGAAAGAGAGTGAGAAGTCAAAACATTATGGGAGAAAAACTGGTGGTTTGGAAAATCTAGAAGTCTCTTCTGACCATGTTGAAATAATCAAACTAGTCTTCAAACGCTTTGGGTTTGAAAGTTGTAGGACATGGCAGAGCAGGACCTTCCCTTTGTTCATTCTCTTCTTGATCTTTGCTGCTCTTTGGTTACTGTGTCCTGTTACTGTGCCTGTGTTCATTCTGGTGAATGAATCTTCTCCGCCAGTGTGAAATGACAGAATTTCTATTCAGAGTTGATGCTTTGGTTTTCTTGGTTTCATCATCTCTTCAGAGACATTGGTGTCACGGTTCTCAGTGTGCATCTCTTGCTGTGCATTTCAACCATCTTCATGATTTGTGTTTAAGTTTACGAAAGCTGAAGCTCTTGGGACTCCCTGGACTTCACGAACTGGGAAGACATTAGTTGTATGGCCGGGGAAGTAATGAGAGATTGATTCTCCAAAGAACTGCTTTTCTGCGCTCCTAGACAACTCAACATGTCTGGATGCGGCAGTTCCGGTTATTTTCAGCCTAGCCCTGTAGAGCTAGTGGTTTGGTATTACAGTTTGGTCTGTGGTGGCTTCATGATGTGACCGGAGTCACGAGCTAGAAGTGTCTCTGCCTGCCATTCCTTCAACAGGGGAAATCAAATCCTCTAGTTTGCAGCTGTGAACTTGGTTATTTCATCTTTCTTCCTGAAAAGTACAAGGTAAATACGTTTTCAGTTGCTCAGTGATACAGATAACGAGATACCAAGTGGCGTTGCTGGGTCCAAAAAGAATATTTCTGGATGGATAAAGCCAAGACAGTGGAGAGATACAAGACTCTGTTACACAGATGGAGAATAGAAATCACTTAGTGTTGCGTACCTAACTGAGAGGAAGCAAACATCATCTCTGCATTCCCGTGAAAACCCCAAATTGGTTTTAGTTTGTCTGTGCTCCAGTTCACCTGCAGAATTCTGAGATTGTGTTGGGGTTTCTTTTCATAAGCATTATGAGTTTGTTTTCATAAGCATTAAGAATATTATTATGATCTATTAAGGTGTTTCAGCAATTTTCTATTTGAATATAACTTTAAAAATATACACAGAGACCTCACCACCTCGACTTCACGGAAATAATTTTGCTTGTTAGAGAATCCAAACCATTTTCCATATAGCCTTCTTTCATTAGGCATTCAGGTGTCTTTGTTGAAGCCAGCGCTTCCTGTAATAGTGAAACTCCAGTTCTTTAAATTAAAATCTTGGTAAGTAAAATGTCTCGGTTTAAGGTAGAACAATAAATGTAAACAACACTGATCTAGGCATGAGAGTATGAGCTCTCACCGCACTGTTACCTTGACATGTCAGATGGGTAGGTTGGAAGAGTTTAGATTTATTCCTAAAACCCAGTCTTGCAAGCCCCCAGAATGCTCAGGTTGCTCATATATTTATCGTGCATCTCCTTTAATGCTCTTTGAAGCCGGATGTTTTTAGTGTTACGAAGTGCTGCACGGTATCAAGTGACCTACTAAGAGGGATCCAGCTGTGTTCAGCCCCAAAGATCCAGTCTTGGCATTGCAGCATTTCTGCCTTGTGCGTTTCAGGTGTTGCTCATACTCTACTTTTAATTAATACTTTGGTGGCCATGTTCGTTTCTACTCCACCCATCACACCCACAGACTTCAAAGGATTTGTACCAGCATAACCTCCATATTTATTTTATTTTATTACTAGTGTGATTTCCTAAGGAAACAAGGCTTGGAGAGGTTGTTTGTGTTTGTCTGGTTTTGTGCTCATTGCCCCAGTCCTCCTCCTTTCCAAAACTATTTCAGCCAAGCTCGAGAGCATCGGCAGTCCCAAAGATAGGTTCCTACACATTTCGTGATGATCGGAAAACATACCCTGAAAGATACCCAGACACCCATTACTGTGTGTTCTAAAAATGCCTCAGAAATCTACTGAGCAGCCGTCCTCGTACACAGGGTTTCGGTGTTTTACTAGATGTGAGGGGACAGATGGTCACTTAACGTAGTGTATTAATGGAATGGGCAGAGCGGTGCTGCCACTGGCTTTCGCTTTAGTAGAATTGCAGCATTCTCGAGCTGCAGGTGTTCGGAGCCAAGTAATTGCAGCCAGCTCAAATTACTTAGGGTACATGACAGAGCAAATTATTTAGATAATGAAGCTGAAAATGCAGAAAGATTAGAATATTATATAGTAAAATCATTTCTTGTTAATTCAGTTTGTGATCAGATATTATGTTGCTTTAAATACCACATTACATGCATTACCCTTGTTTGAGTCAATGAATATGTATGAATACGTCAGTGAATATGTATGCCTCCTAATTTAATCAATATACTCACAAACGGCGCTAGCAGTGCTGTCTGGCACAAACCTGTTCCCTTTAGGAGCAGGACAGCCCAATTTGTGTTGGTGTCCTATGGATTTCAAAGCCCCTCGGAGTTAGCTGCAAAAGCCTATGTACCTGTGCAGCGGAGGCAGGCCACCGCAGTCGCGGGGAGGGATTTCAACCGGCTTGCAGTCAGAGAAGCACTAACTTCCTAAGCTGGCCCCAAGAGCCAAAGATCCCATCTGCCGGGCTGGCTGCTGTACGGACCCAGCACTGAGCCCGCAGGAGCACCCTCAGTTCCACAAGCCTTTGGGTAGGGTGCTTGCCCCAGAAAGCCACGAGGTTGAGGAGGATGCGCAATGCCCGCAGAGGTTTGAAGAAGTAGAGACTGGTCTGGCAGATGAACCAGACATACTTAAGTTCATCTTCAGTGAGGAAAACAGGAAAGCATGTACCTGGGATTTCTCCGTATTGCTGTCAGGAGCTGAAGGGTGGGAGCTGTCGTGGGGAGCTCCATAGAAATGCTCGCGGTGGTGCCAGCGTGTGCAGGTGATTGGGGACCCTGTGAACCATGGGAAGAGAAGGGAGCACTTCCTGCACAGGTTTTCCTTTCCGGCAAATGCTGATTTTTAAATTCAGGAATAAAAAGAGAACGTAGGATCCACTTGACTTTCACCTTCTACAAGTTAAGTTTGTGATTAAGGTATCATTAAACTCCTTCTCCGGTGAGTGGAGAGGAGGCATCCCTTCTCTGGAGTTCATCTTGCTTGTCTTGGATGAGATGAATCATGCCGATCTCCTGTTTTCCTTCTTCCTTTCTCTTTCCCCCTCCCTTTCTTTTTCTGTCTCTCTCTTCCTCCCTTCCTCATCGCTCAAGAAGCAAGACAATTAACTTCAGCTAATTACCCAACTTTCGAGACAGCTCAGGTCAGCTCGGTGGGCTGGTTGGGGAAGGGAGCTGGAAGAAAAGGCAGGCAAGCCCAGTAAAGCTGTTCTAGATTTGGCGGAAGAAGTGAAGCCTGGAATAGGAGCTACTAAAGCATATTTTCCTGTTCCAGTTGCCAGAAGAAGATGTCATTTAGTGCTCTCTCTGGTTATCTTGTTGGCACATTTACTAGGAATTAGGTGATGGCAGACATGTAATTGAAGCACAGCAGAGCAACATCAGACAAGAGTCAAGTGGAGAGACAGTGGATGGAGGAAGAAGAAAGGTTCAGGAGAACAACACAGGCTTTTTTGCTGTGTAATACCTGGGGTCAAGCTCTGGTTCTGTCTGATTCTGAGCAAATGAGAGAATCAGTGCTCGGTTTTCCTGCTCTGAAATGCAGGTCACGTGATGTTACAGAAGGAAGATGACCAGACATTGCAGCGATAGGGAAAGTTACGTGTTGAAGTCAAATATATTGAGAGATCTTAGTGGATGTCGGATGTCCCTTCCTGTGGAAAGGGGGCTGCCTTGTGTTTGACACCAGTTCCTAAGGAACTATTATACCTCTGGCCCTAAATGGTCGCTCTCGGGAGCTGTTTCTGTAGCAACTTGTTCAAGGCTTGCGGTGGGTCTCCGTGCTTCAGCTTGCATTTGTTGCTCTTGGTGGTTTGTTTGGGCTTTTATTCCTATCCATCGCGGCCTTTGGCGCAGCACACCCTCGCTAGTATTCTGGAGCACTGGTATTTCAGGGTGTGAAGGATTCTTAGGCCTTTAATCTGGAAATACAAACTACATCTGTCACCTGGGTATCTGGAGCGGTTTCTAAGCAACCACAAGAGTTTATTTTTTTTTCTGCAATTCATATTTAAGAAATAATTTGCTCGTGCATGAACTAGAATCAGCCTGAGCACCACCCCAGGAGACAGAAATTGTAAACTGTAATTTAGGCTAATTCTAGTCTAAAAGCCTGAATTAGAGTATTTTATATAATCTTGGAAAATACACCATATAAATATGTGTAAGCAGAGAACAGGTACAATTAATGTGAGCACAGTAGGAAGCTTTAAGTAACTGGGAATGTGAGAAACCAAGTTGGAACATATTCTTGACATGTAAAAATATTTCCCACCTGCCTTGTTTGCATAAGAACGAGGTTTTAGCAAGAACATATTTGCACGTCAAAGTTAAAAGTGGGGAAAATATTTTCACCCTGGTAGGAAAAAAATGCATTATCTTGGCACAGGCAATTAGCATTCAGTAAGCTTAAAGTATCTTTAAGTCCTTTCATGCTGTATGGAAAGCATATGAACTTGCGAGAAGGATTCCGTTTCAATGAGGTGATTTGCAAAGGCGACCGCGTGGAGCAGTAATTGATCTGATGTCTTTCCCTGCATTAGTTTGTAACACAATTGGTTATGGCATCCCAAGTGATTTATGCTTCCGAGTTTCATCCCACGGTCCTGTATCTCAGAGCGAAACACTGCCCGCTTCATTCAAAGCACCTGGAAGATGTAGCAAATGTGAGGAAATGTGGAATTCTGGAGTCACACCTGCTGCGGTGCCACTGCTCACACACACAGTGGTGGGCGAATGCTGGCACAGCTGGAGCCTGGGATAGGTGGAGATTCCCTTCTAAAGCACCCTGGAAAATGCAATTTGGGACTAATTATGGCACCTTTTAGACTATTAGTAACCTAGCTTGGGGCCGTCGCTTTGAAGGCACGTTACGTACGTTCAGAAATGCTCTGCAAATGTCATGTTGCTTGAGGAATAGGGATTCATAGACAGGCTTCACGGACGATCATACAGATGTGCTGGAGACTGTAGATGAACAAGATCCATTGTATCATACCTACTCAAAATATGAGACTAATTATGTATGTTAAAGGGAAATGAAAAAAATATATTGCATGTAACTCTTGAGATAAACCTTGTCAGGGCCCTGTCGAAGGAGCCGGAGAAGGCTGCTGATTCACTGTAGGAGGGCAGAAAAATAATCCTGTATCCTATATCGGAAAGGCACCACAGTCGGTAGATTTATTCCAGAATTTGCCCATCAAATTGCTCTGAATCTGAGCTGAACGTTATGCAGATTTTGAGTTTCTATTGATTTCAATCTGTTGTTCAGTTTGTTGGTGTGAAATGTGGCTAGGCAACCCTTTCTCTTCTATGCTTTATTCCTAAACATATAATGCTCTGGTAATAATTAATGTAGCTCATTAATAAAATAGTACACACTTTATTTTTCCCTTTCATTCGTTCTCTTCCTGCTCCATTGTGTTTAATGTGTTAGCTGAGAGCAAAATGAAATTAAAGCAGTTTTTGTAGGACTGCAGGGAAGTATTTCCTTCCTTCCTTCCTTCGGTGTCCTGAAGAGACCTTTAAATTTCAGCTTGTTGTTTTGTTCCTGCAGGGGGGTGGTGGGGGATTAAAGGTCAAGAATGCCAAGATCCTTGGGATGGAAGCGGGTGCGAGTGATGTCGTGCTCTGTGAAAGCATTCGGAGAGCTGCTGGGTATGGAACTGTCAGGATCCAATTGCTGCATTTGGTGTCGTCAGGAGAGTATTGTTTGAGTACTTTAGCATGGTCAGTGCTCTGCTAAAAGTCTTCTGGTCTTCCAGTCTATGGTTACCCTACTGTTTCAGCCTGATCTTGAGCTCTGACATGGGGCTGCAGCGCGACAGAGCTCACAGTAGCGCTGGAAGAGGGTTCTTGTTTGAGAATAAGCAGTCGGTTAGGGACCTAACGGCTTACAAAACGCAGTGTTTGTAAAAGTGGGCATGGATTCATGGAGACAGTGGTAGGCGTACAATTCAGGTTAAGTTAAAGCATCGTAGGACAGTATCAGATGAGATTTTTTTGTGTGTTGTCAAAGTCTGGATAGCCATGAACTGGTGGAATAAAAGCTCTCTGAAACAACCTAGTGTCTCGTGAATGGCTTTCAGTTCCTCACAGGAGATTAACAGCACTTGTGATTGTTAGTGTGTCACAGTTAGGGACACGGCACGGGTTGCGGTTGTACTGCTGTTCGGACTAAGCCGGTGCAGGAAAACTGGTGTAGCCTGATCCTGGCACCACTGCGGCAGAGAAGGGCTCTCTTGGATATTCTGGTTATCTGCCTGGTGGGTGCAGTCTGTGTGTCTGTGAGCATAGGCAAGAGAACCTGAAGTGTGCGCTGCTGGTCTTGGATACTGTAAAGCTCTGCCTGGGCACGGTCCCAGCCGGCACAGCGACTGCAGCCACGTGCTCCCAAAGCAGTTGAAGTGTTCCTGAGCATTGAGGAGTCCTTTCAGAAACCCATGTGCTCAGATGGGAGTGGCTGTAGAGGTACATCCAGACTTGTGTCATCCACAGAACTGAATTCAGGAGGTGTGTTTCATGTGAATGAAGTTTAGTTTAAAAAAACGGGGCTTGCGTATCACCTATCTCTATGGCATTTTCCAGACTGCCCTGAGTCCTTGTTTTCTGTAAGCTGACTGGATGAGGACGTCTCTGGGAAAGGGGTTGCAAGCATTTTCAGGCAGGGCAAACTTCAAAATTCCCTTGTGCCATCTCACAGGAAAAAGATTGGAAGATACTTTTCTAGTGTCATCTTAGCTCTTTGGCCAAAATGTGAACTCTCTTATGCTTTTTGGCTTTGAAATGCTGATTCCAGCCTTCTTGTGGGTTCTTAAGCACCTTCTCAAATGACCCATTTTAATAACCCAAAAGCTATTATATAACGAGCAGCCATAATTTAGTCCAAAGCTCTAGGGGACCCTTGCAGTTCAGCAATGAATAGTTAATGCAGTATAATGTTTAGCAGGTTATTAGTTTTCACTGTACAAATGCTGATCAGGGAATGCTTTTATAAGGTGTTTAAAAGAAAATGTAATTAACTGGTTGCGTGCTTCTGTTGCAGCTCAAATAGAAATTATTCCATGCAAGATCTGTGGAGACAAATCATCAGGAATCCATTATGGTGTCATTACATGTGAAGGCTGCAAGGTAAGCTTCTAAAATATTAAGTCTTAAAACATCATTTAGCCTTTTGATAGTGATTATTACCCTTCCTTTTTTAAAGAGCAAGCATTGCACCAGAGTTAGATTGGCAGATTTTGTTTCAAAGAATGTGAAATCAATTGGGGATTCCAAAGACACACAGAGACAGATTTTAGGACACGCTTCCAAACTGATGCAGTTGTGCTGCAAACTGTCTGTCTGTGAATAAACAGAAGAGGTACGGGAGGATGATCCCCTTCTAGCATACCACAGAGTTCCTTCTTAGGAAGGGAACTCGTGGCTTTCTTGAATCTCCCTCTCCATTTTGCTTTGTAAATCATGAAGAAGCTGTGTTGAAATAAGTGACAGCTCTCAGACTTCTCAATTTTCTTTTGTAATCTGCTGCAGTTACAAATCTGCTCTGTTTGCTGTGGAAGGCGACGTTGCACAAACGGCACATGCCGCTGGTGTTAAGCATGCTCAGGTCTTCCTGGCAGCAGTAGCCGTTCCTTGCAGTGCAACCACTGGTCTGTAAGGTCTTTAGGCTTGGGATTTCTTCCCGGATTTGCTCCTTTGGTAGCTCTAGTGAACAAGGATTACACTAGAAGCATTTACATGTTGTTTACATTGTCTCGTACAACCAAGAACTAAATCAGACAATGCTTAATGCTGGGCAATAGGGCTGTGATGTTAACCACTCCTTTTTATCCCTAGTACTGCATTACAGCGCTAGCTTTGGAATGACACAGTGTGCACAGCTGTGCTCTAGCTTGTTGCTGTCTTCATGTATGTGTGTGTTGCAATCCCATCCTGATAGGCTTGATCTACACTTAGGTGTGATTGGTTTATGATGGTTTTTGGTCTGCTCTCCTCATATGCTTGATACTACCATCCACCTGCAAAAACTGACTTCCTTGCTTTCACATTATACAGATTTCTCTAGTGTTTTTCCAAGGAAGATTTTTGTGTTTCCCGTAGTACTTTATCTCAGTCTTATGGAAGTATTGGTAAGAAGGGAAGAAAACAAATAAATCAAGATTGTTAGGACGATACAAGCCAGTACCTTCTGCCCTTCCTAACTGCTGTTGCTATGGAAAATGCACAAAATGCACTAAAAATGCATTGATAATAAAGTGGTTACTTTTTTCAGCTTTCTGTGGTTGAGCAGCACTTTTCAGATCTCAGCTGTGTGAACTGGCAGCCATTTGCTGTGAGGATTCTGCTGTATGAGTGTCTTGTCAAGTTACGTTCGAGGTCTAAGACCTCTTTAATCCTTAAACACTCTGGGACCAGCGTACCTGAGAGACCACCTCAAGATCCGTGACAAACTTTGTTGTCAACAGGCTGAGCTTAGCATAATGCTAGCGCTAGGCAGAGAACAGCCCTTTCTCAACACGGCTTGTTGCAGAACAGGAACAGGCTGCCAAAGGAAAGTTAAGTTGCCAGCCGTATTATCTTTTGTTTCATCTTCATGCAGTTCTTTGGCCGTGCCTTCTCCAGAGTCCTGTAGGTGAGAAAAGCCTCCGCCAAAAGCAGCAGGACAGCTGCTCGCCGGAGGAGGGAGCAGAGCACCACGCACCCGCAGTCACATCAGTTGGTACCTAGCTGGTAGGCACTTAGCACTGCAGGTAGGAGACAGACATATCCATCAAGCGTTCCTCCATCGGAGGGACTGTACTTTCCCAGGAATAAATGTGAGTCTAGCCTGATAATGAGAAATGTGCATCGAGTTCCTTACGTTGCAGAGCACGTGGTTTTCCTTTGAATTCTGTCTAAAGTGAGTTCTCTGGGAGCGCTGTGCAGTGCTCCGTCTGCTGCTGAGAATCCCACCAGAGCGGTCAGATTGTGGGACATGGCAGAAGGGGAGGCGAGCGGGCAAGGACGCTCAGCACATTGAAACCACTCGAACCATGAAAGCAGAGTAAGCGTAAGGACAAGACAGAGTGGCCCAGTGAATGAAGTTAGGCATTTTTTTCCTGTCTTGGAGTAGCAGAATAAGATTTCTGAACTGTACAATTTCAGGCAGAGTTTCTAAGGCAATGAATATCAACTCAGTTAACAAAGTTATTTCCCTTTGAGGAATGCTCGTGGGCACAAATCACAGGAAGAGTTTGAGTGATCCATGGCCTAGACAGCCTTTAAAATGCCCTGCGGTAGCAGATGGGTTTTGTTTGTGCTGTGCTCTTCCACAGAAATGTCAACAAAGTCTCACCCAACAGAACTATTTTGGCTGGTGAAAAAGCTGGCATAGCTCGGCTTCTGCCAAACGAGCCAGGTGTGCATCACTGTGTTTTTCTCCCCAGCTTTTCTGTGGCTGCCATCTCTGCATGTTTGAGCACGCTCACGTTGCTCTTCATGTTATACTAAACCTTCTTCAGTAAAAAAGTACTTTGCTGCAAAGCCCTGGTTCCCTGTCCTGCACTCTGATTCCTGGAGCTGATGTCCTGCACTGCCAGGCAGCCCCCGAGAAGCCAGTGAGATTCTGCACAGGTGCTACAGACCCATCCATGGGCATCAGATGGCAGGATCGGGGCCTCACTCAGCAGCAGCGAGCAGATGTGCTGCTGCCCTCTCAAGCGAGGCCTGTCAAAAATGATCTACAGGCACCACCAGCAGCCGCAGCAGCAAAGTGGGATGTTTGCAGCTCTTCCTTTTTTTCGCTCCAGTCTGGTGTGAGCTTTAATGTAATTGCTCTGGTTTATACACAGGAGGACTCCTGTGGCTTATTATAAATAAAATACGTTTTAAGGGAGAGGGTTTTTTCTATCCAACCATTGCTGATACCCAGTATACAACATATATTTGGGGAAAGGGAAGATTAATCATGTAAGGCTTTTACTCAGAAGTGTGGATGAAGAATGACACAAAGACTGTGCCATGACTCAGAAGACTGGAAGTACTACAATTGTAGCAGCACTACTGAAAAAGCTAGTGTCTGTCTGGAGCCAGCCGCTGTGAGAACCTTTTGCTCTGTATTAGGGACCACGCTGAGAAAGGAGACCGGTTTGTACACATCCATCTTCTTTTCTCATAGTTGAAATTTGAATCCAGTTCAGCATTGTCAGAAAATATCTGAATGCTTCAAAGGGTCATAGCAAAGCATTTAGTTTGAAATGAAATTTCTGTTACCAAACTTTCTTTTAATTTTCAGCTGCAGTTACTTGCTTTTGCTGTCAGTAATGTCGGTTCATGCCCAACTGACGCACAAACGGATTAGTGGGATCCCTCCCTTTACTTCACTCTACGCGGTTGGTCTCTCAAAACCATCCATACAGGGCATTTCTGGGCATTTCTCCTCCTTTCAAAGGTTTCTAGGTACTGGCTTTTGTCTCGCGTGTCTTTTAAGACCTGAGAGGGTCTTGTTCATTGTAACTACAAGGAATGTCCATGTTCATCACTTCAGAGAGTCATGCCTGGTGTATTGTCACTTCCCATCCTCCATTGCTTTTGTGCATTTGTTTCACTCATTCACTTTCTTCACTAGCCCATTTCTCTTTACTCTGTTCATCTCCAAGTGTCCTATTAGCGTGGCAAACATTTCCCTCAAATTCATGCTTTTGAAGGTTCTACCTTTTTTACTTCTTGACCAAGCCCATTTCAAGCAAAACGTGTTAGAAAAGAGATGGAGCCACCTTGCAGAAAGGGCTTGTCTGGAGCCTTCTACAACCCGATAAACACGATCTCACTCCTGACTTTGTCATATATGTAAAACTGAATATTTTTTCTCCTGTTTTCAGTGGCACTATAACTCTGTTATCAAATACTTTATTAACAATGTTTATTAAACAGTATTGTTGCAGCACTCTCCTCCCTAAAACTAAGATATGGGCTCATTGTCATAAAAGGACTAAAAGCCCACTTGGGGTGTTTACCTGTCTCTCATGACTATATTTTTCTGATGTTTCTTTGAAGAAAATTTGCAATAGTTTGCTTTAGAAAACAGTAAAGGATGAACCCCCTAACTAATTGTTAATTGCTGAGAATATTGCAAAACTTAATGATACGTGGAAGTCCTTAAGTATTAGCTATAAATCATGGGATTATGAATAAGCCTTTGTTGTCACAGGCTTGCAAAAAGTCATTCGAAAACGTCTGCCATTAGGATGCAGCGAGGCAGCTGTCAGCTGTTTTCTTGTAATTAAACAGCCAATGAGCAGCTAATTAAGACATATGTGTATACAGAAGTGGAAGTGGGTATGTTAATGAACTGTAGAAATCAATTCATTAAATGAAAATTTGTCAAAAGACCAAACATGAGATCAGCATTTCAGCCTGTGCCGCGGTGGAGAGGGAGCGTGTGCCGTGCCGTGCGGGACACCGGGGAAGCACGACTGGCTGTTCCCGGCCAAGGAGCAAGCTTAGGCACAGGCGCCTGTCGTCCCGAGCCACGGAGCAGCGCACTTACCAGAACTATTAATAGACTTTGCAAAATCTGCTATTTACATTTCAAAGTTCTTTTTTAACAAGTTGTTATTCAGACTGACTTGCAGATGAAAAGTTCTTGCGCCCTTGTTTCCCCAACTTGATTTCTTGGCAGCATATGAAAACCCATATATTGTGTTGTTTATAAATAGGAGTCTGAAATGCAGGGATGAAGCTATGGCTTGTAACATGCTCTGCTCTTCTCCTGGCACTGTGTTAATACATCTACATGAAAAGGGAGACATGCAAAGCTCAACGATGCCTCATCAAAATCGACTGGGTCTTTATAGTGGCATCAGGAGGCAGGGCTCCGTGCGTTCACAGGAGCGCTGTCTGCCAGAGCCCCGCTTCAGCCCGTGCTGCTGTCCCGCGTGGTGTCACACGGCGATGGTCTTCAGCGCAGGAGCTGTTCTATTTGTGTGTTGGATCCAGAGGGGTCCGCTCTGCCTGTGGCCCAGTCATTAGGCGATCATCGGAACGTCAACTAATGGTTGCGAACACGCTTGCAATTAAGAGCATGTGGCCTGGGCTGGTTTGCATAATGCTTGAGTGAGTACACGGGTACCAAGCATGCATCCACCTCCTCCTTCCTGGTGGAAAAACTACACCTAGCTCTGCGCCTCTGGCAAGGGAGAGGAAATAGAACAACAACAGGATATAGCATCTCTGCTGCTCTTCTAATAAAAGGTGCAAAAACCCTAACCTAGGAAGAAACTACATTTCCTTACAGAAGGTTCCTGTAATCAGGGCTTCCCTGCCCGTCTCAGAATGCTGTGGGAGCCCGAGAACCACCAAAAGGTTAGGAAACTCACAAAGAAATAACAGCAAAATAGAAAAACTTTGAGAGCAAAACCCCTTCATTTTAACTTCTTTGTCAGTTCGATCCTGAATCTCGGATAATGCATTTCTGAGCTCTGGACAAGTCTGGATTCACCTCTGATGTTTGAGGCAAGGGTTGTTTTTTTCGCTCTGGCTACTGCTGTTTTCAAGGTGCCCACATAACATTGTAGGGTTTGTTTTTCAAAGCATTCTGCTACACCTCTGCTTTGTAAAGTGTTAGCGGTTTTAAAGGCTCCAGGTTCAGGCAGTGCTGCTCTATTGAAAATTTAGCTTCAAGCTGTAACTTAGCTCATATATTGTACACTAAAATGTATCGAGCAGCTGGGTCTCTAGGGAAAATCTGGAAAAGCAAACAGCTCAGTATTTTCTCCATTATAATACTAAAAATAATCCTCAGCTTGACAAGAATATTCTTAATAAAGTGAAATAAGGCAATTCAGACTCAGAATACATCTCAGCAAAAGGAAAATGTGTAGCGCTCTGAGGTCCCTGGGCCAGGTTCACTTGGTGTATCGATTGAGCTGGCTTTCGGGATCTCGGTGGTGGCAGATTTCATGCAGTTCATGTGTGAGCATGTCCTTTGGTGCAGCTGTTGAAGTGTTTGGAGAGCTGAAATTTTAAGGGACTGATAACGTGGAGGCGTAGAACCTTGATCAGCGAGTCATGGTCAGGTTGATGCGTAATCGTGCTTTTCCAGAATCGTGTTGCACTTGCGTGTGTACTTGCACTGCAGTGACAGTCGCGTTTTCTTTAGGGTGAAATGCACTCAGTCAGAGCTCAATATGTGCAATACTTTTGGTCTCAGTGATGATTGACACTACTGACAAACGTTAAAAACAGTTGAAAGGTCAATCATACAGAAACAAAGACCAGAATAAATGGCTGAGAAACAATGTACTGGAAAACAGGATTTAAGACAGGCATCTTCAGTTTCCTCATTTTTTTATGCTCCCCGTTTCCCCTTTAACGCTTCAATAAAAAGGGTGTAATCAATGAAGACTAGTGCCCCCCTCATAAGACGGAGCAGGGGGCTTTACCTCCGTGATTTGTCATGTTTCTGATTGCAGGATGTTTTCCTGGGTTACTTGTCATGCTGGAATCCTTCCTTTTGTTTATTTTGCCAAGTGTCTGGGCAGAGTGTGCGTGTGCTGAGGGACTCCAGAACGTGGCCTTCAAATAAATAAAAATTGGTAAAAGTCCAGCTTTAATTAAAAGGTGCCCTGCCTTTCTGAGGAAGCATTTGTTTTGCAGCACTGTTAATTAATCCATTATGTGTCAACATAAAACTAAAACACTGGGCTCACTGATCTCAAATGCCTCTTTATAATGACTACATCTTCACAGAATCCTTGTGAAGTTGGTATTATACACACAGCAGCTTATGTTTGGACAGTCTGTGGCAAAAAGATGAAGTGAACTTCAAAGCAAACAGCCGGCCCACTGGTTAATAATAATAACATGCACCATGCCCATGGAGAGAACTAAGTTGTAACTGCTGCGTAATCTTCCAGCAGTGCCTTTCTTTGGAGGTGGGTCTACCCATTGCAGGTAATATATAAAATCTTTTTTGGCTTCTTCTCTGTCCTTAAAAATCTAAATCCTGTGCCGAGTTGAACAAAACCTCATCTGTCAGCATCAAACATCAAAACACTGTAAAAAAACAGTTCTCTGTAGAAGGAACAGCTCAGCATCATGCTCTGGGTTTTTAAACACATGCATACACTGGTGAGGCTAGACACCAGAGCCTGCGGTTGCCAGTTCCAAACTGCAGAACAAGGGAGCAGCTGTTGAATTCTCTTATTTTGGAGATCTGTGCTGAACCAGGAAGGACAGAAAATGAAGGATGCCAAGCTCTGTAATCAGCTTTATGTCATTTGGAAAGAAGTTGTACCATAAGTAAAATCAGGGAAAAAATTGTTCTGTGTGTCATAACACTTTTTAATGAACTGTTTCCTACTAGGTACTAGGTTTTGCTTGTTTCTAGGAGAGGAAAAAAATCTCTTTAGCTTCTTTTAGTTGACTACAGAGCACGTGAACTCCATTTTCTGCATTTTCTGTTGGGTGTGCTGCCTTTCAGAGTTGCTCCATCAGTTGACAGCTTCTTGACTTGCATTTTGCAATTCTCTTGCAGGGCTTTTTCAGAAGGAGTCAGCAAAGCAATGCTACATACTCCTGTCCTCGTCAGAAGAACTGTTTGATTGACCGAACTAGTAGAAACCGCTGCCAACACTGTCGATTACAGAAATGCCTTGCTGTGGGGATGTCTCGAGATGGTAAGCTCTGCTAAGACATGGCTTAATTGCATAAGTAAAGGAATGCTTAGCATGCTCTGTGTTCAACTAAAACAACACAGGATTTAGAAGTTAATTGTGCATCAGGCTGATAGTTGAGTTCATCGAGTGTTTTTTATGTATGTCTGTATATTTGTATAAGTCAGGGCACATACAAAGTTCTTGGATTTATTTTTTTCCTAATCATCTATTCCCATTCTTGGTTAAGAGCTTTGCCACTGGTCACTTCTTGAAAATGCAGTTTTTAGTCTAATGTTAATACTTTCTTTGTGTGTTCTTTGCCAGACTGGTATTGATCGGAACTGCTTAACAATACACAGAGGAGTTTAAACGTGTGTACAATGAATAGTGGTAAAATGGCAGAGAGAAAATTCTTTTTTTCAAAGACTTTTGGAGATGTGTTCCGGTGGTGTTTATATTAAGCTCAAAGTTACATCTGGAAGCTTATGTAACTCAATTAGAACTGGAGCTGCAGCTGATACCTGCACAGCTCCTCCTTAGGTGTAACGAAGCTGCCCCATCGCTCACCCAGTTTGAAGGTCTGAGTCAGTCTTTTCCCCTGTCATAGCGACAGCAGCTCTCTGTGTTCTACAAACACACATGTATTACTCTATGTACATGAGGCCTGATTAATCTGTTTTCAGATTATATCTATTTCTTGAATTACATCACCTAATTTAATTTTTTTATTTAGCGTGAAACTGAAAACCTGAAATGGTTGATGATGTAATGACTAGGCCCTCCAACACGTTTGCTTTGCTGTAGAGAAGCACAAGGTGGTAGTTGCCTTCCTAAAGGATGAGGCTCTTAAAGCTGATACAGGTCCCAGAAATCACATAATTCTTAGGAATTCCCTGGATGCGCCAAACCATTTGCTTCTGGATTACACTTAACATTAATCTTTCTCAAAGTAGTAATAATTTTGTGGAAATTTAACAGTAATTCAGTGGTTAAGCATTTTTGCTTGTGACGGTAAGCTGTGCTGAGAGCAAGTTCTTCAGTCCTGTTCTCGGTGAAGATTGCTTTGGCGCTTTCTGAGATAAAGCCCACGTGCTTAGACCTGACTCTGGGTTCACTAGTATGAATATACAACTCGAGGGAATTGGACGGTTCATCTCAGGCCAGCAGATGCCGGTAGCTTCTACTTTTCTAGGTAGGATTTGAATGCTGAAGAGATGTATCCATCAACTTGAATGGAAAGCAGTGGAAAGCTAGTGAATTAAGCACTTATGTGACTCTGAGGTCTGCCCTGAATCCTGCTGATTTGCCTCATATACTGTGTCCTTCTGTGTAGTACTTGAAGACCCTGCACAATGGAAATGCAGTAGTGGAATTGTAGAAATGTAATATATTGTGTGTCTGTATTTCAGCTGTAAAGTTTGGTCGAATGTCAAAAAAGCAGAGGGACAGCCTGTATGCGGAGGTGCAGAAACATCGACTGCAGCAGCAGCAGCGAGATCATCAGCAGCAACCAGGAGAGGCAGAACCACTAACACCAACATACAATATCACCACCAATGGGTTAACAGAGCTACATGATGACCTCAGTAATTACATTGATGGGCATACCCCTGAAGGTAGCAAAGCAGACTCTGCAGTTAGCAGCTTCTACTTAGACATACAGCCTTCTCCAGATCAGTCGGGTCTTGATATTAATGGAATCAAACCAGAACCAATATGTGACTACACACCAGCATCGGGCTTCTTCCCTTATTGTTCTTTTACAAATGGGGAGACCTCTCCAACTGTGTCCATGGCAGAATTAGGTAATGAGAGAGAAAAGCTTCCATTGTAATTGTCATAATAGTACCCTTTGGGTTTAAGTGACACATTCAGGCAGGTGACAGTGAGAATGCTGCTTCGGTGCGACTGCGAGCATGTGTGGGCATTCCTCTGTCGGCTGCACAATACCCTGACTGGGGGCGTGTGGTGAACACCTGCCGAGCCGGATCAAAAATCCCAGGAGCTTGTGGTTGATCGGCTCTGGTAGTGCTGCTTTTGGCCTTAGTGCTTGTACTAGAACCCTTCGAATACTGATTAACAAGGTAGTTTTTAGTGCTGAGCAAACAGAGAGAGTATTAATTTGCAGATTATTTGTGAACATTTTATCTTTGTTTTCATTACCTCAGTGCTCTTTATGTTCTAACAAAAAGTGATAAGGCTGATTTTCTTCTGCTGTTTACCTGTACCTGGGAAGTGTCACACTAAAGCACCGAGCTGATCTGAGGGCTCTTCTCCCTGCCACTGGTTCAAGAGAATCTGGCCCCAGATACTTCAGAAACCTTGTGAATTCAACAAGTTTTGATAATTTCCCTGGGAGTCTTCCAATGACCGCATCAGTTAGCAGGTTTCACTTCAAACTGTTCCCTGAATGATTACACTGGGGCTGAAATCTACAACTATTACTTGTCAACATCCAGGTCTTCAGTTAGAGCACGCTGTGGGGACTGGTTGTATGGAAACTGGAACAGGACATTAGAGAGTGGCTTTAAGATTCTGTGACTTATATAAGTAGTCGGGTGTTGAAAACAGTAATTTTGCTCACTTAAGCAATGTTTTTGCTAATTATTCCATTATTAAAATCTAAAAATGGTTTTAAAAAAAAAACAACACAGGTATTCCAAGCTAATTTTTTTCTCTTTTTGCTACTTTTTTAATTAGAGACAAGTATAAGATACAAAATTTTGTTTTATTTCAATTTGTTTTGAGAAAAACTGCAGAGAGGAAGGGACAGGAAGGCTTACTTTTTAATGTCCCTATATTGCAGAATGTAATTCTCTGAAATTTGTTGTGACAGCCAAAATATTGTGTCAGGCTTGAGTTGAAATAACTTGTTACAGATAAATCAAAATGAGAAGAAAAAAAACAGGATAGAAGTAATGCTGCCAGCTTTGTCTCAATCATTAAACCCACAGGACTAAGAAATGCCTTTTATTCCTAGGTGAGGTGTTGAGCTTGGAACACGGACCGAAAATAAGTCTGTCAGGTCTTTCTTTCCATAGTGCTTGCATTTAAAGCCTACAGAGCATTATCTGGGTGCCCAGCATTGACATTGCCAAACAGTGTTTGAAGAATGTTTGTCTTCCAGACTAGGTTTCAATTTAGAAAGGTGTGGCTGGCTGTTCAATGAAAGTATTTAGGTGTGTGCTGAAACACAGACCAGAACTGAGGCCGAGGTTTGTGAATAACAGGGTAATATTTCACCCTGCGTATCCTGCAAGGGCACGGGTATAATGCTGTCACTTGTTGCTAGTGAGAGCAAAGGTTTCGAGTACATGCTTGTCAAACAAAGAAAATTGCTCTGAAATATGTGAAAGCTGGGATGACAGTCAAGGTATAAACTACCAGATATTCTGCGTTATTGATTGCTCAGACACAATCTGATCTTAACTCCACTGTACACTGAGGATTTATCAGGTAGCATCTTACATCAAGCAGCTAATGCAGTGAGTGATACTAAACAGGTGGGTTGGTCCAGCAGTTTGTGAGGACTTGAGCTTGGTCATGCTAAATCAAAGCCACTTTCACAGAAGACCTAGTGCTCGAGTCTCTCAAAATACCCCCATGTTGTTAATGACCCCTGTTCTTGTTCATTTTAAGCCTTTATCTTCAGTGGCCTAACCGGCAAAAGCACCAACTGCAGAATTGTTGACACACGTCACCAGGCCTCTACTTGTCACAGGAGAACAGATGCATGTGAAGAGTCAGGGCAGAAAAGAGAGAGAAAAAGCCAAAGTGTAATTCAGATGTCTGAATGCTATTCATGCTTTTCAGGTGTTCCTGAAGGGTTATGGAATCACGTTTTATTAAGAAATCTAAATCTGCCTTACAATTCTTTTGACCAGATATAGCAGCAGAAAATAGTTTACTTGAAATTAATATGTTGTATGGAAATTTTAAGTCATCTGCAGTTAACTAAACAAGTGCTCTAAAGGTGAGCGAGAAAGCCCTCAAGTCTTCAGTGTGTTATATTAATTATCTGGATTCTTTAAGAAGTGCATTTTCCTAATGCTTTGTTAATGATATGAGAGCAGAAAATAAACTTTTCCCTCGCAGGCAGCCTCATGTGCTGGTGTCCTGCTTGACAGAATGCTAGGCAAGTGGTACCTGCCTGTATTTCTTTATTAGAAAGCTGCTGTTGTATGAAGGCACAAATTAATTTGGCTTTTGAAGATCTGCATGACTGGCAGCGCTGTTCTGTTCCCTATACCTGACACACAGTGTCCTGTAATCAGCGTGTCCCCACGAAGATCCTTGTACCCTAATGTGAAGAGTCTGTCACCTCTATCGTTCGGATTCGTCCATCTTTCGGATTTTTCTCCACGGCTCTACTTAGCAGTGTGATTCTCAGCCAGGCTCGGGCCGGACTGGCCCTTAGCGAGGGCAGCAGTGCCAGGATTAGTGTGAGTGCTCGCAGGGTTCAGCACCTGAGGCTCTGGGGTGATGCAGGTTGGGTTGGGGCAGCTCCGTGCTCTCGGCGCTCCCTCTGCCGGCGCCGCTCGCCTCTCCCCGCAGGGAACCTCCACTCCCGGCTTTCTCCAGCCCAGGGCCCTCTCCCTGTCCCGCCTTGGGGCTGGAACGGGCTGAGCTTGCTCGTGTCTGGAGGTGAACGTCGGCATCCTTAACGCCTGTCGCTTTCTGGTCTCTCTTAGAACACCTCGCGCAGAATATTTCCAAGTCTCACATGGAAACCTGCCAGTATTTGAGAGAGGAGCTACAGCAGATCACCTGGCAAACCTTCCTGCAGGAGGAGATCGAGAACTATCAGAACAAGGTACTGGCACTCGCCGAACCCCGGCATGCTTTTCTAAAACAAAAACACGCTGCCAAATTCGCTTTTTCACTGCTTTCTGTTTACTGGCAGAAATTTCTATTTTTGTTTTCAAAAAATATAACCCTCTAGAATCAGAAGCAGCAGGATTGGTAGCAGATCCTTTGCACTCGTGATTTTTACAGGTACAGGGGAAGGCCAAGTCATACTCCCCAAATCGACCTGTTTCTGATAAACAAGAATCCAGAGAAGTCTCTTCAGTCCTCCGGGGCATTTTACTTTCATTTCTTCATTTGAAATCTCCTAGATCAACGCCACCACCAAAAAACGCTGAAGCCACCAAGTTTTGTAATTTTACATGGGGTGTTTTGAGGTTATAAACACGTAACTCTGGCCTGTAATCCCGATTCCCTCTACAACTGTCACTCCGTGTTTCAGTTCTGAAACCTATAGAGCAGCAGCCGTACCACTAGCGGGTACTGGAAGATTTAATTATCTTTGTATTTCTGAGATGCCTCCTCTCCACAAACTACTACCAAATGGCTACTTTTGCAAAACTGTCCTAGGATGCACTATTAAAACACGTCATTCTTTGAACCTGTTTTTCATTTCCACAATATTTAACCTTTAAGAATATACTTTTTTCCACTTGTTAGGTAATTTCATTCCTAATTGTTATCGACGTGAAAAAAATCACTACTTGCATGCCTTCTTCATGTTGTGACAGGATGATCTTCACATGTATATCTTTATATGTAGCTTCATGAAGGCGAGCTAGATAAATAACTTGCCTTCAGTACAAAATAGAGAAGTCAGTAGGAAAACTGTGATTATGCACTGCTAGCGTAAGCTGGTGTTTTCTTTTGATGCAGTGAATAGAATTCCCACGGATCACTAGAATCATTGTACTTTGATGTTTTGGCTTATGAGGTAAAAACTCCCCAGCCTGGATCTCTCCATACATCACTGAAGAAACCTGACATGTTTGCATTGTCACTCATCCATGTGAGGCTTTGGCTTCGAGGTTCATTCCCCTTGTCTTACAAGCAGACTGTAGGCAGGAGCGCTGGAGAGAATTCACTCTGCTTCTTTTTCAGCACAGTTTTACTGAAAATGGGATTTCCAAACCTTGATTAGTAATTTTTCAATTTTTCTTCTCTCTCAAACAGCAAAGGGAGGTAATGTGGCAGTTATGCGCAGTCAAAATAACAGAAGCTATACAGTATGTAGTGGAATTTGCCAAACGCATTGATGGCTTTATGGAACTGTGTCAAAATGATCAAATTGTGCTTTTAAAAGCAGGTATGTGGGTCAGTTTAAAGGTGTGCTTCTACTAGTATTGACTGAGGAAGGTGTTACCTGTATACAGGGATCATATACAGATATGTTGTACAATGATTGTTTAAAATAATAGAGGGGGAAAACCTCACATATTGTCTCAGTATTTTTTTGTACTACTATACCTTGTTAATTACTCTAGATAGAACGAGTACAAATCTATGTATGAAATTTTCATTAAGATTAAATGGAGTAATGAGTGTGTAAAGATGGAAAAGTTGGATTCAAATCTTTTATTTTGGCTTACCAACACATTTCAAGGCAAAAATCCAGATTGTTCCATGCAAGATGTTGTAGAAGTGATGCAGTTCACAAATAACGACAAAGTTGTCAAAGCTTCGTGAAAAAAAAGTTTAAGTGAGCTGCTTTGACTTCAGAGACTTCATTACTCTCATGAAAAAATATTAGTGTTTTATAGCATTAACTAAGTTGCTTTAGCAAAACTTCTAATGGGGTTTATGGGAATTCTTTTAATTCTGCTAGCAAATCAAACTATGCTCTGTTTCACCACAGAAACCTACTACCCTACTCGACTGATAGTGAATGCAGAGCATGGGAAATACTAATTTATGCAAACATACATTGTTTCTGTTTTAGGGTCTTTAGAGGTTGTGTTCATCAGAATGTGCCGTGCCTTTGACTCCCAGAACAACACAGTCTACTTTGATGGCAAGTATGCTAGCCCAGAGGTTTTCAAGTCCTTAGGTAAGGAAATGTCAAGTGTTTGTATTTTTAAATAAATTAAAAAAAAAAAAAACAACCATACAATTATAAGGTGAAAAGGCAAGGGGACAGCTGCTTTGAAAAAATCAGGTCCTGTTGTTCAAATAAAATAGTTCCAAAGCTCAAACTGCTTATTTTGTAAGCAGTTGTTCTGGCTCTGTTTGAGGCCAAGCTGATTTCAGGAGCTATAACAGCTTAACTCCATGCAGTAAAGGAACGTTGGTGTTCAAGTTGAACACTTAGATCAGGGTAGAGCAGTTTGGACACACGTTTTAAGAACAGAAGCCTAGATTTCATATCTAGTGTCAAATTTTATATATCCTGTTGAGGAAAGCAGCAGATTTAAAGCTAATTTTGGATATGCTGACGTTACTGCTTTGATCTTGTCAAATCGTGTTTTGTAATATATAAAGTCCAGTTATTTGCAGGTAAAATACTATAAATCAACCTTTTTACTAAACCAGGGTGTATAACTTTGAAATTTTTTCTGCATATTTTTTCTAATTTTAAAAGAATGCATTTTACTGTGTATAGATTGGGGACGTAAGCCATTTTGGAGGGCAGTGAAAATACAGCAACGGAGAATGCTGGACGATTACTGACGTATTCTCTGCCTTGCTAAAACACCTCAAGGTGCAAGGTCTGAGTGCAGGCAGTTCAGAGAATGCAGTATCAGATGAGGGTTCCAGTGAAACAAAACTCTCATCTGTTACCAAGTACATCCACAAATTTAGGCTGGATTGGGGCTGAGATCTGCCAGGGAGAGCCCTCTGTAATCCCCTTCAAACTAGGGCTCCACTTCTGCGGACTGCCTAACATCACGTGTAACGGGTGCAGTAACCTGACTTACACCTGTGTGAGCAAGAGAATGGATGAAAGGAGACAGAGTTCCTTTTCTGCATAAGAAGCTTTCAGACCTTGGCTTCTCCCTTTGCTCCTGCATGGAGCTTGTATGCCTCTCTCCCCTCCCTCTGCTGTGTGCTCAATAGTCTTAAAATCAGCACATGTTGAACCTCCAGCCCACAGTGACAAGAGAGAGTTTGATTTAGAACAGAAACAAAGTTAAACCAGTTTTGAGCTTCAAAATGGCTTGGGTTTTATCCGCATTTATCCCAAAAGAACCAAATGTTGGAAAGATAGAGCTTGCAGAACCTTCAGAATACTGGCTGCCACCAGGGTGTAGGGGCTGAGAATTCATGGGAACAGAGTAATAAGTTCAAGTGTGAGTGAGATCTCACTACCATCACTCCTTAAAGAGCCCTTAAGGAGAAAACTATTCGCCTATGAAGTGTTTTATATCCATTTATCACCTCCATCAGAATAAACAAAACATCTCTATAAATCTGAAGTAGTTTTAAACAATGTGGCATGACGTGTCCCTTCTTTTTGACAGGTTGTGAAGACTTCATTAGTTTTGTGTTTGAATTTGGAAAAAGCTTATGTTCTATGCATCTGACAGAAGATGAGATAGCTTTGTTTTCTGCGTTTGTTTTAATGTCGGCAGGTAAGAGATAAACCTTGAGCAAACCTTTATTTGGTAGAGGTTGTTTGTATTTTGAAGTTTCTTTAATCGTAATGTTAAGTCCATTGGACAGTGTGAAATGTCATCATCTTTTTCAGTGTCTCCTTATTCACCAAAATTTCTGTTTTAACAAACACATTAGAACTATGTAAGCCACAGAATCCTGCTGTTCTGCCCCATGGAAGATGTGGCAGTCAATGCTACTTTCCTGCTTCTTAGCAAGATCTACTCCAGCTACTTGTCAATTATGTGACCCATTCATTTCCCACTGGAAAGCTGCTAGCTCCATTTTGTATATGTCCTGCATTTTACAGACCTTATTAGCAAATGAATAATAAATCTTACTCAGATACATTGCATTCTTCTAATTAAGGGCTTCATAAAAGTAATTTTAAATGCACATAATAAATATACTCCAAAACCTATTAATTTTGAAACTCATTTTCTAGAAAGATGAATCTGTAACAGACTTAGTACTTCCTGGTGCACTGATTGATGTGTGCAGTACTAGAGGTGTTAACTCCATTTATATTTAGATCGCTTATGGCTTCAGGAGAAAGTAAAGATTGAAAAACTCCAACAGAAGATCCAGCTGGCACTTCAACATGTCCTACAAAAGAACCACCGGGAAGATGGAATTCTAACAAAGGTAAGACTCAGTGTGCCGTGTCAAGTGACTGTGGAAGTGACAGTGTAAAAACCCTAGTGACAGTGTAAAAACTTCCACAGTTAATTTGTTATTTATAAACCTAGAATTCTTTGTTCAGAATCAAGGTGCTTAGCTGAAACTATTTACTAAAAACTCGGGGAGGTGAAATGATAATGTTCTAGGGGACAGGGCCAACGATGGTCTGAAAAGCAGCATTTTAATGTTGAACTTCATGAAAAGCAATGAAGGCTTTTATCCAATTTCTCCTACAAGGTTTCTGCTACACAGAATACAATTTCAGTTCTACAATATGCATGCCTTAATCCTCATGAAATCTCTGCCTGCATGACAATTAAGTAGTTGTAACACGCAGTACCCAAACTAACCTTGTTCTTCAGTTGTCCGTGAGAAGTTCCCCACACAGCCATTTCTCAGCAGTTCTTCCACATGTCAGTGCCTAGGGAAAAGAGATACTACAAATTACTGTGCTAGTCTAAAGTAGCTTTGCCTAATTTTTTTGTGGAAAAGTACTGTGATGTTAAAAACAAATAAATCTGAAGAACTGGGGAAGAACAGGCACTTCCTTACAGAGGTGGTTCCTTTCAAAACTCTATGGAGCCGGAAAGCTTAAGCTTAGTTTCAGAACATAGGATTAATTAGGGTAGAAGCAGGATGGTCCATCCCAGGCCTTCCCAATCATCCTCATTTCAAATCCTAGCTCATACAGTTCTTTTCCTAGTGTACATCTTGGGCATCTTTATTGGAAGAAATTTTCTTCCATGTGCTTTGAAACAAGTAATTTACTCCGTAAGTTCAAGTACTCTAGTGATATTTTTGAAGTATAGATTTTTCTGGTCTGTATTTGGCATAAATTTTAAAAAGCCTAATCTACTGCATTGGCAGTTTCCTCCCTAATACTCCCAGTGTGTGAAGTAGTCAGGGTTGCCTTCCTCTGAGAGGATGACTGAGTTGCATGAATTAAGGTCCAGCTATGAAATACTTTTATATCCATCTAGTGCTTCGTAGGCAAGTGAGGAAACCTAATGATACATTTTCCTAGGAACTTAAAGAAAGATTCCTTCATAAAAAGCATTAATGCATTACTTACATAGCTTTAGAGTGGCTTCCTCTCTCTCTTTGTTTTGGTTTGGTTTATTTTACATCTAATATAAGAAACATCCGTGACTGTATCTGAAATGTCATTGTTAAGGCAAACAACTGGCGTGAACGCAAAGTGTTTGAGAGCTGTAATCCTAAGAGTGAGATTGGGAGGCCTGGTTCCATATATGACCGTGTGACTTCTGTTCATTTTTTTACAGTTAATATGCAAAGTGTCTACTTTAAGAGCACTGTGTGGACGACATACAGAAAAGCTTATGGCATTTAAAGCAATATACCCAGACATTGTACGACTTCATTTTCCTCCACTTTACAAGGAGTTGTTCACTTCAGAATTTGAGCCAGCGATGCAAATTGATGGGTAAACGTATCACCTAAGCACTTCTAGAATGTCCGAAGTACAAACATTAAAACAAAAGAAAGGAAAAGGAAAAAAAAAAAAAAAGGAAAAAAAAAAAAAGAAAACCAAGACACTTTATATGGCCCTGCACAGACCTAGGGAGCCAACACACTGCACATCTCTTGGCGGTCGGGGTCAGGCGAAGGATGGGAAACAATGAAACAAAGTTGAACTTGTTTTTCTCATGCATATGATTTCCATTATGCCTACAAATATGGACCCTTTTTCTGTCTCAACTTCTCAATCCTTGACCTCTGTTTACACAGACTGAGGGTACTAATGTCAGAAGGTTGTTGTCTCTTGTAGTTCACTGCCCAGACTTTTGACAGAACAATCAATATGTTGATCAGAACAGGGAGTCCACCTAGTAATCAGCGACTGGTGTGCATTGCAGAGATTTCAGCATCAGTTTGCACAACTTGCTCATTGTTTCATGAAGGACGATTTTTTTTCACCTACCACTGTTTGCCAGTAGACAGAACGGCATGAAAAGGGTCCATAGCAATAGCAACAATAGCATTATAATATATTACAGGGTAAATGGGCATGAAGACTATATATAGCAAAAGAGATATTGTTTATATATTGTTTTAATTAATATAAAATGTAGTTACTGGTATAGCTTTTCTTGTTGAATTGATAAGGCACTTTCATTTTGCACCTTTTTCTTTAAATTAAATGCTAGCGTGTTCATTGTTGTGTTGCATGTGCACCAGAAATTCAAGTTTAACTGAAAAAAGGTTTGGCAGGTACTGGTACATTGGGAGGTATTTATGCTGCTGTTTTCCATGTTACTTTTAAAGAGAGGCTGGTCATATCCTGAAATGGTTACACAGATTTTTTTAGAGTTGAAAATAATGACGATTTCCTAACTTAAAATCGGCTTTTCAACTGTTAATTTCAAAGGTACTTTTATTTTCAAATATTTTCAAACCTGGATGGTTAAAATTACATGCCTAAATTCACATTTAGGTGCACAAGTCAAAAGCCTCATTTTCAGAGGTGCTGAGTTTCTGTGGTCAGAGTTAAACTAAGCAATTGTAGATGAGTAACAAATGAATAACACAGCACCTTTGAAAATCGAGCTATTAAACGAAGGGTTTTTCTGCCCACCGCAAATCCAGGTTTGAAGCTATTTTACTCATGTCTGTATCTACAGTAAAAGTATGTGTGTTGACACGTATGCGGAAAAGTAATTTTTATACATAATATTACATACTTTTGTACTCCATATCGTAAACAATGCCTTCAAACTCCAAACTCCAGCCTATCAAAATCCATAGGAGGTTTGTCTTTGCCTTCAGTGAGGTGAGACGCTGACCCGTGCTGCTCCAGCATCCAACAGTTCCATTTCAGGTAGTTGAACAGGGAACTCCATTGCTCCCCTTATTTAAAAACATGCACTTTAGGGTTTATCACATGAGGACAGACTAACAAAGTAAAGGCAGAGTATTGCTAGAAAGCACTGTGTTTTACTCTGTATTATGCCTGGAAATTATTAATATCATAAATCTGCGTTCTGAAATTGTGAATCCCATACTGCATAACAAACCAATAAGCCAAATCTTGCAGGTTTTATTATTAATTACCATTCACCTTAGGAAGAATACTGTCTCTGAGTAAATCTGGCAAGTAAATGTAGTTCTGAAGGAAGCAGCCTCACAATAAACAACAGCACAAAATAAACCGGCCGTTCGAGTCAGAGGTGCATAGTTGGTTTGGATGAGATGAGGATGTGTAACTGGGTGCCTTGTAGGCCTACATAAATTAAGTTTCTGATGAAGTACTTAAAAAAAAAACCAGGAACTTTCCAAACCAAAAAGGAATAAAACAGAACGTGCTGCACTGCTTTTATTTACAAGGCTGAGCAATCTCTTACATATATTATAGTGATTGAAAAGTAACAGAAGTGCAGAAAAGCACACTGAAGCCTAACGTTTTAAAAAGGGGGATTAGGTCAGGAGACAATTATAAGCAAAATACAGGTTTTTCTATGATTTGAGTGCTTCCTTCAGGGTCAAATTGAGACATTTAGCTATGATGCCTATTAAAAATTTTACAGTCTGCCACCTTAGGGATGCTTACAGCTATCACTCATCTCTGTGGTTTGAAAGGAGAGGGAGATGAGCATCATCTGTTTCCCCTTTAAAGCATTGTACCCCAGAGTATGGGCAGGGAGCGCCTGCAGCTCCGGGAGCACTGGGATGGAGGCATGAGGGCTTCTGGAAAAAGTCCGCAGAGCCATTCTTTTACTGCTCCATCCCATCTGCTCCTGAAGAGGTGGCTCAGAGCCCAGCATGTGCTCTGTCCAGTCTCACTGAAACACTTCTGGAATCATTGTTTACTTTATTGGAGTAACTGGCAAGATATGGTACTTTCATTTTAATGTGTGTTCCAATTTTTAAAGCGACTGTTTTAACTAACACATTTTCTGAATGTGACCAGCCTTAGGTGCTAGTCCTGTAAAGATCAACTAAACTTAATTTCAGTGTCAACTAATGAATACTGAAGTAAGACCTGTAATTATTTTAGAGCAAGATACAACTCCTACTTCTGACAACAAGTAGACTACCAGGCAAAGTACTTTGGGATTAATATTCAGTCACATCCTTTTCTTACCTCTTCCCGATGAATATTAGTACTTTACCAGGCATCTTGGTGCCAGTGGTTTTCTTTGGTATCCAAGTTCAGCATATTTACACTCATAAATCATTGACAACACAGATTTTTTGAGCATGTACTAATAAAATAAATAACCATAAAAAGTTCCAGATAGGGCCTTGGCTGAAAGCCCTTTGTATCAGAGATCAGCCTGTGATGCAATCTTCCGGACCAGAAAGAGCTGTCATTTTTTGTCCATGGAGCTCCTGCATACTTGGCACCGTGTTCAACTGGGCTGTGCTGTGCATACTTACCCCAGTAACTCTGCTTTCTTGATCACAATTAACAGCCACTTGGCAATAGAAGATGTATTTTTTATTTTCTGCTTTTCATTAATAGGGGATACAAAGGGATATAGCCCGACAGATATACTGAGCAGACTTCTGTTGCCAAGGAGGCTTCTACGAAAGGGGGCACAGAATAACATCACAGTGGCTGGTCTGAGAGATAGCAGAGCAGATGCCCTCTGCAGAACCTCTGGGACTATGACCTAGTATCAGATGATCATCTGAATAATCAGCTAAGAAATATATTTGGGGTCAGTGGACATTCATGTGAGCGTTATCCTAATCTGCCCAGTTCATTACAACCAAAAACATGAGGGTAGCTGAAGATGAAGGAATAATATATTGCGTTTGGATGATCTGTTCCTTAAAGTCTGCAAAGAGATTCCATTGGGTGTTGTATCAATCCACAGAGATGTTTTCTGGCTTTCTAGGGAAGAGATACTATACTATGCTGTCCTTTGAACCACCCTAATATATTTCACCATCTCCAACATCGTTTGACCTTTTAAAAAATATGGGATTAGGTGAAAATGGAGGCTGTTTTTAAGTTTGGTTGTTCTTTATTAAAGCTTATCTATCTTAGTATGGATACCAAGATATCTGTGTGTGTATGTGCACCTGTGTGTGAGAGAGAGAGTATATTTGTGTGTGCACATGAATATATGCGTCGGTACGTGTGAGTGGCTGCTTCTAGGCTGTTAAGTGTCAATGGAATAAAGAAAATGTATTCAAAATACTTAAGTCAAAAATAGAAGGTGGAAAAAAGATTTATTCTATACAAAGCCTTGTCTGGACCACTTTAGAGAGACTTCTATTTTTTTAACCCTTCTATAAATGTTTGATGGCACTTGAAATATTCCTGCAATAAAATGTGATTTGTGTAAACATTAAAAAAAAAATTTTGTAATGTGAAACAATGAAAGAAAGTAATGTAATTTTTCTAAAAAACAAAAAAAAAACCAAACGAACGAACTTTGTATTATTTTCTTGATGGAATTTGTCTATTTGTCTTTGGAAAACTTTTTATTTCATTGAATGTGCCATAGTAGATGTGTGTTTTTTCTTTTTCTTTCTTTTTTTTTTTTTTTTTTTTTTTACATTTTAGATTAAAGGAATAGCTGTGTTCCGACATTCCAAAATGCAAGATGACATAGCAGTCGCGATTAAAAGGTTTGATTAGTAAGCTTCAATCATTGTTGCTTTTTTTGCACATGTTCTTCATTCCTCTACAGTGCAATATGTACATAGAGCACTTGCGGGTGTAACCTTGATCCCTCAGGGAAAAATACATATTTGTACAGGATTTTCTTTTTTTTTTTTTTGCCTTTTTTTTCTTTTTTTTTCTTTTTTGTTTTGCTAAGGAATGTCGATTGAATCACTTGTCTGTTGTTGAGGGGCAGCCAGATAATAATCCTAAACCACTGTCACAAAACATTGTTTAAATTTTGTGCCCTTTTATTATTTAAAGAAGAAAAAATAAAAGTTATTTTCTGACAGTTCTTTGTGCTGATTGGTGAAAAAAAGGGTAAATAGATAAGCACCTTATGATTGAATTAACTGTGAATGACAATCCATCTCGTTATCAACAACAGAAGCCCTATCGTTTTGGAGCTGGGGTTAAAAGTCAGAAACTAATGTGCTCAGGGATCTTCTGAAACTTTTCAACAGGGTGGCCAGTACTACTGGTGGAATAAAATTACTTTTTAAAAAATATGCTAGTATTTCTTCCCTTCCCAGCCCCCCAGGCACAAAAGAACTGGATATTTTTGTTAATTAAATGCTCTATGTGTGCCTCGTTCTTTTCCTCGGTTTTGCAGTATAACTGCTCTTTGGTCTTTATTTTTGTTCAGAATGAAAAAGTACTCCAAACAGCGCAAAGGTTTTGTGATTATATTTTAGAAAATAAATTAATGCTGACTGAATAAATAAATGATTGAAATTAATTTAAATAACCTTTGGACATTTTTATAATGATAGGACTATTTTTCCAGCTGAATTTCAGTGTTTTGCAATAGAAAATATTCAGGGTTTTCAGTATTTAGGCTGTTAGCAAAGAAAACAGATCAGTTTGTGATAGTAGATTGAGCAAGAATGAAAAGGCAATGATTAGGTCTTGGCAATGAAGTCACACAGAAAGGACTTTAGATCTGCAGGAACACAAGCACGACAATTCAGATGTTGTCTGTCATTGTTGCATGTGCCTCATGGTAATGCAAAAAAAAACTGACTGGAAAGAAACACTGAGGCTGAAGACATTTTTGTATCTAGTACATCAAATACAGCGGTTCCAAGTGATCACACCACCACCAAACCCAGCAATGGCTAGGAAGTCTCCAAGTAGGATTCTGGAAACCTGTCCCCAAGTAGACTTACTTTATGGCTTCGCGTTCTTTTGAAAATACAAGTAGAAAAGTAAATTAGCAACTACAAACAAAATGAGGAAGATTTCAAGATTTCAGTTAAATTGGGAAGATGGAGAATGTCTCCATCAAACCTATCTGTCCTCTTGCAAAAACCATCAGTTCTCCAGTATCTGAGGTTCTTGAGGGCTTTTTCCTTGGGTCTGTGGCTTCCAGTTGTTTACTTCAGGATGCTTAATAAACTGGGAAACCTTTCGTATGAGTTTACAAGCTGACAGTCAAGATTAGCTTGGCATGGCTTTCCAAGGCAGACCACTTGCATAGCAAGTATGACCTCTTGATCAGTTTGCATTCTCACATCTTCAGCAGAAGAAAACTCATATTGCTAATTCGCAACAGAACCTATTCTTTACATACTTGCAGATCAATTAAACAAAATGCTAGTAGGTACAACCCATAAGGTGTTCTAACCACGCAATGGGGTGATCCAAACATTGCAGTATCTTTTTTAGATTGGTATAGGCATTCCCCAGTTTGTACTTGATGAACAAAACAGGTTGCACGGTATAAGCTGTACAAACAAGGCATGGGTTTTTTGTCTACACATTCCAAAACTCTCCAATGTAAATAGAGTTATTAATATAAATGTCGGAATCGGCATTTACTATCCAATATCTAAAAATAATAAGCAATTTTCTCTTGAGTATTGAGTATATGAGATTCTACCTGTGCTGGCTAATTCAGACTGCACAGAAGAAAAATATTTTCCTTAGCTGGAGAAATGTAACTATTAGAATTATTTTTTTCATTATTAATACTAATATTTATTACTTTAAAAGTTTCATCTATTAATATATTTAAATATTGGCCTTCTATTTTCTTTATGGTTAAATACTCCTGTCGGTAAATCATTTGGTGGAAATGAGGGCAAATACATACAGATACCAAATACAACAACAAAAAGAGAAGTTTTAAAACTTAAATGAGTATTTATTTAAAAATCATTGCAGTATGTGCTTTAATCCTAGTACTGTGATAATAGTTCGCTAACTAATGCTGAGTCACTGGACTTGAGGGGAAAAATACATAACATTAGGATAATGTCTATCTTTGGAACTTTATTCAGGTTAAATAGAACTTTAACATCAAAGTAAAAGCTGTATTCTACCTTTTTCGTATGTAATGTTGCTGGTTTATCTTTGGGGTTTTTTGCCTTTATCATTGGTAGAATATAGCAATAATTTTATAGCAATAAGTAGGCTATCCAAATAAGAAATGAAACATGATAAAGGCTTCAGATCAATACTCACAGGTTCATTTTGTCTGCCACAACATTCACTTGTATGTCTTCCCTCATAATTTCATTACTTCTTCAAGCTGAACTTTACAGCCAAGTTGTTCAACTTGATGTGTGACATCACACTTTTCTTTTAACATCTGCATGGTTTTGGTGTTCAAGCTATCTCCTTTGTGTATTTGTTTTCCTGTAAGTCAGTGTTTCTCAAGCTTTCTGAAAGCACAATCCCTCTGAACTATAGTTCTTCTTAGGGTTCTTGGTGTTGGAATTAACTTTCTGGGGCAGGGAGTGTGGACCAGTTGTAATGACTGGTGACATTTCCTAGTTGAATTAACTCCAAGGCTACTGCAGGTGCTTGCAGCTCTTCCAGCCCCTCTGCTGCGAGGGCTGAGCTGCATCCAGTCAGTGGCACAAGCTCCTTGGCCAGCGCGTTCCTCTGCAGCCAGCACAACCACACTCTGCGCTGGAGAACTACACCTCTGGTAGAACCAGCTACATTTGTCTGACCATGTTTTGATAGTAACCTAAACGCTTTGGCAACTTTCAAATGGTTGTGCCTTTCAGTTTGAGAAACACTACCCTAAATTAGCCCACAAACTCCTATTGTAGATGCACAAACTTTACATGAACTTGCAATCTTAATTATATCTAATGCAGAGAATTCATAAGCAATACAGTGAATTTTATTTCACAAAAAGGCATATGTACTGTACACCTTTCTAAATCCAAAATGTTCCTCATTTCTACATTGATTTAGAAACAAGTTACAGAACAGTGGTGAATATGTGAACTCTTAGGACATTAACTGGCTGCTTCTTTATATGTAACTGTATCGTCTGCCTGCTCCTTTTCTGGAGATGTGTTTTTGTATTGGATGTTTGGGCCAATGGGAGGCTTCAAGCTACAATGTATTTTCCCAGATTAAATATATTTAACATATGACAAACCCCAGACAAGGCTTTTTAAAATGTATAAAGAACTGCAGTGTTAGGTGGTTTATTTGCAAACTGTTTTCAATGTTATCCATTTTTATGGCACCTTTAACAATATTCTTGTTTCCAAAGTACAAAAAAAAAAGGTTAAAAATACTCTAGCCATAACTGAATGTCAAGCAATAAAAACAAATGACTTTTTGTGCATAGATTTAAAAGAAATACAAGTTTTAGACATCTGCATGTAAATGCAATCTCTTGTTTACTGCTTTCTTAAACTTGAGCAACTGATTCCTTATTTTACTACTAATTTAAGGACTTGTAATGGCCTGTAAACATTTTATCTTGCTCTATTCTTTCAACTCTAACTTCGTCTCTGCTTTGGAGTCATAATATTTAATGTTGTTCTGCTCACCTCTATACAGTTAAATTTTTGCTTTCATTCTGTATAGATAAAGTTATACTATAAACAGCCTACACAGTGCAAATATTTATCTGTTTATCAAATACCACATTATGCTGTATAATATCTGTTTTACTATATAATCTATTTTAGACATAGCTGTTTAGAACTAGAGTGTGCTATTTTTGTGTTTTTCTGATGTGTGGTGCTAGATAAGTTACTTTTGTGAACAAAAGCAAACAAACCCCTTTTATTCCTAGACAATACCACCTTTGGGTCTTGTTAATTTCACTGAGTATAACTATATATAAATATATATATATTTGTGTGTATAGATATATACACACCAACATATGCCCAACAAGTACCTGTATCAGAGTACAAGATTTGGGACATGGTTTCTCTTTAAATGCATAGTGTCATTATATAAATTATTCTATAGTATATTTAATAAGGAGAAAATTACTTCACCGGTACAGATACTTGATATCGAATGTAGAGTTTTTTCTACATTATTAACATTATTAACGTTACTAAAAATGTTCTGTCCAGCTTGTTATCCTTTTGGTTACTAAAACAGTCTGCCTGTATTGTATCAAAGAAAAAAACTTCTAATCTGCCAGTATAAAGTAATTACAATGTGCTGTCTGTCTGAACGGGAGGTAGTTATTTGGCTTGTTGAGACGAGTTCTATCCTGTCGTTGCATCCGATATTTATAGATGTTATTCTGCTGGGTGCCTTCCTCCCTCTTCACTTTAAATAGGATCTGTACACACTCAAACTGCGGATGTTACTAGGCCATGCCTACACACTTAACTCCAGTTACTGTAAATAGGAATTTTCTGTAAATCTTCCATGATAGGTGGATGGCTAAATTCAGTCCTTGGATATGCTTTATAAATCGTGCATGCATATCCAAGAACAGCCATTAGCGACTAAAGTTAATTAAGAAGTGGAATTTGCAACATTTTGTCAGGTCTGGGGGTTTTGTTTTTATTTTTCATGTATACCTTAATTTACGTAGTCATGTACCCTTAAAAGTATTCCTGTCCCCTGTTCCTTTCATTCTAGACGCTGTTTTCATGTTAATTCTTTAAAACCGATGGATATCAAATATCTAACTTAAGAGGTAATTAACCTTTTAAATATTTATTAGAATTTTTTCTGTAATATTACTGAATTTATAAGATCTTTAGCAAAGATTTTTGAGCAATTTATTAAATACAATGTTTCTGTTTACTGCACTTTTTGATAATAGAAGGTAGTGAATTTTAAAGCCATGGTTCTTGGCTTCCATGCACTGCTTTTATACCCTCAATCCAAGGAATATATATATAAAAATAATTTTTTTTAAACAGCCAACATACCGTTGTCCTAAAAATAAACACAAACTTTACTGCACCGTGGGTATATTTTCGTAAGTGGAATGTTTAATTGCAAACACTATCAGGACAATTTAAAAAACCTCTTGAAGCTACAATCTTATTTAAATAGAAGCCATGACAATTTTATTTTCCCTTGTTGATTTAAGTCACCTTTTGATATTCTCAGAGAGAGGAGGAGTTGCTCTTAAATTTGTATGTACTAACTTATACATAATGCTAGGGACACGTTCTCCCTATTGTTTTAATTTCATTAGTTCGATATATTTATGCAAAACCATTTGGTTAACATATATTCTCCCTGTTTACTAAACGTTCTATGTAACAAGACCGGAATAAATGCTCATTACAAATATACATCAGTTTGAAGATTAAGCACACAGACTTCAAAAACCTCGTTGAGTGATATGCTCAAATTTCTGTAAATACACACAAGTTTAAATGCAACTATACTGTACATGTAAATATATGCTGTCTGTTATGGGTACAGTATGTATAAATCCCTTTTCTAGCCACAATCAAATGTAAGCCATCAAGAGGAATACTAAAGTGGTATTGTACTAAACCTTTGCTAATGATCTTTACCCACTCACGTAACTTTTCACTTTCATGGACCTTTCCAACTCACTCTTACGACAGCCTGCTTATATTCAAGTTTGTTATTTTACTCAGTCCCGAAAAAAAAGTATTTTGATTCATTTTGTAAATATGACTGTAAAAATAAGAGATTTAATGTCGTCTTTTAAATACTCCAATTTTCATTCTAATATGAATGTTGTTATATTGTACTTAGAAACTGTACCTTTAATATTACATTACCTTTATTAAGTGCATTGAACACATCGATTTTAGATGTGCTTTATGTACTGTTATCCTGTAATAAAACTTCAGCTTCTAATGGAAAAATATGTCTTATTTTTTTGTCAGTAGCCTCTTGTTTGTTCTTCTTAATCGTGGTTTATTAGGTTTATTCCTTAAGGAAGGTACCATTACAAAATTAAGCCGTGCTTCCAAGCACGTATATCAGAGCTATTTAGCACATGCATTGAGTAACAATGGCACTGGGCAAACAAGGAGACTCCCGAGCACCTTCTGAGCTCTTCTTTTGGCAACGAGAGCTTTAAACATCCTCAGAATGAATGTGGATTAATTTAGCTTCCCGCTGCTTGAAGGTGTCTTCTTGTTTGAAGTCACAATTTACTGTATCAAGTGCAGGATACAAGAAATGTGGCTTCAGGCCTTCCAAATAACTTCTGGAAATATTGCTTCAGGCTACCCCTAACTGAGGATTTGGGTAAAACTTAGTTTTTAATATAATGTAGGCATCAAAATTCAAAGTTGCACCTCCCCTCTGCTGTGCTAACTTTGGGAGCACCTGAATGTCAGCAGCACGCTTGGTCTTAAGACTTCAGGCATGTAAAATTACACTTTTGCACATATCCAGAGATGCCTCAGTCTTGAACAGCTCAGTATTTATATGCCCAACCATGATCCAGAAATAGGATCAGGTACTAGCAGTCATCTTTGAAGCACTTAATCTGGAAAGAGCCTTCACCTACAGGTCAAGTCTACAAAAACGTAGTGGAAGTCATGCCTTTCTTAGAACTGTAGCACTAAGTAGTACCATTTGTTCTACAGCAGCTCTGTGACTTTTAAAGCAGTCTTTGAAACACTGAAAATCCAGATTTAATTTTGTCATCCTGAGGGCAGGATTCCTGCCCAATCTTACCGCTCATGGGAGAGTTCCTAAACTCAAAGATATAGGTTAGGCAACAACTATATAAACAACTGTGCAAGTTCAGTATAAAATGCAGGAATTTGTCTTCAGTGAGACAAACTGCAGGCTTCCATGCCCACCCATAAAGAAAGCTAAAGTGTAGGTGCTCATTTCAGACTGACAGCATGGCTGAGGTTAGCCGGGACCTCCAGAGGTCACAAGCAGGGCCTCCTGGACCTGGTTGTCCAGGACCACATCCAGGTGGCTTTTGAGTATCTCCAAGGATGGAGACTCCACAGTCTCCCTGGGGAACCTGTGAGGGCAGCCTCGATCATCCTTACAGTGAAAAAGTGTTTGCTGAAGTTCATGTTTGTGTCATGGGAGTACAGAGATCACAGGTAGGAAGCAGCACCATTAAAAAAAAAAAAGGACGACGTGGGTTTTAGAGAGATGCAGACTGAAGTGGGATTTAACCTGCCACATACACAATCTGAGGTAAGTTTCTAATCTTTCAGCCATGTAACTATTACCATACCTGGGTTTGAAGTGAGATTACTCCATGCAAGGCTACCTCCAGGACAGGGTGCGGGGGGGATCCATCAGGGAGATCGCCACCTTTTTGCTTCTCTGAGACAGAAAAATAAAAAGGCTGAATTAAAATCAATGTCCTTAAAACTGATCAGCAAGCAAGCTTGAGAGCCGTCTTTGTGGGTGGGACTGGACATCATTGGGAATCACCTCAGTATTTTTATGCATTTCTGTATAGCGTTCAGAGTTTCAGTTGCAGGACTTCCTTCTTCGTTTCTCCATCTGTAGAGCTGGGAGGAGCACGGCCTTTTCTTGTCACATCACAAGCAGATGAGTTCCCATCACCTAGCACTACAGGTACTGAGAATATTTGACTTCCACATTCTAACACATTGTCAACCCTGATCAGGGAAAAAAAGTTTTGTGGCTCTGCCTGCATGTTAACAGGTGGGAAGTGAGCCAGGAAAACCAGAAGCCTGAGAAGAGGGCAACTGACAAATGCAAGGGGCCCCGCGCACTCGCCCACCCTGTAGCAGTGCTGCCACCAGACATTGAGGAGCTGGAGTGTGTCCAGAGAAGGGAAACAGAGCTGGGGAAGGGGCTGGAGAACAAGCATTGTGAGGAGGGGCAGAGGGAACTGGGGCTGTTTAGCCTGTAGAAAAGGAGGCTGAGGAGGTTTTTTTTCCAGACACTGTTCATTCTTTAAAGATGATAACGTCTCGTGTTCAGTCTGATCTGTGTTGAGCAGCTGTGTCTTCTTCTTTGAACACCTGTTTGCAGCCTCTCCTTCTCTCAAAGGCAAGGTCAGGCTGAGCGGGAGCCAGCTCCAATGTAGCAAGAAGTCCATAATAACATAGTTGAGAAGTTCATAATAACATTAAAATTAGTCCTTGGAAAGTAACAGCACATGCATAAGAAACCTCTTCTGTCCCAGCTCGTCTGGGTGCACATGAACAACAGAGATTGCTGTCTTGCATTGCCCAGGCCAGATAAAAGGGTGCCTGCTTTCTACACCTCCCAAAAGGAGTCTTGGAGAGTTTATTCGACAGCACTTTCAGCATCAGCGAGACCTCACTGCTCTCTATACCTCCCTGAAAGGAGGTTGTAGTGAGGCAGGTGCGGCTGTCTTCTCCCACGTGACAGGTGACAGAATCACTAGATGGGAAACAACCTCTTAGATCATCGAGTCCAACCACTCCTATCTGCCACTAAAACGAGAGGGAATGGCCTCGAGCTGCACTAGAGGAGGTTCAGACCAGACATCAGGAGAAATCTCTTCACCAGAGGGTGAAGATAAGGGTTCTCGATAGAGGCTGCCCAGGGAGGTGGTTGGGTCACCGTCCCTGGAAGCGTTTAAAAGGCAGTTCGTACAATCATAGACTTCATGGAATGATTCGGATTGGAAGGGACCTTAAATCCCATCCAGTCCCACCCTCGCCACGGGCAGGGTCACTTCCCACTGCACCGGGCTGCCAGAGCAGCCTGGAACAGCAATGGAGCATCCACGACCACCTGTGCCAGGGCTTCCCCGCCCTCACCGTGAAGAATTTCTTCCTAATATCTGATCTAAATTTTCCCCCCTTCCAATTTAAAGCCATTCCCCCTCGTCCAACCACCCCGTGCCGTTGTAAAAAGCCCCTCCCCAGCTTTCCCGTAGCGCCTTTCAGTGCCGGAAGCTGCTCTAAGGTCTCCCCACAGCCTTCTGAGCTCCCCGAGGCGCTCGAGGAGAGGCTTTAGCGGCAGGCAGACAGACACAACTACCGCCGCTCCTCTCAAAGCTCCCTCACGCCCCGGCGTTCCCGCGGCTCTAAGATGGCGGCCGGGCGCGCGCCCCCATTGGCCGCCGCCGAGCACGTAACCCTCGCGGCCTCGGCCCGGCCCCCCGCGCGCGCCGGACGGGCCCGCCAAGATGGCGGCCGAGGGGAGGCTGCTGACCTGGTGAGCGCGCGCGCGCCCGCCCGCCACGCGCCCCCGGCGGGAGGGAAGCGGCGGGACGGGGTGTGTGCGGGTGCGGTTCCAACCCCACCCCGGCCACGGACCCCTCCCTGGATTAGGCTGCTCCAAGCCCCATACAGCTTGACCTGAAACCCCTCCAGGGATAGGGCGGCCACAGCTTCCCTGGGCAGCCTGGGCCAGGGCCTCACCACCCTCATGGTGAAGAAATTCCTCCTTATGTTCTGGAATCCTCAACATAAGAAGGAGATGGAGCCGGTGGAAGGGTCCAGAGGAGGCTACAAGGGTGATGCGAGGGCTGGAGCAGCTCCCGTGGCTGAGAGAGTTGGAGAGGAGAAGGCTCCGAGGAGACCTTAGAGCGACCTTCCAGGGTCTGAAAGGGGCGACAAGAAACCTGGGGAGGGGCTGTGCACAGAGGCTTGGAGTGACAGGACGAGGGGCGATGAGTATAAACTGGAGAGGGGCAGATTTAGACTAGACATAAGTAGGAATTTATTCACCATGAGGCTGGGGAGACCCTGGCCCAGGTTGCCCAGGGAAGCTGTGGCTGCCCCAGCCCTGGAGGGGTTCAAAGCCAGATAAACGGGCCTTGGGCACCTGGTCCAGGGGGAGGTGTCCCTGCCCGTCGCAGGGGTGGGAACTGGGTGATCTTTAAGGCCCCTTCCAACACAAACCATTCAGTCATTCTTTGTGTAGTCTAAATCTGCCCCTCTTCAGTTTATACCTACTCTTTCTAGTCCTGTCACCACAAGCCTTTGTGAACAGCCCCTCCCCAGCTCTCTTGTATCCTCTTCAGGTACTGGAAGGTCGCTCTAAGTTCTCCTCGGAGCCTTCTCTGTGTGCAGGGGGTGGGGTGTGCATGCTCCAGCATGGCTTGGGAGTACTGATGTTCTTGGTTTTAATGTGAAAAGCCCCACAAAGAAGTAACTCTGCTTTGTAAACCTAAAGAGCTGGGTTGGTTCTGAATTAGATTATTTGTGGGGAATACAAGTCTTTCAAAACTCGTGTGCCTTTCAAAACACAGGTTAGTAATGCTGACAGTACACTGAGTGGGCTGTGTTGAAACATAATGACCCACCTAAATGGTTTAAGAAGATAAGGTCTGTGTAGAAAACAAATTACATCTTCTGAAACATTGAAAACAAGATTGTTGTTTCCAATCAAAATTCCAGCAAGTTCAACCCAGTGTTTGGTTTTGATTGAACATCTGCAAAGGTGTATCTACTCATATTTAGAATTTATGGCTTGTACTAATGAAATTGTTCTCTTTGGACTACAAAGAATGCATGTATTTTACTAGCAAGGAATTAGACAGTATGTATGTAACTTCTATAAAGAGAGAATGAAGAAACACTACTGTGTAGATACCAGATACCATTTTCTTTTTTTTTTAAATAAATAATTATGAGTTTTGTTTGTCAGGGGCAGATTTTTTTTATATTGCAATGTTGTTCTTTTGTTGTGCCTTTTTTCTTTTTCCATTATCAGGGATATTTCACCGAAAAATGGCAGTGAAGTGTTTTTCTCCCATGAAATGTATGAAAAATATTCATTGGCTCCAAGCCTCTCAGAACTGTGGCATTTAGCAAACAGGTAGATTCTGTTATGTTCTCAGTTTGTGCTATTTGTCCTCACCCTATCAATACACAGCCTTACTGTTCAGGGGTAATGCTGTATGTTACCCAGTGTACAAGGATTTGTTACTGACTGATCATCAGAAAACAGGAACCTCTAGTTTTCCCTAACATTAACTGTGTTTACGCTATTGTTTTTTTTAAGAAGTCATTAAGCTGGTAGGGAGGTATAGTTGGCAAGTGTCTCATAGTGGGTGAACATTCACGCCACAAAGAATGTGGCTGAGAGACCAAGGTAGCTCCTGTGCCTTGAGTGGGGAGTGCAGCATGTGAAGTAATCTGTTCTGAAGGGGAATTACTCCGTTTTTATGAACTGACGCTGAGAATGCTTATTGGAGGATTGTGTTTGATTGGAGGTTGTGTATGATTGAAGTGGGTTTGTAGCCAGAAGAGAGGTTGGAATCAGAAAAAAATCAGGTATCGATGGAACTGGTTGCGTGGCCGTAGTAAAGAGGAAGAGAAATGGAACCTGTTGGGGCAAATGTGAAAGTAAAAGCTGGAGGAAATTTCCTAATTTGTATATTGGGGTTTCTGATAGATATTTACTATTGTGTATGTTCTCTCACTCTAGAAGCTGTGAAGGCAGGGTGCTGATAAAATGAAGGGGGGGAAATTTAAGCCGTCAGCTCAAATAAAGTATAATGCTGTAAATATGGACAGAAAAGCTCTGTCAGATTATTTTGGTTTGCACCCTGATGAAGACTGTGACAGCACTGCATACTGAAATGATCTTGATGTGCTGCCATTTCATTCAATGCTGAATATAGCCAATTTAAGCTGCTAGAATTTCTTGATGTTCCTACATTGGCATGTCTGAGTCAGCATCTTGTCGCTGCTGCAGCTTAATTAAATTTGCCAGTTTGTGCCACAAGGATGGACACATTCTTGTATTCAGAGAGACAGCTGTGAAGTATTATTAAGAACTGTGGACGTGATACTGCTAGGTTTGACTAACACTTGAGATGTTTTCTGCTGCTGAAATGGTGTCTTAAAAATATGGTTTTTCCAAGATCAGCAGTTCATTTTGTTAACCTTAAGTATTTTCTCTCTTAAGAACAGTTATTTTAAATAGAGCAGGGCTAAGATGGACTGTTGACTCTCTCTTCTTTAATAATCAGTGTTTCCAGAACAAAGAATCAGAGTTTCATATTTTGCTCAGTATTGAATGTGCAGACTAATATATACACTTCTTTTTTAAAAAACAATTTTTTTTTTCGTCATTAAACCAGTGTCAAACCTGCTGTTGGTAGTAAGGGTAAGTCTGATTGTGTGGGTGAAGTTTCAGAGTAAGAAAATTCCTGTGACAGAGACTAGGAATTGGAAGAGTACATTCTCATAGTGCATTTTGCTGGATTTGAAGTTTAGGCTTGTATGGCTACTTTTATTAATTCTGACAAATATTAATATTAATGTGAAAAGTGGAAGTTCTGCCATTTATTGCTTTCTTCCAGAGAGGCAAAGAAAAATGTGGAGACATCAGCAGACCCTTCAGAAAACAGGCAGACGTGCAACACGCAGGCTGCAGATCCAGTTGAGGTGGAAGCTAAAAGCACAACTGAGGATCATCCTTTTCCAGAACCTAGAGTCCCCTATCCATTTACCTCTTGTCTGACTGAGAAGGAGCAGAAAACATACCTATATCTGATGACGAAGTACTCAAAAAAACCAAACCATTTTCTAGTTAATGCAGCAAGTCAAAGGGAATTATTCATGTATCTGGTAAGCATGCATATATGTGCATAGGAGCATCACAGAGCGAGTTGTGTGATTTTTTTTTTGTTGTTGTTGTTAAAATGTTTTAAGGCGAATGTAGCAAAAACTTTTTGAGATTCAATTTGTTATAATTTCCTTTTAATATATGAATGGTAATTAATGTTTAAAGTATTCATGATAACGTTTTTAATATAAAATTGAAGGTGTATTTGGTTATTTGTTGAAAGTGGATGGAGTGTTTGTGGATTGTATGGTTTGGTTTTTTTCCTAGTAGTATAAATAACTGACAGCAAGTGTAGGTCTTTGATAGCTGATCAAACACCCACCTACCTGAAAAAGAAACATGCATATTTTTATGAGAAGGAAGCTAAGGGCTGGCCTTTCTGTGCTATTACCATTTCATAGTGGTGTGTAGCTGTCTTGTGTAAGGTTAGGAGATGGATACATTTTGATGTGATCTTTGACAGCACCCTGTAATAGGAACTTTCTTAATTAGCGTGTGAGGAGACCTTTGCATTGACCTTCTATGCTTGCCACATCAGTGCTGATGGGAATAGAAGGGCACAAGTTCACACTAGCTGCTCAGTCTCAGCAGTGCTGGTTAAATAGTGAAAGGCTATGTCTCATATTAGTTGGAAGTATTTTAATTGAATCCTTTGTAACATAATTAATCAACAAATGTTTTTGAGCCTTTGCATTTGGGCTCCTGTGCTTCCTTATTAATGCTAAGTCTTTTATTTTATGGTATAACAATGGGATTATCATTCCCAGGGAAATCAGTACCTTGCTGCATTGTTCTTATTTGTAGCGTAATTGCTTTTGCAGTCAGAGCTCAGATATCTTTGTCACTTTGTCATATAAACTTGCTCCAGCAATGTCTTGTAACCTCTGTTTTCGTAGACCACTAGGGTGTGATCAAAAGAAGCCTGATGTTTGTTGGAGGGTGGTGTTGATTTTGTTTGGGGATGTTTTTTAAGGGAATGGGCCTTGCAAACGTTTTCTTAAATGACTCTCTGAACATACACATAGACTTGCCAAATTGAGCAGCAGGTGGCATCTCTGCCTTCCCTCATGCCACCACCTGTACTACCTCTCTGGAAATTTTGTTGGTTACGTACCTAACCTAAAGTGTTCCATTCTGTCTTTAAAAAAAAAATTGGTTTTTCTCCCCCCCAGCAAATGAAAGAAGTAGTAAACAATGAAATTGCAGAATTTATGAAATTTGCCCAAAACGCTGCAAAAAGCTGTGCCCTAGATTATGATGCCATCTCGGAAGATGCACTGCGTTATACTGAGGTAATTGCCAATACTGTGTTTAATTCTTTCTCTTCTTAAATAATCACGTTGGAATTGTAGGTAAGATATGTCAGCAATGCTCGTAGGTTATGATGTGCCATGAATTTCTGTTGATTCCATATGTGGGACTGATTGCAGATAAAAAGGTATAAGTGGGGTCATTGAATACAATACCGCACAAAGGTTTAGTTTTCAGTTAAGTAAAGGACATCTCTTGATATGGGAAGGAAGAAATTACATTTTAAGTGAGCATTTACATTAGCAAGCTGCTCCTAAATGTACATTACTGGACAGAATGTTAAGCTCTCCTGTACAGTAGCGTGTTACACAATCACTTCAGTCAGAGGTTACCAAGGCTTTGATCATAATCATCTGCGAGTTCATGCTGTGTTATATATCCACTTTGATTCTAAAATCAAACATGAATGCAACTCTACGTATTGTTCTTGGGTTAGCAGCACATCTCAGAAAAAGAATTGCAGAATACAGGTTCATTAAACTTTCCTATCAGTGCGTTGACTTACTTTTGCTTGGTTTCCTCAGGGCATCTTGCCTTAATTGAAATGGGCTATTTATATACGCTTTGTTAAAAATTCTACCTTTTCGAGACGGTGCCACATCCCTTGCTTTTACAGAGTAAAAATGAAAAATAACTGCCTTTACTACAGAGTTGAGCATGTAGTTAAATTCAGAAGGATTTCTTCTGTTTCATTGTAATGCTTCATTACATGTTTTTTCATGGACAAAATAAATTTGTTTTCCCACGGACACACAGTCTGGGCATGCGTGGGACAAAAATCTTGCTTTTTTTTTTCTAAAAATTGGGGTTGGCTTTGTAACTTTGTCTTACGCCTTTATCTATTCTTCTAAGTGATCTGTCACAAAATGTGTCTCCAAACTTGAAGTCCTATTTATAGTGAAGTTGATACCCTGAGTTAAAAAATACTTAGTTTTTATATATTAATTGCAGAAAGAACTAATTCTAGTTACTAAATGTAAGCTGTATGTCTTAAATACATAATTCAGATATTAAAATAAATTATCTGAGGAACTAGAGTCGACATGAAACAAATTTCAACATATATGGAATCTTCTTGTGTCTTTGTTTTTGCAACTTTTACCTAGGCTGAGTGTAAATTAGGTAAAATTAGGTAAAAAAGTGAAAAGAAAATAATTTCATGGTTTAGCACAGTTAAAACTGCTAATTTTTTTTTTAACGATTGTTTGAGTCTGTTTCAGTTCTGACACAGTGATTATAAGATTAGTATAGAATTGTACTGGTATTTCTGAAGTGTTCAAATACTATCTCTAACTGTAAAAGTTGAACCAGTCTGCTAGCAGTAATCAGCTAAATGTGTCTGTATTCTTTACAGAAAGTGTATGCAAATGCAACTTGCAATTGCAGAAACAGCTTTTTAAAATTAAATGCTTATGGAAGATACAAATGCATAAATATTTCTTCTTTTTATTTTAGGAATTATTCCGTGCTTGTATTGGACATGTGCAAAAGTGTCCTGAGTTTTACATGCTCCAGGAGATCATGAGTATCATGGGAGGGAAGTTTCATACACAGTTGACCTTTAGGCTGGAAAAAAATCTTCTTGCAATGGTAATATCTTACACATAGGTATTGTTTTGGTGTTGTTTTAAAATAAGTTGAGTTACATCTTGATTGTGTTGTGCAAGGATTCCATTTTTTTTGCAAGGATTACAAGTATTGTCTTTTACAAGTATTTACATTGGTTTGGTTAGGGGTTATAATTTGTAGTTAAAATTGTTAATGAAAAGAGTACTGGTATTGTTTTGGTAGTATGGCTGTTAACACCCCTTACTGCGTGTTTGCAATAAAAAGAGTACATTAATAGTATATTTTTTTGATGTAACACTAAGTTTATAATGCACCTGCATAAATTCTTAGAATATTTCACTATAAGAAGTGCAGTGTTGAGTCAGCATGATTTCAGTTAAAGCTAGTTTCTGATACTGCTCTGTTTCTTCAAGGGTACAGCAAGACGTGGTAAAACAGAATTCCTCACTATACCTGTTCAACTGCCCACAGATTATAAAACCGTTGCATCTATTGTAACTCCAGAAAAAAAAGCTTCTATTATGCACAATGTAAGTAGCCTTTTTATTGCCATATTTAAGGAATGCTTTGTGGAGAAGAGCTCTTTGTTCCTTTTTATCGCAGAATCTAGAATGGTTTGGGTTGGAAGGGACCTTAAAGATCATCCAGTTGCAACCATCCTGCTTTAGGTTTCTTAATAGTCTTTTTCCAATTCTTGCACCTCTTGTGGCACAGGAACATGTGCTGTATCGTTATGTGTTTAGTATTTCATTTATAGCAATCACATTGCCCTCTTCAGAGGTTGGGTTATTGCCTTTTGAGCCTAGTGCCTCTTGAAGGGGCCTCCTCTGTTCTCTCAGTGAAACGTTAGAGAGGTCCTTAAATTGGAACACCCTTTCCGTGAAATCTAGGTAGAATTGTTTATTGCGCTGTTGTTCCTTTTAAATTTTGAATCATAGAATAGAATCATAGAATAACCAGGTTGGAAGAGACCCACCGGATCATTGAGTCCAACCATTCGTATCAAACACTAAACAATGTCCCTCAGCACCTCGTCCACCTGTGCCTTAAACCCCTCCAGGGAAGGTGACTCAATCCCCTCCCTGGGCAGCCTCTGACAGTGCCCAATGACCCTTTCTGTGATATTTTTTTTCCTAATGTCCAGCTTCAACCTCCCCTGGCAGAGCTTGAGGCCATTCCCTCTCCTGTCCACTGTCACTTGGGAGAAGGGCCCAGCTCCCTCCTCTCCACAACCTCCTTTCAGCAATGAGGTCTCCCCTCAGCCTCCTCTTCTCCAGGCTGAACACCCCCAGCTCTCTCAGCCGCTCCTTATAAGATTTGTTCTCCAGCCCCTTCACCAACTTCGTTGCTCTTCTCTGGACTCGCTCCAGAGTCTCAGCATCCTTCTTGTGGTGAGGGGCCCAGAGCTGAATGCAGAATTCGAGGAGTGGTCTCACCAGTGCCGAGTACAGGGGGAGAATAACCTTCCTGGACCTGCTGGTCACGCTGTTTCTGATACAGGCCAAGATGCCATTGGCCTTCTTGGCCACCTGGGCCACTGCTGGCTCATGTTCAGTCGCTGTCAACCAACACCCCCAGGTCCTTCTCCTCCTGGCAGCTTTCTAGCCAGGCTTTTCCTAGTCTGTAGCTGCTCAGGGTTGTTGTGCCCCAAGCGCAGGACCCGGCATCTGGCCGTGTTAAACCTCATCCCATTGGACTCTGCCCAGCAGTGCAGCCTGTGATTTGCCTTGTGATTTCTGAGCTGGCCTCTGTGTGAGAGTGTAGACATACATATGAATGAGTGTAGGTGTAAAGGCTGCTGATTTAAAAAGGAAGTCCTGAGGGTAAGGAGAAATACTTTAGACTGTCTAGTTTTCTGAGAAGTCAGTTAGGTTAGCTTACCCTGGGAATTTCTTTTGCTAAACAGCATAAACTCCATTTGCAAGTTGAACAATTTTTAGATTTCATTGCATCTTACTGTTAAATATCTAAGTGTATTTTTGTGTTCTTTCACAGAGAAAATCAATAAGTTTTTCATTCTGTATAACTCGGGTTTTGTGACCATTTATTCCAGATAATTTATTATCCACTAATTCAAGGAGTTTGTTTACATATCAAAACCTAAACTTTCAACAAAGGCACTGTGATTGCAAAGACACCTTTCCTTATGAAAGTAGCAGAGGTGACCCAGGAAAATGATATATACCTCAAGAGATGTTATAGCTGTAAACAGAGAGTACTTCTGATGATGTCTCGGGTGGCAGAAAAGAGGAGATCGCTACATTTTTCTTATTTCTCTCTCACGGTCCTCAGGGCTTCTGTTATCATCTTAGTCCTTGATGTTCTCCTCCCACCTCGCGAGCATTCTTCTCTTCATGGAAACTTGTACATATAATGTTTAATAATTTTATCATTTCAATTCTGAATTTGTGTTCTTGATGGTTTTATATTCAATTTAAGATTCCTTATATGTAATCTGTATTCACACAACTGCAGTTTTAACCATACCACACCTTGTATGTCTTTATTGTGCTATTCCTTAACTCATAAGAAGATCTGTAATATATGTGTGAGTGAATCTGTTGGTTTTTCTTCTGTAATGCACTTCTCTATTGCACGATCTTTGAAATTCCTGTTCAAACTAGTAATTCAAATTAATGGGAATGAACTGAAAGATACAAGTTATGATGTGTTTTCTCATGCTGCAAGGTGGATGCGTAAGATTCAGCCAAAAACCTTCACGAGATGTTTTTGCTGTTTTTTACCCGATTCTTGAACCTGGCATTGTGGTGGTATTTGGGCTTGCTGGGGGGTAGGGTGGGGTGTGTTAATCCATAGTATGTGGGTTTGGGGGGTTTCTTACAAATTAAAAATGATGTATGTTTTTCTTAAAACCTTCAACAATTTTACTTTTTTCTGTTTAGGATGTTAGTTCGGATTCAAATGCAGAAAAACTTGCCTTGAAATACTGTCCGCAAGTTGTTTTAAGTAATCAATCATTATTTACTTTACTGAATAATCACGGACTGAACTACAAGGAACAGTGGGAAATTCCAGTTAGTGTCAAAATGATCCCTGTTGCAGGTATAGTGGGTTTTTGCTATAGGAAATCATGATTTTTTTTTTTTGCCATCAAGTCCTTTACATGTTTTCACAATCCTTTTTGAGCTGACTGAAGAACAGGAAATTAGAAAATCCAGTAAAATTAACTGTGGTAAGGTAGAAGGTAGTCTGATTTGGTTCACACAATAATAGAATAGTTTCATTTTGATTTTATTTAAAAAAAGAAGCTAGCTAAGGTTAATACAATTCGTGACTGTAATTACAAGCTCAGATTTTTACCTTTTCTGAAGAAGCAGCCCAATAGAATGCAGCTATAAAAAATTGTTTCTCTTAAGTACTTCAGTGGTTTTAATTTAAGGAATCAAAGTAATAAAATTTGACTTACTTAGGACATGCATCTTGAAGGGCAAAAGTCTAAAGTTAACAGTTTTCAGCTGTCATCTGGTAAGGAGTCAGGGACCTTTGTGTTGTAAAGAAAAATATTTAATCGAAGGTATTGTAAAAAACTTTAAAAAAATTCATTGCTGTGGTTTGCTCTCTGTTTTCAAGGAGGAAAGCTGATAGCAAGGTCATTTAATAGTTTTCTACACCTTGTTCCACCTTGTTACTGAGAATAGCAACAACCTCTAGAGGCATCAACATTAACATTAAATCTGGACATACAGCTATTTTCCACTTGGGAGAAAAAAATCAGTTAAATGTCCTGTCACTTTTAAAAACTGTAAGCTCTCCTCCTTGCAAAGAAAACAACTGTGTGAAGCTGTTAAAATTATCGAATGAACTGATTTCAATAAGCTAAAAAAGAGAAATTGCAAAGTTTTATAAAAAAAAACAAAAAGCAAAAATTTTCTGGAATTAAAAGGAGCTATTTACATCATAGAATAATGAGTAAATAATGTCCATGGAGATCACTTTTCTCTTTTGCAACAAAAAAATTTTAATAAAGAAAAGAGTGGGGCAGCAGCTTATGGACATAATTACTGATTAGAAGAAATACAAACTGCATCTGTTATTTTTGGTCAATGAGACTTAAAAAAACCAATACAATTGATGATATAATGCGGTGTAAGGAATGATGAATCCCAAGTTCTTATTTAACACATTGTATGTTTAGAAATGCGATTAAAATATGATCGACTGTTCATTTGATGTGTTTACTGGAGTATTCTAATAATTCGCACTATATCGGGACATACTTTTAATTTCTGCCATTAGTGATTAAGAAGGTAGTTTTTCATTTCTCCTAGTGTCAATGTGAGATGGATTTGACCATACTTGGAAGTTGAAAGATTGATTATTTTAATTATACTATAATCTTTTTTCCTTTCGTTTAATATATACTCTTATCTCTTTCTGTGCTTGAAAGGTAGCAAACCAGCTAAAGTGGTTTATGTTGATTCACCCTTACTGAGAAAGGAAATGACAGTGCGAGAGAGGAACCAAATCTTCCATGAAATTCCAATGGACTTCCTAGCAACTAAAAAGTCTTATGTTTCGGTTTCCGATGTATTGATGGACAAACCAGCTGAGGACAACCTGTTCCAGTGGGATGTATGCAGCTTCATCTCTTCTTAAAAACAAAAAAGCATAACTATTTTATAAATCCTAAGTTACTTGTTCTGTGTAAATGAAGGAAATTTTTGGTTTCCTTTTGATAGATAATCTGCTGCTGCGTTGCAGACCCTGCGTTTTAAAATGTCGATCTAGTTCCTTTAAGTGCTTCTGCTGCACTGGCTTCTCAACTTTAGTGTTTACTTCACTAAAATGTCTTTTGATCAGTTTGTTCAAGTGGGACGAGTTCTATGAACTTTATTTCTCTTTTAAAAGACCTTTCAACTCTTAGGACTTAAGATGTTCCATGCTAAACACAGGAATTCTCTTTTCGGTTAGTACTAGTCTCTCAAAAAAGTCAAAATATGACTAGAAGAACGTTTTTCCTTTTTCAAATCAACAGTGTCTCATTTGTGATTAACACATTCTGTTTCTTCATTTCTTGTATTCTTGGGTTTTTTTAATATTACTATTTTTTTCCTCCCTCTAAGTTGTCTTCCGATACCTACCAGTGCAGGAAGATTCCTCTTCCAGATGACGCAGGGATGGACTTTGATGATGATGTGACAGAACTAGAAACTTTTGGAGCAACTGTCAAGCCCTCAAGAACTTCTAAAATGGAAAACACTTTTTCTACAGTTAATAACACTGCTAAAGTTCTATCACATGGCCCAAAAATGGGGGAAAAGAATACATCCACCATAAACAGTGGAAGCGAAGAAGAGAAAAACACCATTTCTGAGCAGGGAGTTTCAGCATGTGCTGACATGCAGGTTCCATCGTTAGAGAGCAGTCTGCGCTTCAGCCCTGAGCAAAATTCATCACTTAAAAGCTTTAATGTGGAGGAGGTAGAGCTGAATAAAGTACAGCATGGCATGACCAAAGAAGTATCAGACAATGAAAAAAAATTAAGTACTCTACCTAATGCTGTTAGTTACAAGAAGGAGTCTGATGCTGCTCAAAAAAAAGAGATATACCCTTCTTTATGCAGCAGCGATACAGATGAAGACCGTTTGATAATTGATACAGAGTGTAAAAATACTGATTGTTACAAAACAGCTGCACCAACCACTGTTCCTCACACCTGGGCAGACACTGCCAAATCACCTTCCCCCACCCAGATTCCATTAGCAGAAATGGCTGATTGCTCAGATATCGCAGATCAGGGAAAAAATGCCTCCAGAAAGCCTACAAGAAAGTTATCCAAAGAATTTGATCCCGTTGGACAGATTCTGAAAATGCAAACTGAACTTCTCAGGTCACCTTCCCAAAAAGCTCATGAGCAGCCAGTGGTGAGCTGTGAAAACTCGAATGCTGCACCAGCCCACGTCCCTCAATCTCCAAAACCACTGGTGACCTCCAGCACAGAAACTGTGCCAGCCCCTGCCTCAAACCCAAACGTATCATCTAGAAATACCTGGACTTCACTTTTTCAGGGAGTACCGAAGAGTAAGTAATTGTTTTCATTGTGTAGGGAGCAAAATTTCAAGCTTCTAGTAAGATGTAGCAGAAAAGCATTTGAACTCCATCTGAAGAACATCCTAATATACCTCTGTTACATATAGAGATGTGTCTTTTTTTTTTTTTTCCAAACAATATATCTCCTCTGTGTGAGAGTTACTGCCACTAAACCCAGGCAGAAGCGCTTTATTATGTTAAGTAAATTGACAGGAAACCAGGCAGGTTGTATCAGGACAGATAGTACTTTTCTCAGATATTTAATTCCAGTGAATCAATGCTTTTTGGTGGGAAAACATATTTTGCTAGTATTTTCTGACAAGTGCATCTGATCGTGTAGGAAATAATCTTAGGTAATTACTTAATCTTTAACGGAGACAGTTAATGATTTATTCCGTTGTAGTTGAAATTGTGTTATCACTTCCTACATTTTTATCAGTTTTACTGAATTTTAGTAGTCACTACAAGACCATGTCTCCTCCCTCACTTTGAAGGGTCAGGCACCACAATACTCTTTCTGCTTCTCCTTCTCTTAAGAAGCCAGAATATGGCATTTAGGTGTTTGATTGAAATTTAGTTGTGGTTTTGGTTTTGTCGGTGTTTGGGTTTTTTTAAATAGAGGTGGTAAAACCAACATTGCTAGGATGCTAAAGTGTGACCATGGAACAGTAGAAAGTTTCTTTTTTGAAGAAACCTAAGTAAGTTAAATATATTTCCTAACAGAAGATGGTTTCTGGTCATTTGGATGACAATATCTCACACATTGTGCAATTATTCAAAGATACATTTAAGGTCTAAATTTAATGTTAAATGTATTTGTTCATAGCACTACAGCAATACCTATTTGTAGTTGTAGATTTGACACATATTTCCAGATATCTGCAGGACAAAAAATCAGAACTGGTTTTTTTTTTTAAATAAATTATCTTAAACAAGTTGAAGTTTATTCTTGTTTATTTAAAATGTTTTGTTAAAATATCTCTAAGGGATGCAGGGGTGTTCGTTAACCTACGTCAGACCTGCACTTGGAGATCTGATAATTTCTTTTGATGTAGTAGTATTGAAATTGAAGTTGAAGCGAATTCAGTTTGGAACGGGAAGAAAAAAAAAGGAAACGGATCCTATTGAAAAAAAAATGTGCTGCAAGAGGGGGAAAAAAAACTGATTAGCTTTGTGGTAAATAACGTGCAAGCCTGTCATTTTTTTGTCTTACGTATTTTCTGTAGGAAAGCTGCCAAGTGAGCTTCAGATGCTTGAAGAAGATCCTTCGGAGTATAAGGCACCTCAGGATGGCAACCTTGTTTATAAGCTATTCACTTTGAATGAGCTGTTGTTGCTTGTGCGTTGCAGTGTGCAAAAAGTGAAGTCACGGTACCAGAAAAAAAAAAAAGCCCAGAAGGTACAGATTTTGCTGTTAGCTGCTTGTCTTCTTTTGTTCTTTAAAAAAACTGGCATCTCTGGGATTCCCAGCCCTTCCCAGTGTTTTGTATTCTCTCAGACAATTTGTACATTTAATTGTAACTCTACAGCATGTGTCCTCTTTAAATAAATATTTGCTGCAGGAAGAGAGGGAAGAATAACTTGTGATCTCTTGAAACCTACTTGATTGGAAGATAAGCAAGTCTGATTCTGCGTTTATTACTACAACTGCATTACAGTAATATTTATGGGTAATTATGTAAACTATTGTCAGTTTGAACTATTCTTAAAAGTTAATGCAGTAATTAAGTTTTTGGCCCAAGGCTTTGAGGATGCTTGTGATCAGAAATACTTCCAAGCTATTACACCTAGTTAAGCGGTGCAGTAGGAAATAGAGTGAACAACAGAGGACACGTTTAAAGATAAAAAGAGATCCTATTCGTTCTGCTTGAAAAGACTACGGTAAACATATTAGCAGATAGTTTGTCTTGAGAGGAAGAAAACGCTTCAAATGCAAGCAAAATCCAGATACTTCTTGTAACATCAGGAGGAGACCTTATTCTGGAATGCTCAGTAGTTCGTTATTTTGTCAAGAGCCCTCTGAATTGTTCAAGAAATTTGATTTGTTATCTCCCTCCCAGGAATACCAGAACTATGGGAGGCAGGAATTTTGTGAGGTGTTTGTGTTATTGAAATGGGAATAGGTATTTGTAACTCTCATAATTTGCTAATGTTCTGTGCTCAGAGTCTTCCTTTGAAAAAATGCCATCTCTTTACTATTGTTCCACTGCTTATAAATCTCCGTGAATAATTTCTTAGTTTGTTTATCGAAAACTGAGTGCTGTTGGTTTGTTTTAAAATTCCTATGGAAATTTATACTGATTTGTCCATGAGAAGAGGGTTTTCTTTTCTTTGTTAGCATTTACATGCAAGGGTTAACTTCTCAGTTCAAGCAAGAGTCTAACATTAGGTTTGAATTTCAGGTGATATTCTGGCGAAGGGAATAAGTGGCAGTATTCCACTAATAATAAGAAATTGGAACTATAATTTTTTTTTCTTGAATTCCTGCAGAGGGCAGAGGAGCACTGAAGTCTGAACTTGAAATTAATTTAGTTGCATGGAAGAAATGACTTAGCAGCAAAATTTCGTTATTTGTAAAAGCTTGGCTAGGCTTTTTTATCCCTCATTTTACTGTCCTCTATATAGAGTTTCTGTAGTCTGAAGTTTGCCCTCTGTGTTTCATGGCAAGTGAGCCATCACATCTGTGAAATGCCTTTGTTGTGTCAGCTGTAGTGCAAAACTCTGATGATCGTCCACTTCAAAATGTAGTTCAGTTGTGGACAGTGAGTGCTGATTTTTCTTGTATCTTCACTTTTTAAAGGTTACTCCGATATTCCTGCTGCCAAAACTGGAATACCAAGCATGTTACGGGGTTGAAGCTCTTACAGAAAGTGAAGTGTGTCAGCTGTGGACAGAGAGTATGTTGCATTCAGAATGCTTATTTTATATTGGTAAGTTCATGCATTGATATTTAATTCAGAAACCTGTATGTCTGAATATTCGTAGTATAACAGAAGAGAGCAGTTTTTATTAAAGGTATATTCCATATGTCCTTGTTTATTTTAACTTTCTAATTTGGATTTTTCCTTTTAAAAAAGTACTTTTTCTAAATTTCTGTTGATTGATGAATGATGATATTCCAACTTTGATTTTAGATAAATAGCATCCAGTAATCTTTGTTTTCAAGAACAGCGTTTGTTTACCTTTCAAATGCAAATGTATCTGTTAGCATCAATTTAGTTCTGTGAAGTTAGTAATCTTCATGTCTTAATGTATCTTTGGTTATCTGGGGGGTTTTTGTTTGATTTTTTTTTTTTAATGAGTCATATCCAACATGAATTATTTTACACAGAATTGGTAGAAGTATTTCTTGATGAAATGTGAGCTTTAAACCTATCATTTTGTGAAATAGCGTTAAATAGATCTGTTCTTACATATGAAAATAAAAGACAAATAGAGGATTGGATACATGGCTCAGATAATACTGTTTCCTCAGCCTTCTAACCTGTAGTATGGGAAAAGGTCAAATGTTATTTATTTTTCTTTGAAAATAAGCAATGGTTCGTATTCCTAGGCTGATAACATGTAGAGAGATAAGATACAAAAGAATGAGGGAAAACCAGCTGGGTAGGGCTAAACCAAGTTCTGTTATTCAGAAAGAAGAGAAATCAGACTTTGAAAGCCATGTGCATGTGTCTCACATCTCAGGTACTGGAAATAATTTTCTGACTTTGCAGAAATGAAGGTCTTAACAGGAAGGAAAAAAATAATAGCGTAAGTTGATTGAAAACTTCTTCCTATTGCTGGGATATTTCTCAGGAATTCTGATCGCTGGGTTATCTAACAACCACATTTTCCAGGTTTTCCATTGTCCATATCTAACAGATCCATGAAATGTAATTTCCCAATATGTGATAAGACTTGAAACATTCCTGTTAAAGATATGGTCTCGCTCCTTGGCCTGTATCCTGCAGCAGGTGGAACAGGAGATAATGTAATAGAATCTATGAATGAGAAGTAACGTTTGATCAGTGAGAATAACGCAGGGAACTACAAATCTAGTGTAGAAGAGTTGACAGCTGTAATGCAGAGCGCTGAAAATAAAAAGACAGTAAAACAGGAATAAAAAGCATGGGTATGTTAGCAGAAGCTTCACTAACAAACGTCCTGTAGAAAATGCTGTATTCATGTTAGTACAACATTTTAAACATCAGAGAAGTTTGTCTGTTAGGTTACCCACGTTCTGTTGATAAATTAAAATGATGCATGTAAAGAGTGTGGCCAGATGCTTTTAACAACCTTTTGAGTATATAGAGAGCTCTTTATCAAATACCTTGCAATTGATAAGATTTTAAAACAGAAGCTGCAATAAAGTGCATTTTAGAACATGTTTGGCACTTGCTACGGAGGGTAGTCCTGTTTGTGCAGCGCGTGAATGTTCTGCAGTGGGGAATGCCTTGCTCCTCTGTTGTAGAAAAAGTTCTCTGCTTTTTGTGGTTGTTGGGCAGCAGTTGTGGCCTGTGATTGCCTAACCTTTCCTCTTGGGCACTGTTCCACACTTTTGTTGCTGGTGCCTCACGTCAGAACACTATTTTAGAAATGCTGAGTTCTCCCTTTCCTAACTTTTACATACAAACCTCGCACCCAATCATAGGATTTTAATGTTTATGTGAAACATAGTTTATTTGAGGTGATAGTTTACCCAATTGCAGCTATCTTTGTCTGCTGTCCATATTTAATGGAAAATATGTTTCTAACTTTAAAAGCAATATTTGCTGTGGTTTTTCCCTTCCCTAAAAAAAATCCTCACAAAGAGATAATTATGCATGCAGTTCTACATTTCTAATTATAGCTTAATGTACAGTACTGAAGTATTTCTTCCCTTTTTTTTGCTTTTAAACAAGCAGAACAGTATATCGAGTTGCACTGAAATTTAACCCCCTGTAGGAAATTTTATCAACATTTTTATTAATATTTCCAGAGTCACAAGCAATGTGAGGAAGTAGTGAAGCTGTGGCGAGAGGGCTGATCTGCTTACAAAGTACACAAACACAAAGAGTGCACGTCTGTCCAATTTCCTTTCGGTTACAAAACCAGCTTGTGCGTAGAAGTATGCAGACAGCTCACCCAGCCAACACCCCTTTTTATAGGGGCTGTCAGGAGAGTAGAAGAAAGCAGGATGTGTGCAGCCTGAGTTGTTCTGGCATGAACGGCCACTGGGTTCTGATGTGGAGGCTCCTCAGTGCCTGCTTTGGGGATACCTGCTAGTTGTGAAGAGGGTGCGGAGCTCTGGGCTCATTATAGAGAGGAGGGAGCTGGCCTCTTCTCCCAAGTGGCGGGACAGGACAACTTTGTCCTGAAACTCCAGGGACAAATCTCTAAGAGTTATAATATCCATGCATTATAGACAACTTAAAATAGAGTAAATAACCCATTCTTCTTCGTTAATCTGATGCAGGACTACCCCTGCCATGTGTTTAGTGCAAGGAGAAAGGCAGATTTGACTTCTCAGGTTGTGCTAGAATTTGAATTAAGTAAAATATTATGTGCTATAATAAAGGCATTTTTTAATCAACCGCAGTAAAGCTGTAGACTTACTGCTCTTTTTAAACTTACCCCACAGCATGACTATGAAAGTATGGAACAACTCTTGGGGAAATTGTGGTCTTACCGTTACTAACATGGTACCAACAACCTGCAATCTTGTTCAGACAGTTCTGAGACAATGTAGATCTTAAGTGAAGCCTCTAAAATTGAAGGTTTGAGCATGTAGCAGACCTCGGTGTTAAATTGCTTAGAAGTTTTCGAATCTTGAAAAACCTTAGTTCACCGACTCATCCGTCGTTTGCATTGCCAGTAAGTATGGATGGAGAGTTCATTTGACCTTGGTCTGTGCCCTGTAATTGCCCTGGGGTTGTTCTTCAGTGTTGTATCGCTCTGTGTGGCTGAGGGCGGAATCCTGGAGCTCGCTGCAGTGACTCAGCAGTGCTGCCAGCTCCAGAGAGGAGAGAGGGAACAGAAGTGTGACTGTGGCCTCCAAGAGAAACTGCAGCGTGTGATATTAAGTTGCAGTTTTGATTTTGTATATTCTCAAGGAAGGTAGTGGTCGTTTGCACAAAAGCAGAGGTATTATCATCAAACAAACTTAGAAGTGCTGTCTTCCTCTTGCTAGTAGAGCATCTTGCTCAGTCGTTGATCTAAGTCCCCTTGCCACTCAGACAGGAAATCCTGCATCTGCAAAGGGAGTAATCTCTGTGACACGTTTCCCAAATAAGATGTGTGTACTTGATTTAAGCAGTAAATGAAGTTGTGATAAGCTTTGCTGATTAATGGGAACACTTTATCCTGACTGTTATCCACTTATTTGCATTAAGTGCCTAAGCAGAACTTACTACAAAAAGAATTATTTACTTTCACTTGAATAGGATAATAGACCTTTAAATAAAGTTTAATTTAAAAATGCGTTGGAAGGAAGCGTTTAGTGTATGGGTAACTGAATATCTAGTGTTTTCAATCGGTCGCTTCTCAGATATAAGGTACAGTAATATAAATCTGGTATCAGTAGTTCATAGATATTTCTTTTTCCCAGCTGTGCTGTCAGAGGGTTTAGAAATTGAGAAGTTCCTGATTTCAGGAAGGGCTGATGATGAAGAGATTTTTTTATTATTATTACTATTTTTTATAGTTTCTTGAATTTTCTTTTCCTCTAGTCAGTAATACACAAAGTTAAACCTAGTTGCTTAGTCTTTGACAAAATACTGATATCAAGAGAAGTAACCAATGTACAGGGTTTAAAAGAAATTAGGAGTCTTGATGCATTTTCTTAAAATTTGTTAAAAATGAGAGTTCTTACTTAATCTTCTTTCATATTCTATAACAAATTGCTAGTAATGTTTAGCTCAGAATGTGAAGAACTTTACTAGAGCAATTCTAAGCGTACAGTTGAAGCATTTACACTTCCTATGAGAGCAAGTTTGTAGTAAGGCAGTAAAATCCACTGAGTAGGTTGTGTTTTATTATGCTGTGTTTTCCTCGTCCTCTCCGTGGGAGCTGGGATAGAGGAGATTTCTGGGAAGACCTCAACATGAGAGAGAATCTGAAGGTGAGGCATAGTCACCACATCGGCGCACAAGCTATGCTAATGATCTTCATTGCTTATCAAGTGAAAATGTGGGCTAAACTGTTCTTGTCAGCCTTTATTTTAAAAAATATGAGGGGGAGAGCTTTGAACTGTTGCTTCCAGCTGTGTCAGAGATAGTCTCTAATGATTTGCCCTGAATGAAGTCTGAATTATAAATTGTAATTTTTCAGGTGAGCAAAAAAAAATTCAAGCGACAAAGGTACAGAATCCCAAGAAAATCAAATAACACAATGGCTTGTATAGCATCTCAGAATAGCAAAACAACTGTATTGAATTCAAAAGTACATTTGTAGCAAAAGATAAACTTTCCTGATCTGCCCAGTGAGCTCAAAACTCAATTTTAGAGGCTTCAGTTAAGATCTACATCGTCTCAGAGCTGTCTGAACCAGCATAGTGGTAAGGATCAAAAGGACTTGAAAAGATGCAAACTAACTGATGAGATTAAGTCCGTGGCAAAATGAGGTTGTATATCCCTGACATCACCCAAGATCTGATTTGCTGAAGTCTTGAGCAGCTCCCTGAGGTAGAAAGGCAGCCCAAATACAGATGTCGGACTGAAAGCAACTGAACGTTTTACTTTCTGTTGGTTTGCAATACTGATAAATACTTCTCATTTTTCTGTACTGTAAAAGGGCAAGGGCTTTTATTCCTTTTAAAATGCATTAATTCTGCCAATTATGCTTTTGCATTTACTCTCTTTTGGTTTTACTGTATTCATTGAATTACTATTTTTCAGGACGTATTGATGCTTTCACATCAAAGCTTATCATGCTAGAAAAGATTTCTCCAGAAATTTTAAAAGAAAAACTTGAATTGATTAAGTGAGTATGTTTTATAGGTTTTCTTAGCGATGGGTTTGAAGCCCTAACAAGCCTTGCCAGGCTACTACTTTTGTACTTTTTTCTTTTTTTGCAGCCCTGCGAATTCCTTGAATATACTTCATCACATTTTGATGAAAGTGTCTGAGTAAGTGCTCTGGTCTTGTTCATTGAATTTATTTACATTACCCAGCTCATCCTGTTTCTTCTGTTGATTGTTTGTCTGCTCTGGCTCATTATTTTTTTCAGATACATGAAATATTTTACAGATTCCTTTCAGTCTAGCATAGCACGATGCAGTAGTGTGTAAAAATGTGCTTAGGATTACAGGTTTTGTATAAAGGATGCAGAAGAAAAAGAACCTGATTTTTATGAATCACTTATTGGAGAGAGGAGGTTGGAAACTTCTGAGCTGATTAAGCAGAAGAGTTTTACTGCACTCTTTAATTTCTATAGCTTGATTTCTCAGAATCTCAGAATCACAGAATCATTTAGGTTCAAAAAGACCTTTAAGGTCATGGAGTCCAACCATGGCTAAGATTTTTGATATGGGCAGTTGGTTGACATTTATCTTCCTGAAAATGTGTTGAATCCTGCATGTATTTAAAGCGCTTCTGTGCTTTTTGTTCATCTCTGCATTATGCTTTGTAGGGCCCTGCTTAAAGGACTACAGTTTGCCAGAGTGGATTTCAGTGTGTGCTTAAATGTTTTGTTGAATATGATGACAGTCTGTACATTGATGATAAATTAGTACATTATGAATACATTAAAAACACACAAGTTGGTATGTATTTATCAATGCAATTTAACTCGTGCTTTTTTTGTCCTTGGTCTTTTTATAAAGCAGGGATTGATAAGTAGATATTTCAAGTTGGTTTTGCTTTGGCATTAAGAGCTATCCTGATCAAACGAAACAAAAAAACCCATTTAAATAACGTTTTTCACTTTGCATATTATCTTTTTAGTTTGCAGGAGGGCTCTTACTTATTAACTCATGCTGCAGGTGATTCCTCAGTTGCGATCTACAAGAGTTCTCTTGACAAGACAACAAGAGCATCCTATAACTTGCATAAAGCTCATGGTGATCTGCCTGCCGTGCCTGCTACTCTGTCAGTGCCGTGGGTGCCACTGGATCCCAGCCTCCCTTTGCCCTATCACCTGAATCACGGAAGAGTTCCATGCACCTTTCCACCTGCACCCCAGGAAGCCACATGGAAACAGGTCAGTATCACACTTGATGGAAAAGCTGATGAGCAGTTTTGAAATAATGTATTTCAGTCCCTTGAATATATTTATTTATTTAAATGTATATTTTATATATATATTTATTTAGCTAGTATTTTCATCTGTTGCCTTTGAGGGTCAGAGAGACCTTTTAAATAGACTTCTGGAATAAGAATGCCTTTTTCCTGGAAAATACTTCAGGCGACATTTACCTTCCCAAGCTTTAAACACGGCGCTGTGGAAAAAAAAACATTTAAGCATGTTGTGCTACTAACAGAGGAAAATGGAGTATTTGTAAGGCATACCAGAGCGGGCCTTGTAAATAGATTGTGAGAGTCCTGCTCTAGAGTTGTCATTCCCACTGGTGTCACCCAGTCCAGATGTGGCCTCTGAGTCTGGCTGGAATGACAAGTAGAAGGCAGTTCTGTCTGCAGAGTTATGTGTGTTCATACTTAATACAGATCTAGGATTATTAATCCTAGTTTGGTGTTTTTTCTTATTCTCTCCCCATATGTGTCTAGATGGCTGGGGCAAAAGGACAGTTGGACACACCCTGTGAGAGAAAGCCAGTAGCTGTGGAACCAAAAGGCAATCCGGCTAAGCTTGTTAGAAAGGAAGGTGTGGCTGCAAAGAAGCTGAGGAAGAATTACTGCAAACAAAAAATGATGAAGAAAAAGTGGAAAATGAAGTAAATCAAAATGTATCTGATGCAGAAATAGCTGAACCGTGCTGTGATAAGTATGGCCTGGAGAAGGGCAAGACCAAACCAAATCAAAAGTCTGAGACTTTCTTGCTTCTTCAAAGGAGCCAGAAGCAGCTAGCAGGGAAATGGCTCTGTAAGCCTTTAGCCTGTTCTTACCTCAGTGAACACATTTCAACTACAAATACAAAGGGAAAAAAAAGTGAGTGTCTGTGACTGAGCTTAGGGGACAAAAGTATCTTCTGTTGGTCTCATGATTTTTGTAGATAAACTACGGCTTGAGGAATGGAGCAATGATTGACGGAAATGACTGGTATTGCATAACAACAAGAAAAATAACTTCTCAGCTTTCTTAATTCTTCCACAATCACTACAGCTTGTTAGTCTAACATACTTTTAAATTATATTTTACTTTCTGTAATATACTTAAGGGGGGGACAGCTTGGATTTAGCTACTTAATCCTTTTAACATAGTGTTTACCAGTTTTTAAATTACTTGAAAAGAATACATTTTCTTTTTAGGATGTTGTAACATATGACATTTGTGAACAGACGCTGTGTTTATTTGAATAGCATGTGCTATAAATTTGCACTAGGAAACGTACAAGAAGAGCTGAACAGTTATAATAGATACATTTTTATGCTTCCCCAAAATGATTTACAGAATCTGTTTGGTTTCTGGTGTGTGCTGGATAATGAATATTGCAGTTATTTACTGTGTTGCTGAGTGGCTGTGTGTTAGATCTCCAATCAGATTGCACACTGGTATGCAGTAAACCTTACCTCTGAGGTATTTAGGATTGCCTGGAGGAACAAGTGGTAGAATCAAGGCCTTCGTCATCATTCCAAAAACCAAACCAGTCTGCTGTCCATCACCAGTTTGCTTGAAATTTAGAGCCAAACTGAGAGTGTGAAGTTAGGAAAGAAGGATACTTACTGTGTGTGAAAAGGCCGAGCTATGGGATGACCTCCAGTTTTTTAGTGAATGAGTTGTGCGGAGAAATTAAAGTTGTTTGAAATATGATTTTATAAACACATTGTATTCTGTGATGTGTTTTTAACTAACATATATGCTTATGAGGCAAGATTTCTCAGCATTGCAGATGCTCTGTGGTTCATATTTTCAGTGTTTCATCAGAGTTTCAACAGAAACAATCCTTGATATTGGGGCTCAAAAATTATATTCTCTATTATTGCTTTTGTTTTGCGTTTCCTGGATTTCTGCCTAATCTTTCTTTTAAGAGCATCATTTGTATACGAGTGCATGGATTCTTGAAAGCCATAAGAATGAGGGCAATAAATTCTTTCACAGTTTTGCCTTTTAAACAACAGCAAACAACTCTTTCAAAATGTCTGAGCCCATTTTTGTTTGGATGAGGGTCTGGAGAGTTGTTTGTATGAATGTTTAAACTGCTGACACAAAAACCAAAGGCCTTAAGGATGTTCTTCCAGGTCTTTTGTTTGCACTAAGAAAGTTACCATGTACACACATCTGATCCAGCGCTCCTCTGCTTGCTGGGGCTCGACATGATGTGTTGTAATGTCATGAACGTAATATTTATGTTGTTTACTCGGTATGTTTGTTATGATATCCCAAAGGTATTTTTTTAAAGCAGGCTAAAACAGTGAAATATAAAGCATTTTCTGTGTTTTTTTCCCACTATTAGAAATGTTTATATTATTATTTAATTTATTCCTTTTTTGGCCACAGTGTCTTTCACCTTCAGTCATATTCTGGTGACTAACCGAACTAGGGTAGAGCTGTTGGCAAATTACAAATAGTTCTGATTTGAAATCCTACATTAGGGACCTCTCATAGTCACTTAGTGATCTCTCATAATAGGAATATTTTAGCTGTGAGTCATTTTTGAGTCTGTGTGGGGATTGAAAGCAGTTTCATGTTTGTATATGTAAAAACTTTTGCCATACATGTATGGAATTTACTTTCTTGATACTGCTTCACACGTTAGCAATGTACGGTCTAGTTGCCCATGTATCTGTACACCTACAAAATTTATGTCTTTTTCTTTATAATATTCAGTTGCACGATGCTGGTATACTACTACTGATAGTACCGTAATTGTAGTTTCTCATCTGTTTAGAATAGGTAGGGAATCTGTAGTTTGCATGCAACATGAGATGACTTTTTAATTCATTGTTCTGTTTTATTTGATTGTTCTCTTTTGCATGAAAAGGGACTGCAGTAATTTGCTCTAAGGCAGGTTGGTTGTTCGAATGACTTGGATTTTGTTTACGTATCGTGGACAGGGGTACCAAAGTATACTTTGTTTACATTTGCATCTATAATAAAAATCTATTTTAAAGAAGTTCGATGAGAGGAGAAGGGATAATGTGTTTGTTTCAGGCAGTAACATCTGAAACTTGAAACAAAGGAAATGTCTAAACAAAATAATTGAAAGCCAGAAAATGTGCTGGATATTAATTGCTGGATCCCTGGTTCTGTATAGGCTGCTCCTGAAGTGACAGCTACCTGTGGAAGAGAAGGAAGGATTACAGGGGAACCTGTTATGATGTCACTGAACTGTAAATTCCTAAATGTAACACATTGTAAATGTGTGGGAAGTGAGAGATTACAGCTGAAGGAGAATGAGCGGGCCTGGGTCTTGTTTTCCAGGTAACTGTTTCTCTTCAGCGAGCTCCTACTGCTCTCTTTTATGGTCTCAGTTTGCTGAGTATTGGAAAAAACTTCCACAGGTCTCACAATCCTGTCCTCTAGTTTCAATCTTCATCTTTGTGTTTGGAATTGACTGTGTGTTTTTATGGTGCAATTTATATGACTTGTTTTTAAATGCAATTACTACCTATCACTCTGTATTGTAAGAATACCTTCTACATATGCATTTGGAGTATGTGGTTGGATGTAACTTAGCCAGTCATTGAATCTTCCAGTTGTATTTTTCTTTATGCAGTTTCCTCTGGCTGTAAAGGGAGGCGTTGGTGCAGTCCTCTCTTTCAGAACAGGAAGCTCTGAGTGCTGAGAACCAGTTAAACCGATTGCACCAGGATCTGTGCATTCGCTTCTCTTGGCTTTTCAGTGCAGGTGTTTGTAGTCCAGTGCTAATGGAGCAGTTTGTGTTGCTGCTTGGGATTATTCCATTCCTGGTGCAGGACTTTTATCTTTGTTAAGTCTCCTGCAATTTTCAGTGGCCCAATCATGCAGCCTAAGTCACTCTGATTAGTGACTCCAACTCTACTTCTTCTTCCCGTTTGGTGTCATCTGCAAACTGGGTGACAATTGATTCCATTGTGTTATCCTGATGATTTGTAAGAACACTGAGTAGTAGTGGACCCCTTATCAACCTCTGAGGAGCAATGTTCATGACCAACCAACTGCTAGTTCATCTTTCAGCCACTAACCACTCCACTACAAATGGAAGAAACCCTCTGGGAAGATAAGGTTTTCCATACTGTATAGATCACCGATATTAAGTCTGGTCCTCTCCATTCACTAGTATTTGTTATGAGATTAAATTGATATTTTTGTGTTGTGGTTGGGCAGTTTGAAGTTAGTTTTGGAGGTCTAGAGGAGGAATTCTTACCTGGCATTCGAAATTACTGGTGCATATACATGCAAAACAGTGGAACTTAGACAGTTCTTTATATTCACGTGAATAACTGTAATTGGTTATTGGTTGTGAAGTCTAACTTCTTTATTTCTGCAGTAACAAGTGTTTTTAAATTTTTGTTTGCACTATGCACTAATAAATAAGAAATCCCTTACAAAATGCTTTCTTTCCCATGTGTGACTGATTAAACCTCATCTTCTCTGTTTGGCTGCAAAACCTTTTAAGGGTACAATAGACATTGCCTGTGTAAAATATGTTAGGAGTAGATTTACTGCATTTTTTCTTTGTCTCCTAATGGTAGTCTGGCAGCTGGAAGCACAGAGAACTTGGGACCAAGTGATCAGAATTCCATTCCCATGCTGACAAGTGGGAGCTGCCAACAGCAAGTGACTGTCCAGCCTTGTGGTGTGAGGTTCAGTAGCAGACATTGAACCAGCTGAAGAGGTACTTCTTTTCCTTCTGATTTGCTTGCCCTGGATTTTAAATAGCAGCTTTTCCCCAAAAGAATTAAAAAAAAACACCCAAAAAACCGTTTGACCAGTCTATTGCTTTATCAGACCTGAATCTGAAGGAAAGAGTGGCAAACTCTGTACATCTTGATGCAGAATCAGTTGCCAGGAGGTGTTACTCTCTAAAGAGTTTACCTTTCTGTTTCTAGGTTAATTTTCTGACTTAAGGACACTCCTGTAAGCCTGAGAGCCTCTAACAGAACCTCTTGCCTGTGACTGTTCATCTCGCCGCCTGGAAGGTTTGCTGCTGTTGCAGCCGCTGTTGTAGCGCGTTCATGCTACGGCTTTAAAGGAACGACGGAGCACAGCTGGTCTCACCAAGATTCCCTACCTATTCTTGAGGCAGCCTCCCTTCTGGTGTACTTAAATGTAGAAAGGATAACAAGATTTTCTGTAAATAAATTTGTAAGTATCCATTGTAATAATCAGTGTTGCCAAATTCTCCCAGAGATCAATGCTTCTAGTGTTTTTTTCCAGAAACTATTTAAAAGCATTTATGAAAAAATAAGAATATTTGTTTAGACCTTCATTTCACCACTGAAAATCTGATTTGGTGTAATGATGCAGGCTTGGAAACATTTGAGTCTGCTGATGGCTTTTACCTTAATGAAGACTTCAAGATTTGCTTATCCCATGGTTAAGCAAACAGCATGAGTGCCATCCTGTGCCAAGCCAGCTGCAATTAATGTCTAGCTACCTTCAAAAGCTCCACCTACCAAATCTTTCTGCAAACTATTCAAAATAAAAAAAAAAAAACAAACCAGGAAGAACACACAAAAATTCCTACTGAAAGATGTTGCTCATCCATCTGTCTGGTGTGGGCACTACTGCTTGTCAGACAGAGCACGCCAGCAAAGGTTTTAATAGTCTGGTTAAATCTGAGCTCTAGAAAGAGCTTCTTATGCCCGCTGCTGAGCAGCTCATGTCGCCGTTTTGCAGTTTGGACTCTGCAGTCAAACCCCATTTATTTCAGAACCTCGTCCTTAACACATGCAGGACTGCAGCTGTGCAGCTCCGGTCCCTTGGTTGGCAGGAGGAGCACAGCAGTCTCACGCAGTTCTCTGGATATTCTTTGTCAATAGCAAGAGTAATAGAATAAAAAGGAAGTGGAATTACAGTGTAGCAGCAGCACAGGCTACTTTAAGAAATTTTGTTATCATTTCTATATTAACAAGTGCTCACATCACAGTTGAAATTCTTTGTCTTTATTTTGGGTAACTTGAGCTGAATTGATTGATTAGACTGACTTGTTTAATCCAAAAGCAGCACATTTACATTAAGAAACCTGGCCAGAATACTGACACTGTCATTACCTCTGGAGAAAAAAACCTCCTTGGTCAATAGACCTGTGGCTACAGCATTTTTTTTGGTTTTTAATAACAAGCAGTAAGTATATTTGCAGGTACATGAATAAGTAAGTTTGCTTCTTGCCGCCTTCTCTGGGAAAAAATATTTTATATGACAACATATATATTGGAAGAATGTGTTATCTTCCACATATAGGTTATGTACCAGCTCAGACAGACAAACTGAAAAGATAAAATACTGTACACGTTTCTTCAGCTTTTAAATGCAACGGCTGCTTGTGATGGTATTATGGACTTACTGGATTGGGTAAATAGACCATAAACAGCATTAGGTAAACAAACCTTAATATTGAGGACCTGTTTGAAAATTATCTGTAGTCGTGCTATCTCTGTAGCCTTTCGTTTTGTGGCCTTAACGGTTAAAGATCTGTTCCCTGCCTGGGTGCTTAGTTGCACTCAGGACACAGCCTTGGAAGTTGTCCAGCTGAGCTAGAAGTGTTTACTGAAGGATTATTTGAAAGCAGACATTAATGAAAATGTTAAATATTATATGTACTACTTCACGTTCAACTAATAGGCTTTTAATATGTTTTTCTGATTCACTAAAGGGAGAGATCTCTGATTTTAGATTTTGGATGTTGTGCTTCTGACCTGGAAAAGCAAGTCTTAGCCTGTCTGTCAGAAACAAATCTCTTCATAACAGCCCTTCCCTTTCACTCAATCAACATCTTTTTTGAAGTCAAGTTACTTAAATTATCTAAAGCTGTAAGGTGCCACTTGAAAGGGCAAAAAAAGACATCAGTGTAGACACTCATATTTAATCAAGGATTTGTGACATGCCTTTGTGTTGTGAAGCATCATTTGTTCCTGAGTATCTTAGCTGAGCCTAATTAAGTAATGAAGTTCATATCATGTAAGAAGTTATTCAAAATCCTAAGTGTTTGATGTTATTTTGTACTAAAACAGGATTGATATGTTCTAAAACAAAACAAAACAAAACTTTCCTGCTATTTCACAGAGTCATTCTTTTTAATTGATAATTTAGAGCTGTGTTCCAGATTGCTGTAGAAATTGTGTGCTGATTTCTGTCAGTGAGCTTTAATCTGTAAGTGGTTTTTAAATTCATTTTCATGGGCCAATTTGGAGGTGGCATGATGTGAAATAAAAAGGAGGTACTTTTTGCAGTGTGAAGCCTGTAGATTTGCATTAGGAGCCCGTTGTTTCAAGATTTTTAGAGTTAAATTTAGATGACCCTTATTTACAGTCCTTGAAACTTTCAGAATTATCCTCTGATATTCGTTGGGACGTATTTAAGGTGTGACAGCTTCCCTTGTACTTTGGCAGAAGCCAGGAGATTATTCCCAATCGTGGGACTGTTTGTGTTCTGAGTCACTGAAGTGGAAAAAGCATATAATGATGGGAAACAATGAAGCAGAACAGACTTGGTCTCACATGAAACCTTTTAACACTATTCCTAGGAAAAATTCCCTGAGGACTTTTGGCAGCTTCCATCTTTTATAGCCGTTTGTGTGCTTTGGCAAGACAGACAGAGCTCCGTAGTGATTATCCGTGCTGGTCTGTTCTGGAGGATGTCGGGGGCTCCTGTGTGCACTGGTAATATTTCCTACAGTGTTTTCCAGTGTGGTGGCAGGCTAGGGAAGGTTCTTGTGGAGCTGGCACTTGTGGCTGGTTTAGGCACTGTCATCTAAAATGGATTCCAAGTCTTTCTTAATGCTGTAATATATACTGCTAGTCTGTTTATGGTGGCAGCATTGTGCTGATACTGCTGGGAAAGCTGAGCTCATCACAGTGGTGTTGAGGTGTGTCTCGTTAACCTGTTAATGTGTAGGATCAAAGACGGCGTGAAATCTAGATTCAGCTGGAATTGCAGCTCTCCAACCCTAAGCAGATTAAACTGTGCTTGAAGATACTCATGATAACCTGAGAACAGAAAGCGAAGTTACCTTCTTTAGTGTCCAGCTATGCTTTAAAGCCCTTGTTTTGGCTGCGATTGCCTGCCCTCAGGATAGAAAGGCAGTTGGCTGTCAGGCAGGGTGATGGGAAGTCCCTGGGGGGCTGCGGAAATTCACTGAACCACAGTTACACACATAGTGACTGTTTGTGTATCCTGTGACTGTTTAATTCGGTGCAGAGAGGCTGGGTTTGTTCATGCCACCAATACAAGGAATTTGGCAAGCGTGTTTCTTTTCTGTTTATGTAGGTATCTAGGCAACGTCTCCCAGTCACACACTGGATGATTAACTTTTTTGAGGCACAATGAAAAGCCTGGTGATTCACGCTTTAGTTTAAATTGAACTGAACTCCTGATACTATTAATACTCATGATGAACGTATGCTAGCGGAGTTACAAGCGTAGCAAAGATCAGAGAAGTATTTGAATTGCTGGGTCACTGGGATATATACACCTCTATGACTCTCTCTAGGTAGCGTGCCAAACAGAAAGAAAGAAGATGTGGTAGCCTGGACTGAGTCATGAGGGACACAAACCTACTGCACCTTTGAAGTTGCTGGCCCTCTGTCGGGCACATGAGAAGAAGGAAGGATCTTGCTTTCTTCTGAGCATCTCGACAGAGCATAGATGATTCCACGACATAACTAAAACCTTATGAGTTTTGGCAGTTGGTGGCGACTTCTAAGTTGTAAATGTGTCCTGAAACAGCTTACTTTATTATTGTCATGCGTAGTTAAAAAAGTTTTTGACCGAGTCCTCTAACTATAATCTTAGGTTATATTTTGATTTGTTACTCCCTTGTCTTGATTCAGATCCCAGGTTGCCCAGGCACCTGATTCTTTGTAGAGGCAAGCTCCTTGTGCCCGTAGGCTTAGAGTGAAAGAATCCACCGAGATTGTGAGATAACAGTATGACGATGGTGTTTTTTACACTGGGGATGAGGAAAATTTTTGAAAATAAGAGTTCAAAATAAGGTTATGGTCAGACATGCATGAAAGTGTCAGAGAAGGGACACTGAAGAGCAGACAAATTAATTTGCAGATACGGAGTTGAGAAGCAGATAAAGACAAATCCAGTGATAACACAGTATTGGGATATAAAAGGAGAATTTCGGAAGTCACGCAAGATGCAGCCAACTCATTTGAGAGAGAGGTAGATTTTTTACTAGCCATGAGAAGTGTTTGCTGTCAGGCTCTAATGTGATCGTGAAACACTTCAAGATTCTGCATGGGAAGTAACTGTAGAACATAATGCCCATCATATCTTTATCAGTTAAAATGATTACTAAAATATATCCTCTAAACAAGGTTACATCAGTTTTTACGTAGACTTTTGCAAAACGGATGAAGGTAAACTAAAAACTATTTGATGGATCAAACTCATTCCTGTATGTTTAAGTCATTTATGTTGTTTAGCATTTTATTTAGCAGAAGATACTTAGTCTTTGCCCTGAAGAGTTAACATTTGCAAGACGGGACCTACTTAGTGAGAAGGCAACAATCTAAGATCACTGAGCAAACTATAGCACTGCAAGGCAACGCAGTCAGGGTGTCCAGGTTCTAACTTGGATGTCCTGTTCAGAAGCCTGAACTAGCAAATGCCACCTACCTTCTCTACCATAATACTGTGTGTGTAAAATACACTTGTAACAAAATAGCAGAGATCTGGCTAACACACAAGATCATTCCAGAGTTAAGTCTAGCTCTTTAAAAGGGATTATTTCAAGTGAACGAGGTTGAGTGGAGAATAACATTTGTGCAGGAATGTGCATGGAGTGTGGGAATGAGATTGCACAGAATAGAATTGATCCAAGGGCTTAGGTTGTTAGGTGGAGCACCTAACAAGATGTCTGGTTCTCTGCTATTCTGTTAAATGAAAGATGACATTGGCATTCTGGTATTCAATCTGGGTTTTTTTGAAAACATACTGGAATTACAGTTTTGTAAGATTTAGGGTAAGTCATTATGGATGTTAAAGAAAAATGTTGTGTTTGCCCACCACCAAAAACCCAAATGCAAAACAAGTTAAACACTCAGTGTTTAGCGTTTCACTATGCAATCTACATGTGCTTTCAGGACACATTCCTTCTATAGCCATAGACATAACAACTTGCCAGGTTGTTACCTGGGAACCCAACTAACTTTCTGTGTAACCTGTGATTACTCTAAGTACTAATAATAAATCTACGTGTATTGACATCAGGGCAATTCCCAAATTAGACCAAATAATCAAGGTGCAAAAATAACGCCCAGAGGTCTGCCTGATCCGTATGTTAATCAGAATGGAATTTATATTATCCTCTTGCAACATAACAGATTCAGGGAAGCGACACTGTACACACAGGCTCAGCCACGCCTAACCCAGAAAGGCCTTTGTCCTGATCCTTCTTTTCGTGTGTATGATCAAGAAAAAAGTTTAGGCAATACATATTGACAGATTTGTGTTCTTCACAACTCCAGTGTTAATACGTCTTTGATTCTTTGCAGACAGCATTCTGAAAGAGTGTGAGCAAGATTTGTGTAGAGCTGAACTATCCAGGACAGAACTGGGGAAAATTCCATTGAGAGCCAGAGTGACCCCGTATGCACTAATGTTATTGCAAAGATAGTCTGGTTTGTAGGGGAACTTAAATTTGATATTCAGGTTAAGCGCATTAAGCCTCCAGTAGTATAACATAAGATAAAATGAAAGGTGGTGTTGCAGTGGAAGACAATGGTATATGAGTTGAAGGAGGGAGGAAAAGAAAACCCATGAAATTAGTATTAAACAATATTAAGCAGTAAGAAATAGTGGGAGTGTTAGCAATGGTTAATGTCACCGAGTCTGAGAGGATGGAATAGATGGATCTATAATATGTCCATAGAGCACAGGATGAATCACAGATGCAGTGAGCTGTTGCAAGGGAAGAAAGAGAAGTTAGCACAATTACATTTGTTTTTCCATCCACAGGACTCTGGGGAGCTCCAGTCAACAAAAGTGCGCTCTCTTTGATTACTGTGGTCAGGATGCAGGAAGCCAGCGATCGCAAATAGGTAGTTCCAGCTGAAGCAATTGCCAGTTACTTGAAATATGACCTTCTATGCAGATATCTTAAGGGGGGTGTGGGGACTTGGCAATGTGAAAACAAATTGAAAATCTTACTTGGTGCTGCATTACTTGCAGGCTGGTTGCAGCAAGTTTCTTCCAGTAAATCATCTGTGAGACAGGCACAGAGAGACACCAGGCTTGTGGTAAGTGCAGTCTTTGTCCCAGCCTTTTATCCTTGATAATGGTGACAGTAGTTAGGTAAGCATAGTGCTTAGGAGCAGTGGTCTTGGACCAGAACCCCTTGTGAGACGTGCGGTGCAAACCCTCCAAGCTTTGGGTAAATCTTCAGAAACAGCCCATGCGACATAAAAGCTTGATGTCTCTTTTTTGAAAAGCAATGCAGGCAATTGGCTGCTGTTCTCCCATTGAATTGATTTCCTTTCTGTGTTGGCAGATAACAGAAGTCTTTCCTATTCGCACAGTCTGACTGCTGCCTTCTACATCTCACTGGTTTTGCAGAGTATTTTCTCAAAGGTATGAAGAATATATTGTATTTCCATAGGCAGGATCATCAGGCCTTGGTATCAGGGGATGTTTGGTTGTTCTGCCAAAAATGTTAGTGTGTTTTCTGCTGTTTGTACCACTTAGATTCCCCAGCTGGTACAAGTGCCTTTGATGTCAGTTGACCTACATAAGCAGACAGCAATTGAGGGAATTCATAGTATATTTGAATATAATGTTTGTATGTTCATGATTCTGAGTCTGGTTGCTCTTTTTTTCCTCTTGTCAGTCTTTTTTTTTTCTGACACCACTTCAACAGTCCCTGAAGCTTGGGTGAGTTCAGAGAGGCTGCTGTCTGTTTTAAATTGAGGTGGATGTGTGGTTTGGAGATTGAATAATTGATGATTAAGTTGGATGTTAGTGACAACATCTCTGTTCCTTTCTGAAGCTATTGGAATTGCTGGAAAGTCTTTTTATGCTGCAGTTAGTGTGGCTGTAATTATAACAGTTCACTTGATATCAAAGCTTTTGCTGTCTGTTCATGTGAAAATCTAGCTACCCAAAATGAACGGTGGTATCTGAGCTTCAAATTTGAAGAAGTATTGAGTTATTAAAAGGAGAACAATTTTCCTAGGAATTGGGAACAGTAGCGTCATCAGTGCAGGCTGTGGTAGAGGGCTGGAAGGCAAGTGGACCTTCAGTTAAGAGAATCAATGTGTTCATTTGTTAATATGTGACTCAGCAGATTTTATTGAATATTGTAACATGTGTTGCATGTTTGCAGTACATTACATATGTGAAAACACTTCTTTTTCAGCTGAGGGTGTTGCAGTTAGGCTTTTCTGTGTTTGCTTTAAGGATGTTTGACAAGGGATCGTGCATCCATTAGTAGGCAGATTGGCTGTTTGGCTTCTGCTCAGCTGCTTATCCCTATTCAAGCCCCTAATGAATACTGCAGTGCTGAATGGCTCACTTTTCCAATATTTCTCCCTTTTTGTTTGTCTGATGTTGTTTCATCCCAGCACTTACTTGTCTCCCAGACCCTGCTCTTGTGCCTCTGTTGTGCCTGCTCGCTTTTGCCACCACATTTTTCACCGTCTATCCACCCGAAGACAACTCTGTGCAAGCCTACAAAAACCCCTTGCAGCAGAGGCAAATCTCTCTTTACAGAATCAAAACCGCTCTGTGACAATGTACCCTTGAAAAGACTATCTAAATGTGTATGGGCCTGCAGGAGATTGGAAAAAAACCCCAAACCATACTTAAATTACAAGAATAACTACATGTGTTGGGAAGGGGGGTGCTTGCTTTTGCTGATGTATTTGAGGTTGGTCACCAGCAAACTGGCCAGCTCTTGGGGTGAAGCAGTAATTTGAAGTGATCCAACTGAAGATCTTTTCCAAATGCTAACTGTACCTCATTTTTGTTCCCAGTGTAACATCTGGGCTCGGATAATGTATTTTTCACGAGTCAGGCTGGCAGAAGTTTAGATTCCCCCATTCCTTCTGGCTGTGGTGTGAGTGTTATCTGAGTGTGACTCAGTGAGCAACGGAGCGGAGTTCCTGCCTTGGTCCTCTACCGCTTATTGCTCGTGTCAGACAGTGGAGATACTTGGGATTTACACCTCTGAGCTCTGGTTATTAAACACTGTTGGCACGAGGCAGGCCTGGCGATAGCTGCAGCTGTTGGGAAGAGCCAGGGCAGGAGGATGCAGCTCTGGCTCGGTGGCAGCAAGCGGCCACCCTGGGGGACCGTGGGGTTAGGGGTCTGCCTGGCAATGAGGCGCTGAGCCCTCTCCCAGAGCCCGGGCACCCTCAGCACCTCTCAGCATGGGCTGCCCTGGGGATGTGGGGGCTTGGGGTGCAGAGTGGCATCCCGCTTTCCTCACACCTGGGCAGTGGCAGCGCCCCGATCCCTGCAACCCAGGGTGCCCCCTTCGCACCTACGAGAGCCTCTGGGCATGGGGAGAGGGGTGAGGAGAGGGATGGAGTGGGACAAGGGGTGGGGAGAGGAGTGGAGAAAGGGGAGGGGAGAGAGGGATGGGGAGAGGGCTGGAGGGAGGAGAAAGGAATGGGGAAAGGGTTGTGGAGTGGGGAGAGGGGAGGGCAGAGGGATGGGGAGAGAAGGGTGGCGTGGGATAGGGAGAGGAGGGGTGCTGGTTGAGGATGGGGAGAAGGTGCTGCGGGGCAGGGATGGGGAGGAGAGGACGATGCGGGGCGGGGCTGGGGAGGAGGGAGCCGCTGCGGGATGGGGAGAGGGCGCTGCGGGGCAGGGATGGGGAGGGAGCGGCCCCGTCCCGCTGCCCTTCCTGCCTCGGAGGCGGGCGCGGCGGGTGACTCAGCTCCGGGAGGGCTCGCCCGGCCCTACAAAACCCCGCCCGGGCTGCTGCCCGCCCCAGCCCCGCCGGAGCCGCCGCCACAGCCGCCTGACAGCCCGGCCAGGTGAGCCCCGACCGCCGCTGCCCCCGCCCGGGGCACCCTCTGCCCGGCTGGGATGGATCCCGGGCGTTACTGGGCACCCTCTGCCCGGCTGGGATGGATCCCGGGCGTTACTGGGCATCCTCTGCCCGGCTGGGATGGATCCCGGGCGTTACTGGGCATCCTCTGCCCGGCTGGGATGGATCCCGGGCGTTACTGGGCATCCTCTGCCCGGCTGGGATGGATCCCGGGCGTTACTGGGCATCCTCTGCCCGGCTGGGATGGATCCCGGGCGTTACTGGGCACCCTCTGCCCGGCTGGGATGGATCCCGGGCGTTACTGGGCACCCTCTGCCCGGCTGGGATGGATCCCGGGCGTTACTGGGCATCCTCTGCCCGGCTGGGATGGATCCCGGGCGTTACTGGGCATCCTCTGCCCGGCTGGGATGGATCCCGGGCGTTACTGGGCATCCTCTGCCCGGCTGGGATGGATCCCGGGCGTTACTGGGCACCCTCTGCCCGGCTGGGATGGATCCCGGGCGTTACTGGGCATCCTTTGCCCGACTGGGATGGATCCCGGGCGTTACTGGGCATCCTCTGCCCGGCTGGGATGGATCCCGGGCGTTACTGGGCATCCTCTGCCCAGCTGGGATGGATCCCGGGCGTTACTGGGCATCCTCTGCCCGGCTGGGATGGATCCCGGGCGTTACTGGGCATCCTCTGCCCGGCTGGGATGGATCCCGGGCGTTACTGGGCATCCTCTGCCCGGCTGGGATGGATCCCGGGCGTTACTGGGCATCCTTTGCCCGGCTGGGATGGATCCCGGGCGTTACTGGGCATCCTCTGCCCAGCCAAGCAGGATCCCAGATGTTATTGGGCATCCTCTGCCCGGCTGGTATGGATCCTTGGTGTTACTGGGCATCCTCTGTCTGACTGGGATCCCTGGTGTTACTGGGCATCCTCTGCCCCGCAGGCGAAGCAGCCCCTGCCCTTGGCCCCAGGGCGTGGCTGCGGTGCTGGCTCAGGCAGAGGAGAAGCTTTTCTGGTGCAGAGAGCGCTGGGGCAGCGGGTGCTCGCGCCAGGCTGGGCACGGCTCTCGCTGAGAGCTCTGCCCTGTGGGTTGTGAGTCAGCTTGGCCACGGCTTCCCCCGCAGTGGGGAGCGCAGGCAGAGTGGAGGAGAGCAGCTGCACGTTTCAGCTGGGGAAGAAATGAAATGATTGCTGGATAGTCACGCAGGAGCCATGTTCTTGTATGTGGCAGCTTTAATTCTGCTTCGTGTCTCAGGTTCATATTCAGATGCACACACAGATGTGCAGACCCACAACATACAGGTCAGGAGTGAGAGTCACTTTGAACCCCTGTGCTCCCAGGTGTCCATCCCGACGTGTGCCTTCTGCTGGTGGAGCTGTGATGGGCCCCCCAGTCACTACGGGTTTGCCTTGACAAAAAAACCCAAGACTTTTCTGTAAAGTCCCAGAAGCGAGAATAACTTGAATTCAAAGCAACAGAACTTATTTAATTCTGTGTGTGCATAATAGCTTCCTGGAACGGAACATCTCCTGGTTATTAGCAACATCTGTAGAAGAGAACAGTTAAAGTATGTTTGTGGTAGCGTGGTTTAATGAATTTTGAAATTCTTTTCTTTAAAGCTAATTTTTTTCTCTAGTTAGGGGCTTTAAATGATCCGCTAAACGTTACGGAACGATGTGACAGATACAGCCTGGCTTCTTTGTACTTGCAATTAGTACTGTATGTAAAGGAACGATTTTGAGACCTTAGATATTGCAGATCTTCCTTGTTCTCCTTCATCTCCTCTGTTGCCAGGCCTTGCCCTGTTTTTTTGAGGTCTGACACAGATGTTCTCCAAGTGAAAGAGTTTCCATTCTCTCATTCCGGGGATGCCGTTTCCTTGGCTCAGATGCCTGGGAACACCCTCTGCTCAGTCTCGGTCTAGAGGAGCTTAAGTGCTTCTTAAAATGCTAACTCTGCTTATTGAGCAACGTAGTTGTTTGTGCATGCCTGACACTTTTTCTCCATGGATCACATGTTTTTTCTGTATTGCAACATATGGGAGCTGCTCCTGGGAATCCTGATGTGGGATTGCTTTTAAACACACTGTCCTGTCACCAAGCAGTGGTGGGAATGAGGTTCTGGACGTAGTCTGGGCCCAGTATAATATCAGATCTGCACACCGGTGGGGGTTGAGGTCAAAACACAAGTTCTGTTAGTAGAATAACATTATGGTTTGGGATTACGTAAAGTGGATTTAGGAGGAAAACCGGTTGTAGAAACTTGCCTTAAGGTATTGAAGTATTAGTTTACAGCTGGAAGGTACAAGTTGGTTCATTTCCAGTGTCTGTGGAAGAACAAGTTAGTGCAAGTATTTTCTATTTACATGTTTAAACCTACTCAGAACTTGTCAAAGCTACATCAGATAAAATCAGTCCATCAGGGAACAGTGAGAGCCTGTTCTCAGATATGAGTGCCTTACAAAGCAGGGTGTGACAAGAGATGCATTTGTTCTCTGAGTAGAGACCTTTCTCTGCAGAGATTCTTGCAAACTCCCGTTTTCTTCTGCCAGCTTGTGGCTGCGGGGTGGGCAATCACTGCAGAATTGTTGTGTGCTGATGGTACGAACCTCCCAGTTCCAGCTCTACGTGAGGGCGTGTTAGTTCTCTTCTTGGACTCTGTTCAAGTTTTTTGTTCCAACCAGCCTGATTCGATGTGTGTTTTAATTTATTTAGAAACGAGTCTTGCAAAAAGCTGTTCAGTGGTTGTTATGTGAAAGATTACGCTGCAGTTGCTTTACTTCAGCTTTCAGTGGCATTTTTTAGATAGGTGTGACAAGCAAGACTACAGGACTTCAGTTGCTCGTCTTTGGTATTGGCTGTAATACTGTCGGAGTACAAAGGTCTTGTTGTCAAACACTTTAAGAATAACCACTACTAATTTCATAACTCGGGAACATATCCCCCTCTAAGCAGCATGGGGGCCAATAGCAGGGAATGGTTTCTTACAACTATGTCCTGCCTTTAAAGGTCTGGGTTGGATTTTTATTCTCTGGAAAAGATTTATTTTCAAATAAATTCATGCATGACTATGATCTTCATTCTCTGTCTTGATTTTCCTCCCCTGGGATCTTGATTTTTTTCCTTGAAGGTTTTGTTACATACACCTAAGTTGTTTCAGAAGATGAAAGGTTTTCTTTCTGTATTCCAAGTGAGAAAGCGTGCGATTACAGCAGTTATGCTATGAAGGCCATGTGATTGTGTTTCTGCCTTTTAGTCTCAAAACACTTGTTATACTGCTCAAAGTAAGGATTTCTTTGCTTTTCTCTTGATGTACAGGAGCTTTACAGGAACTAAAACAAAACAAGCTCAACTTTTTCTAAAATTTTAACCAGATCTCCATTACTAAGGAACTATTTCATCTGCTGGCTCTCTGAGCTCTTGGTCTCCCATTGGTCACTGAGGGGTGTGGAGTTTGGTTTGTCTGAGAAATTTGCTTGGGCAGACGGTACCACTTGCCTGAGAAAGCCCCAATTGCATTGGAAGAGTGACTGATGGAGGGTGAAAAAGTAATCTGAAAACCAATTGAAAGGACGTATCCAGGACTGGCCGCACAATAGCGGGGAGTTGGCTCTGAGAGCGTGATATTTGAGAGCTGGATTGGGAGACCTGGTGACAACGTGGAAACAAAGGGAGTGGCACCCAGTGAGGCTGAAAGAGTGCAATTTTCGTTCCAGGCTCAGTTATCAGTTAGTGGAATGTTACTGGTGTGTGCTGGAAACTCTTAAATCTGGTTTCTTGCTTGGGATTATCAGCTTCTTTGGACCGTGTCACTTCAGTGCTGCAGTGGTTCAGGGCTATTTAACAAGCTGATGTAATTATAAATATATTTAAGTCTATTTGTTTTATTGTTTTTCTCTTCCTCCAGTGTTTTGTCAAGATGTCTACTGTCCATGAAATTTTAAGTAAGCTCAGCCTTGAAGGAGATGTAAGTATTGTCTAAACAAGAAAAACTTGTTTCTTTTACAGGTCTTTCTACAGACCATTGTTGAATTAAGCGTTAGAGTTTACAAAATTCCACGCATTTCTTCTACTTAAACTTACATTGACTGAAAACCTAGTTAGCAGTGATCGCTTTTTGGCCACGAGGCAACTGTAAACCATTGGACAGGTGTATGAGGTGACTGGGTTTAATGCCAGTTCTTTGAACGGGCCAGCAGCGTGAGCAGTATTTGTGTGCTGGGCCATATGGAAGAGATCATGGGGCTAATGGAATGGCTAGTTGGCATCTGCGATCCCTCTTCCTTCCAAAGGAATGAATGAGTTAAGAGAAGATGTAAATGTGTTTGGTTTTGTTGAACCATTCTGAGTTTTCTTTTCTTTTCTTTTTTTTTGGTTTTTTTTTTTTTTCCCAGTTTAAAATGGGGAACTTTACTTAATAGGAATTAATATTTTGGGATCTTACTCCTGTAACAGTTGCCACAGAAACGTGACTACCTATTGAAAAAACTTATTTTCTCAAACTCGTTATCTTTCTTTTTGGTTTTGAAAAACATAAATAACCTTGGGTTTGGTTGTGTATTTCCTACCACATCTGCACTTGCTTAACAGTTGCATTGAAATACCAGAAAACCAAACTCTTTGTTTGATTTCTTGTGTTGCAACACAAGATTAGATGGTAGAGTTACCAGTGTAGTGTCAGGATATGCCATGAATTTGTGGTTCTGTGATTGTCACTGAAGAGGAAGCAAATCCTATCCATGCATTGTTTCATCATGTTGCTTATACGCTTGTACTTTTAAATTTAATAGCTGGTAACTCCAGTCTGGGCTCAGTACAAGCAACCTTTTGCCTATTTTTGTTACTTGTTGCAAAATAAATTATACCACATGATCTTTGTCAAGGAGCTGTTGCAAAGAATTGGCATCATGCTGTAGGTAAGCAGCAAAGCTGATTTTGTACTGCAGTAGCAGTCAACTCTTCAGATGTCTTGGCCGTGTTTGTTTCAGAGAACTGCATTTTAGAACAGCATTTCAGCAATCTGTTCTCAACGGCCAAAATGTTTCTTCCATGATGCTTGTGAGTAGTTACAAAAGTCCAATAAATCAAATATAGTAAAAAAACCAGAGATTTTTTTTTTGTTAAAACCTGTCTTCCTTTCAACGATGTGCATGTAAAAAGCTTCTCCAGGGATATTAAGATAGCCCAGTCCTGTTCACAAACCTGACTTTCTGTTGGGGTTAAGAGACTGAAACAAAAGCTTCTGGGGACCTTCGCCAAGAAGACCTAGTCACTGATGACCTGGGAGACAGCTCTGGCAATTTCAGGTGTTAGTCACTAAAAGAGGTTTATGTCTCTCGATTGAACTCAGTAGGGTGGGATTTTTGAATATTCCTCAGCTTTTCATATGAAAATCTGGGGTTTAGTTTGACCTGCTCCTGATGGAGCAAGCTAAGCTGTTAGCTTACGCTGAAGCAGCTGAGAGGACTTGAATCTCTATTCTGGTGACCTCCTGTTTGAATCTATAATCCTCAAGAGAGGACAATATGAAACAGCTGATAAATTCTGGTTAACTTCTAAAATGTTGCAGCTGTTTACTAAGTGAGCTTACCTGCAATTCTTCCTGTTCTTAGCAGAGGTAGTCTGAAATGTCATTTGATTTTGCTAGCCTCATGCTGCTTAAACCATCTATCTGAAGGCAAGAGTTTCAAAAGGAGATTGTGAGTAACTTCTGCTTTCTGTTACTGTAGACTTAGAAGGGTTTTTTTTTTTGGTGTTACCTTTAAATCCATGAGGGAGGGCACAAAACTTGCTCTGACTTCCTCATTGTTAATCTTCCATCTCCCTCTACTTTATTTTTCATTGTAGCCTGTAATCCAAAGTATTGGCTTCAGATCTGAAATACTTTAGATTTTCATGGCAGATGCTTAAACTTTCTTTCAATTAACTTTCTATGGTCCGTTTCCTTCAGATCTGGCCACAATTCAAAAGACTGAGGTTTAGTGAGTAAACTTGAAATGTGTTAGGTAGGGGTTTGCTGCGATAATAGGTGATCTGTTTGTATATATTCTTATAGTAAGCAAGGCTGTGAGTGGATTTCTGGACAACACATCAGGAGAACAGAGTTTGGTGACTCTTGGCAGAATTCCATTTTCAACGATACCTGCTGGTAGTTCTCGTATTTAAAAATGTGGCTGAATACCAGTTAACCAAGCGGCATTTGTTTTCATTAACTGCAGCAAGGACAGGATTACAGGGTTTAACTCTGAGGTTGTTTTTCTTCCAGCACTCTCTCCCACCAAGCGCGTACGCCACAGTTAAGGCCTACTCGAATTTTGATGCTGATCGGGATGCTGCAGCCCTGGAAACAGCCATCAAGACCAAAGGTGAGGGACACGGGCTGTGGCTTTGATTCTACGTGTAAGATAAAATGCTGGCATGCAAAAAAAAAACAACCAATAAAAAGGTAACTGTGTCCCAAGACTGATGTTTTAATATCTGTGCTCTAGGACGTATGTTTTAGGAGTTGTGGGATTTCTCAGACGTTACTGATGAAATTTTGACCAAGTTAGATTTTGAACTCTGTAAATTTATGCTCTGAATATGCTTTTGAATTTTTGTAGCCAAGAGTTGTTGAGGTTATCACTGAAAAAAGTCCAGTTTTTTTCTCTTGACTCATCAGTAATTCAAATTCTACTGCTTTTCTGCCACTGGGAATGAAATGTCAAATTCTTTGGCAGTGATTTGGGACCAAGCTCTGAATCATGGATTTCTGCTGGAGTACTGAATTTGATCTTTCTTCTGCCTTTCAACTCTCCAGAGAGTTGAATGGGGGTGGTTTGAATTTTTTCTCCTGAATTTTGAACTAAATGCTCATGTATCTTGTATTAATTTGTGGTCAAAGAAAGCCCTAGAAGCAACAAATCTTGTTTGTGAAACAATCCTGCAGTGCTTTGGGGGCAGTGCAATGGGAGTCCTCTGCTTCTCTGAGCCAGGCTCTTGGGTAGGCTTCCATCTCCATAAATCAGTGCCAGGATCCACTGCTTCCATGGACTCGTAGGAGATCACGATGCAGCAGGGCAATGATGGAAAAGCCTGATATACTGAAATAATCAGGAGTATGGGGAGTATGAACTACGACTCAAACACCTTGGTGGTATTCCCAGGGCAGTGATCCTTGGTCCTTGCCCTGCTCTGTAATAAGGAAAGGGTGTGCCACGCTTGCCAGGCTTCTCCAGGCCAGAGAAGCGACAGCTGGGCAAAGCTGGAACTGCCGAGTCTTTTGCCTACGTGTCGGGAGAAATTCAAAAGCCAGTGTCTCATCAGAAAGAAATGCAGGGTCTTCCCTCACTGCCAACAAAGCACGTTTGACTTTCTATAAAATGTATAATAGTGCCCCTCCCCGACAAGCATGAGGCTTCCTTTCTCAAGATTTCTTAATTTAACTGGAGAAATCCTTGTCTGCTCATTAAAGTAGGCTCACTTCTGATTTTGAATAATTTTATGGCTTGTTTTCATTTAAAAAAAATCCCCTTTCAAGAGAGGAGTAAATGTCATCGTGTTTGGCAAAAGATGCTTTGTGTGTCTGTAGAGTTTTGTCTAGACTTAATAATTTTTTACAGCCCTGACTGCAGGGCAAATCTAAACATGTCAAATACGCTGTCAACGTTTCTGAATAGGTACAAATTTACACATTTTAACACTCAAGCTGTTAGTTCATGCAAAAGGAAATTTCAATATCCTAGGCAATACAAAGGGTTTTTGAGTCAGGAAAGTCAAGCTTATATTGTTTTTCACTATTTTCCAGGAAATACAAACAGTTTGAATTTGGTTTGAAGATGCATGGCAGCATTGCATTACAGAGATGATTCCTAACCCTCTGAACAAATAATAGGGAAGCTTATTTGTGGACCTGCATGTTTGTAGGATTGAGCTTATCTCTGCTTATTCGCTTGTTACGCACAAGCTTTTTGGGTAAGGTGGCTTAAAACCATACAGAGACTCTCTCCTTTTAAATACTGAATCTTCCGCCATGAAGACTCTCTGCAAGGAACTATTCTTGGGGAAAATAAAGAATAAGAGTGTTAGAACCTTTCTTCCAGGTACTGTTCCCTTGCACTTTGAATGCTTGGTTACAGGATTTTTTCATCAGAAAATTTGCTAAAATGTGAACTCTTTAAAATCTCTGGGTTTTTTCCAAATGAAGAATCTGAATCATCCAGACAGGAATTCGTAGAAATTATCACCGATTCTCTAGCAATTCTTATATTGCATGGAAGGTAGAACTAAGCAGTGCAAATTACCATAGAGCTGTAAAGAATAATACGAATTGTTGATCTTGTTTACAGGCAGTAACAGAGATGGGACAGGTTACAAATAGATGCGCAAGCTCTATTTGTTGAGGTGGTCAGCTTCAAAAAAACCAAGCACATAAGAACCAAGGATTTTAGGGGCTTTACTGTATGCAGGACACCTGGTATCTGGAACCCAGGCCTCTTTGGTTTGAAAATCTAGGTCTTTACATGTTACAATGGGCCTGTGCTTTACAATTATGAAAGCAAATGATGTCATAGAATCATATCCTTTATAGCTGCATGATGGAAATCACATCCCATGGAGTCTTATCTTTGGGGAAAATCCATGTGGATATACCCTCTGCATTTTTGTATAAACAACACGCAGCCATGGTATTTATGATCAGGGCGGGTCAGTTTTGAAAACCCACCATCTCATGAATTATCCAGCTGTTTGCCGGCAATGCACACTCTGAATTAGTGTCTTAAATGTCCAAATTGGTGATCGTGGGTGAAATAGGTAAAACCTAGTATACTGGCTAAACAACAGCCATGTATTTACTTTAGGAACAGATCTAGGGGAGTGTCTGACTGTTCTGCTCTGTGTAATATCCAGCTATTGCTATGTTCAGTCACTCTCTTCAGATGAACTCCTCAGAGGTTAACCATATGCTTATCTATTGTGTGATATGAGAGAAATACTGTTATGTGTTTACTGGGGCTTAGATCTATTTGCAAAAGCTATACTGCACAAATACATTGCCCAGCCCTTTGGGGCTTTGAGTGGAGCTCAGTTAAATGCAGGGGTTTTACAGATATTCAATAGCCCAGAAAGGGAGATGTGAAAAAAAGGCTTTAGGTGATATGAAACCAGTTTGTAGTTAGCAACCTAGAGTTTGTGTAATGCACATAACGTGTTCCAGTTCTGGCTTGTTCCTTTTCCAATAAATGTCAGTGCTATGCCAGTTTCATTTTTATGCTATTTAGTTTTTCTGTAGCTAGTCCTTGGCAAATGTTGCCTTTTTGCTGTGTAGGATAAAAGGCTGTTTAATTTCTGTATAACTCCATTGTCTCTTGCTGGAGCCTAAACAGAGGAAACTAACTGGAAGAGGATTAAGAGGCCATATGTTAGGTTTCCTTTTGACTTATTCTAGGAAAGACTGCTGAAGTCTTTTCTCTGTTTCAGAGTTATTACTTAGCATTGGGCCTTCGTGTGCCTCAAATACTTCGTTAAATATTTTTTTTTGAGACTAATTGTGCGTAGTTAATTGCTTGCAACCTAAACTACCACCTTTTATTGAGGTCATATGATGTACTTTTAAATTCCATGACTGGCAGACTACAACCAGAGGTTTGTTGTAGGAAAGTGCTTAGAAAGTACATCTATAATAATTTCATTATATCCAGAAACTGGTAAAATGATGAGGTGTAAACCATAACAGGAGTCTTCTGTAAGACTGAATTCACTGTTTATATAGTATATCCAACATGCCCATGCCTTTTAACAGAATTTTTAATATTAGGAAGTAAAAGTTTAGAGGAAATCTACTGGCATGTTGATGGGGGAACAATAGTGCTTGAAATCTGCCTAATTGCATCAGTCACATATTCAGAGTATTAATAGTATCAGTAAAGAAATTTCTCATTGCAACATGGTGTGGGTTTCGTGAAATCTTGGCAGGCAAATTAGCAGAATTGAAATTATGGTATCTTCTAAATTTTTCCCCTTTGACTCCAGTGGGATCAGGGTTTTATCCAAAGAAAATAAGACACTGCAGATCATGAGCTCAGTCAAATAGTCCTTGGACTGAGTTGGTACCAGAAACACAAGGTGTTGAGGTCTCATGAGGGCTAATCACGTACATTTTCTACTAATTTGAGGCCAGCTGCAGTACAACTTCATTCATTCCTGTAAGTGGATGATCTCCGTGGATGCTGCTAGGACAGAAATAGCTGCTGATATTTTGTCTGTGCTGTCTTTGAAAATGAAATTTAACGGAACAGACTTACAGAATTATGAATGTTTTCCAGCTCTTGCAAAAAGAAAGTATGTTAGCTCTGTTCTTACCTAGACTGTCCATAACATCCACTTTGTTCAGAGCAATGCTGCTGCTGCTGATGTTTTGGCCCATGGAAATTCAAGTCTAGTGTTTTTTAAATCAAAGAATTTTCAACTGCAACTGATCATTTTGGTTATGTTAGCTTCCTCTGGTTTTGGTGATTGAGCCATAGCACTGCAGTTTTACCAATACAACAGATCGCTCCTGTTAGGAGAAAAGCTGTTTTTAATCAGAGTTGTTTGGTTTTAAGTTCTATTTCCCTCCTCCCCCATCGTCAAATACATTTCCATCTGCAAGGATCTTTTTTTTAAAAAAATTGCAAGCCACAATGTCAGCTTTGTGGTTGCCCATTGATAGAAACGCACCGATAAAATCTGCCCAGCCAGAATGAATTTGGAAATACTCTTTTGTTTCATTACCCTAAAAGCTGCAGAGATTTTAGTGAAGAGCAAAGAAAAATGTCCTGCTCCACCCCGTGTCAGCAGAAGTGAGTCAGCATCCTGACTGTGCAGCATCATTCCCAAGAGGAAATACAAGCACTTTTTTTCCATTAAATGCCAGAGCAATGAGGTAACTTTGTATGTCCATCCACAAAGCACACAAATTAGAAACTTGGATGCAGCAGTTTGTGGGCTTCTAATCACAGTTGTGATAAAACTCGAAAATGCCGTTTGTCTTTTGAATGCCAGGGATGGTTTGAGTTTGGAAGTTATGAAAAAGCTTAAGACGTTGGCTTATGCAACAGCTGAAAGGCCCAGTGTCTGTGTGTGGCCATTTCTGGAATGGAGAGTTTGTTTTCTTCCATAAAGTGGGAACACTTTACAATATGCAGGAGTAGGTTACGGCTGAAACAAGCAGTCAGCATGTTTCCAAACTAAAATTTGTATCTAAGATCTATGAAGCTTTCCAGGGCCTTTGAAAGTCAAGCTCGTGCAAATCAGAGCACTGCTGTGGGTTTGCCTCAGCGCAAGAGAAGGGCGCGAGGCTGTCAAGTACAGTATCTCATCATGAAAAATGTGGTGAAGAGGGAGATGGGAATTTTGGATTTGACTTTTCATTTTAGATCCTGTGGCAAGGGATAAAAGGTCTTTTGCACCATTCATGCCTTATATGTTTTATTTTATGGTATCTGTTGCAGTCCTTTGTTTCAAGTTGCTGTGAGGAAAGTCAGTGTAGATGGATTCTGGCAGGTATCAGAGTCCTGCTGGTAGATACTGATTCAGTCCTTACTTTGTTTTATTTTATAAAACATCATCATTTACACTGATGTGTGTGCAGATGTGAAAGAACCTATTTGTAATACTTTTAGTAAACGGAGAGATCCAAGTCAAAACTCTAAGCTTGTTCCGCTCTCTAAATTAGAGACACCTATTTGCTTCAAAACCTGGTGCACAGCTGGCCAAAAAAGATAACTGGTTATACATCATCGTTGTGTTGCAGAAGAATGTGCTTCATATTAGATGTGCAGTGGTAGAAATAGTTTTGCCTCTTCTAAGCTTCCTCCGGTCAGGCTGGAAATATCCCAGAACAAATGGTTCCACTGCAGGACTATTGATTAGCTTGATATTTGACCAAAAAATGAGCTGTTCTAGCTGTCTCCTCTGTCCATGCACTTGTAAGCTGTGCTAACACTTCTCCTTGGGAGACTTTGTTATCTGGGTGTTACTTACAGCTGTGCTGCTCTTCTCACTTGTGTTTGAATGACATTTCCAGACAGCTCTGGTGAACCAGACGGGTACATGAACTACAAACAGGCTTTTTATTTTATTGCTGGACTGGATCCAGCAATGCAGACACAAACGTGCATTGAGGAACTGGAGAAGCAGACTCGGATTCTTGCATTTGTCTTTGTATAAAGCATTCTGAGAAAAAGGTTATGACTGTCTTATAAAAGCGTAGTTTTTGCTGTTTTAAACTGAGTAAAAAAAATTTAATTAAAAATGAGATTTTGCTTGAATAAGCTAATATTCTTGAGAAACTTGCTTTGCCAAATGCCAAGTGACTGAACACAAATACACAGACACCCAAGTAGTGCATAAAACAGAAATAGAAATGTTGGTCACGCCGAGTTTGAGGTCTGTATGTACCTGTGTACACGAAGATTGGCATGGTGTGAAAAAATGTGGACTACAATTGGTCACCCTTTCTCCAAGGCCAGGAGAAGACACATACTAACAAATGAAAGGCATTGAGCTCCAGTCCAGACAGCAAATGTGCACATATGCTTCTTTTAACTCTTTGTCTTATGCCTTTATAGGTGTGGATGAGGTCACCATCATCAACATCCTGACAAACCGCAGCAATGAACAAAGGCAGGATATTGCTTTTGCCTATCAGAGGAGAACCAAAAAGGTAGAAAATATGAAGGAATACCAAGTATTGAACGTTTTCTTGGGGATAGTTCCAGGGCTCGCATATTTCACTGTTAAAGGGGTGTGAACTGGAGAGAAGTATTGCTTGGATTATGTTTTCACTGAATTTAAAGATGCGTCTACTTTGTCCATGCTTTTAAACTTTAGGACTGATGGGACTTCCAGATTTGTTGAGTATGCCCAACTGGGACTGAACTCTGTTAGAGCTGGTGGTTTCCTAGCATCTCCAGAAATCATGATGGGTGACATACCAGCCAGCCGCCCACAGGATTCACTAAATGATAGTGAAAAGCCATTGACATGAAATGCTTCAGTTTTGATACTTTGGTGGATTGGTTTTCCTGTTGTTGGTTTTGATAGGTTTCTTTTAAGACAATGTGAGGAGAGTGTTCTGTTTCTGCTCACAGAGCTAACTTAAATGAGAAGTGACTGCAGATAGTTGTGCTGCCAACACTGCAGATGTGGAACAAAGTGATATGAGTTAGCTATCACTAGATACTATCCTGTCAGAAATACCTTAGGTACTGATCTACTGATGGAGATGAATTGTAAAATGTGTGCAGAATTCTTCATTATGAGTCTTGGTATCTGGAAGGCAAGCGCTGCTCTCTTGACTTTTGCAGTTTTGTGAGTCTTGCCATAACTGAAGTTCTATGCCCACAAAAAAAGAGGAAACTGGTACGGAGTGAGGATTATGATGAATGTGTCTCTTCCAGGTTTGCCAGACCCCAAACGGTAGTCCTTCAATAGCAGCCCAGAATGCTCCTCTGAAACCAAATGTAAACCTAGAGTTCAAAATTTGGGAATTCCCCAGCTTTAATGCTTGGCTGCATGTATGCACATGCAGAAGCTCCCACGCTGTTCGCATGCACGTGTGCCCACAGCTGTGCTCTGGTCTGTCCTGGCAGTGTCACCCTGTGGGTACTGGGAGGATCCTGTGTGTCAGCTGACCTGGTAGTGAAGTGTCACTTGCAGCTTTTTAAAATGTTTTGCATGACTGCAAACATGCACAGTCAAGAAAATCTGCAAATTTTTTCTTCTAAATGTTTCTTTCTCACCTTTTTCCTTGCTGAAACTCAAGCGTGAACTGAATTGATCAAGTTTAACAAGTGCCAGAGAATAATACAATATATGAAAACAATGGAAATTTGCAGTAGATACCCCTTGGTGACATAAACAAGTGAGTGGCACGAAAGGAGGAAGTGGGAAATGAAAAGACGTGTAGGAAGCCAATGTTGGAATTATCCAAGTTGCATCTGAAACCCAGGAGAGAGGACATGCCTCTGACTCTATTTGCTACAGATTTGTGTGTGTCCTATGAAAGGAACATATCTGACTGTTTCTGTCTTGAGGATTGACTGACAATTAACAACAGAGTCTTTTGGCTGCACACTTCTGGTGGTTTCCTTGAAGACAGGGTAATTTTTCTGTGCCTACGGCCAATTTTATTCTCTTCAGCTAGATGTTTGGGAACTGGGCCTGTACTGTGGAATAACTGTGCCATCAATTTTCTGATGTCTCAGCTAGTAAAGGGCTGGGATAATAGGAAAACCACAGATTATATACAGTGCTACTGGGAAAACTGTGGGAGTATGATGGAGAAGCACTGACCACAGGGAGTCAAACTCAAATCCATCTGTGCTTATTAGCCTCAACAAAGTGTCAGTGCTTCAAGACTGGAGTGGAGCTGTTCAGATGTATCTGCACAGTGCTTCCCAGCACTTAGTCAGCCATCAGTGGGTTTCTTCTTATATTCAAAGGATGAGAAAAAATTCCTTTGCCCTAATTTCTTTCTTAGGCTTTCACAAAAGAAAAGCTCTTTATGTTCTGTTTCCTTGTCAATTGTGTAAGAAACACTGTTGCAGACTTGGGGACTTCAAGCACTACAGGCTAAATTCTCTGGAGATCAGAAGTGAGCTTTAATTTTTTTCTTCTCTCATCCTTGCTTTTTTTACAGGAACTTTCTGCGGCGCTCAAGTCTGCTCTGTCAGGTCATTTGGAGGCAGTGATCTTGGGCTTGCTGAAGACACCAGCACAGTATGATGCCTCTGAATTGAAAGCTGCCATGAAGGTAAATGAGCTTTTAAATTTGAGTACGTTAGTCTGATGTCGCTTTCTCTTGAGAGTATGGATTTCATATCTGAGATCACAGATTTCAGACATGTCCTCCGATGATTTTTTTTTTTTTTTTTTTATTACTGCAGTTAAAGTATCCAGCTGCAAGGCATCCAAAGTGAGAGAAATTCTGGAACCATGTGATTTCTAAACTATTAATTAGATTCTCTCTTTAAGAAAAAAAAAATCATTTTCATCAGGTGAGGAATAGTATATAGGCTGGGCTTGCTGGTTGCTGCTTTGCTGGCTGCTCTTAAAAACAATATACAGGTTCACAGTACAAAATAAACATTGGGAGCAGCTGTTAGCTGGAGCCATTAAACTGCAGACCTAAACAGTGGTTTCTAGTGACTGGGTCATGTCACTGAGCTTGAAAGAACATCCAGGATCAGACCTACCTCCGTGTAGAACACAGGAGGAAGGGGCATCAAGAGCAGTCTTCTGAGAATCAGCACAGCAGTGAGCGCTGTGTGCAGGCCCCTACAGTCACGGGCAGCTGGTGAATAAATTGCTAGTTTAGAAATACCTGCTTTGCAAGCCTCTGGAACAATACTTGGAGAGGTGCTTATGCCGCTGCATTCACCTTTTTAAGCAAACTAAGGTTTCAAAACTTGTAATCATCACTTCAGTTCTGAATGTTCTCTATCAGGTTAATTTTTTGAAAATAATGAAAAAAATAATATTAAAGCACAGCTGTTGAAATTCAGAACATGGCAAAAAAAAGTTCTCCCGACTGTGAAAAAAGAAACAAAAAACCCAAACAAAACCACTTCCCCCACCCAAAAAACCCACCCAGAACAACGATGGTAGCTGTTTAATTATGGGCCAAATCCATTCCTTGAGTAATCAGATGCTGCCCTCTTCTGGTGTAAGTAGAGGCTGTAATTTACTGTGAGTTAAGATTCATTCGGATTTGGTGATTTGGGGGTTTTTTAATGCATTAATATCTGACAGATTATATCTAGGACGACCATGTACTTTTATAGGATTTATGCTGTATTTGTAGCCCAAAGACCAAGCCATTACCTGAAAGCAGCCACAAATGTAGAAGATTGTATTCTCTCCGTAGCTCAGCTATTCCCAGCTGTACCCAGTCTGATGTTCTGAATTCGCTAGAGCTTAACTTTGACTTGATATGTAGAGCATAATAAGCTATGACATGGGAATCAAAGTTGGGTAAAGCAGAGTTATCACTTAGGAGTTAATTATTTTTTTCATACACATGCTTATGAAATACTTACAAGAATATTTAGGAAATCTGAAATTTGTTAGCCTTCATTTCTTCCCCATATACCTATTGGCACCACACTGAAGAAAGCTCTCCTAATTCTCTTACTGTGAGAGGTTTTTATAAAATTACTAGGGTTTAGTCCCGTCTCTCCTATAATTTCCCCCAATAGAGACACTTTTTTTTTTCCTAAGAGGGGAGTTTACTACATAACTACCTCCGTTTTCAACATGTGGAAGACTGCAGCATGAGAAGTTTTCCCAAGATGTTAACCTGCAGGCTTGGAGTCCTGTGCAAACTTTGCCTATTTGTGCCATGTATCAAATGACATTGTTACACGTGCTTAACAGACAGTATCCTAACAGGAGGCCTAAGAGTGTTCTATTTGGCTACTAAAAAGGTCCCATCTGGGTTCTCTCAGGTGCCATTAGAAAAAAAATATCCCTGAACGGTTGTGAAACGTTAGAGCGGGGAGAAAGGAGATGTCTGTAAAATATTTTTAAACCATTCAAGTATGCCTGTTTGTTTCTAGCACTTACAGAACCATGTATGTGTTGCAGGGTCTGGGAACTGATGAGGACACACTCATTGAAATCATCTGCTCACGAACAAATCAGGAGCTTAGTGAAATTAACAGAGTCTACAAGGAAAGTAAGTTTGCTTTGAATGTTTCAATGTGCTTTTACGCTAAGTTACTTGGATAAGTTCCCCTCAGTGTGAATTTGATTATTAGTGTCACACAATATCAGCTTTCGTTCTCTGGCAGTTGGATGTAAGATACTGCTTTGTACCAGTGTAATGAATATTTGTGCTTATATAGTTTCATCTTATTGCTTGCTAGCAAACAAACTGGAGAACATTTACCACTCATAAAAGTTGCGTCTAAGTAAGGTATTTTGTAAGCTATGTGCATTCTGTAAAGAGTGACAGAATTGATGGAGTTGATCCTAGGATCAATTATTTTAAAAGTAGGTCCATCTGAAATCTGCTGAAGCGTGCTTATAAAGTTTTGATAAACCTGCCAGAAAAGTTGTGAAAAAGCTTCATAAATGCGTAAATTCTATTCCTCAACTTTTCTAAAGCATGTTATCTGACTGAAGCTGTAATTTTTAGTTGGCTACAAGTAGATATGAGTCATCTAAGATCCATCCTCATAAAATATTCCTTTTCCTTTAATATTCCTTATATTTTTGTATTGGCCATTCTGGTTGGGTTTATCACAGTTCAGTGTGCAGCTATCTGATAGCACAGTAATTAGCAGCTGTTCTTGTAAAGGAGTAGTTGTAGGACACTATTTACTTGAAAAGAATGTTTTTCTTTCTAGTGTACAAGACAGAACTGGAAAAGGACATTATATCCGATACATCTGGTGACTTCCGCAAGCTAATGGTTGCCCTGGCCAAGGTAGGTCTAGGTCTGCTGATTTTTTTTGTATTATTTTTTTTCCCCACTCTTACTCTGCTTGCCATTTTGTAACTGACTGTTTGCCAGTAAAACGAAAGGATTTCTGATTCACTTTTAAATTTCCTTGTGTTTACGCTTTATTTGGGGAGAAAAAATTATATTTGAATGTTGAAGGGCAAAGTATTTTGGCAGAAAAGTGGCATTCATGGCAGCAGCTTCACAGTGGGAATGAGGCACACTGTTATTCATTTAGCAAATACAGATTAAAAAAAGTCAGAGAGAAAAGAACATGCGTATAGCAGACGACTTACTGTGTATTAAACCGGTTCTAACCACTGTTATGCTTGTTTGAAGGGCAAGAGATGTGAAGATAGCTCTGTGGTTGATTATGAGCTGATTGACCAAGATGCTAGGGTAAGTGCTAGTAATGACCATCAAATATCTTAAACTGATCAGAACAAATTCTGTGGGAGTGAGTAGTATTTGTGAAAGTAGATGTGTGTATTTCAGATTGTCTTGCACGGTAATGTTTGCATGCTATCAGGGTATCCTGGTACCTTCAGTTAACGGTTTTCACAGGCTACTTACCCACTAGAACCTATACAGGTGCTCCCTGGTGTTTCCTTTGGGCACATTGAGAAATGGAGCCTTTAACAAAAGGAAACGCGCACATTGCAAAGACTGCTTGCAACCAAATAACTGTGTAAGATTGAGGGAATTATCATTGAACTTAGTGGCTGGTCTTGCATGTTTATTACATCCGCATCTGTTGTCGTGTTACATCTGTATCTGTAAAGAGCTGTTCTGTTGAGGTAAACAGAGCTAAATACAGAGTAAAGCCTGTAGGTAGAGATCAATACAAAGTACTTAGTTTCAGATTAGATCTGCAGATCTCGTCCTGGTGGTCTGCCCAGACATAGGTCTGTCTATGTTTCTCCCACCAGCACAGATCCAGTAGTGCTTTTTTTCTAGTAAGGAAATAGTATACGTTTGCAGTGGCTTCTTGTGTAACTCCTGGTTTTCGTGATTTTGCTTTTCATTCTGACCCCAGGACCTCTATGATGCTGGTGTGAAGAGAAAGGGAACTGATGTCCCCAAGTGGATCAACATTATGACTGAAAGAAGTGTCCCCCACCTGCAGAAAGGTACTATTTAAGAGGTGGATTTCCTTTTTTTTTTTTCCTATAAGAGAAAATTATTCCTAAGTGGTAACTATTTTGTCCCTGCTGTGATTGAAATGAGTGTGAAAAGCACTCATGAAACACAGGGCGTCTCATAAATCTTAATTCACATCCAAACTGTTATTTTTTGAAAAAATACAGCTTTTACTGTGGATATGTTAATCTAACAGTTTGAATACTCGTAGAGCTTTATTTTTTTTTACACAGGTGTAACAATGCCACTCAGTGTCACATAAACTGAGAACAAAAATGTTACAAATCTAGAAAACATGGGTGCAGGAGACCTTGAGAAGTTTCTAGACTTTTCCCTCTGTTCTAGGGTAGTTCAGCTATATCACGTGCTTAAATCTGTTAGTGTAGTCTCTCAAAAGCAGCTCTGATATTACTTTAATAAGCAATGCATGGATAAGCCATTCGAAGACTTCTCAGGGCCTAAATAACTACTGTTTAAAAAAATCTGTTACAGGATTAAGATGGTATTTTAACAGGATTATGGAGATACTCAAGGAAAGGAAAAAGGCCGTAGCATGGGAACTTTCTTATCGGCTGACACTTAGGCTGTACTTCAGATGAAGTTCTCAGGACTTGGATGTTTTGGGGTTTTTTTAATCATGTGTCTCTGCATTGCTGTCTTGGTTTTTTATTTTGGTTGTTACTTTCACCAGTTTTTGGTCTGGTTTTGATTTCACCTTATGTGTTTTCTTGTGATAGTGTTTGAGAGGTACAAGAGCTACAGCCCATATGATATGTTGGAGAGCATCAAGAAGGAGGTTAAGGGAGATTTGGAGAATGCCTTCCTTAATCTTGGTGAGTTGCTCTGAATCAAGGGGTATCTTTAGACAGGATCTTTTCGGTGCTCCTGCAGTGTACTGTGGCAAGGACAGGACCCAGCTTTCTCTGGGAAGCTTCCAACTTTTCCTGGAAAAGTTATTTTGACTTCTTATCATGTCTTTAAAAATGGCTCCAAGATTCTGTGTTCTGTTCTTCCATGTATGGGCGGGATGTTTAACTATTCTTATCTCTCTCTTCAGTCCAGTGCATTCAGAACAAGCAGCTGTATTTTGCAGACAGACTGTATGACTCCATGAAGGTAGGGAACACTGTTCTTTCTACTAATTTTTTTTTTTCTTGCTGCTGTTTCATCAGATTTTAATTCCTTAGGCGCTTAAAGTCATATGATGTGTGAATTAGTATTGTTCAAAAGCATTCTTTAGCCGGAGCCTAGACTATCTATTTGGATGCATCTCGTATAGGGAAATATAGGGAACGGTCTCATAATAATGATCAGCATTAAGATCAGTTGAGTATGATAGCAAATGATAGCAAAGTTAGCCACATCTTTTGCAGGTAACCAACAGCTGATAGCAGAAAAAGGTGTTTATTGAAGTGCCAAAATAAGACATTAAAATTGCCTCCAAACCTTTTCACAACAAAAGGGATGAAGGATGAATGCCTTATGACAGGTATTAGGCAATACCAGTAAGACCTCTGGGTGAATCAGAACTGTTGCTGACTGAGTAGCTAAGTTTGTGACTAGAAGTTGGTCAAACACTGTTGATGAGAAAGGTATCTTCATGCTCAGAGTCCTGGAGGATAATTATGAGGGTAGAAGATTTAATTCATTGTATCTTTTCTTGCTAATTCTCAGTTACCTGTAGTTTGCTGTCTTACCATTAAGGACTGTGGCCTTTTGCACACTGCAACTATTAAAACTCTGGATGTGTATCTGCTTGTAGGGCAAGGGAACCCGCGACAAGGTTCTTATCAGGATCATGGTCTCCCGCTGTGAGGTTGACATGCTGAAAATTAAGAGTGAATTCAAGAGGAAATATGGAAAATCTCTTTATTATTTTATCCAGGTAAGTTTTTCAGCTTTCTTATGTCAGTTGTATGAACCTTTGTGGCAGTCTTCATTGGATTCATTATACCATTAGAATTTGTGGGAGATGTTTTAAAGGCTGCAGTGAGAATAACACGTTATTATCCATGTACTATTGAAAAACCCACTTTTAACTTTCCATTCTCCAGATGAACTCCTGGCAGCCACATGACAGTATAGGTAGGCTTTGTGTAATCAGCTGATGTGTTACGAACAAAAATTCTGTTTGCCTGCCCTTATCTCTAGACCAAAAGAAAAAACAGAATTGCTCTGTGATTGCTGCATGAAAACAGTGTCTCTCTTGCTGCTCCTTTTTATTTCAGTGCCCAAGGAGTAGGCTTTTCAGCTAGAGTGATTTTTGTCTGGTTTTGGGATTGGGCAGGAGCTATAGGTGCTAGGTTTTACATAACTTGGGGCACAGGTAAAGAGCTCATGCATCTCTTTAAAAACTAGTCATCTACCCACTCTCACAAAGGCATCTGATATGTTATTCCTTATGTAGATGAAGTTACATCAAGATCTTAGGCCAAAATCTTTTCCTGAAGATGTCCATTTTAGATTATAAGCAAATTTTCAAAACAGTGAACTTGATGTATGATTTTTGCAGTGATCAGTGAGAAGGAACAGAATTGAGTCCTTCAGCTTTCCTTTCTTGTGTTACTCTTTCATAACAAATTTTCTTTCCCTTCTTGGCCTTACATTTGTACTGGAAGAATGATAAATAATTCCAATTCACATGTAAATAAAAGTCAGTCTAGATAGCCTCCTTCAGGCTGATGAGACTTCAGCTGTGAAACATAGCCTGTCCCACAGGTTTAGAATATAACGCATACACTTTCAAATTTTGTGACTGTTTACTCATATATATTTTGTAATTTTTTTTCCCTTGCTTTACAGCAAGACACAAAAGGAGACTACCAGAGGGCACTGCTGAACCTGTGTGGTGGAGAGGACTGAAAACTGTGACGAAGAAACCCAAATCCAGACACATGCATTTTTTTGCTATTCATTTTACTGTATTCCTAGGAAAAAATGACTACCCTAGTTAACCTTGACTTGCGCTTCTATCTGCAAGACTACTGCTGTAGTATGCTTTCTGGTGCTGTTTTCTCTCTGCAGCAGTGCTCTGCTTGGCTCTGCCAATGCCTTAACAGCGTGCAGCCAGGGAACCTAACCTGCCAGTGAGGAGCGAGGGTACGAGTGCTTATGAAAGGCTCTGCCTCTCTGTGCCGTGTTTCTAATAAAACATAAATAAAAGTTTTACTGTAATGAGACTGGTCTCTTTCAGACATTTAATTCAAGAACTGTGTGAACAATCGGTATGAATTTGTGAAGAGGAGGGAAATATGTGGAGAGGAGGGTACTGGCCTCTTCTCCCAAGGGGCAGGACGAGAGGGAAGGGCCTCAAGCTCCACCAGGAGAGGTTCAGGCTGGACTTTAGGAAAAAAATTTTCACAGAAAGGGTGACTGGGCACTGGCAGAGGCTGCCCAGGGAGGGGGTTGAGTCACCTTCCCTGGAGGGGTTTAAGGCACAAGTGGATGGGGTGCTGAAGGGGCATGGTTTAGTGTTTCATAGGAATGGTTGGACTCGATGATCCGGTGGGTCTCTTCCAACCTGGCGATTCTATGATTCTATGACTTTTGCCCTCTCTGCCCACTTTGTGTCATTTTTTTTCCTTCCAGGGTTCACTCGTGGATGCTGAAACTTTATCTTCCTCCGTGAAAGCTCTTCCCACGTTTGACGATTCCATTTCTCAGCAGAAGCAAAACCGTTCCCTTGATTATTCCCTTTTCCCCCAAGGTTCACTACAACCCGAGCCCCACCTTCACCTGCCTGTGTGTGAGGGGCAAACACTTGAATCTCTCTTAAAAGTTTAAATAGTTTCTGTGTGCGAGGAGTGGATGAGTTTGTAATCCCTCTTAAACGTGTGTGTGGGTCCGTCTGTAACAGAGCAGCCCGGGAAGGGGCAGGGGGAGGACGGAAGCTAATGGCTCTACTGAGGAGGGCGGTTCCCGCCTTTTTCTTCCCGCCTTTTTCTTCCCGCTCTCCCCTGAGGGCCGGGCTGGGCGGGAAGCGGGGCGGCTGGCGGTGCTGAGGGCGCTTCCCTTGGGCTGTGGGATTGTCCCCGGCTGCTGTGCCCTAGCCTCACCTGAACGTTAAGGAAGAAGCAAGTGTTAGGAAAAAGCCTCATCCAACGTTAGGAAACTGTCTCCTGCCGCTCTACTAAAGTCTCGTCTAAATTTTAGATGTGAAGAGCGAAGCTCCGAGGGCTGCTCCTTGAGGGTCCTGTTAAATATTGCTGTATCAGAAAATAATTTCCTTCCTTTCCCAGCTGTTGATCCTTTGGAAAAGCAGGACTGCCTGCGAGTGGCAACTGTTTTCCCTCAGGCACTGCCTGGTTTGTAGCTCTGTTTCAAAGGTTGATGGACTTTTCAGAGGCAATCATGAGGCTTAAAATAAACCCTTCAGAAAAGCCACAGGAAGCACACAGAAGCGTATTTCATGCTGCTGTTAGAAGAGTTGAGAGATGTTGCTGAAATATCACTGGCTCTACGCCACAAGGAATATTTGGTGTAAAAACACTGCAGCAGATGAAATGTTGGTAACTTAAATTATAAGATTTTTCAGGAGCTGCTCCAATTTAATGCCTGATGGCGCAGTGCCACTCACACCTATTCACAAAATGCTTCTCCAGATTTGTACACTTAAACAAACTATTGCTGAGATAGCAAATCACTCTTTGAATCTAATTGGGGAAGTCATCTCTACAAACTTTGCTTTCTTAAATGTGGCCCTATGAAAGAAATCAAATAACAGGCTTTTTTCCAGTTGGTGGAACGAACAACTGGAATTTGACGGCTAGGATACTCTGCCTCCCTGCTGCAGGGTGTTGAGGATTGCAGGCAGCCTTTCCTTGGGAGCCAGGCAATGTGGAATGACCTGGCATGGTTTCAATGCCCAGGACTACTTTTGCTGATTGTAGACTAGAAAGCAAATCAGTCTCCTGTGAGATCAAGAAGTGCCTAGAATGCAGTGAAAGTTGTTTGTAAGCATTGCAAATGATTTCTTTTTAAAAAAAAAAAAAAAAAAAAAAAAGTTGTTTGTTCATTTATTGATTTATTATTGGCTTACTGGTGTTCCAAATAGGAACAAATTTGCAAGCTCTGGTGTTGATCCTGTCTTTTGGTTGCAGGCTCATAAATATGCAAGGTAGGTCTCTATCTGTGGATGTTTATAGAAAAAACCAAGTCTCTGGGACTTTGAAAGTCAGGAATACCTTATAGAATGGTGTTTGGCAATGTTGTGGTATTTTACTAATCATTACCCACTTAGCAAATGGTCTCTTAGCAGACCTGCTATGTAACCCAGGCATTAGAATATAGAGCCAAACGTGTATCTTTGTGTAACTATCAACTTAAACACCTAATAAGAAAGTAATGATGTTCCCAGCATGGCTGTAGTTATGTTTTAGTTGTGGTTTCCAGTTATATCCATAAGGGTGACTTTCACTGGTACGTATGCAGAATTACTTTCATCCCATTTCAGAGACACCGGTCTAAGTAAGATAAAGCTATTAAATGCTTGCAAATGTGGAACAGCTGCACTACGCTGTGCTAGTTCCTTGGTGCAAAAGTCCTTTTTTCTGCAATGTGTAACTCCATCTGCACAACATCTAAACATCTTACAAAAATATGCAGTTTATTATTGCAGTGCATCAATACAGAGTTGTGCTAGATGTTTTACAAGTGAGAAACAGATTTAGGATGGATTAGTTAAAATAATTTGTAGTTCAGTTAAAACTTTAGCCAGTGTTTGCGACCTGGTAAAAAAAAACAAAAAAAACCAAACAACAACCAAACTGTTTCCTTGCAAGACAGAAACATTCTTTAAGTGCTTGCTCTTAAAATACCTTTTTCATTTATATTAAAAAGGTATGCACTATCTTACTTGGGAAGCTTATTTCTCTGAACGCTGCTATGACTGTTTTATTTGTCACGTGTACATTTTTCTCCCTGCAGTGAGAGGTGGTGAGCTCTTTAGAAGCATGAGGCAGGAAAAAAAAAGCAGATTTAGGGGTTTGGTTGGAGTGGTAGGGTGTTTTCCTATTTATATCCTTTTGCTTCTAGGGAAAGATAACTGCCTGTGGATAGTATCTGTGGAACCAACCATTTCTGTGTGCAAGGCCCTTTGAGGCATGATGCATTAAGAGACAAGTAACTTAATGTGAATTTGCAGCTCCTATGTTATCCGAGTCCTGCTGGTGTTGCTTTTGGTGCGCTGTCATCGTCTGCTCACTAGAGGGAGCTCAGAGAAAGCGTCAAGCGTTCCGCCAGTCAAAACAAAACAAAACAAAATCCTAATCTAGCTCCTTATATATTATGAATTCATCTCTCTCCAAACATTTACATGCCCTAACTCCAAGCCATCATGTCAAAAATTCAGTTTAATTTTACAGTATGATTAATGTATTTAAAAATGGGCTGTGTTGTCTGGAATACTTAACCGAATTTTGTAATTACTGGGGTTTAGGCATAGGCAACTCAAATGATTTCTTACATTGTAATTGCATTATGAATTTTCAAGCCTGAAACGTTTTCTGTAAATAATCTTTCAAAAGGTGGATTTATAGTGACAATGACTGTAAAGGAATTTTCTCCTCTTTCTTTAACAGGAAGTGGTCTTGATCTTGAAATTATCTGCTGCTTCCTGATTTAAAACAGGTATTTGTTCTTACTTTCTCCATAGAACATTGAATATGTCACCATATTTTTTGCTATATTCAAATTACCACTTTAGAGTTTTTTTGCTAGCAGTTGCACACTTTTTGCATTTTCACTGTCTTTACTAATAATAAAATATGTGCCAATAAAGTAGTTCTTCTGAAGGAGATATTTCCATTTATTCGTGTGTATTAATCTTCCTTTCCTTCTCACTCTGACTGATTTGTTCACACTGGGGATTGTTTTTAAAATTTTAATACCTGTAATTTAGTACACCTCATTTATGTGAGGTGACTTTGTGTATGTTTAGTTTATGTATTTTTAGCGTCTGAAGAAAAGATATTTATTGAATTTCTTTTTTTGCACTGCTTATTTAAGATCCTGTTAAATGCTTAATAGGCAAAAAAAATCATATCTTGCTATTTAAGAAGGTTGGTTGGAAGGAATATATCCAAGTATGTGAATTATGGATTAGAGTATGTTACTTGTGAATTTCTGATTAAATAGCTACTAAGTAATTTGGCCAATATTCTTCTCTCCTCTGCTAAATGGCCTTATCTGGCTGTGTTATACTTACTTATTTTCAGATAATTGTTTCCTAGTAAGGTGAAAACAAGCTTTAAGACTACTGGTGAAGGCTATTCTTAAGCATACACAGATCTTACCTGAAAAATCTGCTTTTATTATTATTATTGAAGGAAACTCACAAAATCTATTTTATCACTTACGTGTAGAAGCTAGGATTGATTATCTGATCCAAAATGGTCATCTTACAAGAAACTGAATTTATTAAATGTTTTGAAATTAGAATATACTGCAAGAAACAGAAGGGTTTATTTGAAGTAGCCTTAATACTGTTTACTTTTAAAAAAATGCAACAACCCCCCCCTTTCTAAACTATTGTAGATTTAGGAAACTAAAGATGCATAAATAATTTAGAAAGAAAAAAAATTAAAATTTTGCAATAAAACCATTAAATGAGTATTATTTGGTAGGGTTTCTATGTTTACATAGTGAATGACATTTTGTTTCTGAGATAGTACTGCAATTAATTTGTGACAAATTTATCAACACTGATGTACTTAAATACATCAGTAAAGCAACAGTTGGCATTGTACAAGAAATACATTAACATGAGGAGATCTAAATTCTTTCCCACTTCTATTTGTTCTTCCCCATTAAAAACCCCTCATGGCGTTAGGAGCACTTTAGGTGTGTTTTAAGTTTTACTGTGAACTCTTCAGTTCTGAATTTCCTTCCTAGCTGTAAGAAGATTTTTCTTTGTAAATGGTAAAGCAGAAAAGGGGTTGTGCTCTACAGTGGTTCTGGACTCTGACTACATCATAATGCTGTTAATGCAAATGACAGATTACAGAAGGATTTTTTGTCTAGTCTCTTGCAAATTTGTGTATTGCAAATGTCCTCAACATTGCAAGGGTTTAATAGTTTGGTTTTTAAACCCTTTGTATTAGAGGATTTTATTTAGTAAATCTCTGGGGTAAGTCAAGGTGAGGAGAGGCTGATGTAAGTTGTGATTACATCTGGGACAGTGGCAGACTGGTTTTCTGCCCTCTTTTTAATGGTGAAAGGATTCCGAAAGGATCATATAAGTTGTCACCAATTATAAATAGACATGAACTGAGTTGTGAAAGTTCCCTTGATTGAGGATTAATAAGGTAGTTAATGTGTTTTATAAGTGTGGGTGTCCTCCCCCCTAAACAAGATGCTAGCTAACATTTTCTGCAACTTCCCAGTGTAGTCCTGACTGTACTTGTTTAAAACGGTCTTACTAAGATGTATAGTTCTCTGTTTTATTGGTCTGGCAGCAGTTTGCATTTATTGATGAAAGAAGGAAAGAAACACTATGTGGGACAGAATTATGTGATTGTGGTTTCTGTGTTGTTCTTCACCTTTTGCGTGATGTTATCCAAGCCATTAGTTTACCTGTGCCTCCGTTTCCCTCATAAAGCAGAGATTATTTTGTCCTTTTTTTAATTAAATATATATATATATTCTTAAGTAATACCCGATACAGCAAACCTACTACAACAGGTGATGACTTGTTTTAGTTAATATTTTCAGTTCCCAGTTTCAGTTCTTCAGGACTATTGACCATTAATTGATTGTGTTTCAGCTCATATGCTACCAGGAAAATGCATTGACCCAATTTTCAAGACCTGTGTGTCTGCGGCTGTTTTCCCAGGTGGGTAAGTACTTCCACAGTTGTCTGAGCTGCAGGTCTTGCACTGTGACTGTAGTGAATCTTTGAAAACTTGGGGCCAGGCATCTGAGATAAGAATGCACAGTTCAATCTGCAGTGCTTCATGCAATAAACACAACAGCTGGTGACCGAGTGAATCCTTTAGACTGAAACACTTGAGGAAAGTTTGTGTTGTAATAGGAGAAAAGTTCTCTCTGTCTTGCAATTTTGGTCCTGCCAGTGCTCTTTGCCTTATCTGCGGCGTTTTGGGAGTCTGCTAACCAGTAGTGCTGGGTGGGTTCTTTTTTTACTGTATACAGCTCAAAAAACCTGTATGTTCTGCCGTTCTCTTCCAGATTAACAGACCATAGAAAGCCTATCTTTTTCCAGAGCCATTTTCCATCCTGACTGTCTTTCATACATGTATAGCCTGGGTGTCCAGAGTACTTAGTATTGTAATGGATTAAAGATTTAGTCTGCTCCCTTCCTGAACCTTCTCAAGTCCCTTCATCTCTCTTCTTCTTTTTTTTTTTTTTTCCTGTCTCCCTGCAATTCTTTTGATTTTCCCCTTAACTCATGTGAAATAAAAAACAGGACAAGTCAAGAGCCTTGATCTAAAGCTCAGGGAAATGGGCTAAGAAAGCTGATACTGATTTTGGTATTTGAGGATGTTCAGAAAGGCAAGGGAAGGGAAGGAATTCTATTTTTTGCAGTAAATACTATACCAGATCATTGGAAGAGAGCTCAGCTCAACTTTGTATTAGTGTATAGATTTGCCATTAAATCATTAGGAGGGTCATTAAACTGATTCAAATTCAGTGTCAGATTTTCCAGATGGGCTTTCTTGCTATTAGTGGCGCTCGTGTATTCACAGGGAACTGCAAGAGTATCAAACAACCATCAGGAGAGCTGCTGCTGAAACCTCTGCTTGGCTCAACCTGGAATTTATTGTCATTTACTGAAAATACATATAACCTTTTGTAATGTTTAATGTTTTATTGGCTATAAAAGATAAAATATAGAGTACGGGGAAGTAAAATAGTATTTTGTTACGTCAGGAACTAGATTTATGCTTCTACTTAGTGATAGAATAATCAGTGGGTCATAAAGATCAGACCGCCTGCCTCCTATCTCTGCCCTTTTTTTATGTGTGTATTCAACAATCCCTTCTTTGTGGTAGTTAGGCCTATGGGAGCTTACCAAAACACCAAGCCCCTTTTGTCCAAGGGTATTAAATTAGCTGTATAGATCAAGAAGAATGTAGTGGATGCTTCTGTTTCAGACATTAAGCAGTTGGGATAGGACTAAATAGACTAGGATGCTTGACATGTGCAAATGGAGCGCTTGCTCACAAGGGACACTCAGCTGCCTTGTGAGCTAATTCAGCACACAAAAACTAGGCGTTAAATAAATCGTGCATTAACGTTTGGTGGGGAGTATTAAGCAAAGAGATCTCAACTGTTCAGCATAAAAGGAGTGATAGGGCATTTTTCACGCTATTCCACAATATATCTAATGTGCTTTTATTCAAACAGATTAATAGTGGAAATAATATTTGAAGACTTCTCTGAAAAATGATACCACATTGAGATTTTTCATTAGATTGATAATCCCTATACTGTGATGAAGTTGATAATGGCTCATAATCAATCTAGAGGAAGCAAAGAACGAGTGGCTCCATGGAGGAATTATCTTTGCTAAAGCTGTGAACTGGACTGTGTTTCACAGCTTCCCTTTAAAATCAACGAATGCCCTGTGTGTATAGCTTACGAGACTGGCAGTATGGGCAAAATATATGAAGAACAGCACTTTACACAGTTATATTCTGGCTTTTACCCCAAGAGATCCCAGAGAGCTTCAGTAACTACTGTGGAACCTGCCTTTAATGAAGAGAAGTGACAGGACTCAATTGTTTCAATACGTTTCCAAGAGGGTTTTTTCCCCTCATACAGTGATTAATTTTTCTGACTGTGATGGCAAGGTGGAGGGAAGAGTGCTGTGTTTGGGGAGGTTTATATCTTTGCAAATCTGCTGGTATCCCCCTGAGACAAAAGTAAAGGATTTTTTTTGTCTGTAGCTTCAGGGTAGTAGCACACAAGAAACATGCTCACTGTGGCTGTGCTGTTCTGAAAGGACTTCAGCTCTGCAAAACTTCCTTACTTCTGCAGGGGTGATATGACCTGCTGCTGCTCTTAGAGTGAGGTTCATTTGCTCCTGGTTTAGTGAATTGTCTTTGATGGTTCATGCAGGCATACACTCTGCTGAAATTCAGTCATCAGCATAGTGGATCAAAGCACCCTGTGTATGATAGTGGAAAGGGGGAAAATTAAGTTCTCCTTACACATATGGTTTGATGGGACAGGCAACCTAAATAGCCTCTCTGTCCCTAACTGCCACCTGTCTGTTTGCTTCTAAATAAAATTTAAGGAGTTTTCTCTGTAGTGGTCTTCCTAGGCCAGGTGGATTATGGGTTTCCTTGCAGCATTAGCTCCTTGGCTTGTGGAGTATCTTGATTCTAACGTACTTAGAAACTGAACTGGTTAAATGAGAACTTGGTTCACAGGAAAGAAAAGAGATGTTAGAACTGAACCAGCCAAGTGCTGTTCTGTTTGGCTTTGAACACTTCCAGTTACTGTTAAGGAGCACAAGATCCTGTTTAAAGCCCAGTTTTACTAATTAAATATGACACTTTATTAAATATGTAAAACCACCCAATTGTCAAGTACCTACGATGTACAGCAAGGACAGCTGAGCAGTACTGCTTGGCTGCAGGCAGGGATTTGCAAAGTCTGCAAAAAAGTCCCACAAGGAATGTTGACAGTCTGCATTGCAATACACAAACTCCTGCAGAAGTGCACTGTACTTTTCATCTTCCTTCATTGTACCTACATGAAAGGATCATCTGGAGGGGCAGATGTCAGCCTCATGCCAATTCTAAATAATGGATGGTACCAGCATTTGTATTCTTCTTTTGTGGAGCCAGTTTATGTGTCATTTTACTGTCTCCTAGAGCCCAAGGAAATATGATTTGGAGCCAACTCTGGTTCCATGGCTCTGGTTTGTCTAGCTCAGGAAAAAGCCAGGTCTGCTTCAGATAGGCCATCTGGCTGTCTTGAATGGGCTTATTAGTAATAGTGGAGGTGGGTCTATTAGCTTGGGACGGGAACTCAGAAACAGATGCTTTGTTTATGTGTAAAATATGGCTTCAAGCCAAAGCGCTAATCATGATTGCCTCTGAAGTGGTTCTAATCATCTGTATGAGACTGCACCCGCTCTTGTGTTGTTTGTATAAGCCGATAGTTTAGAGGTGTTGTGTACGAGATATTTGTAGTCATAATTTCTCCAAACAGGTTAAGGCAAACATTATGAGAATCAGCATATTAATGTGCTGTGTTTCAAATTAGAATTATAAACATACTTTCCTCATTGGAGGCCTAATCTGCTAGGAAGAAGCCAGATGTTTACTGATGACACCATTATTTAGAAGGACCTATCAAACTAAAACAAATTATTGTTGTTTAACTGGAGGAAAGCCTGGTTTTATGTATCAGCCTAGTAAAACAGCTCTGTGCTGAGGCTGACTGAAGCAGTTTTTGTTCTTCAGGCAGCAGTCCAAACATGAATCCCAGCAGATTTGCAGGTTACCCTTCTGGCCTTTGGAGAAGAAAATAAGGTGTGCCTACATTTCTATAGCCTGAGTGAAATAAGTGAAAATCAGAAATGACTGATCTTGGCTTATTTTTACCAGAAAAAAAAAGTTCTGAGGCTGAACTGAAGGCTAAATTACTTTTTAAGATTTCAGTTAGCATTAAAAAAGAGTAAAATAAAGGTAGAACATTTGGAGAAAAATGGAAAATTTAGATACATTCTTTTCAACACTCACCCCCTGTTTCTAATTTGGATGCATTTCTGAGAATGGGAAGTGGTAAATGGCTAATGTATGTGAATGATTAAAATCAAGTGTATTCTTTCATGTAGTTTGAAATGGTATTTTTTTAAAAAAATAATAATAATTTTAATTTAATTAATAATTTTTTCCCCTTTGCAATCTCTGATTTCATACCTGCTTTCCATACAGGAATTTGAAATATAAGCAACTATCTGAATTTGTCTCATATTCTTCAGGTAATTTTTCTTTGAATTAGTTTCTTGATAAGAGGAGGCAACCAAAATACTGCAGTTATTTACAATTTACATCTAGACCAGATATAAACAGTGCCTTTAATTGAAAAAAAAACCACAAAAAAACCAAACAAACCCGAAACAACTGTAATCTAAAAGCTGCACTTTAACTATAGGTACTAATGGACTGTGTGTTATAGTTATAGTGACATCCCTGTGTGTTATAGTTTGTTGGAATGCTAGGAGGCATGTAGGAGAAAGTACTAAGTATGCAGTGGGACAAAATCTGGTATCATCTGGTTGTAATTAAACCTTGTAATCTTTTTTGTTGCTTTTCTCCTTGATTGCGGAAGTGTAAAGGTTGGGTAGGTAAAAGCACTCCTACCATCCTTTTGATAGTATTATAGAACTGAGCATTCTCAGTTCTCTCACTGAAATCCTCTTAGAGGTTTGGACTTGCAGGAAAACATGACAGCTCTGAGCAAAGCCTGTAACACTGCTCCTAATGTAGCCCTTTTGTGGCTATGCACTGCAGCGCATGATGTCTGCAAAAATAACTCATGGTTCAAAAAACGCCTCTACATCCCCAGAGTGTGGAAGCTTAATTGGTATAAATCCCTGCTGGACCTATCACTCTCCTATCTGTAATCTTAGAGGGTATGGTTCTTAAAGCATGGAGGCAAAATGAAAAGTTATTTAATTTCTTTTCTGTATGTCAGAACTGAGTGCACACAAGACTATAAAATAAATAGTCATTCCTTTTTTAATTAGCCAGTTTCTCATTTTTGCAGCTGCTTTCTTTGACAAGTGCATCATTGATTTCTCTTGATTTTCAAACTGAGGACAATGGCATAAGTGTAGGAAAGTGAGGATCTTTTGCATGCACCGAGAGGCAGCTTTGTGTTCCTGGCATTGTCTAGACTGAGTGCTGTGGTTTGTGTGAGGGATTTTATTAATAGCTATATGGAGTTCTCTATGTATTAGGTGCATTAATGGCTGCAGTGAGTTCTCTGTGTATTTGGTTCATAAGGAGTTCAATGACATTTATGTCTCCATAATGAAATGAGGATGTAATATATCTCTTTGCTTAGCAATAGCATCAAACAGAAGATAGCTGAAAAATTAAAAAATATGATTGAAGCCTTTATTAAGACTACTTCAAAACTGTGCATTCTTAAAAAGCATGTGCTCTTTAGTGAGGCATTTGGCTAGGTGGTATATCTTTTGTTCATGAGTGAACTGAATATCGGGAAGTAACTGTGAGGCCAGTTTCAATGGTCCTTCCCAGAGAAAAGCTCCCACTGACTCATGTTCAATAGAGACCTCAGAAGCGGTTCGAGAAGGAAGGAATTTTACCTTCATAGGCTGAAAATGTCTAATTAAGAGCCCAAGTGGGTTTTCTTTTAACTCAGTTGGGCCTACTCATGGAGGGAGCCAACTGTTCAGTGTAAGTAAAGGTGTCTGGCCCAAAAAACTTTTTAACAAATGTTGTACTGTGTTAAAATAATCTGAGACTCAAACACAGAACAAATGTAACATTTCAGTTAATGAGTCTATTATGCCATGTTTCCCTAGGAAACTTGTAATTATAATTAATTAACTCAAATCTGCTGCTAATCCATTTGAGCTTAGAAAAGACATGAATTTTAAGAAAGTTAATTTTCTGCTGCTATGTTACTGTCTGTGAACATTTGAATATTTGAAGTAACATTACAACTGAATGACTTTGTTTTTACACATATCTTCAATTTCTCCTCAAGCTCTCCTAGTTGTACACTCAACTGCTGTTGAGCAAATGTTTGTAAAAATATATTGCAGGCAGAGAGAAATAGGGAGACTTATATTTGCATAAGCTCAAAAAAATAATGCTTTTAATTATATTTTCAAGCTATATTGAACAGTGGTAAAATTACTGCATTTTTATGTCCTAAATTACTGCATTTTATTTTAATCTGTTTATTTTCTTATTGTTCATGGTAAAATCTAACTCTGAAAATTTGGAATTGCACTTATGCACAAAGTTTATATATTAAAATAAGGCTCATACTCTATTAGTAGTTACTAGAAAGAGCAATGTATATGATACACTAAAGTAAAACCTAGTGTATCAAATGCAGAGACTGTTTAGTGTGATACTTTAAATTTAGGGTAGTTCCTGAGTGGGGAGAGCACTAGGTATAATTGCTTTAGGTTCTCTTTGTACATTATTTATGTCAGAAAAATAATTTTGTACAGAGAAAGCACAAGGAAAATGGCTTGCATACTCTCTAGAACTGGAAAAGTCAGGGTGCAGTGGCTCAATGAGTTGAACCAAATGACTAGAACTAAAAGCATAACTGTACTCATTGTCTAGATGTTAGCTCACTCTTTATACTTAAAGGCTTTGTATATATTAGGAAACAAAGTATATTTTTCTAATATGCTTTAAGTCTATTGAAAGTGCAATATTCTTTTTCAACTGTGGCAGCAGTTATTAACAAGTTACTTGGAACAGTTTTGTGAAATGGATTTTGTACCTATCCAGTACAATGTAGCTCAGGTGTGGAAGTAACTAGTGCTGTGATTTTACTATGCATGCAATGCTTGCTGCTGAGCACACACACCAACATGGTGCAAGTGAAGACGTGTTCGAGAAATCAGGAAGTGGTCAACACTCCTGAAATCTGCACTTGAACTGCTAGATTTCTAAATCCATGATAAATGTTGACAGTGTGGGTAAGGATATTAAATTTGAATTCCACTGCAGAAAATTTAACTGTCTTTGGAAAAAAAAAAAAGAATTAATTAATTAATGTACAGTATGGATATGACTAGGTCTAATGGTTTTTATCAAGTGTTTAATTTCTGTTAAATGTTCAGGAATATTGGTTACATCCACAACCCTCCTTTTTAAACCAAGTAAATCACAGATTAAAAGCTTTAGGCTGAGGACTTGGATTTTTAAGTGCTGAAAAAAATATTAGCTTTCTATATTTTTTGTTAAGCACTGTTCTGCAGCATTCTATCTTGTGGTATGTTATCAGAGATTTTTGTTTGTCTTTGGCAGATGAGTAGTAGTGTTTCAGGTCTAGCTAAAATAATCACAGATAATATTCATTAGATCAAGGATGAATCTTACGTTGAAGTCAGAAAGATTTTCTTTGAGAGATATTCAGTATGGGTAATGAAGACAAATCAGGACTTTAAGAGTTTTGGGCTGTGTATTGTGGAATGAGATTCTACTATCTTTATTCAGATTTAATACCACTTTGATTTGCTGGAGTAGTCCTATGCCATTGCAAGTGACAGCTTTTTGCATTAAAAAATGCTTTTGTGAGGAAGTATGGTAAAGTCAAGTCCAAAAGTAGCTCTGTATTAAAGAAAGTGTGTGAGAGAGTGGGTTATACGGTAGGAGAAGAATTAGCTGCTAATTAGGTTAACTTTAAGTTAAATATATTTGTATTAATTACGACTTTCCTGAGAACATTTCTAGAATTAATTTCTATAATCATGATGTTAATAGTATGTGATAGATTAATTCCAGTGTTACATCTGTAGAAAGACAAGCATTATGTTTAGGGCTTGACTGTACTGGAATTCTACCTGCTATTAGTGGCTTTTCTCCAGTATTTCCAAGTTGTAGGTATTGATGGTAGAGTCAATACGTAATGTGCTCACCCTAGTGGATTTATATTTGTGTCCTTGTATTATTAGTATTTTTTTTTTACCACCAAACTGTAGTTAAGTTACAAGATTGCTCAGAAAGTTTTGCAGGCTGGATTGTCCTGGATTCCTGTGTGCAGAGAAGCAGTGTTGTATTAAGATACAGACAGAAACAGCATGGATGCCAATCTGAAGTTCTTGTGCCAAGTTGCTGTCCATGAAGTTTCTTTAATAAGGATATTTGGAAATTCTGTTATGTACAAAATGTCTTTTTTTTTTTTTTCCAAGAAAGAAATTCTTGAATGGGAGTTTTTCCCCTCCGCAAAGTTTTGTGATTTTTTTAGTAGTTACTTGGATCTTTTTTGGAGTTTTGTTATTTTGCTTCACTCCCTGATGTGTTCTTGTGGAAAAAAATCAGACACCAAATGCCTTCTCTGCCTCGGGTGGCCTTGGATATGCAAATCTCTCTTGAATAGCAGAGGAGTTGATAACTCTGGCCTACAGCTCTCACACAAAGGAGACAGATTTGTCTTCTTTACCCCCTGTTTGTCTCCTCAGGAATTCTGTTCTTGGTTGACAATATAAAGCAAAATGAAGAAAAAAAATGAAAAGCCTGCTCTAAGCAAAGTAAGAGAAAGAGGAGCAGAGAAAGAGAAAGCACTGCTTGTGTTTCAACCAAATAAATTGCTTACTGCAATTTTTTGATAGGTATCTTTCTTAGTGTTCTATTCTCATTAGTGGAAACGAGGAGTAAAATATTTCTGTCAGATTTCTCACATTTCCCCATTGTCATTGGATTTGTCACAATATGTCACTTTGCAGAACAAATGCTTCAGAAGGGCCCTGAACCACTGTTGCTGGAAAAGGGCATGAATTGTTGTCTGCAATAAACTCAGTATGTTAAAGAAAAGGGCAATACTTATGTGACTGTCGAAGGAAAGGTAGCTATTGTAAACACAGAAGAAGAAGAAAAACTATCTTGTTTATCAGAGATGTTTTATCAATGGCAGCCTTTTATTAGTCATTTAGAGTTAGTTTGCTATTTAAAGCTTTAAATGTTCAATTAGTGGGTTAATTCTTTCTTCTTGTAGGTTTTTACCCATCATTTGTTGGTAATTGAGTTATTTGCTTATCTTAATTTTCTTGAAGGATGTGGTTAAAAGAAACAAGTATTAACACTTCGACTACCAATTGAAGATCAAAGCTTTTGCATGGTGTTTGTCACAGAAGATGCTATAATACACATCGCACAGCAATATGCCTAGAAACAATTTGCTAAGCTGGTTACTGACCAGCTATTGCACACATTTGGGATATTGCTCTGTAAATGCAGTAGCTAGTAAAAACAGTACCAACAGCTCTACATTACTACTCTTTTCTTTTTAATTTTTTTTCTTCTTTTTGTTTTTAAATCTGATCAAGTTTATAGTACAAATGTGAACTGCAATACCATAATTAGGAAACTGAAATTGGAAAGGACTGGTGCTTGTCTAACACAAAAACCCGTACAAAAGTTCAGCAGAGGGAATTTTTGATGTAGCAGGAGTGTTAACCGCTGCACTAAATTAGAAGCTGCCTATGGAATCCATAATAAAACAGACAGTGAAGCTTCAAACAGAATTTCCATGACTGACTATGCCTATGTTCCAGACCCATCTCTGTTTTTTCGCTTTACAACCTTCACTCTTTCCAATTTCCTTTTTCTGAATTTGTGTGTTAATAAACAATAATGCAAGAAAAGAGTTCTCTGATGTTAATGCACGTATATGCATTGCTTAAAAACAAAGGCTTTTTAAAATTAATTAATAGCTTAGTAGGACAAGTGAATTAATTGCTGCAGCAGGAGGCCAGTGAGTCTGTAGGAGTTTTGGACTTACCCAGAAAATTGATGAATTGTGAGCAGCAGAAATAAAGTTTCATTATGCTGCCCTACATAGGTGCTTTCAGATGTGATTCCAGGGAGTGCCCACCGGACAGAATGTACCTCATTTCTTTCCATTAGCTCTTCTGTATCTAAAAAGCAATTCTCTGGGCTTAAAGAAAATGTTCAGAGTTAAGTTTCTATTTTGTATGTCTGTTAGTTCAGTAGTTCCTATCTGTGTAGAGACTTTGTCACCAGGGTCCATCCACTCCATTTTCAGCCTCTTCCTTTTGGTGCTTCTTTTGCTGTCTTTCACCAGACTCCTGCCAACTGTTTGATCCCGGACCGATGTGGCTGGAATGCTATTATTATTTCTGCAAAATGTATCCCTAGGGATTGCAATTTTCTTTACTTCATTGAATGTCACCTCTGTTTCTGCTTATCATAGTGGTATGTACCTGTGCAGCAGAGGCATGTATGTTCCTTCTCGATGCGTAAATCCACTTACCATTGTGAGAGCCTCAACTCAGCGGCTATCAGCCCCACAGCCACTTTTCCACTTGCTGCCTCCTCCTTAGAGTCTCAGAGTATCCTTAGGTTAAATAATAGATTCAGGCAATCCCAAGAACAGCAAGAGAAGCACAGCCTGCTGCCTATGGAAACCAGTTGCATGGGAGCCTGTCTGCTCAAAGACTGAGTATGGTAAAATGAGTGTTTCTCTGTGCCCTAGAGCTGAGCACAGCAGAGCTATGAGGGATGATGTGCAGTCACCAAGCAAATGAGGCTCTAAGAAGGATTTCTTGAAATACTTGAGTTGTCATCTTGAAATTTCTTGACTCTTTTCAAGAAAAAGATTGCAGTTCAAAGGTTCAATGCTGTAACTTCACACGTAGGGACAACAGCATTGCTCAGAAAAACTGAATCAAGCAGACAGGAGTTTTAATAGTCTTCAATATGTATTTCACTTGAATTTAGTAGGATGTGTATTTTATGTTAGCCGGATGCTAATTTTTTTTATAAACATTTATTGCTGTTTTAAGAGCTTAGTAATAGATATGAGTATCTAACAGAGATGTGTTACATAGCAGTTATTCCTTAATAAATATATTTTAAGTAATCAATGAGTATTTAATGTGCAATTACTGTCTTATTAAATCTAAATTGAGTATGTGGTTTAGGAAATGGAATGCTGGCTCCTTGAGTCACGTGTATCTGCATGTTTTGCTGCTAGCGCTCTAAAGCTAAGTTTACCAACAGTGACTTGCCACAAAATTAATGATTGTAAAAAGCTACTTCATTTCCCTGCTGAAGCTTGCCATGGGTTTCTTGCTTAGTCCTCAGCTGCTAGTGAGAGTTTGATTAAATGGTCTAGGTAGTCAGAGGCACAGAACCTGTTCTGTGTTGGAAATTCCAATGTGATGATTAATGGGTGCTCTGGCAAAAATGTTGCTGCTTTGCTGAAATGTTGAAAGCATGTAATGATTCCTGATAGCTGGGACAAGAAGCTCATGAGGAGAAAAGTTAATTTTTTTTTTTATGGTAGGAGTGGTCGTGTGGGGGAGTTTGCTTACATAATTCTTTCGTCCCTTTCTCATTTCTTGAAGACATAGTATTTTTACAGGGGAGGTTATGTACCAAGGAGAGAGATTGAGCAAGGTTTGTTTATAGAAATATTTTAGCATTGTTTTAGTATTACTGTAAATTTGTTGTCCTACTACATGTGTTCTCAAACATAGTGAATAAAGACATAAGTTGCAGGTGGGTTTTGTTCACGAGCTCTAGAACATTCCTGAAATGACAGACTGAAGAACCCATAAAGACTTCCTAGAGTGCACAGACTTCCAGCGTGTGCTTTTAGTGAGCTGCAAACTCTTTTTGAGCACACCAGCACTATCCTTTCCGTCTTCAAGCATTAGATAGAATGGAGACAAAGCAGCAGGGATGGATATGAATCAAGTGCTGAAAAAATATTAAATAGGAATGGCTGTCTAAATACACAAACCAAATCACCTGGAAAAGCATCCGACTCCTATTCAACAAAGGCAGTTCCTGCTTTCACTAGATAGTGCCCTATTAAGGACCCTCCTGGTAAAAGCAGTGGAAAGTGGTAAAAGGGCAAGAGATTTGTAAATTTATTTCATAAATGAAAGTTGGCTTTGTTGATCCTCTTAGGGAAAAGCAACCGTAGGCAAAGGGTCACTTCCAGGTGATTATTTTTTCTACAGATTTATTATTTTTTATGTTTAAAAACTTGGGCAAGGATGAGGTGCTGACATCTACCGCAAGCCTCCTAAAAAACACTTTTGTAAAACAAAAGCTTGAGATTGAGATTTTGTGAAGGGCTATAGTGAACTCTGAAGGAAGCCTAAAGACTTGTGTCAGGAGAGCTGGGCTGCCAGTTCACACCGCACCACACTAGGGTGCCTCAGAATGTGAAAAGAGGGGGTTGTTTTAGTGGTCTTAACTTTGTCTGAGCTGCAGAGACTTAAAACAGAGAATAGATTCACGTAGCAGTGTAGTGAGTGGCCAGTGGGACTACTGAGGTACAGTATAACATCACTGTGTAGTATGTAACAATGGCTAGAAAGGCAAGGCTGACTTGTTCCAATATATATGACTATTTTGGTTAATTACTCCTTCCTGACTGTACTGTGCTTATCTTCTTGTTCTGTACCATCTCTCTATTAATTCTGGGTTCATAATTAGGTTGCTGCCTATCCTTACATGTTCAGATTAAAGCTCTCATGTACTGTAGTATCATTCTTGACCTTTCAAATGACCTCTTTTAACAATTTGGCAGTGAATGAGTAAACAGTAATGAGTTTACTGTGCTGCTTTCCTCGTGCTTCATTTTGTCTGATGCACTGTGGCATAGTCAAGAGGGCCAATTATTTTTGAAATCATGCTAATTAGTATAAAGGCCATGCCCTCATGGCTATTGAGCTGAGTCAGGAATTGTTCCTCATCTCCTTCATCACTTCACTCGCTGCCCTCTTGCTACAGATATGAGATATGTATCACGAATACTGGGCTAAATACACTGCTGGTAGAATTACACTGAGGCCATCAGGGTGGCAGTGAGATGGATGTCTCCTGTTATGTTTCCGGATGACAAAGTATGAGTAAAATTGAGCAGAGGTAGCTCTTCTGGGGTATAGTGACAGTGTAAGTACGTGCACATCACTGAGTAGTGACGCAGCTGTTAAGCTAACTAGACAAAGGTCCTTAACTTCTGCAGACCCTTGGAATTCAAGAAAAACTATTGAAACGATATGGCAACTGGGACTTTCGAAATGTGTCAATTTGAACAGAAATATTTTCATTTGGAAGATGTATAATTGTGATAACTTCACAGTTTAAGTTGTTCCTGCAGTCATCTCTTGTTTAGATGAGGTTAGCATGGTTGTCATAGAAAATGTATCTGGTTGAAAATGAATTGCTAGTTTTCATCTTCCATTATATGTACAGGGGTCAACAGGGAGAATTTGAAAGGCTGCCACTAGGTAGACATAACATTTCAAAGGTGTAAATCTTGCAAATATATTGGAGATAGAGCCAGTTTGTTTCTGACACATTTGCAAACGAGTTAAGCGAACCAGATTTCAAAGGAAAGTTCTGTTTGACTGTTCTGCAATGCTGGCTTACATCTCCCAGTAGAGAATATGCCCTCTGTTGGGTAAACCACCCACGGTAGCAACCTTCTCCTTTTCTGATTTACAGTAAATCAAAGCAACGCAATGGTGGTGTAGGGGCAAAACTGCTGAGTCAAAACTTTCCTGTCATCTGAGGTGGCATAACCTGAACTGCAAGAGTAACAGAAAACCTAGTGTAGGCTGAGGTAGTTGGAAATTTTTACCCATCTTTTCTCCTTCCAACACAAGACATGCAAGAGTACATGTGTGTGTTGGCAAAGTCAGTTGAGATATGCCTTGCACATTTTCTTTCATAGCATAGAGGAATCTTTCACAAAAAGGAAAACATCTGCACTAAGAAAGTGTGTCCTTTGCTGCTGCTGTTAAGGACTATTCTGTCTTTCCTAAAACGCTGTTCCTGCTAACAGAAGTTGTTATGGATAATGCAAATTTATTAATGAAAAATGTTTTTTCAGTGTGTCTAGTTATACAGAGAGCCTATGCAGTTGCTACAGCTTAATTTTTTGCTACTCTCTCTTTTATTGATTTATAAAGTTCAGATGCTTTTCTCAGCAATGTCTAAACTTGTTGGTGGTAACTTGTGTATTCTGCCACGGTCACTGGTATGACATGTCTGTCCATAGTTCAGTTGCTCTAGATTTTTCCTAAGTATGGCCTGTCTGCTGAGTGGATGAGGTGACAAGGCCTGATGAACAGGCTTAAAAGAGGAGTCCCATGGATGATCCAGATTGCATCACTATGTCTACTCTTTAATCTGTAACTTCTCACATTGCTATTATCAGCAGAATTATACACTATGTTATTTTTGTAATGCAAGTGTGAGAAAATGCATTATATTCACATTATCAGTAGATAATGGGGTTTATTGGGTGTATTGGGCTGTATTGGGTGGTTCTGTGCTTTGTTATTGCTGGCCTCAAAACGCCCCTGTAGATTTCTTGAGATACTGTATTTGTTATTATTGCTTCCTGCCTTAAGCAACTTGCCATGTGCAGTCAAACAGCTTCATGATTCTTCTCAGGAGGTGGTAGTGTATAAGATTCCTGTATCTCTTGATTAGGTAGGCCTCTCAAAATGTGAGGCAAGGCTGTAGCATCAGTCAGCCTCAATAAAAGACCACCAAGAGGCTTATCTTGCTACAACCTGCTGTTTGCTTGGACTGGCATGGACTCCTTCCTCTCACTTTCCTTCCTACCCACTTGTTTGTCCTGGACAGGTGACTCCTACCCTTTCCAGCAGCCAGTCATAATGTAAGCAGGGCAGAGCAGAGGGACAAAGAAGGACCTGTTTTCTTTTAGTCCCCTGTGTGATTAAGAAAATCTATGACAGTCTAGCCCCAAGCCCTTATTATTTGTCAGGTGCTCAGAGATGCAATGAAGCTTTACAGCAGGGAAACCTACCTCTTGGTCCCGTTGTAAGCCCGGTTTCCTGTTTGAAGGCATTTCACCCATTTATATGTGTTTTAAATACTAATAAAGGACCCAAAGTGAAACAGTAAGACAGAATTGATTGCTGGGTCAGTCTCATCCCTTCCTCTAGATTCCTTCTGACTCGAAGCTGAATGACCTAGAAGTTATACTGCTCACAACCTCTCATCGTTCAAGCTCCAGAATGTGATTTAAGTTTAGTGGTGTGCACTACACCTTGATGCAGCAGTCGAGAGATAAAACAGATGCTTCTTAGGACATGCTGAAATGTAAATGAACAGGAGTATGGGGGGGATCTAAGTTCTCGCCTCTTTAAATTTTTATTATTTCCCATCCAAGCTTACTGTTTTTGTTTAATCTTGCCATTCCTTTTCTTCTTCATTGTGTGCTCTTGTTCTTAGGGATATGCAAACTTTATTAGTCAGCTCAGCTTTCAAGCTCTGTGCGCTTTTGTGTTTGAGAATTGGGAATCAGGTACTTTTACAGTTAGCCTAAGGGGAGAGCTGGGCAGGAGGAGCCTTTATGAATAATCAGGGTTGACATCTCCAACGTTGTTCCTTCATTATAAATATTGTTAAAGGAGCTGTGACCACCATGGGCTCAAACAGAACAGAGCATGGAGGGGAAGAAAAAGACAGCCTTTGATATCCACTCTTTACTAGTTATCACTCCACTGATGACACTGGCATTGACAGGTCTCTTAGATTTGGCTGCCTTTTTTTGGAAAGTTTTTCTTCTATTAGCATAATTATTCTGTCTGTTGAAGGCTGAGTTCATTGTACGAATTGTAAAGGTTGGGAACACTAGTTAATGCTAGTGCTTGTAAATTTTCTTAACTGTTGTATGCCTAATAGATGGGTAGAGCATTCTGATTGCATCAACTGCTTTTGGCTGCCTTCCTGAAGTGGTTTTACTGAATACCCTTATCATTAATGAATTGCATGCACTCTTTAAGATATATAATCTAAACAACTGTTTTGCTTCCTTCCCTCTTGCAAGTATACATTTTTTCACTAATATGGAAGTACACAACACTATTTAAATAAAACCTAAAGCTCTAAGCTTTATTTTCTGTCTTTCTAATTTAATTGTGTAGGAAACCAGTTGCTCAAGCCTGGACCTTTTTGAGTATTTTTCCTCTTTTAGGATACTAAAATGTATTTTTGTTATTACACTCAAGCTCTCTACAGTATTAAATATTACTGAGAGGAAAAATTCTGTTTAGTGGGATGATTAGTTCTCCAAAGGGTTAGCACGGCTTCATGGGACATGTAGCATAAATTTTCTGTACATAAAATACTTTGAAGTTTTAATGGGTATAAAAGTTAAAAATACAATCAGATTACATATTCAGAATGATCTTGCTTTTGGAACATAATACAAAATATTTGCTAGTATGAGCATAGTAATTGCTTTTCCAGATCCCTTCATTCTAGCACATATATTTTTCTTTCTTACATCATAGACAGCTCGAATGCCTGCTGTAGGGTTTGGAGGGCCCTGGGCACTTGTGCAGAAGAATTTTTCTGCTCTACTCACAGATCCTTGTCTGGCGTGGGTATTTTCCTGGAAAAATCTCTGAAAAAATTGCTTCCATAGATGAACTGAGAATTTTCCTCCATGCTTAGCATTGCTGGCAGAGAATGCTGAGAAGGGATAGTGTTTTTCAACCAAAAGAAGAAGAAAGTACACTGCCTCCTAGCCAAATATATCATCAGTCAGTCAATATGGCAATTACTGAGAAAACAGGGATAAACTGAAGTAATCATTTGTAGCATGTGGTTTATAGACTTGTTGGAGTCTTAAAAAGAAATCTGATCATTGATGAGAAGGTAAAAGTGGAATTTTGTTTGGTTTGCATTTTTGAATACTTTTTGTTTATTTATCTGATTGTGATTTTGAATGTAACTATTGTCTTTTTTCTCTCGTCGGGCTTGGAAGAAAGACATGAAACCCACTCATGGCCTGGCAATTCATTTTATATGAGAAAACAAAGAGATAAGATCTTAAAGACATTGTAGTAGCTCTCACATAATTATTTATATCCTTGATATTCTCAGTTTTGAAGTTAGATACAACCTCCCCCCTGAATTTTACAGTTATCTTTTATTTATGAGTCCAAGCGGTTGGATACTTTTATAATTTCTGTTCTTATTATCTGAAGATAAATGGATGTAGATCGAAGAGTTTGAGTTTGCTAAAACAGTTATGCTGAACTTTAAGTTTCGTTTTGAGCCACTTGGAACAAAAGTACATGCAAGATAATGTTCCTTGAAATTTTAGTTTTTCAAGTACTAGGCTGTCTTGTACTCTTACAGTGAAAGTCTCTGGTATGTTTTATGAGGGTCTTAACAGTGGTGGTTTCACCTGTGTTTGCCTGTTCATTAATTGGTTTACCTGTACCCATGAAGCCTGGGAGACTAGAATCATGTTAAGGAGAAATTGTTTCCTCTGCTTCAGAATTTTAAAACCACTACTGTTGCTTTATGAACTGGGATTTCTGGCTTGCATTTTCTAATGTCAGTATATCATTTGTTGAGCTAACACAAACAGTGCCAGACACAGGTATTTTTCCTTACTATCCGTTTTTCTTTTCTGACTCGAAGAGTTTCCCTTATCCTCATTTATAAAACAGGGAGCTGTGACTAAGGTACTAGTTATATTGTAGCTTGATAAACCTTTGTAAAGCAACGTGCTGTTGCGAGTAATGGCTTCCATTCATTATTAGCCCGGTTGATTTTCATTTACACTTGGCTCTAACAATTAGCTTGAGCAGGTGTGAAGGTGATGGAGGGCCAGGGACGCACAGAGGTCAGCCACTGCTCTGTGTGATAAATTAACCATTATTATCTGCAGTGAAAGTGGCTCTTTACGCTTGTCAGCAGCAAACAAAGGGACAACATATCTCACATAAACTGGAATCAGGGCCACTACTGTGAATGTGATGTGTCTGTAATGTTGTCTGGTAAATAAAGGCAAATCCTTTTGAAGTGTCACACCTGGGCATTTCACTTCAAAGAGGTAAATCTGTCCTATCTTAGAGACTTGTGTGTGTGTGTATATATATATACACACACATAAATGTATGGATATTAAGTTTCAAAGCTGTATTAAGTGGTGTTTTATATTAATACATTCTAATCTGCATTAGAAACTAACCAGAAAACTATTAGTTAAGGATTTGAAACATGGAAGTTTTCAGCAGACGGTAGGAAGGAAATTATTTGAAACAACTGACTTTTAAATTCCCATGTTAGTACTTTTAAAACACCCATCATGTGGCTGCATTGCATTGGCTTTCCTCTAACATTTACCTGTGTTTATCCTTCAAATGCATGGTAATCTTCGCCAAATCTAAGATGTCCTCTTCTAAAATGTGTGGAATTTGGGAGTGGATCATGTATAGCACCTCTCCCAGCTCCACTATGCGATACTGGTGGGTAGCATCTTAAGCAGTTCTGTTTGGGTTTGGGCAGCTGCAAGTGGAGTGCTGCTCCTCTACTCTTATATGCTATTTGGTCAACTGAACTGACAATCTTTTACTTGTCATGAATAAGGTATAAAGGCTCTGCAGGCCTTGACACTCTGTGGAACTGAGAGAAAGTTTAACAACGAGAATGTAGAAACTTTCCTTCCCAAAAAAAAGGAGGGGGTACAGTGGGCTTGAATGAATGCTTAAATTGTCTGTTTTACCTGGTTCCTCAACCCACTGACTCCTCTGATTTGTTCTGTTCTTGGAAGGAAAGGTCTTACAGGATGAATGCCCAAAGCTACATCTTCATTCTTTGGCTAGTAAAATGGTCCAGCAATTTATGCTTAAAGTATGTGAACTCCCTCCACGCATACGCATAGTGTGCCTTATGAATCAATAGGAAGAATATACAGATTTTTTGTTACTTACAGTTATAATCACTGCAGTCTTTCTAAAGAGTTTTCAAAAGATCTCAAGGCTTTGATTCAATGTTAGCTTTGATTATCTGTGATGGCAGCAAACATTTCCTCATTTAGTTTGGTGAATGAAAGAGTTGTACCACAGTGTTCATTCCTCACAGTATCTGCATTGTTAGCTCAAGCACCAGCCGATGAGCATTATCCTAGTGGGCCATATTTGTTTAGTTTGAAGCGGCATTTGATTTGCTGTTGAGACTCTCTTGCTTATGTCTAGAGCAAGAGCAGGTTTTCTTGAAAAGCCTTTGTTTCCAAACATGGGATACTTGCAAAACTCTATTTACCTGAAGCACCACTGACTTGGAATCCAAATACTCTCGTTGACCTAGCAGTCAAACAGCTGCTTGAGCCTCATCATCACCTTTGTCAGAAAGTTAAAGAATTAGTAACTAATCTGATGGAAACTTGAACTGAAATCAACAAAACCACAGTGGGGTATGAGCAGGAAGTTCTATCATTAACCTTCCATTGTACTTCTTAGGCAGGAACCTCCAAGGCTGCCTATGCTGCCTGCTGTCTGTGGTGTGGAATCTGAAGAGATGCCTTCTCTAGTAAGGTAAGGCCTTTCCACTGGCAATGGGGGAGTTTTTATGCTATGCTGTGGTTTTACAGCATGTGTGATAATTACTTCTCAGCCTTGCCTGGGTGTAGTTAGGGATACCTGCATAACTCTCAAAAAGCTGGTATAACTTCCTCATAAGCAATTGGTTGTCATCTGCTTCCGTGTCGTGGTTACGTTGCTGAATGAAGGGTAAGCAAAATGCTGTCTGTTTAGAGCTGCTGCTTATCGGAGTGTGAGTGAAAGGGGGAAAGGAGAAAAAAGAGGTGGGCATTTTGTTATCTTTAAGAAAGGAATGTATTTATAATGAAAGACAAAGATCTTGCAACTACGTAGCAACTGTTTAGCATTGCATAGAGTCTTATTAGAAATAAAGTATATGTTTAATTATTTGATTTGTCAAAAGAGGGTTGAACTCATGGGAATAAATATAATACACATGGGCTTAATTACCACGAATGGGTAGGCAAAAACAAAGTATGCAAAACAGTACGTTTACTCTTCACATGTGTGTATATACATATATAATTAGAGTTGGGCAGAAAATGCATTTTTCTTGCCACCCACACTTTCCTTGTTTTTTCATCAAGTAAATATTTTGATAGAAAAGCATGCACCAACTCTACCATATATAGATAGCAGTTGCTTGTCATAGAGGAAGATAAAAAATGTTTGAAGTTAAACTCAAAGCAAAGAAAGCTGGTTTTACTCATTAGAACTACATTACACCCTAATTGGGAAGAAAATAGAAAGGAACACAAACATTTGCTGCATATGTATGGCAGAGAAATAAATATGCTTTAGACAAATACATGAGTATTGAGTTTCAGTTGGTAGTTTACAGGCCATCTTCAGCACACAGGGATTGGTGAACTCCAGGGACACTTTTGAGTAATTAATCCAAGAATGTTGTAAATCAGTGTCAGTGTGGACAGTACTTTTAGGCTTCTGCTGTTGAAGTGATTGTCCCATCTATTACGTATCCCATAAAAGGTGGGGGGTGGGTTTATGTGGTTTTGGGGGGTTTTTTTGAACAACTTATGAATATTAAATAAAAATATAATTTTTCTCTGTGATGTAAATGAACAAGAATGGTGCTGCACCAATTAGGGATGTTAACAAATGTACTTTCCAATTCCCTTGGAAATTGAAACAAACAAAAAATGTGATGTGGTAGGAAGTTAGATCTGTTTGCTCTCTTGAGAGGATGTTCAGATAAAGGTCAATAAAAAACTGTTAAAATATACTTGCTTCTTTGATCTGTATTTATAAGCATCATTTTATTCAGTTAACACATACAGGTTCAATGAATTAAAACAGCCTGCTAAGGCTGAAGATTTATCCTTCCCCCAATATCTTTGCACAGGGAAACATTAGTTTAGGAAGTTTATGATTTGGAGAAGATATATAAGTTAGACTGGGCATGATGCCAGATTTGGTCTGCTGCAGATTCATCACAAGCTGAGAATGTAAAAAGGGTACAGATTGCTAATGCTTAGTGATGTGCAAACGTCTAGAAGTTCAGCTCAGGTATCATTCCTCTAGCTTGAAGCCATTTCTAAATGGTCCATGTTCAGAAGATCTTGCAGTATGGTTTGCTGAGTTTTTTTCTTCCCTGCTGAAGAAAAGTAAGTACAGGACCTATTGAAAAGGCATTTTTAAAACTGGCACAAAAGGCATGGTGTATTCTTTCCTCAGCACTAGAGAATGAAGGTGCAGAAGTAAAAATGCTATAGGTGAAAGCTGGCCTCCCCTGAACCTGGTGCAAGTTTTGCCCCAGAAAGTATGAAGAATAAATTTTACCTTATTTAGAAACATAAACAAGAAAAGAAAATGTATTAAGACATTGATAGTTTTAATTATTCTGAAACCATCTGTTAAACAAATGATGCAGCACTTAAAATCCTCAGAGGCTTTATTGCTCTGAGGAGAGTGAATTTAATTTTTTCCTGAAATTATTGGGTTTGATAATAATGATCCTATATACTGAATTAATAATTTTTCTAATATGTTTTGGGTTTTTTCCCCTACTTTTCCTCTGCTTTTGTAAGTTTTGAGGTAGTTAATCATGTCTCCCTTTCAGGAATTTATTAAGGCAAATGTGTAGCTTTAAGTACATGACCAACATCAGCTGGTGATTACCTGAGTTTTTCAAGTCAGCCACATGCTGAAATTCCATTGCACTGTTGCAGTGATGTAAAGGTAATCCCCTGGTTTCTTTTCTCTTGGTTCAAGCCCTGGTGCTTTAAAGTTTTTAGCAATTGTTTTTAAAGATGCAAACCGCTTTAAAATTACTTCAATGGTTTATGCACTCCCTGATTACATATAGCTCATAATACATTTATATTTATACACTGCCAATTGTTATATATGCTCTGTGTATGAACTATGCATAGTTTTACTGATGCTTTTAGGCCAAATAGAGGTTGCAAAACAGTGTATCTGAAAGCTTATTTTTAAAGTGAGGGTTTTTCATTTTTCTCACTTAAGTAAAATTCTATTGCTGCAAAGTAAAAATTCTATTGCTGTAAAGCAATCGTATGAGTGAGTGACCCTGTTTAAGTGAACAGTTTATGGTTACTCTATTAAAGCAAGCTTTTCAACTTGGCTAACAGAACCACAGAATAAACACATATTGATATTATAGAACAAAATAATATATTAGTGCATTGCTCGTTTGTGCTCTGATAGTCACCCTGATACTATTAGTCATGCGGGGAGTGACAAACACAATTACACTCGAGTGCTAATAGAGTGGAAGGGCAAAACTGCCTGACCTCGGCATCCTGGGTCGATTTAAATGTTTGATGTCTCATTGAATTAGTATCACAGTGTGAAAGACAAAGCTCAAACTAATGGAAATGAGCCTGGACATGCAATACTGCTGATTGGGCTGACATAATTAGAATAATATTCTTCACACAGCTAATAACAGGCAGAAGAAATAAATAACCAAGAGATAACTTAATGACTGCATGCTAAAATGCTTCTTTGAATATGCTAAGGTTAGCATTTTCTATTTACTTACGGAGCACGGGGAAATTTTTTTCTCTCTATAATCATTAACTGTGGTGATCAGATCCATATTGGTCACTAAGGCCATATGAAACTATGCAGGTTGACCTAACTCTTCCCCTCCTCAACATCATTATTTAACCCTCAGGGCATTGTAACAAATATCTGCCTCTCTAGAAGACCTGCCCAACCCCTCATATAAAGAAAGAAGAAAAAGAGAAAAAAAAAGACACGTGATGTATTCATAAATATATAGCCTTGTCTCTTCTACTCTTGCCCTTGCACTCGGGGGTACAAGGTCATAAAGTACAACTAAGTGTACAGGACATTTGAAGAACGTGAATTTCTTTGGAGACAAAGTGGAATTTTTATATATTTGATACAAAACACAATTTTTTGAATGCTTTCTACAGCAGCTTATCTTAGAATTTATATTTGGCAATCTCTTATGTACTTTCTTAACTAGAGGTGAGGCAATATAGATGCAGACTTTACAAGGATGTAGGCAAGACGGGAAAATGCAGAAAACCACTTAGCATCACTCATCAGTTCCATCTAGACCTCTTGCTTCATCATTTGCTCCCAACAGCAATATATGCGCTAGAAGTCCAATCTAACAGAGCACTTTTGTTTAACTATGTGTGGACAAGTCTTTGCCACCGGTAGAAGTAGTCACATGTTCAACCCTAAGCATGACCTTTCAGGATTTTTTAGGAAATGGACTTTTGATTCTTAAACAGAACCTACCAAGTAAATTTGCCACCTAGGTATCAAGGAATGTAAGTCTGAGACCCAGAAAAAAAAAGCTTATTCAATGGATTGGATTGGTGAAAAGCTTTTTTTCTTTTCCTTTTGACTTACAAAAAGTTCACAACTTCAATTTTTATTATGTGAATGTTTCCTTGGATTGAAAAATGAGAAAACAACAACTTCCTGGAGAAGGTAAAGATTATTTTCAGCTAATACTAGTGGAAAGTATCAGCAAACAAAATACTTTTAACGTTGAGCTTAATACAGTAACTTTGTCTTAGGATTTGCTGAGAGAAGTCTTTGGAGCCAAGTCTTCAAGACAGTAGTTCCTCATGCGGTTTCAGTCAAATGCAGGAAAAATATATTACTTAATGCAGGATCTGGGGTGAACGTCACTGTACTTCTGGAGCATCGGCCTCGTTCACAAGATGGTATCACTGCAGCAAGAAATTGCTAATAAGATCTTATTCATTTAAAGTGTGCTTGTTAGTGACAACTAAAACTTCCCAGTCTCAAAACACCTAAGACAATGTGTAGGGGTTTTTTTTTATGACTGGGTGGCCCACAAATGTATGTAATGACAAGGTTTCTATCATGAATGTACTGAAGTGGAAACCATAGTCTTAAATGAGTAAGATGCTGCATGTTGCAAACTTGCAGGTAGAGGAGTCCCAACAGAACGTTTTAGCTTTGGCCAGTGCAGGGCAGTGAAATGCTGCTCATCTGTTATGTTCATAAGCTGACCTACATCTGTTACTTCTTTTCAGATAATCATAAAAAGAAGGCCCAGCATTTTCAGCAAATCACATTATTTCACTTCATTAAGGGTTAAGGGTTTTATGTCAGTCTATTACCAATTCAGACTGAAGGAGCACTGCTGAGCCAGCATATGCCACAGTATCAAGGGCTGGTACAGAGGTGGATCTCTCCTCTCAGCACAATCGCCTACAGTACTGCGGGGGTCTGTTCAAATGAGGGCTTAGGAAACTGCTTGCAGTTTCTGTTGTAAACTAGCACCATTAGTAAGCGCAATTGGAATGCACGTAGTAAGAAATACATAGCTGATACCATGCCCCCAAATCTATGATTCTTGGAGTAAGCAACCCAAAATTGTGCCCACCTCATCCAAAAACCTCTGTCTTCTGAATGTTATTGGATCATTTACCTTTGTCAGTTTTTCATGTTCTGTGGAACAGTCAATGTTGACTTTGGTCTGCCTGCTGGGCTGTTTCCACATCCTTATGGAAGCAGTCCTGGCTCCCCTAAGTAACAATTTCAGTATCATGTTAGAGGAGCAGGAGGAACTCTGGTCCTCCATAACATGGAAAAGACAGAAGGTATCATACTGATTAATGAGAAGTAGGATACTAACAGTTTCAGGCTGAACACTGAGTTTCATCAGGACCAGTCAAATCAGAATTATGAATCGCAGTTGTTCTGTATGTCCTTCCACAATTTGTGCCTCTTGATATTTCAGCCCCTGAACTATGGCTTGAGGTATGTTCCCAAGATGCTTTCCATAGATAACTTATTCATATCTTCCATGTTTCCTTTGTGCTGTGATTGCATGAAGAATGTTATTTTGTTTGGTTTTATGCTAAGTAAGAATTTAAATGTAAAGAATGACTATGACATTAGTTAAACTGTTCTTCAGAAGGACGGTTCTAACAAGTTAAACCTAGTTAGGTGAAAGTAAATCTGCTCTCTGGCACCCACCAGTGTGTCATTATCCAATTCTTGTATGGTGAAGGGCCATTTTTAGATGGCAGAATAAGGACAGAAAATGTCACTGTGTTTATTTCTGTTCTCATCCACAACCAGTCAGCTTTTTCTGTGTCCTTTCTACAACATTCTTCTTCTGTGATCTCAAAAGATCTTAACCAGGGCTATTGATGTAAACTGAAGTCTTTCGGATTTGAACCGTAGTGTTCCTAGTAAGCAAATGTGCATAGCAGTTGGTCCATTATTGAGGAATAACAGCAACAAGATGTAAGGGTGGTTTTCAGTAATTCTTGGTGCTCATAGGCTAGTAAATGCCCTGAACTATGAGGTCTGTTTTGTTCCAAAATTTCTTAGTTGGATATTGTTATATTCATTTCCCTTTTTATTTTCTTTTTCCTCCAGTGGCCTTAGTCTTGATGATCTCTTGTGACAGTCAGTTCCAGAGACAAGTACTGCAGATTTTCAAAGCAGGAGTTCTCTAATAAAAGAAGATTGCTTCACTTAAAATACTATGCACCTATTTTGAACAGCAAACCCAAATATTGTCAGGACAGCTATCACTAGTTTAATTTACTAATAACATCCAAGCTGGCATTTGAAGTAGGGAAATTGGGGTGGTCTTATGCAAAACATTGATAACCTTTCTGGACTGCAGAACTGTAGTCTTTGCACTTCATTCCGAAAAGACAGGAACTTGAATAATAATAATTTGAAATCAAGTCCTTTGTGTGTTCAACTCTCCCAGTACAAACGCTTCACTAGCAAGGAATGTACTGAAAGTGGTGGTATTCCAGTACTAGTTGAACAAAAACAGCCCTTGGCAATCTGGGCTAATAAGGATGATGAATACTTGCAGACAAAAAAAAAAAAATCACATTTTTTTTGTTTTGTTTTGAGCAAATGTAGAAATATCACATGTAGCTGCAGACTTGATTTACTTTCATGCCATATGACAATCTGATAATTTTTACAAAGATATACTTAAAATGCTGTTTCATGCAAAGTTCACTTTTTTCCTTGTTTAAAAAACACGTCTTTAATTTGCAAGGCTGTGTATTAATTTTGCTGAGAGCACCGTTTATTTCCCTTTCCTTCTACTTTATTTAAAGTCAGTTGTTGACAACTCTCAGGCGTGTCAAATTCTCACCGCTAATAATTGCTTAAGGATCCCTAACTTCTATAAATGTTGGTTCCAGCTAAAAACCCAATGCAATATCCCTGTTTGAGGGAAGGGGGAGGGAAAAAAGGAAAAAAGGGGTGGGGAAAAAAAGGAAAAAAACCTGAGAACTTCTTCTGATGAATTTTTGATTTTCCTTCTTAACAAAGAAATGTCTGTGATTCAAAGAAATAGCTTAAAGTGATATTATAAAATAGAATATGGAGTGCACTGTTCTGAATGACTCTTTGCTTTTAATGTGAGGCTGAAAAATTGTCAGTGCCTTTTTTGATTAGATGAGATTTTTTTTTTTGTTCTTGATCTAAGAATTGAGGAGAAAAACATGCTACTTGCATTTGAATATGGTATGAGCTAGATGTAATGTGTTGAAGATAAAGCAATACCAGTACTGCCTCAAGGCGGCACCTGTATCTGTGGGTCAATGCCATTTCTCTTTAGATCGCTGCTGAGCCCCTCTCTTGGCTGCTGCTTTATTAGGCCTAATTAGGCAGGCTGTCACTTTTATTGGTGATGGAAAAGGAAGATAAGTAGATTACTTGTGTCATCTATCTCTATCCGGACGTGTCTAAAAAGTCTAAAGTGATTGCTGTGGGCCACAAATATATTTCACAAGAGGGAGAAAAAGAAAAAAAAAACCTCAGAAATGTATTAAACCTCTAGAAATGACTTACCTTTGGCACTACTGTGTGTAATTTCAAACCCATAGAGAAAAGAGTTACAGTACACACGTAAAGTCCTTTTGTTCAGAGAGAGAAGGTTGTCTGTAATGGTTTTTGTGATATCAAAATAATAATACAAAAAAAAAAGCTGTTTTCTGCTTAAAATTCTAGTAGTGGTTGTATATATTTTTTAAAGTTAATCTAAGCTGTAGGAGTGCAGTGTCTGTAGCGGGTGGAGCAGGCTATTTTGATGACAGGCTTGTTGGTGTGTTCCTCTGATAGGCTTTATGCTTGGATCATTGCTCAAGGCATCTCCAGTTTGTGTAGTGTGTATGTATTTTTAATGATTATTTAGAGGAATAATTAATTATTTTCTAAATAAAGCATCGGATATCTTCTTAGATGAATTCATCATTGACAACTAATGTTATCAACACCCAGTCAGTGCTTGCAATTCTTTAATTTCTGAGATACCTTCCAAATTGGAAGATGATATTCCCTAGAATGTTCCTGAATAGAAAGAGCTTATTAGCTATAGCATTGTGGTAGGAAAATGAAACTATCTTTAAATGGACTCTTATGAAAATGAATTATGATCTTCATTTGAGGGTCCTAGCAGGGTCAGATACTAATCTTCATGAAACTTTAAGCTCAACAATAAAATAAAGTAGGTTTTTTATTTTTTAAAATTCTTAAAGCTACCAAATCACAACTAGGTATGTGATAAAATGCTTTTAGACATTTAGACCTTTTCTTTTAGATATGTGCTCTAACTTCAGCTGTTGATGCATGCAGTCATGAGGGATACAGTATTGATCTTTCAAGATCTAATTGCAGCCACAGAACAAGAAGCAGTGTTAGCATCGGCACCTATAACGAATATGCCGAAGATGTGTGTGAGAAGATTCTTAAAATGTAATGGGCAAATGCCTTTGACTATCAGCCAGAAGAATGAATTTATATGTATCAGTGAAACTACTTTTAGACTTAAAATCAAACTCAGTCGCATCGCAGGGGTAAGAGGAAAAAGGTTTTCCTTAGTAAGGTTTTAGTAGATTAAGGAGCAGCAGGGCTGATGTTCACTAATAACAACATACAGACTCACTAGGGCCCTATTCAGCACTCCTTACCCGACAACACTGCTGTAGGCTTAAGCAGTATAATTTCAATGGACTTTTTTTTGTATGTAACGAGTGTCATGTAAGGTCTTTAAATGATGGATTCTGACTGCTGCACCAATGGCATCTTTATTAAACATTCTGCTTTCCATGGGCAGTCAGCCATTCTGTTTGCTTGGAAGCTTCAAAACTTCTCATTCATTATTCAATTCAGGCTGTTTAGGGGTTACTTTCTTTGCCTTAAAGACCCTTCTTCACAGATGTTGCCTAATTGTATCCATACATATTGAGATAGCTGAAAGTACAGTCTCGTGGAAATCCACCATTAGGACACACAATTTCATAGCCTGCCATACAAGCATTTTTGTTTGAGCAGGATTTTTTTGAAATGTGCTATGCTAGAAAAAAAAAATCTAAATACAACACAGGGCGGAACTTAGTGCCAGGAACTTTCAAATGAGTTTGTCTTGAAGAACTTGCAGATTGTTATTAGGCTGAAGAAATTCAGAAATTTGATGCTAGTACATCATTTAACTTTTTAATATTAGTCTTCTTTTTCTGGCTGCTACTATAAGCTATAACTTTCATTCAATATTCTTGGTTATTTATCTTAATTATAGTAACTACTTAGAGCTGGAGTGTTTTTTTAAGCTCAGGTTTTGAGGTGACAAGGTCTCTGAATTACTACAGAAATGTGTTGATGTGTGATAAGTGTTTGGTTTCTGAAGTTCAAAGGTTGAAACTACTTTCATCCCCGGTCAACCTTAGTGTATTAAAAAATCATGCCTGGTTATCTCTATGGTAGAAATTCTCTTTGGAAACTGAGTGCTGCTGTTGGTCAGGGGATCAACAGTAGCCTCACAGGAGGTGATCTCTTGTCAGGAATGTAGTACAAATTCTGAGGAGGCCAGTGAATTGTCCAAAAACCAAAACCTTTTTACTGTAGAGAAACTCTGTAGTCTGGCTCTAATTCATTTGTCCAGATTGGGTAAGTGTGTTTACATTTACATTCTCCCTGTTTAAACTTTGAAAGATGTTTGATTCTATAAGTTTCCCTTAGTAATTTAAGAAAAACTTTGTCTCAATACAGACATTTTTACCATTATATTTTTTTTCTGGGTATGTGCACGTTTTGTAGTTCCTTGCTGACTTTCAAGGCCTTGGTACCACAACAGACGTAGTAAACCTAAGTGATTTCCTCACAGCATCTGAAGTTCACTGACTTTTGGCTCATTAGACTCAAGGTACTCCGTAAAATCAAAAACTAGGTCTCTCACTTGAAAGATACAGGACTTTGTCCTTGCTTATGGGAAGGGGAAAAAAAATAATTTTTTAGCAAGTGCTCTTTCTTTGCAATGGGCGGTGCTTGCTAGTTTCATGGGTGTATGAGAGTGAAAGACTTCTAGCATATTTTTATTTCCAATTTACCTCCTAGTCAGTTTGTTATTCCATGTTGGTATGACCCCAGGTTTGTGTGATCACATGCTGCTGCAGAAAAGGACTGAAATATATCGATCAGTGGAATATTAAGTCAGTAATGTCTTCTACAAACTTTTTCCCTTTTTATGTTTGCGTTCTTGCGGGAAATACATGAGAAGTTTTTGTATTCCACGTGCATCTAGGCATGATTTACCCTATGTTTTTGTATTCCATGTGCATTTAGGCATGATTTACCCTATAATTATTGCAACCTTTGAAATTAATAAATGTAGCCCGGTTAGGTTCCTCTAACTCAAAAGCGCTGGACTAGCTAGCTGATTCCAATTCACTTTTAAGGGATGTTCAAGATTCAAAGAGGTTCTTGGTTTCAAAAGACAGCTTGGTTTTCTCTAATCATGTTTGTTCCTTCTCTTCAGGCATTGAACCAATTAGACACCAAGAAGCACAGCCTAAAAAGCCAGAGTTCAGTCCACAAAATTCTTACAGAGCTAGTTGAGATAAGTTTTAGACTCAACATTTTTAAATTAGAAGTACTATGTTTATCCTTTTCCTGTTTCTGTGTTTTCCATAAAGCCAGAGCCAAAGTCTCTGCCAACTACACTGGGTTTTGGTGGGATAGTTATCGTCCATATTTATTTCTCATGACTTAATTTTTGTCTTTTTATATTAATAGCAATGTAGGGATATTTGTGAGCAGGGCCAGGTCACAAAGATGATTTTACTGAGGACCTGCAGATACAATACAGCTCTGTGTATGTGACCTCTGAGCACTCGTGTTTATCAGGCAGGAGTATTTAGCCAGGCACTCTGTTTGCCAGGCGCTTTCTTACACAGCACTTGGACATATCCTCTACTTTGCAAGTCTGTCTAGCAAAGTCCAGCATGGAATCCAGTGTGTAGGTGGAGCCCTGGTTTGGCAGCCCCACAAAAGGCAATGCCGAGGCCTAATTGCATTAATGTTTTTCCTAGTTTCTATCAAATCTCATCAGCATTAGTTCTTGCTTTTAGAACATAAAAAGCCAGTACTAAAAATGCACAAATATTATTGTTCTGTATTAATGACTTCTATATCCAATTAGTGAAGATCATTATTGCAATCTGTTATGACTTGCATTGCACACAAGAGACAATAAACAAGATTCCCACGAAGCAGCTTTATAAATGGCTTTATAAAAGTAGCATTCTTTGTCTGTATCAAGTCCTTTAGTCTGTCATTTTGCCATACAGCAGACTGAGTTGAATGACACTAGTGACAAGCATTTGTCACAGGGTGAAGATTTTATCCGAGTCAGAATAGAGTGCAGGAAGTACCAGCTTTCCCTGCTACCTATCTAGGTTTGTTGTAGGATGAGAGTATTTCAGTTATGTGGCTCAAATGAGTCACATTTCATTGCAGGTGATATAACCTGTTTGCTAAACACATTTTAAGGAGAGATACTGTATTTTAATGGACATTTAGTAGCTGGCTACCAACGATCTATGCTCCCTGCCTGGGGACAGCATGCAAGGTTTATTAAATATTAAGAAGCTGTTCATTACTTTATAGAACTGTGACAACAGAATATCTGCATATTTAGAAAACAGTAAGTTAACATTCTTTAGAATAGCTGCTTCAGTTAGGGTAAAGGACTAATGTTTATCTGGCTAAAGATGCATAAAAATGTGGTGTCTTCTTTGAAGTTTGCTCTTTGCTCCTGCTACTTCAGAATGTTAAAATTAACCTACACTGTTTAATTTAGAACACAAATGAAAGCACTGTCTCCTTCTAGAGAATGCAGAAAAGCAGGCATCTCAGCTAAGCACTGGTTTTGCAACGTCTTTAAAAATCCCAATCATGTAACAAAGTCCATAGCGGTGTATTCTTTAGAGGTTTGTCTGTCACCACTAATTTGGAGAGGTGACATTTATCCCTGTGTCAGGCATACAGAGGCTATTCAAATTCCATTGCAAATCTCAAGGAAAAGTTAGGTCTTTGCAAAGAGACTGTACCTTACTGACAAAAAGTCAACAAACTGTTTGAAAGGACATTGTTCACTTCAATGAGTGTTTGAGGCGAGGTGTGTGCTCTTGGTACACTGGCTGTTTGAATAACAGACAGCCTCATCAACGCTGTTGAAGCCAATTATAAGTTGTAAGTATTTGTACCCACTCTTGCTTATATGGGGCAAACCAGAAAAGAAAAAAAAAATCCCAGCCCAAAGCTCTATTTGGTCCTTATCTTGCCAGTCATGCTGAGTGAGCAGAGTCTTGTTTCCATGTGGAGTAGTTTGCAGCAAAATTCCCTCAGTGGTTACCATGGGACACAAGATCTTTTTAAGTGGATCCCTTGTGAAGTATAACAGGACAGGCAGCAGAATAATTTAGAATTAGACATGATTTTATCTTAAATGTATAGAGTTCCAGGGTCCCAAATGTATTACCACTCAGTGATGTGCAGCTAATGTTTTAAAAGAGTCTGGGGGGTGGGGACGGACACCACAACAACTATTAGTCTCCAATGGGCTGTAAAGATGTTTTTCCAGGCTTTAGAGTATGGAACTAGGGGACCTATTAGTATGTTTTTCCACTTCAGCATTAAAAATACTGACAAAGAGAAACAACATTAGCTGGCGATAAACTTATAACAACGATGATGTCTGAAAATTATTAGGCATTGGTCCTGAGACATATGCTTGGCCAAGTACTATGCTGAGTACAAGAATGATAGAAGGTGAGGATGGACTGAGGTAGCCGTAAGTCATCTTTCAGCCTGATATGCCAGGCAGGATCCTGAATCTGACTTGTTTGTGCTATTGCAGCAGTGGATAGACTGAGCATTGGATACAGAGTGGAGTGGGACATGTAATGTAGCTCACTGATTAAATGGGTAGGATAGACTGGAATACATATTTAGAGACTGAATATGTTTTAGGAGGCTAAAGGGTTATTTTATCACAGGAGAAACTACAGGCTAAAGAATGGTTTGCAACAATGGTGGACAGTGCTTAAAAGGCCATAAGGAGTATGTACTAAAGCCAATAAAATTACCCTAGTTTAACAGGAATGCCTGATTTGATCAACAGCACTGCAGGCAGTACTGATAGCAACTGAGACTGAACAGAGACTGGCCTTTAAATCCAATGTTAGAGATGGTACAGGAAATTAATATTATTTAATTTTTAAGATGGTCCTGCTGTCCTGGCCTCAGTATACACTCCCTATGGCTATTCAAGCAATCTTCTCATTTGTGTTGACTATTCTTTTTACCTTTTAAAACTCATCTGCTTTTTCTTTCCTAAATCCGCATATTCCTCCCTTATGAACATCTGTTCTTTGTTCCTTTTCAGACCTCCTTAGCCATACCATTTCTGTTTGATTCTGTCTCTCATCCCCTTTGTTTTTATCAGTTAGGCATTCCTTTTCTTCCTCTTCCTTCGCATTCGCTTTTTGTTGCTCTCTTGCTCTTTTTCCCAACTAATGTTCCTGCCTTTTCCACACCTTGCAAGCATACTTGTAGTTCAGCATTGAGTCTAGGAGGAATGCCACTAGACTGCCATGACTACTAAATTTTATCCTACGTTATCCACTCATATCACTGCCCGGGTTTGACTCAGTTTGTGTCACATATATGAGAAATTTATAGCTGAAGTTGATATGGCTATGAAGCTTTGTAACAGAGTACATAAATGGCTTTTTTTTTAGTGCTGCTTTTTCAAAATCCTAAGCAGGTAGAAAGCAAGATGTGCACCTTTCCTTTTTAAATTTAACTGTAGCATTTATAAAAAGACTGCAAAGGATAAGTGATCTTGGGGATTTCAATAGTGCTTGGTAGTTTCTTTTCCTTTCTTGGATTGCTCAATATCTCCTCTTCTTTTGTTCCTTTCCTCACAAAATCTTGCCTTTGGCATTTAAGGAAAAGACAGGATTCAACACTTGTGAGTCTTAGCATTTAAACTTCAGATCCATTCTGATTTAAACTGGAATGAACTTCCTTGGAAGGAAAAGGAAACTCCTCTAGATGTCTCATTCATCTCAAGTTTGTTCATTAGGCTCTACTTGGTAAAATATTCCAAGGAGAATGGGAACTTTACACAGGTCCTGAAAAAAAACTGGTTTTTAACTGCAGTGAAATCTTTCCAAGGTATTACAGCCCATTGTGTTCATGACATTCCATTATGACCTCACACTTACTGTTACTTGTATTATGACAGAGCCTCGACAACTTGAGTTGATTGATTAAGAATAACTGACCCACACACTTGACAAATATTTTATGAGACAGCCTCAAAGCGACACCATCTCTGGCTCACTTTCAGTAAATGGCAGCAGCAGTGGTGGCTGCTGTTACTGACTTTGGTGCAAATATGTCTCCTGGAAAGTTACGACTCCCTCACCGCAACCTATCAAAGCCCAGGTGGCATTTTTATAAAGCACTTTAGTTGTGGTCCCTAACATTGTATGGCAAATCCACAGGCTTAATTTAAACTATTGGGTGTGTATCCCAGCAGTGTAACACGTGCAGTTCATTTTGGTACTTCCTGTTGGATGACCATTCTGCTTTTTGATTAGTATTTCTGTCCTCTTGGTTCACCTGAAGCGGGAAGGTGTGCTTGTGTCTCCTGTTAAGCATGGGTAAAAGGGTGTCTGCTTCCACCGGATTTGTACCTGTGCTTTCATTGTTGTCTTTCTTTTTTTCTCTACTGTTTCTCAGATTTTCTCTTTGCTCTCTCCTCCTACAGACTCCTCACTCCCTCTGCCAGCAACTTTCATTGATTTTGGCCTATACATCTTCCTTAAAAGCTCCTAGCAGCCTTTCAGCCTTCTCAGCATTCAGCTTTGTCTGCCCTCCAAACCCTCTGTCTTCCTGAGCTCCCTGCCTCTTCATGACTGCTTCTCTTCTGGCCATGTATCCGTGTGTCCCTGGCTCTATGGAAGATTAAAGGTCTTGATGTCTTCCCTGGAATCAGAGCAGCACAAGGACAAAGTCCAAGGGCACAAAATACTTCATGATGAGAAGACTCACAGTGTGTGTGTGAGCTCAGTCTTGTCTCACTAACTTGCCACTCCACAGCCAGTGCATGAAGACTGAGCACACATTAATTTGAATGAGTACTGGCTGTGCTAATGGATATCCATGGTTTGATAACAGGAAGATATTCATAAGCGCTGCTTTTAGTGGGATTTCTGGCAACAGTGGGGTTTTTTTCTGGTTTTATTTTTCTTTTTAATTTAACACTTCCATCAACAGGTTGCAAATCTTGTCAGGTAGGGAAGGGGTGAAGTCTACCCAATCAGCTAAAAAAAGAGAAGGAAGGCTATTTAATTTCTTCCATTTGTTGCATTTAATGAAGAAACTGATATATGAGCGTTGTAAGGGAATGGAATAGGAAGGGGGAAGAAAAACCTCTCTAGGGAGCGAGCTTCCTCATGAAATGCTTGAATATTAACTGAGGCGGGGGAGGGGGACACCCTATAAACTTTCAGAAAAGGAAGACCTACGATGGTGCAAACCGAGGCAAATTTCTGCTTTTTTGAATCTCCTTGAACTTAGATTTTTCTCATCTGTGTGTGAAGTAAAGTTTAGAGCGTTTTCTGGTTTTTCTGATCCTGCTTTCTACTAAGTTTGCAAGTCCCCAACTTATCTCTGAGCCTTTACAGTGTTCTTCTCTAGTGGGAACCATCCCTTGGGTTCTTCCCCCACAAACAGCTCTTTGGTTTCTAAAGGAAGCATTTTTATTTTGTTTTTGTTGCTGCCGTCCAAGACTGACAAATGGGTTTAGTCCCAGGCTCTTCCTTCAATTATTAATGAAAAATATTGTATTACCTGAGGCTAACCCAACATTGCATTCCATTTCCAAGCTTTTGGCAACCAGTAATCTCCTTACTGTCTAAAATGCAGAGAAGAAAATCTTTTGCCTGTTTCTTTTTCCTCCTCTGCTTCTGCCTCCCCTCCCTTTCCTAAGAAATATTTCACCGTGTGAATTACAGGATGACTCCAACGAGTTTGCTAAGAAAGCATTGTGATAAATAAAAGTGAACATCATGCAGTCTGATTGTCACTTGTTTAGGATTTAAAGAAGTGGTTTCTGAACATTAAAGAGATTTAGACATGGGTTAATTAAACATTTACATACATGTGTAGAACAATATATTGTGTGGTGCAATAATATGCACTTTAATCAGAATCTGTGGGTGTTGTGTGTTTGCTTGTTCCATGTTAATTGGTATCGTGCTGGCTCCTTGCTTAGGTCTTTGGCTAGATGGAACAGAATAGACATGGTGTTTTAAATATTTTAATTAGGACCAGCAGTTCCCGGCTCGCTCATTTCTCATTGGATTGTTTTTCATGCATGAATAAATTAGCTAGCATGGAAGTACTTTGCAGAAAGTAGTTGCCCTCTAGCCATAAAATGAGTCCTGTTCATTAATACTTTAATGAAATTAGCTGTGAGCAAAATATCATTCCTTTTAACTGTGTTCTAATTTCTTAATTTTAATTAGGCACATAATTGTAGTATACTGAAATTATCTTAATGTACAGCAAGAAAAGTTCTATCACCATGGGCCTGTGGCTAAAACTTGAGCATACTTGCAGCGTATTTCAGCTTGCAATTTTTCTCTTCAACTTTTCCTACTAATCAGAATCTTTTCCTTACTTTGTGTTATTGCAACATGATATCAGGAATTGACTAATGCTTTTGAATACTTGGAAAATTAAAAGAATCGCTCATGCTATATTTTGTTGTTGGCAACATTCATTTGACAACCCCACTTTTAGGGTTCATCATAACCCAGGGGCATTTCTAGGAAGTGTAGAATACACAGAACCTATTTGTTATTTTGACTTTTTTCCCCTGAGATTTTCCATGTTCTGCTAACCTCGAGTCACTACGTTTACTTTATAATTTAACAAACCAAGATATGAAGCAGTGAGGATATATGAAAGCCAAGAAATTTAGATTTTGGCAGCTCTAGCATAGGTCATCTTTGGCATGAAGTTTAACTGATATAAATCAGTCTAGGTAATTTTGTAGATGCAGCCAGTTTCCACTTTGGCAGATACAGTTCTGCTGGATGCAATTTTTTTACTGGAAAGACAATGTTCTCTGTCAAAAACATTGGTTATGTTATCTAGCAGTAAGTTTGACATGAATATTTTGAGTGAATGCCCTTATCCTGACAGAGACCTGCGGGTAGAAACACTAAACTAGGTAAATCTATTTTAGGAGAGCTAAGCGTCTTTGATCCAAATTTATGTCAGGGGGGATTTAAACTTCAGCCTTTATTACTTTGCTCAAAACTAAAGAAAATGGGAATAAAAATCCAGAAATTAATCTTGGAAGTTTTAAAATATTGAAAAAGGAGTTTTTGTGTCTGAATCCATTGAAAACTATGTTTTGTATTTGTGATATTCTTAAGCAGAGAGGATTTCACATAGTAATGACTATACAGATATGAAATGTCGACTTTGACCCGAGAATAAAACACAGTACACTGACTTCTTGAACCTAGTGGGTTTATATAGTGATCTATTTCTCTTGTACAGTGCTGTGTAAACCTGTTCTGCCAAAGTCTGCTGCTGTCTGTAATATGCTTCTCCAGAACTCCTGTGAAATCCATAGCGCAGAATGCAGGTGAGCTCCAAGTCAGCCTCCCTCCTCTCTTGGAGGTGGTGCACATTAGTGCTGTTGGCCTTTTTACCAGAATGACGAGGAGCTCTGTCTTTGCTGAAATTGAATTTCTAATTGAAATCCTTTTTGGTGGCATATTTCACTGCCTGCCATAATTGGCACCTGCTCTAAATAATATTGATATTTCTTATTTAAATAATATATTATGGCTAATTGTAATACTTCATTATGCCCACAATTAAGTGAGCTGAGGTTAGTTTACAATTAATACTAATAGTAGTTGATGTGCAATTTGAATGTAATTTGCTGCTGTTAGCAGATTGCCAGTGGAAAGAAGAAAGCTAAGGGATTTCTTGTTTCCAGTGGCAATCTTGTTTTTCTAGACAAACAATTTTAAATAAAATGTGAATATATTCAGACAACCAACAAAGTAATTAGACTAAACATTCTGGTTTTATTTCTGATCAATCATTGTCATTCTTCTGTTGGGAACCACACACTCAAACTCTCCCTTTGGAGGCCTAATTCCAATTATAACATATCAAAGATTGGTTAAATTAATGCAGCACATATTTAATTGTTTCATGTTATGAGAGAGACAAGTTCAGAAAATGCAGGCTTCACGTGAGGTGATTTTCAGCATGACGCATTTGTGTAAGAATGGTTAACCTGATTTTGATTACAGATTGCTCTCTAAAAAGAAAAACAGGGTGGGCAGGCTTCCAAGTTATCTGTACCTTGAAAATTATTTCCTATAGAGACAGATGACCTGTGCAGATGGGCAGTAGTTGCTTTGGTCTTCTTCACCAGTTAAAATTCTTCAGGTTACTTTCAGCATTGGAAAGCATCTATAAAATGTGCTTCAGCAGCAAATTCAAAATGCATCATCACCATGCTCAGTTTGCTGACTTGAAACAGTCACATCAGAAAAATGACCTATCTGTACTTCTCGCAGACTCCTCTGCAATAAAACATAAAGAGAAATTACATTTAAAATTGCTTTAGCCTCTCATTTATACGATCAGATAAGATACCTTTGAATCAGAACTAAATCGATGCTGGGTAAACTTAGGAACCTCAATCAAAAACCTGCATGGATGCTGAAGTAAAACCCAAAACAACAACAAGAAGGGTAAACCTTAAGAGAATTTGAGTAATAAGCAACGTAAAAGGGCAGATCAAAAGCCTGTTGCAACATACAAGTGGTCACACAATTGTGACGGGTCTTTTCTTGTCTCTGGGACAGCACAGTTACTTTGCATTTAGAGGTCGGGTGGTGGATGCTAATACAATATTCAGCTACCAAAAAGGGTATTTAAACAGTAGGAATTAAATTACTTATGTTGGAATTGGTTGAGGTAAGAGGAAATACATAAATCAGGCAGGGAGATCTCTCTGTGACATTGCGATAACACTATCTGCATTACAAACATTTTTACCAACACAGTTAAAATGTCTATGTCTGTGAACAAATGTAGAATGAGATTCATTTCCCATGCCCATGGCCTGAATCAAACAATTTAGGATGTATGGAAGGGAGAATTACATGTTCAATGTCACCTGGAAGCAGGACATGGGGTGAAACTGCCATTAAAGATCATGCACAAGTCACGGTGCTTTGTGTTGTGTAGCTGTGCTGTTCAGTTCCTCGTTTCCAAAATAACGTATTTATTAAGTTGTTTGAGTTTTTTTTCCCCTGTTAGTTTACAGAGTACTTATGTTTGGATTAAACATGGTCTCTTAAAACTTTTAGCTGTATTTGTTTTAAAATTGAATTGGAATAAGGAGAAATGGTGGGAGTTCTGAAAGCCCAACTTAAATCAGAGCCAATTAAAAAGAACTAAAAAGCCTTCTGCACCATTTTAACTGTTTTATGATTACCAAAACAGTCAGAAGCTACCTGAGATGTATGTGGTATTTTTTTTTTCAAGAGGATGAAAAGCTAATTTGGGAGAAACTAGATTTCCTTTACCAGGTTAGAAATTTCAGGTGATCTTACAGAAGATGTGGTTGGAGTGTTTTGGAAACAGAGGTAGACAAAATATTTTAATAATGACAGTCCTTTACTGAATTATTTTTCTTTCAACCATGAGACTTGTTGGACAAGGAATTAAGAGATTCTGTGCCAAAAAACTCCACTCCAGTCTTGTTTCCAGGTATCTTTCTGAATAGCAGTGTGTCATAAGATTTAATTATCAACTGTAACATTAGCATTAAAAATCCTTTTAGGTTCCCTGTTGTTATTCCAAGAATGCTATTTTTAAGGCACCAATCACTGTCCTCAGATTGCATTTGCCTTCAATCAGTGGCACATCTGATCTCATTATAATTATGTTATCATTTAGATTAATCAGTACTTTGCAGTTTCAGTTGATTAGAAAACTACAAGTTGAACACAGTATTCATAATAAAAATACAAACTAGATGGTAAGAAAAAGAATGCTGAAGAGCACTGGCTGTTGAACAACCTGACTGTAATTTTGAAGTTTGAAAATTGCTACTTAATGTTATCTGCTAATAACAACTTAGAAAAACTCTTAATGATAATATAACATCAATGTGTCAGAAGGTAACTCCACAAAAGAGATAGTGGCACAGGTATGCTACCATGGTACCACTGTATTAAAGTACTCATTAAATTTATGCAGATGGTAGTTCCTTCCTGAGGAAAGATGTATTGATGTTTGCCATTATGAATATGAAATTATTAATTGTGGGTTTAGAAACTTCAGGAGGCATTTTGAGCATGCAATTTATCTTGTGACAAAATTTATCCTAATAGAGTTGTGTTGAGCTCTCAGAATGACAAAACCAGCAGGACAGTCAGGCAGACTGTCCCCGGGGAAAAAGAACTGTTTTGACATCTGTCTGAATACAATATTTCTGCTGGGTTTTTTTCCCACACTGATACTAAAGATGCTTTGTTTGGAGCTATTAAGGGCATGATTCTGCAAGCCAGTGACTGTAAGGGGTCTCCAGGTCTGTGAAGAACATTAGCAATATGTTTTTAAAAAACGGTTGTTGTTATTAAGAAGTGTAGAGCTTCCTGGAGTCTGAGATGTCCCTTCAAACTAGGTCTCTCTAGGTTCATATTCTGCAGCTCATCTTGCCCAGGTAAAGTGGGTCTGTGTTCCAATGAGAGCTTTGTGTTCATGCCCTCGCGTCCCAGCCAGCAGAAGGAATGGGAGTGGGAGCCTCCTGAGGAAGCACCTGCAGCTACTTCTCCTGCAGGGAAGTCGACTGTTCTCTCCACTATGAAATCTGTGGTTTTATGGCTAGTCATAAGCTGGCCTGTTGATGGTGGCTGATTTCAGATTTGTTTGATCAGTCTCTTGCTGAGGCTGGATCTGCCTTCCCCCAGTGATTGTTGCCATGCTCCGAGACAAAGGCGCACACTACAAAATTTACTTCTTCATGACATGATCTGTTTCTGTTGTGGCTCAAGAGGAATGTGGCTCACTGCCTGGAGAAATATGGTCATGAGGCAATGGCCTCATGTAGAAGGGAAGATCGGGCTGATGGGCAAAGGAGTGGAAAGCTGCATTTTGATGGAGGAAGATACGTAAAGTTAGGAAGAGATCTTGTCTGGAGGAGGACAAAATTTGAGAAGAGGAGAGAAAGGGGAAGAAGTCAGAGTGGAGAGTTCAGGTGCAGAACTTGACAAAAGGATGGAAGCTCTGATTTTCAGGGCTCCTAGGGATGCAGCTGTGTTCAAAAGGAGGCATAAATGAACATTTTCAAACACCTGAATGGAATTAACCCGATATTTTGTAAAATTAGTGGATGTGGATGGCTAACTTCTCTGCTTCAGAGCTTCAGTCAAAGAGCTAAACAGAAAAATGAAGGACTTAAAGCAACAGTAATTCGGTTTTATACAGAATTTAGCTTGTTTTTCCATTTTTGCTCTAAAGGTTACCTCTCTAAGATTGTCTGCAATATTGTTAGGTCTCGGTACTTAGATTGTTGTTACAGTTTTTACTACAGTTATATCTATTTTGATTTCTCAGTTACGACTTTGCAGGATTGCTGATGTTCTCTATCCTTTTTTAATCTTCTTATCTTAGAATATTGGAAGAAAAGAGAAAAATGTCGCTTGAGTACCCATGAAAAGACATACTGTCATTATGACAAAGATCACCAGGTGGTGCTGTTTCACATGGACGTCCAAATTGTTTTTCTGCCGTGCGAGCTGATGTTCAGTTATGGGAAGATGCTCTACATTGTTCTTTTTTTGCTGTGAAGTCTCTGAAACTGAGCAACAGAAGTTTGCTTGCAGCCTCATTCTTTGACTTGAGCAAATGTTTGAGGCCAGGCTGCTCTGCGTAAACAGGCACAATTAATGAACAAGTTTACAGAAAATTTGCTGCCCACATAACCACCTGTATTGTACAGGTAAAGCTGTATAAGGAAAATGTGGAGTTTTTTTCCAGAACAGAGATCTTGAAAATGTCCATTGTTTTAATCAAGAGCTGGGTGACCGAGTATGTGAAATATTATTTTGGACTAAAGCGGTTGAGTGTGTCTTTCTATTTAAATTTTTTGAAAAGTCCCTAAGAGATTCCAATGGTAGTTAACCATTGGAATAAAGTCTGTGACTCAATCTTTTCCAAGGAATATGTAAAAATTCAGTATTGGACTTAGTTAAATATAATATATGGCTTATGAATTTCAATTATATCCACAAATGGTGAGCTATCCTAGCTTTTTCACACAACTGACTGAGAAGAGGATGCAATGCATGCTTGTTTCTCCACCTTTCTTGCTGAAATTGCTGACAAAAGCCTAGAGATTGCTCTTTTGCTGTTACATCCTGCTTCCTTTATTAGATGCTGGTGTTAGCACATGAAGACCCATGTTGTGCTCAGCTCTTCTGAGTACCTGCAAAAGAGAAGAGTGGTGTAGAGGATCCTGGCTTCTTTCCCTCAGAAAGCTAGTCAGAAAGTAGCTTCTCATTGACTCTGAGAGTGCTTTAAAATTAACATCTTTTTCACGCAGATAGCATTTTGTAGCAGATCATTCACTTAATAAGAATCAATTACCTGTTCTTTTTTTTTCTTTTCTTTGAGAATCCAGTTGCATGGAACAAGTCTCAGGGGAGGTGTAAGATTATGTTTTTAAACCATTAATTTCTTCTGATTATCATACTGCTTTCCTCATGCTAATTGCTAAACCCTATGGGATCTCACTAACATGAGATACAGCCAGGAACAGACAACAAAATTGGAAGACAGCAGAGGTGGTGATTTTAAAACCACTCCTAGGCTCATGGCATAGCACTTAGGAATGGAAAATACCAGTCCATCTCTCTTCTAGCCTCTGTATTGTCTCCCCAGCACACTGTGATTGTGTTTGTCTCCTGTGTTTTATGTCCTTCAGATGATATAGGGAGTTTCCACGCGCTTCCCTGAAGACATTGTTCCATAAACTTGTGCAATTTATTGTGAGAGGCTTTGCTGGTGTTATACTGTAATTTCCTCATTACTGAGATATAATTATCAGTAATATAATTATACATACTTTAAGGGAATTCTTTTCTCTCTGTGGTATTTACACCTTCATAACCATGTTTCTTTGCAACCCTTTTAGCTAATACATGCATTTATAGTGTGTACTTTAAATGGTTAAGTACTCTTCCATCAAACTTTTTTTCTTTTATGAAAAAAATTAATGAATCGTGATAACATGTGACTTGTTTTGAAGGCAAAACTTGCAGCAAGCCAAAACCTTGCCATCAAAAAAGTTTGTTTCTTTTTTTAAAAAAAAATTTCTCTTAAAATGGTTGCTTCCCTCCAGATCATAATTTTTTGTTATTGTTGAAGAATGGGAAATCTCCTAATTATGGAAAGGTTAATAGTAGGTATACCGATAAATTGCTTTCTTGGAAATATTTGCATATAGGTGCTTATTGCTAGGTGTTACTGTATTATGCAAATAAAAATGTACATTCAGAGGTACTATTGCTCCCTCAGCGCTTTTAGGGTAGTCATGCTTTGCTATTCCACTTGTGCTCTGGATCCTCTTTGAGGATATGGATAGCATTAGGTCCCTAACTTGGATGATATGAATCTTTTTTTGCCCCCACTCTCCTGTCCCTGTCTATAATAATATATGTGTTTGTTTATGTTACTAGCTTTTAAAGCTTTTTACTTTACTAATGAGAAATGCGCTCCTTTCTTTTGTGGAGGTCATCGTGTGGTTATCCAGCAAAAAGCAATTGACAAAACCAAAGTTTCCTTATGATTTGGAGTGTTCCAAGTGGAGGATATTAGTGTAAAGAACTGCAGGCTCGATGTAATGAAAGAGAGTATTCCTGCAGGATTTGTTCATCAGGGAAGGGAACTCAGTGTCTGTTGCCAAGAAGCTGTCACACTTGCCTTAATTATGATTAACAACATACACATGTACCTGAGAAGATTTTTTTCTCATTGACTTTTGTAGAATATCCATGTCATTTCTAAATATTATTTCACTGACATCTGCTATTGTAGTTTTTATGATAAGAGCTGGTCTCTTGTGCATCATCCATCTAAAAAAAATTATTTGCAGTGCCTGCGTGTATTGCCAGTTCCAAATGTCTTTGTCAGCAGATTCCTGTTTTAGGTAGCACCAAACTGCATTTATTTGTATAGCTCTGGGCAGTTATGTGGTCTGACCCTGCTTAAGAAGTGAAAATTGCTTTGAATAGTGAAGAATAATATTGTTGCTGTTCATGATCAAGGTGTTTACAAACGTATTTAGCTACTGGCTCTAAGGCCAATCTGAGTAGTTCATAATCTGTATTGATGAACTATTCAGACTTGCTAAGAATCCACTAAGTTGGCATTGTAGAGTCTGTTATTCTGCTTTGTCTCTATCTTATTTATTGTAAGTGGAATATCAATAAAGCAGAATACATTCTTCTTAAAGGAAAAATATAGTGTGGTCCATACATTATTTGCTTACAAGGATGCTTCCAAACATTTATATACCAGGATTATTATTGTATCAAAAATGACTGTGGATAGGCTCTTATTTTACATTTTCTTTATATTCAAAAGTGACTGTATTTTTGAGGAGAAGCCAACAGAACTCAAGCAGAAATAAGTAGAAACTAGTGATAGTAGATTCTGGGAGGAACTGTGTATTGAGAAATAAGCCAGGAGATATTAAACCCATGCTATATATGCGCACATATGTATACACATATGTATATCTATACATGAATGCTGTTCAGGTGTTTCTAAACTCGTGTTATTTTCTCTTTCCCTTCTCTTCATCTCATTGTTGTACAGGTAGAGCTATTTGCCATAGTCCTCTAAAGTCAACAGTGGAGAATTCTGTCTAGTTCTTTTTAATTAGACACTTAAGCTCTAATTGGCAACAGGTAAGTCAATCAGTTAGCATTCACTTATGGGGAATTGCAAAGGCAATTGATCTAATCAATGGTTTGTAAATGAGAAGCAATTACTTATTCACAGCCGAGTGGCTCTGATACTAAAGGACAGCTGGTTTGAGTATTCACAGATACCCAGTAAGGTACAAAAGCGTGTGGCTACCAGTTGGGCATCTTCCTGGTTTACAGTGGGAAATACTTACAGGGCACATTTCAATTTACAGCACACAGCAAAAATTCTCAATGGAAGTGGCTTTGCAAATTAATCTCTGCGCATGAGGAGAATTGCAGAGGCGTTTCACTCAAAGTGCCAAGCCAGGTCCTAGGAAACTGTTAACTAATGCTTCTTTTTGCTGGGGAGTTAGTAGGGAGTGGGAGTTCCACTGAGAACTAGAAGAGGATACAGAACCAAATCCAAGGATTTTTTGGCAGAAAAAAAGGAAAATTCTGCAAATCTCTTCTCATTTGAATTACTGGGAACCTGGTTTTCCTTCTGTAATCTTTATGCCCTATTTCTGTGGCTTTCCCTAAGTGATTTGGAAGTCAGCCATGCACATGTTTATCTGTCACTTGAATTTCCTGGGAGCTAGTACAGTGTCTGTCTAGAATATTCTGCAGTGTTATATACTACCCCCACACAGACATTCTGGATCACTAGCAGATTCAAAGAGAAGTGCAATGGCATCTTAGCAGTGACATACATCTGTAGAAAGATGTGTTGCATGTGTTCTTGCTGCTTTGTGGTTGCTGCTTGCACTGCTGAACAGCTAAGCTGATTCCAGCCAGTCAACACTTTCCTTGTTTGAGTGCTATGGGTTTTTCACATCTGAGTGATAATTCTAAGGCATTTTACCCACTGAAGGTATCATCTGACTTGCAGTTTCTCAGGAATCATTGTTGGGTCATACTGATGAAAAATCCTGAGTCTACTTAATGCACTGAAGGTGTGGTTGCAGCAAGGGAGGCAGAGCTGACAACTTCCCAAAGTCACAAGATTTCTGATGTTGCATTTAACCTTTGAGTTGGGAGTTGATGATGCCTGGTCAGTTGATGATGCCTGGTCATGTTCTTGTGGTTCCTGCTGATCCTCATCGGAGTTTACCAGATGCTCTGTAGGGCTGGGTTTGAGGTGAATTAGCAGGCTGCGGGAAAGGTGCTTGTGTCGTAGTTATCGCTCTTCCTGTGAGCAGGCTGCTGTAACTCCATTTAGAGTGTTTTGACTCTGTGGCAGAGAACTACAGCGAGCTCTGTTCTATGTGGATGGGTTCATACTGAGTTGTATCTTGCCTTTGCCAACAGGTTATATCTGCACCTTTTACCACTAGCACTTCTTTAAAAAGTTGCAGGCAAGGAGCTGAACAGAAAGTAACCTCCCCAGCGGTGATTTGATATGCACTTGCTCCACTTAGACTTGGGGAAGAGTTGTTGTACCTTGTAACACAATGAAAAGTATGACTAATTAATTGTGTTCAATGACAGGGAGGTGTTTGTGCTTGTATATGCACAGACTATATATGATTTCTTTTTTTTAATACCCACTCAATGCATTATAAACTTGATCTTTTTCTCTAGGACTTACCCATAGTACTTTTGTAGCAGTTCTAAAGAACTCAGTCCTGAGCTTGCAAGAGTCCAAGAAGTTGCACAATGTAGACAAATTATCTTATAGCTCTGCAAAAATCGGCATGTTTTTCACTGTGCGAGTGCATACGCTCTTTTGTCATATCATAATTACTGAAGTAGATGACTGAGCTCCAAACCATTCCATTGCAAATAATTTCAACCACGCTTCTTAAGTAGCGGCTCAAGTAACCTTACATGGTTTTCCATTTAAAAAGTAACACGCAGCTACCATTTTTTTTCAAGTTGTTGGCTTTCTTGAAAGAAGGCTGCTTGTGGCCATATCATTGGCATTAGTCCCCCTGCCCCTGACCCAAAGCCTTTTTTAAAGCTAATCTTCAGAGAAACCCATGCTACATTTAACTCTGGTATCTCTCCTGTGGGTCTGAAATCTAACCAGACACGGGCGATCTGAATATTTCCTGCATGTTAAACAGACCATTGTAAGCCTTTTCCTCCAGGCTAGATTGTTATAAATGCTGTTTATGATCCTGCTATGACAACTGTGAAGGACATGGCAAAGAATTTATCACAGGATTATTCATCCACCATCAGAATACCTAATAAGATTCTAAATGACCCAAGATGATAATAAGATCTAGCTTGTAGCAATAAGATATTAATAAACTGCTTTTTTCAATAAGAAATTGTCCTGGCATCATTACCCTGACATATTTGTTTTCCTTATATTTTGCTGGCAACGTAGCTCTGGTGCTTTATACAGCAAATTTATAAAAACCCATGATGTATGAAAAATACACCACATATGAAGTGGAACTCATAGGTTAAAGTCAAGAGCATTCTGTTTGCCTATGCCATAAGAGAACTAGACTTTTAAGTCATAGATTCCAATTTTTCCACGCTGTTTCTCTTTGTATTTAAAAATTATATATGGAATAAGACATACTCTAGTGTTGGATACAAGGCCATAATTCAAATGAAGGGATTTTGTCAAAATCATAAACCCATAAAGCACAGCTCAAGTGATTAATGACTGACACGGGAACCCTGAAGTTATACTGAGCTTGAATTACAGCCGTAGTCCTCATTTGCAGTGTCTCAAACTAAAACCATTAACTTCTTAAGAAAAAAATAGCTTATATAATGGCATAAAAAGTGCTCATTTCTAGTGCTGTGAAAATGACAGGTGAGAATACATAAATGTGCATAAACTGATCCGATTAGACATATAGTCCCGTAGCTTCCTGAAAATCTGATGTCAACACAACGTGTTGCTGTAGACAGCTGACCCCCTGCTCACTGGTCACCTGGAAGTGCTGTGCTAGGGAACTTGCAGCTCCAGTGGCTCCCACTGGCCCCAAGGGAAAGGCTCTCTTTGGGAAGAAACAGCAAAAGGGTTAGACCCTTTGCAGCCACTGCTGTCTCTCTGTAAAATGTAAGGAACACGATGGGGGAGAGACGACAGACGGAAGAAGAAGTGGCCATGTTGAGGATGGACGAGGGGAGCTGTTTAAATATTACAGCCTGTTCAGCTCAGAAGAGTGCTTGTTGCCTTGGGGGCTGACACTACAGTGAATTGCCTAACAAAGTGACTAGTTGTGAAGAATAGGCTTAGACCAGCACCTTGCAATGTGCTCTTATTAATAAACAGCATCTCGTCAAGCTGAACAACATGAGAAATAACATTCACAATTTCACTTTTCCTCTCTTTCTGGGAGATGTGAGCCATAGGTAGAAAAAGACTAAGGCTGTTCAAATGTCATGATCCATCAGATGAAAGCTGCTGTTCCACAGTGTACTGTGTGGAGAACAAAAGCATCTTTCCTAGTGCTACAGCCATGGGGCTTCAGAGCTCCTTTGCACAGACCAGCTCAGAGCCGTGCCCTTCAGGCAGAAACAGGAGGCAACAATGGGCTGGGAGGTAAGAACCCAATGAGAAATACTTCAAATGGAGATAGAGAGCTGCAAATGTGGGAGGGGCAGATTCACCTGCATTGCCTCGTGTGTTAATCTGTCAATGGTATCCTGGAGATTTTGCATTATGCTGCAACAGAAATGTGTTCCAGTCCCCAAAGCCTTGTATTATAGAGTGTTTAAACTAGTTTTCTGCTACTGTATCTGCAAGGAGTCCTCAAATATCATCCTTAATTTTCTCTAATATTGTATGTCTCGCTGTCAGCAATGCCATCACAACAGAGAAAGAAGGTTAAGAAAGGAGAGAAGGCATGTTGGTTTTTTCCTTTAAGTTCTCAAAATAAAGGGGAGATATTTATCTCTGTAGTACTTCAAATCCACTCTATTCTTCATCTGAGTATGTCTGCTTTCTCTGTAGTGTCATGTTTATTTCTAGTAAGTCATAAGCATATTGACGGCAGATAGTGGGTACGAATCTGACAGAAAGCTAATGAGCTCTCCTGTGATTATCAGTAAGGACTATGACTCATTAAATCTCATTTCCTGAGAAAGTCCACATAGGAAGAAGATATTATCTGGAATAAAGGCCTGAAAACCCAATTCGATCAGATTTATAGGTGTTCTTGGAGCCACTACATGACAATCAGTGAAAACAGAGAAACCTTTTAATGAGACTTTTTGAAATGGTTAATGTTTCAGGGAGGGGTGTCTGCTTCACTTCCATTTAGGATGCAGACAGAACAGTTGTCCTTCTTCCAAACTGAACAGGCTGATACGTGTTGGGTTTTTTTCACTTTTCTTTTTAGAGGTGTGATTATGATGGATGTAATAAATTAATTCTTGCGTGCAATATGACTTTCATTCAAAACTATGCTTAAAAACAAATCTAGCTTGTCCATTTATTGATAGGTTGTGATTGCTCTGATACATTATTTTCTCCTTGTGATTCATGCCTTTTTTTGCGATATGTTTTTCATATTTTATTTAGAGAAAAAATGTCACTCTCCTGTTGCTGTCAAGAAGAAAGACTTCCATTGTTTTTAATGAGCTTTGGCTCACCCTCTAATAGAGAAGCATTAGAAAAAGTTTTTGTTTTGACAGTTTTATCATTGTGTAGAGGTGCATGGACACAATCTCATGTTATGCTGTGTACTAACAATATAGATAGGTGGATATGTATAATACGTAGATGGTGACCAAAAAAAAGAGTTAGTGTTAGTCTCACAGTGCAATAGAGACCCATCACTGCCTAGCAGATATGAGGAACACAGGGCAGTTCACATCTGTACCTCACAGAGTGTGATCTGAAAACTATTCTCTGTGATGATCCTCTGAAGGCCTCTGTGGGCTTGTTTTGAAGTGCTTGGAAACCACACTGATGAGAGCTATATTGCTGCCTAGATAAATTGATTAGTTACGTGACGTGCGTAACTCCATTTAATGCATGCATCAAATTGAAACTTGACCCCTTAAGACTAATTCACTGCCTCATTAGAAACCAGGGAAGTTCCTTCAGCATCAAGTAATGTGTTTAGGTGTGCTGGCTATGGCAGGCACTCTACTTGTGTGCAAAATGTAGAATTTTAAGGAACATCTGAAAAAAGGTGGCTGACAAGAGAACAATCTAAAGGTGACAGAAATATGAACCAATGTCAGCCATGTGGGAGCATGATATTGGTCAAAGAATGAACATGGAATGAAAGGGAAGGTGCTTTGGTATATTAATAATAATAAATCATAATCAATTTATACACTATATTAAATTTATATAGACTTAGGTAAGCCTGAAATCCATTAGATTACAATGTCAAAAGCATAGACTGTATATTTGTTCCACTTAATCCTCAGTAGGTGGTTCAGGCTCTCCAAAAAGGATAAATCAGGACCAAATTAACCTGATCAGTTTGCACAATGACAACTCAAAACTGTTCTTAAGCTAAAAATGGAACATCTTGCACATCCATCAGTCTGCCTGCCTGCCATTTTTTCCACCCTGTCATTGTGCAAGAGGACTGGCTTTTTGGCAGAATGATAAGAAATTAACAAGGTCCAATTTTTCAAATCAAAAGCTAGAACTCTGCTTTGGGGCTCCATTTTCTTTTTAAGATTCTAATGAGGAGGGACAGGCAATTATTATTATTTATTTCACTAATTAGCTGGATAATCATTCATTGTAACACTCTTCTGTGTTAGAAATATGTTCCTTGTACACTTTGTTTAACAGTTTCTTTTTTATCAGACTGAATCATTGTGCGACATCTTTTATTAGAGGGGCAATAGGGGGGCACTTGGAAAAAAAATCAAAACAAGAGGTATAATTTTTGGTCTTTGAAGATAATGCAACAAGAAGCAACAGTCCATAAAAACATCACCTTTCAGTCTCTGAGGACATCATGCTTTATGATAACCATAAAACATTTTAGTGCAAAATAAATTGCTGTCCTATTCAAATCCTTAAATGTACTACAGTGGATGTCACTGAAGACATACAGCTATTTTTTCCAACACTGAGATATATTTTATCATAATTTGTAGTGTAGGTGACAACCTTGCACACATGATTGCCTTTTCTTGCTTAGTTAGCTTGCCAAGGTCAGAGTCCTTTGGCCTTTTATGGATGTAGAACTATTAGGAAATAAACAGGATAACCAAGTAGCGTAAAAAGAAAACTTGTTTCCTTGACTTGTTAGTCATATACGCTTTAATAATTTCATAGCGTGCTGAGTATGTACTTACAGAAGATTACTTCTTTACAAATTATTTAACAAATTCTTCTTACTTGTAAAATATATAGGTGATTTTTCTCTTTCACTCTCTTGCTTTTAAATTCTTTTTAGTTTAGTTTTGGGGGTTTTTTTTCTAGCTAACTAACAGCATATCCATTTTCAAGCTGCTGTGAGAACAACGACGAATGGCAATGGAAAATACTGCAGTTACAGGACAGTTCAGTTCAGAAGTGTCAAGCCAGGTATGGACCTTAGTTTCCCCATAGTTGAACTCTTCAGATGTCATTGCATATTGTGCCATTGGGGAGTTCATTGGAATAGACATTTGAAAGGAGTTTCTGGCTGTTATATTCACTTTTTGTATCGAAGCGGCAGCGAGGAGGTTTTGCTCTAAAGTACCTTTGTGTTCCTTTTGCCGCTGATTATGCCAAAGTTGGATGGCATGGAAAGAATATAGGAAAAGGCTAATAATGGCGACTTCTTTGGCAACATAATTTAGGAGATGTACCCCTACCCCATGCAACTATTTGCCTTGGCTGATTTGTTTAAATGTGAGATAAAATATGATAGGTCATGGAATGGAATTTAAAGAAGTGTTGATAAAGTCCATATGAAATCACAGAAATGTGCTAAGACCTAGTCAGTGATATTTCTACACAAGCGTGAAGGGAAATAATTTTAAAATGAATTTTATAAGCATCCGATGCCCTTAAAATGCACTTGAAGGCTTTGAAATGCAAAATCGGTCATAACAGAACTTTGCCATCTGTCTTGAGTTGTTGGGATGAAACTGTGGCTCAAAGGAAACCAGTGGAGATTTTAATATAATTCAAAATTCAGCCATGAGTGTTCATTTGTATGTTGATTGGTGGCACTATATGTAAGGTGGTAATTTTCATAGTTTTCTTCAAGGTGCTGCACACCGTGCTTTCTTCTGTGTTGGAACATAAACTTTGGTGTTTCTCTTTTCACGTCTGTTGAGCTGCCATACCAGCTCTTCTTATCTTCATGGCGATGACTTTATAACTGTGATAGGTTTATTTTTAATGTTGTATGCCAATTCATTGGTTTCACTCCACTGAAGTCCGTCCGATATAGGAATCCTGGTTTGCAAGGGCACTCAGAGTTAATCTCTCACAGGAACTCCACTCCAAGAGAAGTATGTATTTGTGATGGCGCTTCCTAATTCCCTGATAGTTTGTATTTAATTCCAGAACTTTGTCTTCCTGTGGCTGCAAATCTGTGATTCATCACTAAATAAGTGCCAGGTGTTTCTGACAGTAGTCAGTAAGGGGGGTGAATGATAACAGCCAATCAAATACTAAACTCTTTACTGAGTTTCCATTCCAAGTACTAGGAAAATTTCCCAATTCAGTGTTTAAAAGGGCAAATAAACCACAAAGAACCTGGCATGTGTACATAAAGAAACACTTTACAGAGGGGACAGGATCACCCAGAGGATGTCTGACCAAAATGACCTCCAAAAGAGAGAAAAGAAATGCTAACCATCTTATATCTCTACGAGGCCCTAGTTTTTAATTTTGTGTTCCCCATGCTCCACTATGGGCAACTGGTACATAGGATCCACGTCGTAGTTCTCTTTGCTGAGAGCTGTCAAGACTTCTAAGGTGACAGGAACTGCACAGGAGTTCAAATGAAGGCACAGCCATGCTCAAAATGTTCACTGTGTGTTGAGCTGGAACAGCCAGGAGCATGAATGATTTACCTGGACTGTCTTAATTGGATACCCAGCAATGACACCAGCTGAAGATTATGTATGTAAAATTAGAAGCGCTGGCATTGTCAGAAGTCTGTGTTGGTATAAGAATTGTTCATTTGTAGGAGATCTCCTTATTTGATAGAAGTTAGGCCTGCTAAAAATTGCATCCCAGTTACTGAGATTTTGTCTTTTATATCTTCAAAGCAGTTGAGCCAATTTACAGGCAACTGTGTGGGTATTTGCAGGCTCAGGGCCTCAAAGCTGAGGAACCTGAAAAATAAGAAATGTGTATAACTGTAAATATAGCACCTCTACTTAATCATTTCATTCCCTTGCACCTGCTTGCAATGAACAAAGTTTCTGGCAAAAATCTTGCATGTCAAGTCTCATCTCTGTTCCCATATATCTGAGCGAATTGCTACTCCCCGCTGCCCCTCCCAACAGGAGTTCAGAGAAGTGCAGCAAGACCTTATTATTCTGCTTATGATAGGGTGGTCTATTCTAGTACGGCACAGTCTGTAGTAAATCCATCTACAGAATTAATTCTGGGGTTGTGAGAAAGAGAAGCAAGTAAAAGCTGTAATGATTTACAGTTTGAAGACACAGCTGATATGAAAATAAACATTGAATCAGTTTCTTCTATATGTCTTGGTTCCATTAGAATAATGACAGTAGGTGACATTTTTCACATTTTAATTGGTGTTTTGCTGATTTTATCAGAATTTCTGCTGATCAAAGCAAATTGGCTATTTATTTATTTTGCAGTGATGCTAACTAATCAGTGGAAGTTTAATGTACTGTAATGAATTTTAAATATCCTCCTAGTCATTACAAGTGTGTGAATCCAGACTCTCTCTCTCTCATAACAGTTTCAATAATTAATTACTTGTGTAGTAGAAAAAGGTAACATTTAATATAATAACATTTTCTTTGAAATATTTCTGTGCATGTTTTATAGTAGTGTCTCAAATTAGTAAAAGATAATTCTGACCAATGTATTCTCCCCGACATGCATAGAGCTCGCTTAACCCAATCCTGACTGCATCGTTTCAGGCTGCTAACAAACATCTTCCTTATTAGCTTATTTCAGTAGCTTGCTGAATGATGGTTTTTTATAGTATCTATACTCCAGTGACTTTGTTTTAATTGGTTTCTTTTATGTTATTTATCCACATAGATACATCATACAGTTTTTTTTAAAATATTAATGATGCATTTTATGTCATAGTATTGTTTTCTACCAATCATGGCCTGCCATAAATCGACCTCATAAGTATAAAAAAACAAGGAAAGTTTTAAAAAAAAGCTATAGACCAATTGAAAGAGTTGATTAACTCCATGATACAATTATTTGCATATCCTCTTTTTCAGGAAAGAGCTTTAGAATTCATTTAAACATTTAGGAATAGGGCATGTCACCTGAATTGGAGTGATAGCTTTTGAGGACTCGGTGCCAGGATGAAAAGAATTTGGAATCAGTTTACTTTTAATGCACATCTGTAATCAGACCCTGATACATTTTTAGACACTGCATTGTATGCTTCCATTCTTTGGTCTGATCTAGAAGTGGTTCAAATATATTGGGAACTGCATGTGAAATGTGAGATTAATTCCTGGGATTTCATGTGTTTGTATTTCTGTATGTTAGTTCAGACAAGACAAACAAACAAAATCCCCCTCATTCTTCTCATTACCGTAAGAGTTAGTCCAGTTCTGGGCCCAAAATAGGCACAATATGTTCCTGAAGGCTGATGTTTGTGAAGGGACTCAGCATAATTTTAGCTTTAGTACATACATATGTTCTTAAAATATGGTAAGTATTTTTTTTCAATGCCCTTTTTCAGTTGGATATGTAAAATCACATGAATTAGTTACTTAACAGATGGTATGGTGTTCATTCTTTAAACTCAGGACAAATGATGTTCTGTACATGTACAAGGACAGCAAAGTACAGATAGTCAATAGAAGAAAAGCTATTTTACACTGTAATTACAAGGATGGAGTAGACTGAGGTGCCTTTAAGAGAGAAGACAATTTGGGGTATTGTAAAATGAGAGAATCGATAGATCTGTGCTGCTCAGAAAAGTATTTTAGGTACATTATTAAACACACTTTAAAGCTATGTAAATCTTGCATCTAAATCACTTGACCAGATCAGATATAGATCCCGTGTGTAGGGAACAGAGGGGAGTTTTAATGTCTGTTTGCATCAATTTGAGTATCCAAATAAGAGATTTTATCGAGAGCATCTTAATGTGAAATTGGAGACTGCTTTCGAAGTGTGAAGTGTAAATACTTAAATTTCAGCTGAAGTTAAGAGTTCTCTCAAGGCATTTTTATTCTGGTTTTTAAATATTGGCCTCTTGGAAACAAGTGGAGGCCATTTGTGAATATGGGGGGTGCAATGATGTTTTAATAAGAAAAATAATATAAAGTAATGGGTTGGCTATTATGTCAAATGTAATTATATTCTTGCCTATGGTTGTTAAAATTTATCTAGCATTGTAAAATAAAGACAATTTAAAATGAAGAGTGAAATAGTTACTGTTAGAGCAACCGAAAGCATCCAGGCTTATCCACAATCCATACCTTCTGTTGAGGCGCTGTCAAGAAAGCCAACCTAATTCCAGTAAGTTTTAGGTCTAGTTTGAGAAATAAATTGACTTGGTTTGCAACTGTTCTGGGTTTGAATGAAACGAATCAAATGAGAATTATGACAAGAATATCAAATTAACTTACAGGCAGATGGTTTCACTCTTTCTTGAACCATTCTAAAGCTCTCTAGGTGGACATGGCTGGTCTTTAGAGAAGCCTGGAAAGGGTTATCCAAGCACTTGTGAGAGAGACCAGACACTGGCTGACAGCAGGCTGCATGCTCTGCTTACGGCTTTGTCTCAGAAATCGTCACCTATACCATCTCTGAAAAATAAAGCACCTGTATGGTATCTCTACTTGGGCCTTCCAAAAGTTATAAATCCCCAGATCATTCATCACTGAACAATTTTGGTCTTAATTTAACAAATAAAAATTAAGCACAGAATCTTTAAGCTAGACAGCCAACCTGACACGCTGCTGAGAAGCATTGTGATTCTTATGTGCCAATTTGTATGTGATGGACAAGTGTCTTTCCCGCATTTGCTATGATGATGACGAGAAGCCAGTAGAGCTTCTTTCATTATAAAAATATTAATGAATGAGTAATTAAGCACAAGATGTTTTGATTAGTATTTATCTCCAGAATATGTTGACTTTTACCTTTGCTACCACAGCAGAATGGATATAAAATTCCCAAAATACTACTAATAAAATCTTTCTCAAGGCCAATATACAGAAAGGCACTTAAAAAGTAAAAGGAAAAACACCGATGTATTCTGGTTTTATTTGTTGCTTTGTTGCTTCCTGTAGTGCATTTATCTTGTGAAAGAGACACAGCTATGATTTGTGGAATGAGCTGGATTTTGTACCAAACATTTTCCATACTTATCAGTAGCTATGCTGGAATCTGTCTGGTCTGTTGGGGTTTGGTAGCTTGAGGAATTAATGAATATTCATTCCTTTTCCCTGGGTACAAAGTAAAATAACTAGTAATTAGTATAATATTTAATACTCCTATTCAAAATAAATAAATCTTTTGTGAAAAAAAATCTAATTATTATAATGTAGCAACTTCTGCGTGTGTAACTGAAATTGGATGTGCTGTTTTGAAAATGCTTTTAAGCCCTCATTTACATGTTTCCAGATCAGTTAATTATTCCCCTTGTATGCATAAAACAGAACTCTGGATTGTACTTGCATATATTATTCATTTTGCTATCTATCTTCTAAGTTTAGCTGATTCTAATATTTTAATTTTACATTATTATTATACCAGTGATATTTGTCTTCTGATATGAAAGTTATTCTTGTCTGCACTTAGTTTTATGCTCAATTTTAAATGAAATGTAGTAAGGGTGACTTGAGTCTTGTATTTTATCACACTTAGTCCCATCTTGTGGTTCTGTGAACGCAGGATCTCGAGTGGGGACCTTGGTTTTTGTTAGTGAGATTGTGAGCAAGAGAAAAACACAACTGCTAAAACAAAGGACAGGAGCCTTGAAACTGGTCACCAGAGTCAGAACTTGGGAGCTGCTCTAACGGGAGCTGATCCAAAGCTTGCTGAAATCCATAGGAGGGCTCAGGGTGACTTTCAGTGACACCTTTGGTGTTTATCTCAACATCGGTTGCTGAATTGAGTCTATCATCCCTCTGTATTCAGCACTGGTGAGGCTGCATCTTGAATGCTGCATTCAGTTTTGGGCTCCTCACTACAAGAAAGACATGGTAGGTAGTGTTAGCTTTATATGTGCTCGAGTATTATGATTGTATTTATTTTTGTACAAGGTCCTGGCCATTTTCAGGGCCTAGAATATATGATGCTAGTGTTTCAGTAGCTTATTTTCATTATTCAAACATGACACATTTATTTAGTACGTGCTTTTCAAACTTTGCTTTGAAGAGTGAGTGACTAATTTACCCAGGGGGCTATCCGGTTTTTCTAACATTAATGAAATTGCTTTCACCTTTATGAAGTAAATTAATAGGATTATCTCTATTATAGAGATTACTATTTGAGGTTCAGAATGTTAAAAAGTAATCTCTAAGTTTGCATGCACATTTCAAGTTGCAAGATCTTATTTTTCTTATCCATTTAGCGTTAAGTACCATGTCTGTATTCAGAAATAATTCCCATTGATTTGGGGCACAAATGAAGATTTCAGCAAGTAAGATGTTGAGATCTAGAAGTGAAAGATGTACTAAGAAAAAAGATCTCTTCAAAGTTTTATTTAATCTTACTTTGCCAAAGAACTCAGTGTGGTTGGGGATAAAATCTAGTTTTCAAAATCAAATTCTCATTCATTTATCAATAGTATTTCATTTAGTTTTTTTCCAATACCCATTTTTAATGTTTTCCAGCTTCAGCAAGAAATAAAGTTGCAACTTGTAGCTAGTCCACTGATGAGAATATTCTCAAAGCACAACCAAGGTGTTTTTTAAGGAAGAGAAATACAAATCATATCGTTAAAAAAAAAATAGGAGGAATTAAATAGGTCATGTACGGACAAGCTTCATGCTAGTGCTAAGCAACCTCTAAAGGCACAGTTTGATAAGACTGAAACATTTCACCAGCACCATTTTTTGTGCATCATGTATTTCTGATGTGTCACGTCACCTCTGATTTTCCTACTTTCCCTCAGGTGACATCCTGAGGTAACAGATTCTTTGAGCCTCCTTAACCCATGGTCAGCCTGTGCCCACTTGTCATATTTCTGTCCATCATGCAGGACACTGCAAACTCCATTAACTCTGTAGGTGATGGCAGCAATGACTCGTAGGCAAACCTTCCTCACCAACCGACCTGATTCATCCCTGTTTGCCCTCTTCTGACTGAAATGAAATTGCAGTCAATGATTAAGTAGAAAAGAAATTTTCTATTCTGCTGCGATATTTTGATATATATGGCCTTTCTCATTTTGGTAATACTATTATGATTTCATTTCATTAAATACATTGTTGAAATAAACAGTATTTATTTAAAATACTCCATTTTTATTAATTTTTTTTTAATAGGGAACACTTCTGTGAAAAAACAATCAGACTAGATAGGGTCTTATTTTATAACTGCTTTGCACTGATCATTTGTTTATCTATTTTTTACAGAGGCTTGCTAAGATTTATCAGCAGATTTCTGTGTTTAAAAAATGCTACCAGAGAAAATTGCATAGCATTTTATATATGAAACCCATTGCATTCTCCATCAATTTTTTACTTCCTTCCCTCTGTAGAGGAAAAATAAAAACCCAAATAAAATATGGGATTCAGAATTTGTCAGGGGACGATAGTCCTGAGGAAGAAAGTAGAAACTCTGCAATGTGAGATATCAAGCATTCTTTGGGCTCCTGGTATTCCAGAGGCTTCTCTAGAAATAGGAACTGTTTGTAATTTTCAAAAGACTCGTGCATGTTACTACACTTGCTCCTGATGTATTTTTTTCAGTACTTTGTTTCCTAATAAGTCCAAGGGGGCTTGAGGTATCTATTCCTTTGTTTTGAAATAGCCAAATCTTTGAAAAATCAGTTTGAGGTGAGTACCTTCACAACTCCAAAGAATATTGGTGGAACTAAAGCCATTTTCCTGATACACTTAGGGTTGCATATTGAATTAAATTGAAGTTCATGTCCCATTAGAAGGTGGAAACTAATAGGTCATCTGTGAATGTTTTAAAATCAGTGAAACTGCATATTTCTGACTTCTGCTTTTATGCACCCAAACCTTTCACGCCAGGGAATTGCCAATACTATCTGAGTTTGTTTCATAAAAACAGTTCAGGTGCTCAGTAATGTAGAGAGCAAAAGCCTCTGGGAATCATTCTGCTGCTGGGCATGACTGCCAAGCTTTTCCTTCTCCTTCCAAACACCCACCAGTCAGGTAACTAAGCTGTGCTATTATTGATCTGGGCTAGTCACCTGTCATACAAAATGTGTCAAAATTTGCACATCAATTGAAGCAGTTACTTCAAAAATCACACTTCTCTATGAAAATAAAATATAAAAATCACACGCCACTTAAACACCTCAGCAATAATTCTATTGCTTCAGGCACCTGAGTTGTAATAACTGTTGGCATTTTCACTCCAAATCTTTTTTTTGTTTTGAGAAATTTAAAAGAGCACTGTCAATTAATGTCATTTTCAAATAACCATAGCATGCCTGAATGGGGTAGAAAGCTGGCAATCAGGCCAGTGAGCTGACCAGCGCTTGCTTTCTGCTTGCACTCCTCATCCTACTTCTGTTTTCTGCTCTGTTAACATAATTTTGCAAGGTACAGTGGTTTTTTTTCAGCTGCATACATAAAGTTGTTTTAGAAATCTGCTTTGGCATAAATGTATTGCATCCCGTTATGTGTCAAGGAAGCGCTTTATTGATGATTCAAGGAAGTAACAAGGAAGCAGGAGCCCCAGATGCTCAAAGTGCCATGCATGGACATAACTGTGAGAGTCAATTACCTGTGTGGAATTGCAGTAATTTCATGGGAAATTGTGCACTAAACAATTTTCAAAAATTGGGTCTGTACCAGGCAATTTGTATGACATACCTTTTTTGTGCTTCTACCTTAATACACTTAAACAATGCTAAAAAAAGTAAAAAAAAAAAATTGTCTCTTCATGTAACCATACAGCTTGTGCTTTCTGAATGCACAGCTCTAGGTGTTACCAGGAATTCCCTCAGGTGAGCTTGATTCATGGGATCAGGGACTGACCTTGGAAGGGGCTCTAAGAGTACAGATGACTGCTGTGCAGTTTCTCACAAAATACTTCCTCAAAGCAGTTTTCTCTCACAACCTTGTAATGTAATTCGTTATTTAGTTTACTACGGTGAGTTTTTCTCTACCACGGAAACACGCTTTCTAAGCTCTGCGTTAGCATGTGTGGCTGTCCTGCCGTCCTGGGACAGAGAGATTCCCATTTTAGGTCGTCCATGCAAAAACTCAGTCTGAATGCAATGTATTGAAATACGGACAGTAAATGCAGAAAGACTCCATTACTGAGTACATGGAGACAAGACCTCTCTGCTAGCACTAACTGTATTTATCTCAATAGACTTACACCACCCGGGAACTGACACCCAGATTCTCTCCTAACACGTGTGTAAAACCTTAGTTTCTCTTTCTGAATGACAACTTTCACTGACTGATGCACCCTGTGTTACAGTAAAACTCTGACTGTCATAGGCACTCTCCTTTGCCTAGCAAATAATGGCAACATTTTATGAAAATGCCTCTCTGAAAATGACTCGCTGCTGAGTTGCACGTTCATGTAGCTGGCTCTGAGCACTGGCTGCGTGTTGAGAGAGAGCTCAAATATCCAGATCCCACGCTGGTGAAGGATAAGTTTGTTATGGAAATGATGCTACTGCAGTACTTGCTGGGGAGGGGGGTGATTGCTACTTTGTTCATCGCGTGCCCCACACTGGCTGATTAAACCGCAAATGAAACGCCGTGCTGACAGGCCCATAATGCACAATACATTGTGAGAATCATGGAGTCAATAACTGTGGGTTAGTTTTCTTGCATTACTGATTTTATTAAGAGAATGGGTTCCAGTTGTGCCATTTTCTGGTTTTGTTATCGTCTGCACTCTAAAACTGAATTATCAGGTCCTAGTGTGCTTGTAGGAATTTGATCGTCTCAACATCCTTTTTCAGTCTTTTGGTTGCTTGCCTGACCTTGTTTTTATGTTAGTGGGGTTATTGATGGGAGTAGCCAATGAAATGGGTAGTGAACATGGGAAGCATTTTCAGAATGAGATATTAAACTCCTGCCAGGGCTTGCATTTATTATAATTATCACAAAACTGTTATGTGTCTCCATAAACTTGCATGGTGATTTATAAACTTAGGCTTAAATTTCACTAATGCATAAGTGTGAATTTTTTACTCATACGAAAGAAATTATACCTGTGCTTCCCATAGGCAGGGTGGGTTCCTTATGCCAAGATACTCAGAACGTATTTATTTAGACAGGAATTGTGGCACTAGGGATAAAACTTGATCTAGGGTACTTGCATTACTGAAGTCTCAGTGAAGTCTACTTGCAAAAATGGTAATGGTCTAATCCTGCAGGGTTCTGAATCCTTTTCATGCTTTTTAACACCAGGGGGAAAACAAGACAGTCAACTTCTTGCACAGTGGAATCCAAAGCACGAAATACAATACTGGGCCTACAGAAAACTACTTTCCCATTTTATTAGCGTTTTAGCTGGGAGCAATAGCAACAGAATGTCTTTACCTTGTAGCAGCAGATGGCTGGGTGCTATGTATCTCTGTATTGTTTAAAATTCTTGCAGCTTATCCAGCTTTGGAGTTTAGCTATAACAGCTCTTAGTAGCCTAATTTGATTAGATTAAATTTTGATTAAATTTGATTTACCGTTACAGTTTGAATTTTTTTCATTAAATTAGATTTGATTTTTCTTGAGTTTCCAGCTCTGTTTGCTCAAGGCAGAACCTGTGCTGAAGGTGAAGGAGGTTGAGTGACTGATTATCAGGTGTCTGAGCTGACTATGACCAGCTGAGGGTCTAAATGGGGGGAAATTGGGTGAAAAGGGAGCGAGTGGCTCATTAGTTGCTCTTCTCCCCCCTTGAAATGCATGTGCTTCTGGCTTTGGCAAATGTAGTAATCCCCATTGCTAAGTGTGAGCTGCTTGTCAATGCATTAGCAATTCAGCAGACTTAAGTGAAAATAACTTTCTAAGAACTGGTTCACAGCCTGTGTCCTGTCTGCAACCAGCACCAACAAGTGTCTGAGGTAAGATGGTGTGTTAAATATGCTTGAATCAAAATGAGAATTGTGTACTGCATCTGGATAGAAACATGTAAGGGTCAATAAGTAAGTAGCAGAGCGAAAACAGAGCAATTTAAAAGGAGACCATTTTGTGTTATGACTTTGAATAATCTCACCTGAACCAATTTAACTTTTCTCACAAGCAGTACTTTCAACTTCAGGGATAGGCGTGAGCAGATGTCTGCTCTCTGTATAAGGAGAAATGTGAATTCATGATTAAAACAGTTGATTTTGCAGATTATTACAGCTTTAAGAATGCAGTAAGTTGCTTAGAACCATTTTGACTATACCATGCCAAAATAATTCGTGTCTTCTGAAAAGGATGTCGTTTTATTGAAGTTATTTTTCAAACTCTACTTGGAAAGGTTGTATATCTTTGTGAGAGGCTCTGTTTAAATCATACAAAGGGAATTGTCAGGAAAATAGCTCCATAAATCTTAGGAAGTGCAAAACTAACAGACATATGAAGGATTTGTATTTAGAAAAGAATCTCCCAGTGGGTTGCTCTCAGCAGAAAATGAAAAGGTCTTCTTTGCATTCAGTTGAACTATTAGTGCATTTTTTGCTGATATAAGCAGTTGCACAGGTACGGCCACTGTCACAGTCCCAGATCTCAGTGCTGCAAATTAGCAAGGTTTTAACTTTGCTCCAAATATCATGCTAGCTCGTTTTCATTATGAAAAAGGTGGGGGGAAGAGAGCAGGACAAAGCACCTATTGGCAAAGCACATTGTAATTGTTTAAGCAGGCCCCACAAGTCATGCATTTCAATTATTTGTTCAAAGCTGCCTGCAATTAAGAGTTGCAAACAAGGTTTTTGAATGCAAAGTCAGACAATTAAAATGTTTCATGAGTGCCTCAGAGAGAGAAGTTCTGAATTAGCACTTTGAATACACAAGACCTCTTCTTTTCTAATCTCCTTTCCCTTTTACTTTGTGACAGAGAGGAGATGTATATTTTTCCCAGAATTTTTCTTTTCTTTAAGCCAAGCTGATCCTAAGGAAGATTGAATCATCCGAGTCTTTGACTTGTACATTTGAATGTCTTCTGCTCCTTGAGGGATCATCCTTGTTGCCTCATAATGGTCCAGGTGCAAAAAACTTTGCCCATGTCTGGCTTGTTCTCGAAGGGGGGTCTAAATCACTTTAAGCATCTCCCCTCCCTCTTGCACACCACCTCCTCCCAAATCTTCTTCCTTCCCCTTTGAAGAGGCAGAACTATTTTAGCTAAGTGATTTGTGGCACTCAGGCTCTTAGAGTGCAAGCCCTGTGCTGGGTAAGCTAACAGACACGATGTGGGAAGCAGTGATGCATTGGCTTGTTAATGGGAATTCTATGGATGTTAGTATTATTGCTGGTGGTGGTGACCAGATCCCATCTGCTCCCAGGGGAAGGCCGAACTTCTTTCTCTTAAACTGTGAAAAGCAGACTTAACTTCCCTACTCATTTCAGGAGAACAGTGTTGCTTAGGGTTGTTTTTTCCTGATTAATGCTATTTGAATGTTGGCTCTTTGCGTTTAAAACTCTCAGTTTGTAAAGCTTATTGTATTTTTTTTTTTCTTTCAAATAAGCAAGACGGGATCTTTTGGTTCGGAAGCCTTCTTTTTGGGTGTGTGAACTGTGTAGTGTAGGCTTCTAAGGAGAGGAAGAAAATTCATAAATGTTAGTGATCGTTTAAAATTACATTTCCATTCTTCTGCTTGATGCCCTGATTTTAAAATCTGAGGAGAAAATACAATTCTTCTATTGTTTTGACCAGCTTTAATATTCAGTATGCATACCAATGTTAAAAATGAAAATGCAAATAGCAATAAACATTTTCGGACTGGGAGGATGGGAAATAAAAACCATAAAGCTGGCAGTATAGAACTGAGTTAAAGGCATTCACGAAGACCAGCACAAGTGTGTGTGTGCATATATATGTACACATATATATGCGTATGTTATTTTAGGACTAATCTGTTTGTGCTCGTTACCAAGTTAGCTGATAAACTCATTTATGTGACACTACAGGCTGTGTTCTGCATTGCTGGAGTAGGAACTGAGAGTACCTAACAAGGTAGTTTATCGCTTAGCCTTAGCTGTGGCAAAGATTATGCTGCGGTTTAGGATTCTGGGACAGAGAAAGCAGAGAAAAAAAGAAAGAGTGAGCTTCCAGTGGGATTGCCAAAGCAGCACAAGGGCTCCTGTTAGTTAACTATGAGTATTCCTTTGTTTCAGGTTTTGGGGTGTCCTGCAGCATCAGTTCTGTCTCAAACGGGGCACTGGCCTTTCAGCAATGTGAGGCATACAGCGAGATGGGACAGAAAATGTTCCTTATCCTGACGATGTGGCTGTCTTCCTTCTCTAGATTGGGGTTTGTTGAGGTTTTTTCTTTTTTTTTTTTTTTCTTTTTTTCCCCCTGCAGTTAAATAAGAAAGAGTTCCTAGATTAATGAATTGAGGATTTTTGCTATTTGAAGATTAAGGGGCCAAGTTCCCCTGTCTTGCTTAGAGTAGTTATCGAGCAATACTAAAATTTCTTGGATACTGCTGACAACAGCAGTAAATTCCTCCTGGATGATATGGAAGTCATGGAGGGAAGCTGAAGTCCACCATTACTTGTGATGCAGGGATTACTAATTGTTAATGGAATACTTGTACTCAACAACATTTGCAGGTGCCCACCACTTTGCATTTTTTTCTGATGCAAGGGTTTTTTTTCTCACTTAAAATGCAACTGCTTTTTCTTTATTTAATCAAATATGAAGTGGGAAATATGTAGCTGAGTTCTTAGAGACTGTAGCTGCAAACACAGCTGGCTAGCTATGACTAAAATACCATGTCCTACCAACTTGCAGCATTTGTGCATTTTTCAAATATTCTTTTCATTCAACAGCAATATCAAACATTACAGACATCATGATTTTACAGCAGACTTTGACCTCTTAAAGGCGGCATCTTTTCTTGGGGAACAATGTCACTGTGGCAAGCAGACATCCCCCAGGAGCTAGCAAGGTGCCTCTCCATGAAGTCCAGCATCTTCTCTGCTAGGGTAGAGTGTCATCAGATAAATACAGACAATCCTTACTAGAGTTTCAAGTAAAAGTGCCAGTACTTCAGTGTGTCAGAAGCAGCTGCAGAAATTAAGAGAATCACAAAAGATTTAAATCTGCATATCAAGTTCCTAGCACAATTTTCATTGGCCTCAGAGTTACTTGGACATTGTCTCTACTGTGCATCTGGTGCCAGGAGGAAAGCTTGTCCGTGAATGAAGACAGTGCAAGCTCATCTGCCTACCCAGGCCAAAGAAATGTCTGAAAGACATCGGCTAATTTTGCCACTGATGTCTTAATAACTGCAACTAAAAAGATGAAGTTATAGCCTGGACAATCATAATGCTAAGGGCTGGTTTCCAGAACATGGAGATTAGCAAACGCCGCTTGTACTGAACCTGCCATCCAGCTCTTCAGTCAGGATCCATCGATAATTTTATCACAAATAATATTTTTACCTGCCAGGAATATGAATCTAGCAGCCTAAACTTCTCTCAGTGCAGAGAATTTAAGCAAGCACAACTCCTTCAGCCTAACCCCAAAGAGGACTGAATTCAATCAGAAGACATTTCTGCATGAATGAAAAACATGATTAGTAGATTAATGGCCCTCAGCAGGAGAGTATCTGCAGTTCTCTGCCTGGGTTAGAGTAGTTTATATTCTGTGGGTTGGCATTATCCCTTTGAACCCCTCCCTTTATGCTGTGCTTCATCTCTGCAGCCCGCACTGTCCAACTTGTGTGCTGGGTCTGTTCCTCTGCTAGAGCCCTGCTGCTGCCGAACGGTTGGGCCAGAGAAAAAGGCATTTGTTCTGTATCTTCACACCTTTCCATAGCAATGCCACGTTCACTTCCAATACAGTAATTTGGAGTCATTTTGGTCTGCACCCGTGATCACACTCAGCTCTTTGGATCTTTGTAAGACTGTGCAAACATTAACCAATTAATCTCTCCAGAAGAGATGGAACGGGTAGGTGGGAATTTTAACTGTCAGCAAGGGAGCACTTCTAAGATCCTGCTCTCTGTCAACAGCTACTACTGACCCAGCCCGTGCTATCTGGGTGGCTAATCAGGCAGATTGGTGGGATCCAGAACAGTTAATCACCTGGGACAGCTGCCTGCTTTCCCTACCACCCTTTTGTTGCTCCAGTAAAATGGGATTATTTGAGGATTGTTTTCAAATGTATGGGGCTGTGAATTTCCAATGTGCCAAGAATGACTGTCTCAAAATTGGCAGGCTTGTGTTTGAAAGGCAGCGAGTAAAAATCTGGCCCTTTTTATTTATTTTTTTTTCAAGCAGCACTCCCCCCAGAGGCCTCCAGGGAAGGGGTTTGGCAGAATTTAGCAGCACCAGTGCAAGCACATGTGCTTATCCAAGGCTGCAGAGAGGGCAGCGCTGCGAAAGTCCTGAGAAGTTTTCCAGTTGTGGACACACAAGTTAGATAAAGGTGGTAACTCTGCGGGGCTTTCATTTTATTTTTCTTCAGGATGCAAAGCAGTGACTCTTCAGGGTTTTTTTGGGGTTTTTTTTGGTGCTTTGTGTGTCATTGTGTTCGTAGGAAAGCATCAGCGCCTAGGTAAGCAGTAATAGGCTGTTGAGAGAGCTTTCAAACCTCTGCTAGTGCTGTGAGTTTTTGCACTTGTGTGAGTAAGATTTTCCTCACCTTGTAAAAGGGAAGTAGCACATTTGGTGGTGAACTTTGCAAATAACAGGGCCAAATGCCGAGGAGCAGCTGCACCTTTAGGTGCCTTTGTCGTATTAGGAGACCTAGAGGAGAAAACCATGAAAGTCTCACTTATCTGTTTATCTAGCTTGCAGCGGTCTGATGCCTTCTGCCACCTTTACTGATAATGGTCCCTTTGAAGTCGAGTACAAGTGTGAATTTATGGTTTTATAAAGACTGGATTCCAGAACAAGTCATAAATTACCTTGCTAGACAAAGGCTTCTGGGGAAACAATATTGCCTTACAATCCCTCACTGTGTCATTATCCTGATGCATTTCTAGCATGGCAAATAATTGACCAGAATGATATGGCGGCCACCTCTCCAGTCAAGCTTTGAAATTTTTTGTGTAAACTCTTCTAGCAAGAAAAGCAAGTTATGGAGCGATAGTAAATTTTCATCATTGCTTTTAAAATGAATCTTGAATCTAGGTGATTGTTAATATTCTGAAGCCAGGGAAAATTGAGGATCTTTATTTGCTTGAAATAACATTTGTTTAATTTGCTGGTGTATTTCATAAAAAGAAAAACATTTTTAAATGCCAAATGCCTATTTTGAGCCTTCTCAGGATGTGACGGTAACAAGCAAAATGATGCAGGAGAATGAGTGAATACATATTTTAGCTATGGATGAATGGGCTAGATCCTGCAGATGACTTGCTTTAGGGAGAGAAGAGGCCTGACTGCTCTTCAGTAAAGCTCTACTCCACGTTAGAAAGGCATCACATAGTTAAGAGGTCTACAATCAAAACAAATTACTGTCCTTGCTACTCTTTTGCTTTACTGGACTCAAGCAAAAAGCAAGTATGCATTTGGAGTGGAAAGCAGGTAGGTTTTTTGTTATAAGAAAGGATGCTTAAAATATTTGATGGTGTATATTTGGGTGTCATATGGAAGCTTCTCTGGCCAGAAAAAAATGGTTGCTTTCCTTGGCAAATATTTATGTTTCAGTGGAGGGAGACAGGACACCAGAAGCATCATCACGATACTGATGGGATTTGTAGCACAGCTGCCTCGTCTGTCTGCTTCCTTTCTCAGGAATACCTAATTTCATAGGATTTATCATAGGGAAAACTCTTGAGTGACCGTAGGCAGTGTGGGTAATATGAAGTCTAACTGGCCAAACGATAAGGTGCTGTCTTGATTTTGAAAGCTGCCAGGTGTAGTAATTTTGGAAAGTCCCATTTAGATATGTCACTACATTTTTACTATCTTAAAAAAAAAAAAAAAACCAACAAAACCTCTTGATTTCTTCACTAAAGAATTCGAGAGTTCTGAACCAGACAGACTGACTCCTGCCCTTTTGAGCATTTGAATTTCATACTTGGTATATAAATGTCCCTCATATTCTAAGCTTCCCAGGGCAGTTGTGGTTCTGTATTAAGTTGTTTGTTAAATATATTGAGATGCACTTGTCTATAGCATAGCACAAATTGATTCCTTCAAGAGAAAGCTAAACTGCATCTCCTAATCCTAGTATGTATATTTTAGGTTATATTTCTTTAGCTTGTGTTCATATATCTATATTTATTTGTAAATATTTATGGTTATATGTCTAAACAACTGGATTAGTTTATGTTTCTGTCTTAGGCCAAAACAGAATTTGGGACCATCTTGCAATTCAGGTGGGGTTTGGAGCTTGCTTTGCTTTCTGAAGTGCACGTTGCTCTCTCCCTGTCAAAGAGCTAAAGAGCAGTCACACTTCTGCTTAGCGAGTGCTAAAGATTTTGTATAAGGATTTTCAACTCCCTTGTAACACAGGTTTCCTCTGTTTTCTCTCTTCCCTATCTCCAGAGTACTGGCAGGATTTTTTTTGGCAAGTGTTACTGAACAAGTGGCAAAAAGAAATTTGACTGGAAATTACACATAGTTCATGGATGATAAAATACATGCTCTGTGTTACTGTTGCATTTTTCCTTCCCAATTCTCTTGGCTTGCTTATAGACTGTAAGCTCGGTAGAGATGGTGACTGCACTAGACTGAGGGCTGCTGGACTCCATTACTGGCTGTCATCTCTATGAGCTGCTAATAAAGGAGTAAAAAGAAATGACTGAGTCTTTTCTGGACAATTCTTCTTGCGGAGGGTTGAAAAGGAACTGCAATGTGAAAGGAAAAGCAAATAGGCACATAATGGAGTAATCACTGGTACAGACATACTAGGACATCTGTGAAAACACTGTATATCTGTTCCAGTAAATTCCTATTGAATTATTCTCACTTGCTAGATAATAGGTGGCTGTCCAGCATAAAAATCTCTCAAAGTCTTTCTAAGGTATTGCATTGAATTGCTCCTATGTGACAACATTTTGTGAAGTCCCAGAATAAGATATGTATTGATGTATGACACACAGTAAGAAATTTGAAAGTAAGAGATTAGATCAATTGCCTTTGACAGTTTGGTTTCCATCCAACCCATACGGATTTAGACAGATAATTAGCAGGGCAGATACAGTGCGTTTGAGGAGCAAAGGCTCTTATAACCTGTGGACAGTTAGTTTGCCATAAAAGGCAGAATACGCTGTTAAACGAAACGGCAAAAAGTTAGATTGCTGGAACTTTGACACCTCTGAAGAGAGATCACAGAAAAAAGGTTGAATTTGCTTTAAGACAGTTATGCAGTTGGTTGGCTATGCAGTTGTACGATATGTGGGACGAAGTGGCAAACTTGTTATTTTATCTAAGAAAAGGCACTTTATTTGGAAATAGCATAGCAAACTGTTGTCATTAGACCAATTAGAACAAGATGACACAATTGAAATGCCAATACGCCAGTAAACCTCATACTGAAATGTCTCTTTCCTTCAGTGAAGCTCAAAAGACCCTTAAGCACTGGATGTTTGGAAACACTTGCCATTAGTCTTTATCCTGAACACTTTTTCTTAATTATGTTTCCTTATTTGTCCAGCATAGCATTGTAATTCCTGGTACAGAGAATACAGGTCACAATGATTAAGAATTTTTTTTTATCTAATCTGTTATAGCCATTATTTAAAAAGAGAGCAAAATCGATGCTCGGTGGTTCTACTGTGGGCTGCAAGTCCACAGAGCTGTTGCACAAGCAGAAACAGGACAATTAAAAGAAGAAAAGGAAAGAATAAAATTATCTAGACTGTATATGCCAGGCAACACAAGAGATTATGTGGGCTCCTTTAATTGGGAGGCAGTGTTGTTGATTAGTTGGAGCAGAGAAGAATCAGATCTCTGAGCTAACATTCTGCTCAATTAAGTTCAAGCCCTGGACAGACCTATCTAGAAAATGACCCCAGAAACTGCAATATCCCTCAAGGGGAGGGAGGCAGCTTAACTGATGTTCAGAAAACACTTGAAAGGGTTCATCAGGGGAGTTGTATAGCCCTTCTATGTTGTGTTAGTGTCAATGAATAGTTAAAGTTTTTACCCTAGAATTATTGTTCTTCAAATTCACTGTGTGCTAATGACAGGGTTAGCTTTTTTCCCTAAGTGCTGCTGTGTTGTTTGAGCTTGCAGATCACTGCAGGTATTAAGAAGGTAAAACTGAGGTCAAGTCAAGCATTATTACTTTTTGACAATATTTTTGCTAGAAAGTTAGGGAACTTCTAGGATGCCATCCAGGTTTTGGTGTGATAAATGTTAGTAATAATGAAACTGAACAACCTAAACCGTGTAGCCCCGTCAATACAGGCCAGACGCATATCGTTTGGTTTATTACAGATACAGTCTTTGATCTTACTTATGTTTGAAGACTTGATTAGGCCCATCTTGTTAAAGACATAGCACATGAAAGCTGGGAATTGGTTCCTTTAATAGCAAAGCTCTTGAGAAAGAATTCCTCAAATTAAAGAGTAAAAAAACACTTCCTAAGGGCTGTGCAAACCTTCCCACACTCAAGATGAAATGTGTTTGCAGATGTTTCTGTGCCAAAATGGTCTTTCTTCACCAGTCTGTCAGTGGTGCTCAGAATTCTGGATCTGGCTTTCAAGAAGTTGCCTTTCCAGCCAATCTAAATAAACCTTTCTGTGTACCAGGGGATAAGGTGATTGCGCATAGGCTGAATGCTCCGGCAGAGGAAGGACACATGCAGGGGTAATGGACTAGACTGTGAGTCTTAATAGCTGCACTGGAAAATATTGTTGAACATACTTGACTCTTAAGTCTTTATTAGAGTGTATGATTTGAATTCAGAATGTGCCAGCACTTGGTTGTGGTTATCTGGGTTAGAGAAGGAGCGATGTAGCTCCAAGTGTTCCTCTTCTGTGAGTGAAAGCCACCACTGGCCAAAGACGGGACCAGGAACAGCGATTCTCCTGCCTGCATCCAGTGTGTGTGCACGATTTGGTTGATGAATACCGAACTGCAAGCCACATCAAGATGTGTATAAGGCTGTTTCCAACTATTCAATTTCTTTCATGTTGACTGTAGTTCCTTCTTTGGTCCAAGACTTTCCAGTATTTGACAGAAATAACTTTATGCATGGACTAAAAACCAATGATTAGCCTGAAAATATAATTTCTATATCAAAAAAAAGAAGGGCTTGATCATCGCACTTCTGCATTGTTACTCTTCTTGTTGCTTGGTTACCGGGTCGTAGAGAAAACTACCATCTGAAGAGAGCGTAAATTAATTACTAGCTATTCCTAAATCAGCAATTAAAACCTCACCTCCAGATTTCCTATACATCTTACATTCCACAAGTAGCAGCAGAAAGGAAGAAAGGCTACCTGCCCTGCCAAGAAAGTGGGCTCGAGGTGACGGTCAGCCTTGCCCAAAGCAGTTCCTACAGTCCTCCTGGATAAATATGTTCTAGCCAGCTGCTTGTGAAAGACAGTTTCAGAAGGTCTTTCTTTGGAACTAGCTCAGAGCTTTCCTGTCTCGCTTGTCCCCAAAGTCACAGTTCAGTTCAGTGTGTGCTGCGATGGTGACATTTGTCATAGAACTAGATGAAATCTTTATCTTGGTCACGATAACTAATTACCTATTGTACTTTCTTCCTCAGCACTATTATTTTCTGTTATTTCTAAATCCGTTGTTACTCGCTTCTAACAAGCGACCTTCAACTTGACTGAAATGTTCAGGTCAGCTCTAGCTTTATTAAAGCTTTCTAATTATGCTACTGCAAATTTGCTGTATCTAGTCTGCTACTTGGCCGCAGCCTCTGCACTTTGATCGGCTCTTTCGGCAGGGACTCATCTTCCATCTGGGGGGATTTCTCTCTATCCGGGAGGGCTCCCACTGGCCTGGTTTGCCTGTGGAAGCTCAGGCTTTGTGCTGCTTTCTCCAAGCTGGGCTGACAGCGCCTTTGAGCACGAAGGGACTTACTTAGAACAATATGGTAAAATCAAATGACGTTATCTCGTATAATGTACTACATAATTCAACATTCTGTCATGTATTTATATCAATTTTAGTAATGCAGTATGTGCTGTCCACTAGCTTCAGCAGAAGGAAGTTTTAGTTGGAAATTTTCAAACTGAATTACTGCGATTCGGGTTCTATTCTTAATTCTGTTAATTGTGCTTGTTCATTGGCTTCCGGCAACACCACCTTCTGTGGAAACAAAAGCAAGCACTTACTTACCCTTGATTTCACAAGGATGTTCTAAAAACAAACTTGTTAATGTTTACTGGACACATTGCTAATTATTATTTTTTGTTTATTCACTTGCAGTTCTGAAAGAAAGTTAGAAAAAAAAATGTTTTGGGTAAAACCAATACTTGGTTTTCCAGGATGATTTTCTTATTCTTCTAGAATACAGTTGTGAAAAAAAAATTGAATTTAAATTCTGAATTTTATTTTAAAATACTTGTCTTTAGGCATACCATTTTTGAAGCTTGACATAGCTTCATGAAATGCTCTTGTGCTACTGAAATAATATTTTTGCTAATAATTTTTTTTAAGAAATCAATATTCAGTAAAAACTATTACCAAATTCTGCTAGTATGTGGTGTGATGTATGGATTTTACACAGAAGGCACGGAAATACATTTACAACATAGATACGTATCCATAGATAGATGATCTACATCATGCTGCAAGTGTAAGTGTCAGTGTGTTGATGACCCACGTGCATGTTCTGGTGGAAGAAGACTGGGGAAAGTGCAGTTGGAGGAATACGAGATGGCACGTGCTTCCTGCCCATCACTGTTTTCTTTCCCTTTTAAAATACACAGAGGTTGTTAACACCTGTGTGAAGAAAAGATAACCAAGGAGAAAAATATTAAAATAGTCTTCTAATATACTAATTGTTATGGCATTCCATTCATATTCTTACATATGAGCAGTATATGGCCACCCAATAGAACCATATGGATTATCCACTGCAAAAAACGAAAGCATTTAACATTTACCAGGAGTTTTAGTTTTCTTGAAAATGAAGGAAATCCTGTTTAAAATGTTCTAGTTATGAAAACTTAATTTAGAGCAATAACTCCTTAACTAAATATTCATTAGAACCCTGATATCCACCCGTGTGTAAATTCAGTTAGTCTGCACCTTCCTTGGATCTCTGGGGATTTCATGGCAATTTGCCCTCCTTGATTTGCATGATGTGATTTGGGATGGTCAGTTGCTGGTAGGGTTCTTGACTAATTATGTCAACTCTTCATGAAAGTCTCTAGGATGCTGTAGTTCTGAGGGGTTTAAGGCACTACTTTTCTCTCGCCTTGGGGATAGGGGATTAGTTTTCAGTGTGTTTTCAGAAGGGGTGTTTGCAGCATTTGAACTTGCTAGCTGTGTTGCATTTGAACCCTTATGTTAGACCTAAGAACTGGTTGGTTGTGGGCTTTTATTTGTAGTTTTGCTTTGAAGTTAATCTGTTTACCAAGGACAGCAGTATGATGAAAAATAACTGTATATTCTACTGAGTGACATTTGGCTAGGATAATTCTGTAGTTTGTGGGGGATTTCTATTTTCCTTTTAGTATCAGCAGCTAGAAATGTGGTAAGTTGGAAAGAGAAAGAAGCAAGCTTAATGTAAACTGTGTGTTTGAGTAAATGTTTGCCCCCAGGAGCACAAATATTTCTTATTTTTCTAGTCTATCTAATTTTTTAGTATTAAAACCACAGGATCTCCCAGCTTCATTAGTTTGCAAATGATAAAAATATTTGTTTTTTAAAAAAGTTTGTGACAATGAATTTCAAGTACTGCATTAGTCTTTTTAATAAACAGAAATATGAAGGCTCTTGAAGTAAGGCACTGCAATAACTGCCTAATTACAATGGAGGGGTTGCCCTCCTCAGCACCCTCCAGCCTAGGTAGGACTAGGATTCCAGAACTTGGCTGACTCTTCCTTTGGTAAAGGCATGCAAAGTATTAGGTGTGTAATTTCATTGGTTTGGGTTGCTAGCCTAGGGTTGTTTAAAAGCAGGTGCTAAGAATGGGTGCATCAGTTAATTGCTCTGTGATGAGAGTGATTTATGATGGGAGGTTTAAGAAAAAAGAAAATTATCACAAGTCGGACGAGCAAAGGGTGGCTGTAATTAAGCATGTAATAAGCACCAGCATTATAGACTCTGCAGCCGCTGACTTTTTGTTTGCTGTCTTCTACTGATACTGTTCCACGCTGGCTAACTGTATTAAATGAACACAAAGGGGTGTATTTTGTGTTCCTAGCTAGATTTTTATAATGATCAAGCTGGGATGACCTTTAAAAAGCCAGATAATATTTTATTTACCTTTTTTCTCCCATATACTGCTAAATGTTAATGAAGGTAAGAGAATCAAGTCCTTGCAAATAAAACATTTTAATTGGCTTAAGTGTAACCATAACAGTAAATTGGCTGCTTTATATGGAAAAGCTTTTCAGTATTGTTGAAAAGCACTCATAGAGTCCTTTCATCTGCCCATAGACTTAGAAATCAGCAACAAATATTCCCTCTGTTTCCAATGAGAAGGAGTTTTTGGGGATGTTTTGAGTATGGATTTTCCTTGGACTAGTTGCTGTTTTGTTTTTAGGAAAAAAAAAATAGTTTTAACTGAATAATGCTTATTTCATGTTGTGACCTTTTGATTCAAAATGCTTGAGAGACAGTTTTCGGTTCCATGTGGCATGGTATAATGCCCTGTTCTCACCAATCACAGCCAAATCCCACTGTCCTTGGAGTTCAAAGAACATGTTACAAGAGTCCTACCCCTTTGAGCCTTCATCTGTGAGCAACCTGCGTTTCTGTGCTGTTTCTGAGCTTAGTGCAGGAGTCTTTTCCTCCTGTTGACTGAGTTGCTCTCTAACTCAGCATCTAGGAAGATGGAAACTTGAAAAACCAGGGTAAGCAGAACGCGAAAATTTGTGGAGATTCAGGAGTTAAGCTGGATCAGAGCTTGCAAACTCCATGCGTTATAAATTGTTAACAACTAGCTTGTGTGTGTGTGTATCTTTAAATACTGAGGCCCAAGACTAAAAGAGTTGTCTCGTGAAGCAACTCTTAGACACAGACTTTTCAAACAAGGCTTGCTGTCATGTGACAGTGATGAGTAAACACAGACAGACACATTTTTTCGAATATTGCACAGACTACTATTTTTAATTGTGGAAAACTGTTTATTCCCATCATAGTCTGAGCTAAAGATATAGCTAGTTTATTCCCAAATTATTCTGGCTGTGATGTAACCCAGAGCCCCTCTTCTCGCAGCTCTGATTTATGACTTGTTGTAGAAGAACTGGCATAAAGAGGTAGGATTCTATGTTATTTCCATGTCAGACAGACCAAGGGGCCTGGAACCAGCAAAATCCGGAGTGGTGTTTTACACCACTTATGTAGCTGACATTTAAACCTAATTATCTCTCTTTTCTTGAATAGGTTGATTACTTTCTTCTTAGTACTTTTCTGCCTTCAAGTGGAAGGACTTATCTATAGTTTCTTCAAAGAATGCTGAGTTGAGTCTTGATCCTCCTTATTACATCCTTTTCTCCCTTGGCTTGCCTAACTACTGCGTGAGAGCTTCAGGGCAGAGACCATCTCCAATTTCTATCTTTTCAGAGAACAAATATGCCATGTGCCTCCTTGCTAGGTATTACTCAAACAGGAACTGTATCATTATTAGTAATAGTGCGGTAAGTATTTCTGTGTGAACTCAGCTTACCCTGTTGCATTCAGGGATATTTATGCATCGTGAATATTTAAAATCGGTATTGTTTTGAGTGTTCTGGGCTGAAGTCAACAAATGCACTTGGAAAGCTGAGTTTTCCAAACAGGTCACTCTTTGGTTACTTGGGAACGGGCGTCATTAACTTAAACCTAGGCAGCATCTCAGGAGGAGGTTCTCTCAGTAAAATGTTTTCATGCCCATGTGAAATTCTCCCAAAATAACATAACCTACGAATCCTTTTAATGAAAATAAACCCCAAACCCTCTACAAATTAATAAAAATTAACTTATTGAAAGCTCAGGGATTTATGACCTTAGCTGATACGTATGAGTGAGTTACGGTTAATCCACTAAAAATTGCTTTTGTCACCACAGAGCCACAGTGTTGCCTGCGTATTGGCAAGAGCAGCCTGGGGAACACAGAGCTCACTAACATATTGTAAGGAAAACATTTTTCAAGTTTGGGAAATGTATTCTGTAGAAAGTGGCACTAGAGATCCAGGGAGCAACGTATTTGGTCAAAGCTTTGTGGTATCGCAGGAACCTTTGAATGTGACAGCAAGCTGAACTATCATCACAAGTGATTTAGAAAAGCTTGGAGGATTGGAGTTTTCTATGTATTGTGTGCAGCTATTAGAAAATAAAATTTGGCAAAAGATTGGATTTCTCAGGATTGTTCTGTAAATCAAACCAAAATCAGATTGAATCCTTAGAACAAAGGCAGATATATTTTGCATTTGAATATAAAACCTATCAAGTGGGTGGTGGGGAGAGAATGGGTAAATAAATACAAAACCTCTTAAGGGTTTCTTTCTGGGCTGGTTTCAAGAATGTCCCACAAAACAGGTTTTCATGGTTGTATGGGGCAATGTGATGCCATTCAACTTTCTTTCCTTTCTTTAGAAATTCTGAAGAAAGTGTTGAAAACAGCTTCTGGGCTTTTACTAAAATAGTTTCCAGAGATGAGGAAAATGAGAGAATGCATATACAATCTTAGACAAACGATCTGCTCATATATTGAAGCCGGGATTGTAAAATGACTGCTGTGCCTTCCAGTGAATGAATATTCAGTGCTTCCCTGCTGGGTTGGCTTTTCCTATTTGAACCAGCTACTGTTCTGCACTGTGATTCACTTGTTACCAAATTAAACTCTTTACACACATGGGAGATCCAACTTTATAAAGTCAAATTTCTGAAGTGCTTTCTGGTCAGCGACTGTGCCTGTCACAATCTTCATAACGCGCTGAATTAAGTTTAAAATATCATCCATGTGTGGTGTTTTCTCTTGGCTGTTGAGCAGCCCTTCTGTACATCACACATTTTTCTGTTGACACTACATATCACTTAGCAACCTAGTGAAAGGCCCTATATGCATTGATTGCACACAATTGTCTTTATGGGGTGGAAGTGTTAAGTGAATAAACCCCCACGGGTGACCAGACGGTCATTCCTCTCATGTTGATAATCTGTTTACATCAAAATATTGTTTACTCAGCTCTCTGATCTACAGGAATTTACATGAAGCTGAAAGAATACAGTTAACTCCCCACACTCTGACACACAAGTATGAGCTGTATTTACGTTCTCAAAAATGGATAGATTAAGAGGAGGAGGATTGTTTTTTCTTTAACTTAGCTCTCCCAAATAAAGCATTAAAATGCATTTGACAGTTAACCACAGATGATAATGCAATCTTTATGCTGTGGTTCCCATAATAATGGAGAAGTTACAAGGCTGTCACTACACTATAAAGAAAGACTCTTTCCTGCAGTCTTAGCACTGTCTTTTCTGCTTTCCTCTTTGTAAGCACCGTTACCAAATTACCTTTGGAGAAGTTTGATGGTTTACACGTATTTTTCTATACAGAGTGAATAAATAGCTGAGCTTCTAAAATGGGCAGTGTTCTCCCCAGACATTTTTCCTCACCATAAAGTAATCCAAAGAGACAAAAATTATTTTTAATTCCTCAAGGTTTGAGGTTTTTCCCCAATCTATTTGTGTTTATTATATCCTTATTAATTACTGGGGTGGGGAGGAGGGTGTCCTAAACTGAAGGAAGACATTTCCATTGTTTTGTTTGTTTATTGACAAAGATGTAACTTATAATGCTAACAGATTTTTTTTTCTGAGGTTGGTTTAATGGTCTGTATCGCAGAGAAAAAGAGTAAGTGATTTTGAACCTTTTTCACAATTTGGACAGTTCTGAAAGATTTGGATGAAAAATGCTCCATTTTGAAAAGATTCAAAAAAAACATGCCCTGAAGTAGGTGCAGCGGCAGAAAAATTGCAATCTGCTCCTGTGTATTTTTTCCTTTTTTTGTTATTATTTGTAAAGGTCATACTGTAGCAATAAGCAGAAGTTTAATTGTATTAAGGGACCCACTTATATCTGCATTTTGTCTATGTTTTCTCAAAGTATTCTAATCTGAATCTTTACAGTCCCTTCACATAAACATTTTTTTAAAAGACTCTTTCCAGGAGTAGCATGGTAAGAAATTTAACACGGCTTTGGAAATCGCCGCTTCACCGCATAGTAGCGGCACTGGCAACAGTTTAAGAACTTTGAGCTTGTGAAATGAGAGCTGGGCCACACACATGTACATGTCTTACTATGATGTGTGTTTTCTGAAGTCAATTTAAATCAGTCTTTGCGAAGTCTGAAGAATAAATACTCTGGATTTCTCATTATGTTCCCCATCTTGCTCCCATTGAAGTCCATGTATCCAGTCCTACTCTACTGAAGAGAATAGTCCTATTGAATCAAATTGATCCTTGGTGAAGGCAATGGAGTTATGCCAGTGATTAATTTGGCCCATTGACTTCAATGAAATTTCTCAAGTGAGGAAGGCGGTGAGAATTTGACCCAGAGATGAAATTCTCATTGCCTTCAGTGAGAGCAAAACGGAGCCTGGTATGGTTCAACCCGCAGGACAGGGGTGCAACACACGTACAGGTGTGTGACTGTTCTGGGATATGTAGCACAGGGTGATGGGCAGAGGAGGTGGCTACAAGCTAGTTCCTCCTTAATGGCTTTCAAATAAAGTTATTTTTAATATCTTGGAAGATAAAGTTGATAATTTTTTTTTCCAGAATTGCCTAAAAACTCTGTCTTTCTGAACATTAACTAGGAAGCTGTTCTACAACTGAACGAATGGCTGCCTCTATAAACATTTCACTGTTACAAGTTGGGGTTTTCACAGCGTTAACTTTAACAACATGGGTGTTTGCTATGGAGTAAAACTCTAAACTGATGTTTTGGCATTTTTTCTAGTTGAAACAAGTAAGAAAATAAGATGGAGCTACAATTATGATGGATTCTGTGGTAAAATAGTCTTCTGATATATAGGGGCTTATTGAGAATTTATTGAGAAAGCCAGAAGAAAATAACCATTATTGCTTCTTAAGATATCTTCTATCTTTATGGCATGATGAGTTTTGTGTGTTTCTTTATTAATTCTGTAATTAAGACAGTTAGTCTTGGTTTCAGACATTATTTTTTTTTTTCTAAAATCTAATTTACTACAAAATGTTGACTTCTCTTCTCAAAAACTGTTGATCTCGTGGGAATGCATTAGAAAATGCTAGGAGCAGCTTAGAAAAACTTGGTTTTCTTTCAGTCTTCCAGAAACTAATTTATATTTTTTATAATTGAAAAGAAGCCAGATTTAGATCCTTCTCTCCACATGTTTAAAAGTTAGATAGCTCAAGCCAAGCATTTCCAAGGCGTTCCTTGTAAAAAATTAATTAGTAGATGGCACTTCTTCACTAAAGAGGCAGTTGTTACATACTATAGGTGATGCTGTTTCAGTTACATTCCACTGTGTTCATCCACTGCTTTTTAAAATCATGGGGGTGTGGGGTGTACGTGACAGAATTTAAGGACTCTGATCTGAGTGTAGCGAAGGGCTGTAGTAATGAAATTGCTGAACCTTTATTTGCATTGTGCTACCTCATGCTTTATCATAAGCCGTCTCTCTACCTATATCATCTTTGTTTGTCTCCGTACTTTTTTCCATTCTGACAAAATTCCAGGCCTTCTAAGTCTAATGATGTTGACATATTAAAATGGTAGGGAGAAGAATGTGAACTGAGCCCCCCCTTTTAGCTAAATGTTATCTGCTTAGACTAATATTGCAATTGCCACCCACTGACATAATTTGTTTCACAGTCACAGCCTGGCAGCATGAATCAAATGTTGACATTCTAATTTCATGCACACATGGGTGTTTGGCTGAGCAGGCCTCAGCCTCTGAGCCATTCACGCCATACCTGTGTAAATCAGGGAGACAAGGCCTTTTCACAGCCACCCAAAGGGAAGCTGCTACCTTCTTGCAAAGTACAGGGGTTACTTAAAGCTGTATGCATCCCTTTATTCTCCTGCAGGAGCTGAAAACTTCTGTGACTGGACATGCTGGACAGCAAACATTTACAAGAAGAGTTGTACTTAAGAATATGTTTTTTAAAATCAGTGTATTAAAAGGTTTTTCTCATAATTCCCATAGGAAATGGGTGGTTGCGTTCTCAAAACTGTGTAAATATTTCTATTTGTTAACTGTTTCTGTCCTGTTAGGCTTTGCCCCTGGAGACTGAATGATTGTTGTGAAGGCGTTTCACCAAAGTGCTTCAGTTCTGACTCCAAGCAGTCACCACCAGGGCTAAAAGGAAGTTCAGCTTAAATACAAACCTAATCTTTGAGCACTCCAGCCAGAGAGAAAGCTACAGCTGGCTTCTGACACCCACTGGCAGGAGACTGGTCAGAGGCTGTAAAGCTTTAGTGTTCTTCTCCTTTGTCCTTTTACCCTCATAACCTCTGTCCCTGGGAAGAGTGCAGGGCTGTCATCCCAAGGGGCTGTGATGTGGCTGGAGTGAGAGCCCTTTTGCTGCAGGAAGGGAGAAAGGTGAAGCTGGCACAGAGCGTTTGAGATGAGCTGTGGGGACAACCGAGATTCTGGCAGGGACTGCTGCCTCCCGTGGCCTCTTTCCTCTGCCACAGCAGAAAGCCTGGCTTTTCATGGCTCTTGCATGGCCAGGGTGGGCCGATTGCTGTGCCAGGGAATGGCCTGTTTTGCCCGCAGCTTGCTGTGAAGAGACCTGCTTCCCACTTCAGAGAGTACCAAGTACAATCCGTAGCCTTTCTTGAGATAATCGTGGCAACGTCAGCCTCAGAACCCTAGCTTTTCATTACAAATAGAGTTAAAATCTTGCAAGTATTAAAAAAAAATGACTTTTTCAGTCTCTGTTTTGTAGTTTTGTTCTACTTCCATGCAAAGTGCGGTTATTTGTAGTGAAAGAGCAGATTTATTTTGCTTTAGAGAAAGTCTTTTGTTTTTCTTGAAAGGCACCCAAAAGTCACGGCAAGCCAAAAGAATGGCTTTGAATGGTTATTCACAGATCTAGAGGCACTTCACAATGGCACCTCTCAGAAACGTTCCCAGAGCTCCATGGTGGAAGCGCTGAGAATGACGCCAAAGGAGTTGCTGTGGGGCTTGGTGGCACCTGATTATTGAACAGAGCAAACTATCAAACATAAAAATACCTGCTTGCTGCCTTTCCAGTTGTGTGCGTGTTTGGAAGCTCTAAAAGATCTGGATTGTCATCGAGTCCTGATGACAAGAGCAGGGAGTCACGATTCGTGTGACGCTCCTCTGTTTCAATTCGTTGTGACCCAGAACAGACTGTGAATGGATTCCAGGTGTCTGTTTCAGACTCTCTGCATGCAGCCCGCTGATACGCTGCCCATGCTGAATGGGAAGGCAGGACCTAGCTGGCATGTGCAGTTCTGCAGTCGTGGAAAGGGAGGAGATTTTAGCCAAGACACTTGGACACACCCTTGTATCTGAGATACGCCAGATCTTTAAAGTTCATTCAGAGTAAAAGGGAACCTGTTTTTTAAGTCCAGAAGAATGATAGTCAGTAAATTGTGCAGAAATGAATTTATCTCCCTTAGAAGGATGGAGAGCTGGGTAAACCTTGCTGGTATCAGATTTGCTGTTTCAGGGACGTGCAAAGATTTCAAACTGGAAGCTTAGTGTGCAGAGCCGTTCTTAGCACAGCTCCTGCTCAGCTGGTTGCCTTGCCACAAACCCAGGCTTCCCTTTCATTGTTTTTGCAGCAGTTCACAGGAGTATTTTCCTTAGTTTTGACCAATGTTGTTTGCATGCCCAGAGCTGTTGAGTCCAGCCTCAGCTGCGGCTTTTTGCCTTCCATCTGCAGAAATTCTGTACAAGGCACCGAATACAGGCTCTTACAGCAGCTTCCCCAAGTCACATTCCTATGGGTCATATGGCTCAATGTGACGTATTTTGAGAGTTGCATGATTTTGGTTGTGCTTATTGTCAGGAAAAGACTCAAGACAAATTATTTTTTCTTTCTTAACATAGTGCCAGCTTATCTCCTTTTAAAACACATACTCAATATGCAGGGCATCTGAGTGTGTGTTTAAGTTTCATCGATGTTGTGGTTTCTGCACAGTTGGGGTTACCTGAGCTGGGCTCAATTCCATGTTTTACATCATCAGCAGTATAAGAAGTCAGCAAGTAATACAAGTTATTAGCTAGCTTTTCTAGCACTGCAAGCAGAGGATACTCTGAATGAATTTCAAGAATCAGTTAGAAGAAAATAATCTTTTGATAGGAAAAGGAAACAAACAGGATGTGGATGTTGCAATAAGTCAGACTGCTAGATTATGATATTCTTTGACTGAAAGCTCCCTATTATGGTATTTCAGACTCTGGGCGTTTATGGAAACGTACAACTTCCCAACCTGCCTGTGCTTGTGTCCATTTAACAGCAGAACAAAAAACAGGTTAATAGGGTTGATAATCTATCCTGCAAGGCAACTTGTTAGCATTTATATTTCTCCTAAGAGGCATTAATAGTTTTTTTTTGGACTCCCTGTGGTTTCCAGTGTGCTCTTAATCTTCTTTCTGGCTTGCCCTTGGGACTTCATTTTCCCAAATAAAGAAACAAAATATTGATGGGGCTCACCCCTCTTGCTTGCATCCTCCACATATCAGCACAGGAGGACTCCTGGAGCTGAGGTTCGTTGCTGCTAAGCTGCCCTGTTCCTGCCCTCTCAAGACTAGCAGGTGTCCAATGTTGTCTGTGCCTGGACTTGCTCAATTGGCTGTGCAGGAGACCTTATTGATGGTTTACAAAGTAAAAATGAATCAGCATTTATTTGGTTTTGGTTTTCTTTCTCACTATTTTATATCTTTATTTGTCTCCTTTCGGCCATCTATTTAGGCTAGAAGGACAGGGCTGAAAATAAGAATTTTTTAGTTTGGACATATTTGAGTAATGAGAACCCAGTAGTGGAGCTGTGTGAGCATCTCGGAGAGAAGAGTTCTTGTCAGCTGGAAATGTGCAGTGTAATAATAATCTGACGCTGGCTGGTGTCTTACCAAACTGCAACCAAAATAGAGGAGTGAGTGGTAGATTGAACTTAAAGTTCTGTGAGGAAACCAAGCTGGAACTTGCAGCATTTCTGCCTGCTCAGGTAAGGCAATCAGAGAGAAAGAAGGGTTAAAATAATATGCTGCATAGTTGTATTGCTGAGTAGGCGCAAGCAAAGAGGTCACCAGGAAGACTTGCTGTGAAGAAGCTTGCAGTGGTCTGTGGGCCACTCTGTGTGTCGTCACTTTCCTGCGGGAGAGAGTGTGTGACAGAGGGATGTGCAGGCACAGCCACCAGGAACAGCGTTAGAGCAAATGAAACCTGAGAGTTGATTGAAGCGTTTCAAATCTCTCCAAAGATTTTTTTATTCCATCAGGTCGAACAGATAGTGTCTGGATTAGAGAACATTATCAGTTGGGCCAACCTCCTAAATCAATTAGGACTTGAAGGGCTTAGTAGCAAATTTAGAGGAGCTTAGTGGTAAAGTCTGTATTGTTATTTCCATTGAAGTGCCAATAGCTAATGTGGGAGAGACAGAGATGGTGTCTGTGAAACAGCGGTAAAAAAGGAGGTAGAGAAAATAGTTAAGATACATGCCTGAGAATAAAAAGACATGGTGATGCTATTTGCCTGTCTTGTTCAGGACAGGTTAGGTCACTGGAGGCAATTTGAATGATATATATTTGTCTCAATATCTTTAGAATTAGCGTAAGAATATAATTGCTTCCCTTCATGCCATGCTTGGTGTGACTGTTTTATTCTCTGAGAAGGGTTGTGCCATGACAGAAATGAAAAATCATTGCTATTGCTACAGAAAATCCTACATAACTGTGTACCTCTCCTCTTAGTTGACAGAAGCCAATCTGTGTTTGCAGATGTATTGTATCTGTGTGCTGAGTAGTAAGCTTCCATGGGTAGGTTTACAGTGCTGGGAGGTGGTAAATGCCCTTGGCAGGCTTGTTGGCTTGGCAGCATTGACTCATTGCTGCACTGTTTCTGGGCTTCAGCTGTCCAGCCAGCCCAAGTGCATCTGGATTGATCACCCAAAGCCTCTAGTGTCAGGGCTAGCACTGTCAGAACTGGCTCCTGTGCCTGTAGCCCAAGTCCAGCAAGCTGGGCTGGGAGGGAACTTACTACATCCTTTCCAATCCTTTATTCTTATGTAAAAGTCCTGAGGACCTACATGTGTATTAAAGTAGAATAAATAGCTGGCTTTTCTCCAAGTAGCATGGAAGCCAAATGTGATTCTGGTGTAGAGTATGAAGGCAAATATTCCTGGAGGGGGTTTCATGAGATCTGAGAAAGTTTACTTGCCTTTGATAGTGACAAAGTACGTCCTTAGAGAACCAGGTTACTGGGACCTTCTGACCCTGCGTTTCTTAACTTGAACCTCATTCTTCTTATGAGGATAACTTGTAGTGATTTTGAGAGCTGTTAGAAACTTGTGAGTAATGTGACCGCCTTACTCCCCTTGCAGCTCTTGCCAAATAAATCTCTTTGTCTCAAGACGAAAAGTGTTGAGGGAAAAATAACTCCACCCCTCTTTTTACGTAGTTTCGTATTTGGAGAATTTCTTTAACTTTTATGTGTGCTTTGGGTGTAGTATTTAAATTTAAGATAGCAAACAAAATTTCCAAGCAATGGATTAAAAAGCCACCTAGTTCTGTATTCTAATCCATTTGTCTTCCCTTTGTCCTTAATCTTGATTTGCCCTGTAGGTTAGTCTTATCATAAAGACAGTATGAATGACTGTCTCAGCGCCTTTCCTCATTAATGCTGCAGGAAATTGATGAGTAGATCTCTGGAACTGTGGATTTTTTTGGCAAGAATTATAGCCTCTATTTATTTTGGAGGGACCCATGTGGCTTTCTAAGTAAATATATGTTAAGATTTTCCCCAAAAATAAACAGTACAAGTAATAGCTTGATATATGAAGGTGACATTTTGGCTTTGTGATTTGCTATGATATGTAAAAATCTAATTTCCTCTTTGGAAAGATGCTACTGCAAAAATGTAGGGAAATTAAAATCAGTGGTTTATTCAGAAGGTGAGTAATAGACTGTTTCAATATATCAATATTTATTCTGCAGCTTCTCAGGTCTGCTCAGATACACGCCATCTAACGCTAAATGTATGCTTGACTGTAGTATTACCTTTGTTTGTAATTGGAATGGATAAAGATTGATGTGTCTTGCATACTCACCCTAGACAGGATTTGTAAATAGCTCGGCTCCACACACTGAAGGAACATACAGGACTTTCACTCTGACCGTTGTACTCACTCAGTCTGTTTATTTACTTGATGTTAGGCACTCAAATAAGTGCACTTGAATTCGAAAAATCAGAGGAAGAAATGTAATTTTGTAAGCTTAATGAAGCTGTCTCTGCTATTGCATCTCTTCCTCGAAGGAATCTGTTGGATAAGCGCTGTATTCGCAGTTAATTCTATATGGGCACTTTTTTTTAATTAAACTTGAAAACGGACTCCCAGAAAGAGAAGTGCAGGGCTTAATACATTGAGCACCCTTTAACACACCGAGGTGCCCAGCGAATTGACACTGATAAAGCTTTGGACACATGCCACGTTATTAAAAGTAGTGGGAGTGAACTAGATGGCAGTGCTGGGGTGAGGAGGAGGGAGTGACAGGTTCTGAAGGGAAGCCTTACACTCTTTAAGGGCTTAAGCACTTCAGGAAAAATGTTCTGACAGCAGACAGCTTAAAAACAGGAAAAGAGCTAAATCAATGAAATTGGGAATGGAATTTCTCTTTCTATATTTTTATGTATTGAGCAGGACTCCAGTTTAACAGCAGCAAACTTGATTCCTCCCCTCTGACCAATTTCTTTTTTTGCAAGAAAATTTTTCACAAATATGCCTCTTCAAACTCACGTGAGAGTTGTACTCTGGAAAGGTTAATTTAGTATGATTATTCTAAGAGACATCTGTATCTGGTTTGGATGACTTACTATTAGAAATGTGAATTTTGTTGGATGATTGTGATTGCTTTTAGAAGTTGGGCACTTCTGGTGTTGCTGTTTCTTGTTTGGATGCTTGCAATTCATGCAGGTGAATTTATACAAGCATGTGCACATGTGACTATGCAAAATTATTTTCCTCCACCATTCTGACTTCATTAAAATGAGGTAGCCTGAGTTATCTGAATGTTTACAGAGAAGAGAATAAAAGATCAGAAACATATAGAACAACAAAACATGTATTTTTAAAAGCTGCTGAACTTTTCTGGCTAGTGTTTCCCTATTACAGTATATTCTGGAAGACCTGCCTAAATCTTTATATCCACAGATTTCTGCAGCATGTTTTTTTTACTATTTATGGGATCGAGCCTTAGCTGAGTGGTAGTGGCAGGAGCTAGACGACTCCCATGGGAACAGAGTATTCTGATCTAGAGGAAAGCAGATTTTTATTGGCTCTGGTGAGTTCATTTCAATCAACATACATTCAATTTCCTTAAAAGCAAAACATAGCCTGTCTTTTGCTAGCACTTTCACTAAGATTGAGTCCCAGCCTTCCATAGTACATCAATTAGTTCTACAGGACGACTCTTACTAATTCATCATCTTCCTGCTGTGAGCATGGTACTGGGAGATGTTCGGGCCAATACTTGAATTGTCGTTTAAAGCTTTAGAACAGCTTCTCCAAATAATAGTTAACACTGCAGAGGAAGATGACTTGGTGGCCTCTGACAAGGGTGAATGTTTCTGCTGTTTTTCAGTGATGAGCAGGCCACAGCCAACCCATCTGCCCTGCTGTTAGAAGAAAACAGGCAGGGAAGAAAGAGTAGCACACAGGATATTTTTCAGAGCTTTGAACTTCAAACATTGTTAAGCCCTACAGCTTTACTTCTGCTTTCTCTCGCTACACAAGATCCTTCTGCTCTCACCAACCCACCCAGCCTTCCCACGTGTGTCTTAAAGCCGGACTTGTGCTGCAAGGTAATGCAATGCAGATGTGAATATGGCTCCTGTGAAGTACCTGTCCCTCTTTGCTCCACATATCAGTAACTACCTGCCTGTGTTCCGCAACATTTCCTAAGCATGCTTAACTGGCTGCTGTATAAAAGAGGATCTGGAGCTAAAAAGTTAATTGATCAAACCAGTCTTCGTGCTCTTACCAAGAAGACTTTGGGGCCTTCTCTTCCAGCACTAAACTTTACAATTCCTCTGCCAGAATGACAAATCCTTTCTAAGATGTCCAGCTGTCTTTCCTGCCTTACATCTCTGTCCCAAAGCACTGAGATCCTGGTGTCTTTCCCCAGGATCCACAAGGCATGGCTTTGACATAGTCATACAGGGTGTCATAAGGACACAGTGTTGTTCAGGACTTGAACTGCAGCTCCCCTGGGGCTTAGCAGGAGTGTCACTCATGAAGGAGCATAGTAGTAGTATAGCTCCAATTTAACAATTTCTATATAAAGGAGCTGTTTCAATCTGCTTACAGCTGCTTAATGCTCAATGGATTGTAACAAGGTTAGTGAAGTCTGCTGTACTAATAGCCACTCAAGGTGCGATTGATCCTTTTGTGGACACCCTCAGTAATACTGGCATGATGGCATATGTAGGCACGCGGTGAACTAAACCCTACTGTAAATAGTGTGTCAAAGTAAGGTGTGTCCTGTCAGGCTGGACATCTGAAAAAAAAATTTTCACAGAAAGTCATTAGGCACTGGAACAGGCTGCCCAGGTTGGTGATTGAGTCCCCATCCCTGGAGGGGTTTAAGTGATGGATGGATGAGGTGCTGAGGGACATGGTTTAGTGACTGATAGGAATGGTTGGATTTGATGATCCTGGGGGTCTTTTCCAACCTGGTGATTTTGTGACTCTGTGTTTTGTTTTTTCTTGATCACATCAGATTTCTGGCTTAGTTTGCAGTGAGGCCGCACAACAGAAGAGACCAATCTGGGGAGAGAGGCAGGAACTAGGAGAAGTGGGGAGAGGAAAGCAATAGGTCAAGGTGCCATGGAAGCCACTGACCTTGGATTGTGACACTATACCTATGAGAGCTGTTGTTCTGGAGCATTTTGCTGCATTTGCTACTTAGCAAAAATTTTCAGAGGAACCTTCTTTCAAGTCAAACTCTTCCTACATCCTGCACGTACATTGTCACAGACACTATGTTCTGGTAACTGATGAGGACACGAGGCATTTACTTGTACCCTTCCTTAAGAAAAGGGGAAAAAACCCTTTCATCCTCCTGGGTAGGCAGCATTTTATGAAGAAAATTTAAGAAATTAATTAACTATAACAGAATTTCACCTCTTTAACCTTAGCTCTTGAGCAAACCTGAGCTAAATAAACATCTGACCATTCAATCTCTTCCACTTAAGGTTAACTTGAGTTTATTATTCAGGCTACTGCCCTTGTGTATTAGGCAAAGCATAAATTATGCATACTAATTACCTTGGATGGGGCACGACTTTAATGAATTCTTTTAATTAAACTGCAACACAGTGGTTTTGTAGAAGATGGTCTATATTTCATCCTTAAACTATGTAACCTTCATCTTTGTCTGGAGAGATCACACATATGAGTTGGTTTAATTCATTTAAGTAGTATATATAAAGAGCAACCAACCCTCACTATTACTGGGAAATTTGAAAAATGCTTGTGTTCTGTTACACTGCTAAGAAATGAGATTCTTCAATGAAAAGTCATGATTCTGTTGGGAAGGCAAGGGCCGACACACAGGAAAAAGAAAGGTGGTCTTGAAGGAATTAAGCTAAAGAATTGTGTAATATTGGTAATTTGCAAAGCAAACACAAGTAGATCATTTCCCAGAACACCTCATTTGGCATTTTGTGTTAGTGGTAAACCAGCAGGATTATCTGTGTCCCTCACATGTTCTTTTGAAGTGGCTTTGGATTCTTTAAAATGATCGGGTTGTAACAACTCAGCAGAACAGTTGCACTATTGCCTGGAAGGGATTTGTCTACAGTGGTAGTGCCAGTAGCTTACTAGCAGGAATAGCAACAGAGGCTGAGTGATTGAGTTCTGATTCGTAAAAGCAAAGCATGTTAATTTCCCTCTCTCAATTACTTTGTCCTTGGCCCTACATGTGAGATCCAGAAATGTATGTGTTCTTTCTCTTTGCCTTTTACTGGAGTTTATTGTTTAGTTCTTGCTATTTACCTGCTTTTGGCAGTTCTGAGGCTTCTGTGGCTTCCTGGAGTCCAAGGAATAAGAATGGTCATTGGATGTGCATACATGTGGGAAGCAACTTGGTGAAAGGCCCTTCCAGCCAAACCGATTGTGTGATTCTCTGGGGGAAGGAATAATCATTGCTGTGTGCATTCAGTGCATCCAAAACATTTGTACGTGTTTGCACGCTCTTGATCTGGGATGTGATATAGAGAGAGATGGCCAGTATCCTATATAAGTGACATCAATCTAACTTTTAAGACTTGTTTGAATATCTGCTGCTGGACTCTGGTGTTGGTTTGCTTTCAGGTCTTCTGTGGCAACAGCTGAATTTAACATTTTGTAATAGAAAGCAAAGTCTGGTCTTCAGTTGCTGTGAAAACAAGTTCAAATGCTTACGCTCATGCTATGTGACCCGCTTTACTCCACGTAGACAGAGCCAGATTTTAGAAAGTTGAAAAATATTATTTACTGGCATGCAAATGTTGGATCTGTGTCTCCTGTTTGGGGAATGAATTTTAATATGCACTTTGGAACAGATTTAATCTCATCTGCACTTATTTGGGTGAATCTAGAGTTTAGACTTTGCTCTTCATTGCAACGAGTCCTATGTGATTTCAGTCATTTCTTGATGCCATTATTTGCCATAGGCTTGCATTCCTCACAGTGCCTGAAGGCTGTGCTCTTATATAGCATATGTTTTGACAAGCCATCTGGTTTCAGTAGGTTTCCCTAGTGTCTGCCTTCTTGCAACCTGTCTTTTTGGCAGCCACCAGTGCCTAAAAACCCTCTGTGTGGCTTTCTCCATGGGTCAGAAATTCTTCTTTTAGCAGGGAGATGTTAACACATGTGATAAAGAATAAAGCAGCTTATGCAGCCAATGGGACGTTGTTGGTATAGGGAAAGGTTTCAAACCAAGGGTCTCGGTACAGTTCCCATGAGCGTCCCTGTCTGACACACACGGGTGAATGGAACTGGTTTAGTGAGCCTCCTGGCTGGGCACAATGCCACGCGAACAGAAGGTTCTCAGCACCGGCAACCAAGAACCCATGTACATCGTGTGTATCAAAGGTATTTGAAGACAGTGTTGCTCCAAGGGGCTAATTCAACAGCTGTGTAACTTACATTTGCGCATGTGTTTGAATGGGGCCTATGTTATTCTCAAATTCGTCTGGATTCTCTATTGAAAGGTCAAGAATCGCTCTTGAAGGACATCACAAATGAGATGGTGTAATAGCTTTGAATGGACTGCACCTCTCCTTTCATGAAAGGTGATGCTCACAGGATGGGCTAAATCTGGTCATTCAGATATGATGTGTTCAGCAGAAATTAGTAACTTCTCATCAGGACAGTCAATTTTTCCTATTTGGAGCTAGGTTAAAGGAAGTTTACTTATTCTCAACCTCAGACAAGTCTATAGAGACAAAGGGTAGTGGATCTCAACAGCTAAATAATTTACAAGTAATGTACTTGAGATTAATTTGGGGTAAACAGAAGCAGTAGACAATAATAACCCCATCAATCACTTGGTGTTTCACAACCAGTTTCAAGCAATGCTATTAGCTTTTTTTTTTAAAGAGATACAACAAGTTTTCTGCAGCCCTCAGCTGCCAAGCTGAGTAACCCCCCAAGGCAAGCACGTCCTTTCTTGACTGATCACTTCTGTTGAAGAGCATCAGAAATAAACAAATAAGGTAGCGGTGAATTAGCTTGGAAGGACTGGCTTTTAGTTGTTACATATCAGTGATTATTATTTTCTCACCACAACCAAAAATAGTTTATGGAGATGAAAAATCCTTTGGTATTTTATTGATATCTGCAGAAAATTAAGATTTTGGGTTTTTTTTTTAAAAAAGGCAGTGCTCGGCAGCCAGAAGTGTGATGTTAGCAGAACCTGGAGTGCTCTGACGTATGCATTGCTCAGGTTGTACTAGCATGGCAAATCTGTTAGCAGCTTTCCAAACAGAGAGGAATGTATGGAGCGTAGCTCAAAGTAAAGTTGAGAACCTGTGAATTCTTCAGTGTATCCCAACACCTGTACCAACAGGGGGTTTCATTTCACTATGGGTCCGTAAAGGAGTAGGAGTCACTTCAGTTCATAATACTTGAAGGTGCAGGGAGAAGGTACTTGATGTTTGCCAGCAGTTTATTCAAGTTCTAAATTCTACAGTAATTAATTTGCAAAACAAAGCAGTAAGTAGAAACTAAATTTTCTATTGCTCCAACTATGTAAATGTGGAAAAAGTTAATTACGTGGGAATAGGTTAGTATTCATACAGATTCATTTCTTGAAAACCTTCTACGTGTCCTCCTAGAATTTCAGTTCTTCTGTAGGTGTATGACCAATAAAGCCTGGTATGTGGATGTGAAATGAGTTATCTTAACTGCAGGCATGTAGCTAGGGAAATAACTTATAATGTATTTTCCTTCTGTTCAGGCCTGTCCCAGTGCAGGTGAAAGAGATTCTTTGAGACAGGGTGAGTGTAAAGCAGGGTGTGTGGCAGTCATTCCCCATCTGACTTTCTTGTTTAATCTGGCTGTTCTTCGTGAATCCTACGTTTCTTCCCTAGAACTAGGCTTTTGTGAGGAAAAGTGTATGTGTGATTTGATAAATACGCATCTTGATTTAGTTGACTTGCTGTCAAATTGAGCAAACCAGAGGCAATTGCTAGAGCTGAGTGCAAGGGTGGAGACTGCCGTCTGGGACCCAGTAAGAGGCACCAGCTGCAGCCTAAGAGGCGAGTGGGGTCTGTGCAGGGCAAGCTTATCTCCTGCTGATGGCAAAAAAACCCTGCGCGTGGCTGTAGGAATCTGTATTGTCCAGGCACACCGGTTACTGTGTGTGATTTTGGTTTCTGGGTAAAATCTTAGTCTTAGAAAGAGCTCCTGCTGGAATTAGTTTGGTTGGAATGAGGAGATTCGGTCCCTACAAAGATAAACGCAGCACTGAGGCACCACACTAAGGAAGGAAGTGATTTGCTAATGCAGTCAGTTAATGCATTTAGAACACATTTAGAGAAAGAACTTGGAGCTTCTGAGTTGCACCGTGTGCTTTGAAAAGTCTCAGTTGCTGTAGTGTAGATGAATATTGCACTAGGAGACCACAGAAGAGTTTAGGTATGGTAGGATGTAGGAACATATGGCTGGAGAAAGACCTGTTGTACCCTTAAAAACAAGGTCTATTAATTTTCAGAAAATAGCATCCTGTCCTGATATAATTATTAGTATGTGGTATATGAAGCTGTAATGGCATGGGGGCAGTTAAAATGCTTTCACAACCTCAGTCCACAAACCCCACTTTATTATTGCTACAATCGCAGGTGCTGAGTTTGGTGACAAGACTGAAAGCCACACAGACACTTCCTAACATTTTGTGGTTTTGCTCTTTGGTTTGGGGCTTTGACCCTTTTAAAGATAATGTGTGGTCCTACTGAAGGTATCAATAGGACTAGCCAGGCGCTTGAAGTGAGCCGTATACTTTGGCGTTTCAATAAACTACGGAGCAAAATCTCTGGATAATTCCATTGATGTAGTCGTGATGTGACCTGATCACACAGTGGTGCAGGCCCCTGGTGGTTTTCAGAAGGCCTGCAGATGTGCTTGGAAAAAAATGAGAAGTTTTAAGGTTATGTATGTTGGCTGTAGAGTTTTAATAAATTTAGTCATACATGTACATCTCAATACATTCTCTTTTTTTTTTTATTTATTGTGCGTCAAGGTTTTTTCCACTTTGGAACATGAAAATTTGGTTCACACTGGACTTTGTTACTGTATCCTCTTTAAATCTTTTTTCTTAGTTGAAGTAAATAAACCAACACGGTAAAGAGAGCTGATAGCTACTCCATCTGTATTATGGCACACAATGATGGCTGGAAGTTAAAGGTTTGATATATAGATCTATTTTTTTATTGCCAGCTCCTGCCCCTGAAGAAAGTATTAAAATTTCCAGATGAGTAACCAAACAATAAATAGATGAGACAGTTGCTGTGAATATCTGATTTTTTGCATAATAATGAGATATTGCTGTATAATACACTTTGCAGGCCACAGTTTGTCTACATTATCATTTTGATTGGACAAATGCATAAGAAAGACGTACAAGTAAAGCCAAGCCAGGTCTTTTATTTTAAATTGACTCCATGTGAGAGCTCAGTTAAATTTCCAGGACATTTTAAACCCAAAACAAAATCTAGGAATATCACTGCACAGATGCACACACACAGAGGCATTCACTTGCACACTCACACACGCAAAATATAGAGCCTCTCACAATTACTTGTGCACACGATGCGCAAACTGCAAGAAAGCACCTCTGTCACTGCTCTCATTGCTAGGCAATGACTAGCAATTTGCCAGTATCGATGTGTAGGGCAAAGCTTGTTTTCAGTTAGAAAGGTAGTTGTCACAGTTAAACTGAGCTTGTTTTCAGTAAGAAACTGAAACTTGTTTTCATCTAGCGACATAACTTTCCCTGCCCTGGCAAAACTCCAGCTTCCTGCACTTGACCATGGAAACAAGATGCATTTTGCTCCTACTATGCTGCTGGAATTATGTAACTGACCAATTAATTATATTTTAAAGATTATAATATGGATAATGGCTAGGAAACTTGGTGAAGTCATCAGGCTAAGTGTACTGCAGGTGCAATGCCTTTTCTTGCTGGAATTTGATTCATTCGCAAAATGATTTTTCTATTCAAAATAACTGTCATGCTTCCTTTGTCCATGGATAATTTAATAAGCTTTCCAATTTATTCATGTCTTCTAATTTACATAGGGTACCAACCCAAAAAACCCCCTCTGCTCACCCAGACAAAAGACATAATGTACACAGAAAGATAAATCTGTATGTCAGCCACAGCACAGTAGGAACAGCTCTGGCTGGTGAGGGCACTGTTGCTGTAGCTTGGAGCCTGGCCCTGGGTGGTCTCTGATAAGCAGTGGTGGTTGGGGCTGAACCATGCTGAGTACTGCCCAGCAGTTTTCTTCCTCTCCTTTTCTGAGGGCATCCTAGGAAAGCATGTGTCTGAGGTACTGAAACTGTCCTTTGCAGGGACATCTTTGGCTCAGCTTTCTAGGGTGTAATCAGGTACCTGGAGCAGAGCCTGCCCTTTTATCGCACTTCTTCAGGCACTGGCTTTCGTACAGGCCCTCTGTGGTGAGAGAATTCCATCCAAGGCTCATCAGCTCTCTGCTGCTGTTCTGAGCCTGCGGGCTTCCTACAGCTGAGGTTCACATTTCCCAGAGATTAGTTCTTTTCAGTTTTAGATACTCCTGAGATTCCTCCTACTATAGGATTCGGATTCTTCACAAGCGTTCATGCATGCAGTTGCACAATATCACTGAGTTTGGCGAATGGCATTGACCCCTTCACAGGGAGGAGGCATGAAAGGGCCCAACATAAAATGTTTGCAGCAAAGAATATATAGGTTAGGTCTCAGAAATGCTAGCTATGAAGATACTTGGATGCTGGAGCACCGTAGGATGCTGTAAAAGCCTTTGCAAGCTTAGAGAAGAGGCTCTACAAGCACTTTCCTTCCATGCTAGGCCTGTTTCAGTCTGTCTGGGTACCGGGAGTTCTCCTGAGATCCCACCTGCATTTTCTTTTTTTCTACAAAACTCAAGGGCACTTTGGGAGCCTCTGAATGACTTGGAATGTTAACCTAGTTTTCCAAAGTTGTAGGCAAGAGCACTAATGTTTGGACTGTCCTGTCTCTTGACCACAAAGGCCAGAGATACGACAGCTAAGGGCAGAGTCACATTGTGGGCAGCACAGCTGAGCCTCGGGCTCTCCCGCAGCTGGCCCCGTTCAGGCTCTGGGATCACATGAGGTATGATATGCAGGGCTGTGTCCACAGCTGGGGCGATGCTGCACTTGGTGACTTCAGGGATTGTGCATGCTGACTGATTTATGATTCTCAAGTGAGTTGTGTAGTAGCTCTTTTTCTCCCCAGACAAGGCAATTCAGCTTCAAACATGTCTGTCATATTTATAATCAGTTTAAACTTTACACTCAAGTTATTTTCTTCTCTTTCCCCAAGCTCATAATTTAAGGAGAAAACCATCAAAAATAAGTACATAACATAGCAGAATACAAACTCTTAAAAAACTAGCAGAACCTTCAGTCTTTGCTTGTTTTCCTTTATGGTATTTTGTTTTATTAATAAGGCTGCCTCTACATTCATGACAAAATAAGAAAGCTATTTCCAATGAAACAGACAAGTCTTTGTTAGAACATCAAATATAACTAATATTTGATGTCATAAATATTAATGACTTTCATGTCGTTAGATACTTCAGAATCAACTCCAAACATTTTTGTTTTGATTTGCTGTTATTTATTTTTTCACATTGAACTTGTAGAAGGAATTTTCCCCTGTTTTTCTGTGAAAAATCTATCAAGTTCTGCAGCCTAATTTAATCTTTTGAAGCCCCTTTTCAAATTATTTGAATTAAGATGTTGTTCAGTGTATTTTTCATGGCTAAATCTGTACACCCAGGTGAAGTTAGCAGTTAGTGTCCTGTGGCAGAAAGGCATCTATGATGGTCACCAGCTGGGCTGACACTTAGGACTGATTCTGGGATTTCCTGGTGAAATAGAAGGAATTGGAAGAGACGAACCTTTAACTACAAACGTTTCTGTGGGCACAACACACAAGGTAACCTGTCATTTGACATCCAATTCCTTGGCCAGTTCTCCACAGGTACTGAACAATGATTGGTATTGCCCAATGGGAGTGGGCTCAGGAACTGTAAATTTATATTTCTTGTTCCTTAAAAGCAGGAAAATCCTCTTTCTGAGCAGAATAGTTCTGCATCTTCTTACAAATGAATGGACAGACTCATGTTTAAGCCACAAACTCAAATTTTAATGTCCTGTAAATAAATAATATTAAGGTTATCAGTTAAATGACTGTTGGCGTAGAGAGCAGAGTCTTCTGGAGTTCTGGAGTTTAGATATCTGAACCTAGTATATCTAGAATAATTGGGAGCCAAGATAGAATATCCATCCATATGTGGAGGAGAGAGGATTCTCTGCCTGTGAAGAGTTAAACAGAGGCTAGAGGATGTACAAGAGAGACAGAATTATTCCTCCAAGAGTTACAGGTTGTTTCATGTATTTGTACACGTTTGTTTCTAGGGGATCTATTTCTTTCATGTATTTTTTTAATATTCTAAGATCATAGAAGAAATCTCAACACTGCACTCTGCTTTTGCATTAGAATCTTTGTTCTTAAGTAATCATAGCAATAACCAATAACTTGCTGGTTATCTCAGCAATAAAATATGGTGACCATATTTCTGTCCTTTTTTAAAGGCAAATCTAGAAGAGAAGGAGCACAAACACCGTGCTATACTGACACAGCTCTTATAACCCAGTATATGCTGCTGTACTGTCTGTGATTGTCAGACGTTTGATGACTCAGTGCAGTAACTCTGCCTTCTTTCCTCTCTAGCTCCAGATCCAATCTGTCGTCTCCTAGAAAGGCCTCTTTCCTTTGCAGCTGTCCCTCTTCATACCATTGGTCATTGAGGTCACTGGAGGAGATGGCAGATCAGCAAACAAAAGTAATCACAAAGTGCAGATCCCCTACACAGCCAGTCTGCTTTGGGCACCAGTCACGAGTCCTTATTTCTCACATAAACACTTTTTGGTAGTAAGAGTCAAGTAAGGGCTGAGGGACTGTGTCCAGTGGTAATTTACTTCGAAGAGAGCTGTAGCCTGTGAACAGGACAAGGCTGGGTCAGCATTTGCCAAGCCATTGAGTTTACAAAGCTTAGCCTGAAAGTGAATGTGCAGAGAAAATACAAGAGTGGGTGAGGGAGGCAGAAACTTTATATCTGGAAGGTTAGCTTTATAGTAACTGAGTTGCGATCAACACAAGAAAAGCAATTCCTATAGAAGCTGTTCTTTTGTCACCAGATGAATCTTGAAAGGCTTATAATAAGATAAAAGGGAAAAAAGAGATGCTAGCCTGTGATGGGAAATGTAGGAAAACAGTAAGTACAAAAAAAAAATCATACCTTAAAAAAAAAATACGTCTCTGAAAGCTTTCAGAGCATGAAGGAAAGAAATCCCATGTTCTTTCCAAGCCTGTGGAACATCATAGCTGTTGTAAATAGGCCAGTCCCAAAGAGAGCACACATATTCCAAATGGGAGGAGATTATTTGCTGCATCATTTTACCGTGTTTGATTTATCAGTAACTAATGGAAAGTTGACAGGGACTTTGAACAAAATAATTCAGTGCGTCTTAAGCCCAAGATTTGGCATCAAAAATATTTTACTTATGGTATATTCATATGGTGAGAACATAGCCAAGTTGTTAACATTAATGAAATCCATCCTAATTCCTCTTTGTAAGATGCATTATTAATCTGCTGTTATTGAGCAAGGCGTTTAAAGGAGTTAGGACAAAGAGTAGGATGAGGAGGCAAAGTACATTTGAAAATTGCACCATTCAGAGCAATAACTTAAGAGGCTGAACAGAATTGCTTCTATCTGGATTTTGGTGGTATTAACTAAATTTGCATTTTTTATCCCAGTTTGCTGAGGAAGTGAATCTTAGGAGACCTTGTTTTGTGCCTGTCTTCTTCTCTCATTAACCCAAGTAATGTTGAATGCTTTGGCCTGCTTCGCTCACACTTGAGTGGATTAGAAGTCCTCGTTCTACTAACTGAGTTCCTTATTTTCTAAGTGTTTTCTTATTTTCTTAAAACATTGGCTGGACAGAGAAGGATAGGCGCAAACTAGTCCCTTCTGGAGGGAAGGGCAGTCTGAACTCAAGTGCGGCTCGTTTGGTGTGGCAGCAGCGAGCCCATCAGTCGGCAGGCGCATCCTCAGACGAGTCCCCAGGCAGCTCACTATTTCACCTGTTCTTGTCGAGTCGGCTGTCACAGGGGGAATGGGACGGGAGGGCTGTTCAGGTAGGGATAGTTTAGGGGACAAAGAACATTTCTGTAGGGACAGGTACATTTATTCCAGTGCTTACACTACGATATGCTTTTCAATACTGTTCTGAGATCGGTAATGGCAATATTTTGGCAGATCTTTCTCTGGCTCTTGGTTTTCCAGTGATTGTGTGTTAATTACCAAGTTTCAGCAAATAAATGTTGAAACAGAAGCATCCAAGAACAGTCTGACTCATTGTTTTACACAATTGTATAGGCTGCTTTGCATTGCTTGGTGAATTCCAAGGGGCAGACAAGTCAGTGGCATCTTATTGCCTAGAGTTTTGAATTGTCCACAGAGACTGAAAAATGTGATTCTATTTTGAAAAGAAAATAAAGTTGGTCACATTTTCATGGCGGTTTGCTTGAGCCTAACGTGCATGATGCTTTCTTTCTGTGCACATTGTAGATACTTGCGTACATAGTTTAGCAGCAGCAGAACTTTCTATATGAACTTATGTTTGATGATCATACTCTGCATGACTAAAATGAGACCAGTTCTGCTGGACTGAAATGAGGAGCACGCAAAGGAGATTTTGGTAGGTTGCCAAAGAGATTAGTGTTTGTTCAGTCAATTTATTACAGTCGAAGCAATAATATAGGGGAGTTTCCCTCCATACAGACAGGTATGAGTTAATCAGAATTCCTTCAGAGTCAAGAGAAGGTTTAGACAGAATGAATAAATATTCCTAAGAAACAAGTTTTCTCTTTTCAAATTTACCATTACTATTTACTGTTGCAAGCAGACAAAGGGCACGGTGTCTGGTGTAGCATGCTTGGAGGAGTGAAACATTTTCTAAGGCCCAGGGAGAGACCAGGATCTGGAGCTTCTGTGAGATAAATTAGCCATTCTGAAGTCTTGTGCTGATGCAGCATAGGATTTTCTGGTGCATGAATTACCTGAGCTAACACTAAACAAATGACCAAAACACTGCTCCAAGGTCTGCAGCGCAGGAGGCAGCTAAGGCCTTCCTCTCAGCTGATGCTGTGAAGAAGCAGACAGGCATGATTTGCATCCCCTACTCCAGGGAGAAAGGCTTTTACCGTTGCTGTTCTGAGAGATACAAGGAATTCCACCTCATGTCAGGATACTTGCAAGATCCAGGCTTACATAATGATGCTTGCTGGTTTTCTACGAGATCAGTTCCCAGCCTTCCTAATAGGTATTTCCAGAGCTAAAGTGGGTGAATACTGACAGCTTCTGCTTTGTATCCTCAAAAGCTGAAGGAGAAGACAATGCTGAAAATAGTACTTAGCTCTGTGCTGTTGACCTCCTACCCAACTGTGCCACGTACGCATTCACAGAACCATAACCTCCCTGACTTGCATTGAGGACTAAGGAACGCATTGTTACTGACCCAAATTCATCCCATTGAGTTTCTTTGCAGTGGCATTTGACCCCAAAACTGTCCTTTTAAGCAGTATCTCTTTACTTGGAAAGAAAAAAACAAATCATCCAGAGGTTGATCATGGAGAAACAGTTTGGAGCTTGGGGTTGCCGTATTTAATTGTAGGAACTGACAAAGGAGAATGGTCAGGAAAACAGAAGAATGTCAAGGGGCTTTCAATATTTGTATCAAAAGGAAAAGCAGCACTTACATAGATATATACAACTGTTACTGCAAAGGGACAGCTAATGAATGATGGAGAGTGCTAGATGTCTTGTGTTCTCTTCTCGCGTTCTGGGTGGTATGTGGTCTGATGTCAGAGACTGTGGTCTGACAAGGCTTCACTTCACTTTAGAATTTATTTTTTTTTTTTTATAATTTATGCCTGTGACCAGTTAGGAGAAAAACATTCTCTGATACGCATCTCGGACACATCAATTGCAGATACAGAAAGTGGACCAGTTTGATAGGATTTGAGCACTACAGGCAGAACTGGATTTATTTTCCAATGGGGAGCCTTCATCTGAACATGCAGTAGGTGCCCCGGGTGATTCCTGTGGGATGACTTCAAAACAGTCTGATCTTGAGCTCTTGGAAACATTTCAGAGTAATACCAAGCGGATAAAACGGCAGCAGATCTTTGCATGTCTTCTGACTGAAGAAAAAAAAATTAAAAAAAATGAAAAAATGAAAAAAAAAAACCCTACCCCAAATTTCTCAAAAGCAAGGCTCTGGAAGATGAGCCAGCGGTTTCAAAAGGCATGTCCCAAACCATCCTACAGTAATGGAATTTATGCTACATAACTGTATATAGGTAGTAACAGAATTTGTAATGCGTAACAATGGATAGACAATGGGGTTTACTGTTAATTGTCCCTCAGGTCAGTGCATGGGTGAGGAGGAGAATAAGGTCACGTCAGGGTAGTCAACCCCTGCCTGATTCCAGCTGGTGGTGTCCATTCTCTGGGTTGTGCTGACCCGTGCTGACTGTATGGGGGCAGAGCAGGAGTTCCAGCCTTCCCGTGCACTGCTGCTCCTTTCTGGACTTGCTGCCTGTCCTGTGGGGACATAACCATTCCTGTGGCTCTAATTTAACTAAATCCTCTCCAGAGTGTTTGGAGCTACCGGCATCCATGGGTGAATGCCTACACCATCACCAGGGCAGCAACTGGGAAAGAAGTGTCTGTGTGTATGTCCTCTGTGGCAGCTGGGCCTGCTGAAACAGATTACACTCATGGAACAGGCTTCCAGTGATATGACTTACGGTTGTCTGTGAGGACACCAAGATCTTTAATACTTGTGTAACTACACAGTACCTGACGTCTTCCAGGGGAAAATACTGGTGCCAGTCTTAAAAATCATGAATGGCTGAAAATGGCTTACTTTAAAAATACATTTTTTGGCTATCAAGGGAAGCAACTCAATGCGGTCCAGATTGTCCCCTAGTACATTCAGGGCTGTATCTGCTTCTCAGACCCCCGGATATAGGTGACCCTTCCAGGTCTAGGAAAGATGAGGAAGTTACAGCTCAATAAAGAAACGACATGGCTGTTAACAACTTTCTGCAGGTGCAGAAATCATGAATGCCTGCTTTTTTGCTGTTAGAATTCCACTCTAAATCTGCTAGAGTTCCACTAGAATTCCACTCTAAATCTGCTAGAGTTCTCATCAACAAAACAGCAGCTCAGAGCCCAACTATATGTAACGGGGATCAACCCTCTCTTGATCCTCTTCCCAATTCTCCAGAGAACTTCCTTAATGTGGAAATTATGAGGGTTAATTATGAAATTATCTTCAGCAAGCGTTCAAGTGCATCAAGCACAAATTGAGAGGAAACACAAACTGTGGTCTCCTTCAGCAGGTCCATGCAGGCCTAATCCCACCCCTCTGCTCAGTGTGCGAGCAGCCTTATCACTGGTCTAAATAGCCCAACACGGTGAAAAGCTAAGGAGAGGCAAGAGCACAGGGAGAGGTGTTGCAAGCTGTTCTTGCACAGTCCAGCACTCCTGTGTGAAAGGCTGGGGAAACTATCCATCCCTCATCAGCCCCAGGGGAGGAATGACTGCAGGGGATGGGGATGAGGCAATTACACTGTTGAAAGGCCCTGGGATGCTGACTGTGCTTTTCAGCTGCTCAGTACTCTGCTGCCAGGAACCCACACACAAAGCTGAGGAGTTACAAGTGAAATTTGCCAGGCAGAGCTTCAAAGTCTACACAGGAGAGAAATACAGGAAGAGGAGGGAGAGACTCAGATGGTGATATTGCTCTAGTTGTTAGGAAAATGCACATATGTAGCATGGGAGAGGTGGGCTTGCTTTTTTTTTTTTAAGAGGTGGTTGTCATGTGCAGCTGATTATGGAGCGTTGTCTTCCCTGCTCTGCAATGGGTGCGTCACCCACCTAGATATCCTGCAGCGGAGTTTCCTGTCCAGCCGAACATCGACCTGACCTCTGAAGCAGCTGGTTTTGGTTGGAGCTGGATGACATGGTGTGCTTTCCTGTTCAGGCATTCCAAAACAGAGGCTTTGCTGTCTTCTTGCTTATTTAATTTGAGTTCACGTTTGTTTCGTGTTCAATTGGTAGTGTAGCAGCACTGCTAACAGTGGGAATAGAAGTGGCCTGTAATTAGCAGCTTAAGCTGTTAAAACATGGAACTAATGTGTGGACCTGCTCCAGGGAGCAGCCTTGGGAGCGAGAGTTCCCAAGTCCTCCAGCGAGCACAAGGCATCGTAACAGTTTTATAAAACCCCAGAACGCACCACGTGCTGCGAGGCCAGGGCAGCTGCGCAAGCCGAGGGCTAGAACCAGGTCCAAGTTTTGAGCTCAGTCCCTCCTTACTTACCTGTTGTCTATCCCACAGCTATTAAAGCAGGCAAGGAGGATGGAAGCTGCTGCCCCTCAAAGTGCTTTGGTTTCATCATGGGGAAAAACACCTACAGGTGAATGTTTACAAACAAGCCTAGGACGAGGGGGTGGTCAGTGTTGGCTGGGGAAGCTGGGGGAATGGAAATGCTGAGCATTTTCCTGTGGTGTAAGATTAGTCTTGGCTATAATGTCTCTCTAAGGAGCTGCTCTAATTAATGCAAAATACTCTAGTTACTACTTAATAAATACCAGGGCACTTCTAAATAGCACAAAATTGAGAGCCTTTATTTAGTAGTGCCTACAGTTTAGGTACAAGTTAACCTTTCCAACACTGGTGCTTCCTGGCAGTGGCCATGTCAGGGAGCACACAGAAGGACGGCAGAAAAGGTACCTTTACATTAAAAAGCTGACAAAGGAAGGGTGGGGTTACCCAGTCTGTGTGCAGCAGTCAGCAGTCCTCTGGGCTGACCTCTTCTGAAAGCCATTTCTTTGCTGTCTTCATTGCTTTCTTCCTGGTTAAGCACCAGTGCAGATGGATGGGATGGAAATGCTGGCTGCCTCTAGGCTCTGGTGGGTCTGGGTGCCTGGAACAGATGGCAGAGCCGGGTCTCTCCCAAGAGCCCGGAGAAGCTCAGTGCCTCGGGCATAGCCCGGCAGTGGGGTTCAGCCGCCTTGCCATGCGATGCGCAGCATGGGCATGAGGCCCAGCAGGCAGGGCTGGCACAGGCCCTGGCATCGAGGGGTGCAGGGTAAAGCAGGGGGCCTGCCCTGCTCTCTCTCCGCCATGGGCCCAGCCCCACATAGCACAGCAACCTCTGCGTGGGCACCGTGCCCCCAGTGCAGCGGGACTGCAGGAGCATCTCGCCTCGGCATCCCAGGAAGGGGCCGCACTTCTCAGGGCAGCGTGGGCAAAGGGCAGATGAGTCCTTCTTTTCTCTTTGTGAACAAAAATGTTACCTTCCAAACTGTGCCGTGGCTCCGCTTGATAAATCTGGAGCCTGGGTTTTTTCTGTTGTTGTATTGTATTGTATTTTTTCTGAGCAATGGTGCCAGTGCAACTCACCCTGTAGCGCAAACGGACCCAGAAAGAGGGAGGAAGATAAAATGAATTTAAATTCCAAAGGGGTTTCAGTGCTGGTTTCCTAGTCCCCGAGTCAGCAATGTGTTTGTGAAAATTCAGCCTTTTTGTCTCTTAGAAAAAAAGGGCTAAATCTACATCGGTGGCCCAGTCTAGGTTTGCTATTCTTTGCATTTTCTATTCAAGTGAATGAGAGTGAATGAAGTGGCCTGGGACCCTTTATTTGATCTACTCAATTGCATAAAGTGACAGAATTCTAATATATTTGTTTAATGCTCTTCAATGGGGCTTTCACTTTCTAGCTTGCAAATGAAGCCTCGATCTGCAAAGTTTTGTCCTTTTTTTCTTTCCACCTTTTTTTTTTTCCTGGCAGAGAGACCATATTTCATAACTCGGGCCACGGTTTGAAGTGATTTCGAGAGGAGTTTTAGACTGGAAAAGTGGGAAATAAAGAAACAGATGTGAAGTTATTGTAAATTCTTATAGTGGGCTCTGGGGCTATTGTAAACCCACTGCAGGCGGTCCAAAGCCTCTCTTTTTCATGCTGTAATTGAAACATATTAATTAGATAATTTGTTGTTAGTTTAAAAGAAACAAATACAGCCCCTCCAAGGCTTCACAGCCTCCATTCCTTTTTGTTAAGAAAACCAAAACAAAATAAGAAAAAAAAAAAAACAATCCACACAGTGACATTTATATTAAGATTCCGAGATAATTCGGCACTGCAGTTGATGAAGCCGCTAAGTTTTTTGTCCCTTTCTCAAGGGCCACTTCTGAAGAAAGGCTGGCTCATAAACCTCCCTCTCGGGGGTCGCCGGGGAGCTCTTTTCTCCTACCTGGCACGGCCCCCGCCCTTCCCTGCGAGAAAGGAAAGAGGGGGGAGAAAGAGCTGGCTCTCAAGAAAAGGTTCAGTCTTGTGGGGCGATGTCCTGTCACACGTCGAGGGGGAGGAAAAAAGAAAAAAGGAAAAAAAAAAGAAAACTAAGTGTCCCGACGAGAAGGGCTTCCCATGCCCCCCATCCGAGCACCAGCCCGGGGAGAAGAGCTTGAGCCTGGAGCCAGTGCTCTCTTTGCATCAAGCGCACCCAGCTTACAGCATCTCACTGGCAAATAAAATAAACCATAAAGAGTCCCCCGGCCCCCCTAAATGCCTAAACGCGACGGAGCTCGGCCGCGGCTGATGCCCTCGCCCCCCCTCGCCCCTTCCCTCCGCGCTCTTGTCTCTCGCTGCTCTGTTTCAGATCCGTGTTTATTGACATTGGACTTGAGCCATTAGGGAGATTTAACAAGTCGGAGCAGTAAATTCAAGCGCCGCGCTGAGCTGCGTGTTTGTTTGCGACAAGCGCGGCCGCATCTCCGGGCTCGGGGGGCCCCGGAGAGAAGGGGAAAGGGCCCTTGCGGAGCTCGGGTCTCGCTTTCCGACAAGCAGGCGAGGAACCTAGTGCACCTTCCAAAACATTTGCGATCTTTTCTCATCGTTACCTTCGCTGATCACGATATAACTTTTAAAAAAGACCCTCCAAGTGCAGCTTCGCCTTCTAAGCTGAGCTCGGGTTTCATCTTTGAGGATTTGTTCTGACTGCTAGATATTAAAAGGAAAAAAAAAAAAAGAAAAGGAAGGAGAAAAAGTCTTCGTCGTCTAAAAATATAGGTCATCGCTTGTTTAGGAAAAGTTTGTCGAGTTGTGTGTCCGCTGATGTGGTGATAAGTTTCGAACGCTTTCTTGAGCTGATCGTGTTGATATAATCGTGGGTTGGACTTGATGAATGAGTTCAGTTGTCCCCCATCTGACAAGCTTTAGCAGCTTCATGCATTTTAATCAGCCCAATGATTCATGTATTTTCCACTTTTTTTTTTTTTTCCTGTGTGTGGGACCCCTTCTCTTTTAAAAAATGGTCGCGACTGGATTAATTACCCTCTACATTAATCTCCAAACTTTTGCAGGGAGGGAGCGGGGCTGGCAGCGGCTCGGGGTTTGGGCTCTGCCCCATCTCTCTCTGAATTTCTCCGAATTTCAGAGAGAGATGGGGCAGAGCCCAAACCCCGTAACATCGCTGCCGTGCAATTAGCGAATCCCGTCGGTTCATTAGAATACAACGTCGTTTCCTCGCTAATAAGCTCTCGAGCACTCGGTTACCTCTAACTGCACTCCTGGCGCAGCAGCCTCAGCTCTCGCTCATTTCCCCAGACCGCTTCTCTCCTCCTCACCAGAAACCCTTGCAAAATCCCTAAAAGAACTGGAGGGCCCCGCTGGAAGGTGCCTGCAATCCAGTTTTCATTGTAACTACTTTGCCCCACGCTTTTTAAAAGGAGCTGTATACTGGCTTACAGAAACCCGGGTAGGATTATAGTATGGAAAGGGTGATCGACAGAGACCGATAGATCGCGGCAGGGGTTGGAGTGACTGCGATGCTTGAGAGCGTTTAAACGACAGGTAGAAGGCTCCAACTGGTCGCTCTTCCCCGAAAAAAAATCTGAGGTGCCACTTGTGACAAAAAACACAACTGACAAAAATTCTGTGTTCTCAGACCTAAAACAGTAACTAATTCGAAAAAAAATTTTTTACGTTTACTCTGTATTGTGGAAGCTGCTATTTTTTATAGGTTTTAGGGAAAATTTAACTGGCAGCACAGAGGTGATAAATAAAGCTGCAGCAGGTGTGTGAGTGCGTACGCACACAGAGCCCTGCTCAGCTAGCAACCCCCAGCTCGAGTGTGTCACCTTCTCGGTAAGCTGGCAACGATGCCCATTTTATCTAACGCGTTACGGTACGTTAGTAACTGTATTTATAATAACCTCCCGGGAAAAAGCTGTTTGGACTCTCTAAATACTGGAATTCCTTTTCTCATGAACTAATGCTTTTACTTTTCTTGTGTCCTCTTTAAAAAGACAAATAAGAAACTAAATCTGCGTTTACATATTTTAATGAGAAAATATTATTTGGACGACTAGATTCATAATTTAATGTAGACACTTTTTAACCTTTGTCTTAAAGCACACATGCTGGGAACAAGAACACCAATATTTAAACGCCATGCTTGTTCTGTACAGGGGGGGGGGAAGTTAAAAAGAAACTTCTTTACAGTTTCATTAGACACGAATGCCGGTTTGGGGTGGTTTTTTTTCTTCTTTTTCTTAACTTAAGCAGTTCACAACAGAACGACAGTTCAGTTTCCAGCAAACTACCTAAAACTAGAAAGCAGTATATCAAACAAAAGTGCATTTTACACATTTTATAATCATTCCTATGCACAAACATTTACAGTTTCCCTGGCCCCCTCTCTCGTCTGCAGGAAGCAGGATCACCTCCGCAGTTTGTACCTGCCGCATCACTTCTCCAGCTTTGACCAGTGACTCCAGCAGCTTCTCTTACACTGTGCTTGGTAACAGGTTTGGTTTTCTTAGTATTGTCGTTCCGTTTTAAGCTATGAAATAAATAGCTACAATTTAAAAAAAAAAAAAAAAAGGAAAAAAAGAAACAAACAAAAGAAACAAACGGAAAAAAACCGAAACAAAACAAGGAAGCCGTCGGCTCCCCCAGCCTCCAGGTTAATCAGCAGTTAACAGACAAATCGCATCCACTTCCTCTTCCACCTGGAACCCGGCGCGAGCGTCCCCGTCCCCCCCGGTGCGGCCCGGGGCGCCGCCTCTGCGGGCAGCGCGGGGGCCGGGGCTGGAGCGAGCGCGGCCCCGTCCCCTGCCCCGCGGCCACCCCGGGCCCCGCGCCCTCGCTGCTGGAGGCTGGAAACGCCGCCGCTCTCGGGCGGGGAGCCTGCTGCCCTTCCGCACTGTTTGTGGTTTTAAGGAGCGGTCCCGTACGGACCCTCGCTCGGCCCCGGACAAAGGGAGGGGAAGGCGCCTGAGGTACTTCGGGGAAACTGTGGCTGCGGGGGCAGTTCGGGAGGGGCGGCCGGGCCCGTCCTCTCTGCTCGGGGAGAGGAAGGCCAAGTTCCGAGCGAGGGCGGCTCACGCCGAGGGGGCGAAGCTTCCAGCGGGGAGCCGGCCGCGTCCGCTTTCGAGGAAAAGAGGAGGGAGGACGGGGACGGAAGGAGGGCGAGAAGGGAGAGAGGAGCGCTCCGAGGGAGCTCGGGGAGGAGGGGGCGGCGCAGTCCGTGCGAGCGGCCCGGGTCAGTGAACCGCCACGGAGTGCAGCGCGGGCGCCGGGCTGGTCAGAGTCTCGCTGGGGGTGGCCGGGCTGCTCTGGCTCGTCGCCGTCTGCGAGGCCGTGGGGCTGAGCGAGGGCGGCGAGTTCGAGAGGATGGTGGGGATGGGCGCGGGCAGGGCGGGCAGGGCCGGCACGGCGGCGGGGGTGGGCTTGATGGGCACGGGGATGGCCGGCAGAGTCTGCCCCCCGTGGCACAGCGGCTTGAGGGGCACCCCGTAAGCGCCGTACTCGCCGCTGGCCATGGAGATGGGGGTGGCCGTGTCGATCATGCCGGAGCCGTACACGTGCGGCCAGCCCGTGCCGATGGAGCTGCCCACCGTAGTCAACTGGTTGGGGAGGGGGTAGGCGGCCGGCATGGGCTGCATGGTGGAGAAGGCGAGGCCCCCGGGCATCTTGTACTCTCTGGCGATGATGTTCTCGATGGCGAAGGGGTGCTTGAAGCTGGAGGGCTGGGATACGCCGAGGTTGTAGGTGGACATCTGGGGCAGGTGTGTGCCGCCGGCCAGGGCGCTGAGCCGCAGCTTCGCCTGCTGCTGCAGGTACTGGGCGGCGTCGGCCGGCTTGCTGGGGGCCAGGTGGTCCGACTTGAGCACCTTGAAGCGCTTGCGGCGCCGCAGGAAGCTGCCGTTCTCGAACATGTCCCCGCAGCTGGGGTGCAGCGCCCAGAAGCTGCCCTTGCCCGGCTGGTCGGGGCGCCGCGGGATCTTGATGAAGCAGTCGTTGAAGGAGAGGTTGTGCCGCAGGGAATTCTGCCAGCGCTGCGTGTTCTCCCGGTAGTAGGGGAAGCGGTCCATGATGAACTTGTAGATCTCGCTCAGGGGCAGCATCTTCTCCGGGGAGCTCTGGATCGCCATGGCCGTCAGCGAGATGTAGGAGTAGGGCGGTTTCTGGTCGCTGTAAGTGTTTCTGCCCGGGCGAGGCATCTTGGCTGGGGGACCCGCGGAGACCTGCGGAGGGGCAGCGACAAGGAGGGGGCCGGGGGGGGGGAACAGGGGTGAGTCCGAGAGGGTTGGCGCTGGGGAGGGAAGGGCGCGGGGAGGGGGCACGGCGGACCCCGGCCCTGGGGTGGGGTGGGGGGTGCCGGGGAAACCACCCGGGGCTCCGCGTCGCCGGCGGCGATAAAGCGCTGAGCGTTTCTCCCGGCTCCGGCCTCGCTCAGCCCGGCCTCCCCGCAGCGGTCCGCGCCCGTGAAGTTATTCTAGTGGTAGCTCTGCCTTCTGGCCTCGGCGAGAAGGGCACCCCCTCCCCTCGTCTCCCACCCCGCTCCGTGCCAGCCCTGCCAGTGCCCACCTTAAAGTTGCTGGGAGTTGTCAGTCCGCATCCGGGACGCGGCTGCAGCCCGGGCTCTTCCCGCGCGCTCCTCCGGCGCGGCTCTCGCTCCTGTCGCGGCCGCTCTGCTCCGCTTTAGTCCCGAGGAGGCGGCGAGCTGGCTCGGTTTGGGGAATCCTCTTGTATACCCCTCCCTTCGCCTCCTCGGGCTGAATCAGCTTCTTTTACACCACCGGTAGCTGGGGCTTGTTTGCTTCTCGGCAGCCGCGATGAGCTAAGTAGTTGCCTCCATGTCCTTCCTCTAACCATCTGATAGTTTTATGTGGTGACATGAGCAGAAAAGACCCCTGTAGAGGCGCTTCATTAATGTGCCACTTCTTTGCTATCATATGACAATCGCCTTGGGAGCAGGGGGAGGGGAGCGGGGAGGAGGGGGCTGGAGAGAAAGGCATAATCTGGTTTCATTTACACCTATTTACATGGACACCTTGGGCCAATGGGAATCATTTCCATTTGAAGACAAGGCGAGGGGTGAAAAGGCTCCGCCAGCGGAATTGCGGTGCGATGGTACCCGGTGGCTGGGGGGGGGGGGGGGGGAAGGTCTGCGCTAACCTCTCCGTGGACTTTGCAGGAAGCTTAGTCTGCAATTCACACTCACAAATGGAGGTACCGAGCAGTGGGATGTTTGACATGGAAATTGCTTGGCTGTGGTATTCTGTTTGTTCTGCATTGTTATCTGATTTGTATTGTTGGCTAACTTAAGGCGAGCCTTTTTCCCCCGGAACGAGAGACTTTCTCTTTGCCAAATCCGCTCTCCTCGAGCGAAGGTATTTTCGAGAAGGAAAAAAAAAAGATCGGGACTCCTCCGTAACCGCCCCGGCAAGTGTCCCGTGTCCCCCCGGCCGAGGCAGCCCCGCCGCTGCGGCCCCTCGGACCTGTTGGTGCTCGGAGCATCCTCCACCTGCCCCTCCGCGGGGCCGCGTCTCGGGCTCTCGGCGTGGGGAGGAGCAGACAGGAGCCCGAGCCCCGAGCTGCGGCTCCTCCCCGGGACCCGAGCCCCGATCCTGGAGCCGTAGCCCCCCCAAACAGCCCCGTCGCCAGGATGGGGCCCGGGAGGTGCCAGCCTTGCCCTGGCACAGGAGGGAGGTTTGCAGGGTGTGTCTTGCCGAGGCTGCGGTGCGTCCTGTCGCCCTAGAGCCACAATAACAGCTCGTCTGGGAGCTGCGAGCCCTGCGAGGAAGAGCCTCGGTGGGGAATAACGCGCCCGCCCCATTAACGATACTTTGCGAGTCGGTCAATAACTCACCAAAACGTAACTTAAACACGACGAATTTAGGAGATTAAACAATTTCATTAATATTGAAATGGTTGCTGAGGCTGAGCGCGCCCGCTTGAAATGCAAGCGCACGTTTTTCAATATTAACAGAAGTACTTGAAGAAAAGAATAATGTCACCTTCTTAATTCAGCAAAAAGCCCCGGGGTGGGGGAGGGAGGCCGGGCTGCAGCCAGGCGGGTCGGGCGGCTCTCGCAGGCTCGCTCCCCGAAACCCGGCACCGGCTCGAAAACGCGTTTCTCGCTGCAAGCGGCGCCGGCGCCGCGTGTGTTAAACGGCGCTCCCCTCGCCCCAGCCCGGCTGCCCCCGGTCCCGTCTAATCCCTCTCTCTCGGGGCACGATGGCGTTTAGAGAACAATGGGCAAATAATTGCGTTCCGAGGAACCCGAGCTGAGGAGCCCTTTTGGGGAGAGACCTGCCACACGTTCCCCCTTTCCGAGAGCTCCCGGGGTGCCGGGGCGGCTCCGAGGGGCTCCTGCCAGCCGGGCAGGGCTGGGGGGCCGCCCCAGACTTTTTGTGGGAGTAAGAGGTGCTGAGGCGATGGACATTTGCTAGAGGGTCGGAGACACAATGCTCTGACACGAGGAGATTCCTGCCAGCATCCCCATGGACACCGCGCAGGAGGCTCGCACTGAGCGCCCCTAAATACGCGGGTTTAATGGGCACCTCCGACCCCCCGGCTTCTACCGCCCCCCAGCCCGGGTTCAGTCGCTCAGCCCAAGTTCGCATGGGGATGCCTGTTACAAAGAGGGCTCCGAAACAACGCGGGGATAAATAAAATTTATAGGCTGACAAACTATTTTCTTCCTCTTTTTGCCGGTACCTTTTCTTTCCGAAGAAAGAAAAAAAAAAAAAGCCCGTCCGCTGGCGCAAATGGGAACCTGCAAGCGGTAAAGTTAAAGAAAAGTCGACTTGGTTATTTGTTCCTCCGAGAGACAACGAGGTGCGGCTGGAAGGTGCCCGATTTTTTTGTGTTTTTGCAGTGCGAAGGAATGTGGGAGCGGAGGGGCAGGGCAGGCAGAGCCTCCCCACCTCCCGACACCCGCGGTTCTACCGCGTGTAACCGCGCAGCAGCTGACAGACGCGGGCAAGAGAGGATTTAAATGTAACTTGTAGCGTTTGCCTTTCACTTTGAAAGCCAACGTCAGGAAGGAGGGGAGGGGGGCAAGTGAATCCAAATCCGTTGTGCAGAAAATGAAAACAAATAGACGTGTTTCTGAAGCCTAATTCAAATAAGGAGCTAAGGGGAAGTGTTGGGAAAACTGTATAAAATACACATAAGTCAATTATATCAATGTGCAAACCCAATGGAAATCTATTTCATGCACTGGCCATTCAGCCCGTGCACCGAGCCCATCGCGGGCCACCTTTCTGCATGGAAGGTTCGCAATAGCCCCCTTTCCCACAGCCGAGACCACACACGTTTACAGATTTGGTAATAATTTATGCTAATTTTCCTCCATAAATCCACAATTCGCTTCAGTGGCAAGCGGGGCTGTTGAGAGAGGAAAAGGAGACGGAAAAGTGACAAATACAATATTGATTTTGAATGCTTGTGGCTGCAAGCAGGTGTGTAGCTTGGCGGAGGGGAGGAGTGGGAGAGGGGCTGCGGGGGAAAGCCAAGAAGTTTTCCAAGGATAAATAAAAGGAGGGGGGGGGAAATCCACTCTGCGTGAGAGAATAGCTCACAACCTTGTTAATATTTACAAACCAGTTGAGAGAAAAGAGAAGGGAGGGGGAAAGTACCAGCTTCTTAGGGTTTCCTAGGCTGCGAAACACAATGCGGGCTCTGAGCGAGCTTCCCCCGTTTTGGAAAGTCAACTCCCGGCTGCTGCTGGGGCTGCACCTCGGCTAAGCCTCGCTCGCCTTTATTTTTTGTTTGTAATGGTTCTGCTTCTCTTTGCTTCCCGGGGGCCGAGAGGCAGAAGGAAGCGGAGAGATCGGGGCTCTCCCGCTTTTCTGTGAATTCCCGGTGCGGTTTCCCGAAGCGCCGCGGCCGCTCTGGGAACCGCGGGGCTTTGTCCCACCCCGCATTCTTCACCAAATCTGTCGCTTTGGCGTGAAACTGCTTAGCGCCCTTTCAAAAGGATTTTGTTCCTTTCCTAAACAAACCGGCCCTGCCTGTCAGGGCCCGGCTGAGACCCGCTCCCCGGCCCCGCCGGGCTCCGCAGCGCCCGGGACGCCCCGTCGGGGCCGCCTGAACCCCGGCGGGAGGCGGCCGGCCCGGCCCCGGGCACCGGCTCCCCAGGGCAGCGGCTCTCGCCTCTGCCGCCGCCGCTAAATCCGCAGCCTCCCCCGAACGGCCCCGGGGCGCCGCTCCGCGCCCCGCCTGGCCCGCACCTGCCCCCCTCTGTCCGCGCAGGGGGGCCAGGGCTGCAGAGGGATGTGCAGATGTGCGCAGGGGGGCCAGGGGTGCGCAGATGTGCGCAGGGGTGCAGAGGGATGTGCAGATGTGCGCGGGGGGGCCAGGGGTGCGCAGGGGTGCAGAGGGATGTGCAGATGTGCGCGGGGGGGGCAGGGGTGCGCAGGGGTGTGCAGATGTGCGCAGGGGGGGCAGGGGTGCGCAGGGGTGTGCAGATGTGCGCAGGGGGGCAGAGGGATGTGCAGATGTGCGCGGGGGGGCCAGGGGTGCGCAGGGATGTGCAGATGTGCGCAGGGGGGGCAGGGGTGTGCAGATGTGCGCAGGGGGGCAGAGGGATGTGCAGATGTGCGCAGGGGGGGCAGGGGTGCGCAGGGGTGTGCAGATGTGCGCGGGGGGGCTTGGCTCAGGACAGCGCGGTCAGCGCAGAGAACACCTCGAGTCCCTGCGTTACCACCTGAGAGCCTGTCCTTGTGTCACACTCCTCTCCCCTTCGGCGCTGGAGTATTTATCTACGTTTGGGAATCGTTGGTTTGTTTATTTATTTATTTGGAGAAGCGTGAGGGGAGGCCTGGCAAAGTTTTTTTTTTAATCTTCCCTTTTAAATACATGTCGCATTTCGAGCTGCCCTCGCTTCTCTTTTTTTTTTTTTTTTTGCATTGTAGGAAATATTGAAAATGCCACCTTAGTATTGAAGGGATTAACTTGCTTTTCTCCCAGCCCCTAACTCTGGTGTAAAGGGAGCAGTAGATCAACTGTATAATGTGTGCACTGTTTGGTCATTTGTACAAGCAGAACAAAGGTTGAGCTAAGCCAAATTGCATTGCACTTGTGAACCGAGTCCCAATTTGAAGTATCTTTTACAGCAGGGGGAATGAGAACAATTTCGTGTATGTCTAAAAGGGAATAACAAAGCCACTTTCTAGAGCATCTCAAAGTGAAGTAGTGAGGCGTGACATTCCCAGGGTGAGGAGGGACAAAGGCAGGGTCAGGGGGATGAAAAAGGGAATCAAACAGCCACTTTCACATGTCTGCCCTCAACTGCTGCACCTCTCCATAATAGGAAACAACTGTTGTAAAAAGGGGGATTGCTCCCATTCATTCAAAATAGCAAATGATAGCTAAACAACATTGTCAAAACTGAATCAACTTCTGTGCAGTACCACCCAGAAAAAGGTATTGTGCTTTGGTTAATAGCTGGGTGGAGCAAACTTGATTTTCCTTTCTTTTTCTTTCTTTCTTTTCTTTCTTTTTTTATTCCCCTTCTCTTTTTTTCTTTTTCTTTTTTTTTTAAGGACTCTTATTTCCAACCCAGTCTGTTTTATCCTCAACTTTCTCTTTAACCATCAGCGTTTCCCCCAAGGCGCTCTCACCTCCGCCTGCTCTCGTCTCACAGTTCCGCACAAACCCAGAAAGATAAAAAAAAAAAAAGGGTCTGCATCCCCCTCCCGGGGCGGGGCGAAGGCCGAGGGGGTGACAGAGCCCCCCAAAAGCGCGGAGGTCACTGCTGGGCCAGAGGAGGCTCCGCGGCAGCGGGGGAGGGCTCGGCGCTGGCGCAGCCCGGGCCGCCCCTGGGCAGCGCAGGTAGCGGCGCTCGGGCTCGGGCCGCTTCAGGGGGAAGGGCCTCCCCGCGGGGGGGCCTCTAACGAGCCGGATTTAATGAGGGTCAGCGCTGTGAATGCGGGTGTCTCCCCGCGGTTGGCGGGGGGCGTGTTTGCGGTGCGGTGTGTGGGCCCCGCGCCGCCACCCACCGAGCGCGGCCGCTGCCCCCGCTCCGCACCCCAACACCTTAACCTGCTCGGGTAGCTCAGCCCTCAACACCTGCTGTGGCTCTAACTTGAGAGAAGAGCTCCCCGCAGCCATTCCTTCTCCTATATTTTGTCTGCGCCTTTATTAGCGAGCGGTATTTAATCAACTGGAGAAGAAAGAATTAGATAGAGGAGCTTTTTATTTTTTTTCCCTTTCTTTTTTTTTTTTTTCTTCGTTTTCCTATGGCGAGAGAAGGTTTTTCACGGGACTAGAAGCCCCCGCGAGCGCAGCTTTGGGTTGGGGGCAGGGGCCCTCGCGTCCCCCCCGTCTAACTTTGCTCTCCCGGGCCCCGCGTTCGGGGTTTCGGTAGTTTCGGTCGCCGGGACCGCTTCCCGCCGGGGGCAGAAGGCTGATTTTTAGAAGCCCCCCCCGCTGCTGGCCCCCATGGCCCCGTTGGTGGCCCCGCCGGTGGCCCCGCGCGGAGCTGGGCGGAGCCGCCTGGGTAAACGGCTTGTGTATCTCCCGTTCTCATCCCGCTGTCTGCGGGCAATGTAGGTTTTCTAAAGATCTAATGAATAAACAACCAGCAAGTGCTGGCGGTGTCATTTACATTGTTAATGCCTACATGTGTATAATAAATATGCATTTGTATGTCTTCAAATAAACTCTTTTTAGTTTTTAACCTGTGGTGATTTTTTTTTTTTTTTAAAGCTGTCTTTTCCAAGAAACCGTTTTTCCTTTTGGTTTCCTGCGCTGGCAGCGAGGGCAGAGCCGGGCGGGGGCTGCGCGGGGCTCTCCCCGCACCTTTAACCGCGGAACAGTTGAAACGGTACAATCTTGGCTCGCTGCATCGGTCTGGAGGTGCGGAGAACAATCCGTTCCGAAGCTCGGCTTCAAAGGCGCCGGGTTCCCCTCGAGGAAAAGTTTAGAGACGTGGCTGCCCGCTCCCTGCTCCCCCGGCAGGCGGTTTCCCCGCACCCCTCTCGAGAGGGCAGCCCCCACCAGCTTTCCTCCGCCTGCCCGGGCTGCGAGCGGGGGGCCCGGGGCTCAGCTCCTGCGCTCCCAGCCCCGCCGCCTTCACCCTGGCAGGGACGGAGATTTTCGCCTCATTTTTCGCTGCAAACCAGGTGCCGCTTCCTTACGCCGCTCGGTGGCAAATGTCTCATCTTCAGCGGGCTGGATCTGGCATACATTATTTTAATTAAGTCTATGGCGATTTACTTTCCTCTGAGATCTGTTCCACGGTGCAATTAGGAACGTATCGGTGCTAGCAGATATGAATATTCAGGAGAGTGTCAATTAATTAGCAGACAGAGGAATCTCATTATGGTGCTCAAACTCCTCTTAGTGCTCAGCAGAATTAAGGGGGCATTTGCCAATGTGCCGGATTAGTGAATATTTTACTGCGCGCTCATTTAACTTCATTATCGTAGCACTTAGGCTACTCTCTGATTTTATTAATTAAATTGCGCATTAATTTATCCAGAAAGGGGGATAAAAGTTTTACGAGGCCCCAGCCCTTCCGCGGACGCTTCAGCCGGGAGGGGAGAGCGAGGCCGGTTTGCGCCCTCGGGATTCTCTCCCTGCGACCCGAGGCTTTAGGGCTTCGCCTCTCCCTGCGACCCGAGGCTTTAGGGCTTCGCCTCTCCCTCCTATCCAAACCTTTCCCAGCGCCCGGGGAGCGAGCGAACCCACCGTGCCATTAACCCCTTAATCTCTGCGCAGGCTGCGCAAAGGAGAGGAATAACCTCTTCCCCAGCAGAAGCCCAGCGCGATCTCTCCCGGGCAGCTCGAACAGGGAGCGGCCAGCAGGATCGCGCCCATTTTCTAATTTCAAATTGAATTCTCATCATTTTTTTTTTTTTCCAAGGAGCATTGTATCAAGAGCAGCTACTTTAAAAAAAAATGTCCGTGGGATATTGTGCTTTGCAAAAAACAAACAAAAAAATCCCTGGGAAATGTTTAATATGAAATATTAATTGGATTTAAATTCAATAGGCGATTCTTGCGAGGGCTGTAGATGTGCGGGGAGCTGCAGGTACCCAGCCCTGGGGCGGCTGCTCGGGAGGGATCAGCCGGGGGCAGCAGCGGCTCCGCGGAGGGAAGGGGACGGACAGAAACGGCTTTAAAAAGCCAGCTCCGTGTCCGCACCCGGCGCGGAATTGGCCCGGAAAGGTTAGAAAGGCAAATATTAAATCTGCCTTCACAAAGGGAGCCGCTAAATAGAGCCGAAATTAATATGCATGTAAAATTAATTAGCTGCATTTCATGACATCAAAATAAGTACCTGGGAAACAAGAACACCTTCTGGGCATTTGGCACCGTGTGCTAGAATTATAGTTAATTGACTAATTACATAAATTAAGCATTAATTTTACAACACATCAAGTATAAAAGATCTCTCAATTAATTGTGGGGAGAGGAGAAGGTTACAGGGGAGGCTGGCGCTCCGGCCAGGGCGGGCGGTGCCGAGGAGTCGCGGCCACAGCCCCGTTCATTACAATCAATTAGGCAGCTGAGGTTGATTAGCTGGTGCCCTCCCCTTTCCCCAGGCCGGTCCTGCCGAGCCGGGAGCTCCTGCCGCTCGGGGGGTCGCTCCGGCCCCGCTCGCGGCTCCGCGAGGATCGAGCTCGCTCCTGCGCCCCCAGGTATTTAAATCTGGGTGGGAAGCTCCTGAGGAGAAAAGGAGCGGGGGGGGGGCGCCTTGTGGTGGAGCCGGCCAGATATTCCCGTTATCTTGGGAGAGCGGGGTTAAGTCTCAAATCCATTAGAAACTTGTGCCTGCGCCTCTCAGGTGTGAGGTGATGCTCCCCGTGGGCTCGGTGCCTTCCTCGCAGAGGCACCAGCTGTACCCGGAGAGGTGCCAGGCTGCGTGGGGCTCACCTCGTCGCTAACCGTTTAAGTGCGAAGGTGGCTGTGTTAAAATGCAGGAAGGCTTTGGAGCTAATGGGAATGATTGTGTCTTAAAGGCTTAAAGTGGCAAGGTTCAAACCAGTAAGCTCTGGGGACCAGTAAAGCCCAGGCTGTGGAGCAAGGAGCAAGAAGATTTTCATGCTAAATGTGTTTGGGGAGGGACAGGTGAGTGGTTTGCATTTACGGGAGGATTTGCTGAACCCCACAGGGTGAAGCCGTTCTACTCTGCAGGTGTTGGCAAGGTGAAGCTGGAGCTGGGCCTGCCCTGGCTGTACTAGGGGCCTGTGGCAGGCACCAAGTGGGCTGCAGGGAGGCCTTGTTTCTGCCTTTGTGGGGACCTGTGGGAACTTGTTGGGGTCACCACTAATTCCATCTACGAGTTTGCCTTACTAACATAAATAAAATTCGGCTTCCCTCCCTCTTTGTAAAGAAACATTCAATAGCAAGTGGTCTGCTTGCATTACTAACAATGTAGTCTGAGCGGTGATGGGCTGGTAAACAGATGAAAACCTGCCACATGTCTGTCTTTTTATTGAGACAAAATGCTCGTTCTGAGGCAGGAGTCTTGCGCTGTTGGCAGATGCTGAAGGTACTTGAGGGAGATGTTGACAAGTGGATAATTGTCAGCAGAACTAAACCAGACATGTTGTTTACAGTTGAGTATGATTAATTGAGAGTAAATAAAACAGCAGCTCTGTTCATAAACTCTCTTGGCAGCTCAAGTTCACAACCAGGCAGCGTGCTCCAGAAAGAAAGGCACTGAACCTGCCATCATTTTTGAGAAGGGGCTCACACGCAGAGGTTAGTAACCGACCTTGATAATTTGACACGGTGCAGCATGGGGCACCAGTCTCTAGGTTTCACATGTTTTCCTGCTTGCTTTTTCTCTCTGCTGTTTCCTTTTCTCTTCCATTGTGGTTTATATTGCTGGATCACAAAGGGTTGTGGTTCTCATGTTTATTTAAAAGAAAAAATTGTGCATCTGAGTGCCAGACACAGTCGACACGTTCAGGTAAAATGAGTGGACAAAAGTGGTCTAGGATGTTCCATCAACAGTAAAATGTTCAGTGATGCAGTAATCTTGCTTCCCATGCTGTAAGTTCAAGTTGTTATAGAATGTTTCATGCTCTAGAACGGTATTGAGCAGCACAGATCAGTGCTGGTGGTCAGTGCAAGCCTAGGTTTTTTTGTAAGTCAAGATAAGTTTCTATTTGTATCTCGGGTAGGTGTGTATTTAACCAGAGTTGTACAGAAGGTGGCATAGTTTGTATCGTAGTGATACGTACTCAGACTAGACAGATACTGCAGCCCAACTGGAAAGTGTGTATGGGAGAATAGCGCTTACCCCTCCAGAATGGCCCAGGTGTGTTGTTTGTGCAGACCTTTCAAAATTATCATTTCCCTTCTCGTTTGATCTGCTCTGAAGCCACTTCCTGTGACTTATTCTTTCTTTAATAGACTGGAGCCCTACTAAGAGGCTGTTGTAGGTGGCTTAGCCTCCCCAGGCTGTAGTGCACTTTGAAGCAAAGTTGTGAGACTGTTAATCTGTATTCAAACTTCCCGCCTTGGTCCTGTCTTTGCATGGCTGTATTTCAAGAACAGCAAATCTCTGTGTGTTCCTGTTGCCAATGGACACTCAAGTGGCTCTGAGTGGATTGCAGCTGTCCCCCACCTGTAAACGAGACGCATGCTTGATCTGTCAGTACTGAAGGAGAGGTAAGCTCTTGTTTTATCAATGACTGTTTTGGATTCCTTGCTGAATCAGTTCGCTGCAGCTTGCGGGTTTTTTTTTATTTGTTTGATTTGTTGATTTTTTTTTTTTCTTTCCTAGCTCTATCCTACTGCCATGACTTTGACTGGAAAGGATCTGTTGGCAGCAGTCTGTGCCAGCTTCCAAGGAATGCCCATAAGGGAATATCCTTCAGTCCCAGGCCCACGGTTTAAAGATGTGGTTCTGGTGGCTGTGTCACAAAGGGTCCTTGGGGCGTGGTTGGGTATTACTGGTTTGTTACGGCTGTAGGTGCTTTGAGAGAGGGCAAGACTGGCAGGAATTGTTTCGAGGCTGTGTGGTCATATACATTTGTTTCTTTTCAATGTACATGTACTGTTCAGTTATCAGTTTGTGTTCTGAAGGCCAGCCATGCCACCAGCCTCCTATCCAGGGATCCCGTTAGCACTGAAGGTGCTGCTAGTACAGTGTGTGGGTGTGATGTGGATCCATCACCGTTGTACCATGGACCTGATGTTTCTCGCCTTGCTCCTGCCACTCACTGGCTCTCGGGCTCCTGTCCAGATGGGGCTGTGGCTCTCACAGCCGTGCCTAAGGATATTTATTCGAATTGGTCAATAGCTTCTCAGTAGGACTATTAATTAACTTAGGCTTAGATAGTTTACACTACTGCAGCCAATATTATTGCTCTTTTTTGCTTTGAAGCCTTCTGTACCCTTAGTATTTCTCCAGTTCCTTCCAAAACCTTTCCCCTTCACTTTATCTGTGCTGCTGATGTTCCTCATCGCTCCTCTAGAGTGTCTCTTCCTCTGGAGCGTGTGCTGGTCTAAGCTGCAGCAGTTGTTGCTCGCCTGTGCAGCTGAGAAGTGCCCCGGGGTGCTCCCCAAAAGCTGCAGCACTTCAAAGGAGATGCTGCAGGCTCAGAGCAGCCAGAAAACAGGAGCCTGCAGTGCTCTAAGCCCCAAAGGTGGCTGCTGGCATGCATGTAAGAGGAAAAGCTCCTTTCAAGGAGCAGCTTTGGAGTTTCCTTCTGTAGGGGAGCACTGGGCACTTCAGGGACAAGGCAGCAAGCCAGGATCCTCTATGCAGGTTGTGAAGATCTTCCCAGAAGCTAGAGCAGCTGTGTGGGGAATCCCAGGGTGATTCAAAGCACCAAGGGGGAGTGGCGTGGGGGGAAGTTTTCCTTGCGGAGAGACTAGAGCATTGTCTGTTCTGCTGCTGGTAAGCTTTCTAGCCCCAAAGTTACTGCTGTCTTTTACTACCCTTAGGTCCACTGTGTTACTTGTTTAGATTCTGGTAGGTGCAGGTCTCCAAACAGAAGGCCCTACTTACTTGCAGGACAGAAGGAAAGAAAGTGTTTTCAATACGCGTGTCAACATTTCACTTTCACTCCAATGTCCAGGCAAGGATTGTGAGATGGAAAAGACTTCTGAGGTAAAATCCCTTTGGCCATAACTATGAGCCAAGGATAAGTTAAAGGATAAGTTCTCTAATGGAGCCATAGAACTGAAGAAACAGGCCCAAAGGCAGGAAGTTCTCCTTCAGTTGATATCAGCGGAATTGGTGTATTTTACAAACGGTAGTGATCTACCTCCATTGCACATGAATTGTGGGTGAGGACATGTCCAGTCTCTTTATGACCCAGACACAAGAGCTGTGCTGCTTGGACCTACAGGAATGTCTACCAAGAATTGCCGTAAAGCTTATCGATTCTATAGCAAACTCCAAGAAGTCTAAAGGACTGTGTAGTGTTGCCAGAAGATCCAAGCAAAAATCCAAGCCTCAGAAGATGACATATAATGTCATGCTCTTTGGCTTTTTCACAGAGCTCTTGAGCTGCTGTGGCCTGGCAGCTGTGTTGGACTGGACTGATAAGATGGTGTGAGCTGGATGCTCCCTAGCCTGGCGTTCTTGCTGCCCTGCTTGTATAATGTTCCAGGGCACTAAGGGCATAAGCAGCAGATGGATACAGGATATCCTTTTCTTATGATCAGAAGTTACTAGTGGATCCTAAAGACAGTCCTTCTCTGGGCACAAACCAATTATTTGCTGCTTCATTATCTTGAAAGACCTTGAGTTGGAGTCAAAATTGAAAGAACGAGCCTGCCTGAAGAAGGTGAATGTGTTTGTAGCTGGCAAGTGGGGACACACACTGGTAACTATCTGCTGGGATTCATTGTAGGTAGCAGTGAAAGTGAATTTTCATGTGTAGACTGTGAATGCTGTGTGCATGATCTATTTTATATGCATACGCTGGCCAATTAAGTAGGTGCACGGGTACTGAAGTCTATTTAAGTGGTCTTTATCTTATTATGTACTTTTTGGGAAGAGACTGTGTTATTATCTGTTAGATGTTTTCTTCTGAAAATAAAAAAAGCCTCTTTTAAAAGGTGTTCATACATGAAAATCCTGAGAGAAATAGCACAGGTTCCCTTTCGCATTCTGTGTTGTGAAGTTTGTATTTGCAAAGTGGAACTTGAACTTAGTTGTCATTAATGGTCAGAGACTCCATGGCACCAGTACCTTACAAGTCATTGTACATAAAACATTGTAACAGGATTATTAAAGTATTGAATGCTTGAGAATGTATGTGATATAAGAAGGGGCACAAAATTGCTGTGTACTTAGCGTGTATAATGCAGCTTGCTCAATTTGTTCCTGGCTATTCAGAGGAGAGTACATTTTCTCTTTTTAATTGCGTGAGATGACAAGACCTTTTAATTAAGGTGGCATCTATAGTATTCATATACTGCAAAACCCACAAATGACTAAAACTTAATAGCATCATAAAAACTATGGTTAAAGCTTTTACCAACACTGCCATCGCAGCAAAAGATTTTAAATCAACTGCGTCAAGAGTGCTACACCGAGGCTGCTGACTCTGGGAGCAGTAGCTGGTTTCTTTTCTTACAGAAATGAAGTCTGTGATTTTTATGGCTGCAGCAGTGGAACTGGCAAGCAGCCCTTCATTCTCTTCAGGGGGACCTGCCCTCCCTTGTTAAATTTCTGCAACTTCTGTAACATCCCCTTTGCAGCTAGAAGATGCTGTAGAGGAAAGAGGGTAGAGCTATTCTCCATCACTCAGAAGTTTGCTGCTGGCTTCAGTGGGACAGGTGGGCAGGGAGCGAGGGGTTTGTGTACGGACAAATGTGTAGAAGGAGGCAGACATTGGTAGGTGTTGTAGAAGCAGAGTAAGGCAAGAAGCCTCAATGCCACCTGGCTTTGATGGTCACCTACTGCCTCACTTGAAGTGAACCACACTGTCTCGGTTAGGGATTGCCTGATTGCAGTAGGGTCGCTATTGTAGCAGATAATGTTAAGAATTTACAAGCAAATTTCTTGGGCAAAGATGTATGCATAGTCAGATTATTTAGTTTTTTCACCTTTTTGTTATAATGGCAGACTGACTCTAGATTCGTATTTGTGGTGGGGATGCTCCTTCATTGTCCCCGTTTCATAGGATGCTACTCTGGCATTGTAGAACCTTGAGGAGGTGCATCCCACTACTGAGATGGGATAGGCGTCCGCTGAACATTCCCAGTTCCAGCCTTGGTAATGGTGGTAAAAACATGAATGGTTCTTGGTTGCTTTTGTAAGGGGTTAGGCTTCCCTCCCTGCCTTCTTTACCATGGAATGTAAAGGAATATTTTGCAGATGCTTAAGGTACGGGTATATGTTTTCATTGCATTTAGTGTGTGGGAAAAGCACTTTTGTGTATATGCAATAGTTACTGCAGGAAGGTTTTGCTAGCATTTCTTTTTCTATTGAATTACATATTTAACAGCTTGGTTTTAATCATAATGTCTTGATGCACGGAGGTCCTGGAGACGTGTTGTTGTCAATTAAGAAATAAACCAGTTTGTGAAATTCAACATTTCCTTTGGGAGTAGTCAGAAAGCAACATGATTTTTACCTTATTACTAAAAATACTGCATTGTTTGCCAAATGAGTATTTAAATAATTTAAAGATGCTATTCCAAAGAGAGACCTTGTTAGAGTGAAAAGTGCTTTACCATGAGCACCTCTAGTAAAAGAGAGGAGGAGAGTAAACAGGAAAAGGAGGGACCTTGGGATTTATTAACATTTAGCAGCGCTACAATGAATTGTTAATCATGTCTGGGTTGATAATAGGGAATTATACTAATTGACTGTGTTTTGTCCATTGTCACCTTCTGAGCGCTGACTTTTCACTTGTGGGTGTGGAAACACTGAGCTCAAAGAACACGAGGTAGGGTTGTTCATGACACATTCTGCAGAAGCTCCCCAGCCTGTTTTACCACTTCAACAGATTCAGTTATTTTACAAGTCTGTTGCGTGAATGGTCTTCATCTTGGCGCTGGTCAGGCTGCCACCACTCTTCGCAAGACAAATAATCCAAAGTGGGCATTGAAAGAGAGAGATGGGAGTATGTAACCAGATCTCGTAATGTGCGACTGCTTATCTGAGCCCCGAGTCATGAGAGGAACTGGGGTTGTGCTTGGCCAGTTTATCTGTGACGTGACCTGCAAACACGTGCTTAAAGTTAACGCTAAAGATGAAAACTTCTGGTAAATGCTGGCCTAAATGGAGTTATGTTCCCAAATGGCTTTTGTGCATTTTCATGTTGTTTAGGAGTTGTGATTTTCTTTGCAGTAAGGAAAAAATAATAAAAATACGATCAGAAACAGAAGTTTGACTGTGACCATGATGGTCTGAGGACTGTGGCAGGACAAGGTTTGTTGGTGGGGGTTGTAACTTACACTCTTTGAGATCGATGGGAAACTTGGATCAGACCCACAAGAATTTCTCTGTAAAGGGTGTGATACTTATATATTTCTCCACTCAGCACATTAGCAAAGCTTATTTTCACCCAAGTGTCAACACTGTTGGAAGATGATATTGTTCACATTACAGAAGCTTCAGAAAGTCCTCATGTTGAAGAGGAGTCAGTTCTTCCAAAACAGCGTCAAGCACTCCAGAGAGTTTGGAAATAAGATAAAAGCAGTATTGCTTCCTAACACGAGCCGATCCTGCGTGCTTTAAGCAATGAAACTTTCAGTCCTAAAAAAGGTTTTGGGGTTACCAGTATTAGCTGTTTTAGTTGGACCTGGTGGATGTTTGATACCTACAGGACTCGGTGACTCTCCTTGTGTAATCTGTGATTGGATTTTGTAGCCAAGTCTTGTATTAGTAGGAAAACGATTTGGTTGTGCTTGTTGCTTTCAGATGCCACAAGGCAGTGCTGTTGACTGTCGCCCCTTCTATTGAAAGGGGGCTGAGGGCAGGACGATTGCACTGAGGAAAGGGATGCTTGTCTCGGGACTTAATCCCCTGCCTGTTTGTCTCATGGAGTTTTGAGCTCAACTTCAGGGCATGTTTCAAGGTGACATTCATGCTGAGGGACAGGTCTGACAGTAGCGCTACGTGCAGTCCTACCGACTTCAATGACAGCTCCTTGCGGAAGGCGAGGGTAGAATGGCCCTTGAAGTTTGTGACACTGTGGCTCGAGGAAACGTGTGCGTGTTTTGTGCTCTGGGTGTTTTTCTTCAGTGAACGTGCTGCCAATCCAGTAGCGTTTTGGGCCCCGAGCCTGCTGTGCAGCTTTCAATAGGCACACGCACGCTGTTGAACACAGCACGTTGAACATTAATTTATGGGACTTTTGTAAGCAAACTTTATGTATGTAGCAGCTGTAATAAGCATGTTTTTACAAGCTGCACGTAAAAAAAAAAAAGAAGCATATAATCCCTGTGTAAAGGCTTGCTGGTTTGTTTGGGTTTTGTTTTTTTTTTTTTTTTTTTTTTTGATTACTACAGTTGTCACTATTTTGAGACACTTGCTTAACTGAACAAGAGGAAAGAACAAGATGTGAGTGTTCAGTGCAATCTGCACCTCTCAGGCTTACAATGAGCTTTACCACTGGACAGGTCCTTAAGTGTAAATATTGTTTTGGTTTGATGTGGATCTTGGGGGGGAAAAAGAAAACCAAACAACTGAAACTGAGTATTTGTCCTTCCTGAGGAACAGAGATGGATCCAAATAGAAACTTAATTTCCAAATACTTCCTGTAGAGTTCTGATGAAGCAAAGAATAAGACCAGAGGAAAAGGGGAAATACAGGCTACTTCTGATGCATGGGTTCTTCTCTCCAAATTCAGATGGTTGCGTAGAACTTGAGCTTAAACTGCAGCGCTGTGTTACGTGTGAACCTATCCAAGCTGCTTTGCTCAGACAGGAGAACATTTTGCGTTCCAGGAAGCACCCTCGCCTCCCACCTGGGCCAGAGCCACTGATGGAACTGCTGGCATTGAAACAGGTCTCTATGTGGCTGCTCTGAAATGCTGCTACAGAATTTTGTTACAAAAATATCCTGGTTTTTAAAATTTTGAGAATAGAGTCATGTTGAACTTGACAAACTTTCAGACCCTGAACAAGCAGGAGGACAGTGTGGAGAAAGATATCTCTGGGGATGTAGTTTTCAGTAAGTTCAGTTGAGGCGTGAGTCTTGGGTAGAATGATTTGATTCCATTTTCTAATGCAAGATTTGACAACAGTAAAAATACCTTCACCATTTAATCTTTCACTAGAGGAAAAAAAATTATAATACTTTTTTTCTTTCCCAGAATAGCGAGCTGGCAGAAAACTTGAAAAATGTGAATCCCTTTCTTGATATGAAGTCACTTTGTTGATGAACAGTGCTCCTAGCAAAATCTGGGAATGATACCAGATAAAGGATGCCCAGCATCATTATCTGCATTATATATCAATAGTTGTGCTTCCTCGCTTATCAAGTGTATAACCTTGTGTGTCCTTAAAGTGTAAAAACGAAACACCCACCGCCCTAAGGACAGCTGGGACTGCACTTCTAGGAAGCCAAGAGAAATAAAAAGATTTTATTAAAATATTATGAATTATTGTTAACATATATTTACATAATTTATTTCATCCTAGGAAACATCTTAAAGAATGGAATATTGCATACCTATAGTTGTGAGGCCACCCTTTAATTTCATCATCTCACTGCTACAATCCAGTGGCTCCATACTGAAGGGGGATTTGCTTATTTTCTGTAATGACAACACAACTTCTGTTTCCAAAGAAATGCCATGAGGTGGGTTAATTTGTCTGGCTCCGTTAGCGCAGCCCCCAGCTGGAGAGATGATATCTTTCAAAGATCCTTTTTTTGAGTAAATGGCTTGAAATGTTACAGCTAGTGGGCTAAACCAACTGGGCCAATGGTGTTACTCAAAAATTGTTGCTGTGTTAGTAACTGACGTTTACAGCTTTGATATTTCCATTACAAGCTTATTTTTTTCTTTTCTTGAGAGTCCTTAACCTGGAATTTATTTTGCTAGGCTGGATATCAGTAAGAAAACTGAAGCTCCTTTGTGCTTCTCGTGTATAGAAGCAATCCCTGCTGAAGATTCTCTGCTATCTGTTGCTTTTTTAGTATAAACCAGATCTGTTCCATTTTTGCAATTAACAGCTGTCAATTCAATAAGGAGTTTTGATATTCTTGGTTATTTGTTTGCACAATCCCTGTTTTAAATGGAAAATGGCAAGGAGTCTGACTGCACTAATAGAATGAGGAGGAAAACAAGGCTGAGGAAAGCAATACGATGTTAACAATGTCTTCTAGAAAAACTAATTTATCGCAGGGGCCCACTACTAGAAATAAAATCTTAGAGAATCCTGAGATAAATTGGAAGACAGAGAATTAGAGCCTTGTGCGTGCTGTGTTCAAGTGACAGGGCTTTTGTAAAATGTCTTGTTTTAATCACAGAACAGTCTTACTTGCAAAACCGTGTGCATAAACAAATTCTTCTGTTTTAGAGCAAAAATAGGGCTAATTGTGTTGCTGCCAAACAAATCTGCTTGACAGCATGTACATTAAAAGGGCATTATGCTAGTGAGGAAACGCATTGAGGAATCCTGAAAATTGCTTGTCAGGAAGCAAAGCGCTGCTGGGGTGACCAGATGCTCGTGAACCACAGGTGCATTGTTTCAACTTCTTCTGGTTTTAATCTTTGAGTTTTGAAATTCTGGAACACCTGCATTTCCCAATCACATCTGCCTGCTTTGCCATGTCTATTTTCCCCTCTGTCAGCAGTTGGCTACCAGATGAGCTTTAGATGAATAGCATTCACCTTACTTCATAGTTGTTTTATGATGCTGGTTAGATGAAATAGTTCCAGCAGCTCCTCTCAATAAGCGAAGGCCTGTACTCTCTGCAGTTCATTGAACCCATATGGATGAGAACAGCTGGAAAGATGGGTTTGCTACCTGGGGCCAATGTTTGTGTTGCCAACCGCGACTCCAGCTTGCTGACCCTTGTATAATTCATTGCAGTTGAGGAAATGTTGCTCACACTATTCCATTTTGTGATGAATGGCATTACTTAAAACTGATAGTCTTGTAAAGCAGCAGTGACTTCCCATGTCTGACAGATGTGAACAAAGAATACAGTCAATAAATATTGCCATCTTCTAAGGGAAGATTCACTGCTCGCAGCTGAAGGGGAGGGATTTCAGTGCAAACAGAAAACAGGTGGAGCAGAAGGTGGTTTAAAATTACAATTTGGAGGTTATGCTTAAGGATGGACCTATGTGGGGATTCATGCATTGTGGGTGTCTGAATCATCCAAGTATGGTGCTGCAGGCACATATTTCAATCTAGCGTTGTGGAACACTTATTGCTTCACTGACCCTCCTACAGTAGCTGGGCAAGTTGTTTCCGTGACTTTGCTGAGCTTAAACTTCCAGGAAGGGAAGGATTCCTCACAGAGGCCTTGTCTGGATAACAACATTTTCTGTTTCGCGTTACTGCTTTTGTGAATCTTCTTCCAGACATTTCCTAGTATGTTTTTATTGACATTTTTTTTTTTTTTTTTTCAAAACTAAGGCTGTGGGTTTGTGTGAAAGAATATCTGACCTACTGACTGGTCTCTCCAAACACCGTGAGATGTCTTTGATAGACGCCAGTGTTGATCTTTGAAGACAGCAGCCCAAGCACAGAGGGAGGTTACAGCCAGGTGATTGTATCATGAGAGCAGCTAAAAGGCAGATTCTTTGAAAGGTCAGGGGCATCCATGAGAAGCCATTAAGAAAAGGGAAGTAAAAACTGAGGAGAGAATCAAGGAGTGTTTTAGCAGGTTTCTGTGAGATACACTGGCAGAAATAATTATGGTCTGAGAGACGCAGTGAGGAGGTAGAGTTGAGTAGATCTCAGTGCGGGGTGGAGGTGAGAGACTTCGACAGTGAGGTGAGTGGTGGAAACAAAGGCTAAACTAGATTCCTCATGAATGAGAATGTTTCTTTCATGGAGCTGGTGTCGTTATGTTTTTACAGTATTAAAGCAAAAATAATGTCATTGATCATAATTATGTAAGAACAGACAATCACTGGATGTTGGTCCACATTCACTCGTAGCAGGCGTGCGATTGTTTCACGGGCACCTGCTCAACTTCTTGCCACTGATGTGACTGTAAAGATAAATTAGGCAATGCTTCAATAGAATGTAATGAATATCTGACTGACCCAGAGTCCTTTGGAAGTTAAGAAGTGTGAATTGATATGTCTCCTGTTCTTTTGTGGTATTACAGTGCACCAACTGCGGTACAGTGGATATTTCCCTAGAAATGTTTTATATCGTTCAACTGTAGCTTTTAATCAAGAGATGAAATTATTCTTCTATGTGGCCTTCGTTCAAAATATACATGAAGTCTCTTTGCTGAAAGGCTTTTAAAAAGGTGCCTGAAGTTAAGTCCACAGAGTCAAGTAACAAGAGAAATAGAAGTGTCTGTACAGGCAGTGGCTAAAATGAGACTTTTTCAAAAAAACATATTTTGGTGCCAAGAAAAACAGTTAAGAAATCAATATGCGCTTTGTTTGTCATCCTCAGTAGCTGAACTTGCTACACTGCGGAAATCGTTCTATAAAAGTCTGTGCACTAACCTTATACGTGAGTGATGTTCATCTTGTTTGGGATAGAAGGAGAAAGCGAGATGAAGGCTCCTTGCCCGCAGGCCATGGATACTACAGCAGCTTCCCCTCTGCAAAACCTTCTGAGGAGGCGCTCGTCTCACCCCTGACTTGGCCCGGCTGGGCCAGCGGGGATGCTCCTCGAGGTGCGGGTCTGATTTAAGCAGCCCTGACAAAGCAGATCAGACGTTTGTGGGTGCAGACAGTATGTTTGGAGACGGGTTGAGAAAAGGTGACTCATTTGATTTTTGCTTTGCTTTGTTGTCGCTAATGTTACATCTACTGAAATCAAAGTTTCAGAACTGAAATGCACTTGTAGTGATTTCTGCTGTTTTCTCTTTTTTCTTTACGTTGTAGTGCGCAGCCACAAGGGGCTGAATTAAGGTTGTCTGGGCAGCTTTTCTGTGTTTAACTTGGCACTTAAACAGCTTTAGAAGATTTCCCAATTAAAATGCAAATAAATAATCTGCAATAAGAAGTGAAATAATGCGAAACTAACTTGATACTTGTTTGGCTAGTAAGAATTCTTTTAAAATTATTGTATAGATGCTGCACCTGGAGTTTTCAAACTAGAAAAACAATGGTCGTCTCTTAGCTTGGATGTGAACCAGCCAGCAGAATAGAAAGAGAAGCTTTATTTCTGGATTTCACAGTCCTTTGCAGCAAAGGAAGGGGAGGCCGAGGACTCCTGATGTGAGCTGCAGATGCTGCGCGGAGGTGCTCTCCAAGGACTGCCAGTGATGTGCCTCTGCGTTTTCCTGGCTATAGCAGGACTTTCTGCTTACAGACTTCCTCAAGGTGGCCTTTTCATTTGTCCTTGCTTTCTGGAGCTGGCAGCCTAGTTAGGATTCCTAAACAAAGAATCTAGAAACAATCTGGAAATCTTGGTCATTTTCCAGGGAGCATCCGATGAGTGTGAGGCTGAGCAGGACTTCACCTGCCTTTGGTGCCCACGCTAACAAACCGTAACTGAGACCCAGAAAACTATTCCTCTGATGTGTAGCTGGGCCCACAGAGAAGGGAGAGAGGATGAATGGAGAAAAGAGGATGCAAAGATGGGAAGGAGGAGTGCATGGCAGTGGAAGAGAGTGATGGATACCAGGGGAGGCGAGGTGATGGGACGAGGTGTTTCTCTGCTTACCTTCTTCCATCTTTCCAAACAATTTGAGGATCCTACTGCCCTAGTATGCTGCCTCGGGTAGGGGAGCGGTGCAAGCCAGAAATCGGGGCTGTGCTGAGGGAATGGGGAGTGGTTGTTTCGTCTTTGTGGTTCAGAGGTATATTCAGTGCAGCATCAACTGCTGCGGTTCCTTTGGTGATGAGAAGCCTGCTTTGGGAGTTTGGGCAAGCTGCCAAAGTCTTTTTGCAGAAGCGGTAAGAAAAGGGAAACTGTGATTCTGAGCTTTATATCTGCCAAATCTGAATGGAATTTCACGAGACAAAGAGAAGGCACTTCACCACCTGGAGGGCTGCACATCAAAGGCCTTCTGAACACAATAGAGGTGTGAGACCCTTTCAAAGGCGAGGTCACAAATCTCTCTAAAATGGAAAGTACTAAGCAAACTGGGTAGAAAAGTAATTTAGCAGATCCCCGGTAATATCAATATATGCACTTAGGTGTGTGTATATGTATGTGTATAAAGTGTGTACGTGTGTCTATGTATTTGATTATAATGCTGCATATGAAATAGAGCTACTGAGATGTCCACAGGATGACTGATGTATCATCAAGTGTCCCAGCTCCACACCGTGCTTATTTAGACAGGAACAGTGGCAGCTGTGGATATGGAAACAGGACCAATAAAATACCTTTAAGAAAAATACAACAGTTAGAGAAAACTGTTCATTAGCATTTTTCCCAAGTGTTGCAACATTATCTTCACTCCGGCACAATCATGGGTCACTGGAACTCACAGATGCTTTGAGTTCAAGTTTATTAATCATCTTAATCCTCCCTCAAGGTCAGTATTTCTAAGTACGTTCATAAGTTTAATGCTATCACTTTTTGAGGTCTGTGCAGAAAAGCATCTATGAATGAAGGAGAGTTGACAATGACAACAGGAATTGGAACTGATAGTATAATGTAAATCGTTGGTGTTTAGAGAAATCCTGAAATAAATCATAACTTTTCAGGTAAGAAGTGGAACTGGTAATGAGGGCTTTCCTGCAAATGAAAAGTGGTTCAGAGTGCAGAGGATTTCAGTGGATTCAGAAGAGTGGGTGTACCCCAATGTAGAGAAGATGAGTTCCCTATCTGGGTCTATATGTCATTAAAATGTATGAACGGGCACATACACGTGCGTGCAAATAATTGAACTCATTGTGGTTTAAAAAGCAGCTAATAGCTGAGAATAATATAAGCAAGTAAGGTTAGGGGAAAGGTATTGATTTTATGTCACACGAATGTAAGTAGAACATCTAGGCATTAAATAATGTTCCCAGGGCACTTTTCAGTGTGACCAGATGAAACCAAAGAGTACAATATATTTAATGATCTGTAGAACACAGCTTCCTTGAGGTCAATAATGTGTACTTAACCTTTAGGCTTTCCATGTTGTCTGCTTGTCCAGTTGGTTTATGAAGTCTACATTAAAATGATTGGGGATTTAAGGCAGTGATAACTTGATCTCTCAACCATTTGCTGCTGTTGCACATGAATGTTGAACAAATCCATTGTGAATACTGCCTAGGCTTTCCCAGTACAGCCTGCAGCGACTGCTGTTCCTCATACGCAGCCAGGCTGCTCCGACTGTGAGTCGAGAGGATTTATAATGTGAACAGTAATGGTGCTGTTTTACTAGGGTTTTACTTTAACTCCATTAATGGGTATTAAAATCAAAATAACTTGTTCTGGCCTTCGGCCTTTTTCAGCAGACTCATTTGTTTAGTGGCACAAACAATGATTAATTTGTTTTAAAGAATAAAATCCTATAAAAAGTAAAGGCAGAACTTCATTTAGAAGCAAGAATACCTCAGTGAAGAGAAGACTGAAGTTTTTTACAAAATGATCCATATTAGATACTTAAGTCTAAATTAAATCATTGAATTGGCAATTGAAATTAGCCTTTTTTTATATGAAAGCTAAAATGAAACCGTTACTCAGCATTGGTGTGCAAATGAGAACCTTGTGTCCCATTCCAAAGAAATGCCATCCCTCTGAAGCAGCCTGAAAAGAGTTTAATCTGATTTTATGCAGCAAGATTACGCCTGTCCCTGTGGAAGGGTCACTTGATGAGGTGTCCCAGCGCATCAGCAGTGCTCGTGCAAAGAAATTTAGGGTTTGCTCTGACTTTGTGTGTTCCTGCATTTCTAACATGACTGGCTCTTGCCTGTTTTCAGAGGATAAATATATAAACTGCAATATCTAAAATGAATTTCTCCAAAGCTGACTTCAGTTTAGATCTTATTTCAGGAGAGGAGACCCATCAGACACTTATTCTCACTGTTAACGTCTCTTGAAATTACAGAAGATTGTTTGGTTCGTGTTCAGAGCTCTCAACCCCTGCCACAAAGCAGCAAATTGTCCTTCATGCAACTCCCTCCCCTCCCTCCCCAAACAGATGCGTAGACTCACCGCTCTGGGACTTAGACCCACAGCCGAGTTACTGCAGCTTAATAAGCGACTGTTCAGCTGTTGAGCCAAGGTCACAAGTGTTTGTACTCCTTGTAACTGTAACTACTGCAAAGTACAACTTGTTTGCTTTAATTTTAATTTATACTCTCCTGGTAGATCTTACTGTCGCCACAGGTTAATGCAAACCTGCGCTCCGGCCCTGGGTCCTTAGGCTGCGTCACTGGTGTAGATGTAGCTAAAGTACAGAGCTGGTGGTCAGTAGGCTGAGAGCTCTGTTTGCAGCTCTGCGAGAGGATCGTGTGTAGCAAACGCTCAAAGTCCATGGGTCAGCAGAACCCTGAAGCAGCTGCGTCCACTGCAGCAGCAAGTAGTTGCTTTTCTTTCCATAGAATTGGTATCTTTTTTTGGAAGTGCTCGGGTTCTTTGCTGGACAAGGGCACGTCAGTGGTGTGGAGCTCTGAGCTTCACGTGTGTTTTCTTCCCTCACTGTTGCTGAAATTGTCCTTGTATCTAAAACATTTTGTAGAAGCATTGTGGCTTCCCCCTCACATCATGGTATTGTCTCTCTGTCTTGTTCTCTAGAAAACTAGGATTGAAGTAAAATCTAAAATTTTAAGGGTATATCGAAACAAAGTGGCTCTCAGATTTTCTAGCCTGTTTCCTTTAAATTTTCTTTATTTTCTTTGTATTTTTGAGTCAGCTATTACTTAGGCTTTATTAGTAACTATAAGACTTTTTCTTCAAACAGAATTTGCCATGTAATTCCAGTGTTGGGTAACTTGTTAGGAATGAGGGTGTGATCCTGTGAAAACCTTTGCCTGGAGGACTGACTGTTTCCATGAGTAGCTATTGATTTATTCCTGTATACAAACATTTGAAGGATAGAGCCATCAAGTTGTATTGGATGTACATGATGCCGAGGCTTTCAGGGGAATTTCTCTAGCAGGAAGCGAGTACTTTCCCTCGGTGCCCTTTCCCCCACAAGTAATCTGTCACTGTATAATTAAATGAGAAAGTAAATAATGTTATTATTTCTGAGCATGGACACAGTGCACACAGTAACAAATCAGATTCAAAGAAAGCTGATGAGAGGATTTGTAGAGATCCTTGATGCAAAGTTTTAAGCACAGTGCAACCAGATACCTGCTCTAAATTGGCTGCCACTGTAATTAAAAGTATAAATGTTTCAAGCCGAATACATCCTATTAGTAAGATTTTAGGAAACAAAAATTTAATTTATTCACATTCGATATGGTCTGTAAATGCCACCATTATATGCCTTCCTCTGGCCTTTGATTAGCTATGGATTAATAAAACTTTTATACCTTCTTTGTCAGCCTCATTTTGAACTCTGTTTTTGCATACTGTTACTATTAAATAAATGAATTAGTGTCCAGAAATGTGTCATGCATATTACCTAGCAGCAGGAAGCATAATACAGTGGTCAGCTCCCCAGGAGCATTATAAATCCTACCACGTGCGGTAACCTGCTCATGTGGACCTATTAAAAGCTTGATGATTTAGTGAAGCAGTATTTGTGCTTAACAATGGAATTTTAGTTAATTCAAAACAAAGTAAATCATTTCCAATTACAGTATTTGAATATTCACAGTGGCTGTACGAGGATGTGTAATGTTGCCAGGCGTAAAAAAAGAAAAGGCATTATAAAGGTTGACTGGAGTTTAGCGTTTGGAGCGGTTGTGGTAGCTCAGCATTAAATGAACACCAGTGTTTGTAAAACATGTTTATTTGACATAGCTGCTTCGCTGGAGAGATTGAGGAGCCGGAGCCTGGAAGGGCCACGAGTGTTTCCAGAGACCCTGAAGACCTGTGTGACCAGGCGGCTCCTGAAGGTTGAGCCGAGCGCCACCCTGCCAGGGGGTGCTGGCGGGTGACCCGTGGTGTGTAAAACGGGGAGGGGCGGCCAGCGGTGGTTTGTGATCCGTTTGATGGTATTTTTCTTATCTGGGCTGACCACAAGCTCCACAGTGGGGCTCACAGGTGGCCTAGAGCTTGAGCTGTTGGAAGGAGTGAGAACATCTGCCAAGTTATCCTGGGACTCTTGCAGGAGATGAGGGATTGGTGGGGAGAGCTAAGATCCAGAAAGCCGCTTGCAGCTTCTTTCATGTGTAACCACTGTACTATGTGTGTGAACGCACCAAGTAATACACCTGTTGGTTATAGTATGGGGAAGATCAGATCATCCCTTCCGAGAACAGGCTAATGTTTTCCAACTATTTTCAATCCAGAATTTTTAGAGGCGTGGCTGTGCCTTAAAATATCACTATGTTTCAAGAAAGGCTTTTTGGCACTTAGGAACCCAGTGTGTTTGCTGTCACTAGCAATGAGGGTCTTGGTTGCTTTCCTTAAATACCGCTCCAGGGCTTGTTTACAGCCACGGAGAGCTCCGTCTGTCTGCACCTCTGCCAGCCTGGCACCTGCAGCCGCCTTCACTGTCGTGCAGCTTAGGCTCTGAGGTACTTCAGTGGCTTTTGAAAACGTGACCTGGGCTTCCGAGTTCTGTAGAGCAGCTTAAAGCAAATGTGACCAACAGGCTGTCATGAAGCTATGAAACCCGAGGCGTGTGCCGGGGCGCTGCGGAAATGGAGTGGAGCTGACAGCTGTGAGAGCGTGGTGGTTGTTCGGGTATCTGCAGGGTTGTTTTAAAAGCGCTGTTGAGTCCTAAAATGTATAGACTGCAAGGGTGTTTGTTTCAGTTTTCCTTATAGATTAATCCCTTAATTCTGGTTAAACTTCATGAGTAATACTTTATGTGTTTTAGCTCCTTTTTGATGAGCTGGTCACATGAAATGCCTAGATTTTAGTATCCTTAGAGGGGGAATAAGGGAACTCTGAAAAGGGAAATAAATATGGGGGGTTTATGAAAAACTAATTTCTTTGTTTGTGGAATATAGCCAAATAAATATATACGATATGAGAGCACAGCCCTGCATGAAGGAGTCTTGACTCTACCTCTGCTCATCTGACCTGTGTTGTGTGGTACAGACTGAAGGTGGAGGAACAGGCAAAGCATGAACCTCCAGGTAGCTTTTATATCTTAATTTATTCTTGTTACTTTTACAGATTTATTCTGACCACGCTTTCCTTCATGAGTGACACTTGCTATCTTCAGATATAGTTATATAAACCTGTTGCTGTTTAATTGGGGCTGCATTATTCCTACAAGTGTCTGTCTGACTCCTGCAATTTTCAGGGCTTGATTCCGTTAATAATCTTAAAAATATCAGTATTTGCTCCTTGTGGCTTATTGGTCTCAGCATAATAATTTCCATTTGAAGATGATGACAGTCGTGTGATATTGCCTAGTTATTAAAAAATCCTGAAGGGAGAGATTCAGGAATAGATTCATCATTAAAACCAGCGTGCTCTTGCTGAAGTCACTATTACAAAGTCTGGTGTAGTGTTCTCGGAAGCATTTCTTTGTTCATTTTGGCTGCTACATCGCCCAATGTAGCCACATGCTGCATGGCAAATTAACAATCTTACAGCCACAGCAACACATCGGAGGAGGGTGACATATGATAGAGGAGGAATAAATTAGGACAATAAGGTATGAGATTAGGGACGCTATAGATCATAAAAACGGAGGTGATTTTCACTTGGTTAAAAACCTGTTTAAATGCCAAGGAAAAGTTCTGTGCAGGTGCCTGCTGTGTCTTTTGTATCTCTGAAATAAGGATGGGCACCTGATGCTCAAGGTACTCGAGGGGATGCTCCTGTGGAGGCTGCTGATTGCATTTGTGAGTAATTGTCAGTGTTTGAGAGAGCTGCGGTGGAGCTGTGACCTCCAAGGCATTTGGAAGAATAAGGTGGCCTTAATGAGCAGTCATTCAAAGAAATTCTAGGAGACTTATAAGTAAGTCTTCCTCTTCTTCCCACTCATTTTTAATTTCTTTAACTTTTGTTGACCCTGGAGCCGTCCACTTAAGCAGTGCAGCGACTCGGAACCGGCTGCTGGTTAGTGATGGTGATAAGGGGAAAGAGAAGAGACGGTGTGGATGTGTAACCACCGTCGTAGGACAGGGCTGGTGGGAGGCTCACGGGTTTGTGTGGCAGGTGGGAGCCTGTAGGTGCTCTGAAACCGCCGTGCTGTGCGAACAAGAGTTTGCAACCGTCCCTCCCTGGAGAAAACGTCCATCTGACACACCGAGTGTGTGTGGCCTAGGAATAAAATAACACGGCTCATGAGGGAAGCAGGTAGCGTCCAGAAGGAAATGCTTGTATTGGTGAAGTCCTCATTTCCAAGGAGAGACTTCTTTTGTGAGAGCTTTGAGGCCTCGATCACAGACAGGGTGAGTAACTTCAGTCTGGAATGGATTGAAACTGGGCTGTGTAGGGGAGAGCGAGCCTGTGCCTGGGGCTGCATCGTGCCCGCAGCCAAGGTGTGTGACCACCTTGTGCCTGAATTCACTTGAATTCTGCTGGCGCTGCCAGAAATTGAGAGCTGCCAGGATGGATATGAAGAAACTGCCTTTTCTTCCTTTATACACGTGGCCTGTAATGCTGTACGTGTTGTGCAGTTTGTTCTCTTTCCCTCTGATCAGAAGCCACAAACTATAGGAAAGGGACGAAAATGGTAACCGGTATCTAAGAGGAGAACTAGTCTTTGCTGTCATTCTAAGTTGAGCTCTGGTTTTCCTGTTTACGTGTTATATTTATGGAGCAATCTCAAGCAGTTCTCAGAGAATACGCATGATTAGAGGCGGGTAGTGTAAGCTAATGTGATTGATAAGTCAACTAAGCTTTGAAGCTTTTGTTGAGGCTGGTTTTCTCCTGCAAAACAGGAAATGATCTGGTCTAAAAGCTGCTGAAGAACATGTACTGTGCTTTGCAGGAATATGTGCAACCTTTTTTTCATGTTAATGGAGCTCTACTAATGTATGGTCAAAGGAAACAAACACAAATAGGTTAACTCCAGCCAAATGCATTAAATCAGACGTGGCAAGTATGATCGTTATCCATTCAGTGTTGTTTCAGAGTTACTCTTGATTGCCTAAGAAATCTTACAAATTAGAAAATTAATTATCCATGAGTCTCTTGCAAAACATGAATTTGAATAATACATATAAATAAGAACATAAAATGTGTTTCAGTCTCTTGATTTCTTGTTCCTGTGAGAGCAAAGCTAATAGGGCTTGCTATAAAAATAAAATAATTAAAAAAAGCAGGTTAGTTAAAATGCAGCTGGGAACATAGGATTTTGGAGCCACAGTTTGATGATAGAAGTACACACTCTTTTAGGGCTTCCAATTACTGAAGAAAAAACTTCGCTTCTATGTAATAATACGTGTAGCTTACCCAACGTAAGCTCATTCTATTGGTCTGAATTTAAGGATGCTGATGATTTAACTTTATTCCAGTAGCATTTGTTCTGGAGCAGATAAGACACAACCACAACCCTCCAGGCTGATGCAGCATAATGAGTGAATCCAGCCTAAACACCTGCTCAAGTGTTCTGCCACCTTTGACGGAAACTCAGAGATGGAGAGTCTCGCAAGGTGCAAGTGATCGTGGTGATCATGGATATGAGACTCAGAAATTAAAGAGATTCCCAGGCTCTAAACTTTCTATTATATGCACATAAGAGCCCAAATCCCTCTAAAAGTCTAAAGGTCCCTGCTAATGAGCTGTCCTACCTGCAGGACTCTTGGGTGTCAAGTCACCTCTGCAGTCTGAAGTTCTTGTCCAGCTCAGACATCAAGCAGACCTTTTGATATCTGAACGCTCTGGGCACACCTGTCACTTCTAGGGTGAAACGTGCTGTTGGATCTGCTTGAATTTGCTTCAGGAACTCTCCAGTTTCCCGTTGTTCATAGTTGTGTGACATCCATTCCAAAGCGACAGAATATAAAGTACAAATTGCAGTTTATTTCTAAAACTAGTTAGCATGTTGCTTACGTATGCACCAGCAATGCTAAAATGCTGCAATTATGCTTTGCATTTGCTTAAATTTGATGGTTTGCATTTCTGAGCCCACCTATGCAATGCAGCTTGCTTTTTTTCTCTCTGACTTGTGCTTAAGAGAATGGAAGTGATCCATCGCATTAAGGTGCACATGCTGAGTACTCTCCAAACTGGATTTGTTTAAGCCCCTTTTTCCCTGGCCATGGAAGCATCTTTTTTCCTCCGTAGTACCTTATCACAGAACCATAATGTGTTGGGGATGGGAGGGCCCCTCTGGAGCTCATCCAGTCCAGCCCCTCCGCTAACGCGGGCTTGTCTTGGGCAGGTTGCACAGGAGCACGTCCAGGCGGGTTTGTCTGTCTGTCTGTGTGCACGGATGAGTGATTCCTTCCCAACAGGATAAGGAATATCTGTAAAAAGGACACATTTCCCTGATGATGTCAGTGTGCTAGGAGCAGACCCCACCTATTGCTCTCAAGTATATGTGTTTGTGCCTCAGCTCGGACGCAGCGTGTTGGAAAGGAGCATCTGGCCCTGGTTTGATGCGTATTTACAGTATATCCCACTCTCTCCAGTGCGGTGTAATGAGTACCCAATGTGTAGTTTGTATCATTGTTAAAAGAGCATGAGCGGAAACACCAAATGAAACGAACATGCTAAAATATTGTAATCTATTCTACAGGGCCCTGTTCTTCAAGGACTTGGTGATTAGAGGTTTTATTTTCCAGCAAATGTTATTTATTCACACAAAAGTCCTGCAGAGAGACCGAGAGACTTAAACAGACTGCGTTAGCTCGGGAGATGGGGCAGGGGTAGGGTTGTGTCTTCGCAGAAGAGACCGATCGCTGAAGCTCCATGGAGCACTGGGGAACCTCTTCGGGCTTGGTACCATGGCTGAGGTTTTGATCATGTGCATAAGCAGATCTTCTGCAGAGTGGTTGACTTTATTTCATCATTTTGATTGATAATTAGAACTGACAAAGAACAGATCAATGCAGATCGTGAGGACAGAAGCATCTGGGACTCAGTTTAATGAGAATCCCCAAACCCTTCACACCACGTGTACAAAACAGAATTCACGGTTGTTTTTGCAAATGCACAAATTAATACATCATAAAATATGAAAAAAGGCTTTAACATGTTGGGAAAGAAGTGGTGCAGCTGTTGCAGTTTGTTCTTAGCTTGCATCAGGCGAGTTTGCAGTGTGTTTCCGTGACTGAGCCCGGGCTGAGCCGCGGTGCAGCGGGAGGACCAGACTGGCACGAGCTTCTGCCCTCAGCTCTCTCGCCTGGTTTCCAAGCTTATCTGGAGTTGTGTGAAGGTGTTTCCAAAGCTTGAGAGGCACGGAGGGGTTGCTCTGGGTCTGATTTTGTGTGTGCTTTCCATATGAAATATTTTGAACCAAATATTTAATAGGAAGTCAGAAACACTTTGTGAAACACAAATTCAAACCGGAATGAACAGAAACTTGATTTTACTTTGTATTTTTTCCCCTACACATATCTTCTTCTCGTATGTTTTCCATTTCTTACAGTGAAGAGAACTGATAAAAAAAGATAGTGGAATTTATTGTTTTTTTCCCTTCTTCCCTCTTTCTTCTCTGAAATTGTAATATCTTGGTGCCTGAGAATATGTCTTACTGCCAGGAAATAATTTTTTCAAAAAATGAAGGAAATCTTGCAGTGTTTGAGTATGGAGGTTCAATTACTTTAATTCAAAATAATTTTGAAAGGTTCAGCTGGAAAAAAGAGGTGGAGGAAAATGAAAGGAAGAGAAGTTGTATCCATACAGTGGTACTCAGGGACAAGACTGAAGTGGGAGACTGGATAAAAGGTAGTACAAAAAATTGCATAAACTAAAATAGAATGAACGTTTAATTTAAAAGAATTTGAAATAGAAATAATTTTCTGAGGGACAAAAATAGTCTGAGAACTTTTTGATGTTTTGTCATTAGAATCTTACTTTTCAATAGATTTTTTTCTCTCCTACTCCATAACGGATCGATGCAATCTTTGTAGGAGTTAGGAACAAACATTCTTTACATCTACAGTTTGAAATGAGATTCAGAAAATCCAAATGACTTGATTGTGATGACAGAGGCAGCCCAGCTGGAAAGCAGCTGCCCTCCAAAAGAAATTTTTCCTTACAATCTTGGCCAATTCTCTTTTCTTTTCTCCACCCTCCTGCCTCTAGTCTCTCTTGGTTACACGGTAAATCCCGTCCCTTCCTTTCTCCGAGTGCTCTTCCATGGGAGGCTGGTTTCTGCTTGCTGGTTTTTCTGGCCTGCCAGGTACATGCTCACCTGCCTTCTGTGAAGGTCCCTGCCTCCTTCCGAACACGTGCTCCGCGTCTCCTGGGGTGGCTCTGAAGAGTTTAGTGCACATCTGGTGAATTTGGGTATTGGTCATAAAATAGAGAGTTTTTTCAGAGGATCAAAGTTACTTTTGTGATTGTTAGCGCTGCTAACTGCCGGAGCTGCGCTTAGAGTAGCAAAGCTTTGATTCTGATACCGTTTCAAATGTAGTTCAACTGGTAAATCCAGGGCATCATTTCTGCTTGGACAACCCCCTCTGCCTGGCGTGTAACTGCTCAGGTTTGCAGCTGAGCTTGCTTCTGTTATTCCTGTGCCTTCTAAAACTATAAAACAAGAGTTGTTCTTATTTTTCCCTTTGGTCTAGCTCATTAATAAATACCTTTTAGCATCTTTTGAAACAAAAAACAAAACAAAAAAGGATAAATTCTGCCCTTAACCTAGAGAAAGCAAAAAGGATGTTCTAGTATCAGTCGTGTAAAAATCATTAGCCAAAAGTGAAACTCAAGAGAGGCAGTATCCTTAGTTTTGTCACTAGTATAAAATAGTATTATCTATTAAAAGTGTAAATCTGTGTCTTGCAGACTTAAAACTGCTGGATACTGCAACAAAATCATGTGTGTGTTGGTTTTTATTATTAACTAGCTTTGAATTAGAATTCCCTATATTACAGCTTGGAGCGAAACTCTGTTTACAAAACAGTATTTACACTTGACTAATTTTGCAGATCAAACTAATTAAATCAATTAAACTGGTGATTAACCAAATGAAGGCTGATTGCAAAAATTAGTGGGTTTATTTTGGAGGACTGGAAATAAGCTAATTACTGCAGTGATTACTTGAACCTGGAGTACTCTAAATGTGGTATAAATTGAAACCTCATAGTGAATTAGACTGGGAATTCATTACAGTTTAAAGCACTGTTAATACTATTCAGGCTGCTACCCCTGTGGGAAAATTTCACTCAGTATTTTGTATACTGATAAACAATCGTTTAGTCTGCGTCCTTTTAAGTAACACCAAGCAATTTCACACGCTATTTTTTCTTGTAGCTGAGACACAATTCTATCAGATGAAAATGTAGTTACTAAAACTGTCAATCAGGTTCCTGCACGTTGCACGATGGGAAATGTAGTCTGACTAAATCCATCACGATGAAACCAAGTGTTCTAGCTTCATGTGGTCGCCTCAGTGTTTTCTGGGTCAATGTCTCCTGTGTTTGCCTTCTGCAGTTGTTAGCTTGGTGCACAGAACTGGGGGTGTTCGTATGCCCAGCACATCACTGAACTGTTGCTGGAGCACAAAACGATTGGTGCTAATTCTAATTTGTTGCATTTCACGCTCGTACTTGGGAATTCAGGGCCGTGGCAGGATTTTAGAAAAGGAAACATCTGCGAGATTACTTGCTCGTTTTGTTTGCCAATGAAAGCTGTTCCCTGTAGTATTCTTCTTAGGCTATTTCAGTTCTCCTTGCTTTGCCAATTAACTATGGAATACAAATGTCTACTAGAAATGACTTATAATATTATAGAGTTTCTTCAAGCACATCTCCTTGTGAGGGGGTTAATGAAATTGAAGGTTTTTTGTTTTAATTCTGTGCAAAGAGCTGGATTGTTATGTGGTTTGTGGCTATTTCGTATTATAATTACAAATGTTGTAAACATGCTTTGTTTTTAAGCTCATTTTGTAAGATCTTTCATTACAAACTCAATTCAGGTAATGGGTTTGGTTTCAGTCCTCATTGCTCCAACGCGTGCAGCCACTGCCACTTGAGATTTACATTGCACGACAAGCTTTTATTCTGGACATTGTTGCTGGTTTGGGTTATTTTCTCACATGGGTGCAGCTCCCACTTGCTTAAAACCAAATTTCAGTACGTAGACATGCAGAACTCGTTATTTCATTTTGCTATCAACAAAGCACACGTACTACTGGAAGCAAAGGCATAAAGGCCTGACGGAGATGTCTTCCAGCATTCCCTCCTGAAACAGTTTGCTGGTGGTGAGGCAACAGCTACTTTTGTTGTTGTTAAATTAATGTAAAGCATAATAATTTTCTCTATAGTTGCCTATTTGTGAATCGCCCACTTTATTTTTTACATTGCCCACTTTATTTTTTACATTGTTAGGTGCATTTTATCAAGCGGGACTTCAGATGTACTAGAAAAGAATCTAAGGGTGTTAGAAGAGGTGGAAAGTACCAAGGAATCATTTTTTTTTCCTAGGCAAAATAGGATTAGATCAAAGCCGCTGGGGAGATAATATCAAATATCTCACCTTCCCCAACGGTCTCTGCGATGCCTTCTTATAAAGGGGGAGTTCTGTTTGTAATGAAATGAAAAACAGATTTAGAAACACAGGTGACTGGCTGAGTGCTTCAGGGTAGGAAGTGATGCACACAAAGTGCAAGGGAATTCCAGTTGTGCTTGAACACTGTACCAAAAGAAGCATTTTCTCATACTCTAAGCTCGTGTAAAATCCCTTATAAAGCTGATTAAAGCAGAGCAAATTATATAGTAGTTTGTTCTCATAAAATAACTCAATATAACTTGTCATTATTCAAACAGATCCAAGTGATTCTCAAATTGTAGTTTTTCTGATGCTGCTTTTTGGAAATTAAGTTCTGTAGTCTATACCTGGAGAAAGTTGGCCAGACTTAAGCAGATTTGACTGCGATGTTTGCTCCATGATGTCTGTTTTCAACTGTGCTCCGTTATTTAATGCTCTAGGAGAAACACACTATCATCCTGGCAGTTTCAAATGGTGATTATTCATTTATATTGTGTTACCACCCGGAGTGCTCATCTAGATTGTATATACGTGGGATTTCCACAAGAGCTTAGAAGACAAGTATCTGAAAGGACAGGGAGCTGAAGGGAAGTGTTCATTAACCAACACGACACAGGCCTATGAAGTAGTTCCAGTAACCTTGCCTAGAGTAAAATTGGTTAAGAAAGAGGTGCGCACGCTCTTAATAAATCCATCATGTAAAAAATGCATTATTTTTCTCAAGGAGATAGCAATATTATTCAAAACGTGCTAAAGTGGGCAGGATATCCCAGGAGTAATTGTGAATTATTAGGTCATAGGGACCTCATTGCAAACTATTTGCAAAACTTAATTGGTGTAATAAATAAAATATGCATGCAAATTAGACCACTTTCTGAATTAAAGGAATCTGTTATCCAGCATTGCAAAGATTCATCCTAATTTAGTAGTGGTTTTCCATACAGTTCGAGATAGCTTATATTTGCCCTGAAAAAAGGATGGTATTTAACTAAACCTGAACCAGCTGGTTTGTGCATCACATGCGTTTCAGTCTGCAGCAGCGGGTGTCACTGATGGGGTGACGCTGGATTCTGGCAAGAGCGTGATGGTACCTGATTCATTTTAGCGCACAGAAGAAAGTGGGTTAAGCAAGGTGACAAAATGAACAGTCCTATTTGCTTTATTCCACCTAAAAAGACTCCTTCAGCACTGAGGCTAAAAATATTAGCAGCTTTGAAAGTTCTGATGCAAACCCTGTTATTTATTGATTTATTTGCTATTCATCTTGAAATTCTAGTAGTGGAAAGAGCAGCGCTAATGAGTGTAGCTGATTCTATTACCCTAGATATAAAATAGGGAGTATGTAGTCATGTAATGACTCTGTATCCTAAAGCAAAATCTGAAAGAATCAAAGTGAAGAATCTCTTGGAATAAATACAAATAGATATGAAGAAATAGTTAACATTCTCTGCCTGATACCATTGCTAGACTCAATAACACCGTCTCATCATCAACCCCAAATCAAGTATTACATCTGCTTTTTTTAAGCAGTTGATTGAATGAATACAAATGTCTTGCTGTTGTCACTTGGGATAGCACTTGATATATCCCATTTTCTAGACTCTAATTATTCCATTTGTAGACATGAATGCCATTTAGATGTAAGCTAATTCAGCATGGTAACTCAATTAGATTTGTACTGACTAGGATTTATGAAACATCAATGGATTCTTGGTGAGACCAATGGGACTACTGGTTATTTATCCCTAAGTCTTACTGATACTGCCTCTCAGGAGCTCAATTAAACACACCAGTGATGAGAATGTTTTGTAACAGTAGTCTTTCACAATTAGACTAAGATTTCTGTAAAGCATATCATGTGTAAAGCAGGGCATCATGTATTATGCAATACAAAGTTCTCATCTGAGTAGCTGATGATGTTGAAGGGTAAAAGAAATTCCCATTATGGCTTTGTTAGTGTAATTACAAAAAAGCAAACTCAAGATTAAGTTCACGTAAAATACGATGAAAGTTCTGATGGAAAAGTCAAAATCAAACTATATTTATAAAATAACACATTTGTTACAGGCTGCAAACAGGTTTCATACTAATGTAGATCCCCTTGGAAACCAGGAGTTCCTTGTGTGGATTTAGAGGTCTCATTGCACTTGACCCTCGATCTTTTGTGTGTTCCTTTTTTGGGAAACAAATGAAATAGCAGGAATGCTCATTGAAATTGCAGGTTTTAAACAGTAGCAAGAGACTAGGTGAGTAGATCTGCATAAATTCATCGTCGGGAGGCATTTCAACTGAACAGTTGGTGGGGTCTTGCCTTTACTTCATCTTGAAAAAAAAAAATTGTAGAGTAATTAATACATCCTGTCAAAATGATCCAAATTCTCACTGTTTGATTACTGAACGCTGTCAACAGAGTGCTGTGTAGTTAGGCATCAGCAGAAACTAGGTAGACAATCTGAAATAAAGAGCAACATTTACCTTTTATTCCATTTTTAATTGTACAGTTTGCTGTATGGAATGCTCCAAGCCTTGAGTTGTTCAGCACGCCTTCCAACCTGTTTGCAGCCTGTAACAGACGTGCTATTTTATGAATGGATGCCGTCGCCCGGAAGGTTTCCCTGCCTCTGCCTTTCCCCCCTGCCTTTCCCCCAGCCTTTATTGCTGAGCTTGATGTTCTGTGGGAGAGAAGATCCCTCGGATCTGCTGTCCTGCCTGTCCCCTGTCCCGGCCTGCTCGCTGGGGAGGAGAGAGGGAAATGGAGACAGCCTTGAGGCTGTGGAAGCACTTGAAGGTCAGTGTGTTAGAAACACTGTCCTGATCACAAATCCAAAATGCCACCATACTGGGCTTCTTAAAGAAATTTTAACTTTATCCCAGCCAAAACCAGCATGACTAGGATTTGGAGATATGGTTGGTGCTGTCTTGCTTTGCTGGAGTCCCTTTGCCTGTTGTTTACAGCTGAGAATCGGTTATGGAGGAAATGACTTTTTACAAGGCTCATTCAGTACTGCTAAATGAAGCCCCAAAATCTCCCCTGACTCCTGCTTAAAAGCAGAACAGAGGGTTAACTTGAGATGTACATTAAGCCGATACTGAACACGCCCAACTTTTGCTGACCAGTGGAGGGAAATCAGCCCAAGGATTTTTGCCTAAAATTTTCATTCTAGTAGGTGACTTAGGTATTCTTCATGCAGACAAGACACTGAAGAGTCAGTGCGCGTTGATAGAGTAGTCCAAGCATCTCCAGAATTACTCGTATATATTAAAAAAACTAAACAAATGAGGCTGTGTGCTCAGCCTGATCTCTGTAGGCTTTTGAGGGTGTGGTGTTCAGGATAATGAACCAATATTTAGTATGCATGAAATTAGTAATTGATAGGTCACACTAATCTATCAGCTATGAAATTATATCGAATTCGATGTGCTAAAGAGGCATCTCACTTTTTCAGGCTACTTTGTGCACAAGTTAAATTTAACTGTATATCCCTAAAAATATTGTGTATAAGTTTTGAGGTATGACTGCTCCCTCACATCTTCTTATCCTTTTTATGGCACTGTTAAAATTGAGAAGCTTTAAAAGGGTTGTGTAGTAGGTGTCCCTTGGATTAAAACCCATTTCTTGTTCCAGGCGCTCCTGGGGCCTCCAGCTTGCAGCACTTGCTTCACATTGGCCACGATGCTATCGTGCCTGATCCTGTTACTCTAGGAAATATTGGGCAGCTCGCAGGATTGAATGCTAACATGACAGCTTAACTGATGTGGCAGCTGCTGAAAAAAAGCACATATTAAAAAGTCCTTTGACACTGAATTATTTTTCCTAGAAGTGTAGTGGTTGGAGGGACTGGTCACTGAAGTGATTGTAGCCGAGCAGTGGTGTTTGGGTGCTCATTTTCTGTACCGTGTGCCACTTCTTTCATCAGATTTACCGTAACGCAATTATCCTACTCTGTCACCATTTCTGTTGGCAAACTCAGCAGAGAGCCCAGACTTGAAGGCTCAGAAACTTAAGCTACAGCGTGTGGTTCAAGACTGGGTTTAAAGATACATTTCTGGGCCTGTGCAGCAGCGATGCTTTGTGTCACAGGGAGGACTGAGCCACTGGAGCTTATGCCTGAGCTTCAGGAATGCAAGATGGGGACTTCTCAGAATTTTACTTCCTCTTCAACTCAATGAGGTGCAGTTTCTGAGGGAGACAGCACAAAAAGAAAGAAGAGGGACTGGAGAAACCAAGCAATCTTAAGCTCTATGTATCCTGTTCACAGGGAAGCTTTTCCTTCCTAGTCACGCTCAGTCCCTTTGTTTGACTTTGGTTCACATGCTTTTCGCTTCCATGTCAGATGGGGATAACCTATGCTCTTGTATTCATCATCTGCAATTTTGTTTTCTTAAAGGGATGTCTCATTCAGACATTGTTGTTCCTCAAATCCCCAAAACTGACCTCAAGTTTTGACTAGTCGTTCTTTAGCTGCACTGATTCCTTGGTACATGGAATATGTGTGTATCTATGCAACCACAGCTTTTGCCTGAAATGGAATTCATTCCGGAATCGGGACTGTAATAACCCCCAGAGTCTCTCTTCTTCCCTAAGCCCCCATCAGCACCAGGGAAGTCATTCCTGACTAGACTTTTGTCTGCACTGTTCTTGAACCTAGATAATTACCATGTCACAACATACTCCTGTGCTAATGCTAATATTTAACTTACACTGGTATGGTAGTTATAAGTTGTGATATTATAGAACTCATTTTTATGAACTCCCGATCTGAACAAGCTCTGCTTGTGGAAATGTGCTTAGGAATCAAAGCCTGTGTGTTTGTAAAACTGCTGGTGATGTTCAGAGTAGCATCAAATCCTGGTTCAGCATCCACTGAACCTCTTCGTGGTACAGCCGTACGGGCCCTATATTTTTGGCCCTTACCCTGATAATTTGGTCCTTGACCTGAGAACGTTTCAGATGCCTCTGTCCTGCGTGCCTCGTGTTGTACTGCAGGGAGCACAAGGAGAGCAGTGAGAGTAGCGCTTCAGAAACGGGAGGGGAAGAGGAAGAGGGATGTCTCCTCACCTGCTGCGCGTTCTAAGATCAAACTATCCAAAAAAGCTTCTTTGATCGCTGGGTCCCCCGCCAGCCGGGCCCACCCGTGCATTGCAGCACCCTGGAGGTCTCCGGTGATTGTTGCTCCAATGAGGTGTTTCATGCCTGGAATTATTTCTTTGATGGAAGAAATAGAGAGCAGGACCAGGAACAGATGGCTGATAACGACATCTTAATTCTAGAGAGAATGAAAGTGGTATTTCATTATGGAGTGGTATATTTAAATTGCCTTCAGGTGTTAGTTTAAGAGAGTAGAGAAAAAAGAAAAGTTAAAAAGATTTTTAAGATTTAGTAAAAGGGATAGAGTGGTACAAATCAGACCTAGTAATAATGCCCTACAAACCTGTCAGATTGTAGTAATGTGACAAGCGCTAGCTAAAGGGAATCATTGCCCCACGTATGGTGATGGACTTGTTTCACTTTGATGAATCAACTGGTTTGAATTATTAGAAAAATGAAATGTTTGCCCTGGCTCAGAATTTCCAAATGCCCCTTCAGGATAAAAGGACATGCATTATGTCTTTTTAATAATTTGAGAATCGGTTCTGTGCTACGCGAAACGTTCTCTCTTTAAAGCACTAACATAAATTTTAAAACAAATTCATAGTGCAACTGAGTTTGGTGACTAATAAGCTTCATTTAAATAATTTCTTTCCTCTTGCTAAACTTTCCTATGAACTGGACTCATTTTAATAAACATGTAATCCTAAAGGTTTATTATGACACTTTCAGTAGGCAGAATCCTGGCTGATATAAGCGTCAAAATAAATTAGGATTAATCAGGCTAATTCCTCTGTGAATTTATGGTATTTGTGTATGAGAGTTTGGAAAAGTACCATTTCAAAGACCGTGTTGTACAGAAAGTCACATGCTGGCATCTTTTTTTTCCTGTGGACAGTGTCATTGCCGTGCTGTCACTTTTGTTATGTAGGTGTTGTAAAGTGTGTAAAAGATGAACACACAAACACCTCCAATCTGTATGCGTTTGAGGAAGAGGTCTCATAGATTTCCTAAAAACACACAAATTAATATTGCTTACTTTTCAGCGGGGGTAAATTAGGGTCTTGGAGACCTTCTTAGAATTGTCTGGAGTTAAATAATATTGCATGTTTTTCATTTTACTATGATGAATGCAAAGCTATTAAACAACCTTTTAAAGAGTTGGTGTAATTATCTGTAAACAGTAATGTTACAAAAAAAGGTCAAGTTGTCCTGCCATTAGAAGTTTATGGGTATAAACTGGATTTATGTTCCCATAAAATAGGCACTGGCTAACTAGATTAATTCTACGCAACTAAACCAACTGTAGTAATATTTAGAAACAATAAAATGATACCAATTAAAGCAATTTTATTTTTTGTGTCATATTGATTAATGGTGCACTAAAATTAACCAAAGACCCTAAAATCAGAACGGTTGCAGGAAGGCATCCACATCTCAGCATTATTACCAACAAGAAGGAGCAGTTAAGGGAGATGGCCCTGCAATAGTATGAATATTTAATTAATAATTAGTCATGTAATTTCTCCTCAGGAATTATTATCCCTCAAACTGGTTTGTGAATTTAATTATTAGCAGCCTTTTTGTTTCCATGTCCCCTCATTACTGTCAGGATTGATGTAACATAAACTTCATTAAAAATTAAAGCAAGAGTCTTAATTACAAGGCTACCCTGACTGAAGTCAGAATTAGCCAAGTCAGTGATGTGCAAATGAGTGCATTATTTAAGAAACATGCTGGAAGTAGTTATGCTAATGTGGAAGGTTCACAGTAGCAGACCTTTTCACTTGCAGTTGCATATTCATTAAATGCACTATGCAAATTTAATGTAGCAGCCTTAGTAATGCGTTGTTAATTTATTCAGATTTATTGAGTAGGACTTAAAAAAAATAGTACAAATTTAATTACTCTATCTGCTAGAATGATATTAGGAGAGATAGCGGAGGTTTAAAATGTGTTGATCTGGATTACTGCAGTTTGATGGAGGATGTAGTATCAAAGGACACAATTTTGATAACTAGGCTTGAAAGAATATTTGATTTACTTATGGAATGATCTAAGAAATCACTAAAATTGCACATGCTACTTCCCAATAGGAAAGTAAAAAAAAAAAAAATCTCAGTTGTATTAAGTTAAGAGCTGAAGCAGTGCTGAGTCCACAGTCTAATGGATGTAATGATCCTACTGAGACCAGTAAAGGTTATGTATGGAGATCTATGGGAAGCAAACTGTCTTTGTGGAAAGTTCACTGGTTGTTAGGTGTTCCTTTGTGATGCTGCTGATCATCAAGTTTAACGACGGGAATCCTATCGCTTAGTAACATTACTGGCAGCACAAGGTAATTTGTTAGCAATGCCTGATGTGAAGTTTTTCTTCTTGCTGTACAGTTTGTCAAAAAAACCCCAAAAACCCCCAAACCACTGTAAGTTTACCGTTGTGGGATAATTCTTAACTGGCACGTTTCTCTCCCTGTGAAAGCTGTACGTATGGAGGAAAAAACGATTGCATTGTGGTATTCACTTTGAAACCTATTCAGAATAATTTGGACTGTTGTGGAGAGTGATGCCAGCAAGCATAGCCTTGCTGTCGTGAGGAACAGAAAAGCTGAGCTAGGACAACTGGATCTATCATGTATGGCTAAAAAGTTGACAGCCTAACCTATTGGTCTTTATTTCGTGCAGCAAAATCCTTGGAGACAAACTTTTGCTCCAGAGAGTAGCTATCTTAGGACTGCTACACAAAAAGGATATACAGAAAAGTATCTGCCTCCCCTGATGTCAGGCATCTCACTTTGAACAGTGAAGAAAGAGTCTGTCTAGCACTGCAGGCAGGTTCATCTTGTAGATCTTTGAACTGTTGGCTGTATGTATGAATGCAGAGCTCAGGCTTTCTTAAAGGGTTGTAAGTAAAATCTACCCTCTTTGCCCAGACCAGGTTCTATGTAGTATTCTGCATGTCACAGGAGGGTTGTTTGAAGGAGATAGGTGCTGCTATAAAGCCTTTCCAAGTGTGGCCTCTGCACGTCAGAAAAAGCAAGAGGTGGGGGCGTGTTGCAAGGCTGTTTGCAGCTCCATACAGGGACTCTCATTTCACGCACACTTTACTGGAAACTCGCATAAACTTGTCTTTTACTTGCTTATCCAGTCATGGGAAAAGTTCTTCTGTTAGAAGCATGGGCTGGCTTATTTGCAATAGTTTGATTGCAGCAAAGACTTACAGCTGTGCCTTCATCACATGGGCGGTGAGATTAAATGATATGCAGCGTATGCTTGGAATAGTTGAATGATTAGGCACTTACATCTGTTTAATTAAACAATGAGCTTCTACCTCTGTTTAATTAAGGACTAGCTCATTTCAGTTGTGATCACATGCTGGGAGTTACACCACTTCTGTGATTCAAATCCAAGGATATAAGAGAAACGGGATGGTCTCTTCAATCCTTAAGAGCCAGTGGCATGCGGCACAAAGCAAATAAATGATTTGCAGGTGGGCAATGTAAGAATTGAGGCATTATCAGGGAAAAGGCGTGTTTAAGATAAGGTTTGAGTCAACGTGAAGAATGTGAGATCATGCATGTTGGGTGATGGGGAGGAGAAGGCTGAAATATATCATTCATCAATTAGCAGTATGTATCCCAGCTTCACCCCCCCCCAGCTTTGCGTTCACTTGTCTAAGTACTTTGCCCACACTGCTGAAGGCTGAGGACCTTGTGCTCTTCAATGTCATCCTCAAAAAACCAACCCCACTACATAAAAAGGGGGATTTTTTTAAAAGAAAAAGTAGGAGCTGAGACACGGTGGCTGGAGCTGAGATTTTATGTGCTCTGAGGTTGTTGCAGGCCAGCTAGTGGACTTCCTTTCTCTTTGTTAGGAATTTGAGGCACACAAGCCTTGTTGTGCAAGGAAACTCAAACTAATCTTAACTAACAGGGAAAGCTGCAGCAGATGAAGAGTGTGCTGCATAATCCTCTTTCAGTCCTGAACTGTGAAAAGTAAATAACTTCAGTTTGTGTGATGACTGTCACTAATACAGTAACCTGAAGCACTGGTTTCTCGATGGGTTTCTTCTGTATCTACCTGCTGTTTTCTCAGTCTTACTCTGGGTCTGTGATGCGTGGTATCTGCTAATCAAGATAAGGTACAAGATTACGTTGCTTTAGTGCAGGGTGATACTTTCTGTGTTTTGCATTTGCTGTAGGAGTAGCAGTTCAGTGCTTGTACACACGCGTAACTTGTCAGACTTCACTCAATTACAGCTGTTGCTATTGTAAATCCCTGTGGATTTAAAGAGGATACATTGAGAAAATTACAGTTCTTGTATTGTGACAGGAGCATGTTATTGTACTGAACCTTCAAAAAAAATTCTAGACCCATGTGGCTTTCTTGTTTAAACAACCTTGTGTTTTAGTTTCATCCTGTAACTTTAAAAGGGCTGGGTTAGTCTGAATCCTGGGCAGACAGAGTAGCTGAAGCCACAGCACATCCCAGTGAATAATGTCTCTGCTTTTATGTGTGATCTTCTTTGTTGCAGATTAAATTAGTTTAATCAAGTGCATGAATTTGGGCAGCTCTCATCTTCCAGCCTCTCCCTGCTCTCCATCCTCCACCTAGCACATTAACTGGAGGAAAAATTTATGATCTCATTAGTTTTGCATATTGGTTTACTTAGGACAAATTGAAACTTTAAAAACGTCACTCAACTCTGACCTGACATGAAAGCATTTGAAAGCATTTAACCCTGTGCAGACTGCTTAGGTGTTTCTGAGCCATTTGATACTCCAGTGACTGACATCCTGCAAAAGCTAATGTTTAAAATGGAGTCTGTGCAGACACCTCCGATCACCAGGGTCACTTCGGGACTCTGGGAAACAAATTGGTAACAAAGGAAGAGGAATATTTTTGCATTTAAGAAACCATATTGCATTTCTGTCTAAAAAAAAAAAAAAAAAAACAAACCTTTGTTTGGGGAAATCTCTATTTCCAAACAATTTCCTGAGTTCGGTTAAATTGGTTGAGTCCTCTTTTCTTCACCTTGTATCATATGGCTCCTGAAGGAGGATTCCAAGGAGTTTGCTGTAGGGATCAGCTGTATTTTCCGTTCCACTGTAAGGCTTTCTTTTCCATCCTCACTTTGTGTGTGGAATTTTAACTCCAGAGAAGGCCTTGCATAGATGGAGATTAATCTCCTGGTGCGGTTCTTGACAGCACTTACAGGCTGTGATGTTCCAAGATAATGCTGCACCTCATCCTTATGCTGCACCTCATCCTTATGCTGCTCAAAGCGATTATTTTTCATGTAAGATATGTTGGTCCTATGCAGGGATTTTTAAAGGTGTCTTGGTATCCCATGGCAAAGATTTGAGGCCTGGGGCTACTTTTTCTCCGTTGCTGCTGCAATTCCAACACAGATAAGCTATTTTGGGGGCCCCTTCTCTGTCAGGTCTTTGGAATTTACAGTCTGTCTCCCTTGCCCTCTTTGTCAGACACTAAGGCTCTCTTGCCTTAACTGGAGATGATTTGCCATATGGTAAAGTGGGTTTGCTCTCTATTAAATGTTTTTAATTGCGGTGTGTTTACAAAGAGCTCTGTAAATACTTACATATCTGATGCTGCTAGAAATTAGTTTTATACTTGGTTTTCCTGGGCCTGTTCCAAATGATGCTGTTCAGAGAAGTTAAATTACATTTGCTGCCATTCAGAGCTTAATGACGGCACGCCCAGCATGAGGCTCTGTGGCATCGTGCTTCTCGCGCATCCATAAATAAGACTTCAAAAGGGTTACTTCAAATGATATAGGTGAGCAAGCTCACAGTGAGGTCTGGCAGGAATGCCTACTCTAGTAGCACTGGTGAAATTGCTCGTATGATTTAAAACCAGAAACTCAGCCAATGTAATTAATTTTAAACTCTTGTTTGCACTAGGATTTTACATTGATTTTTTAGTTACCCCATGAATACTCCTCAGATGCTGTAGGCCTGTTTTGTGTTTCCTGAGGCCTTCTGGGTGCTCTGCAGCACGGCCGTGGGAAGGGCTGTCAGCAGGTGTCAGGAGCTGTGGTGGCAGCAGGGTTCAGCTCGCTTTGTCACAGCTACAAGTGCTGGCAGCATGAAATGGGAGGGTGTCTGAGGAACTCCCAGTGGTGATTCTGGAGCCTTTTGGTGTTGCTGCTTCTCCTGTGTCACAGGCTTTACAGGAGCCCAGACAGATCACATCCGTTGGTTTAGCCGTGTCCACTGCTGCGGTCGCCCCATCATAGAGAACCACCAGGTTGGTCGTACAGGACTCTCCCCTGGTGAAGCCGTGCCGGCTGCCACCAATCGCTTCCACGTTCTCCCTGTGCTTTTGCACAGCTTCTAGGAGGATCTGCTCCATGATCCTCCCTGGCAGGTTTTTTTGAAGCCTTTTGATTATTGTGTCTCTGTAGCTTGGAGAGGTCAGAGCAATGCTGATGGTTTCAAAAAGCAGTTTTAGGGTAGGATTTACGGCCACCATGTGTACTGGGCATAAGTGGCTTAGGGAGAGGAGCCAGGGATACAGAGGCTATGAACTGCAGCTCCGTGGCAGCACCTCATTGGGGAAGGTCAGGAGGAAGAAGTTCAGAAAGAAGAATATTTGGAACCAGACACTTTTCTGGTGGAAGTTACCTTAGCTGCACTGATTATGGAGAAGCTGGGAAGGTTTGTGCACCTTGAGGATGTGCATTTGTATCGCAAGAGAATTTCTTCTCCAGGGTTTTCTAACTGTGAAACATTAGAGCTCTAATGCACCTTGATTCTCCAGCCTCCTTTAAGTTTTAAATGCCTGTCTTTTGGGTATGGTCTTAATAGACTAGGGCTTTAGGACCAGTTTCTCTGAGAAGCAGAACTGTTCAAGAAGGGCCCTTGACACTGTTCTGACTTAATGCTAGACACATCTGCCGCTACTTGGACAAAATTGACATTGTCTAGAGAGCAAAGCAATCACCTCGTGTAGCATTACAGAGCATTTACACTTGAGCCATGTTACCAGGCAGTAAATCTTGACCTTTAGGAGTTCAGAGATTAGATTTCTTTGCTACAAGCGCTCTAGATATTGTTAGGCATTTGTTGCTATTCAAAGCAGATTTCAGGGGTTACCTATGGGTTTAAATCATAGCATCAATCATTTTTGGAAGGTTCTTTTAAAGCTGAGATAGCTTCAAATAAAAACTAGGATTACTTTTACATTTACTGTTAGTAGTTGGCAAGAAGCAAAGGTGGGGGAGGAAACTGTTGTGGAGGCATAAGGCACTGCTGTAAGTTTCGGTGTTTATTTCTATGCAAGCAGTTATGTTACAGTGTTTGGAGGAAAACCACTTCTTTTCAATGCTGTGAACCGATGCACTTACCCCAATGGGATAAGAAGCTAAAAGTCAAATTTAAAATAGGACTGAAGACAGGGAGTGTTTAAAAGAAACACATTTTTAAAGTAGCAACCCCCCAAATTATCACTGATTACAAAGAGTTGCAGTGTTAATGATTTGTTAATATGGAGAAATGCTTGAAAGCTCATGCTTTATACTTGTATACAAACCAAGCGCTTCAGAAGGCGAGGTCGGGGAGATGCCAAACCAGGCCAGTGAGACTCCAGTACTGTCAGGAATCCCTCCTCCCCATTACAAGAAAGTCCTGGTGATCCAGTACAGGTAGGGGCACATAGCAACTAACCGGGAGTCTCGTCTCTTTTTTCAGTGAGATAGAAGGACCAAAACTCATAAGATGTTTTCTTTCCTCCTGCCATTTGCTGAAACCACTGGAGTGGGTCTCAAATCTATATTTCTGTCTTTTTATCCCAAGCTTACTTTTCCAAAATAAAAGAGTTAACGACCATGAAAGAAGTGCAGGATTTCATCCAAAGTATTTTAAAAAAACTGCACTTGAGAAACGTAACTGAAACCCCCGAGACAAAATGTAAGGCTGATGAATAACTTCGTAACTTAATAACTTCATAATTTCTAGAGGAAGGTGTCCCTGCCCATGGCAGGAGGGTTGGAATTAGGTGATCTTTAAGGTCCCTTCCAACATAAACTATTCCCATTCTACGAATACAGAGCCATACAATAAGATGCTGTTGTACTTGCTAGCAGAAGCATGTTCTGCATGGTGTTGGCGTTAGTACCACAGTCTGACTGACTATGCTAAACTTCTCTAGAAGTTTTTGTTTTGACTTGTTTCCTTCCCAGTTCCTCCCTAAGAAGGCACTGTCGTTTGTGCTAGCGAAGGCATGGTGTGCAGTGGTTGCTATGGTAATTATTTCTTGTAATGAGTTAGTGTTATAAATGGGTAGGATTTAATGAAGAGTTCCCTCAGGAACATCTTGATCAGTTCAGATTGCCTTCTTTGGGCTGTGCATCCCTGTGAGACGCACCAGGGTGCTAGGCATTCATACATTGCAGCAGAACCAGCATAGCTGTGGCGTTTCATCACTCCTGAAATCTCCCACGCTTTTTGCAAGCTAATTCTGTAGAAAACACAAGTAAATGATGCAGAACTTAGTAATGAATCGGGCTGGGAATCCACATGGTTCTGCTTCCTCGTACTGCGAGGGTACGTGGTGTGGTGGGGTGTGAAGCACAGCGCAGATATCGAGTAACGTTAAAATGTTGAGATTTACAAAAGCTGAAACTGGCTTCTGTTTAAAAGAGAATGATTCCCTCCTTGGGTAGACCAGTTCTTTGTACAATTCTAAAGGGTCTGTACAGCAAGCAAAAGGAAGTGGGTTTTTAATATGGGTAATTTGCAGTCTTCAAATGAGATTTAGAATATGTGCTTTTATCCAAATTTTGTATTTTAGATCTTTAGAGAAACTCATTAAAATATGTTATTAAGTAAGTGTCTTTCACGATTTGAATCTCTAAATTCTTAATTTCCTTTTGAGACTGAAGAATTCGTTGCTTGATTCAGCAATTAGCAATGTCCTCGTTCACAAAGACTTAGATGCAGGTTGGCACACGGTAACGAGGCTGCTACCAAGTGTGTCAGGAGCCGCTACACCAAGTGGCTGTGATGTTAGTTCCTGTCAAATGTGTGAAAAGAAGTTAGAGCATCGGTCCTTACGGGTTCTCCTGCAGTCTGCGATACACAAAATGGCTCAGGCTCTTTAGCAGGAGAGTCAGTGTGGTGTTTACCTTTGGAAGGTAGTGGAGCTGTGAACAGAGGGGAAAAGAAGGTAGTTTAATGTGTCCAATACAGATACACCTCTACTTACATTTCCTTGGGGCAATCTCTCTAAAGGTACTTTGTATGCAGAGATGTGTCCGTACCAAACCAAAAGAGACAAACAGCTGCTGCTCTCTGAGGACATGTAATTATTAGGGGGGTGACCTGGACTGAGTGAAAATCTTCCCAGCTGCTGATTTTTGGGGTAGGGATTTTTTCTGATCCAGAGTTGAGAACAAACATACAAGTGCAGGAGAACTGATGTGTTGTGGATTGGCATGAGACAATGAATAACTCCAGCACAGGTCACAAAACTGCCCTCCAAACTTTCAGAGCAACTTCACTGAAGAGGGAGAAGAAAGCAGTAGCGTGTGTGGGATGTTTGATGTGCGGTACATTAATTTACTTGAAATAAAACTATCTGGGTCATTCTTAATACATTTTTGGTTATTCTAGATGCCAAATTTAATACCTGAGCTGGTTACTTAGGAAAAGGATTTTTTCTAGACTTAAAAACCTCTTCAGAAGTGATTTATTTTATAGCAAGTTTGTTTTAAAATTAACGTATTCTGAACAGAAACATTTATATCTCAAGTATTTCAAAGAGACTCCATCAGAATAGCTCAAATTTGTTGCCCTTCTCTCATTCAGCTAAGCTCTGTGCTGCTCCCCTTTTACCAGACGTACCAAGGGTTCTTTTGTCGAGAGCATTGTTTTTTTCAGCCTGTGCTAATGCATCCTTAATAATTCTTCTTCCTTTTTCTTATGCATTTGCCGTATAGTTCTAGGTGGAATTGGCTCTTCAGATTTTTTCTGTCTTGCAGAGGCACATTCAGACTCAAATTGTTGTGCTCAGTAGTGCCATTGTCACATTATAACAAGGAAGATGCTTCATCATGTGTTGTAAAATGAGCTGAAATCTTCAGTAAGGAGCCAAGGGATCACATTGGAGAAAAAATTCGTTTTTATGCACCTAGTCATTACAATGGAAAAGGACACATTAAAGCTGTTGAAGTAGTTTCAATCTGTAATACCGCTGTGTCACATTAACACCTTGTGGTGCATGAGGTTTCAGTATTCTAGTTTACAAAGGTACAAGACGTAGATGTTTTTAAATGGGCAGTTTGCTTTTGGACTATGAGTTTGGTGGTCACTCACAGCAAACTTGAGTTTCACAATATTAGCAAATTAGATAATATTATTTGTCTAGTCTAATTAATACGGTCAAGTCAGATGCTGCCTCTATTACTGTTGCTACTATGTAATTATAATCTTAGATTTGTCTGCATGTTATAAAGTTACTCCATAAAAAGTGGCAAATTAATATCGATGGTCTCATTGTTAAGCAGCTGCTGAATACTTTTGTTGACGTGCTGTTCAGAAAAAGAAAAAAAGTTGAGCTGAAAGAGGACCAGAATAAGGGTGAAAATTCAAGAGAGAAGTCCCTAGGAATAGCCTGGGCACGGGAAGGTTGGAGAGAACTTTCTGAGGAAAGGATCGGCTACTGATTGCAGTGGCCACAATTCACTCCAGTTTGAGCAGCCCCTAGATGAAGGATGAGATCAGAGCCACTAGGAGCAGGGAGATGAATGTGCTTAGTGTTACGGGAAGACCAGCCAGAGGATCGGATGGCAGGGAATAATCTGTGCTGTAGAGAGTGAGCAGAAAAAAAGAGAGGAATTCCTGTGGTGCTGTCAGAATGTGAGCTGGAAGTACAGAGGCGAGCAGAGAGCATTTATTAGATCACGTCCTGAAGAGACATACGTGGTGATGTGATATTAATTGCCTAAATATAGTATAAAGAATCCCACCCTTGCACACGTATCTTCCAGGCAAAACGAGGTGCTGTAGAGAATGTAGTACTGATGCTAATGATGAGGGAACGTGCTGCTGATCGGTGACTCTCAAAGGACTCTTTTATTTTAGGGGAAGCAGAACTAGAGCCTACAGATTCTCACTACTTTTCTCCTTCCCATGTTGTATCCCTTCTGCATGAAACATGTCAGAAGATGTCAATCAGCTGGCAAAAAATTCCACTTGATAGCAAACTAGACCATAAATAATGCCCTCTGCCAAAGCACAGACAGTTCTCAAACTGAGGAGAACAAAACAATACAGAAATATTAATTGCCTCTTTAAGTATATAAAACCACTCCGCTGCTTAGAGCAGTGCAGCTCTTTAGGATCTTTAGCTGCTAATGACCACAGGATTCTGAGGGGCTACAGTTGTCTTCCCAATTATTTAAGAACCTGAAGCAGTCTCTGAGTGGTGAGTATTAGGAAGGAAAATCAAAGCGATGTGCTATATTGTTCATTAAAACGATCGGTTTATGGTACTGGGTTTTTATGTAATTTAACATTTAGAAAACTAAAGACAATTAAATAAATAAAAACAATCTGTTTTCTCTTATTTCCAAACTGTTCTTTCCAAGTAAAGACTATTTTAATTATTACTTTGAACAAATCTTTGAGGAGGTTTCTCACAGATGTGGGAAACATACTATTCCTCTCTTTGAGATATAAATTTTAAAAAGCTTGGCCTACTGTGGGGAAAAGTAGTACTGAAGGACCTGTACTGCTGTTTGTAGAGACACATGAATGGAAATTCAAGCTGGGCAGAACCAGTACTGCTGCCTTTCCTTCGCTGAGTGTGAGCTGTGCGCTGATCAAACAAGAGCTGGTTGTCGAGAAGTTGCCCTGCTCGCTCCCTCCTGCCCTGGCAGTTACGCTCTGGAAAAAAAAGAGGCTTGTGGCTTTCAACCAACTGGTTATTTTGTACCCGTGCCTCAAGAAATCGCAGGCCTGCCTCTGGTAATACCAGTGTCTCCAGTGAACGCCAGCAACCACAGAATAATTTGAGAGGAACCGTGGGAAGCAGGGTTGATTTCACAGCTTGATAGGGTTGCTCAGGGCCTTGTCCAGTTGAGTTGTGACTATGGTTAGAGGTGGAGACGCCACAGCCCTCCTCTGGCACAGAGAGGAGAGAGAGAGAGGATTCCTTGTTCCACGGCAGTGAGGGGAGGGAAGAGGATCTTTCACTGTGGTTGCATTGGATGGATCTTTGAACAATAAAAATATGCATCCAGAAGGATACTGAGCGCAGAGATATTGCTGCATGTAATATGGCTAAATGAAGTCAGTCATGTTTGACTGGAAAATGATTGCTGAAGATTTGGATTTAACCCCTTGGCCAGGCTGTTTCACTGCAGTGCAGGTTTTAAACAGCATGGGAGTCCATCCTTCTGTAAGAATGGAGGAGGGGGGCACAGCAGCTCTCCTGCGTTGTGAAACATCAGCTAAAAAAACATGGCCAGTGTTGCACCTGAAGGAGCACTAGTAATCACCCCACATCCAAATGAGTAATTAGCTGAAATAATTACCAGCCTTGAGTCAAATTCACACACTTTTTTACATGTGACAGTATCAAGGATAACAGGTGTTGAGAGTGCCTTGAAGGGACAAAGATTAAAGATTATTTCGTTATCTGGATTCCTTTAGGCAGAGAAGTCTTGCATTTTATCCTGTCATGCACAGAAAGGTCTAAGCAGCAGCTCATTCTCCTCATGCTTTAGTAGTTTCGAAGCTGAGCTTTTGACAGAGAGTGAATATTGTTTAATCTGGGAGAATAGTCTGTCCTTGAGAATTCAGTAAACTGTCTCTGTGTCTCTGCACCGTCTGATTCCTGCTCAGAGGCCCAAGGAAACCTGCAAGTAAGGACACTGAAGAGATACTGAGTAATTGTCTCTTACGCAAGTTTTTATCTTAATTGGGAAAGCAAGCATTTGAGCAGTTCCTTCACTTGCAGTCTCGCTGATGAAATATTGTGCATGTTTATAACTTGTTTCAGCCTTTGCCAAGTAGCATGGTAAGAGTGCTGATAGCGTTCTGCCATTTCTTCAAGCATCCTTTCAGTTCTGTTTTGTTAGTTATGGCCAGAGGCCAGGCTGCATCAGGGCAAATACCCATACAATGCGTTGCACCCTACAAGATGTCAACTTTTACTTCCTTACTGGAAAGCTGTGGCAAAACCAGTAAACCTTCCAAGGCAGGATAACCCCTTCTCAGCAAGGCTTTCTGTTATTCCAAATACTCTGTAACTATTATAGTAATTTCCAAACTTTTTTTTTTCCTATTTCATAACAGTGACTTGCAGGAATTATGTCTCTCAAAAGTGTCACTGGAGTTTGATGTATTATCACAGTGTGCACCTGTGTTATGTCCATGGCAGAGCTGTGCAAGTTAGTGTTTGAATCCCAAGAAGATGATGGAATATGAAGGAGATACGACAGGCAGAACTGATGGAAACTGGCTTTTGCAGTAGTTTATCTGCGTAAACATTGTTTTCCACTTAAAGCTTTACTTTGTCCTCAACCTATTTTCTCCTCTAATTTATTATAATTTGAAGGAGATTTTTGCCCAGCTGGTGCATGTGTGATTAGCGATCTTTCTTTTAGCTGGTTTCCTTTTATTCCTCACCATGATGCCGGCATTTGCCCATTTAAGCATTTAGACTTTTTTCTGATTTGTGATCCTTTACTCTTCTCTTCCACTGATCTGTTTGATGATGGGTTTTTTTGTTTGTTTTCTATTCTGTATTTCTCAGCTACAATTTAGGATTCCCCAGAGTTGAAGTAAGTCAGAAATAAAGCGCGTGTCCTCTGCCCCAGCTGGCATCCAGTTATTCTAAATGGCAAACCCTGGAGTCCTGTAGTTCAAAGGCCCGTGAGTAGTTCTAGGTGTCTTGTTCATGGAGAAAGGTACATGATAGCATTTTACAGTGTGTGTAATCTGTCTGTCTCTAAGAACAACATCCTTGATGATGATGGTACAGTTGTGCAGCACTAAAACACATGGATCTTTGTTACTATAAACTGCCCTTCCATTGAGAGCAGCTTCCTCATGTCTAATTGTGCTTCTCTCTGCATGTTACACAGTGCTGCTGCCATAGTATTGAAGATGCTTATTCCTTTTTTTCTTCGTCCCTATAGTTAGTTAAGAAAACCCCATGATAATTAATTCAGACCATAAATGTTAATTTGTATATTCGGTATGGATATGTAATACACTTGCTGAGAAAAGCTAGGTACAATAAATAAATAAATAAAGCTGAGGATAAACTGAGCATGCAGAACTCCTGGATTTTGCCAGGGAGTGACTTAAGTGCAAATGGATGGTTTGAAATTCCAGTACCCACAGGTCTTCATAAACTGGAGTTCTCGGTAGTCTCCATGTTCAAGGAACCAGTCTGTGTTGAAAATATTTTGACATTCAGAAAAAAAAAAATCAAAAACTTCATAAGTCTTCAGCCAAAAAGATCAAAGTGTTGTTTGAATAAATGTTATTGCATTTTGCCTTGCAGGGACTGAACTGATCTGTCTTTCCAGGGATGATTCCTTCCCACCTCATGGGACTCCCCCTTTGTGTTTGTGGATTATGCTTCCAGAACATGATTTTTTTTTAAACTCTGATGCTGTAGTCTGATGGCAGTTAATGGCATGTTACAGACAGGACAAGGTGTGCAAGGGGAAGCAGAGTCATGGCAACTGTGTTAAAACTACTTGTGTTCAGTGCTGAGGAAGAGTCACCTGAGACATCCCTGCAGGTTCCAGCACAGAAGTGACTCCTGTGCCTGCCCAGGTGTTCCCAGCAGGCAGGAGGTTACTGGGGAGCCTGCTCGCTGGTCTCTGTGTTTGTACCGCATTGCAAATCTAACACCTGCCTGGTAACCCATTTCAAAAACGCACAATGCAGAGAGCTTTTAAGAAGGAAATTGAGCATGCAAAGAATTAAGGTAACACATTGATGAGACTGAAGCTATTTTGAATAAGAACAAACACCCTTAGGCTTTTGGGATTTTAGTACAGAATTTTGAAAAAACATCAAAGGGGGAAAAGTAAATACTGGTTTTGCAGCTATTGACACTTCAAATTCCGTTTAACAACAGCAATATCAACTGGATGTTTCACATGGTGTGATTTCCGTAGCAAGACAAGCGTTTGCTCTTAAAGAGTCAGACTTTTTGCATTGAATTGCAGATGCAGTAGGAAAGTTGGTGTAATTTCATTAGCAGTAACTATAACTGCACAATGTTTGCCTTTCCTGTACCTGCTCTTGAACCTTCAGTTGCACAAGAAGGGGATGCTTAGCATCTAGAGATGTTGCAGTCATTAGTTGATAAGATGACTTGGGCTTTTTGTGAAGTTTTTATACTTCTACACCTTTCTATAAGTGCACTGTAACAAATTATTATTTGTTATTTATTTTATTTTTATAATAAAGCACCCCTTTTTATTACTGACAGGACCTATGGAAAAGCTAAGCTTAATTGGTGTAAATACCTTTAAAATAAAATCTAGGGAGTAGTTAAAGTAAAGTTATGCAAAGCTTGGACGTTTTAGAGAGAGGTATGAGTCTTTTGATGAATAGGAAATGTGTTAGGAAATTCTGATTAATTATTAATCTATTGAAAAAGGAGTAGAAATATTAATATTTTATATCACAGAGATATATTTATATAAAATAATTTTGTAGTTGGTTAGTTAGCTGGTTAGAGTACAGCTTCAAACAATCTACAGAAACAAGTGACTCCTTTATTTCAAATATAATTAGCCATTTAAATGCCTTGGGTCAATTTATTAACACTTTATTCATCGGGGTGTAACTTTTATTAGGCTTTATTGCTATCAGAAATTATATCCTACACAAATACAATAGAGATTTAAATGTTCTGGAGAATGAGCCAATGCTTCCTGGCTTTATTGCACAGTATTGTAATGAACCTTGACCAGCTGTAGATTTGATAAGTGTAAAATATTACTGCTTGCTGCTAATTTTGTTCCTTTTTAATGACTGATAATCCGTGTCGATTTAGTGTGATAGTCACAATCCAATACTGTTTTCCTGCTATAAATGTGATTGTAACAGGAGCTATTAAGTGTGTCCGCATAATAAAATTAGTCAGGGAAGCTCTGTATATCGTTTCCAGGCCTTTGGATTTTCATTATAGTAGTGGAACTTGTTAGACTGTAAAGCCTGATGGTTGCCAGCTTAGACAAGCTCTTTTCTACTTCTCTGCCAAGCAAAGGGGTAATGATGCTGCACTAAGAAGTCTGTTCTCATTGTTCCGGAAAATTCATCATAGATAAACATAGGGCATCATTTTGGGGAGAGTGTGAAAGGTGTCACGGGTAAAGAAAGAGAGGAAACTTGTCTGGGCAACCAAGTATCACTGCTGCGGAAGAGTTGTTTAAAGACACAAACTTGGCAGCTGAATGTCTGTGTTGGGAAAAGGTAGTCATGGCATCTCTAGCAGTTCTGCAACACTGATAAATCACATCTTCATTACTGACCAGGATGCCGAAGTGTATGAAAGGATCCTAGTGAGGAAACCTAGGCAGCAGCCTCTCTTTTCCTTTATCCTTCTGTCCAGCAGCACACTCCACCTCGAGATAATGAACTGTTGCATCAGAGTAATTCGAAGAAACTCACACTTCCTCATAGACTTGCTTTTGGTGTCATTTGATCTTGCCCAACCTGAAGGCTTTCATTTCAGTTCTTGGGCCTCTAGGTTTGAAGTGGAGATATTTTTATAAGAGCGAATGAAATCCCAGCTGTGAGAATAATCAAAAAGCGGTTTCTGTAGCTTAGTATGCTTTTCTGGAGGGTTTTAAAAAGTGAATAGTTATGTGATTTCTACTGATATTTTGGCAGAACAGTAACTAAAAACTGTACTCATATCTGGGTAGCGTCTCAAAAGAAACTGTCCTGCAGTAAAGCAGAAATTTAATGCCGAGTATAAGTTATAAAGAAGGTAGTGGGGAACGCTGTCATTGGCATCAGCGCAGGCAAGATTTTGCCCATGGTAATTTTGGCTGGGGAAGCCCCAGTCCTGCTGGCGAGAGAGGTTTGCTCTGCTCTCTTCAGCTCACTGAGATGTACTGACATCAGGGTAGGGCAAGAACTACTCCCACAGAGGCACCGATGCTGTTGGCTGAACGTTGGCTTCTATTGAATTAGCCACTTACAGGCGGCAGTTTGTAACTTTTCATTAGCAAAATAATAGTTCATACCTTTCAATACAAGGTAGGAAAAAACCTAAGGATTCATCACTTTCTACATTAGTTATTTCTCATATTTCCTCCAACACTCGAAAAAGCTCCCCAAGAAAAAACATGAAGAAAGCAATATGTAGAGATAACTATTTTAGCTTAAGGTTTACTGTAGCATCTTTGCGTTTTGGTGGCTGCATGGTAGAAGCTGTGGGGCCCTTCTGACTTTGAGTTTATGCTTACAGGGATCTTTACATGTCATTACCCAGTCTCTGCATTATTCAGTCTTTCGATACTAGGGAGCAGTCAGATGTTCTTCCCATATGCCTGCAGTTTCTACAAAGGCTTTCAATGCACCGTATAACAACAAAATAGTGACATAAAATAAATTTAGTCTTTCTGTGGAGATGTTCAGGCTGCCGTTATGACTGATGTATACTCCTTTGTGGAGGACTTATGTAAGCATTTCTAGGAGTCTAAGGGGTTTCTGCTTTGCTGGCTCAATCCTCTCCCCAGCGCCACTTGTATCGGGCTCTGTGCTATCATTTTGGGGAATGCTGACTGGTACCTGGCTGCTTTGTGCTGGAGGACAAAATACCAAGAGACTAGTTGACATATAATAAGTATCTGCAATCTGTCCAGCATCAGTAGGAGGTTAAGAGGGTAGTCAGTGCGCCTGCAAATTAGTGCATCTATCTATAATTGGGGCTGTTTCATCAGTATTCCTTGGGGACTTTGTGGGAGAAGTCCAGTAACTGGCTCCTTTATGCCTATTGAGAAAATGTCTTTTGGGTGAGGAGAAGGCATTCCCTCTGCTCAAAGACATAAAGGAAAGGGACCTATTCACCTCACCAATTATAATTCAAGTTACTGGAATAAGTTTCTAGCGCCCCACTCCATTCTTTGCCAGATGAAGATGCCCCATATAGATTTAACTCTGGTCTTTGCTGTAGCTAGGCAAGAACACTAATACAAAAGGTATTCCTTGCAAATAAACACTGGACAGATACAAAGAAACACCGTGCAAAACCTAAGCCACGCAATGCGCTTCAGAAAGATCAGATCCACAGATGTGCTGACTGAAGTTTAAGAGGCAACTTAACAGATGTACAAAGCTGTAGATCAGAGGGGATATAAAATAGTTAAACTTGCTTAAAGGCACAATGTGTCACAATCTAACGATTACATGCATCCTAAGCCCGACAGAAGAGGGAACATACGCTCCGCTATGTGCTCTTGGCTGTAGGCATGCCAAGAAGATTATAAAAATGCCATGCTGTGATATGTTGCCCTCCTGCCTGAAAGGCTACCATTAAGCTGCTTATTTACTGCACCTATTCAGGCTGCAGTGCGGCTCAGAGTGCTACCTGTCTCCTTGTTGGATAAATTAGTTGTGGATATCACAGGATTATTGCTGCCTATTGTTCAGTCTGGTGAAGGTGGGAAGAGATGAAAGTCACTGATCTGACCTTGTAATGATTTGTGTAAAATAAAAGGTGCTTTTTCTTCCTAGCGAATATCATAGTTGATCATGGTAGGGCAGATTGTGTTACCAAGTTCGGAGCAAAATTAAAAAGGCTGTGACATACTAATGAAGTAAAAAAATTTATCTCATTCATATATATAAAAAAAAAGAGAAAGAAAGCTGGAGTGGGGGGAAGATATGGAGATGTGGAGGGAAGTGCGTGTCACTAGAGCTTTGTACTCTCTTTCCAGCTTCGTAAATCAGTGCTGTTTGAAATGAAATCTTCAAGAGAACACACAGGAAAACTTAGCCACCCACTCAACTCAAATAGTTTTTTGGTTTTTTTTATATAAATTGTTTTGCCCTTATATTTTTATGATATATGGAGCTGTGAACTTTAAATGAGTGATAACACAAATTGACAAGTACAGCATTAAAACATAAACCATGCAGCCCTACAGGCTTAATTATGAAGTGAGCAGGAAGATAGACACAGAAAATCCTGTTTCAAAATTTTACCTCACATAACATAAATAAAAGATTATGTCTTCCACTGGTAGCCTATAGATCAAAAGGATAATATAAAATGACTACCCTGGTATTTATTTTGCCTTTATTATGTGTACAGATAAACTATACGTTTCTAATTTTCTTGTGTCTATTTTGCTATATGCAGTTAGAGACGCTTAGATATTGGTGTAATGATGGATACATAGCTATAAATGAATATCTATAATTATTTTTACAATTTCACATAATCGTGAGGAAGACATGCTTTTTTGTTGTCCAAAATATAAACTTTTCAGAAGTAGCATTGGAATCAGTATGGCAAGTCAAATATAAATTAGGCAAATAAATCTTTTGATTGGAATTTATTGTAGAAATTCTGGTTCTCAAGATAAGGATGTTTTAGATAATCACTAAATATCAGACACTAGTTATGACTATTTATTGCATAGGTGTAAATATGTCATAATATAAACACAGACCTTCACTGGTGAGGTACTGCATGAGCAAAACTACCGTTCTAAGAAATTTTGACTTGTTAGGTTTGGGTGAGGCACTGAAGAGGGTTTTCTTTTTCCTGATGAACCAATACTAACTCAAAACTATTTTAGATGACCTCAGAGTAGCAGATTACTGGTCAAAAGCTGAATTTTAATGGCAGCAGACAACAACTATAATATCATTAATGGTTACAGCAAAACACGCCTAAAATCTGTGTCAGGATATCTGACAGATCTGAAATGTTCTCAATTTCCAGCTCTGCGTTTTTGATTACAGTCAAAAAAAGGAGAAGGAAGGAATCTAAAAGAAGAGGTGCAACTTTCTCCTTCGTTCCTTGAGCTGCTTAGTTGATCATTTTTGTATGCCAGTATAAAAACTCGCAGAATAGCCACTGCTGTTCAGCCAGTAACATTTTGTTGCATTCCAAGCGGCTGTTCCGTGACAGGAGCCAAGCTCCCAGGAAGAGTCAAGAAATATTAGCACTTTTTAATAAGCGCTTACTAAAACTGAACTTCAGTGTTTTCCCTTGTTACATCCCAGAATGTGTCGTGTCCCTAGGGGTGGGATTATCTGAAAAGTGTCAGGCTGTCATACACAGAAATTCCCCGTTTCCGCAGTTGTTTGCTCATGACTTAGGACCATTTCATGCAAAGCCTTAGTTTGTGAAAGTAGCCCTGCTCTCAGCAGTTGGGATGATAGTTGAAGCTGAGCTTTTCTGCTTACAGCACTGAGCCCTCTCGGAGTGGTATTTTAACTGGCAATTATTGTATTTGATTATGATCAATCAGGATGAAAATTGACTTGACTTCTTGAAGTCTAAATCTCTTTATATCATTATTAGCCTTGCATTTTCTCCCTTGTCCCTCCCTCTCAGTCTGCCTCCACCACAGCTAGCCCTTCGCAGAAATTAAAGCGAAATACCATATCGCTAAAAGTCCTACATGGAATTTAGTATGGAAGATGATATATTATAAAAACATAGTATTGTTTCAATATGTCATTTTCCATTATGTTCAGAGCTCATAGTCCTTTAGAAACTTTTTTAAAAATAACGTTGCATTATCATGATAACGCATGAGAATCAGAAAAAGAAGTATCAGCAAAAGTCTGTCAACTGTAATAACGATCTTCGCTTACAGTCCTGTTAGTTTGGAGCTAACACTAGCGGTTGTTCTGCCCCAGCGCAGCCAGACTGTGGTATCCTCTCCCTTTTGGAGTATAAGGGTATCTCCTTTCTGCCATTATTTTTTGCCATTTCCTTCCTCTCCGATCTCTGGGGAGTGTGATGTGGGAATACACACAGCTATGTCATGGTAGATCTCTAATTTGTATCTGTTTCTACAGCCATAGGACTCCACAGCCAAGCTATTAAATCCCTAAACCAGCTGCTGTACACCACACCTGCTTTGTGTGTGCTGAAATGACGATATACCCGTGAAATCAGCTTGTGTCACCTTTTTTTAGCTACTCCAGGTAGAAGGCTTCTAAGCACTACCATGTATCTCTAACGTAGTTCAGAAATTCATAAAATCTGCTTATTTCACAGCAAGGTGATAGAGCCCCGAGACCATCACCAATACTGCCAGTCTGAACAGTACATAAATACATCCCTGGAATTCATAACATTTGTCTGTGGTACCACAGCTGCGTCTTTAGATATCAGGGGGTTTGTTAGGTTTTTTGGAAACTAAGAATTCAAGGAGGGCATTTGACTGAAATAGAAAGGAAAAAAGTAATGAAGAAGAACGCATGTACACTCACAATGACTCTCATGGAAGGACCTAAATCACTGCAGTTGCAATTAATTGTATTCACTGGCAAATCTGCCTTAAATGTGTAATTAATCTTAAGTGTGCAAGTAGTCTGACTGATGTAAGTGGAACTGCTCAGACACTCGTGTGCTCACATGCACAAAATTAGTCAGGCACTTGGCTTCTCCAGTAGGGCTGGATGGAAATGCAAAACTCTTCTGCTAAATCGCTATGGGCTCAGGAGAATCATGCAGTTTAATTATCCTCAACCAGGGTTAAAGAGGGATGGAAATATCCTTTTGTGCCAAAGAAATTCATCCAGATGTCACTTGTAAAGGCAGGAATAACCAACTCAAGGGAGCAAGCACAGTTGATGTTTTGTTTCATGGCAGTTACTTGAAGCCAAACTACTTCGAGATATTAACGCAAGCGCAGGGTAATCAGCCTAGGATGAGGGCGAGCTTGTTCATTCAAATTTAGAGATGCCTTTCTGTTTGAAAGTGTTGAAGGGAAAATTATCTAGGTCATGTAAATGAGAGTAGGAATCTTTTGGGGAGACTTCAAGTACTGCAATTCTAACAGGTAAGATTTAAGTAGCCTTCTAATTGTTTGTGTTTACCAATCACCCATAGTTTCAACTGGCTGCACGTGGCTCAAAGGAGAGGTGGAAAGGAGGGAAGATGGGAGAAATCCGAGAGCTGTATAGACTAGAACAAAGTTAGAACTGGGTCCTCTGAAAAAATCTGAAAAATAGGTGAGTGGAAGGATTAAGAAGTTTTGCAACACCGAGTACAGAGCTGCTTTATCACAAACCTTTTAATAAGTGGCAAGAGGACAGGCAGGTGCCAACGCTCTCCAGTCTGTAACTGACTGAGAAGAAGTCTTTGAGAAGGAAGAATAGCTGGGTGATGGAATCAGGTGGGAATATTGGTCAGAAATTAAAAACCGATAAGGAAAATTGGAATTTGTTGAGGGTTTGGTGTATGATAAACATCCAAAAATTTGCCTGATTCTACCAACACTAACCTGGCAAATTAAAACATAAATGTACTGCTTTGTCACTGTAAGGCTGGAGAATATTTTAGTGTTAATTATGTACTATAATTCCCTTTATTTCCTATATAAATCTGTTCCATATGCTTTTATGATGCAGAACATAAGCACATGCTGATCTTCAGTTAAATCAGCGGTTACTGCTTCAAAAAGCAAGTTATTCTGGTTGAACAGTCAGTAGTTCTGATAAAGGACTAAACCACTCCAATGTAACATACACTTGAAAAATAAGCAAAAAGAGCTGAAGAATATTTACAGATTCAGCTTCCTTTGAAGGGAAGCTTCGTTAGGATTCACTCTACAGAACACCTTTCTCCAAAACATAGTATAATTCAGTCAGTTAATGTATATACAGCAGTTTTTACTTCATTTGTTTTATATGCCTATTTTCAGAGGATGAGCTCGTGTAACCTCAGCAAAAGAGATGCAGGATATTTAGATTCTATGGAATCCCGAAATCAATTGCAGTTGTTTAAGGTGGCTTTATTTTATTCTGCTTTGTGTTAACCAGGACTTGGCATTCAGTCCTGGGCCATAAAGATTGTTTTGATTGATTGGAGCTTCGAGAAAGCAAGTGTTTTTGCTCAAAAGTTTTGCAAAGCCTGCAAAGTGCTGTGGTTCCTTCCACAGTGCCCAACAGAGGGGGCACAGTGCTTGGGAGTGCTCAGGCAACCAACATCTTGCGCAGCTCCAATCTGAATCCAGAAAAGTGTATGTAGATGTGAGGAAAATACCTGGCTCTCACAGCCCTCCTGCTACCTCAACAATGAGACAAAACAGTCTCAGTTTTAAGTGACTTTTCAATTATTCATCCAGTCATTGGATGAATAATTTGACAGGCTGAGACAGTTGGGCTTGTTCAGCCTGAAGAAGAGATGGCTACGAGGTGATCTCATAGCAACCTTCCAGTACCTGAAAGGAGCCTACGAGAAAGCTGAAGAGGGACTGTTCATAAGGGCTTGTGGTGACAGGACAAGGGGGAACGGGTATAAACTGGGGAGGGGCAGATTTAGATTAGACATTAGGAAGAATTTCTTCTCCATGAAAGTGGAACGCTGGCCCAGGTTGCCCAGGGAAGCTGTGGCTGCCCCATCCCTGGAAGGGTTCAAAGCCAGGTTGGATGGGGCTTGAGCAGCCTGATCCAGTGGGAGGTGTCCCTGCCCATGGCAGGGGGGTTGGAACTAGATGATCTTTAAGGTCCTTTCCAACCCAAACTACGATTCTATGATTCAGTGCAAGTCTGATCTACCAAGGGAGTCCGAGAGCTTTGCCTTTCTGAAAGCTGCAGATCTGGCTGTGCTGTTACTCAGAGCGGCGCAGCGCAATGTTAAGTCCAGAAAGAAAAATGGTGAGAGTAGGTCAGCTTGGCTCCAGCCTAGTGATGCTTTGTCAATGTTGTATTGGCAGTCTAGTTACTCTAAGAAACTAGGACATTATGTAGCTGTTAGGAGCTAGAAAATAGATTGTTTACTATGTTACCTGCCATCAATCAGTTTAGTGAGTGAACTTGGCTGACTGGCATAATTTCTGTCAGAAGCCCTAAGTGTCTCTGTTGATTAATATTTATTGATATTAAATTAACAGCTAATTAAAACTATTAATTTTTTAATGTTAAAGGATTTAGGATATTAAATTCACTTTATTTTAATTCTCATTAGAAATTGTACTGACATGATGATTAAAAAAATTCCTATTTAGGAAAGTTGGTGCAGGAAAGCCATACTTAATGAATGTGTATAGGATTTGAATTTAATTCAAACCAGAGATTAGTAATATAATTTAAGATGACTTCTTTAGTAAGGTGTTTGTCACTGGTCATGAAACAGGCGAAATTTTTAAAGGTTAGATTCTTTGAGATATTCCTTTTCTGTTTGCAGTGTACCTGCAGACAAAATGTATTTGGTGCTTTATTTTATTCAGCATTTATTTTTCTTAATGGCTACAAGGCTTGATCTTGGTCACTGCCTTATTCAAGGTCTAGTGAAGTTGATCAAGCATCTCCACCTGGGAATAAAACCAATGAAAAAAGGGAAAAAATAAAGGCTGAAAGTGTTGAACACTGGTTAGCTTTCAGAAGGAAATCTGTAATGGATTCCTAACTAAAAGTAGTGTTAGGAGCTAAATGTCTTGCCTTCAATTAAGCTAATTATTTGCGTAGTATTATAAACTATAATACTACTGTCCTTTCACCTAGATGTAGGCACAGGTACCTCAGGCAGCTTTACAAACCTCTCCTCTCTCTTGCCTTCTCTTTCCAGGCAAGTACATTGTGAAACTTTATGGTGCCGTTTGGTTTCCTGCATGTTGAGCTGCTGACTTTGCACACAGCTTTTCACACAACTTAGTGTGTCAGAAGCAAACAAACCTCTGCAAGTGAGAGCTTAGATCTGGGGCTTGGTGTGTATCCAGCATGCTGGGTGGAAACCAGAGCCTTACACGTTCCCATGCAGTGTAGGTGCCTCCTGAACCAGACAGCAAATTCGGGTTACTTTATGCTAGATGTGCTTTACATACTTGTAAATATCTGAATTTTTGTATAACAGTACCATTAGGGCCTCAGTGTAACATAAATACAACTTAACTAGAGGCGTCTTATTTAGCGGACAGACAGTTTTGTACTCTGTAAATACCAAGGAGACCGGATTCTGGACTACTGAAAGGGCAGGTTCGTGGACCTGCCTGCAGATTAAACAGTTGCTGTCAGAAGATTCCCTGGAGCTGTCAGGTAAGAAAGTCAAATGGGAGAGGCTTCAGGATGCTCAGTTAATCACAACTGAAGAGGTGGGAATAGAAAGCAAAAAGAGGTGAAGAATTTACATTCTTTCTAAATTTACATTCTAAATTACATTTAGGAGGCTGGATTGCTGTTGAGCAGTCAGCGCTCTCACTCTGCCAGGTCAATCACTCTTCGTGTTCATGTTTGATCATACAGTAAAAAGAAAGAAAGCATGACTAACTTTGGCATATTGTTCCATAGCTGGAATTTGGTTTAGGATTTCATGGAAGTTGGTCACATGGGGTCACAAATGAACTCATGAAAATACAGAGGTTGCTCTTCTGCGTTTTAGCTGCAGGGGAATGAAAAGGATAGAAAATTTGCTGTTATGATCAGGGAAGCTTCTCTGATTAAGCCTTTGTGGGTCGAGGATCTGAATACCCAGGCACAGGCTGGTGCACTTGATTGTCATGACTCAGGTTTACAAACACTGACCAGTGTAGCGTTCCTCTTCATTTTAATTCTCCTGTGACAAGTCACGAGCTGTCCTCTAATGTCTGTCTAGCCTAATTCCTCTCTTTGATCAGAGAGCAATCACAGTTTTTTTCTAGGTGAGCCAGTGCCTCTGTGCATAGGCAACAACTTTCTGCTATGAGTTCAGTGTCTATTCAGAAGTGTTCTTCAAACTACTTGACCTAACAGTGGATATGAAAACTACTTTCTTAGTGGAGAGTAAAGTGTTCCCGTGCTCTAAAGCTACCCACACTTCCCTAAACACATCCCTAATTGGTATTCAGTCTTAAAAAATGTCTTTCATTAAAAATATAATTTGACAAAGTGGGTAATTGTCTTGCATTTGATTAAGGCAGATTCTATTGGATTAACATGATTAATAGATAAGATTATAATCAAACAGAAAGCAGTACAAAAAGTGACTTAAGTCACAGGACATATTAAGATACTAAATTTAAAAGATTGATAAATTAAGGATTTCAGAGTAGGTATCGCACTTTTCCCTTGCAGACAAGATGTAATTCAACGGAATTTAGCGGTGGGGATCAGTGCTTGTTCCAAAGGCCTTTGGAGCTGATGAGAGCCGTTAGGCCAGAGAAGCGTGTTTACGATAAAACCTTACACCTACTATGTAAACATTTACTGCTCCCTTAAGAACAGCAGCAAAATGCTATGTTACTATTAGAAGAACCAGTTCTGAACTCCAGAGGGGAGAGAAATAGCTTGACAGTCTCACAATTAAAAAAAGTGTCCAAAGAAGAACAGCTGTCCTCTAAGGCTTGCTGTTGCACAGACTGGAACGCGATGCAGTGTTTCTTTGTACAGATCTATTAGGAAGGTAACTTAAAGTTCAGTGTGAGATTTGACCTGCTGATACATAGAACACCACATTGATTCAGGAAAGCTTATTTGGAATCAAATAAAAATTCCAGTATTAAAATTATAGTTTTCTTTTTGAGAGAACAAGTAAAGATCCTAGACAGCAGCCTCACCTTAAGATAACTGTAAAGATGGAGGTAAAACACTGTCCCAATTTGGGGAAATTGTCAGCATTAATGTATGTATCTAGCTTGCACTTAGAAAGAGTGAGAGTAATTAATTACTGTTTGTGTAGCAGCTAGAGCACTCCTTTGCTGGAGTTAAAAATTATTCTTCCTTGGCAACCATGGCACATAGGTTCTACTGACCCTGTGTTAGCTATGACAAGCCAACAGAGCAGCCCGAGTGTGGTGGATGGAAGTAATCGCCTCTTGAAATGCACCAAGTGGCCCACTGGATGGGTTATATAGGCAATTAATTACATTCTGATACTGGAATATGAATGCTTTCCGTCAACCTCTGCAGAATTTCAAAAAGATAGAACCAGTAGAAAGAACTAAATGTACAGTTAACTAGCGTTCCTAGACCAGCAGGTTGCCAGTAATTAGATCAGTAATTAGGTTAGTCAGCAATTAGATCAGCACTTTGTCTGCTGGTGAAGTTAGTGTGTGTGTTGCATCCACTAGGTTCTTTGACACAAAAAGTTGCCTGCCATTGCCTCTGTGAGCCAGTTCTCACCGATTAAGCAGACTTCTTGTGAAGGCAAACTCTAAAGTAAAAGCTACGCACAAATCCAGTTTGCTTAATGCAGATTGTAAGAAAACATAAGAAAGAAGGAAGAGCATGGGGTTTCCAATGTAATTTAACTTAGGCAGGACTCTTCACGTAACTTTAAACTGTTGATTTGAAACCACCTGATTGGCTTCCTGCAGACCAGTATCCTGTTACGAGTGAACTTGGCAATGACCAACCCAGATCGCTGTTTATAGATTTTCTATTGTATTTAAGAATAAAGTAATATTTAGATGGATGGATGAATTTGGTACACTGTTGCTTCATCTTTGCCTTTAATTGAGATACTACCATGGATTGTAAGGCTCTGGAGTATAATGATTTGTCAGCACAGGACACAGAGTGGACCAATTTAATAGTTGCCAGAGGGATTAGGATTCCAGCAGCCTTTGATGAAATCTTTTTTAGGTCAGTAACATTTAGAGATATAGGAAAAAAAAATCAAGTAATTGGAGAGAAACCAGATGATTTGTGGCTAATTTGGAAAAGTACAGATTATATTGTTGTGCAGCATCTTATTCATTAAATGAAAAGGTCTTAAGATTTTATAAGGGATAGATTAATATTGATATGTTATGATTGACACTGTTTAGAGTGCAAACATCAGCCGTCCTTTATTTTTTTCTGTACTTGCTCATTGCTGTCGCTGAAACCACTGAGGGGGAATTACCATGGTGAGTCAGTAGATGACAGCCTTGTATGCACATTTCTGGTTTATGCTTTCTACTATAGAGAAAACATTGACCTGTCTGTAAAACATGAATTCCAATATTACAGAAGTAGCCAAATTGATGCATGTCATGGAAATAAAATGGGTGAGTGATGTTTCATAAACATAAGCTGATCTCTCTGCATTCTCTATCATTTTTCAGAGCATCTTACTTTATTTGCACAGGCTCCTGTTCATTACAATCACATCTATTAAAACTGTGTTGATCTTTATGTTCCTGTACTGTTACATTCTGAGCACATATAGACACACTGGTTTAGAACTGAGCTGTGTGTTTAGTTTAAGGTGGTAAAGGTAAAATATTTATCCCTATCTAACTGGGTAAATATTATTTTATTCATGTTTATTGCAGTAGTGCCTAGGGGCTCTGAATGAAAGTGCTGAACATTTCACAGATACTGGAAGGGGCAACTTTTGCCTCACACAATTTGTAGCAAAGAAATAAGCAAGACATACAAAATATAAGGGTGTTCACAGACTGGGAAATGACTTGGTGTGACTTTACTAGGGGGAGGTAGAATGTAGAGTAGTACCATGTCTGCTGACTGGCAGTGAGATCACCAGAAAGAGCTACATGTCCCAACAGCACATGTATCATAAAATACATTTGACATCTTAACATGTTTTATGTTTATATATTGATATATATCTGTGTCTAATTTTGCAGGTATTTCAAGATGTCATTACAAATGGTTACATGTAATTGCAAGTAGTATAGGGGATTTTTTTGCTTTGATTATCTTTCTTAGTGTTCTTAAGGCATTAACCCTCTGTTATGGGATGAAGAGATTTAAACTTCACAGCATCTTGCTGTCACTTGCTGGCATACTTGAGAATATTGTCTGAGATTTTTGGAGAATCCTTCCCGCTTGGCAGAGACATTGGGATACACTTGTTAGGAACTAACGCTACAAAATGGATGGTCAGCTCCGGAGGGGATCCCTCAACGAGGGAATAGCTGTAGGAACACGCTGCCAAACAAGCAACATTTTGCTGAGAGGTTTTCAGAATAACATTCTTGACTTAGAGCCCATTATCTAACAGATGTGTATTGATTTAATAAGCCTCCCTACTGTTTCAGTGTAAGCACTTAGTTCTCTCATCTTCAGTGTAGTATGTGGAGCAGGAACCTATTAATAAAGTCTCTCACTCCAGCAAAACAGGCTGGTGCCCATATTTGCCAAGGACAGTTAAGCATTTTGAAGCTAATTAAGCTTCGTTTTTTGATTGGGATGCTGCAGGCAAGTCCATCACCTGGATGTAGCATCTGATATAGATATTGATATCATTTTGCTTGATCAGAGAGTAACGTTACAAACTATTTCATCTGCTCTATTTCTCCCCAGTGTATCCCAGAATAATCTTAAAAAAATATAAGTCTTTCTGTGGCTATAGAAGTAGGGAATTGATGCCTTGCTACTGTCAGGCTGTTACTTCATTCTCATTTCTTTCTTTAGGTGATGTATTTGCTAACTGTATTAGCCTCTGCTCTTCCCTTGCATTATTTTTAATATCACAGGCTTCATTTGCCATCCAACAGTAATAACAGTAATGTTCTCGTGAAAAAAGTGTGAACTAGTAAAGCAAATCCCTCTGTTTTCACAGAATAAATGATAGGATGGAATGACATCAGTGCATGTACACGAAGTCTCTCTTTCCTGGGCTTTAGCTGCACTTTGTTTAATGCTGAGGTTGGTTGCAGGCCTTGCCTTGATTAACTTAAAAACTCACATGCAGCTGGTAGTGAAGCTGTGGTCAGCCCCCAACCCAAGGCATCCGGTACTGCAGAACCACACAGATGTGACAACTGCTTATCTCTGTTCTGCCCCTAGAAGTGGTTCCCTCAGGAAGAAGGCAATAGCCCAGCCAGCTTCCCCACCTTCCTCCTTTTTTGATTTTTACAAGAGCAAGAGATAGTAAACAGGAGAGACGAAAATAGCTGAGATGTGGCACAAAATCTGTTGTGAGAATGCGTAAGCGCGGGAAGGCACAGGGAGAGCCAGCTCTGCTGCAGCTGCAGAGTTCTGCCGGGGTGAGCGAATGCTGCTGTGTTGGGCTGCGGCTGTGAGGAGCGGAGCTGGCTGCCAGCAAGCCGGAGGTGGCAAGTCGTGCTCAGCACTGTACGGCTTCATCAGCAGTTCACAACCATCTTCTGCCCTATGTACCCTTAAAATGAAGGCTGTTACAATAAGATGTGACCTTATATACAATGAGTATAGCCATCAGAATACTCACATTTTAAAAGCTACGCAAATTATGAGTTAAGATATGAATTTACTCTGATACTTTGCATGTTCATTCATTGCTATCAAGAAACTAAAATGAAAAATGTTTTGAAAAGCAACTAATAATTTTATGCTCCAGTTTTGTGGTGCTGAGTTCTAAGTATTTTATAAGTCTATGAGTAGGAAAATTCCTGTTTCTGTATCCTCATCCTCTTGAGAAAGTGTATTCTTGATGCTTCCACATGCACATAAGAAAGACAGACATGGAAAACTAACAAGTGACTTTTGAAAATCTTAGCGTTCAAATGTTATATTCTTTCTTTTAGAAGCCTCAGCCAAAACCACTTGATCTGCATCTCTGTTTTGTATTTCTGTAGTGTATATGTTGAAAAGTACCATAGGGCCAACACAGGAAGGAAGCATCCTGTAGGGCACATCTTTTTTAAGGTAAGAAATGCTTGTGTGAGGAGTTTGGCAAGTGTTTTGAACACAGAACCTCTTCTGTCATAATCTATTACTACTTTCTGCAAAGTTTCAAGTAATTTGCTTTCCTGAATCAAGCTATAAAGTTTTTAACTGTAAAATTGGTCTCCTCATGAAATATAGGTGTTTGAATGCTGTAATTACGCCTGATCCTTCATCTCTTGGCAGCGTAAGTAATCTTTACTCATCTGTCTAATCTTAGTGATTGAATGTGGGAGGAGTCAAGTGACTCCAGCCTATCTGCTAGGTCTCTACGCAAGTTCCCTAAATCACAATTTGTTTTCACGTGGATAAGTGATTTAAGTGAAGGGTTAACAGTGTTCTGTCTCTCTTAATTTGAGATTTGGACGACAGTTATAATTCAAAATGCTTCTTCTAGTTGAGACTCCTTAGGAAAGACACGTACGTAGCCTAGAGCTAGAAGTCCAACTTTGCTTTTAAATGCAAATATTTTAACAAGTATAACACACAGAAGCATGAACTATCAATTATTCCTACTAGGCATATGTAAAACATCTTGTTTATCACAAAGAGACCAAATTAGGCTAAAATGTGAAATAAAAATTTGTAATTGAAATGTTGCCTATTCTCCTTTGAAACTGCCTGTTATTCTTATCAGAAGTAGCCTTCATGTCTTGATGCATCTGAATGGATCTTTCAATAAGAAAAGATGGAAGCTACCAGTACTGGCAGTCGTTGGCATTTGCATGACATCGGTCATGCAATGTGACTTCTTGAGAATGGTGTTAGAACGGTGCATTATTTATGGACCTAGCCTGTCAGATAAGAGGAGATGCTTTGTTTCCCCTTACTTTCACTCTCTGAAGGCCTTACAAGTACATAGAGAACGACAGGAGGAAAACTTTCACATCAGGCTGAGTGAATTTCCCAGCGTTTCTACAAACGCAAGCGTATACTCAAAAGTCCATGGAAATTTCAAAAGTGTTAACTTCAGTAGGTCTTTTTAATCCAACTTTGACTGCATTAGACTGAAGGCATATCATCTACAAGTTTCAACAAATGTTGGTTGAATTTCCAGTATAGTGTTGCCTCAGCCTAAGCCAAGTCAAATTCTACTGTTTATTTCCATGCCTAAGAAGTCTTTGTTCTGAGATGGTAATACCTTGGTGGTTTGGTTTCTTTTTCCACACTAGTACCACCTTTCTTTCAGAGTTACAGCTGGACTGAGTCCTCAGAGTGATTTGCTGCATCATTTTGTAGCCATGATAGCTGTTTTACCAAGACTTTCCCTTTCTCAAGGGTAGTTGCTAGGTTTTGACCAGGAAATGATTGTCTTAATTATCCCCAATGTGTCTTCAGGTTCTACACATGCTCATCCACACTTGCAGGATTAACGTGAATGTTAGCGATGTATTTGGCACAGTCCTGTGACTTGTATCTCAGAAAACGTGCCCTAATGATAGTTCTGTCTGGAAACATTCAGTGAAGTGAATGTTACGTTGCAGCAGCCTGGATGTTATTTTTCCCCCTGCACTGTATCTTCTGAGCATTTCTGTAACTAGGAAGCTCTAATCCCAGGCAGTCAGTGGACCCTTTTTTTTTTTGGTCCTCTTTTGGTTTTGGTACAAATTTTTGCACATTGAAATCACTCCATACTGGCAGACCAGAGTTTTCTGCAACCTGTGTTTCTGACAGCACTGGGGTTTTGTATATCATCCCATGCCCCTCAATTTGCTTGAGATATTTATAGATATTGTTTCTATTATATCAGTTTCATTTTAACCTTGGAATTTATAGTGGTTCATAATTTAATATTTTTTATGTCAACAGGATTGATATTGCAGCTTAATCCCTATTTTACAAAAAAAATTACATTCAAGTACTATTATTTAAGGTCTATTGTCCACCTCATTTCACAGGATTTTCTCTCTCTCCTCTTACTGATGGCTTCTATGCTTTTTAAAGTACTGAGACTGTATGTATTAGAACATGGGGTTTGGGTTTTTTTTCCCCTCCACACTTCTTGGAAAGAAAGGAAGCCTACCCCTACACAAGGTCGGTCTCAAAGTTAGATTTTTTTTTTTAACATATGCCTCTCCTATCGTCACCTAGTTCTAATTTCTGTAACAGCATACGATTAAGGACACTTGACTTGTCTGCAGAGACTCTCTCACTTCAACTCAAAAAAGGATGCACAATAGCCCTCACATCTCTGTATCTCTTCCCAAAGTCTCTCCTTTTTTGTTTGGTTTCGTGCATTAGAGGGGAAGGAGCGTACCTGAAGCAGTCTGTTGTTTCTTGTCGTTGTATCGTTTGATGTGTGATGAGTTTAGTTATCAGATCTCAGCACGCTCCTGAATATGGCTTCATTTGCTGCAAAAAGTGCGATCTGCAAGGAGGCAAATATGCCCTCTACTGACTTCATCCGTGGCTAGAGCTTAAAAGCTGCTGTCAGAGAGCATACAATGGAACTGTTGTTTGCAAATAAGGCAAATTAAAATAAACATATTTTATCATAAGAAAGCAATTAGTGTTGATTCGCAGCTTCACTTGGTTTTTCTTTCCTGACCTTGACTATATTGTGATGGTTTTGTGCTTCCTTGGACAGTTTCTACTTGCATCTGCATCGATTAAACCTTGATCTCATTTATTATCTTAGGAAATGGTCTCAAGGTCACAGGGCTGGAAATTTAATTATGGTGGCAGTATATTAAGTGGCACATTTAAAGATGCTGAATCGTAGTAATTAATTTTTTGGATGGTGGTCTCTAGGGAACAGTTTTTCTCTACAGTGGGTGTTTAGACATCCATCATGGCCATTCAGCTTGGCAGCTGTCTTTTAGCTTTAAACTGCACCATTATTCATCTTTTACGACTGACTTTAAAAACACTAGACAACTATATCCTTTTTATTGTAATATATGTCAGATGCTTGTATTAAGCTATACTTCACCTTTGCTATAAAACATTAACAGAGGTTGCTAGTAGCTACCTGGGCTGGCCTCTAAATTGAGACAACAATTACCCTTCGCTGACATCTAGTGTCAAGACATGAGATATAGCTGGAGCGCTGAATCCATTGGCCTGGAAATCCTGCACTTCCCCAGCGATTCAGGCTCACCCAAGAAGCTGCAGCACTGGACATAATTAGTGGACACGAGGGATTAACTTGGCACTCAGTGTTGACTTTGTAGCAGCACTAGGTTATTGAATGAAATGCAGCACTGCCAAGGTCTTAAAAAGCTTGTAATGTTTAATGAAGGAACGGTCATTAAACTTGCTGGATCAAATATTAGGCAAGATGGAACTGGGAGGTGTTTAATATGGAGGCCTGAAAATATGAACTAAATCACATATACTCATTTAAACTGCTGGCTGAAGCCCAGCATACGTCAAAATCGTTCACTGCTGGTTTAAGCTAAATGGTATGAACTGGGAAGGACGACAGTGAGCAGGCTTTACCTTTCTGCATATCTTCACAGAAAGTTTTTCTACTGTGGAATTATTTTTCTTAAATTAAATGCTTTAAAGTTAACACATGCTGCTGGGATGGCAAAGTGTTCTCTCTAGGGAGTGTGAGAGTATTGGAGTTCTCATAGTGAACAACATCCACGGGTTTTAAGCATGATCTTCCATAGCATCTGTTAAGCTGAATCTCCCAGAATCAAATCAGACCAAAATACTAAGCAGTGGAGTTTCAGAATATTGTTACAAGAGTTGATCCTCAGACCAGTATATTAGTGATTCTTTTTTTTACTGACTGAGATGAAGAAGAAGAAAATCTCTCAAAGCTGTTGGGACAGTCAGAGAATGAAAGTAAATTCTAGGTAGAAAATACTGGATATAGCATTCCTCCTGCACCTTGTCACCTCCTGATCTCTTTAGACATAGCTCTCCAGCAGTGGAAACCTTTGTGCCTGCAATATTTGATCTTCTCTTAAATTCTTGCAAGTACATCTGGTCATGCACCTAGCCAGGCAAAGCAGAGCAAATCGGGGCTAGCTACAGCTGCAAGAACAGGATAGTCAATATGGCTTTGAGTTTTTTTCCCATGAGTTTCTGAAGAAATTTTTTTTTGTGATGAAGCAAACCTATCACAATATAAGAAATAAGGTGAAACTGTAGTATTTGATGGAAGATTATACCTGGAGCTGAGTAAGTACCAAAAAAATTAAAGAGTGTATACAAATATTCTTTTTGTTTTCTCATTTCTTGTGCCCCATATTGATGAAGAACATGTAGATGGTTGGTTGTTATGCTCCGTGTACTGGAAGATTCAAAAGTTGATTTAGCTATATCTGCATACAAATACTGCCATCAGAATGTATGTACATGAGTATTCAAAATGGAATGGGGACCAGCTGTATAGAAAATTTAAGGTTTGGAACATGTAGCAGAAATAAAATCAGTACAGCTTAGGTTACCACTGTTGGAAGAATGATGAATGTGTAATAAATAATCCAGAGGTTAAGATAAGTTTCTGCAAGTGATTAGGTGAGCAGCTGTGCACAATAAAGGGAGGAGGAGAAGCAAAAATCATTAATGATAATTTCAGAAGTGGCTAATGGTACCAAATTAAGTATTCGCCATGAACTGGTCCTTTAGCTGTGGTCATGTTATACGTTTTATTCATACAGCTTTGCTGTTAGATTCTACTATACTGTTAGTGACTATTAAAGTCATGGGCATTTTTGTTGAAACTGAGACAGCAAACTTTCCTGCAATTCAGTTGGAATGATGTACAGTATGAATGGCAAAATTAACCTGGTTTGTGTCTCACTGTTCATGTCTAGAACCTATTTTATCTGAAATGCTATAGTAGAAGGGCAGTAGTAGTAGGAAACGGTTGCACTTTACCTCATTTTTGTAATGGACTTGCTTCTAGCAGTGAATGAGTGGTTTTAGCCCATAACAGTGTAAGTTTCTTTCACGAGCTATCCAATAATTGCATTTCTACATATAAGAACTACCTTTCAAAACTGTTTCAGTGCATACTCGCATGACTGATATCCTCATAACCATCCACCCTGAACTACACTCAACTTTCCTAAATGAGATTTTATTGGAACTGATTATGATTAGATAAATGGGTGACTTCACTAATGTATAATACACTTTTCAATTATAGAGTATGTATGATAATTTACATTTCTTGTTTGATAGTATGATATTTATGTGACACATTCTGGATGAGATCTGCTGCTGTTTTTATAATGGCCTTACTTTTCTCTTAAATTAAATCAGCTTTCAAGTTCTTTCAATATATTTAAATTTTTCAGATAAACAAAGACATTACAAATCCACCTTAATTTACCCTTCAGTGGAATGAAACCTACTGGTGGATAAATTCTAGTCCCAAAACTTGTTGGCAAAGGAGACAAATTCTGTCATCAGATGAACAGAAAGTAGATTGGAATAGGAATTGTCCCCAGTTACGCTGAGTGCAGAATCAAACAGTCATTAAATTGACAGCTGAGAGACTGTTAAAGAAATTTGACAAAGAAACGTTTCTTTCGTCATGGAAGATCTGATTTATACCTCCTGTGTTAAGTTTTATTTACATGTAGAGATTTTGCAGGATGCATTGCTGATTTCTAAATAGGTGAGAATTAGAGCATCCTCCCCGGCAAAGGGTTTCTGGGCAGGGGAAGAAGAAAATTATTTCATGGACTTTATTTTTTTTTCTTGCTAATAAGTTATTTTCATGGTTTAACCCCACCTGGCAACTAGTCCAAATCAACTGCTGTGTAAAAGTAAACTATACACTTAAACCTGTACAAGGCAAAGCAGCTATTTGAGTCTCCATAACCATAAGTCTTTTCCTCCTTTAACAGGACACCACCTACTATTTAAGTGGTTAACTTAATATTAACTATTCTGATTATTTTAGACAAATTTCAGTGTGCATTTTCCTTGTGTCTCAGTAACAAGGAGCGTGTTTGTTCCAAAATCACCCCACTACAGCTAAATGTGAAAGCTTGTGTATTTGATTCATATTGTGCTCGGAGTTCCTTGTACTGAAATAATACAGAAATACTCCCGAGAAGTAAATACTTACATAAACAATAAAGCTGATACAAGTAAGAGAAATGCTGAGTCCACAGAATGCATTATTAAGGGCACATTAGTACACATTGGCTGAGGCGCGTAGGCACTTGTGGATGCTGTAAATAACTCTCTGGGTGTCAAAATAGTAACGCATAAGATAATTGAACACATTGCAGGCAAAAATGGCATGACCCATTTTATTTTATTTTAAAACTATGATTCATTCATGAATCCAGGGATAGCTGTTCTTAAATTTTAACAATCTATTAAAGCAGTTGGGCAAAATCCTTCTGACTGGGGGATTACCAATGACCTCTGTTCCGGTTTTTCTCATCTAAATTGGTGTGTGCATGTGTACATAGATATATATATATATATGAATATATGAACCCTTTTACTATCCTTCTAGATTTCCTTTCAGAAATTTCAAAGCATGGTTGCTTTGCCTCATCAACTTTAATTTTGTTTTTGTCCTTCTTCAGAGAAATAACCCCTTTTCTAGCCTATCTTTTTGACTCTATTTGATTTTTCCAACAAACACCCCAAAAGAAATCTGCTTCAAATTTAAATTCTTGAATTCAGGTACGATCATGCAGACAACCAGGAAGAATTTATTTAACCTTCAGTCAGCTGCTTAACCAAGCTGAAATTATTGATAGCCCATCAGCAATGATCAAGATGAAGAGACTAAATAAAGAGATGCCTTTTTTTTTTTTCTCCAGTTCCCCCTCCCTTTTGTTTTTTTTAAATAACAGACCCATTGAGCTTGTAACAAGACTTGAAATGCCGTGTCTGCTCAGCTAGCATGGTCAAGGAGCTCAGCTGTAGAAGGGAAATAAAACTGTTAAGTTATGGCTGCCCTCCAATCAGTCACAGGGGTAATGATGTTTGGCTTTAGTCAGGTTATATGTCAGTAAATATACATCTCTCAGACAGCCTTTAAGACAGCCTTAAGCTCATGCTTATTGTTTTATATAGATAAGGGTCGGATGCTGATATATGGTGGTCATAGGCCACTGAAATAAATTTCACAACATTCAGCAGGTAAAGTTAATCTCAATAGAACACAATGTGACTGCAGTTTTGATAGAATATTCATTCCATCAACAGTGATGGGGCATTTCTTCTCTGTTCGATTTTGTGCAAATCACTCAACTGCAAATTATTTTTTCCCCTGCCTTGATTCTAAATTTATCACCACCTGAAATAACCAGTTATACTCAATGTAGAGCCTTGGCAAGTTCAAAATTCCAGCTTATAAACACCACTATGAGCTATATTCTGTTCACCCATTCTGCTTACAAGAATGTATGAATCAAATTTGAAGGTAAAAAGACCTCAGAATTCCAAGTTCAGCTAAGTATGGGAAAATCTAAATGTCATCTCTTCCATATGTAGGTAGTAGTGTGAATTCTGTCTCAGAAGCAATGGGGTGAGACAAGACCACATCAAAACAGACATTCTAGACTTGCAGTGCTATAAATTAAAACCTTATTTTAAAATCTTACTGTAGACTTAGACAATTTTTCTCTACCATATTTTTTCTGATAATAATATTTAAATTTCCATTTGAGCTTTCTAATAAGGAATGTGTATCTATTTGCAGCTATTAAATCACACCTTCCATTACTGTACACTGACATTACTCATTAAATTCTGCTAAGTGCACCACTCAACTATCTCTGTAATTACACTGGTTTGTTATAAAAACATCCCATTATAGAGCCTCTGCTCTTACTGGTATCCAGTATTGCCATTCCATGGAATAAGCAAGTATAGAAATACAACCTACACGCATTTCACGTAACACAAATTGATTTACAGTAGAATTTGATAAAGCCATATGTGGTATTTATTCCATACGTAAAACTTGCTTTGGGGCCTAGTGTATAACATAGAGTCCATTTTTAATTTAGCACAAATGTTGCTGGAAGTCTACTGTTAAACTCGGGCACCAAGGTACTCTGGTGTAGCAGCCTCTAATCCATACCTAGAAGAACCAAACTGTTTTAGTTTAATTTAGTAGGATTTGTCTGAGCAGTGGCTTAATCCTAAAGCTGTATTTGTGTTTTATTTGTCAAATATCCATTACATTCAGGGAGAATTTGTCTGAATAAAGATCAAGAGTGGAAAAACAACAGGTGATGTCCAGGACTGCAAGCAGAAATTGTTTATAAGTTGATTGTATATCAGGTATTCAAGGTTGTTTTTTTTAAACTTACTGCAGTCTATAGTAGAGCAGAGTAACTTTTTTCTAAGTCTTTATTTACTCATTTGGAAACGTTTAAGATTTCTGATTATTACTAAATATCTAGTGCTTATTTCATCAAAACTAAAAAGTAACACAAGGAACAATTACAAACTCCATCCTCAGCTGAACTGTGCTGAAAGCATATAGCTTAGCCTTCAGATACACAAGCCTGGGCAATAGATGATATCTGCATGAGCAGTTTCACATGATGGAAATTTAGGAAGTGGGTGTGAAATCAATTTATGTGTGAGGCTGAATTTAGTCTTTGTAATATGTTTGATTATAAATGTACCTATACCGGTCACAATATTTAACTAAGTAAGTGTTTAAAAGTTTGTTTTTCTGTGACTTAAATTCTGGATTGCCCCAGCCTGCAGCCTATAGTTCAGCTGATTTCACTGGAAGCCTTACTACCTAAAGGGTACAGAATTTGCGATTGTTTCATAAGCTTTTTGATACAAATGTCATCAGCTGAGAAAATCCAACTATTATCAGGAACCCCATAGTTAAATGAAATCCTTTACACGTGGAAACTGAGTAAGAAATGAGAGTTTGTGTTTGTCTGGGGTATAAATAGGCATGAAATTATTTAGATACTTTCTATACAATCATTATATGTTCACCTAGCAAGGCCTGTTTCACGAAAGTGCTTAGACAGGTATTTGAAGGTATCTACTTCCGTAAGCATGTGATTGAGAGCTTTCCTGAAAAGCAACCCTAATTATCATTCTTAGGACTTAAATAAGGTTGGCTATGTCTGCATACCTACTTAACTTGGGGAATGAAGGTTCAGCTTTTCAAATTCACATATTAAAGGTTTGTATTTTCTTCATTTAATATGTTAAGCTCCTTCCTTCAGAGAAGAATAAAGATTTTTAACTTTTATTTAACAGTTTGTCAAGGACTGCTGGTTTTTAACTCCTCTTCCCCTCCTGGTCAGGTTTCAAAAGCGTTAAGTTATAGGTCTCTGAATTTTCTATTACAGATTTTACTGTCAGCCTATTCTGACTGTTCTTCTGTTTAATATTTGATCAGTGTCTGGAAAGGCTTTCGTCTGAAGGGAACATATGATCTGTAATGACTTTGATTTTTTTTTTGTCTTATTGAAAGTTGGCTTTTACAAATGCTTTTAAGGCTATGGAATGGCTTCTGTGTTTTGCAGTAGTGCACCATGTACTCAGTTTCAAAAGCTCCAAGTCCAAACAAAGCATCCCTAATGTCAATGTTTCCCTATCTAATTTTTTTTTAATTTTTTCACATTACATGTATGCTATCATCCAGCATTATATGCAGTTCTCCTAAAAGCTCCCTTTTCGGGTTTATTTTTTTCCTATGGTTTTCTGCTGAATTAAAGAAAACACATGAAAACAATTCTGCTGTAAAAAGTGAGTCTCAATTAGGGAGTGTTTCTAGCTTAAGAACAAAAATTAAAAGAAGCTCCTGCTGCTTTATAATGATTTAATGAAAAGTAAAATGTTCACTTAATGTGGATAGGATCAGTAAGAATTTTTTTTTACACTGATACAGCATATTCTTATGAAGGAAACACAAGTCTTCTAGTCTTTTAAAGCTCTGTGCCTTCATGTATGTTGAAATTTTTGCTGGCATAACATCAGAGAAAAGGTAAGTTACAACCTCTCCTGTAAGTACATCAGTGTGACTGTTCATTGTTGATTATTACTTCTGTGCTTTTACAGACTGATAATTGCAACATGATGATCTAAAGAAAAACAGAAATAACTGTTGACTTTGTTTCTTAGAGAAACCAAAAACTTCTCCAGCTGTTTTTCTTAAAGTATAATCTGTTCTAACAAGGATGTGTTCAAGAACTACTAATACAGGTAATTGCTTGACAGTTCATAATTGACTACTTCCACAAAGTGGAAGGCAAATAGTTAAGTAGTGAAATTCTTTGTTTACATTAATGACCTGGTACTATAGGTTCAAATATGCATAAAAATAATTAATTCAACATTTAACTGGGGCTGATAAATGAGATCTTAGCAATATCTGTGAATGGGGTTTTTTTATTAAGCTTTTCCTACTTAGACCTCCACCAAACAGATTTTTCAGCCTTTGTGAGTAAAGTATCTTTTTATTATTTTAATTATGGGTGCTTAACAACCTACAGCTTATATCAGGAAAAAATATAAGAATCTCAGGAGAAAAATATACCAGGATAAGCACTTCAATAATGCATGTCCAGAATTCAGGTACCTTTTTAAATGGTGATGTGAGTTTTTTTGTGTTCATGCAACAAAAGCAGGCATTGTGCCAGGTTTGAAAGATTCTCTGTGAGAAATGGAACTCGGTAACTCTTCATACTATGTACTTCTAAATATTTAGCAAAAAGCATTTTATTAACTACTTAACATAGAAGTTAATAAAATTAGAGCTGACTAAAGCCAGGACGTAAATGCCAAACAATCTTTTGCCAACTCGTCTGTTTCAAATGCAACTAGTTGGTGTGCAAAATTATCTTATGACTATGATGATGGTAAACTTCAGCAAAAAAAGGAGATATTTTCATGGGTTACTGTACAAATTTAATGTGACTTGTTGCAACATATTTACTGCAATGAATACTTTTGCCTGGTTACTACTAAAGAATAAACTATGAAGACTGGTTGATGATTCTTCTCAGTAGGGGCTTCCTAGGCTAGCAAGAGGCTAGAAGAGTCCAGCATGTTTCAAGATGCAACTTCAGATTTTGTTTTTAATGGTTGGTGGTCCTGTGGTGATTGGCACAGATTTGGCTTTGAAAATACCACTGTTTAAAGATTTCAAATTTAAAAGATCTCATAGAGCATTGAAAAACACATTGAGATAAACTGCAGTCTTTAGTCACATGGGCATCCTTGTGCACACAAGTGATCTTTTGGAATTTAGTGGCACGCTTTCGTGAGTAAAGGTTCCTGGAAAGGTTCCTTTCTTGCATTTGGTTACTGAAACATAAAGGCATTTTTATTAATTAAGACGAATTATTCTGATATTTTCCATAGGCAAAGTTTCTGAAGGCAACCATAACATTATTTTCCAAGATATTTGTCTTGCCTTATGGAAGGTGTTTCATCACTGTCAGAGAAGCTCCCTGTGTAGTTCCCAATGAAGCCTCACAAATATTTAAATCCCCTGCCGGAGGGGAAGCTGACTTAATTGGGAGTCAATGTACGTTTTAAACCTCCATACAAAAACAACACCAAAAAAAGCACAACTTTTTTTTTTTTTTTCTTTCTAAATCAACTTTGGACCCGAGTATGATTAACAGGAAAATCTCTCTACAGTACTACCAGGAATAATTAAGCTGTAAATTTAGTCTGTGTTTGCCAAATGGGAAACAATATTTTTTAACCACAGGCTCCCTCTACCCCAACTTTATCCGTTTAGGTAAACATAATTAAGTAATGGATGATGGTTTGTTAGCATTTTATTACATGTGTTTGCAAGGGCATTAAGAATAATCATAAAAAGCACAACAAATTTGATAGGTATTGAGGTTTTCAGCAGTGGAAAACGTGACTTTTACAAATCTGGGCTGGAAACATCTATTCTTACAAATTAACTGTTCCTTTATGCAGAAGAGCAATTGAAATAGTGCTGTCTTAGTTGATTTACATACACTAATTGCTAGTTCCTATTAAGCACTTAGTGGTCACCTCCTCAATACTATTCATAAATTAGTGTTTTCACAGAGCAGTTACTCACAAATAGAAGGAAACACTAAATTCATTTTAGACTTTAGCAATAAAATTGGATTATCCTTTTCTTTAGGAACCCGTTTGCTGCTTTCCTATTCAAACTAAATGACTGAGTGAAGCTGTCAAAATCTGCAATGTTTTGTGAGTGTATGTTATGTAAATGTACATATATGTATGTCTTTATATAATGGTAAGAGTTTCAAGCAGACAGGGAAGGAAATATTTATTTTTTTCTTCACTAAGTCAAATGATCAAAATGTCTGTACTAAAGTGACTCATTTATCTGGCTGGGAAATAATTATGTTCATATTTTGCTGCTGAACCTTTAAAGCAGATAGAATTCTCCATATATAGGACCTACAGGAATAATCCATATTTATGGCTAATGCAGTTCAAAGAAAAATCTGAGCTGGCACTTGTAAAATTCCTCGCAGCTGAACTTCCCCCAAAATCCATTTAACAGTTTAGTTCACTAGCATATGGCTCATCTGTATCTTAATCAATGCACCACTGACAAATCAGACGCCAGTGTTACAGGCGCAGTGCGCCCTCACCAGCCAGTGCCAAAGGGAAGCCACACACTGTACAGGTTAGTATCAGAAAATAACAAGAAGAGAATTAAAGTGCTTGTCTCTGATTTGTAAAAATGTTCAGGTGATTATTTCAATTTTTGTCCTTCTGAAATGCTTACGTGGTAGTATAAAGGCTATAAATCATTCTTGCGAGACAAAATATCATTTGCTACTGTTAGAAGGCAAGTTTGGTGAAGTTTGGTACAACTTTGGTGAAATTTGAATGCATTCCACATTCCTTTTTTTTATAAGAACTGTAAATAACAGACCATTTTGGCTTATAATGAACAATCCCTTCCAAACTCTAATGATAGCTTACGTTACTTATAGCTGTTCTTTTATAGCAACAGGCAGCTTTAAAAAATCATTCTTATGGCACACACATGATTTTAAAGAGCTGGAATAATGTTTTGGAGCAAGTCCATTCATTTAATTTATTCAAGTATGACGAGTACTAGGAATAACTTTGACCTAAATCTCGTCTTGCTCAGGAAGCTGACTTATCTTTGGGGATTTCAGTTTGCACATAGTATTCTCTTGACAGATATTCAGTATTCTAGAGATTTCCTTTCTACGCACAGTATTGCTTATCCTCATTGATCAAACCTCATCAATCAGATGCTAAAGATTTATAAAGTAGGATTAAAAATAACAAGATTTTAAAAATTATTGATGTCTGTATTAAAAAAATTTTGCTCTGAATTTGAAGTGTCTGAAGAATTATGCTTCCAGATTTTTACTAGAATCCTAAAGAGTAATATTTTTTTTTTTCAATTAAATAAAGCACCAATTCCTACTTAGCCACAGAGCTTTGGAAGTTGCAAATTTAAAAAGACAGCAAGATTCAGGATATAATAGAGGTGTTAAAATAATGCAGCCATTTTACTAGCACTAACTGTGGCATTATAGTGTTCTTTACCTGTATTCTAAGCAGATAGCTATTTTCAAGCAATTGAAGCTTCAACTGTTCTGACAAGTCCCCTTCAGAGAAATACATGCATCTATTTTGGGGCTGCCAAGGGAAAATCATAGAATCACCTGGTTGTTCTCCAGCCCCTTCACCAGCTTCGTTGCTCTTCTCTGGACTCACTCCAGAGCCTCAACATCGTTCTTGTGGTGAGAGGCCCAGAACTGAAATGATAAATACCCTGGAGGTATTTAAAAGATGGGTAGATTAAGTGCTTAGGGATATGATTTAGTAGTGGATAGGTACAGTTGGACTCGATGATCCTAAAGGTCTTTTCCAACCTAGCAATTCTATGATCTTTCTGTCTCTGGTGAGGATGTAATTTTATGTTCAGCCCAAGACATGGAAAGCTGATGGATGAAGCATACCACAAATGTTAATGCTCTTCATCGTGAAAAGAAATTATAACATGAACTTCAATTTGAAAGCATAGATATTTGGCTTGGAAGAAAAAAAACCCAAATGCTCTTCTATTGATATGTTTTGCCTGCTTGTGTGTCCTGCTTTTACTCTAGTTATGATGCTGCCCCATCACCACAAGATCTAAGCATGCTATATAGAGACTACAGTTACAGAAAACCTCTCCAGTTTGAGTTGTATCTGAGAAAAGAAAACAATGACAATTTCTTACTCTGTGTGGGCATTTTTTCCCTTTAAATTTTACTATGTGGTCATATTTATTCTTGAAGAGAAAAGTTTGACGTTCTTCCTTCCCAGCTTCGTGCTGTAGGCTAACCATCATCTGGCACAGCCTGTATCGCCCTATTTTCATCACTAATTTTTTTTACAGAGTTTAACTTTTCATCATAGTTGAAAAGAAGAAAAGCTGTTTATGGAATAAGCAGCAACAAAAGCTATCCAGCTCTGCACAGCATAATGGGATTTTAATGTATTCTTCCTGTCGGCATAGTGTATTTCTGTGATAATTTTATGTGACAGCATAATTAAACTGGAAAACAATTCCCATTTCCTGTGTATTTTATCTATTTATCATCATTTATTTCTTTACTTTCTTGCTCTGCTATAAATATTATTGTAAGAAGAGTTAAGTAAGTTAAACCAATGCAATTACTTTTACAGATTGAAATTAACTTCATATATCAATTTATACTGGTTTGTATACAGCACCTACTCTTTGCCCTGTACAAATAAATGCATTTGCTGCAGTATATTTATAGTGTCACTAAGGTTTCCATGTTTGCACTCCTTTTGACTAATGTTCTGTGTGTTAAAACTTGACATTTTAACAGTATTTTCAAACAATTTCATTCATTATCAAATAACCATTTATTACATTGTGGCAATTTCAGACCATTTACTGGACCCTCTAGACATTGCTAAACAATGATTTATCAAGGAGTGTGCAAATTTTAGTGCTTATCACAGCAAATACAAAAAGTAACATTAAATAGTGACTTAACAGCTCTGACTAAATTATTTTTCTTTTTTAATCTTGATGAGTCATATTTAGTGATAGCAGCTTGTAAGTGCACTGGAAATTGAGGGCAATATTCTAGATTGCTCCATCGTAGAAGGCTCTTTCTGGTTTGATCAATTCTTTTGCATGCTTAGGGGATAAATTGAAGACTGTGGAACGCAGCAGACATGTCTCTTAATGCTTTTTTTTGTTTTCTTATGGTGCCTGTGATGGCCCAGCGTTGTCACATGTGACAGTGCTTTTCACATTTTATGTATGAATCTAACAAAAACCACCTCTAGCCAAATCTGTGTTTATTTTTGCTTACTTAGAGTGAATTGTAGTGATGTAAATAATTTTCAGTTCTGTTTTCAGGAAACATCTCTTCCTTCCTAATATTCTAGCCAATAAATAGGGCTGATTTAATTGTATATGTGACCACTTGGCAGCAAAGTACTGTGGTGTATTTCCATTCTATATAACATCTCCCTATTTATATTGAATTTGAGGCCCACAGTATGTCTGAGAGAACAGACTGGTATCCACAAATGATAATCAGGTCCCTGGAAGCATTTAGGTGCAAACTTTACAAGGCAAGAGTGTTTGAGAGAGCCATCTCCATTCTCGGAGATGACACGAAACACTGTAGAGCCCTTTCTTCCAGCTCAACATTAAGTAAATTGAAAGGCTTAAATATTATAGAGGATATTCATAGGAGTTTCGATGACTTGGGAGTATTCCTCATTTGTGAGGTTCATACACAGACTTTGGCTGAACAAATATCATTAACACTGACTTTAAATGATCCCTAAATCAATAGTTTGGTATTGTTGATTTCTACTACAGTAACATGAAGTAGCTCAAGATGAAGCTAAGGCCTCGCTGTGCAAAACTAACAGTTTAACATCATCCTTATTCAGAAGAATTCATAGTCTACATAGTTTGTTTATGATTTGGAGTAATAAGGAACCACACCTTAGATTGTGGTCAATGGAGAAAGCATTTAATCACTGGAGAAAGTCAAGGTGAGCTCAATCACAGGTCAGGGCAGAAGTTCTGCTCAGAATCAGGTACCTCAAATTAAAGCACTTTGGGCACAGACGCACCTACAATCAAACACCCAAATAAGCCTAATAAAGTCCTGGTGTGCTTGGTTCCTTTTATTTTAATCAGTCTAAAAGATAAAGTGTTAAGATATTGAGGTATGTTCAGACCCATCTCTTGCTGATCCAGGAAGCCATCCTGAAATGACTGATTGTATTATCCCATTTCCAGCCTCCTTCTCTCCACTAGTCTGCCTACCAGAGATTACTGTCCTTTCATTTACACTGTTTAAACTGATCATTTGGCTTCTTTTTCACCTATCTCTATGAAGTTAAGTTTGGGATTGGATTTTTTTTTTGGTGGTAGGTTTTGTATGTTACAAGCCCTGAAATTTCAGCAACCATCAGCTATTAAGTGCCAGAGCTAAGGCCTGAAAATATAAAAAAAGTATCTTTTTAATATAATTGGGGTTAACACTCCCTCTCAGACTTCAGGAATGTAAAAAGAGTTAGTTTGCCCCATAATGAAAGATATTCTTTCAATGTGGCCAGCAGCCTAAGTGTGAGGGAAAGAAGTCATCAAGGCGAGCTCTTTTCTCACTTAAGGAGATATTATACAAAACATTAAACCCAATGAGGGTATCTGTCAAAACTTAAGAGACTCCATTTCTGCTGTTACCTACCTTCCATTATGGATTAATTTGACACTAATTACAAAAATGATTTAATTTAGCTCTTCTTCAAAAAGTACAGTTTGAAAATTAAAATTAATGGCTAGGATAAAATCTGAGTATTCTATCTGAGTAAAAGCTTGGAGATGAAAGGCCAAGGTCTGACAGAGGATGCTGAGATGGGAATTACCTCCAAAAATTGTATTTAATACATAAAGCAAGAGAAAAACAAAAATTAATTGAAAAAACATCAGAGGGATCAGTGGGGAAATGTCAAAGAAATTGCGTACTGGTGGAGTGGGATGGAAAAAGCAAATTTGAAGCATTTTAGCACTAAAAATGACTTTGGGAATGCATTTTGTTAGATCTAAAAACAATGCAAGAATTTACATGCTTTTAAAAGTTTTATCCAACTATTAGAACCTAGAAAAACAAGTATTTGGCAGCTCTGCCTTAGACAAACTAAAGAATGTGATTGGTGGAAGTGGTCAGACTCTCTGTATAAGGTTTGTAGTTCAAAAGTTAAATTTGCACCAGCAAACTAATTACAGTTTTGTGATGTTCTTCCAAGTCCCTATTTCTGTAACATGATAGACTTTCATCTGCAGCAGATGGTACAAGCCCCTGATGAATCGCATGCCAGCTGTGCACAGCCAGCACACAGCGCGCTCCAGCTACGCTTCCCTCTTCTCTCACACGGTGCGCCCAGCCCAGCGAGTCTTTACTGGCTCTCGGGCTCATGAGCACTCAAAGATGCAGAACGTGTGTCGGCGGCTCTCTGTATAGCAGGCATAAGAAAGATGACAGCTTCCAGAGATACACAGAGCTCTTCCTACTAGTTTCTTCCTTTGCCAAACTTAACAGAATAAAGGAAGGCAAGGAAAGCCTCCTTTGCCTACTGTGCCCATTTAGTCCTGGTGTTTGGAAGGGCGATGTTCTCCAGCATACAAAGATTATGCCTTTCCTCGTCCTTGTGTTTGCATTAAGTTAAAGGGTGACGTTTCAGTGACATCACCCCAGTGCTATCAGACTTGCCTTGCTATTCAGTGAGAAACCTAGCTGCCCCACCACAGCACTAATGCCTGCTTCCCTCGTGCTCGTGTGCTTACCTAATGTAATTAGCGCTGTGTACAGCTTGCAAGGTAGAATAAGGTTGATTCTAACACATGGTTAATTAAGATATTACAGTTAGCTGTTTGCTAGGCTGACTCAGGGGAGTAGTAATAGGATATGGAGTCTCTCACCTTAAGTTCAGCTGTTCTTACCCCCAAATTCCCAGGTAGTGATCAGTAATTTCTCATTAACCCTGGCACAAGATGAATCTGACTCCACTCAAGCATGTGGATGAGGTTTGAGCATATGTCTGTCAACAAGGAGTGTCAGTGTCTCTGATAATTAAATTTCAAAATGAAGAACCCCACTGCTGTGAGTGAATAGCAGAAGTCGATGTCTCCTTATGGCATTATTTTAACCCACATCCTTTTTTTTAGTGGGTTGGTTTTTTTGTTTGTTTTATCCAGACTCAAGAAGCTATCATAAGTTATCATAATATCAGAAGGTTCAGATTTAGGTTTTGAAGACAAACTGACTGTTGTTCTTAGCCTCCCCTGCAAGACAAACAACTAATAGTAATACAACCATAAAACCTGGAAAAAACATAGCTTAAAAAAATACCCAACCCAACACCTAAATGATGCTGGAAGAGGCCCCTTATTTCATGATCCCACCTGCACTGCCAAGAATGTAAAGAATCACTGGTTCTTGACATGATTTTTTTGCTGAAGGGCAACTACCTCTTCTGTATGCATTGCCTTAATCATGTCAAGTTGTGTCCCTACATTTGCATGTCTCCCAAGGAAGCACAGTGCATTGCCAGCAGCCTGATCGGCCAGATCAAAACAATTTCCTAATGTATGTTTACATCAGCTTTGGCTCCAGAGCTGCTTTTGCTCTAGTTGTTCCATGAAACACAGTGAATTCCCTCTCTCTGAACTGCGTGTTGCATCAGGGATAGAAGGCGGAATAAGCACAATATGGATGGCTAAATTGTCCTTCCTAGAACTAGGCAACACTTTCTAGATTAATGAACCGCAAATCTGCTGCACAAATGAAACCGCATGCTAGTTATAAACACAGTCCTCTGAGATGGGCTTGTTGTCACAGTCAGAAAGGGGGAGAGAGAAGGAGGGAAGGTCTGCACACACACATACGCGTGATGGGAGGTGTAATGAATGCCAGCTCCCCTCCCGACTCTGGGATACGTGAGGATGACAAACTCTCTGAGGAACAATTCCTTTGACTGGTTCGTTGAGGAAAGGAAACTTGTCACGCTGCCAAGAATAAAACTGCTTCTGGGCTTAGTTTTGAATTTTATAAAGTGAATAAGTGAAAAATGTATACACATTCGCTTCAGACCCAAGTCATGAATAATTAAAAGAATATATAATTGTACCCAGTTTTCCCCTCAAGCTCAACCAGCAAAGATCTCTTCTGTCCAAGTAACAGGGTACCTCATGTTTTTTTCAGAAACTGTAAAAAGTGAGCTGAACCAAGTATCGCTGAAATCGTACTGCACGCACACAGCCTGACCATCGGAACACACAGGAGCACAAACTGAGAACTCAACAGTTTCATATGAAGAAAGTTGCAGGTTTTTTGATTATGCATAAATATTTTCCTGGTGTGATTAATCCACACTTCATACTGGATTCTGACCACAGTATGATAAAAATGATATTATTAACACATAAAGCATTATGGTAGACCATAAGCTGATACTGTTTATTAAGACAATAACCTCAGAAAACAGCAGTTATCTGTACTCTGGTGAAACAATCTCCTTTTTCTGATGTAGGCAGACTTGATTGTACAAATTAAGAAATGGGAGTTAACCGTGTACAGCCACATATTTGTCTGCAATTCTGCTGGTGTACTGGAATTGTCTAACGGTATTTATCTGGAAAAGTAGATGCAAGAGCTCTCCTATTGCTTTTGGTTTTCCACATTATTCCCACAGTTAATGGGTCTCTCAATTTTCAATCAAAGTGAAATTTAGGATTAATATCCATTTCTCTTGAAGACATAGTAGTTAGCAAGTATGGTATTAACAGCATTGTATTTAGTACCTTGCACTTGCAGACGCAGAAATCTTATTTAAATACTAATGAAGAACATCAATGAGTTCTGTAAACAACATAATCATTATATATCCACCCCACTCCCCACCAAAAGCAGATGTGAAGACTCTTGTGGCTATCAAGTTGGTGCTTCCTTTTTCTCATATCAATATGGCTGTTTGTACCTAACAAACTGTGATGCTCTCTGATAGGAAAAATATATTAAAGAAACCCTGAAGATCACACAAACAGGATTAACAGGTTCTCTTTTGTACATAGTTAATAGCTGTGTTCTTGAAATGACAAGTGTCTGGGGCTCGGTTTGGCTGTTATGGAAGATGTGCATTCTTTGTATTTTTGTACTTACCTAGCTGAATTCCAAACACAAGATCTTCACTTAGACCTGACTTAGACCTTGAGTGCTTTTCGGCAGTTCAGAAATAGAAAAAGGCAAAATGTGACTGCTAGGAGACATGAAATGCAAGCATGCTTAAGAAGAATTAGTCCAGTAGAGTGTCATGGGTTGTACCTGAAGTAGCTCAGGGAGGTCTGGGAGGAAGCACTGTGGTAAGGGTCACTTTCTGCTCATATTTATGCCATTATATGCAAAGAGGATGCGACTATGAAACTCTGCTTGCTAGAGCAGTGAGACAACTGTTTACAGCAGAAAGGCTTTAAAGAGGTGGTGATGATCCTGCCATTTTGTATCACAGGTGTCTAGGACAGGAGACAAGTTATGTGCGTGGACTACAAAAGAAGAGGTAAACTACAACCAGAAGCCTTTATAATAAAAAGAACAAAATAAAGTTGGAAAAAAATGCAGTACTGGTACTTTCTGCATAGGGAAAATGACAAGGAGGAATTCTACATAAATACAGTCTCTACATATGAGCCACAGAGACAGACTACTCAATTAATGTTTTAAAATTCCAACATTTTTGAGCTGTCGTTTGAATCGCTTGGAAAAGGGTTGTTTGGGTTTATTTTTAGATAACTAGAAAATATTTTTCTAGCAAATAAAATCGGATAAGACCATGAAAAAGGTGAATGTTTTGGTATTCTGTTGCTCTTGATGGCTATTTTATATTTAAAGGTTAATTGTTAACTATTTCAGACCCAAAATTGTGTAACAGTTGAATTTTCCCATGTTCCCGTGACAGAGCATTATTCCTTCAAGCCTGTTCTATTTGGTGAAGCTTTCATGTGAGAATCTGCTTATATTTGCAGTTGTCTGATGTTTAAAAATAGAATTATTCAACATTCCCGAGTAGTTGGTTCTGACCTCTTGTTTGCTTGTTTTCTAGGCTACATGTGAACACTGGATAGATTTCCAGCTACCTTGTGCCACCCCGTGTAAGAGATGGGAAACGGCACAACTTTTGCTGACCATCGTGACATGAATTTGGCCTTGCTGTCCTGCTGATGACATTTAGTAGTTTTTGAAGACAGTTTTGAGTTTACCAACAACTGGAGCACATTTTAAAAAGCATCAGAAGTGTTTAATGAGACGATTTCTCTTAAAACATTAATTTGCTGGAAAACTTTCAACCTTTTGATTTAATAAGTAAGTCACGGTGGCTCTTTATTAGTGCACTGCTGGAAGATAAGGAAAATGATTTACGGGGCATTAAATGATTCTCTACAGTATAATTTAATCTCATTTTCTACTTTATCTAAACCCGAATACAACAGTACTGATTAAAAATCTCTTTTCTGACACTTTGCAAACTGAGGTTTGCTCATGAAATAATTGGTGTTCAGGCATCAAGCTAATAGATAAGTTTTGATTCATGTTAACTGAGCAGCCCATAAAAAGGAACTTCTCTTTTCTCCTGCTTTACATTCACAACTATTACCTGACCAATCTATGTTACAATAATGCCTATAGGCCTCAGACCATTTGCTGTGTATGATACTAATTCTTTATAGATGTATTTTCAGTGCTCCAATTAACTTACCTTAATAATTGCCATTTATTCTCTGTTATTCGCAGATTTAATCTTTGCTGGTTGGGGTGCCTGTGCCTTCTGTTCTTCTTAAGCAGTATTTTTCTTTCTTATGTCTTTCTGCATTCATTTTGTGCCTCCTTACATCATTTTTTCAGTCTTTCCGCACTTATCCACATCTGTCTCCTTTCTTTGGTGCTTTGGCTGCCCTGTCTCTAGAGTCGAAGATGCCATTTCAAATGATGTGGGTATTCAGGTTTTCGCTTGGTATCTCTGGCTGTTATGTAATACAGGTGCCATCTGTTCTCTTTTCCTCACAGAGAAGGGTCATCTCATTTCTGATGATCACGCCACGCTTTCCTCAGTGCCTGAGGCCGCAGGCACAGCTCAGTAATCCAGCACGCAGGACTCATGGAGGTAACTTCCTATTTTCCAGTCAGTGCCGTTCACCTGGCCCAGGACTCCTCACAGCGGGCGGTGGAGCCGTTGGTGTCCAGGGACAGCAGCGGTGCCACTCGATATCCCCAGGGCTGCCCAGGGCACGGGGCTCACCCTCACCACACTGCGGGGCGGGCAGTGCCCCTCGGGGCTGACACTGAAAATCATAGAATCATAGCATAGTTTGGGTTGGAAGGAACCTTAAAGATCATCCAGTTCCAAACCCCCTGCCATGGGCAGGGACACCTCTCACTGGATCAGGCTGCCCGAGGCCCCACCCAACCTGGCCTTGAACATCTCCAGGGATGGAGCAGCCACAGCTTCCCTGGGCAACCTGGGCCAGGGCCTCCCCGGAGAGGAACAGAGGGGCAGAATCCCCTCCCTCGCCCTGCTGGCCACGCTGCTTTCGATGCAGCTCAGGATGTGGTTGGCCTTGTGGGCTGCGAGCACATGCTGCCAGCTCATGTTGAGCTTCTTGTCAATCAACACCCTCAAGTCCTTCTCTGCAGGGCATCTCGCCCCCATCGTGTAGTGAAACCACAGATTTTGCCGCACCCCAGGTGCAGGATCTTGCACTTGGCCGTGTTGAACCTCATGATGTTCTCACAGCCCCACTTCTCCAGCCCGTCCAGGTCCCTCTGAATAACATCCCGTCCTTCTGGTGTGACAACTACACCTCTCAGCTCGGTGTCATCTGCAAATTTGCTAAGAGTGTCCTCAATGCCAGCAAATCCGCCCTCCGAGACTCGTTTTTGCGTTTCAGAAAGCGAGCGCCATCCTCAGGGCTGGGCAACACGAGGAGCGATCCATGGATCGTGTGCAGCCAGACAGGAGCTGGGGAAGGAGAGGTTCCCTCTGACGGGCAGGAGATAAATCCTGCCAGAAATCTCATGCATGTTCCATTCCTCTCTGAGGACTCATTTTAATGTTGTTACGAACTTCGCAACAGTCCAATCTCCTGCTAATTCGGAGCTGCCCCAGCCCTGCCCGCCCTCGCAGAAGAGACACCCGCCTTGAGGTCCTTCCAACCCAAACCGCTCCACGAGCCCGCGATTCTGTGAAATAAAAGGCCACGCTCCCAGAGGAGCACTCTGTCTCAGTTCCCAGAAATGCATTTACTGGGATGAATCTTTAGCTTCCATCTAAACCCTCCGCCTTTACTGCCACTGAGCGCCTCCCGCCCCCCCCGCCCCTCACAGGGCGCGAGCCCCGCCCCGCGCGCGGGAAGGGGGAGCTGCGCGCGCGCCGAGCGCCCCGAGGGCGGGAAAGGGTGGGGGCCGCCGCGCGCATGCGCAGGCCGGCCCTGCGCGGAGTCACGTGACGACGGCGGCGGGTGCGCTTCCGGGTGGCGGCGGGGCGGGAGAGGCCGCGGCCCGGTCCCCCCCGGCTGCCCCAGGTAAGGCCGCGGCCGCGCTCGGGACACGGCGGGACCGCCCCGCGGCTCCCTCGGGCTCGGCCCTGGCCCTGGCCCTGGCCCTGGCCCTGGCCCTGGCCCTGGCGGAGAGGAGCGTTCCGGCCGCCGCTCGCGCTGGGGGGCTGAGGCCCCTCCCCTTCTCCCGTGGGCGCGCCGGTGGGGGAACCTTCTCCTGTCACGGCTGGAGCGGCTTTAGTGCCTCCTGTCGTGCTTCCTCCTCATTCCCAGCCGTCTTAAACGTCACTTACAGCACAAGTAACTTTTAAACCGCGTGCCTATGTTAGTGTATCAAGCTTAACTCATTGTAATGAAATATCTGCAGGTCAGAATTGCTTCTGCACTGAAATGCTGTACATCTGAAATTAGTAGATATTTCTTGGTGCTTGGCGCTCTTTAAAAGTGTGGTGAGAGACTGTTCAAGTCTTGAAGCAAACCCTACTTCAAGCTGTCTTCTGGGGTCTGTATTGTGAACACAGTGCAGGTGAGCTCAGGAGTAGCATCTTAGAGCCACCAGCACAGTCATAAGCTTGGTTTGTGGTGTGTTCTTCTTTTAATGTCAGTTTTTTTAATTTCTTCATCTATCCCTTAAGAATAAATCATCAGTTTAGGTTTTCTTTTTAGTGTCTATTTACAGCAAACCGCATTTTTGCATCAAAAGGTGGATTCCATACTGATTGTAAACTTTGTATTCTCTTGACAGCATAAGGTATTGTGCTGTTTCCTGTTTTGGTTAGTGTTGTTTTTCTTAACATCTTGATTGATCAGTTTACCTGTTTCTGCCAATCTCTAGAGCTACCGCAGCCAAGAGCTTCAACAGACTTGGACTTGTATGTCAACAGAATCAGTAGATTGGAAAAGACTCACAGATCAAGTCCTACCATATAGTTGGAATTGAATGGTTTATTATGTTCCATTATTGGGGTTTCCTTGTTGCTGGTGATGGGTGAGCTGGGAAAAACACAGCTTGACTTGCACACCACAGGGTAAGTTGTCTAAAACACTTTCTGGAATAGTTTTCTTTGAAGTGCGTGGTGCTTTCTTTTTTAAGACCTGGGTTGTATTTTAGATCTGACCGTCTGGGTATGTTTTCTCAAAATTCACACTTATTCCATGTCTCCTCTAAAATCTGGAGAGATGTCGGGTTTCTTACAGCTTGGAGTGAACTGGTGTAATTCCAGCTGATAGGTTGCTCAGGGCCTTGATCTTCACTGAGAAGTTGATCGTGCTTGAGCAGTGCATTGGAGTACCTGAGGTCCTTTCTAGTCTAAATTGTTGTATAATAAACCATTCCATAAAGAGTTTTGTATGGGGGGGAAGAAAGGAAATAAAGCATAAAATTTTCCCTGTGGTGTTTTTCCCTGCATAAGACCTCAGCTTGGTGATAGTGAAAAGATGTGTTGCGATTTTGAGAATTACAGTAGTATTGAACTAGCATCTTCTGTTATGTTCCTGCAGCTCCTTTTTAGCCCGCTGTTCTGAAGGCAAGAGGTTCTGGCTGATCAGGAGTCTCTGTTAGCAATTCAAGTTGGCTGCAGGATGGAAGGAGTTGAGTTTAAGGAAGAATGGCAAGATGAAGATTTTCCAAGGTTTAAAATTGTTTTTTTTTAAACTAATTCAACTCTAATAGATAACACACAGAATAAGCTACCTTGTCTTCCTGGTGAACTAACACACAATGATAATCTTGCAGTGATTTCCATCAGTATAGTCATGTTGAAAAGGTTTTGTGGCATATTTCTTTAGGGTCTGGAAAGAGATCACTTCATATTTGTGTGTAAATTAAGTAATACAGGGATGCCACGGTTGAAGTTCCAAGTGTTACCAAAGTGAAAATTTTTAAGTTTGGCTTTGTTTGTTTTCTGGGGTTACCTTTTGCAACTACATTGTGCACATATTACCAGTGTCTGAACACCCGGATATTTCCTTAAGCAGTATTTCTGACTGGTAGCGTTGCTTAGACCTACAGAGAAACTGAACCAGCTGACTTCAGAGGAATTCTGTAGCAGCATGACAAACCCACTTCTGTAATGTATTTAATGTCAAATTTTCTCAAGCCAAAACTATGACGAGGTTTCTTAAGGATGACACACACTAGTAGCAACTGGTATTTTGGCATTTGTTACACCAGCAGATGGTTGCTTGAATGCTGTAAAGGAATTTTCTGCTACTTTGGAGCTTTGTTTACTGAAATCTTGAGCTTGGGCTATAAATAAATTCAGTTTGCTACTGTCCCACGGTAGTTTTTCAGTGATATGTAAGTCTAAATATTTGGCATTTAGCTGGCTGTTTAAAAAAAACCAAAACAAACCAGCACATTTTTGTAATGATATTTTCTGCTTTGTGTACCAGGCCTCTGCCAGAGGATGATCCTGTTGAATCAGATATATTAGCTGCAGCTGCAACAGAAAGTGGAGCTGGTAAGAACATCCCACTCCAGTCAAGCTGACTGCTTCCTACTTAGAGGGTTGTTTTAAAGCTCTGTAATTTTTGGGGATATTTTATTCATTGGGTTGGGTTTTTTTGAGTTGGGCTTGAGGAGACAGCATTCTAAATGCCATTTTTGCATGTGAAGAGTATTGTAAACATTTCTGTAGAAAGAAGACGGTTTTGGAATAAAATATGAGACTTTTCATCCTCCTTGTGGACAGAGCTATCCAGGTATTGCTGGACAAAATTGCTGTACTTGCTACCTGACCTGTCTTAAAATCTTGGTTCATTATTTGGCATCTGTGCATCAGTTAGGACCTACCTTAGTTTTGCTCTAATTTGTAGAGCTCTGTGGCCTTTTAAGAACACTGTCTCTGCTAATGGTCAGAAGGGAAATAATAGAGATGTGGGGTTTTTTTAAATTTTTGAAATTTTTGGCATCTTGTTTATCTGCTTTAGTTGTGGCATTTCTACTGCTGGATCGGTCATTTAATTTTATTCCCTGATTTTAATTATTTGCATTATGTCTCAAAGCATGCTGTGTATTCACCTAACAGTTTAATTTTCTGTCTTCAATGTTATCTGTCAGTTGTCTTTTTTTTTGCAGCTTGTATGTTATTTTTTTATTTCATCAGAGGTGTTTATGATGTTACAGATACCTAGTAAAAACAGGGGTTGGAGCATCGATCTATTGTGTTATTTACAGGACTTACCGAGTATAATGTCTAGAACAACTCTGGTACCCGTTGGTACAGCTGGCACAGGGAATAGTTGCTTAGGTGGTGTCTGCATGTCAGAAGAAAAACAACTTCTGTATGGAGTATAGTGGTTTACCACTGTGATCATCGTTTGTGTGCATCAGGTGAATGTACTGTCTTGTGGGCTTGAGGACTTTGACCTTCAGGTGCTGTTCTTTTCACCTTGTGTTTAATTCTTATTCCGAAGATACACCGTTTAAATTATGGGCGTTAACTTACAGTGTGTTCTGAGAAAGTGTTGTGCTCTCCGGTCCTGACCTATAGAAATTTGCTTTAGCTTTGAAAATAAATAATTTGCTTTTTTTAAATACAGAGGTTAATGGAACCAAAGTGAAGAAGAGACTAATGACTCCAGATATTAGCTTAACTTTGGATTGCAGTGAGGAATCTGTTTTGTCTGATGACTTGGATGAGAGCGGAGAGATTGACTTGGATGATATAGATACTCCTTCAGAAAACAGCAATGAGTTTGAATGGGAAGGTAAGTATTCTTTTACTTTTGTCTGATGCCCTAAAGTATTTCTTTTTTCACATGTGCAGGCCAACAGCTTTTCAGGTGGGAAATAACTACAACTGAGTATTGCGAGAGGGAAAATATAAAGGGAGTTAAAGCACAAGTTTTAAACTTGCAGTTTAATTATCTTGTAAGGCCCTTTTTATGTAAGCCAAGAACCGTTTTGCTGTTCAAATAGTTGGAGTCTAACTTCTGTCAACTTCCTAACTTAATGTCTCTCTAATAAGTAAACATGTAAACAGGAAGATTTTTTTCACTGTTACATATGAAACACTACCTATTCTTCATTCAAAACAGCTTATAAATGGAGATGGAAACACTCTGTAGAATAAGGTTTTGGTTTTTTTCAAAAGCTGAAGACATATTGCAAGTGAAGTTTTCATAACAGAGCGTGTGGGTTTACCTGTGTAAAGGGATTTACCTAGTTTTATTGAAGAAGATTTGATATTTAGGGTTAGCTTTGCAGTGATGCAAAGGAAATGTTCCGGATGTTTGTGCCTTGTTTTTAAAAGTGGCTGAAAAGGGTTTCTGTCTTTTCTTCCTTTAATGCTGCTGCCCACATTTTCCTGGAAGGATAGTTTCAATTAACAGCTTTGTCTTGGGAACAGACAACTAACTTGCAGTAGGTTTTTCTCGTTTTGGGTAAGGTCTATGCAACAAAGTCAAGAATCATTATTTAATTGGAGCAAATTGTTTTACAGATTGCTGTCAGCATAAATTTCATATCTATTGATTGCACACACATGAATTAGATTTAATTTCTAATAGATTTGCCTGCATGTCTGCTTGCAAGGTACTGTCAATGTTTTAAATCATGCTTTTATGCAAATCTGTGATCAAGCAAACCATGTAATTATCATTGGAGTTAACCACTTTGTTTATTTTGGTGAGATTCCTCGGTCTGTGTTCTGAAAGCCTACAACTAAATGGGTTTCCTACATGAATCAAAATTTTTTTAACATAGCAAACAACAGTCAACTGCAATATAGAATATTTTGGTAAAATGTGACACGCATGAGATCCTAGTTTGTAATGACCAAGTTAGCTGATATGTCTGATTGTCTAAAGAATATTAAAAGAAATTAAATAGCAAAGTGGTTAACCGGTGTTGTAATTGATTGTCACCGTATGTAGTATTCATAACCGATGTTGAACGTGTTTTAACTTTGGCAGATGATCTTCCAAAGCCAAAAACTACTGATGTCATTAGGAAAGGATCACTTACTGAATACACTGTGGCAGAGGAGAAGGATGATGGTCGACGCTGGCGAATGTTTAGGATTGGAGAACAGGACCATAGGGTGGACATGAAGGCAATTGAACCATATAAAAAAGTTATCAGTCATGGTGGTAAGGATTAGTGTGCTGAGGGGATCTGTTGAGAAACTGCTTCTTTAAGCTGAGTTGGGGTGGCACAAGAAGAGCTTTGGGCATCAAGACTTGTGATGATTCGTTTGTTGTGGTATTGAGGCATATGGTTGATCTAATATTTTTTAGTGTATTAAACTAAAGATGAAGCTGCTAACATGCACATATGAAATTATGTACTTACTTATTCTACGGTGTCAGTTCTACCAGTATACTTTTTTGGGGTTTAAGATGTTGAAAGCATTAACTGTAGATTTACTAAGGCATAAATTAATTTAATGACACTTCACAGTCTGTGGAGTATAGGCTGGAAGGAGTGTTGACTATGAAAAATGTTGTTAAATATACTGATTCTATAGTGAGATGTTGATTGTAGGTACAGCATTTTATTTACATCAACTTCAGCTATTTCTTTAGAAGCAGACAAACTTGAAAAAGCAGTTTTGGGTTTTCTGTGACTGTATGTCCATCTATATTGAATAGAGGTTTGTAAATCTCCTTTAAGTAAATAACGGAAAAGCTTATTGTAGTCAATGCATAGTCATCTTTGTCACTACTGCTGCTTTTTTCTTTGTGTTTAGGTTATTATGGTGACGGGTTAAATGCCATTGTTGTGTTTGCAGTTTGCTTTATGCCTGAAAGCAGCCAGCCTAACTACAGATACCTAATGGACAATCTATTTAAGTAAGTCATCGTTTTAATGTAAGGGCAATTATGTCTTTCTCTTTTTAATGAAGGTTTTTGTGTTTGAGATGAGGGTAAAGTAGCAAGTAGAAAAGCAACTACATCTTCCAGGGGAAGGAAAAAAATTATTAGATGTTGCTCAACATTATTGCCAACTCTGTTTTTTAAATACTAAGTTACCTTAATATCCCAGATCACCTGCAAGTTTTCTTTGCTTGTCTCTGCAGGTATGTAATTGGCACTTTAGAAATGTTAGTAGCAGAGAACTATATGATAGTTTACCTGAATGGCGCAACAACACGGAGAAAAATGCCGAGTTTAGGCTGGCTTAGGAAATGTTACCAGCAAATCGATAGAAGGTAAGCAGCCCTGTAGTGTTTTCTTACAGTGTTTGCATGCTCAGTGATACAAGGGCTTAGGAGAAACTGCCATTTAATATGGTGTCTACTGGCAAACATTTAAGTAAGCAAATTGCTTAGTATATTGGAAACCTCTCCCTAAGCTACGCAGTGTGGAATAACGCTACGGGTATGCGTGGGGGTTTTGTTAGTGAAAATAGTGGTGTTAGAATACTGAATATTGTTACCACATAGAAAATCCTTAAACCTTAAATGTATTAACACAAGGTAATAAGGAGGGTCCTTCATGAACCACTTAGTTGTGTAAGAAGATTCAAATAAGCTTCTCTTGGAATGTTATTTCCTTGTCATTGTTGTCAAACTGACGCTACTTAGATGTTCAATTTGGACTATATAGTTGTGTGGTATTTTTTTCTTGTGACAGAGGATAATTTCTAATAATAGAATGTCAGAATACTAGATTTCTGTGACAGTCATGCAACCCTTGCTGTCATGCTGCTTCTTTGTTCAGTAATTATGTCTGCTGTTTGAATTCTTTAGGTTAAGGAAAAATCTGAAATCATTAATCATAGTCCATCCTTCTTGGTTCATCAGAACACTTCTGGCCATCACAAAACCTTTTATTAGGTAATACTCTGGAAGCTATTTCTTTTTTAAATAATTCCAGCAACTGTTTAAAGTAAGCTTCAAAAAAAGGTTTTAATATTGACCTTCTGAAAAATTAAGTTGTAACTATGCCCTGCATTTGTTCTTCCACAGCTCAAAATTCAGCCAAAAAATCAGGTATGTCTTTACCCTGGCAGAACTAGCCGAGCTCATCCCCATGGAATATGTTGGCATCCCAGAATGCATAAAACAGTACGTCTTATTATTCAAACACGTTCTACGCTGATTATGTTTTAGAATTGGTATATGTTGTATTCAGCGATTGGTTGGAATTTAATACTTCGCCTTTAATAAAATGTAATTCAGTTCAGTTCATTGCCGTCTCCAGGAGGAGTATCCACATTTGACCATACTGCTAACTACATTTTGGTATGCAGTAGCTTGGATAGTCAAAATATTAATGTAGAGGGGTTTTCACAGGTAGTGCCTTACATAATTACCTAGTTATGGGTGTTAGTCTTCTAGAGACAAGACCTCCTTCTGGTTGTTCTAACAACCAGTTCTTAGTATTCTTAACTGGCTTGTGAGTAAGAAATTCTGGGCATGTTGATACCATTGTTACTTACAGTATCTTCATCACTCATGCTAACATGTGGAACAGTTAAGTGGTGAAATATCACTTGGGTTGGGATTTAATATAAAGGAGGAGCTGTAGTGGAACAATGCTAAATCCCAACCTGTAAAAGTTCTAAAACTACTTTAGTGAAGAGGTAATGGTAGAGTCAATGTCTTTGGTTTTATCCTTCCCTCCAGATACGTTTATCCATTTTAATGTCAGCACAGCTCTGCTATCAAATACGAGGATGATACTTTTGTCAGCAGCATTTGTGGGTGCAGTAGTAGAGTAGAAACTGCAGATCTGGATCTTTAAGCCAGATGAAGAAACTAATGGTTCTGATGATAAACTGATCAGCCTATTAGAGGGTGTAACATAAACCTATGGAGTGTGCATCGCAGCAGGGGATCACAGCCTGGGAACTCCGTAAGGGAGGACGGCAAAGTCTCACTGCGTGGGCAGAAGGGCACAGCCACAAATCCTGCCTCAGCCCTGCAAACGGCCAGTTACTGCAGTAAACATTCAGCCAGTATCAGTTGCATAATTTAACTTTTCATAAAGTAGAGAAAACTGTTTTCTTGGGGCAGGGAGGAAACACATGACAACAACGAAGGAGCCTTGTGCTATCTTTAGAGTACTTTTTTTTGCTGGGGCTTTTGAAACATGTTATGAATATCCAGATAGTCATTAAATAAATCTTGAAAGACTCCTTTCTGTACTGATGATCCTTTAATTGCTCTGTGAAGGCTGAACTTGGTTGATTTTAGGAGTTCATTTTCAGACTCCTGTGGAGGACTAGATCTGGTTTCAAACTGAATACAGACTAAATTTTAGTGATGGATGTTAATACTGTACAAGAAGTTGTATTGAACTTGAACTTTGTGTCACAGTAACTAAATGATTCTTGTTTACTGCTTATAAATGTTGGAGGCACAATATATTTTTTTCTTAATTATATCACTTGCAAAACTTTGGTATGTTTCTACAAAGTGTACTGACACTAATACCAGTTTGCAGCTTGTGTTGAATTTGGCCTTCATATGTTATATTTACTGAAATCAAACTTTTCCTCACCAAGGTATGAAGAAGAAAAATTTAGAAAGAAACTGAAAAGGTATATTCACATTTTGATTAGGGTTGCATCTAGATAAGACTATTTGCACTGCAACTAACTCCCAGTTGACTGCCTTGCATAAAGGAATAAGCATTTGTAAATATAAACATGCACTAGCGACTATGTTTTCCTGTATGAAAGTAACTATACTGCCTGGAAGTATAGTATATCAACTAAAGAAATGCACCCTGAGTGTTCAAACCGATATTTATTACTCTATTACGTGCGATGCTAATTTTTAAGGGGATACGTGGATTCTCAACTGAATCTTCAAGAGGCAAAAGTAGTGCTTCTATGTGAATTGTTTAAGTCAAGTTTCACTGTTTCTAACGAGAAGTGATGTCTGAAGGGAGAAGAGCTGGTTTTAGGTGCTAAGCTGTAACTATGCATCAGTAGAGATGCAGCTCCAGAAGAAGTTCCGATACTGAATATTGTGTTTTGTATTTTTTTGCTATTCACTATCTTTATAGTCATTAACTTGCAGAGATGCAATCTAAGTTAGCATTTTTAGTGCTGTTCATATTTGCAGTGCCTATGTTCCTTGCTAATAAACACTGGATTTCCATTTTATTCATTTTCAGTTTCCTGCTACTGTTCAAGCTATTCCAGCAGCTGATGAATTTTTTTTTAATGAATATGTTATTTTTTCACTCTGTCACTAACAAATGTACTGAAAGATTTTGCTACTCACTTTGCTATTATTTTATTACTCTTCTCTGTGTGCATAACCACTGAGGGGAAGTTCACTATCTTAAGTTGGGTAGTGGGCATGGAGAGGAATGCTGAGAGATTAAAATATAAGGAATTTAAATTCGTTCTGAGAGCAGAGGGTAGAGCTAGTGATTTGTCAGCTGTGTTTATGCATAGCTTGCTTGCATTAGGTTACCATGGTTTCTTACACTTTCTGCTATTACTCCTGTAAGTTATGTCAAAACACGCTTTCCTGAGATACTGCACTGAGGACAGGGCTGGGTTGCAGCTGCGTACTGTGCAGGTGAACAGGTATTTGACAGGTGTTTTCTTCTAAACACTGGTCCAGACCTATTGGATCCTTATATACTAGCTTCAGTTCTACAGCTGCAAAAAACCCCAACCTTGCCTCCCCCTTCTGTGGGTTCGTGGCCTAGAAAAGCTGTTGTTGTTCTGATCATTTTGCAGAACTGGCTGGTTGTAGTTTGAGACTGTAGGTTAGACAATCAGGTTGTTAGAAGACAAACTTGGTCTTAGCCTCTCTCACCTCATAACTGCTATTTGTTTTAAAATTAATGCAAAACTTGTTTTCCAGAAGATATAGTTAAGACTGTATCTTGTTCTTACTGTAAAGAGGAAAAGTAGATCTTGTGCAGGATTGTTAACCATCTGCTGGTTTCTGAAAAGTAACATTTTGTTTGCCAGTCCCAAGGCAGAGATGAATAAAACCAAACCCACAAACAACATTTTAGCAGGCAGGTGCTGATTTTTTCCTTGGTGATTACAAGAGCCTTAGCACTTCATTGAAAAAGTATTGCAATGAAGTAGACACATCACCTCTGTTAATGCAACTAGTGCTATTACCTATTGGGCTTGATTTTTTGTAACGTTAAAGATAATTCTGCGCTTATTCTGCAGTGTATGAATTCATCAAAGTAGAAGTGCTTGATGGTATTGTCACGTTACCTGAACACTTATATTCCTGCTTGCATTTGTTAATAAAAACACAGAACTTGCTTTCTTCTTCAGTAAGTCAGGCTTCACTTGCACGTTTCAAATGCTTCCTCTTGAATGCTATAGCATATTTAAATGCTTTCTTAACAATTTTAATTAATTTCTACGGGGAGGTAGGAAATTAGGTTTTGGGTTTGTTTTTTTTTTTCATTTTCTAAAGCATTGTGACTGCATTCAATAAAAATCTCAATATTTATTTACTAAAACTTTTTCCATGTAAAACCTTGTGCTTTCCTGTTAAGATATCATAAGTAGGTTTTGCTTAATATATGAGCTATCAAACTAAACTAACCCTCAATGTAATTGTAATTTTACTGCTTTCTTTGCTAAGCAGAGTTGACCAAGAGCTGAATGGAAAACAAGAGCAGAAGAGTGAGCAGTGAGTTTTGAGTCCAAACAAGACTGAAGAATATGCAGATGGAACGATGCTATTTTGCTCCATTTACAATGCATTCTCTGTGTATGTACATATTATATAACCTGTTGCAAAAGGTGCTTAACTTCTTTGGATTAGCACATGATGGACTGCTTACTGCTGTATTGGTTTGTCTTGACTTTAATAGCTGTGTTCATGTAATCATTCTGTACTGCTAAATGTCAAAGAACCCTATATTTTCAGAGGATGTTCTTGCAGTTTTTCATCTAAATCATGCATGTTCTTCAGTAAAATATTTATATACCTAAATGTTAAAGGAAAGAGATAATATATATTTTTATGACTGAGCAATATTTTGTGTGTACCTGCTGAAGGAATTCATTTGCAGGTAGATAAGGCCGTAAGTTACTTATTGTATAAATCTGGTTTGCTGTAAATGGTCAAGTGCATTTCTTCATTGTCACAAAAACCTTAATTTGCTTGGATATTAACAATCACATAACATACTTTCACAAGTGTGGAGATCCTTATTTTTGTTCACACACCTAGTGCAAGCAGTACTCCTTTACCTCACTAGAGTGAGCTTGAGCTTTGGTGTCTTCTAGGCTATTATTTCAGAACGCAGAATTGCAGTTCTTTAGGCCAAAAGGCTTTTTAGCCTAAGCCACACAGAAGCTGAACTGTTTGAATGAGTAGTAAGATACGAGACCTTTCTCCATTTAGGTTGTGAATTCAGTCTTGGTTTACTGAAGCAGAATCTGTCTCGGCTACCAGTAGGAAATGAGTTTGTTGCAGTTCTTTCTGAATGCATATCGGCTGTCAGCCGTAGGAAACTGTTCATACTCAGTAAACCTTGGGAGTTACATAGACATTCTACACATGTTTTCATTCAACCAGATTATCGCTTGACAGCTGCAGACAGCAGTCCAAGATATAGTCATTGTTAGGACTTGTTACCAATTAACAATTAATTGACTGTCTCTAATGATACATGCATAGACACTGAGAGCATGTACGTGTTCAGAAGTGGGGAAATTGCCCATGTGTCTGCGAGCTGCTCTGCAATTCAGAGACTTTCATCTCAAGATCTAGGCACTTTTGTTACAGTAGCATCCGTATCACAGTTATAGAGATTAATATGCAAGATGTTCTCTTTCAACAGGCAATGCTAATTTCAAGTTGTGCTGCATCTGTTTGATCAGGTTTGGATCTTGCTCTGAAAGCAGAACACAAACGTGAACGGTTTCTTTGGGGCTGTCTTATCTCCTGTTAAAGTTTTGATGTTAACTCAGAATAATGCGAAGTTCTAGTCAGTTAATTGGACGCTTCCAGCCTGTTTGCTTACGATACTTTCACAGGGCGGCATCTATGAATGTGCAAACCTATAAACCTTCCTCATTCGTGCTGATCCTATGTGGGTCCTCAGTTAGATACTATGCATTCTGATCATCTCATTTCAAAATTTTCCCAATTAAAAAAAGTATTTTTCTCAGTGAAATCAAATTCTTAGTGGAAGGATTGTAGTTCTGTATGTCCCATTGCTTCCTATGTGTGCAGTATAGAGTAGCCAGTCCTCTGTGTAGACCATGTTTATCAAGTGAGGGGATTGTTACTGTCTTTCCTAACAGTTTATTTCTCTAGTAAAGGTTTTTGTGAATAAATATACAGCCCAACAGTTCTAACTTTAAAGATATGCAGCTTGAGAAACAAGCATACTAAAGAATTATTACCCTTGGACCTTTTGCAGCTCATTTAATGATGTGATAGATGTTTAGAAAAAGCAAAGAGGCCCCAGAGTTATCTTGAACTCATAGATAACTTTTTGTCAAACTTATCTTTTTTAAAACTAGAAAATAATTTAATATATTTTAATATTTTAAAACATGAAAAGCTGGAATGTCATACTTCAATAAAAGTTATTTCAAAATTGAAATCACTTTGTGATAAGATACAGCATCGTAGGGAATTTACCTTTCAGTGGCACTTCCTTCTAAGAGTAGAATTCATGTGGCAAGAATACAGTTTGAACCCTGACAAGAAAAGATAATGTAATGAGTCACTAATTTACCTTTAATTTGGAGGTTTCATTAGCTCATTTAGATGCATATATGTTTGTGGTAATGAGTCGTTAATTATTTTGTTATTACTGTGCGCAACTGAAACTGAGATGTTTGGCCCAGTGGCCTTCTCTGTGTGCAGTTGTGAGACTTTGATTTCTACAACACCATAAGTGTTCAGAAGTGGCAAAGATACTTTGAAGCAAGCGCCGCTAAAGCCTGATGTGAGTAGACATTAGATTGCTTGAATGTTCTGTGTAGTACGGCAAAGCCATGTTCTGTGGGGAAGTAATGGAGAGAAAGGGATGTAGAAGGATTTAGTGCTGAAGTAGATACAAGTCTTCAAGATTCTGGCATGTGAAAATGGAGATTTTTGGTTCCAAAAAACTTATAACTAGTTAGAATAATATGTAACATTGTTCGTAACAATGCAATCTGTGAGAAACTTTGTACCAAGAAACAATAGTTATGTTCTGAATTGCACACCATTAGTACATAGTCTGTATTTGTTAAGCAAATTTGTTGCATCGTACACTTTAATGCTCCTAATGGCAGCTTAAATCCTTTCAACACACTTTGCATCAGACTTGAAGATTAGAGGACAGGTTGGTGGCAGTGGAATGTTTTATGGAATGACCTTGAAGTGTGTCATAGGGAAGAGAAGGTGGCCTTGCTGCCTGGCCGCGTGCCTGTGATGTTTTCTGCAGACATGTCTGTAGCGAACAAAGCAATGGAACTGCATGGCGAATGGGCACTTTATAAACTAAATCTGTTACAAAGGTTTCCTAGTGGGAAGCATGTTTCTTCGGTGTCAGTTTTTCATCTGTGTATCGTACAGTATTTATTATGTAGAAAGATGGCTTAAATGTATCTCTTATGAAGAGCTGTTCTCTTTGGAGATGACCTAGTCCTCCCAGTCTCCCTCAGAAAAGTCCCATATGAGGAACAGAAGGGAGGGGGATAAGGGCTCACGTGCTTTTGGCACAGAAGTCTTATAAAGCTTTCAGTGAAAATTCTTACTCAATCCTTGTGGATGCAGGTCATTCTCTAGAGGATTTGTTTCACCAAGCAGTTGTTGAGATGCTTGAAATAAGTGCTTTATGTACACTTTGTAAGGACACATGGTTTTAGTCAGAGTAGCACTCTGAAAGATAAGGAATATTTAAATATTTGTACTCTGAATTCAGACAGATTTTGCACCATTCCAAGCTGCAAAATCGTAAGTTGATCAATGTTGTTTCCCTTATTTGTTCCCTTTATTGAGGTAACATAAAAAGGGAATTTGTGAAGTGAAGAGAGTGCAGTCGTGTTACAGTTTTTCATCATTCCCTTCATACAATGACTGAGATAATTAAATTTAAAGCCATTCTTTGCTCAACTAGTTTGGGGTTTTTTTCCCCCTATTTGAGCTGCCCAGATTACTTTGATTTCAACATATGTTTGGGGTTTTTTTCAGTACTGAAAGTCTCTCAGGAGAAGCTACTGGAGTGTTTTCAGAAAGTTAAGTCCATATCTTACTGCTCGTTATGCTGCCTTGCTCAGCCGCTAGTTAATATTTATGATGTGGCATTCCAGGTTAATAATTACAAAAATCTGTTCATGGAAGATGGATGCTTTACCTTCCCAGAGGAGCCTGAGTAGGTGGGTACCAGGTAGACAGAAAGGTTAAGAGATGCTCTGTTGTTACAATTTACTGATACCATGGGCGATATGGGACATGGGCAGCGTTCAGCAGAGGGGAGCTGCAGTAGTCACGCGAAAACACAGGTTGTGGAGAACAGATGTTGTAACTGGCTTAAATTGACTATTATTTTTCACAGATGCGACTATTTTCCTTTGCCCTATTCATATTAAACTATGGAAGTGCAAAACTCTTCACCTACCTCTCGAGAATGCTATAATCCTTTCTTTGAAATGAGCTGTTTGTGTTCCAAGGTGTCATGGAGTAACATGATAAACACATCTCTGAATGTGCTAGCTGTTAACACTGATGGGAACCTTTTTAATGAGGGGAATAAATAAATGCTGTATGCAATAAATACCCTTGGAAAGGCTCTGAATGTTTTCTTTTAATGCTTAGGAATACATTAATAATACAAGAAACTTTAGGGATTGTATGCACCACCCACTCCCTCTTATATTAAAACATGAACTTTAAATCGGTTCCTAAAGTTCAGTAGCCGTGATGAGGTTTAAAAAAAAAAAAGATAGTTTTGAGTTGAATAGTTGAAAGGCTTTTGTACTTTCTAATGTCAAAGAGGGAGGGGTTAAGCTCTGGGCTTACAGAGGGCACAGATTTTGGTTACTTGAACACTCGAAACCTAAACGCAGCACTACAGCCACCTTGACTGTTCCTTGAGATATGTAATAAATTGATGCCGTGAGATACTAGACTCAAGAATCAACACCAATTTGCTTATTAAGGTGTTCTGCAGTGCAACATCAGGCACATGGGATAAATCCAGCTAATGTGCATGCAATGCCCAGGACCATTCACTAAGGCCACGGACAGGCAAAGCTCGCACAGCCAACGCTTCTCCTTTCCCATCCCTTCTAACTGCAGCCTTGTTAAAAGTCCTCAGTTAAGAAAAAGTATCAGGCACAGGCGGCTAGTGAAACTTTATCATTCAAGGTAATCCTACATTTTAGCATTAAAATCATAAAATCCATACATAATATTCAAACATAGAATAGGTTAGCAACTTAAAACAGATCCTATTTTCCTTCAATATAATACAATATATAATTATATATACAAGTGTATGGCGCTATATATATTATATATGCATTATTATATACTATATATATTATATATGCATTATTATATACTAATATAATAAATGTATTTTATCTGTATTACTATTTACTTCCTATATTCTGTAATATACAGAAAAACATATATATATTTATATAGCCTTGAAGGCTCTTGTGCAGCATTTGCTGGGTATCTGAGAGCCCTTTGATTACATATTTTGATTATATATTTCTATTATATATTATAGGTTCCTGTTATAAACTACACATCATTATATATATTTTTTATATATTACATCTCGATGGACAGCCAAGATGGCTGTAGTGCCGTCTTTAGGCTTCTTTATAATAGAAATTAAATATAATATATTGTATTATATATATAAAATGTATAATATGCAATGACAGTATCAATATATAACGCATAACACATTATAAATATAATAGTATATCATACATATAAATAATATAATGTCTAATATATAATGACAATATGATTGACACCCTACGTTAATGTGTGCAATATAATGAATATAATAGATAATCTATGAAGTTTCTCGTTCTCCCCCCCGCGCTACAAACCGCAGCCGGTGCCCTCGCCCCGCCCCCCGGTTCAGTTTCCGGTTCCGGTGGGGCCGGCGGCCCCGCCCCTTCCGGCGGGCGCTGCGGTGAGTGGGGCGCGGGGCGGCCGGGCCGGGGTGGGGGGTCCCGCTGGGTCCCTGCGGGCGGGATGGGGCTCGGCCCTCCCGGGGATCATTTTAATGTTCTTATGAACTTGGGAGCAGCCGGAGCCGTCGCTAACGGGGAGCTGGCCCCCTCGCCTCGGGGGTGGGGAGAGGCTGCAGGCTGAGGGGGCTGCACCGACACCTGCTCTGCTCACACCAGGCTGGACACCGGGCGTTCTCAGCCCCTGTCTGGGAAACGCGGAATAAATCACGCTCTAGAGGGACGTTCCATCCAACTTTGAAACAAATACAGTGACTCGGATCAAACCCAACTCTGCCTTAGCATAAATCAGAAATATTCCACTTCTATACTAGTAACCACTTCTTGTATTGAGGGCTCTGTGATGGGCCTTGCATTTGTTTCTTTGTTTAATTTCTCTTTTTTTTCAAATGAGAGCAAGGACCTAGCTGGCGTGCCGAGCTGCGGGTGATCGCAGCCCATCGCAGTGAGCCATGGCGTACCAGCTGTACAGGAACACCACGCTGGGGAACAGCCTGCAGGAGAGCCTGGATGAGCTCATACAGGTGCGTGCGACACTGGGGTCTCAGCAGCCATCTCAATATAAGAGAGCTTAAAACGGCTCCCTGGTTGTTGTCTCGCGGTGTTTAGGGCCAGTGTTTGGAAAACTGATAAAAAATTAAAAGTTATCGATGCTGCATCTATGTGGAAAATCATATTCTTAATGCACTAGGTGAAGGAAGAAGTTTTACTGGAGTGGCATAACCCCTGTTGTATGGCTCAGTAAATGAACCACCAGGTTAATCTGGAACACTGTCATCGATTTTCTGCTCTTCTGATTGTTTCTGGTGGATAGTTATCAGAAGAATTTTTGTGTAGCTCTGTGAGTCATGTTAGCACGTTGCTGCTTCTCTCAGTTAAAATAGGAGAAAGGAAGTAAGCACAGGAACACAGCGCTTCTGTAAGTTGTTCTTGTAGAGATCTGCTTTGTGTGAACTTTGCTTTGACGTTTTTAATTTTTACTGCACTTTTGAGGGTACTTTAAAACAACTCAAAACTTTCTTCTTTTAAACTACTTTAGTCACAACAAATCACGCCTCAGCTGGCCCTTCAGGTGCTACTTCAGTTTGATAAAGCTATAAATTCGGCACTGGCACAACGAGTCAGGAACAGAGTCAATTTCAGGGTAAGATAACAATATCTAAAAGCTCTTCGTGAGGTACAGTAAATAAGCATTGATCCAGAAAGTCCTTAAAAGCTGTGTGTCCTCAGCAAAAGCTTATGAAGGTTCATTTTGACTCTGAAATAATGACTGTTTACACGTATGTTCTGCATGCAATTGTAAGGCTTGTTATCTTATGTTCCTAGGGATTTTTTTTAAGGAATGCAAATATCAGAAATGGATTTTGTGGGAGGATGAAAACAGGGGAAGAGGGAAATGCCTTCATGGGCAGCATTGCCATCCTCAGTGTCTTACAGATGAGGAGGGAGACTTTTGCTTATTTAGTTGTACCTAGCAGAAGTGAGATGAGGCTGGATTTTCAGCCACATCTGTCATGTGAAGAGATTATAGAGAGTTGTAGATCTACTCTTTCACAAGTCACTGGATCATTTTGTAGCTTTTTTCTGTTAATATAATAGAAAAATAAGATGTTGGGGTTTTTTACCAGCTAGCCAGCAAATTGTTAAATGTCAGCTTGACTGCCAATTTTGAGAGAAAAATCCTCACAGCTGTCCTGTTAAGCTCTGTCCTAACACTCCTTCTGCAGTCTCTGCGGAACAGACTATTAATGAAGTGAGCTCTTTAGAATTTTAAACTATATAGATATGTTAAGAAGAGTGTAACGTCTTTCTCTAACATACTTCGCTTTCTTTGTGTATGTAATACAGTGCAGAAAACTGTTCAGGGTGTGTTTAGTGGATTAAATTAAAAAAAAAAAACTTGCTTGGAGCTTAAGTTGAAGACCATCACTTTAAAATACGTGAAGATATAGAAGGTTACATATCAACACCCTCAGTAATGCATCAAACGTGAGGGATAACCTTGTATGTCATGTTGGTCAGTTTTCTTATGGTTTTTTATTTAAACAATTGCAGAATTCACATTTTACGATTGCTGCTGTAACTGATTTTTCTTATGGCTCATGTGTTAAGAAGTCTTTTCTGATACCGATCTTTTATGCACATTAGAAAAGTTATAAAACTTCCCCTTGGTTAGACTATGATGTCACTACATGGTCTTGAAAATTTCAGCCACTGGAGGGCATTTAAACTCTGGTTTTCCTCAGAATTAGTTGCTGGTGAAGTCTGTATGCATTCAATTGCAGAGGTGGCTTTATGGCAAATGTAGGTCTAGAAGGCCTGCAGTTCAGTAGATAATTAACATTTTCTGTTACTTTTGGGATGCATCCTGTAGAAAACGTCTCTTGTCTTTTTCAGGGGTCTCTGAATACGTACAGGTTCTGTGACAATGTATGGACATTTGTACTGAATGATGTTGAATTTAGGGAGGTCACTGAGCTTGTGAAAGTGGATAAAGTGAAAATTGTAGCGTGTGATGGAAAAAGTAAGTATGGAATATGATGTAAATAAGCAGAGACTTGTTCATTTATGGAAAGCTTTTGCCAAATGTCTGATTAAAGCTAGTTTGATTGTGTTATTCAGACAAAAGTAGGGCTCTGCACTCTTACAGATGATGAGAAATTAAACAAACACAAGCTAAATGCTTCCCTGACTTGTAAGCACTGAAATAGGAATGTGTTAGAGACAGCTGTACACCTGTTGTTGGGGAGCACATACTGTTAGAGCGGTAAGAAAGCCAAAAGTAATCTTAATTGGGTTGCTGTGTGATGATTTTTCTAGCAATAATCCATTTGTTTGAACAGCACTATGTTATTGTATTCAAGGAGCGCTTCATCAGTCTGAGCAAGCAGTTGCCTAAACAAATACCTAAGCAATCGTTTGCTGGATTTGATAGTAGAGCACATAAAAAGCTTATGCTAGCATTTGCAGTCATATTATAATATTTCTACATTGCTCGAGAGGCCACTGTTTGTGCACTGTTAGGGGGTATTTATGTTCCATATCTGCTTGGCTAACTTTTGTCAAGGTTCCTTGGAATTCTTCACTAGAAAAAGCTATTTAGTGACTTCCGTGGCAAGCGGGTTTATTCCTTTTAAAACCATCAGCGTAGTAGAAAATCACCAAAGACGTGTAAAACAGTGCTAGCTTTTCATCCCAGGGGAGTGATACTAAAAGCAAGAACTGAGAATGGAAAAAGCCTTATTTAAATATACCATGGACCTCTGAAACATGGTTTCCTGATCCCAACGTGATTACAGTGGTCACTTCAAGTTGTAGTTTTAGAGAGCTGACAGAATTTATTGTTTGCTCAACTTCAAGTATTAACCAAGCATATAATCTTACTCTACTTATTTTATTACTCTATTGTTTATTACTCTATTTATTTTCTATGTGCTTATTATAGCTAGTAGAGCTATACTTTACTTTCCAAGTATTATTTGTTTTCACTCTTGATAAAGTACGCAGATAAGACATTGCAGTCTTTTTTACCCCACAAGAAGTTGATTTGATAAAGGAATGTAGTAAACACTGACTTGTTTTTCTCCTTATTCAAGTTATATTTTTTTTCCTGTATTTCTTAAGAACAAGAAAACAGTAATGGTAGTAATACCAGAAATTGCATAGATGCTAATTTGTGCTCCTGACAAAATTTCAGAACAGAATTGTTGTCAGTTGTTTTATGAAGATCGTGCTCATTCCTGCATCTGTTTCAAAATTCATAATGAACAATAGCCTGCACTCTGTAGGAGCTTATGCTCTCTTCAGCAGATCATGTGATTTAGCTAGAGGTGCCTGTGACTGACTGCAATTAAGTGTTTGTGTATCACTACAAGTTAGAGCAACGTTGCTTGCATTTCTAACGCCTTAATAGCAAGTGATGTGTGGGCACAACCCTGAAGTTCTGTGCTGGCTCTTCAGTGTTGGTAACTGAAGTGAAACAGCACAAGGGGTTCGTGCATCACATTCGATAGCAGTGGAGGGAATCGGGTAGGTACGGAACATGCTCTAAAATGCTTGGGGAAAGTATAGAGAACAGTATTGCTTGTCTTGAATTTATACTCAACTGTAGCGCGGGGTATGTATTGCTCACACTTTCTTTTTTTCTTTCCTAGACACTGGCTCCAATACTGCAGAATGAATAGAACTGTGGATTATCTGCAATGTTTTCTGTTAATATGCAGCACTTTCTGGAAAGAAGTATGGAAAGGGACTGTGTTCATATGTAATTCTTGTGATGCAGATGTGAGTTAATCCAGTGTAGACAGCATCACAGAATGGCAGTTGAAGAAATACCTGTAGCATTTCTTCTGGTCACCTTATAGGGCATGAATACTATGTTACTTTTTTTTTTTTTTTAATTTACAACAGATACTGTTGCCTTTTTTGTTCATAATAATTTCTGTAATAAACTTTTATTTAAAAAGTTGTGAATGAGTGATCACTGGGAAACTTTTTCTAAAAACAATTAAGAATATAATATATTCTCTCAGTATTGTCTAAGTGTGTTTGGCATCATGTTGCAAATGCAAAGGTCTTTCATTTGCAGGGTTGGAGTATGGTTACACTGATGAGCACTGCAAGAAATGACCCTTTCAGAATTATGGGGGACATCAACAAAATCTTAGCAGCTCGTGCTGGCCAGTGTATTTGTCTTTTGTTACTGCATCTTTCTTTTCATGAATTTGTCAGTTTGGTACTCTGCTAAGAATAAATAACCCAAGTATAACAGTTATGCTTAACTAATCAAACTGAAATAATGGAACTGCAGCTCCTAAGACTGCACTACATGCTCAACAGATATTAGTGCTGCTTGTTTCAATGTTTTCTAGTTGGTTTTTGTACTTTGTTGGAATACATTTAATTGGACACCTGGCTAACAGGATTTCAGTGAAAGCTGAGCTATGAATTTTGAGATATGAAATGGAGAACTTTGTTCTTTTCACATTCCTCTAAGTGTATCCAATGAAAAAATCCTTAAAATAGTTTCTTCACTACAAGTACAAATACTGACAGCTCATTTGTCTGACTTAACAGCAGTGACTTTTCCAGTGTGGTCATAGGAATGGTAGCTGTCTCAGCAGCATCAGTCATTTATTTTTCACAGCAGGGTACTTATAGACCAGCAGAAATTGGAAACTAGAGAAGAAAAGTTGGGGGTAACTGTTTTCAGATTGCTCTAAATCTCCAGTTTGTGCTAAAATCTGGAACATAATATACATGTTGAAACCTTTATCTACGTGTCAGTGGCCTAGTCAATTAATTAAAATAAGAAAACTTTTCCAGACTGCTCTATCACAGTTTTCAAAGTCCTACCTTTTGACATCGAAGGATATTTACTTCTTTACTTCAGGTTCAATTAACTTCTGCTTCCCTCACTTCAAGTGAGAAAGCAGTTCACAAGTTTGCTTGCTATGTTCTTCCAAATATTATGTTTGCCCTTTTTTTTTTTGTCTTGTTTCTACACTAAACTGCAGATTAGACAGTAATCTTTTTTTGAAATCAGAACAAGAGACTTATCTGAATTGCAAAATAAGTATCTGTGAGGTCATTATCATAAAGGCTACAAATTACATGCATGCCATGGTTTTTCTGTATCTTACTCAATATTCTAGGTTCAAATGTTTTTTCCTGTCCACTAATCGTGTAGTAAACAATTTCAGCCCTTAGAAGCTTAAAATTTTGCTGTCCTTACCTCCAACTCTTCGTGCTCTCTTCCTGTTTCTGGACAGGAATTCCTCGCTTTCCAGTCCTCTGTCAGGCTTCTCTTGTGTTTGAGCAGTTCTGTACTGTAGAACTCCCAAGCTTTGTGCTTCCTTAGCTGTTAATCAAAAGGAAAATAAATACTTAACTGGAAAAGTTCATAAAAGAACTTTTTCATAAAAGAAAATAACAAGAATAAAGGTTGCCTTATGGGTTTCTAAAGTGTTTCTAAAACTTCCAAAGTAAACATCACAGGTCTGGGGTTTTTTTCTGTGTTTTATTCCAACCTTACCTGTTTTGGTTTGGGTTTTTTTTTCTGTTTTGTTTGGAAATACTCTGTTCCTAGCTTACCTCTATTTTCTATATCTCTTTTTTTTTTCCCCTACTGTTGTTTCTAAATTATCCTTTTTTATTAAACTCCCCATTCAGCATAAGGTATTTGCCTTGTTAATTCTGTTGTCTCTTTAACAACCAGCTCTTGAGGCATATTGACGTGTAAGTAGTTCTTGGAGACAACATTTCTGATGTCTAGAATTGCCCCAGTGATGCCTCAGGGAGTATCTGCCTGTGGGATGAATACTTCTGCCTGCTCCCTGTAGAAGAGAAGCTTCCATGTGCTTCTGGAGGAATGAATTCCTGAAGAGCTCGCAGCTGTCAACACAAGCTCTGACACTAGGTTGGCAGCAAACATTCCTTTTGGCTCAAACTACGTTTCTGGGACGGTGTTTGTTTAGACCCTGGATCTGCTGCTTTGTGGAGGCTGTTTCAGTTCACTGCAGAAGACTGGAGACAACAAGAAGGTAAGGGGGATTGGGTGCTAGTATTATTCTTGCTTTTTATTGTTTTATTCTCCTTAACTTTCTTGCCACTTGCTATCTTTGATGTTTGAATTCCAGCTATTCCCTCCATGTTCATTTGATTAATGTGCGTTGTGGCCTGGGAAAATTTGCTGAACTTAGACGTAAAATTGTTAACTGCGCTTTTGTTATACGAAGCTATTTTAATATCCAGTGGAAGACAATCCATCTCACTTTCTACAGCATTAACATATTTGCTGCTGCCTATTTGGTCCCTCCTTGCCTGTAGTGTTATGATCCAATTCATTTATTTAGTCTTTTTGTTGGTTTTCTTCAGAAAAGTCACAGTTCCAGGTATCAGCACCTCTGCACCTTGACCTGGAGTGGATGTTTCTATTTAGAAAGTAACTAACTAAAAGAAAGTGAAGGAAAGGAAAGAATAAACACCAATACAGAAGTGGCTGTGGGTGCCTGCCTGTGTTTAAACAAGGCTTCCAAGAACGAGGATTTGTGAATTCCATGACTGTGTAAAACAGGATGTTATCTGAAGCAAGATGTTTGCTCACTCAGGGATATCAATACCTGACTAAATGTTATCAGGGACACATAGTAAAGGAAAGAGCAGAGCAGAAGACAAGCTTAATCAGGATCATTCTTTTACGCAATGACTAGGTACAATGATGTAGATGAGAGTTACGCAAAACACAGGTATTTGCTTTCAAGAATCCCAGCAGCTTAGGAGTTAGTATTTCAGTTAAGGTACTAGCAACTTGGTTTTGCTTTTCTGTACTTTAAAAGTTCCAGAGGGGGGAAGAAAAGAAGGCGCCCAGTAAAAAGCATTTTAACTTCAGTAAGACTGTACTGAGAGATGTGGACTTTTCCTTCACTGTAACTTAAAGGGTGATCTTTGTTAGGAAAATAGCTTTTCTCACAGATCAAAGTACTCTACTCTACTAAGCCATTATGGCTTAGTAGATAGTAAATCAAAGATACATTAATACTTGTTTTTCACGCTGTGCTAGAAGAATCTGCCCCCTCTAAGAAAGTGGAAAAGAGTTCACTGAGAGTCTGGTTAATGTTTTATGGTCACTGCTGCTGCAGTCAGAAGAAAAAGCACCCCTTAATCCTGTTCCCTAAATCAATATTACTCATGACTACAATGACTTCGCTGATATTTTGTTCCTATAGGTCACGTTTGCTTCTAGTTTGTTCAGAATTTACTCCCTGGTTTCCTCTGAATTTATTTCAATGGACCCATTTCTTTATTATGGGATGTTTCAGAGATGATCATATAAAGTATGAAAGAAACGCAAAGCAAGAAGGAAATGGATCCTCCTAAGTATAGTTAAGAAGTTCATGGACATGCTGTGTAAATACACATTAAGCCATTTTCAGATCACATTAGGCTGTTCTTGCAGAAGTAAAGTGAAAACCGCTTGAAAACCACTTGGAAATAAAACAAATTAAAGCCAGGTGAGTGGGGTTTTTTTTAAAAAAAAACGTTATTGGATTTCAGAATGATAGTTCCTGTGTATACCTTGAAAAGGCAAATAGCAATTTGCATCATATCTCCTCCTTAAACAATCTCCTCCTTAAACAACTGGTCATAGAATCACAGAATCATAAAATCACTAGGTTAGAGAAGACCTCTTAGATCATTGAGTCCAACTGTTCCCATCTGCCACTAAATTGTGTCCCTCAGCACCTCGTCTGCCCGTCCTTTAAACCCCCCCAGGGACAGGGACTCGGCCCCCTCCCCGGGCAGCCTCTGCCTGTGCCCATGGCCCTTTCTGTGGAAACTTTTTCCTTATATCCACTCTGACCCTCCCCTGGCGCAGCTCAAGGCCACTGCCCCTTGTCCTGTCCCCTGTCCCTTGGGAGAAGAGCCCAGCTCCCTCCTCTCCACAACCTCCCCTCAGGTAGCTGTAGAGAGCAATGAGGTCTCCCCTCAGCCTCCCCTTCTCCAGGCTGAACACCCCCAGCTCTCTCAGCCGCCCCTCATAACCCTTGTTCTCCAGCCCCCATACCAGCTTCCTCACGTTCGAGATTCAGGTGGTTAATTAAAGATTCTAAACAGAAGTGTCAGAAGTAGATTTATCCACTTATCAGACAAACCTAACTCTGCTGCTGCTGATGTGATTGTATTGCCGATTTAGACAGCCCGAGATTTTACTGGTTAAGCCGCTGTGGGGTTTAATCTGGGGGTGATCCTGTGCTCTGAAATACCAGTGCTACTCACGGTTAGAGCTTGTCCTGAAGAAGTTTATTCTTCCCCAATAACGGATACAGGCGCCAGACACAACAGCTGCGAGAAGATGGACCCCAGGCAGACAAAACAACCCCAGGAGCCGAAGGGGCCGAACAGGTGCGAGTCTGGGCGGGAAAGCAAGGGGTGGAGTTAGTGAAAAGCCCCGTGAGCAGCGCCGACCCGAGCCTAGAAAGGGGCAGCAGGGGAGAGGGGTGGGGAAGGTTCCCCCACCAGGCTGAGCCTGGGACTCAGAGGACGCCACAGAGCCGTGAGGGTAACTATAGTTACCTATCTTCCTTTCTTTCTTTCTCTTTCCTCTTCCAGCGCCCGCCTCATCACCAAACCAACATGGTGCGTGAACTCCTTTGGTCTTAATCCAGTGTCCGAGTATCTGAGCTAAACGTACCCGTATCTTTAGGGCACGTGTCACCCGTGGCCGGTTTTCTACAGGAGCTCAGGAAACTGAATCCTGGGATCAGTTGTGGGCCCCTCACCACAAGGAGGATGTTGAGGCTCTGGAGCGAGTCCAGAGAAGAGCAACAAAGCTGGGGAAGGGGCTGGAGAACAAGAGTAGTGGCTGAGAGAGCTGGGGGTGTTCAGCCTGGAGAAGAGGAGGCTGAGGGGAGACCTCATTGCTCTCTCCAACTACCTGAGGGGAGGTTGTAGAGAGGAGGATAATGGCCTCATCTCCCAAGTGACAGGGGACAGGACGAGAGGGAATCGCCTCAAGCTCCACCAGGGGAGGTTTAGGCTGAACATTAGGAAAAAACTTTTCTTGGAAAGGGTCATTGGGCACTGGCAGAGGCTGCCCAGGGAGGTGATTGAGTCCCCTTCCCTGGAGGGGTTTAAGGAACAGGTGGACAAGGCACTGAGGGACATGGTTTAGCGTTTGATAGGAGTGGTTGGACTCGATGATCTGGTGAGTCTTTTCCAACCTGGTTATTCTATGATTCTGTGAAAGCTGGTGAGGTGCTTTTTCATCATGGAGTGCAGGGATAGGACGACGGCTAATGGTTTTCATCTGAAAAGGGGGAGATTAAGATTAGATATCGGGAAGAAATACTTTGCTGTGAGGGTGGGGAGGCCATGGCCCAGGTTGTCCAGGTGAGTGGTGGCTGCCCCATCCCTGGAGGGGTTCAAGGCCAGGTTGGATGGGGCTTGGAGTCCCTGATCCTGTGGGAGGTGTCCCTGCCTACGGCAGGGTGGTTGCAGCCAGGTGGTCTTTGAGGTCCCTTCCAACCTAAACCATTCTATGATTCGAGGATGCGAACTATCTCATTTCAGAGATACTCAGATCTCTGGAATACAAAGTTCTGTGTTAGAGTTGAGTGATATTTTTTTGATCAACATTTACAATGGTAAGGGATTTTTACTTCTTTTCTATATCGCTGCTTTGACATGCGAATGCACTCACAAATCTGACATTTATAATGGCTTTGGGAAAGGACATGCTGTGAACATTCCTTTGTAAGAATCTTTTTGTCTTAGTTCACTTTCTGAATTTGGGAGGAGTCTTGTTCTTTCAGAAGAAATTAAGTCACTTTTTGTAGTAGGAGAGGGTGAGCTGAAAATAAATTTGGGCAAGATACGCCTTTTTTCTTTGTCACCAAATAATCTGATATAAATTGTGAGTAATAAGAACAACAGAAACCGAAAATTTTCTTCAAATCAGAAGAATTGGATGTGGAAGTTTACAAGTTATTTGTATCGCTGTATAATAATGCCAATTGCTTTCATACCAATTGGTGGTCTCTTTACATGGAGAAGTCAGTGTGGGCTATGTTGTTAGGTAATTGCTGTCCCTCTTAGTGTGTCACCAAGCTGGTTTTTTGGCATGCTGGATTCACTTAAGGCCTCGGTATTCTATGGGCAAGCTCTTTCAAATGTGGAGAAATGCTTAGATTCTCTGCCTCCAGATCTAACCTGGAAGAGCATTGATTGCAACAACTAATGTGAAAAGAAAAATGATTTTGACTTTGCTAAAAGACTTACTGTGGAACAGATTTGAAGTGATGCTTTTTGTTTATCCCGTCCCCCCCACCTAAATACTTGTCTCTGTCTCTCCACCTGTAACATTTTTTGTCAGCGCAGTGTCTGTCATTAACAGATGAAATACTGTTATTTAAAGAATTTGTACAAACAATACCTTATATTTCTGAGAGAAGAAACGGCTGACAAAGTTCAGCATATTAACTGAGTGAAGGGTAGAATTATTATAAAAATTACCGTTATCAAATCAGTAAGTAACCTGTAAGCATATATCTATCTTTACAGGTACATTGGCAAAATAACAGAGAGATCCCTCTTCACTGCTGCAGGCTGGGATTCCTTTCAACCCCCAAACACCTTTTTTGGTTTTTTTGTAGGTGCTCAGAAGGTTCTTTGAGATATAAATTATTTAGATCTTCTTACAGACATCCATTTCATGGGTGGGTTTGGGTTCGATGTGATTCCTTAGAATGGATAAGTATGTTTTGGGCTTTTTTCTCTCCATGAATACGCACCTTTTTTTCTCTTTTCCAAGGGAAAAAGACAACAGCATGCTGTAGTCAGAAACACACTAACCTGACTCTGCCTGATTTAGTCCAGCAACTTGACAGTACCCCAGTTCCCCGGTAGTTTACCATTTTGGTAATATGTATTAATTTCAAGTAAAAGAAAGGGCTCCAACAAGCAAAATCAAAGTGGGCAGCAGTGGTTAGACGCAGTCTTCTATGCTGGGACACTTGAGTTCTTACCCTGAGTCAGCAGAGCAGCTTTGTTCTAAAACAATGTACTGGCCATGGAAGTATTTGCTATTTAAAGTTGAACAAGCTGCTAAACGATATTTACATTTTCTGTTACTATCGGGTTATCGTAAAGCTTTAATCTCTCTTGTAGCAAGTGTCTGTTTGCTTAAATTGGGGACCAGCAATTCTATTACTTTATTTGCTCTTTTTGAATAAACAAATGCCCAGTGATGCATTCTTGCCAGTAGCCAGGGGTTTTCCCTGTAATGTATGCTGTGAAATCACCACGCCACTTTAGAAATTCACATTTTACAATCAAGTTCGTGTAAAAACTTCTAAGAAAATTGCAATGACGTACTTTTTTCAAGTCAGTTACCTCATCCTTTCATACTATTTAAATCAGTGGTTTGAAGATCAATGAGACTGCAGTCATAACTTCCTCTAAATGAAGCCTGGTGCTATGGTATTGCTTCATACAGTCTTTGTATGACATTAATTCTCCACCAGAGACATCAAATTTATAAAGGTGAGAGTGTTTATTGAACAAAATAAATAAATTGGCTTGCAGAGGTTTTTGGTAGTAGAAAGACAACAGAATTAATCCCTCCGTAAAAAGCTGTTGGACACAAGGAAAGTGGCTGCTTTTACTATAAGAAAGTAGGAAAAGCACATGGGTGAAATACAAACATTCACAAATCTTTCTTTCAGCTTCTAGAAACTTAAGAAAACGAAGTGTTGGATGATTGATTTGCTCATCCAAAAGGCGAGATGCTCTACTGGATATGGCAATTATATTACTGAGAGTACTTCTCACAGAAAAAATCTCTTTTCTGTCAGGAATGAGAGAGGAAGATGTTAGAAAAATGTAGTGTGCACACTATCCACTTCATAAGCATCCCTCACCCTGTTACAGATGGGAAGTGGGGTGCGGAGGGGTTAACTGGATTAATGGCTCTGCCTAGGAGCGCAACTAGTGCTCCTCAGAGGGCTACAGGACACACAGTGCCGAAGAGCCATGTGTTTTAGTATATTTGACTTTATTGAAGGTTTGTTGTTTAGGTTTGTTTTTTTTTTAATGTCTATGACAGAAATTAGCAGCCAGATGTTAAGCTGCACAGCACAGCAGGTGCCAGGAGTGGATAGCTTGCCAGGTGCTTTGTAGAAAAGCAAATTTATTCTAGTTTTGTCTCCCTTGTAGCAGGACGTGGAGTTACCGTGGTCCGTGACCCAGCCCTCCCTGTTGTCCACAAAAACCCACCTCTGCAAACAGTCTGGAGGAGGAGGGAAAAATCCACCGCCTCTTTAGTTAAGAGGGTGTCTCAGAGATACCAAGGGCGCCAGCAGCGGAGGAGAGGAGGCAGGGGGGGCTGAGCCCTCCCGCACCAACCCCAGCCCCTCAGAGAGACCTTTCCCCCGTGGGTCCCCATCCCCTCCTGCTGTCCCTGTGGTGTTGGAGGGAGGAAGGTGCTGGCTAACCCCTCATAGTCCTTGGCCGTAGAGGGCCATGTGGCGCAGGTGCTCCTCGAGGCACTGGATGGCGACATCGTCTACCTCAGGGTCAAACTTGTTGGCCAAGAAGTGGTGGTGCTGGAGCATCCAGTGCAGGTCGCCGGCCCCATAGATGCAGACGGAGCGCTGGTGGCGGCCGGTGCAGGGCGGGTAGGGCGCGCCCTTGCTGGTGTCGCCCTCCTGGTACTGCCACTTGACCAGGCGGGGCAGGGCGTTCATGTCCGACAGCTCGTACTTGGCGTTGTGGGGCGTGCCGCCCGGCGCCCCCGGCATGCGGTTGAGCGTGGCCCAGACGTGCTCGTCGGGGCTGTAGGTGTCCTTGGACCACTCCAGGAACTGCTGCACCGCGGGGTTCTCGAAGACGTGCCGCACGAAGGCCCGCGTCACCACCACGTAGGCGCTGCCCGTGAACATGGGCGACTTGAGGGGTGGCGGCTGTTTGACGGCGCCCGTCCTGGAGACCGACTTGCCCACATTGTGGTGGTAGAGCCAGCGCTTGCGCTTGGAGGCCGAGGGCTTCTCCGACTCCATGCTGTTCCGCCCGCCCAGCACCTTCAGGGCCCGGACGATCTCGGCGTTGGTCTTGATGGGGAAGTCGGTGCCGCAGGTGTTGAGGACGTAGCGCCAGGGCACGGGGCTCTGCAGCAGGTCCCTCATGCAGTTGAGGTCGGCCTGCAGGCGCGACCAGGAGGCGTAGACCACGCGCTCCAGGCGGCTGGCCACGAAGACGTTGGGGAAGCAGGCGGCGATGGCTCGCACGGCCTCCTGGAACTCGGCCCGGGACTTGCCGTCCACGTGCACGCAGTAGACGTTCTGGGGGGCGTAGAGGGAGCGCAGGAGCCGCTCGAACATCTCGATCTTGTCGTGGATGACCATGGAGTAGGCGATGGGGAACCCCGCCTCCTCCTCGCTCAGCGGGAACTCCACGAACCTGCGCGTCTCCCTGAAGCTGCCGCAGTCCCGGGTCATGTTGAGGTAGTCGCGGGGCGCCAGGACGGCCCTCCTATTCGCCACCTCCAGGCTGCCGAGCCGGGCCTCCCGCAGGCTCTGGGGGTCCCCGCGGACGACGCCCGAGCAGTTGACGCCGGGGCGGGGGTTGAGCTCCAGCGCCCGGTAGAGCCGCTCCCGGCAGCGCGTCCCGGCGCTGGCGCCGCCCGGGCCCGGCGCGGGGCAGGCTCGGGGGTCCCTGCCCAGCGCCAGCAGCGCCGACCCCAGCAGCAGCGAGCCCAGCAGCGAGCCCAGCGCCGCCGCCCAGCGCCGCCGCCAGCGCCCCGCCGCGCAGCCCATCGCCGCGGCCTCGGGGCAGCGCCGCGCCCCCAGGTGAGGGGAGGAGGAGGAGGAGGAGGAGGAGGGGAGGGGAGGGGAGGGGAGGGGAGGGGAGGGGAGGGGAGGCGCCTCCCGCCCCGCGGCTCGCAGGTGCCGTTTGACCGGCCCCCGGGGAGCTCTCGCCCCTCGATTTATCTCGTGAGGCGAGGGGAGTTCCCCGGGAAGGCGACCGCGCGGAACGCGCTCGTGCAAAAAGGCTTTGCGGGGTGGCTTTGGGATCTAACCTGCTTTTCATAGAGTTTACTAAGTCACCAGGTTGGAAAGCGCGCCCGAAATCACGGCAGCCAACCGTGCCTGTCTGCTGCTAAACTGTGTCATGGAATCATGGAATCACCAGGCTGGAAGAGACCCGCCGGCTCATCGAGTCCAGCCATCCCCATCAACCACTAACCCGTGGCCCTCAGCGCCTCGTCCACTGTCCCTTAACCCCTCCAGGGAAGGGGACTCACCCCCCTCCCTCGGCAGCCTCTGATAGGGACCTGTCACCCTTTCCGAGAAAATTTTTTTCCCTAATGTTCAGCCTGACCCTCCCCTGGCGGAGCTTGAGGCCGTTCCCTCTCTTGTTCTCAAGAACAACAGTGAAAAAGAATTTGTACCGTGCCTAAGCACAACCAACACTTGTTCATAAGGCTTAAATATCATAGAATTACTAGGTTGGAAAAGATCTCTGCAGTCCCTAAGCCCAACCGTAACTCCACTGCTAAATCACACCCCTGAGCAGCTCTTCTACCCATCTTTTAAGCCCCTCCAGGGATGGGGACTCCACCGCCTCCCTGCGCAGCCTCTGACGGTGCCTCATGACCCTTTTGGTGAAATTTTTTTTCCTAATGCCCAATCCGAACCTCCCCTGGCGCAGCTGGAGGCCGTTGCCCCTTGTCCTGTCCCCTGTCACCTGGGAGAAGAGGCCAGCACCCTTCTCTCCTCTCTCCAACCTCCTCTCGGGTAGTTGTGGAGAGCAACGAGGTCTCCCCTCAGCCTCCTCTTGCGCAGGCTGATGCTGTGCTTGGCTCACCCCAGCTCGCAGGTCAGGGTGTGGGGTGGCAGCAGCAGTGGCCAGTCCAGAATCCCACCTGCATCGCGCTGTCTGCTGCCTGGGAGCCGTCGGAGCGAGGGGTTAGTGCCTGTGGTGGGGGCTGCTGGGCAAGGGGCAATCTCTGCTTCTGCAGACGAAGCAAAGGGACATGGTTTATAAATCATTTGCCACAAAATGTCCTCTTCGAGAAAAGACAGAGAATGTCAGTGGAGAGTGTCGGGAACTCTTGGCTCAGCAGTTCTTAATAGAAAAAGAGGGATAACCGTGAGTGACTAAGATACGTCTCGCGCCACGATGAGCTAAATTATGTCCCCTATGTTTTGCAGTTTGACCCAAACGTGGTATTTGGTTCCGTGTTTGTAAAAAAAGGGCCAGTTTTAACAGTTGCAATGATGAGTTAAAATTTCTAGGATGGATATTCTAAGATGCAAACAAAGGTATATTTATTTTAACCTTTTTTTTTTCTCCTTTCTCCAGAAGCATCAAGGAACTCGCAGAACTGCAGCTGGGCTGATGGCGGTTGATGTAAGCGTAGTTCTGCATGAGATCTGGGAAAAAACAGCAATTGCTTCCCTATTTTAAAAACTGAGATTATTTGTTGAATGATTAGCTTTACCCAATTCAGTAAATTATTGTCGAAGACATCTGTGGTCCAGAAGTCCTGACAGGCACTATGAAAAGCGATGATGTGATATGTATAGTGTTTCCCATATGCACAGCTGTGGGTTCGACTGCACCAGGGACCAAACGGGATGCGCTTGGGATCAACATGGGGGGAAAAAAGGCATGGGGAGCACAAACAAGATGCTAGATGGGCCAAACACTTTCTCAGTGCAAGGAAGAATCCTTAAGTTTTATTTCCAAGCCACGTTCTGCTTGCACTAGAGAAACTCATTCACCTGGACAATTTCGGAGCATCTTAGGAAAAGTACTTCCCAAGGGAACTCTTGAAATAGGACAATTGCAATCCTCTCAGTGCATCTTCTACACTTCTAAGCAGCTCTTTACCTCCAGGTCACCTCTGCTAGACTGTCTCCTTGTAGCACTGGATGGAGGGATGGCAAGTTCCTGTAGACTTGGGATTTTCTTTTTCTACAGCAGTGTCTTCATATTGATCCACCACTCTGATTTCAGTATGTAGTTATCCTCTTTCATAAAGCCACTGCTTGTGGACTAGATGAATGAGAGCATATTTTGCTCTTCTTTGCTCACAATTTTTCTACGTTAGCTTCTCTGTATGTGTGGTGCCTTGTAATGGTGTGGCGGGAGAAATCCTCAAATTCTTAATCTCATAGGAAAAGCTGAAAACATGATGAGTTCACATGAGAGCTCTTAAATGTTCTGTAGTTATTTCCAGTTACGTGCATTTCAGAGTAATTTTTCAAAAATTATAGTCACAAGATTCAGGATTGCAACAGTATTTTTTCTCAAAGGTGTTATAAAAGAAACTCTAAGTCTTTAATCATGTTTTTGCTGCCCATAATTCTTTGTTAAGAGTCAACAATTGCTAAGTCTAACCTGAGACATGAAAAAAATGTGTTTTCAGTGTTCTCAGCTATACTGTTAAAGCCAAGAGTGTATTTGGCCTCTGAAGTGCCAAAAGCCAAATCCACCCACCCCCAAGCACTGTGTGAAATGTCAGCAGGTTGCTGCTCTGTTTCCTATTGTGTTGGCCAATGGCTGAAGTCACACACGTGTGGACAGATAGAGAGTAGGTTGTGGGCGTAATACGCTTCTTGAAAATGCTGTCATACACACTGATGAATGTCAGCCACAAGGAAGACTGATTTTGGAAACGTCATCTTTGTTGATAACTTCATATTAGAGTAATTTAATTTTTTTTTCTTCAAGGAAAGCCCAGTACTGGGTAAAGAAAGAAATTATTTAGGGTTAATTTGTCAACATCTTGTAAATTTAATCACAGGTTCATCCGCATGAAATTTCTTTGGAAGGAGTTTGTCATTCAGCATTAACATCTTGAACTTTTTCAGTGCAGGAAACTTGAAGCTTTTGAAGGTTCCTGTGGTTAGCAGCGTGGCTGTAGGACCGTGCATCATCTCCTCTGTAGTACACGGCTCTTCAGATGTAGGCTCTTATCTCAAGTTAAAAATAGCACAGCAAACCCACGTAGTATGAAGCACTTATGGAACTACTGACTGAAATATTTTCCTTGCCTCCTTTCAGAGTGGATTTTTAAAACTGTCTCCTTTGGACAATATGAGATGTAAATGTCCAGCTAAACACTTGGCTGCAAATATGAAAAATCTTTGTAATGGTTATCGGTTGTTCACTGAGTTGATCACAGTAGATGGTACTGCCAGCCCTTTCTGAATTACTTTTTTGGGTTTTGCCACACCATTTTTTCACTGTGCTTTCGTTTTATTCTTTATGCATTCTCTTAAGAGCAAGCGTACATGAGCAACGTAAGTAAACGTTTGCTTTGTTCTCTACGAAGCACGTTGGCTGCATAACCACAGCAGATAAGCTGTGGTCACGATTGCAAACTTTGCTTTCTGTGAAGCTTGGTGTCTAACTTGTCTGAGGTGTATAGTACATGTTACAGGCAAGATGTAAAAAACTTGATGAAAATGAATTTGTCCCCTTAGTCATGGGGATTATATTTCAGTTGCGTAACAGGATGCAGATGCTAACATCCAACTGTATGGAAAGTTGGGTTTGTTTCCTTCTGTTGCATATTCATAATGAAATAATGATGAAACATCCTTGAAGACAAATGAAAATGGAATTAAATAAAAGAAAATTAACAGTGTGCTTTCTGGAAAGCTGCTTTTTTTGGTAGGAGAGAAATGTTAGCCTACACAAAATAAGGCTTTATTGGTGAAGTCCAAGACTTGAGAACTTGTTTTCATGCTAAGTAGTGATTAAAAAATGTTAATATTGATATTCTTATGTGTAACTGTAACTTCCAAGATTCTTCACTTTAAACTGATTATACATTTCTCAGTGAATGTGAAAGTGATTCTGTTTAAGTGTAAAACAACTGTCCCACGGGAAGGATACTGCAGTACAAGCACTGTCTACTGGGTGACCGGCAGCTACCTGATTACTTACTTTATCGGTAGCCTGGAGATGTGACAGTAGAATATAGTATAAGAGGGTGATCTAATCGTATTTAAATAATAATTCTTGCAGAACACTGTCTGTGAGGAGGTTGGTCACATAAGATTCTTGTGGTTTGCTTTTTGCAGAAACATAGAACAGGCCGTCTTCCTCTACAGTTGTTAATATTTGACATTGTGAAGGAGTGGCAAAGAGAGGGATTCAAGGGTTTGGCAGTGATGCCTGTGGCTTAAAGATTATTGTGCTGTCATAAGACAGACTGGTGTTTCTGTTCATTTCCAGAATTCCCCTGTCGCCATTAAAGAATGAGGTGTTCTTCATCAGTGTGAAGACTCTCAGTTAAAACAGTTTTGGTAAGTCTAGGTAGCACATCTCTCTAGTGCCTTTTTTTACCTCCTTCAATTTTAGTAAGCCATACAAAGTCAGAAGTTCCTGCTGTCTTAGCTTTCCTCTTAAGGGATTAAAGGTATCATCACAAGGTGACCTGCTACTTACCTGCTGAATTGCACAATCTTTAGGTTGGGCTTCAGATAAATGCATTGGAGAGTGGAGGCGAAACTCATATTCTGCTTGCTTCTTCAAGGGGAAAAAGAATTATTATGTCATTGTTTGCTGGTGGTGCCACACCTGGTGAAGCACCTGGTAGAAATTTAGATTGTGATGGCAAAGCTCATGGTCTCAGCGTGTTCCCCTGTACACGGTTAGCTCGTAGAAGGAATAGGATTTTTCCTGGGCAAGCAGCAGTAATAAAGAGGGACAAACAGAACTCGTTTGAAAGAACCAGCTTGAAGTGGCGGTTGCTCGTATGTGTAAGGAAAGGACTTAGATATATGTAGACGTACTGTCAGCTTCTTTAGGGTGACTTTCAAGAAATGTGTGCAAGTAGTAAGCTTTGTTGCCCTGAAAAGGCATCTGAGACCAGGTTTGTACATGCTACAAAAAAAACCCCGCACCAACTTGCGTGTTACACTCCATTGTTTGGGTGAGCTGAGAGTTTTATTTTCAGCTTCTTGGTCACAAATCGTTTGATAGTATTTTTTTTTTCTTTTTGAAGTTAGAATCTATGGAGTCTCTTAAAGACCAGCCTGTAGAGATTTTGAAGGACTTCACCTCTAGGCTGTGGTGCCACTTTCAAGCTATCAGGCCATTGCTGTCTTTATCATTCTTCTGCTTTTGCATTTTATATTCTCTCATTTTTTAGAGGAGAGTCTTCTTTCCTGCTGATTGATTTGGAGATACACTGTGCATTGTGATGTGTTTTCTTCTTTGTTGGCTGGCTACTTTGCAGGCATTACTAGCTCACAGATAACTCCTGTGTTCTCCAGGACGACTATGTCAACAGGAGGAATTTTATATTCAGAGCACAATGACTCTCATTTACCTTTGTTCTGACAGTTGTTTATTTTTTTATATGTCAACTAGATAGTGAAGAGATAAATAGAAGGAATTGTGTGCATGAGGCAGAATTGTAATCCAAAAGCAGTGCACTTTCCGGAACACAAACTGTTCCAGTGTAGATCCTCTCCGCAGACAGCAGTTTCTGTTAGAAAACCTGCTCTTCTGTGGACTTCTCCCTGGCTGCAGCTTTCTTCCAGGCACAGACACCCCGCACCACCGCTGTTGCCCGCCCCCTGGCCTTCTCCACTGGCCTTGGTGCCTGTGAGATTGTTTCTCATGCTTTCTCCATCCTGCCAACTGCTGAGTAGCTATTTTTAAAAAGAAACAAACTTTTTTTTTTTTTTTAAATATATTTTCACAGAGATGCTACCAGCTCAACTTTTCATGTCTGGCACGGGGCATCTTCTGATCTCCTATGACAGAGACACCCTCTGCCTCCTTAACACATCATTGGCATGTTAGCCCAGTAGATTAAACAAACCTTTGTTCCTCTTGCATAATGAAGGAGAGAGGGTGTGAAGAGGTGAGTGTTAAGGGTATGACTTACGGAAAAGGTTCTTGCTTTCATCTTTCTGTTTTCCCTCTCCCATCCAGCTACGTACAGAGAGGCTGATGGTTCTAGTTTATCTTACAGCTATAAAGTGATTTATGATGTAGTTGGGGTATCAAGGACATGTAGACAGCTATCCAGGGTTACAGATATCAGCTAACCTAAAACTGTGGAGAATCATTTTGCTGGTTCTTTCCAAAGTTATATGGACTAGTTATCTGAGAAATACCTACCACCTCGAGGCTCATAAAACTATTTTAAGTTTTACAGTTTTAAATTGATTAATGACAAAGATTTGGAAAACGTTATGATAACCTTCCCATTATATATCTTCAGACACCAAATGTTCAAGGTTCTTTTGTTACGGAGTCTTTAGTGCATCGTGCTTTCCTGGGAGAAGGGAGGTGAGGAGTGAACGAGGAAGTCTTGAGGTTTAAAAATGAGTATGATAAACCTTATGCAAATATATATGCATTCCATACATTCACTTTATCTGTAAAAGCTCTGACATGGTGATCGTGGTTTCATGCAGGTTTTGGTTCTTGAAATTGAAAACTGCATAATTAGAGACTTTAGCTTTTGTTTACTTTCCATTTAACTTCAGCTTAATTATGTGTCTTGGTCCTGTACAGATCAACCTGTATCTTTACAAGCTGCTGACACAGCATCCACACTAGCTTCATCGTTGGTCGTTTTGATGACCAATTAGAGATGAGGTTACTCTTTGAGCAAACTGTTGGATGTCAATTTTGTTTTTAGAGTTCTACTTCGTTGCTGGTTTGTGACGAATGGTTCAAAAGCACTACGTGCAATACCTCTGGGTCTGCCACTCTAGACATGATGCAGAAAGAACATGAAAAGGCAGCATACTGTGAGTAAAAAATCAAAGCACAGTTATTTTCGTAGCGTGCATATGAGTTCCTGTTTTTGTACCTGAGCACTGCTTGATGCAGGCTCTTTGCTCTGCCGTTTCTGGACCTCTGTGGCAATCTTAGTGGAGGGGACAAGGATGTCTGCTCTTATCCAAGGCAGAATAGCTGGACCTTGTAGACTAACGGTGAATATGGCTTTGAAGAAAGCTTAAGCAGATAGTCATAATTATGACATTGAGTCAGCAGGATGTTATTTATTACCTGATGTTTTACACAAAAGATGAATTCTGCTGATAAAGTATAATGAGTTTCCTAAATCTCATTGTGTATAATACAGCAAAATAGAGGGATAAGGTGTTACTCACCTTATGCAGATTGCTGAAGAGACGGGCAAATAAGTGGGACGATGCTGTAAGTGTTTTCAAAAAAAATCCTTGAAACCACTCTTAGAACAGACGCTGTTTCTGACTGTGGTGCCCAGCACTGGGAACTGGACTGTTTCCTGGGGAAGAAAATAACCTGATTTTTCTTGAAGAATGTAACAAAGAAAACACAGTGATACTGGGAATAATAAATACATTAGCTCATGCCTCATTGTTTCTAGAAAAGAATTGCTTCATGCAGCACGGGAAATATAAACAAAACAGCAAACAAAACTCTTTTAGATAGATGATAGAGTTCAGGGCCATAGGAATAAAGAACTGAAAAGAATGAAATTAATTTTGTATGTTTCTCACAATGGAGAGTCCATGATAACTAGCCTTTTGAAGAGATTATTCCTCAGTGGATAAAGGACTGCATGAAATAGAAGAGTTACTGAGAGAGTTTTTATTTGAACAACAAAATAACCTTAAAAGCATGCTAGCTTAGTTTCTGCCATGTTGGCAGCTGTCTAAAAAGTATCCTGAACTTCAGATGTTTCTCTTCTGTGGCAGAGCTGTATTAATCTATCGATGTTCTGTTGCTTTGGCCATGAATAAAGAGTCTGCCATCATGATATCTGTGCACAGAGCAAAGGCCAAAGCTTCTACGCAACGTCATGTATTTCTTTAATGCCTCTGTGGCTGCCCAGAAACTCATGAATATGTTTCCTGCTACGGTTAATCTTGATTGCCTTTGAATGTCCCACAGCTGGATAAGGATATGCAGGGCAGAGAGTTTATCCAGTTCCTGAATAGATATGTCCTGGGCTCAGTAAGGCCAGTAAATTTTCTTTCAATGCCTGTAGGATTCATGCAGGGCACTTCTTAATTTCACGGTCATGAAATGCAATATAAGTAAAGCCACAAGAGGAATCAGCATAGGAAAGGTGATGGTTACTCTAGAAGTGTTACCGGAGGATCTTCAGCTCCATCTGAGGTTCCTGCAGTGTGCAGTTCTTGTTTTGGCTGCTATTCTGCAAAGAAACTCAAATATTTTGTAGTAGTTTGAGTGTCCCTGCCTTCTCTGCCATACATGCTGCTACTCAGCAATGGTTAAAAATTAAATTGCTTTGAGGTGGGCAGGGAGGAAGCATTTGAGAGGGGGAGTGTTGTACTACTTTTTCCTTATTTAGGGTGCTCTTGTTTGTTTCCTATTCTTTTCCCTTTAAAAATCTCCTATGTGCTTGATGGTTTTGCTTCCTGTCATGCAAAGATAGAACTGTTAGCTGTTTTTTACTGATTATTGTTTCATTCCTTCTGTGCTCATAGCATGTCTCCGTAGGATTTCTTGGTCTGTGAACATTGTTCCACACTGTTGTAAACTAACTGCAGGGAAAAAAAAATCACAATAGCAAAGGAGAAATGTTCTCAGTAAGTTACTGAAGTCTGAAACCACTAAGGTATTTGAGCATCCCACTTGAAAATAATGAGAAGTGCCTCAATATGTGGGCCTAGATTGAGGAACGGTTCTGTGCAAGTATTGCTAGTGAGACAGACGGCAATCTTATCCTTCTTCTGGTATCTGTTACGTGCTAGTGTGCCCTGTCCCTACAGAAGGGGCCCAAGGTGAAATTGTTTTTTTGAGGAGCACTTACTGTTGTAAGACTGGCATGTTGGTAGCTGAAGGCTGTGTTTGTCAGCGCTCGCAAGCGCACATGGCTGAGCTTATCGTTATCTGAACAGAGTAGTTTATGGTAGTGCTAGGTATCAAAGCATAGCATATGTATTTTTACTTGTTAAGCTTATTTAAAAAAGAAACACTTCTAACAGTCTAGATTTTATTTTCTGCTTATAAGAAAATGCCCCCCTTTGTGATTTTGGCACTCAATTTAGGTCAACAGTTAGCCCTGCAGGAGTACCTGACTGCAGGTCTGTGGGAAACATCTTAACTGCAAACTGAAGAGTGAGGAGCTAGTAGTAGGTCATTCTTTAAAAGATACAACACTGGCATGTCCCTGTTTTCGTGTTATTTTCAGTTCTAAACTTGAACAAAGTCTTTTTTTTGCTTCTTCTCTGTTCAGCAGTGATGGTGTTAGCGTCCAATATACAAAGCAGTGACAAGAAATCTGTACTGAGATGTGTGAACCTAAGAGCTCTCTTTCGTTGAAGGCAGGTGGAGAGAGAAGAAAAACAGAGAAGCTGATTTGTGTTTTGCTTCAAACGGATAATTTATACACGAACCTCTTAGTGCCAGCATGCTAAGCCATTAGTTAACTAAAAAATGTGCAGTGTCTTACTCCTTTTGTTAGAATAGTGCATGTACTGAATGAGAGAGAACTTCAGTGATTAGCCATTTCTGCTGTTTGTCAGAGCATTTTAATATTGTCTAATGCCAGCACTGAACAGTATTTCCAGGTCATTTCACCCACCTGTTTAAAACAATTGTGCTGTTGTCATGAGTAGCAATTAATCACTGTGTCACAGCAACTAAAAGTTATAAAGCCAAAGTCTTTAGGGTTATAGAAGAAAAATATATATTCTAATAAGTATTTGCATCTCTAGTTATTAGTCAGCTTGCAGAACAGTTGAGATGGTACTATAAAATACATTTTCAGTTAAAAAGCAACTCACATGAGTTAAGTAAGCTTGCTAATAAGGCCATTTTCTCAGTCACAACTGAGAAGAAATTCTGCAGGTTGTTTCAGAGGAAAGCTGCTGGAATCATCACTAAAACCATGTGCCCCTTCCCTCCATCACCATTCCTGAGGCATATATGTAAAAAAAAAAATTAAGCTAGAAGGATATTACTCTACGTAAGCATATAAAAGATGAGAACATTTGGAGAATGTGGGTTTATCTAATCGTAGAGCAATTCTTGAGCAATAAAGACTGGGTTCAGTCAAGGTGATAATCTTCAACTGTTCCTCACTTCCCCTTCCTCAGTTAGACTCACAAAAACACCTACAACAAAAAACTACCACACCTTGCAAGCCTATATTGCAGCAAACAATGGGTTACATACTGAAACACTCTGTTCTTTAAGAGTACTAATGGTCCTTTATTTCAGGGAGGTTATGGTTCATGATCTTCTAGAAACTATTTGAAAATCATACAGCTAAAAGGCCTACAGTGTTCTGCATTTAAACTGATGAGGTCCTAGCGCTGATGTATAAATACTGACTGATACTCTGGCGTTTTAGCTAGAAAATGAAGGTGCATGCCTCTAGGCCTTAAGGAGTCACATGGTTCTGATATGTGTGTTCTCACTCCAGAGTCGTAGAGAACAACAGGTTATGGAGATGCACTTTGTCCTTTGTAAATGACGTATTTAAACTGTTTTTAGAGTTATGACTGCTGGGGGTGTGTGAAGGAATGGACAATGGAAGATAGCCAGTGTGCAGAGTTTAACAGCTGAACATGTTATGGACACCTGAGAAACCTGCGCTCAGTCACTAGGCTAGCAGGAAGCAGGGAAACTTGAATCAGTGACTGCAGAAAAACACCAAATGAGTATAGGCAACGTGCAACAAACGATGGAGTTTTGGGGAAGGGAATAGTCCTGGACTCACAGAGAGTTTGCAGATCTCTTTTAGTTCTGTAGTCACATCCAGTTTTCCCTTCATGTAGCTTTTGTTGATCATGTAGACTTCATTAGTATTTGTTTGCAGTGTATGACTGCAGGAACGTCAATTAAAGAAAGCAATTCCTTCTTCTTTTCTGTTGTTGCAACAAATACCCAGCCCTTGTGATTGCAATGCAGTCTGGTAGTATAATCTCTCTGAAAAGAGTTTTAAAGGAATAAGGAACTCGTTGTCAGACAGGTATTTTTTATAGCATGTAATGCTTGCCCTGTGCTCCCTTCTGAGTCAAACTTCAGCACTAATGTTTTACCGCTGGATTTGATAACAGTGTTTTCATGTGCAAGGTAGACTAGAGAAAAGGTCTGCCATGCTCTAAACCTTTTGCTGTAGGAGCAGGACTAACCTGCTTAATCAGAGGCGCTTCTCTATGAAATGGGAAGTTTAAGTGACAAACATTTATTCATTGAAAAAGCTTTAGTTATAAATGAAGGAATGAATCACAAAAGTTTGTACGTATATGCCTTCATATATACTTTATGTACAAGAGGGGTGCAGCTGAAGAAGCAAAGGATAAAAATTACTGTGACTGTATAGAGTGGTGGGGAAAAAGAAAAGTAGTATTTGACTGCTTCTCAGTTAGATAGTGTTTCCGTGAGAAATGTGTTTGAGCATGTTCCATCAATTCAATTTTTAATCAATGCAGACACCAAAATATGTGAAGTTCTTGATGTTTGTCATCTCTCTCAACTGCTTAATTTTACACTGCCTTTTAAATCATGTTCTAAGTGCCACTACTTTAAAGAAATTAAATAGCTATGGAGTGAAAGATAAGGAACAGAAGCGTCAAGGGAGTCTGGACTGTAACCAGTTGCTTTGAACTTTTGAGTTGCATCAGACTTTTACAGTAGCACAGGAATGGACGATATCTTGTTAAGAAACGTGACTGTTTTATTTATTTTTTTAAAACAACTGAGTGAGTGCCTCACCCACAGGAGGAAAGATCAATAGGCCTGCCATGCTCTCTTCCTTAACTTCCAGTTTGTCACTAACAGCCTCAGGCATGAGGTTTTCCATTAGATACTAGTGACTCTCCTTTTTGAAGCAATGGGTAAATATAGCATATCAAGAATACTTTTGTTTTCAAATCTTTTGTTTGCTTTTCCTTTCAGCTTCAGGATCCCTGAAAAATTGTCACAGTTCCAGTGCCGGTGGATAGCTCTGCAACCCTCAAAACCAAGTGAATGACCTAAATAGCGGGACTAAACCAGAGACCCATTTGAAGTAGGTGTAGCATTTCTGACTCACTAGCTGTATCGTGAAGAGCTTCTGTCTGCCAGCTGAGCTAAAGCATCTAGCAAATCCACTATACATCCAGTATCTGGAGGTGTTCAAGACCAGGTCAGATGAGCAACCTGATCTAGTGGGAGGTGTCCCTGTCCATGGCAGACAGGTTGGAACTGGATGATCTTTAAGGTCCCTTCCAACACACACCATTCTGTGATATTGCAGGATCTGCCTCTAATACTGTTCCACTGCCAACTCGTGTTTCTAACTAAACAGAAGTTATTTTACAGCTCAGGGAACTGGCTACATTCCATCAAGTAGCCCCATTTTCCAATTGTAGGTGAAAAGTTCAACTGTAGTTGAAATTCTACTATTGTTTCCAGCAGATGATTCAGATAATGAGTGTGAGACGTTCTGCCAGTTGCTAATTCTGAACTCCCATTAAATAATTCTTGTATTGTGTACATATAAACATACTTAACATAAAGATAAAATGCCTCTTCTGAACAGTGCCAGATGTGATACTTCATAGTATTACACTTAGAGCAAAAAGCTGTATGTGTCTTATTAGTGAATGTAATTGTAATCTCGTTATTCCCTGTGTTCCTTTGTAGACTGTAAAGGGTTTCCAATATGCTCTTCAGTAGCATCAGTCCAAAAGCATTATGAGAGAGAACTTTCATCCATAGTCAATAAATCCTGTTCTAACTTTCAATCAATGTTTGAACTAGACACTGTCTCTACACTGAAGTGATGTATAGTGTTACAATGCATTGCCTGTTAACTTTTGCTTTCTTAGTGTGCATTCTTGAATATGCTCTCTCAGCTATGTGAGATTTTGTTTTCTGCATGCACGCACTCCCGTGTGACCAAATCTCTGTCCTACTGAGACACAGGACTCTAGGTTCCTCTTAGTGTGGGATAATTTCTGGCTTCATGAGTCAGTTCTGTAAACAAAAAAAACAATTCCTAAACCCACTACTGCTGGTTAGAAAGGGAGGACAAGTTTGTGTAAAAACTCTTCATCAAACGTGATAGGTTCTGGGTGGATTTTCTTTGCTTCGTGCAGCACTGTTTTTCAATCAAATCATGAAGTAATGTAACTTTAAAAGATAAAGTTAAAACTGTTGTTGGCTGTATACCCGTGGGTCACACAAAACAGGTGTCTTTTCTCTTGCAGATTTCTAATTCTAACTATGAGATGAGTAGATGGAAGTTAATTAGTCTTTGTCACCTTGCAGAATCATAAATTACAACAGAAGAATTTTTGTGTTTTTAAGTTGTGACTGCAGTGTTCTTGGGCAAGTGCCTGCTTAGTAATGCAAGAATAACTTCATGTCTCTCTTTTCCTAAAGAACACCATGGCTTTTGGCATAGCACTTAACTGGATGAAATAAGCCCAGTCACCTGTTGGTTGAAGGAAGGGTGTGGAACACGGAACAAGCTTCCCTGTTCTCTTGGCTACGCTAGCAGTGGAGAGGATGACTGTAATGATGGCAGAAAACGAGCCAAGATTTCAGGCATTCAGGTACTGCAGATTCTGTTCTTCATATACTCACTTATCTGTATCAGATTGTTTCAGTGACCCAGAAGTCACAGTTGTGTAAGCCTTTTTTTGAAGAGATGTGGAGCACAAATGAAGGACTGTTTCTTCTGCACATTCCACATGTTTTCTCTCACACGTATTTAACTGAACTCCAGAAAGGAATACACCAGAAATGCTTTCTCTCACATGAGCTTATCAGTTCATGCTTATACTTATAAAATCTCTCTTTTAAAGTTATTTGAGTAATAAAATGAAGTTATTTTTCAGATGGATTATGCTTTCCTTCAGTTCTTTCTATCTTTTCTTATATTTTGTGTTACTTTTTATTAGAAAACAGAAAACTTTGATTAGGAAAAATAAGTGTGTTTGGGAGAGAGAGACGGGGAAACCTTTCAGGTTCCTCTTTTGATATCTGCTTAGATAGCAGTTAAAAGTTCACGTTTATGACCAGTAAAACACGAGTGTGTACATATACTGGGCTAAAGTCTGAACTTCTGACAGTCTAAAAAGTATATATTTTTTCACTTAATAGAGAAAATACTTTTCAGATTTTATAGCTAATTTGTCTGACCTTTCTCTATCCTAATTAATGACTGACATAAATTTTGGTCTTGCCATCTTTCAATTAGGTATCCTACAGTTTTCTCAGAATACAAACCTGGAAGCTAATATTTCAAGAAAAGGTGTGGCTTGGGTACAAACTGTACATATATTTTGGCGTTCTTCCAGTGCTATTATTCTCTGTATCAATAAAGAGATAAGGTATGCAAAAAGAAGAGAGAGTTTTTCTGCCTCAGAGAAGACGAGGATGTTCTCGGTGCTAGCCTGGGACTTTGGAGAGTAATATTCGATTTCTTGTTTATTGGCAAATCTCACCATGGTGAGAAGCAATGTCATTTAATTTTTTGATATTTCATTTTTCTGAAGTTAAATATTTTCCTTATGAAATCTCTCTTACAGTACAGTGTGTCTTGTGATTACCCAAGCATTAATTGTAAAGGTAATCTTCCTCGTTTAGATTGGCATTTTGGCTCATGAATATTCCTGGGCACCCAGAGGGATCAGGTCTGCAAATGTAAGAGGTCTGCTCACATGTATGTAGTATTATCTTCCCTGACTAGGACCTATGAACTTAATCAGAATACTAGACGTAAAATACAGGCTTTCAAATTCTCTGCCTGCTTCAGAACCCCTTGCAGTCTCTATTTTGACCCTTCTTCATTCTTTTCAGTCTTATGCAAGTCACAGACTTCTGTGGAAATAGCATCTGTCATCTGGAGTTTCCTTGTTTGCTTTTGTGATACCTGCTTATCAGCCAGCAGCTTTCTGAGGAGTGGTTTATATAAAATGAAGCCGCTACCCAGGATTCCAGGAAAAGTAAGTTGTTTCTGGCCTCCCTCCTGCTTTATGTAAATCCCTGTGGGTTCACCTGTGGTGCAAGTCAGATATGGCTACTACCTCATACTTGGCTTTCAAGACTGGATCCCTGCTGCTGTCTGGAATGGCCACAAGTGTCATCCTGCCTGTGGTGGGGCAGTTAAGCTGTAATTCCATCAACTGGATGTTCAGCAACAGGCTGGCCTCCAAAGAGAACTGCCAGCAGTTGTGCTCACTGGGAACAAAGGCGACGCAGGCGATGCAGGGGTTAGCTAGGGTTGGGATTCAGAGTGTCTGGAGTGCTCCGTTCCCTGTTTCTCTTCAGCTGGTCCCTACTCTGTGTAGTGGCCCTGTCTGCTGCAAGAATGTCCAGCCGTGGTGCAGCAGTGTTAGAACAAGGACACTGGAGACCAAATTCACAACCAAGTAGTGGGAGCTTTGTTAGAAAAGGAAAAGGGCGTAAGCAGAACAGGCTTCTCACCCAGTTTAGATGTTAAGAGTATCTACCGTTTTACAGATCTTGCTGAAATGGCTTCATCTTCCATCTCAGACAAAGGGAAGCGTACTGAACTGGAGAGAGATGCCCTGGCAGTACTTCAAGATGAAGATACTGAAGATGGCACTTCGTTAACCATAGTGAGTAGTTGAATTTGTGTCAACTTAAGTTTAGACTTGGCCGGGCAAAATCCCCACCTCAGCAAACCTTCAGCGTAAACATAATTTTGACAGCATAGAAGTTCATGATTGGTGAAAATAATAATTCATTTCAGGATAAACTGCCCCTTGGTATGAGAGTTGGCCAACAGCTATGTGATGCAGGCCATTCTTTATTTAATAGTAGTGACACAGATCGCTTGCTATGCTGGTAAAGGCCTTACATTGTGGGCACGTCTACACTACCTGTTTGCATTGTTTCTGATCATCGTTACATGAGAAGGATATTCTCTTCTACTTCCTATGGGTATAATGCCAAATGGAAGAGGCTACACCACTGTTTCTGAACTTTATACAGTGAAGCTATTTAGTAACGACATAGCTGCATTACTCCACTGTATACAGAATGTTAATCGTGCATGAAAAAGGAATTATTATACTACATTTTCCTCCATGATTAATCAAGCTTCTGGATTACTGTCAGACTTCCACTCTGTCTTTCTGCAGCTGTATTCACGCCTATTGTTTGTCTTGTTGACAGATTTATTACACACTTGCTTAGGGCAATGCATGAGGAAATGGGCACACTTGCCATCCTTTTTGGACTGTGGTATTTTTCTGAGGTTGCCAGTTTCATTTCCCTTTGGCAATCTGGAGAAGTGTTACAGACTTGATGATAGATTATTTTTTTTTTAAATAAAAAAGCAGGCTAAATGCGTTCAAAGCCATAAAAGGCCTAATGTAGATGGTGTATAGCCAAGAAATGTTCTTTCCTGTAGCAAAAGCCACGACCTTCAATCTCTTCCATCCCATGTAAGTGCCCTGATGATACTCCCACCAAAGTTTCATCTAAGTTTAAGGGAGGCCCTGTTGTCTCCCGGGGGAATTCTAGCCCGTGATGCGTGCAGAGTGGATTTTAGTTGTTAATGCATTGGACACAGTCTCCTTTTTTTTTTTTTTCCCAACCTATTTGCTGCGCTCATATTCCTCCACCCAGGTCAATGTGCTGCCAGGGATTTCTGTTCCTGTAGCAGTTCCTGCTCTGTTTCATAGGTGTATGCCTTACTCAGCATTTTCCCCTCCTTTTCATGTGGACGGTAACTGTGGCTGGGTGGAGATTTCTCCCCTGTGAAATGAAGGTGTGTGCTTTCTGTGTGTTATCTCACATACGGGAATAATTAAATAGTCTGTTTGACGTCTACGAATTGATGGAAAATTTACCTTGTCTACACGACATGCTTCTAATGTTACTTACCCAACACTTTCCTTTTTCTTATAGACTTAAACTTACTCCTCTTTATGTTGGTTATAATCTGTTAACTGATGATCATTAGAAACATATTGTGGAATAATATACGCCTCAGGCTTCTAATTCTGCTGGTTGTGAACGAAGTAGGCTTAGAACTTCCTATGCTGAATCTCCAGTTCTAAATACATTTTATTTATTGGTTTAATTTAATTTGTGATAGATGGTTCCTGGAAATCTTGATAAAAGTTTAAACAAAATTACTAAAATTAAAAATCGAGCCATACTTGACCTCTGGGATAGGCTTAACTAACCATTTCAGTTGCATGGTAAAACATTTGACCCACCAGGCTTTCTTCCAAGTCCAGAGCTTCAGGAGATGAAATAGTAAGCACTAAAGGAGAAGTAAGGGCAGAGTAGAAGCATTCCCTGAGTAGCTGGAGCTGATCCACTGCAGATAAGAGAGATACGAGAGTTCTGAAAGTCAACATAGCTGCTTGTAAAATTAATTGACATCCATCTGTTTGATTACTGTAGGCCAAAGGAAGATGAATACCAAAGCTCTTGTGTATGAGAGGCACATATACTAAAATACTTCACAGTTCTGGAATATGGCACAATTTTTAATGTGTTTGTCCTCTCAGCATCTATCTGAGGTTGCAAGTGCTAAGAAACAGCTCCATAATCCTTACTTCCAGATAAGAACTGAGGTGCAGTGAGATTAAGAGCCTTGCTTTTGGATTTGTGGAGTTACTCTGTCCAGCAGAAAAGGGAGTGGAATTTGCCTTTCTCAATTCCGAGAATATTGTCCTAGACACCCTGATCTGCAGTGGAGTCGCTTCCCTCCTCCTGTAGATCTCAGAGAACCATAGGAAGTCATAGTGATTTCATTCCCACTTAGTTTTCCCTTAGAGGAGCAACTGTTGTTCCCTCCCATTTGAAAGAATTGCCAAAGAAGAAAGTGAATTATTATACCTAGGGGAAAGCTAGTTTTGATTGCTATTTTGACAAATACAAATACAGAAGAGAAGTTTGCTTCTCGCTTGTGTGTCTCCTGCTGTTGCTGGACGGGGAAGGATGAAGTGAAGATAAATGCTGCAGATTTGTGAATTATTTAAGCTGTCGCACCATCTAGTGGTAGCTTTTTTAAAAAAGCTACTCAATCGCATAATAAGGTAAAAGCAGATAATTTAACTTTCTCCTTCGAATTCCATCTGCATGTATAATTAAAAGCAAGTAGCTATGTTAAGACAAATGTAAAAGCATCGTCTTTCCCATCTGGGAGCCTGATTTCTTCCTAACATGTTTACACCTTTCTTGTAGGTTTTCTCTTAGTTTTATCTTCAACTACAAGGTGCTCTTAGTTGCAGAAGAGTTAGCTTTTCAGAGAAGAAAAAGAAATTTATCTTTTTGTAAACCAAAACCAGTTTGTGCGTGAAAGAATACTCATTCTTAGCTCAAAAGGTCATGTGTTCTCTTTAAAAGTATGTCTTTTAAGATAAGCTGGATTAGCATTTTGATGAGTAAGGCTATCCACTGCAGAGAAAGAGCAGTGAAAGTGGGATTGTTTATTTCTTCCATACAAAACTGCTTACGTGCCTTACATCTGCTCTGGAGACATTCCAGTGGACAGTCATCTGTGAGGAGATGATGCGCTGTATCTAGCTCTTGCCACTCTAAGGAATCAGCATAGAAATCACAAGTGCTTTTTTTATTAAAAAAAAAAACAAACCACAAACACCAAAACTCACTGTGAATTTGCTGTATTCTTTCTATTTTTTCAGCCTGTAGGCTGCACTGGTTTCACGCTTTTAAGCTTTTCTCAGGATGCAGAGGAGTGGAAATCTTTTCTGTTAAAATTAATGCTAAGACTCTCAGGCGTGATTCCAGCAGCAGAGCCTCTAAGAAAAGCATTAAAAATAGTGAGAGTCACGATAAAATTGTGAGAGCAGGAAGTGTTGCCTCCGAGACGAGTGGGGAGGAATCTCAATTTGTATGCGTTCATTAAGTCAGCTTCTGAAGTTAAGCTTCTTTTTCTAGAGTGCTGCTTGTTTCATTGCTGAAAGAATTATAACAACTTCACAAATCAACTCCTGGCTAAATGCTCTGAGATGGTTTATAGCTCTTATAATAACTTGCTATTCATTAAAACTAATTATGACAGGTCTAACATGTAATTCAGATTATTTATGATTTCCTGGATGGCTTTGTTTTCACAGGTAGGCTGAAGCTGTTTGTGTGCATTTTTATTTGGATAAAATATCACAGGTGTTAATCTCTGGTTAGTGATAATGATACAGAGCACGTTGGAAAGACATCTGCATGCTATCATTGAAATAAATGCTGGTGCTGTTTGGTCTCCATTATAACGCCTACATCTTAAAAAGATGCCATAATAGTTCTTCTGCCTAGAGGATACTGGCTTTGATCTGGCAAGAAGGTTCTACTTACATGCAGCTGTCTCTGCTTGTACTATTTTCATCATTGTTAAAGTGTAAAAGCTTTATGCAGATAACATGCAGTTACATGTCACCTGGAAGGAAGGAGGGCACAGATGTGCTCAGAGTTCTACAAAACAACTTCAAAGAAGCTTTGGAAACAAATTTGGCCAACAACTTTGGGGGTTTGTTTTTTAAAAATTCCATGCTAGCTGCTTAAATACATTGACTAAATATGTTAGCTGGCATGTTCCTGAAACAGCATGCAATCTATTTTCAGTAGACTCCCAGCTACATAAATTATTTGATGTAGTAACCAAAACTGTGCATTTACTTTCCCAGGGATTTCAGGGGAGGGAGTAAAGGAGCTAGGAATGCAAATACTCCTGAAATTAACTGAGAAATGGTTAGCAAGATTCAGTTCTTATTTAGTTCTCAGGAATTCAAGCAACCTTGTCAGTGAAACTATGTTATTGAGTGAAGGAGTGAAGCAAACTAAGATTTAGTATAACCATGGTTTTGTTTCTGGAAATGCCCAATAACACACATAGTTTTCTTGTCCTTTATAGCTGCCATTTTCAGAGTCAAATGTGTGCTTGTACAGCTTCTGCTAATGATGGCAACCCAACAGCAACACCATCTGTTTATTTAAATGATGTTTCCTTGTAAGTGAAATGTGGTAGTTAAATATAGCTTGACAGTTACCTGACATTTTCAGAGTTTGTTTTCCGTTGCAGCATAGTAAAAAGAAAAACAAAACTGGAATTAATTGGACTGTCAGGAGCTAATTAGAATGTAAATAATCTTTCAAAAAACCAAACCCCTCAGTTTTCTGTGAAGAAATGCTGCTCTTATCTCGAGTGCGCTGATGACCTGGTTACTGGAGGTGGCTGTATGATACAGGTCACTGAGTGAAGGGCTTGGAGCAGCAAGTGTACTACATTCATGAATGTCAAGAGTGCCTGGAGTAACTAGCTCGGGTTTGCTTTGGACTGCACATACCGTACACCAGTATATCATGGACTCAGTTTTCCCCTCTCGCGTTTATTTGCATGAATGAGAAGAGCAGGGACCATGTTACAACTGTAGACGTGCACATGGGTAGGTCTAAGTCAACAAATGTCAATAAGTGTCATCCAGTATGAGATTAAGTCTTTAGATCCCACCGTCTCTTAAACTGTAACTGTGCATAGTAGCTGATTTTAGCACTACTTGTCCTGGAAGTAGTGCCATAATTTCTAAGGACTTTCTGGCTTTTTTGAAAGAAGACTAAATGTTTTGAAGGCCTGTCTGCACGGTGGAGTTCGTATGACTGGGTTTAAGTATCCAAACCCAATCTAAGTCAGAGGCAGCTGCCAACGTTTAGTGGAAAAGTACAGTAGAAATATCTTTTGTCTGTCCAAGTTGAGTTCCACTCTGTACCAAAACTCGTGACAAGATAAACTGGTTTGATATTTAAATGGCTAATGAAAAACCAAGCGGGTATGGTTATTTTAAATAATATAAATGACAGAGCAGCCTGAATGGCCACGTGTTAAATGTGATCATTCTGTTTGAGCAGGAAAGTAAAAAAAAACCCACAATATCAAGCACTCGGGTCTTAATATCAAGCACTCGGGTCTTAGATTTGAATGTCTATTTTTTTTAATGCATGACTTAAAATGGAAGTGTGTATATTCCTCTAATTTCTACAGACTTCAGCATTGTAGGAAGGAAGCATGAGGAACGAGGAAACGGCTACTTCCTTCTTAAATCTCAGTACTCTGTGGCAAGGAGAGTGGCATTGCTGAGAGTCATTCCTGTCTCTTTTCCTTAAGCTCTAGAGAAATTGTGAATTATTAAAGCCTGCTATCACAAGAGCACAAATGCTGCTAGTGACAGCCAATTGGGCTTTTCCTACTTGTCCTACTTAGTCTTAGGTATATGAGAAAAGGCAAAGGAGCAGACTGTAATGAAACTGTAAAACTTCAGGTCTTCTGCATGAAAGGAAAGGAGATTAAAATGAAGTGAGTCGCAAGTCATCAAAGTGACATGAGCCAGTGGATTTAGCAGTCAGTATCGGTAGGGTTTTCTGTAGGAAAACTTGTGGTATTTTTGGCTATTGCTGTCAATAGCTGTCAGAAGAGTAAGGAGGAATGTAATACAGAATGGATGTTTAAAAAAAGCAACATATCTGCTTAATTAATTGCAGCCTACTTAAATATTCATTAGATGCTATTATGAGTCAATCCTTCTGTGCTTCAGTTTGCCATTTTGAACTTACAAGTTACAGAGCAAACCAACTGTTCTCCAGCCACTTCCTAATACTGTTTGACATTCTGTATCACATTTTTATGCCTCTGATTGAAGTAGTATAATACAATTTCAAGTACTTAAGTTCTTACGAGAGAAATCACGTTGTCAGAGAACGGTTTGGGTTGGAGTGAGTGAAATAGAGGTGGCAGATCATAAGTGGAAGAATCTCTGTGGCTTTTTTGTGCTTTCTTGGTGTAGAAGCAGATAGAAATCTCCTCTTTATGGGTGTTGCACAGTCCTGCAAAAGAGCCTCTCTTCCTTTCACAGATACACATTCGTTATGGTCCTCCTCGGGACAGTTTTTACAGTGAGGACCTCCCCAGTGAGCTTTACCACTGGTCACTTCAGTAACGTCTTTCTGAATTGCTTACAGTTTCATTAATACTGACAGGGCTGGTGGCAATCAGCACAAAACCAGTGCCGCAACCCATGGAAGAAGAAGCGCTTTGCGTTTTCTTGTGGGGATTGCTGCTGGGAAAAAACACACCACAACTGACGTTAAATTGGGCTCTGAAAAGAGAGACGACTGAGATGGAGTGATGCTGTACTGCAGTACTCGAGTGCATTACGGAATAGGTTGTAGGCTTGTCAGGTGCTTTGCATTGTAAGCCAGCTCCCCATTTCTTTATGACTCTGGCATGCTTTGAGCTGAAACATTCCTTTTTTTTGTGAGGTGCCTCATAGTCCATTCTTGGAAAATATCAGCAAAAAATAGTCTGAAGATGGCTTCTTCAAATCTCTCTTGTTAAGAAGTGCCTGCAAAGGGGGTTGCTACTTAATTAAGTACAAATATAATTACTTAATTAAAAAAATGCTATTTTGGACAGTCTGCTTTTTGGAGTATGTGGGTCTTCTTAATGAATATGTAACTGTAAACATTATCTTGCTCTGCTTACTATTTATGTTGTGTTTCGTGCTGCTCCAGGGCCGCACAGCTGTCCCCTGCAGTGACTTTTCTGGCAGTAACGTGCCTCAGAAGGGCAGCACGCGTCCTTCCCAGCCTGCAATCCAGCGCCTGCAAGGCTGCTCACCCTGCTGGGTTGTTTTTTTCTACCGAGGCAAACTAAACAACTCAGCATGTATATAGGCTTTGACTGAGAACGGGATTGAGGTGAAAATTGCCCCTTATCTCAAAGACACAGAAATCATGAAAACTGTTTTCTTTTTTCCATATTAAAAAGCAGACTATTGTTCAGCAACACCATTGCCTCATGAAATGCACTGTATTTCTAATAAATCATAGAATAGTTTGGGTTGGAAGGGACCTTAAAGAACATCCAGTTCCAACCCCCCCGCCATGGGCTGGGACATCCCACTAGCTCAGGCTGCCCAAGGCCCATCCAACCTGGCCTGGAACACCTCCAGGGATGGGGCAGCCACAAATCTCTTGGAAGCCTGTGAAACAGTAGGTTGAGACTGCAACAACCTGCAGTTCTGACAAGGCTGGGTTGGAGTGTAGTGGTGGAGGGTCACAGCTCAGAGCTGCTCAGGCCAAGAGACCTGGATGTCCTCTCTTCCAAGGGGCAAAAAGAAAAAACCAGCTGCAGAAAACTGTATCTTCTAGGAAAAGTAGGGAGCTGTGCTATTGCTGATCATTTGCTCTGCGCATCTCAAGTTTAAACACCGAGAGATGGCCAGCTTTACTGATAATTTGGAATGGGTTAAATATGTTCTGAGTTGGTATTTCTTCCCTATATTCTATTTTTAAGATCACTGATTCACATGGATATATATGCAAATTATTCTTTTTTCAACTGGACTTATGTTGTGTCCAGTTCTAGCAGAGTTATTGCCTTTAGTTTAACAGGAGGTTTATTGTTTACCACATACACATATGTAGAATATGAACTTTGTTTTTGATTTGGAACTTTACGATAGTAAAAAAGAAAAATAGCAGCATGTTAAGGCCTAATGCTTCCCTCAATATGATCTGTAGTTTACAGCAATCCACACGGTGCAAGGGTAGACCTGCTGAAGTAAATGTTTATCTTACTACAATTTGAATGTTTTGCTAGGAAGTTGTGTTTAAAAATACCGTGAAGTGCTGCAATAGATTTATTATTGGGATCTATTTCAGATTGGAATAGTGATGAAAAGAGCTCTTATCTAGATTTTACTCTTTCATGATTAACTGCAGAGAACAAACTCCCTGTAGGGATATTGCGCTGCTTCTGGTTTATGGGCATGAGATACACAGAGAGTGCAAATGTCCCACAGGAAGCTCACAGGGGATCTGCTGGAGATAATTAGCGCATCTGTTTTCTCTTCCCAAGTATATCTGTGATGGAAAACTACTTGACAATTCTTTTTTTTAGTTGATAATTGTAAGTGAGGTAAGTTATTTGACTAATGAAAAGTTCAGCCTTTCTCATTCAGAAAGGTAAATTCATGTTATGTAGAGAAATATAATGTGGATAGCAGGAAACAGGTTCCTTCCAAAGGTACGTGTATTCCTGTTCTAGGCAGCAGCTGGATGTGGTACAGGACAGCAGGTTAGGTGAAGAACAGGTACAGTGTGCCCTTGCCTTGAAAATATTTTCTCATTAGATATGCACAATTTAACCAAATCCAGCCGTATCCAAGGAAAGCTAAATTTGAAGAGAAATAGTTCACTGTCACTAAGGTTAGTTTGGGTTGGATTTGCTTTGCTTTTTTTCAGTCTGGTTATTTGGCAACCTTTGATAATCCACTCATTGACTTGTAAGCTGAAGTACAGTAAAATCGGAAAACATAATGCATAATTTGCTTGAAAAGCCTCAGTTTTCAGCTCCCGGGCTGAAGTCTCCTTCATTGTACTTAGGAATCAGATTTTTTTGCAGAAAGCCTCATGTATGTTAATTAGCCCTTTAATAGTAGTAGTAGGATTCTAAACTTGGTTAGGTCCTTATTATCCATTATTATATCAGACTAGGTGAACTATTAAAACTAAATAATTAACATAGACTGGTTTAGGCATTTATTACCCCTGAACAGTGGTTTTATAGCATCTGTATGCACTGTGCTGTTGTGCCATTACTCATATGAGTGATATTCTATGATTTTTCATTTAATATTTCCTCTGGCTTTTTTCTTCTTTAGACTTGGAAAAAATATTCTGTATTTTACTGCTAGTGGAAATGCAACCATTTGTAATTAAGCATCTGCAGACTTGTAACTTGGACATCTGTATTAGGTGGTTCCTGTATCAGATGGCACTAATGTTCCCTGGAAAGATTTAAGTTGTGTGTGTTTGGTTAATCACGCCTGCATACATGGCAGAAACCTGGCTGAAGTCCACGTAGGCTCATTCCCAGACCTGCAGTTTGTCCAGACTCTGAAGGAGAGGATTCCTGGGGTATGGTCTTGATCTTTTGTAGCCCCTTGTTTCCAAAGGCAGACTTTCAATCCTTTTCTGTCCTGTGCATTCATTCAATAGCAGTGTGTGCTTTTATATTCTTCAGTGAATTGGTGTTGAAACTTCCGTTCCATCTAGCATGAGAAATCGGTTAATCTTTTTCAACAACGTTCACGTAATGGGGCCAGCTCTCCTCTCAGTGTGTTTGGTAACTGCATGAATGGTAGCAGGAGCTCCACGTGCACGCAGGGAATAACGGTCCCCAACATCCCTATGACAACTCCTAATTCAGTGTGACCAATGTATAATTTCTGCTTCAAGCTTCAAGCTGTCTTTCGACCATGAAGTCAGTCTTACAGCCATGTTGAGGAATTGCTTTGTTGCCAATTCAAATCCCGATGCAGGATTTTTAGTAGGATTGCGTTAGAAATTAAGATGGTAGTAATAAACGGTTCAGATTCATGTTCTGTTTGCTACAATTGAGTACGTGGACCGAGTATGTTAACCTTAGTTAAAACAGCTGATGATTGAACAAATTTTCAAGCTCTGATGACTAATGGCTGATGGAGACCTTTACAGAATTCTTAGCAATGAAATCTTAGGTCTTTGTTCAGGGTTGTATCATAGAGAAGGCAGCACCTTCTATTAGACTCAACTTTGGTGTGCTGGTGAGGTGGAAGTAGGAAACATTTTCTGGGCAGAAATAACCATAACTAGTCTTTTAGAGTTCACATTGGTTTTCTTCTATGGATGGGTAAAATAACTACTCTTACGAGATAATAGAGTAAAATATTCTTTAGTGATTTTCTTTCTATGTACTTTTGGTGAGAATCGAGCTACCTAATGTCATTAAGCAATTTTGAGAATTCCAGAGCTTTCTGGCTGTCCTGTCTTTGTTTTTATCTCTTGATCTCAGACATGTTGGAACTCAGAATTTGGTTCCAGTAGGAGTTAATGCATAGAAAAGGAGGAAGAAGTATTGTAATTTGTGTCAGTGGGGTTTCATTTTAATGCTCATGTTCCTCTGGATTTCTACTGTGAGGATAATAACAAAAGGCTGCAACTGTTTTCTTCCTAACTACAAATCTTGTAGTGTCTCCTTGCCTAGAAATCTTTCATGTCTCTAAATGTTTCTGAGTCTCTTCACCTTCTGCGCCGATAGCATTGTTAGGCTGAACACAATAATCCAGCAGAAAATTTAACTTTCAGTAGTAAAATATTTGACTTCAGTGCCACCTTTGAAAGACAACGTTTTTTTGCCATTTCAAAGGCAAACGGAGCAGAAAGTATATCCCATTTTTAATTCATATGACTTTGCAAAAGCTTTTAGGTATTAAAAGTAGTAGTTCATTTCTTTTCAAACCATGTCCCAAGTCTGCTAATTGATTCCGTGGGTTTTTTTTGAACAGTATTGTTAGGCCACTGCATAGATGTTAAACGTATTTTAGCAGCTTTCAGTTTAGCAGAGGACTGGAATGCAGACAGGTATTCGTTCACTACTGTTGGTTCATCTGGTAAATGAACAAGTCCCATGTCTCACAGCAATAATAATGCAAGCGTGAATCCCCTTTTAAAGAAAGCTGAAATGACCCTTATAGTGAGATTATAGCCCATGTCCAGAATTGGCTATTTCAGGCGCTTGCTTTCATTGCACATAGGCAGTTAGTTTTTTCTGCAAATTCTAAAGACTTTTCTCTGCTCACTGAGAATCCGTGGATTAGGAAGGTTTGCCATTTTTTTTTTTTTTAAACATTTACTAGTCAGACAGTTGCTTCAATGTCAGCCAAATATATGGTCACTGTCAGAAAGCAAAACTTTCCCTTTGTGAAGCCCAACTACTTATAAATTAGGAATGCTTACTGTGTCCCTTAGGTATTACAGTGCTGACATTTTAGACACTGAAGTTGATTTATTTTTTTTTTTAAATCAAAATTGCCAAGTCATGTCACCTTAATCTGTCACAACCAAATTCCAGACCCTCTGTTGAGAAGTGGGATATTTTGCTCCTCTTCACAGCTCCATAATTGGAGATCTCTGAAGCGCGTGCAGCTGTCCGGGTAACGCCGTGTGCTCACAGGTCTGGCCTTTTGCTCAGCAGGCTGTACCTTTGCAATATTCTGTGGTGCCTAACCTTCTTAATACAAAGAGCACTTTGTTAGGGAAGTGCAGATGTAGGCATATCCTAGTGAAGTGTCCGAAGTCAGATATCCTGAGGGATATTTGAGGTGATCCTATTTCTCATCAGGAAGCAGCAGAGGCATTGCAGGTTTGCTCTAAGTACACAAGTGTCATGCCTTAGTGCGTTACTGATTCTGTTCCGTGCCAGATTTTGCTGCAGAATTAACTCCAAGACATCTGCAGAACAAATCCTCTTGCTTGCTGTGTAAGAAATGTGTTGCTAATTGTGTGGGTGGCATTTCTCAGTCTGCTTGGGAGTGCCAGGAACCATATTGTATTATTTTAAAGCCACTGAAGGCTGATAACAATCTGTCTGTAACTGTAAAATAATAATCAGATATAATGACAGGAGAAATAAACTTCCCAGCTGACTTGATAGAAAAATGTGTTCTTGTTGAGTAGATACTTCCAGAGTTAGCAAGTAATAAAAGCATTTCGCTGGCAATAAACGCTGCTAATTTCAGTGACATTTAATAATAAGAACAACTTTAAAAATCGAATTAATTAGGAAACAGCTAACATCATCTGGGCCCCAGTCTCACAGGTCAGAAGGAGGAGGAGGTAACCAGCTTGATTTCTTCCCCCGCCTCTGTTCTGGCCTGGCCTGCAGTTACTGTGCTTCAAATAGTGTAGGATTCAGAAGTGAAAATGCTGATGATTTGATCTATATAAACATTAGAGGAGGGGAACAGGAACCCTAGTTTTAAGTAGTATTAGCTACAAAGACTCAAAACATGTTTAAAATAAAAGTTGTTTTCCTTATTTTCTACTCAAGTTAAATCTTTGGAGGTATTTTTAACTCAAGTATGTCCTTGCCTTTTCAAATGGCCTCTGTGTGACTGGTTTTATTTATTTATTTTAAGCTTTCATTTATATCTCAAGTTAAGATTATCCTAGACCTTCAAGGAAATCTTTTTCTCAGGGTATTGTACACTGAATTACTTTGTCCAAGTAGATTAATAAAAAGAGGTTTTTCATTAGAAGCTCTTCCAGGTGCTATACAGTTACCATCAAAGTATGATTAAAGGCTATTGCACACTTAACTGTCTTAAAAGATGACTAGGGGAGTTTTTTTCTGAGGAATAATTGACTCTGTCTTCACTTACTTTTCTAGACAGAGATAAAATTTTTTGAAAACTTTCTGTTGATATGTAAGCAGGCAAGATGTAAATTGGTCTTGTCTGTCCATTCATACGTGGTCTCTAATGATCCTGCAGACCAATATTAGCAGTAATAATTCCACTGAAAGTTGTGCTTTCCATTTATATTCAAGATCGATCATAATTCAGTTTCATGTTTTCCTAAATGACATTTATTAGAAGGAATCCAAGTTGCGTTTCTGTTGTATGCAGTTCAAAAATCGTCTTTAACAGCTTTGTCCCGGTTTGTGTGTTTTCTGAAGTGGAAGTTTGAAATGGATGCTTCATTATATTAAAGCCCAAAGACATGGAATACAAATAAAGTTGTTTTTTAAAGGTGATACGTCTGACGTAGACCAATGAAGCCTGATTAGATACCCTATTCCATAATTTTTGAGATGTATATTTATATATATACACACAGACATGAGAACGAGCTGTGCATTATTCTGCACGTAGCACCTAAGGAGATACTAGAGCAAACGTCAGAAGAATTTGTTTGGTTGTGTGGTGGGGGTTCAAAAGGAGGTTTAATGTAGAGCCTTCTTTTATTCAGTAATCTGTCACTAAGTCTTCATACAATTAGAATGAAAATGACAGGCTCGGGAGTTTGTTAGACTTTGGTACATCATTCCTTTAGCTGCTAATTAACTGCATCAAGTTCTTCTATCTTTCATGAACTTGCCAAGGGTCACTTTGACTGCAGAGTCTTGTAGAATTTATTTGCTATTTGAAGGTAGTTGTCTCTTACAAGCTTTCTCTTAGAGTTTTGAGGGCCAAACTAAAGTTTAGAAACTTTAGATATCTCTACAGTGTCATAGATGTCACATTATAGTTCTATGAATCTTTTCATCACGGCATTAAAAAAAAACCCAATCACCCTCTCAAGCCCAAAGCAAAACTCCAACCAAACAAAAACCCTACTATAGACTGACACTCATCTGTGATCTCATAGAAGAAAATGTTCTGTGTATTTATGGTACAGAGGAGAGAAACTATTCAAATTTCATCTGCCAAAGTTGTTTATCTAGAACTCTTAAAAAAGGCTCAGAAAGATAAAACCTAATGTTCTTATCTTTTGGGGATCCACAAACTTCCAATCCAGAACTTGCCTAATGTCCCTTCTGGAATCTCTGTAACTCATTGCAGGCTCAGAATGGATGGGGGTGGTAGAACCGAACATAGAGAGGAAAATACGCAGAAATGTAGATGGCTACGTTACTTGTTTTTTCTCTGTAAATAGCTTGGTGTCCTCAGAAGCACGAGAGATGGTAGGGGAGAAGGAAAGGAGGACTTGAGTGGGGCGGTGAGGCTGATGAGAAACTCATAAAGAGACTGGGGACCTGGGCAGGGAGGCTTGATGGATTTGTGCAGCTAATGCCTATAATGGGTGTAAGGTGAAGTCACTGAAGCAGTTGTTAATACCTTAGTTATGGATGAATTCTTTAAACTCCAGACAGATCACTTTAACGGACAGAGACCTTTTTGATGGTGGGTACCAACAGCGGATGTCTTGGAGGCCATGAAATGCTTATGATAGATAATGATATTTATGTGTGTATGTTTTTAAATGCTTCTGACGTCAAGATTTTGACCAAAAACTTCTTCAAAATCACGAGCAGGCCCGCATTTAGTTTCCACATCTTTACACAGACTGGTAATGAATCTCCTCTTGTTCAAATTATTTAACATCTGTGTAATTGCTGCATTTAAAAATGGGAATTACAGAGCTCTGCGGGATACAGGCTGCATACATATGGTTGTTGTTATTGTTGCAGTACTGTGAGAAAGCAAAATTCTGCACTATAAAGATGCCCTGCTGAGGAAAAGCAACCTGGAGGGTTGTTCGGTGGCATCCCACAAGGGGACACAAACATCTCGCTCTCTGAAACTCTGCATTTTGAGAGCCCAAGATATGTAGCAAAGATAAAACAACTCTGCCTTGAACAAGGGAGTAAAGCAAGACAAGAGAATTGGGAACTAAATGGCATCTTGGCTTGTATCTGAGACGGCGCGGCCAGCAGGTCCAGGGAGGTTCTTCTCCCCCTGCACTCGGCCCTGGTGAGACTGCTCATCAAATCCTGGGGTCAGTTCTGGGCCCCTCACCACAAGAAGGATGTTGAGGCTCTGGAGTGAGTCCAGAGAAGAGCAACGAAGCTGGTGAAGGGGCTGGAGAACAGGCCTGATGAGGAGCAGCTGAGAGAGCTGGGGGTGTTTAGCCTGGAGAAGAGGAGGCTGAGGGGAGACCTCATTGCTCTCTACAACTATCTGAGGGGAGGTTGTGGGGAGGAGGGAGCTGGGCCCTTCTGCCAGGTGACAGGGGACAGGACGAGAGGGAATGGCCTCAGGCTCTGCCAGGGGAGGGTCAGGCTGGACATGAGGAAAAACTTTTCACAGAAAGGTCATGGGGCGCGGGCAGAGGCTGCCCGGGGGGGCGAGTCCCCGTCCCCGGAGGGGTTTAAAGGACGGGCAGACGCGGTGCTGCGGACAGGGTTTAGCGTCAGACGGGAACGGTCGGGCGCGACGCTGCCGCGGCTCTTCCCCAGCGCGGTGCCGCCGCCCGTGCCCGCTGCGAGCTGCCGCCGGGCGGGGCGGGGCGCGCGCTGACTTCACGGGAAGGAGGCGGCGGGAGGTGTGTCCGAGGCGGGGGGGGATCGGCGGGCGGCGGCGGCCGGGCGGGTCCCCCCGGAGGAAGATGGAGCTGGGGTAGCGAGCGGAGGGTAAGGGCCGCTCGGCGCCGCGGGTCTCTGCATTGCGGGCAGGTGAGCGCGGCGGCGACCCGCTGCCCGGCGGCTCGTCCCGGCCCCGGGCGGGCGGCGGGGGCACCGGCGGGGCCAGCGGCCCTCGGCGCCGCGCTCGGCCTTACGTCGTCGCCGTTAAAGCTCGCTCCCCTCCGCTCGCCCCGGCGGCGCCCGGCCTCTCCCGAGCCGGTGAGGGGAATCGCGGGATGAATCGCTGACCGCTCCGCCCTTAGCCGTGTCGGGACGAGCCGCCGGTCGCCGCTCCGCGCTACCGGCGAGCTCCCACCGCTGCCGCGGAGGGGACGGGGCTCGGAGCCGACCCGCCGTGACGCTGCCCCGTCCCCACCGACCCCTGAGGCGGCTCCCCCCGGGCCCGCGCCGCGCTGCCGTTCCCAGCCTACAGGTACAAATCGAACGTAAACGCCGAGCAACCTTTCACGCTTCTCGTTTGACCTTCAGCGCCTCAGGCAGGCGCTGGGAAGCGGCCGTGAGGGCGAGCGCTTTGCCATGGGCTGGTTTGAGAGACATCGCTGAACGCGGCGTGTGCGGCTCAAATCGCGGCTGGGATGGCCCGGGACCCGCGTTCCGAGCGCTGCGCCCCGAGGAGGTTGTTGCCTGAGGCGTGTGGCCCGCAGCTTGTGGGGACTCCGCGCGTGCAGGTGACATTGACTGCAGGAAAGGTTGTTGGGCGCAGACTGAAAGCACAGGGCAGTTAGCTTCTGGAACGGAAAACGCCGTTGGTAGGAAGAGTGCTGGTTTGTTGTTTATCATTTGTTATTCAAATATGAGTGGGGTGGCTGCCGAGGCCGGAGCCGGCCCCGTTTTGTGCCGTTGGTGCGAACTGGCCAGTCGGCTCCTTTCGGAGGGTTTGGCCCAGGCGCGTGTGCGCAACCCAGAGCTGCCCCACCTGCACCTGGAATACAGGTGAATATCCACGCCTGCCCTGCTCTGGCACACTCCCTGTTGCGAGCCTGGGTGGTTTTTATAAAGCTGTAACGCTGACTGTGGTGTGGGGTGTAGGGCTGATGTGGGCTGCGCACACCCACACAGCAGAAATGATGGTGACGTGGAATGGAAACGATGCTTTTGCGAGTCTTGCCCTTTTGTGATATTATGGTTTTATGTTTCTAGTGTACAGGAGGCTCCGTCATTTTCAGGACAGCTTAGTTACTGCATAATAGAATAATATTAAGAGTATGAGGCTCTGTAGGGTTCAGGCCTAACAGGTTAATAATTTGCTGTATGTGTCATGTGAAAATAACTGAGTGATTGCTTAATCATAATGTGTTTATTTTTGAAAATGGTAGTTTTTGCAAATAGGATCAAGAAGATTTTGGTCTTGGTTTGCAAAATCAAATAAGGATGGCAATGGCTGGATATTACAGGCTTCAAGTAACGATCGGGTGGGGAGGTACTTAGTCTGTTCATTGTAGGCTTATCTCTGCATCTTTCTTTGCTTCTGGCACATCTCCCTCATAGCCTTGTTGGCAGATTCAGCAAAAACTCCAGGGCCTGGAGAGACTTCTGGGGAGTGGGACTCCAGGTCAGGAATTTCGTAGAGCTGTATACACACAGGCCTAAGGACATTGACTCAGATCTTGCCAATGCAACTGCTGTGCTAATCGTTTCCATTGTTGCCCTTTATTTGACTTATTTAAGAAATAAGGAATCTATGTTTTAATTAGCCAAAGTACTGTGTAGAACATCTAATTTTAAATTAAAGCTGTGTGTTTTGAACCTAATCGTGTTGATGTTTTCATGTTCTTTAGAATTTTGTATGAGTTCATTGGTATCGTATCTGTTATTTGGGGCACAATGGTATTTTTTTTTTTAGGAAAACGTAGTTAAGCATTGCTGAAGAGAAACCTTCAGTTGAAAGAGTGTTTAAAGGGCTGAGGGAACTAGCAGAATATTTGCCACCAGATAGTCCAGACCTCAGATCTTAGCATATAATGAAGCCTCCTTCTGCATTCCCAAAAACATAATGCAATTTGAATCTGCTTTTGATTTGAATTTCATAAAATATCTTGGACTCATGTTAAGCCAAAATTAGACTTTTCCTTAAGAAAATGGTAAACGCTTAGAATATCAGGTGTAACTGTTATTAAGTTGAGGACTGAAGTAAGTCAAAAAATATTTTCTTTTGTTGTTGTTGAAGATTTTGTAGACTTCTAGTTTATTTATAGTTGATAGGCACTGCACAGCCATGCAAATGGCTTAGACCAAGGCGCAGGGCTAAATGGGGTGTGAGCTTAAGAACAAACTAATTGGTATCATCTTGATGAACAAACTGGGAGACTAACTTGGCTGCTTAGATTGTCAGAAAATCCTTCAATAGAGCAGGAATTTACCAGTTCCAGTGCAATATAAATATTGGTTAGATGTTATGCTGCATCTTCCTTTATTGTTGGTTTCCTAAGACAAAGCATGACACAAAACTATAGAAATCGAGTGTCCCCAGATAAGATGGCAGAACCGTCTTCAAATCCTTGAAAGTAACTGATTTCTTTTAAAGGCAGATTAATTAGTATATGCATATAAATGTGACAAGACAATCAGTTTGCTATGAAATATTTTCTGGTCTTTTTGTTTAGCTGCCCTTCTCCAACTAATGATCTAAGGGAGGGAAAAACGTAGGTCTACTAACAAGCATGGATGTACTGGAGATATGCAAGACTTGACTTTACAGTTCTGATTTTATTCTATTCTCCTCGCATAAGTGCTTCTGTGAAGGGTATTTCTGATTCAAAGTAGTTTGAAGAGACAAAGCTAATTGGGATGTATTTCTAGTGTCATTCTCAGTTTACTTCAGATTGTTCTTCTTCTATTTGAGGTCAGTGCTGTCTATTTTAGGATATGGTTATACCAGTGATTTTCAATCACAGTGCTTTGCTGTAGTGTTTTACTGCAGCATATTATTGACGTTATCTGTACTTACCTTATTAAATATCTCTTGGATAGAACCTTGGCAAAGCCTTAGGCTTGAAACAGGGAAATTGTTGAACTCACTTATTAGCTTTTATTATAAGTGTTTATAAATCCATTTAATATTTTAAGAGTCTCTCACCATTTTGAAATACACTTTAATATAAAAAAACTCTCAGGATTACCATGATGAGAGTATGATTTACTCTTCTTATGTAATTTATAGAAGAAATGGAGGATTGCTATTGCTGAAAGTATTTTTGAATACATCCTTTTTTTTCAGAATGAGCATGTCTGCAAATACTTCACCATACATTTACTAAAATCAGTAGGTTTCACACTGTATGTTGAAGATTTCATTGGCCAGAACACTGAGTTATGCTTTCTGATCATGATTGCAATCTTGTGCGTGATGCTTCAATACCATTTAACCTGTACAGAGAACAAAGTACGGGGTTTTTTTAATACAAGGGTAAAGTAGCCATTTTCATCTGTCATTGTTTCACGGATGCTCGGTGCTCTTCAGTGAAATTTTCCTCGCTTGCACATTCTCTTAGGATCTGCTGAGTAATCATATGCATTGACTGGTTAGTCAAAGAAGGAGCAAAACCCATGTAGGAGCAGAGCAAGCTGTGAAAGAATTTTGGTTCTCATTTTTGTCACAATGGTTATAGTTCCACTATTGTTTTCTGAATTAGAGTAAGGAACACTGAGAACTTGTTCTTTAATTAGACGCTCAATGTTTCTAATGCTGATGTCTGCTGATGCCACCGTGGCTGCTGCCCTGTGGAAATCTGCAAAGGTGTTGCTGCTGCATATGACCAGGAGAGGTAATATATTTCTAAACTATTGCTGTGATGTTATCAGAAAGCTGTTCTAATGCCTGCGATTAAAGTGGCTAGCTGCCATGGTGATACCATAGAAACTGGTAAAATAATCGTTGCTTAATAGGAAATCTGAATGAAAAAATTCATCTCTATTTTTTTATCTTTTTTGTTTCAGCACCTTAGCAGGAATGAAACCCTGCTGGTGTTATATTCCTGATTGAAAAAATTACTGAACAAGTTCCTTTGCTCTGTGTAACACAGCAGAGCAGGCTAAAGTTCTCGTATTGGTGTTGTTGAAACATTAAATGAGTGAGTGACTGACAATTCAGACATTCCACAGACTACTTCTGGTCTCAAGAACAAAGGTATTGAGGTAGGGGCCTCTCTTACAACACTGTTAAGTCAATTTACTCCCTTCTGTTGTCATTACTTTCTAAATAGTGCAGTAAGTATAGTTTTCTTCAAAAGTGATCTCCAGCAGAGAAAGGCTACGACTGCGTCCCGTGGGCACTGTCTACAGAGACCCTCAAAGCACAGTGATGACAGAACTTGAATTTGGGAGCCTAATGTTGTAAAGGGTTTTGTCTGTCTCAAACTATGCAAATCATGAATACAGGGATGCAAAATAAGATCGTATAGCAGATGATATCTGTACTTGATTAGCTTTTTTCCATCTGAGATCTATTGCAATAAGAAAGGAACACTCCCTGACTTGGCCTGCTCTCTGTCTTGGTTGGAATGAGTCACTTCTCTGTTACTGGTAAGTGACTTCAGTGCGTATTTACACCCAATTGGAAGTTCCTAAGAAAGGACATGGAGGGAGTGATCCTGGATACACCTGTCTAGGTATGAACTCACTAAATTTCTGTGCAAATAATTATGTTGCCTTCAAAGTTTCCAAGATACTGCAAAGGAGCTTTTATCCTGTGTTAGATAGTTTTCTCTGATAGCACTAAGATCAGCACAGAGGACAGGTTCTTGATGTGGGTAAACGTGGGTTTGTTGGTTAGATTCAGTGTGTACTAAGCAGCAAAAGTAGAGGTAAGCTATTCCCCCTCGTCCTGTCGCTCCATGCCCTTGTAAAAATTTCTTCCTCACCTTTCTTGTAGCTCCCTTCAGGTACTGGAAGGCCGTTCTGAGGTCTCCCCTGAGCATTCTCTTCTCCAGGAAAGGTAGAGTATGAAGGGAAGGCAGATTTGCATAATTCCAGCAGAAATAATGACAGAATATACAACCTGTGTATAAAGTTCACATTTAGGAAGGATTCAGGCAGTATTGTATTCATCAGTTTTAAAGCACAGCTGAGTAAGAGCTGGAGAGAAACCTCCCTTCAGTAGAAATTAACAGGAGTAACCTATAATGTAGTAGTCTGGCAGAGGAGGCCACGAGGATAACATCAAATAAAGTCAGGTTAATACAGTGTCTGCAGCATGATAAGTTGAGGCTGTTTGCTGTTAAGAAATTGCCTTTGCAAAGCAGTAACCTTTTCATTAACAGTGAGTACTGGGGTGCCCTAGAGTTTACAAGCTGAGGATTGAATTCGGGATTGTTAGGTCAATGTGAAATCCTGGAATTTAGTACAAACTTAACAACAGCTCATATGCTTTGTATCAGTTTTGGTTTTCTGTTCATAAGCATTTCACTTTTGGGTTTTTTGGTAGAAGCAAGACTTGCCCATGGGAGGATGTATCAATGCCAAGTCATTTAGGGGAAGCTCCAGGTCTGAGTGACAGTTAGCCACAAGGATTTGAGGTCCTGTGAGGTATTCTCACAGCTTTTTATCGCATAGTTTTAATACCCTGGGGTGCAGGTCGGGTGTTCTGAAATTGGGCTTTATGCAATGTGTTTTCTGGACTAAAAGACCGTTGTGAAGGAATGAATTTTTGAGCTGTGTAGTTGTGGATGACTTTTAGTGGATGAGGGACACTTGGCATGGCAGGTCCTGTAGAAGCTAAGTGTTTCTTAGCTATAGACAGTTTGCTCTTTCAGACTTTTATACACGACTGCAATATTGTAGGACCTCAGATATACAGAACTTGCATCCATCTGTTTATAACTGAAGTTTTCTTGCACATTTGTGTTATGGTACATTTCCTCTGTTCTGTTCATTGCCGAGTACTTGGAGGTGGAGTTTCAAATAAATTAGGAGCATCCAGAAGTGCTTTGCTAAGTTTCTTTAATATTCTTCCCTGTCAATAATCATACTTGTATATCTCTGCTTGAGCATTCCAAACTGAGGATGCTTAATAAATAAGGACTATATAACGTTTTGGGGCAGGAAATACAAAGACAGATACTCATTAGTGTATAGGTGAACTGTGAATACTCAGAGCAGAATTTAATCAGGGTTAGTGAAAGAATAGCTGTTCTTGGCAGGAATAGGAGGAAACTAAAGGACGTGAAAGCACATGTTCTGTGATGTAAAGTAAAGAATGTTCTCTTAAAGAAGCCCCATGCAGAGGTCTGTGATGTCTCCTGGGCGACACATTTTACATTTTTATCGTACTTCATTGTTCAAAATTTCTTCTGATGTTGATAGATAGAAGCATGTGCAAAAGAAAGAGTAACACCATAAAGTCTAGAGTAGTGTTGTTTGTAACAATAATCATTATATCGTCTCTTTCTGGGAGATACCTGTTTTCTACTATTCCAAATACTTCTGTCTGTTCCTTTACCCTTCAAAGGGAGGGTCCCTGTAGCTGGCAGAGGAGGATGGGTCAAGCAGAGGATAGTAGGCTGGAAACTGAATCTCAGGACTTCTGACTGGAAGAAATAACAGCAGTTTTGCAATGGGATCTGCGTGTGTTTGAAGTGAGTTTGTCTGTGATTATAAACACATGCTACAAACTTCATTACTTACTACCTATGGAGGAATGTTCTATAAAGCAAGCCTGAAGGTGCTGATACACTGTCACGTGCGCTTTACTTTTATGATGTATTGCTTACCTGCAGGCCTGGTAGCCTGACCAAGGAAAGAGGATCTGCTCATTTCAGCAGATAAACAATATGTAGTCTTACTGGAAAAGCTGATGAATGTGCATCCAGTTCAAGTATTGCCAGGCTGGCTGCTCTCCCTCAGTGCTAACGCAGATCAGGTGCCTGAGGTAAGAGCTTGTGAGCACAAAGTGTTGCCCTAGTGAAGTGCAGACCTCAATTAACGTGGAAATATAAATCATCACCTCTTGCTGGCACAGGAGACTAATATTCATGCCTGAGCAGCTCAGTTGTAAGTATCTGGAGTTGATGAGATGGTTGCATCTAGCTGATAATCTCTCAACTTTCTTTGATATAGAATTTGAGAAACAGAACCATTATAATTTTCCTTCCTTAGTTTTATCTCTTAAATTATGCTTTGCATGAAAATGGGAGAAATGGTTCCTTCAAAAGCTATTCAGTTGTTAGCTTTCATTCCAGATGACTCTCATATTTGATATAAACGGAGATTTGTACTCATGAGAAAAGGTACCTGACTCATTAAATGTATATTTATAGCTATCAAATAAAAATATGAAATACTCTTCTTTGGATTTCATAATAAAGTTTACCTGTATAAGAAGATGCTTTGTTTTTGTGAGGAAAAGGCTGGAAGGACACGTAATTTTACTCTGCATGCTGTATGACGTTGTGGGTACAAATAACCCTATGACTGGGTTTAGCTCGATTATTATCTTATATAAGCTATAATAATATAGATATACGTATGTGCTCTGTGAACTATTATTTTTTACTTCTACAAATGTGAGGCTTCTGAATGGAGGAGAAAATGATTCTGTGTGCAAAAAATTCCTTGAGGGTAGTGCTGCCATGGTCCTTGGGAATTGGTGAAAAAGAGGTCTGGAGCTTTAAAAATGTAAAAACCGCTGAAACGGACCTTATTTCCTAGTGAAATAATGCCAGAGAAAAGCCTTTGAGTGGTGGAGTTCTGAGTTGCTTTGGCAGAAGAGAGGATAGTTGTGGCAGTAAAATACCTTTTAAGGTAAGATGTGGAAATGATGAATGACCAGTTCTGTTATTACTGTTGTTCTATTCACACCTGGAAAACAAAATCTTCTGTTGTTGAGAGATTCAGATTAGGTCTTAGATGTTTTCAAACACTTCTTATGACTGATATCTGTGGGGGAAAAAAATTTCTATTTTGTGTTTCTTGAAATAATGCCATGTCAGCATATTTACTTTTGAAGTGGGTCAAAATGTAACTTTACAAAATACTTTGCCACATAGGTGGGATTTCTTGGAGATATTTTATTTACATACCATATCTTTCTTGGATATGACTATGGAAAATACATTATGCTTAGAGAAAAAAATAGATTTCAAGGAAACCTATACCCTCCCAGTATTGTACAGTATATTTCATGGTCTTAGGTGGAGGTAATTTTATAACTGTTTCAGTCCTGGACAGTAAAATCCTGAGATCTAGATGAAAACATCTCTAATAAGTGAAATTCTAGTTATGGTAGCTTGTGGTTATCTTATTTTTTTCACCATACCATGAGAAATTTGATATAGGGTTAGTTGTATAATTTGAGATAATGAACATTATGTTCATTTCAAATCCATTTAATTTTTTCTTTAAATGTGACATTAAGAGTGAAGTTTGCTAGTGTTGTAAAGGTAAAAATGTCAAAGGAGAACTTAACTTTCTGTACAGATATTTATGCAAAATGTGACCTTTATTTAATCTTCCAGCTTAAGTTACAAAGCATATATTTATGAATATAGTTATAAGGGGCTACCTGTGTTTTTGCAAGAAAAGGAAAAGCTTGTTGAAAGTGTAGATTTACAGACCTGTGTTCTAGGAGAATGAGTTATTTACAGGTAGCAAAAAGACTTGTTTTAATAAGGTCTTTTAAGACCTGTAGAAAACTAAACCTTGTACAATTGTTTTGCATAAGGAAGTACCTAATCCTACAGTATTTTGCCAGAAAAGTTGTGTTTTAAAAAAAAATATTTTTATGAAGTCTTGAGCAGCCAGATAAGATAAAAGCTTCTCACCCTTTTAATAAAATATCTGGATGGGAAGAGCTGCCAGTGATATGCAGTGTTCCTTCTGTGTTGCTTCTGCCTGTTCCCACTGTTTGTTTGGCTGGAGTGCAGCGATGTTATGTATTTGTAGATCTAATAGCTCTTCTTTTCTTCAAGCCTTGCTCTGTTAAATTGGGTCACTGCATATAACGCACGTTAAATAAGACAAGAGGATTTGTCGTATTTACACAAGAAGTTAGTAGCAGAATTTCATAGTATTGCAGGAAATGTACATTACAGTTAAGAGTAAATGTGTTTCCTACAAGTATGTTACTAGCAGTTCACTATTAAAGCAACGTATTCTTCTGGAATGCATCTGCCTATGAATGCAAATGGCACAGGATTCAATACAGTTGACCAAATGGAACAGAGGGCAGGTTGTAGCTCTGGGGTTCATAGAATCATAGAATAACCAGGTTGGAAGAGACCCACCGGATCATCAAGTCCAACCATTCCAACACTAAACACTGGCTTGGTGAATCTTTTATCAGTGTTTCACAGCAGAACATTTCAGTTTTATCTGTTAATAGTTTGGATAATTCTACTTTCTTTGAGAGACAGAGAAACTAAAGTTATTTATTCTATAATACCAGTAGCCTGTGCAGAGAGCATTGTTTTAAAAGTTTCTGAAGCTCCTTGCCTCACTTGCATAGCTGACTACAGGTCCTTAAAAGATCCTGTAACTTCTTATGGGATTTAGGCTTCTAAGCTTTATGAAGTATTTTTTAAAAGTTCATACTTGTCCTGGTGATTAAACTGCCAAACAAAGGTGTAACTTTATTAACTTTCAAGCTGTAAAACACCAGTACAAAACATTCATTTAAAATCTGATAAAGTAGAGCTGCATATCAGCCCCAAATCTGCATGTGTTCTCCGTTCTCCTGTGATTTGTAAAAATTAACAGTTTCCTTGCCCTTAGACACATCTGTTTAAAACTGAACCTGCAGTCATATGGTCTTTCCTAAGCTATGGCAAATACTTGTTGTGCTATTGTCTCTCTGCTAGGTATTCCTTTTACCTCCTTTTTGGTTGTAACAATAGGAATTGAATGTGTGATAAAATACTTGTTGATTTTAGGGCATTCAAGCGAACATGCTGTTCATAAATACAAAGAATCCAGAAGTGCCCCAAACGGGGCATTAGTTAATCTTTTTGTTACTGGCTTGGATGGGATTGCCTGTGTTATTTATCTGTGAAAACAAGATAGAAGGTCTTGCAGGAACTTCGAAGGGTAGGAATAGAATGAAACATGACCATGACAAAGTGAATGTGTAATCTAAAATAAGCACCATGTAATTCAATGATTATTACACTTCAGTAGGAATAATCGTTTGTGAGGACTATTCATTTGAACAGGTTCCTAATCCGAGGGAGCTGTGAGTTGGTCATATGTGGTACTGTGGCGTCCCTTCCTCTTAATTTTGTGCAGACTATCTGTTGTGGGGAAACTGCTATTCATGCCATGTTTCCATCCGTGCTGGTCTAAGTATTCAGTGTACTCAGAAATATTGAGTCCCTTTCTCTTCTGTGTGTTTCCACTCTTCAGGGTTTAAGTGCCTCAAGCCGTGCCAGGGCAGGTTCAGATTGAACATAAGGAAAAATTTGTTCACCAGAAGGGTTATCAGGCACTGGAACAGGTTGCCCAGAGAGGGGTCATCCCTTGTGGTATTTAAAAGATGGGGAGATGAAGTGCTTAGGGATAAGATTTAGTAGCAGACAGGTACCGTTGGACTCGATGATCTCAAAGGTCTTTTCCAACCTAGCAATTCTGTTATTGTATAGCTGAGCTCAGGATGTCTCAACCAGTAAGTGTATGTAGATTTTAGAATTATTGTGACCTAGACCATACAAAATATACATACTGTATTTGTAAAAGTGATCATAGACTGAGATTTCCAAGTATCTATGTACTTGCTGTGATACAACTTGTTTGCTATCTCTTTGTGTTTTATAACTTTATCCTATGTTAAAAAGCTCCTGTTGGCTTCTACTTCCTAATAAAACCGTAGGTTGCTTCAGAGGTCTGCGGGTACAAGTCAGATTGCAGAATTGAGGCCAGGATGGAGAACTTGTTAATGCTGTTGTACGAACTGACACTTAGTGTTTTATATGTTCAGGATTACCTGCAGCGTCCAATGTAGCAAGCGTTTGGAGGGGAAAAATCTTCTTTCTGAGCATCATAAGCCGAGAGAGTTGTTAAATTTCATGCTCAGCCTCAGAGTTTATATGTGAACATGGAAGATGAGTATCTGCCTTAAATAAAGGAGTAGGTCATTAATCTTTTGAGAGCTGTCATACAATCCTTGCAAATACAGAGGCCCTGAGGGTAGTGCGGTTTCAGTGGCAGAGCCTGCCAGCTCTTGTGTGGCAGCATGTTGTTAATCGGAAGAGCATGATAGTATACGAGTGTTCATAAACATGCGTGCTTCCAAGCTGAATTGTCACCAGTCTGTTTAAAACAGCTGCCTTTTGCAGATCTTTGCTGTTAATGAAATTACCTCTTCAGATTTTGTATATCTGAGAAGATGCAGTAACAGTGCCAGAAACAAAATTAATATGCCATGGGAATTTCACTAATGAAAATAATATGGCCTTTATAACCTTTTTTAGAGAGGCTTTTCACCAATTACAGCATAAAATGAACTCCCAGGAGACTAAGATGCTCTTATTTTGCCCAAGCTTTTATACTTCTGCCTGCTTCCTTTCATGATACATGAAATGGAAATCATGAAATAAAATGTAATTCTTTTATACCCTTCCATGGATTTATTTTTTTTTTATTATTAATTGTGAACTTCAATTTGAGATTAGTGTTTGATTTTTTTTAAATTTTGAAGGCTGCATTTTTCATGAGGGAATAGCAACTACCAGTAGGAAGTTATTTTTGTTTTGAAGGAATGTGTTTTCCATTTTCTACAAAAATGGATTTGTGATTGCAGTGCTAAACTTCAGTTTGAGACCTGCAGTTATAACATTTGATTTTATTCTTTTATTTTTATGTTTTTGTTTTGGAAATGGTGAATAAAATGTGCTTAAACTTTCATCAATAAGTAGGCCACTGCGTGCCAAAGAGAACTAACAGAAAGCTGAGTATTACGAGTGTCAGAGGTGAGACAGAGCCAGAACCGGTGTGTAGTGGAGTGACATACTGGTGTTTATTTAGAACCAGCAAGCTTTTATCACACTTGATTTAATTTTGCACACTGGCTCACCTGTTCTGTTGCCAGCACTTCATTCAGTAGGTTTTGACCTCCCTTCCTAGCAGGGAGGTCTGTGCTGGTTTGAGAAGGCTGAGTAGAAACTTGTGTTGGTTTGAGCTGTGCGTCTCCTTGTAGTTGTCAGTCTCGGACATCACTGGCCAGGGTCCCTGGACATCCCCTAGCATTCATTTGCCTCCGTGCATTGCTGATCTCTAGGATTTTCCCTCCCTTCCAGAGTCTTTTCTGCAGTCACAGTCTTTGCCTTCTTTCTTGGCCTCTTCTTCTTTCCACGACTACTGCTTCTTTCTGGGAATCCTTATTTTTGGCACCCAAACTCCTCTCTTCCCCGGTCGGACTACTCTGTACAGAAACACGACGTGTGATCAGCCTTTTAATTGCATGTTCTGCCTCCGTGTTAACAGGAAGAGTCAGAATGACATCGTCTTTAGTCCAGTTGTTACTGAAATTCACTGCAACCTATAGAGACTGCTGTAAGCAAATACTTCTGCTTGAGAGTTCAAAACTGTGTTTCAGACATTCACCCTCAGATGCCCAATTATCTGCTGCCTGTCAGCATTTGAAATGGAAGCTATTCTTTCCACTAGGACGGCAACTAAAGCGACAGAAGTTGTGTTTGCTGCCATTAGGGAAACCATCATTCACCTTGTCACAGTATCTGATCTTGACTAAGATGAATATCGAGCTTTTGCATCTTTTTTGCAGAACTGAATTTCTAAGACTAGAAGGGATCCAAGCATGGATGTATGCTGAAGCAGGAGCAACAGCGTATGACTGTCAGTCTATATCTCATGTGACTATTTCAGGCCTTACTCTATTCAGAGGTCTTATATAATGTGAGAACTTTTACGCGCCGCAGTACCTCATGAGACACAATTCAGGTAGCTTTACAGTCCTTTCCTCACTCAAAGACTTCTCTATTGACTGTATGTATAGAAACATACAAGTACTATTATAAAAAAAGATGATAGCCCAAGAGAAGCAAGAACATCTTTGTTCTTACTGTGAACTTTGATTATTCTTTTTAACTTTTCATCTAACTTTTTGTTTGTGACCTTTTCCTTGACGCTTCTTACATGGTTAATGTGAGGGTGTCCCTTTGCTGGGCTGGGGGAGGATCAAGTTTCCCCTCACTTTTCGGAGTCGTCGGTCTAGCTGGTCATTATGTCGTCTCTGAAGGTAATTGACCTCAGAAAGAAAAACCATTTGGGGGTTCAGGGACCAAAAACATTGCTTGGACATCTTACTGTTAGCATTTCAAAACTTTTTTTCTATGATAAAATGCTTGTATATTTGAAATAAATATTAGTAGACTTTCTTAGATTACATTGTAGAAGCAACAGTACTTTCTCTGCTTATTATTTCTGCATTTCAGGATATGTAGAGGGGAAATCATTTGGAATATGAAGAACGGCTTCAGAGATGAGGAAATATCTCGGTTTTCGTATTCTATAGGCACTTCAAGGGGCAGATATTAATCTCTTGCTCCTTCCTTGCTCTGTTTCTGCAGCTCTTGGTTCTGCTGATTTATTTGAATCAGTGGTGTATCTGAACCTCCAGTGTCCCCAAGAGAAAACAATACGGAGGCTGATTGTTTCTTCTGTCGGTTTAGCATCCTTTCTGCTGCTGAGTATCAGATTTTATTGAGAATATTTCAGCTGGCTCCAAGAACTGCGCTGCTGACTGAAACCAAAGGAATAGTCACAGAATGAATGCTCACCACGGTGCTGATGAAAAGTCCCTCTGCTGCTCTACTTCTGTGGCAGAACCAAAAGAGATGTCCTGATATATTTTTAGTTTTAGTTTTATCAGTTAGAGAAAAGGGATTGGGAACCCTTGGAGAAGTAAAATATCACCTTTTATGAAAAGAAAAACCACGAATTCTAGACAATAAGCCTTCTCTGTATTAGTGGTGGAGAGGGATGTTTGCCACACAGGGGTTTTTACACTGTTAGAATAGAATAAATATATATACACGTATGTGTATATACATGTATTTATATGCACGTGTACACACCTCTGTGTGTGTGTACACCTAGAAGAGGACAGCTTGCTGTTCCTGGTGTTCAGCGTGAGCTTTTCCCGTGGGCTCTTCCTTTCTCTCTCTGCTATCTGTTCTAAGTTTGCAGTTGGAATGCAGTGAAGTTCTGGCCCTGCTGACTTCCCAAGGGATTTGGGGCGCGATGAGATTTTTGGGGAGCAGATAATGTAGGGCTTCTGCCTGCTTTTCAATGTGGGTTTTCTTAGAATTTATTTGAGTTTGTTCCATGGGTGTTTCTCCTCTCCTCTCGCCCCCACACCCCTCCAGCAGCTATTTAGTCTTGGTTGTGGTAAAGCATCTAAATACTAGTTTTTAAAAATGTTTTGATGGCAATGACTTTTTGCTTAGGATTCAAGTACAATCTTGGAAATAAAGAATTAGTCAGCATCCATTGAAAGTTACAGCTGTACCAAAATGTTTTATTGATTTGTTGTTCAATTACAGGACATCTGAAAATTGTGGGATGTGGTAGTAGCTTGTCTAGACCACTACTGCAGTTAAAATGAGAGAATATATTTACAGTAGCTACTTACTGAAGACAAAGAAACTAACCTATATATAACTGTTCCCTATATTCCTTTACTTGCCTTTTTGTAAGACAACGAGGAAGGGTCTTTGCAAAATACAACCATGAGAAATTTCTTGAGAAGCAGGAAAGCTATGGGAGTTACAGAACCTGTATTCTTACAAAGGTGAATTTTGCATTTTTTTGAATAGAGAAATATGCTGTTTAATATAAAGATCATTAGCAGCAAGGACTGGCAATTTAATTGACAAAGGAACCCCACCTCGTTATTTTGACGTGAGATGAAAATAACCTCACAGTTGCAAGAGTGATCGACCTGTCGCAGAGTCTCTGTTTCTACAAGACGGTGAATGTCACGTACAAAACTGTGTGACCTTTTTTGTAGCAAATCTGGCACTGGAAGGGGAATTAGGTTCCTGCGGAGTGGCTATGTGGTTTTTGGCTTACTGTCTAAGATCTTATTATTAAAATGTTTCCTGCCTCGTAAAGACTATTTGTAAAATGATATTATGATAATCACCATCTTGACTGATACATCAGGTGCTGAAGTGCAGACATGGAACACTAACAGTACATCTCTCCTCGACTTGAGCTAAAGAGTCAGATGCTGTAGCCAGGATGTGTAATGGCTCCACATCTCCTAAAAGCAGGTAAAACACTGTGAGCGAGTGGATTGTGTTTTGATGTGTGTAGTAGAAATGGGAGGGAAAATATAGTCCCCAATAGATTTCTCACCTAATCATGGATGTTGTCTTTCTAATCTGTCTCTGAGACTATTAATTTCTTGCTCAGGAAAGGCAAGAAGATGTGATTCTGTTGAAAATTAAATTTCTCAAAAGACTGAGAGGAGAGGATGGTAAAAAAAAAAAAAAAAAAGCTTCTTTAAAATCAAATGCTTTTCAGCCCTTTGGAACTCGATGTTTTGTAAATATCTGCATCCTGTTAGTCTGTCTTTGCATCTTCCAGCAGTGGTAGTTCTGCAACGTCCAACCATTCTCAGCTGCAGTTTACTGAATATTTGGAGGATTAACACTCAGATTCTGAATTAAACTTTGTTCTTCCTTTGGTAGGTCACTGAACTGGGGAATAAGGGAGTGCATAGGAGATAACTGCCAAACTTAAAAAAATTGTAAGGGATCAGCTGTCTAATGCATGTGTTAATCAAGTTGTGTTACTGTCCATGGTAAATGAAGAATCTGACTTGATTATCCTGAATAAGCATGCCCTGCTATTTCTGGAAGAAGATTTTTGATACTGAGAACACTATGAGCAAGGAGACACATGTGATTGAGGCAAAATTTTTGAATTTGGGGAAAAATAATGCATGGAGTCCAGAAAATATGTGAAATCTGTGCTTTATATGTAAACACCTAGTGATTTGTTTTTTTCACACGACTGAGTAACTATACTGACTCTTAAATTAACTGGATGACACAGATGATTGACCCCTCCCATAGGCCGTTTTAATTTTAGAAACCTAAATTTAGACTTTGAACTCTTATTTAGAGCATTGGGGTTGAAAGATTTGGACTGGAACTCAAGAGCTTCACCCTGTCCCTTCTTAGATTAGTGTCAGCTCTCTGAACCTCTCCTCCCCACTGAAATCAATAGCAATTCTCTCTGCCTTGAGATGTTCTCGATTTGCTCTATTCATTTTTCACTCATTTTGCTTCAGAAAGTATGTATGTTGCAGTTCCTGGTATTAAAAGCAAAATCTGAATCAAATGCAGAATAGAATTTATAATCAGAAACTTAGATCTAGCTGCTCTAGGTGAAGGTTACTGTGGGGGTCTCTAGCTGTGCCAAAATGGATTGAAAGGTAACACTTCTGAGGGAAAGGGAAGACATGAATGGAGCATTATGAGCATAACTGAAAATCCATTGGAATTCTTCCTTTCAGTTTAGGCAAACTAAACTAACTAATTTGCTTTGATTTGTTTTAATTTTAAAAGTTACTCTCCCAAGTGAAGTGTTCTTATGAAATCTAAGTCATGACTAACATTTTTATTGTGTGATGATGGTTGCCCAGTCTTGGAAGAAAATTGGTCACTGTACTGCAACTGGATCGGAGGGAAAAATGCATAAAATCCATTAATGTCTTAAAAAATCAACGAAGCTGTAAAATTGAGCTGATAAATTCCTTTAGAAAGGTCAGTTTACTAGGTGTATATCACTCTGGATGTTACTGAGGGAAATCTGAAATAAAAGGCTGAACAATAGATGTAAGATTTGAAGATTTTTGTATGAAAAGGGTGGTTTAGAAAAATAAAAATAGAATATTACATATGTTATTGCTGATATTCCCCCAAATGTTGAAAAGGTTTCTCATTGGGTTTGTTTTGGAGTTAACTTGTATATTCCCATCACCGTTTGGAATGTAAAGTAAAAGTTACAGTATGTATTGAATCTTTTAGATTTCGTAATCACAAAAACGTCTGCAGATAAAAGGGGGAGTTACTCCATCTATCCAGAGGAGAGCTGACAGTTGCTTGCACTTTGAAAGGGAAAATAGTCTGATATTCTCAGTTTTACCTGATAGCTCAGCACAATTGCATACTCAACCTGTTACTGCAATTCAGCATTGGAAGTCGGACTGAAGGTATCAAACTCAGATCAGTGCAGCTTTATATGAAGCTGGTAGTCAGTCTTCAGCTACCTAGACCAGCATAGGTGACAGCCTACCAGGCAGAGTTCTAGGTCAGGGTGTGCTGCAGCCACGTGATGGAATACCAGAATACATCAGGGATGCTAATCTGTGATATTGTTACTAGTATACCACAAAAATAGTGTTTGAAGGGGCACTGTATTCCTCTAATCGCTATCCTTTATTCTCAGCAGCTCAGTGGAATTAAGCTTTGGGCCAGCCAGCAATGGCTCAAACCCATTTATATGAGCTTTACGTAAAGCAGCTTTCATGAAGCATTCTTTTAGTTTTATGTGTAATTTGGGAAGTGGGTAGTATTATTTTCCAGTCCTGTGGAGAAAGTAATACGTGTTTCACAAACCATTTCTGTTGCGTGTTTTGATACTGTCCAAGAGCACATGTCAGCAAAACCTGTCATTCCCCACCTCCCCGAAGCCAATAAACAAGCTCAGAAGTCCCAGTTCACTCAGAAATTTCTGTTACAAATACAGTCTTTTTTTTTTTTTCCTGTATATATCAAAGGCTGTACCAAAACCCTGCATAGTCATTAAGGCACAAAATACAGAGATAAAAGTATGTGACGTTTCACAAGCCTTCTCTTGGGCAAGGCCCCCAGAATGAAGCAGCAGCCTCATGTCAGAAAATTCAAAGTGTAAGTAAGTGTATCGCTACAGGCCTGTGGGCATATTCTGATCAGCACTATCACTAGGCATCTCCCAAATCCTTAGAGAAGGCAGACGGTAAGAAACATACCCACCGTTCGTGAGAAGTAAAAGCTTCCTTCTCTGCTTTTTAACTACTGGTATAGTTCTAGTATCTTCTAGAGTATATGAAGCAGTAGAATTGTTAGAAGTTCCAGCCTGCTGTCTCTCACGCTCTTTTTAATTTGTCATAGTTCTGAAGAATATTTTCTTTTTGGCAGAAACATTTCTTTTCCTACCTTTTAGAAAGTTTAAAGAAGCTCAGCTTACCTGATTGCATATAACTTCACATCTCGGGAACATATACTTCTGTATATACAGAAATATCGTGAATGACCACAGCTGTTAGATGACAGATGGAATATCCAGTTTGAGTTATAGTCCATATAACAGAATAAACAGATTATGTAAAACTTGTTTAGGGTAAGATAATGAGAAGTTCTTGGCATGCATTTCCTATGTATTTCATGTTTTGAGTTGATACTTTAGAGTAGGTTGGAAGAGTTAATCTTTTTTCATGGGCCAGATTATATGATCTGAAAGAATTTAAAATACCAAGAACATAAAGTATTTTTCATAGGTTGGTGTGTTTTTACTTTAGGAAGAGCTGTTGAGTTTGATGAGATGTCATTCTGAAAAACAATCAAATTTAATATAGGAGGTTGCATGTAATGGAGAATGAAATCCAGTAGTTAAGGCTCAGAGTTTAAAATGCTGTGTGCTAAAGCGAGAATTGAATTCAACAGATATCTAAGTGAAAATCTCTAAATGAAAGCAACCACAGAATGCGAACTCAACTATGATATCTTGTACTGCAAGGTACTTTGTACTGAAAGGATGCTGTATGAAAATAGTAGTAAAATGTGTTTGTGACAATGGGAAACAGATGCTTTAAATCTGGAGGGGTAAATTACCATCTCCTTTTCTATAGATTTTAAAACCTTTCATAGGTTTTTGCAAATACAGTCTTGCTTGATATGTTATCCAGTTAATTTTAAAATTAATTTTATTATTCAAATGAGAATCATGTTGTAGTGAGACAGTTTAGGCCAGGAGAATGAGACTGTAAATCCAGTAAATTATAGCTAGTGTCTTTACAGTGATCTATGGAACTTGGTAGTTGAAGATGATGTACAAATCTGATAATTAAACGGTAAGTCTTATTTTGCTAAAAAGATTGCTCATCTATTAGAAATTATTATTTTTTTTTTCTTGGTACACATATACATTTTGCCTACGGTGTCTGGGGCTGGCTTTGCTGTGAGTGTCAAGAATGTGGTTTTGATTGATGAGCTAAGCTGTTTTTTCAGGTACAGAAGCAAATAACTTGATGCAGTACTCTAGAAATGCGGTAAAGATTGTTCTGCTGTTCTGTAATATACAGGTACAAGGCTGCAATTTACATATTTTTACAATAAGCAAACAGTACAAAAATCCATGTTTAAAGAGCTACATTAGTGGAAGATTATGATTGGAAATCTAAGGACTGAGAAGTTAGGAAGTGATAAAAGAAGATTTATCTGTAGAATTATAGCTCAGTACCTTGTGTGTATATTACAGTGCAGTCTTTTGTAATAAAGTAACTTTTTAGATTCCAATTTCAAGATTATAAGTTGAGTGTTCTGACATCTCTGAAGAGTGTCTGCAGAACAGTCTTCCGTTTCTAGCAGAGGTTTTGAAGATTATTTGACTTCCTGTTTATCAGTCCTTTTTCCATTTCAGGAGATACGTTTGTTTCTGTTTGGCAGGTGCTGTTTGTACATTTTGCCTGTTGTATTGGCTTGAATAGGAAGCTCCTTCACAAAACCAAGAGATTTGTTTTGGAGAGGTCTGTGTGAGGTCCAAGATCTGCGTAGGTTCTTGCCGCACCCTCGCTAAGAGCCATGAAGTTGGGACAGGTCTGTATTTATAACAAATGTTTTCCCATCAGCCTCAGTCTACTCTTTATGGATGAGAAAGCAATTGTGCCTTCTTAGGAAATGCACTAACTACTTCTAGAGAATGTCTTCAAATAAAAATCTGTTACCATGCGTGACAGTCTGCAGGTTAAAGCAGTCAGAGAGAATATGCAGCTCCATTTAATGGTGTCGGTGCTGTCAGTGCGCAGGCTGCCACGAAAAGCTTCAGAGGGGAAAAGAAATGGCAGTGACTGCCAGGTGGAACTGCTGGGGTCCTTGTTCTGAATGCCCAAACGCTCTGTACTGTCACGCGTAATCCCGCTGGCTGCTTGCAGCACCAAGGCATGGCTGCATCAGGCTCTAAAAGTGCATTTTTAAAACCTAGAGGTAAGTCTTTTATTTTATGAGAGCAGATTTTCAGTGCTATAGGAGCAACGATCTGCATATGTGTGAGATAAGAGCTACAACAACAACTTTCTGTAATCTGCTCTTACAAGACAAGCTTTCCAAAACTCAAAATAAACTATTTGCTTTATGCGAAAGAAGGATAAGAGCAGATATAATTATTGTCTAGAATTGCCAGAACAGAGAAAAAGGCTTCTGATAGTAGGAGTATATTTTTAAGCATAGCACAGGGATACGGGGTAAGATCCATAACTTGGAAACTGGAGCTAGATAAAGCAGACTGGAAGCAAGTTCCCCAGATTTTCAGTAGCAAGTCTAAGAAACCATCTGTAATCTGATAGGTTTTCCATCAACTGAAATCTTTAAATTGGTGCTGCTTGACTTCCTAAAGTTATGTAGCTCAAATGAGAGGCATGGATTTCATACAGAGAGGACAGAATTAATTTCTTTTGTCATCTCCCTCCTGTATAAGACAAGCCAGAGTCCCTGGATTACACTGTTGTCCTCTGAATTACTTTTATTAATGACTTAAGTATTATTCTGAAATCTATAAAAGAATAAAATAACAATGTTTAGAATGATGATTTAGTCAGAATGCATTTCATTGGTTGGAAATTTGACTTGAAAAATTCCTTGTTTACTTTTTCCCCTTCTTTTGTTACAGAGCTGTGCTCAATCTTTTATTAATAATTTTCCTAACATAAAGAATTTTCTGAAGGTATTTAAATATTTAGAATGAAAAATTATATCTTTGCTAGTCCAAAAAGTGACAGAAAATGCTCAATTGTAAGAAAAATGCAGCCAGAGGGGAGGTAAAAAACCCAAACACCAGTGAACACCTTTCTGTTATATTTTTCAAAAGTCTAAGGAGCTGAAGAAGTAGTTAATATTTCAGCATATTTTTAATATGAGTTCAGCTGTAACTTTAATTATTCTGGGCCAAGTTCAGCAAAATTTCAAAATAACAAGTAGTTGTTAGTTCTGGTTAAAAAAGCAGTGATTTGACCAACTTTTCAGTAGTCAGCCTCCCTAGTTATGTTTTGTAGCATTACAGGTCTTGCCAACCGAAAAAACTAGTTTTGCTGTTTTATAGAAACTCAGTGTTCCTGTGATCACTGCGTTTGATGAACAAATAAGGCTAATAAAGAGAAAAGGCTTTCTCAGTATGTGTATCACTCAGGGTGACTAATTGGATGAATAAGGAAATTTGTGGACATTTTTTTCAGAGGAAGCCCTTTGTAAGGTGAATTTTGTACATATTGTAAATCATAAGGTACTGTCCTTCAAGGCACTCCATCTGAATAAAAAACTCATGACCACTGTAAGCCTTTTACAGGACATTTTACAGTCTTTTGTTGTGTGCAGTTCTGGTGAGTGTTGACTACCTTTCTTTTTTTCCTTCAATTTTGAAGAGCGTGGCATAAATATTCACCACTGGTAGCTTTCAACTTCCTTTTTCAATATGGCCCATTATGGATATAATTGAAGAAGACTCAAGAAAGAAGAAAAATCTCTTCCCCTCCTGTGCATTTGAGAAAAAAATATAAAAGTATATGGGAATATAGAATTCATATTTACTTTATATATACACGCTTATAAATATATTTGATTTTCTTAAGAGCTCATAGGTCTAGGATAATGTGACTGGCTGCTCTTAATTTCTTGACATAAAACTGGATACAATGGAAAAATATCCAAGTTCCCTATCATGCAGTTGATCTATGACTAGTACGTATTTTTCACCTTGCTACCATCTGTCCACTGGCACGATGCACAGGTACGATAACAGGGGATGCTTCCAATAAACTACAAACAGCACAGAGTAGACGACAGTGGCTTTCTGGTCCACAGAACAGTATCAGATGCTCCTAGACTTGCTTGAGATCTTTTGACCCTTTTTTTCATTCAATAATGTATTAGTTCTTTAAATCTATTGCAGTAACTAAACACTGTTTTAAACTGAGTTTAAGGAATCTAAAGATTCTGTGTGATCTAGGAAGAAAAACTGAGAAAATAATATAAAAATGTATTAGGCTGTGGGTAGCTATATATAAGGTACTTATAGTATGCTAATTATCTGATTTTTACAAACTAATTCAAGGGTTCAGTGAAGCTCATCACTGGAAACCTTGCTCCAGCAGGACTCTCGTGTAGGAAATCTTACGTGCCCTGACTGAGGAATTTCACTATCCATTTAGATAAAAACTCTGTCCTTTTGGTTACGTTTTCACGTGGTTCACTAAGCTGATGGAAGGAAGGAAATGCAGGGTTGAGGGAAATTCCATTCTAATTTTTTGCTTTCTATTCTTTGCTACTTAGCTGTTCAGTATTACTTTTTTTTCCTTATTGCAGCGTGTACATTTCTTTAGTAGTTTCTTACTGATTGGTGAGCAGTTTTCAGTAGCTTGCTCTAGCTGACCTGGCCGAGCCGGGTAGCGCTGCAGGAGCTGTGGATGCGAGTGCTTACAGCCCTCAGCTTGGTCTGACAAACGCCTGCGAGGTGAAGAGCAACGTGGCTCGGGTAGATTCCGAATGTGCAAGCTGTTCTGCTTGGCTCCGATTGTCTGTGCATGTGGAACAGTCCGTGGGGGACAGCATTACTGATGGAGCAAATCCTGGCCTCCTCGGAGTATAAGTATCCCTTATTAATATTCGCTATCTGTATTCATTCGGGGGCAAATGTCTTCATTGAGCTGCCAGGCCGTTCTCTGCTATTTCGTATTTGGAAATAATTTTAAGACCTTGTTAGAAAAGCAAACTGAGATGCTAAATGTGTATAAAATAGTGAAGGTGCAGGTGTTAGGGTGGGTTGTAAAAGCCTTGCTGAGGAAGCTTTTTCTCATGGGATTCTGTAAGAATTCACACAAAAGTTAGGGAAAATCGTGTTTCTGGCTGGATTTTTACAGTTTGTTTCTGGTCCTCTGGAGATGTCATGTCATAGAATTGAATTTGTGTTTTCTTTTTGATGTCTCTGGTGGAACACACAATTCTGGAAGCAGAGTTGTCTTTTTACTGTGACACTGGCACAGTGCACGCAGCACTAAAGCTCATATCTGCCAGAAAGTCCTGCAAGATGGTAGAGAGAATATTTTTCTCCTCCAGCAAAAAGTGCTGTGGTTAAGAAATGTTCTTATAAGGGAAATGAAGATAATCTGAACAGGGGCCTCATTCTTTCATGGGATATATTAATATCTGCTTCAGCAATAAAAAACCATTTGTCTAGAGTGAGAATTTCCAAAGGATCAGAAGAATTGTTCTTTTCTCGTTTATTTTTGAGGATGAAGCTATGCAGTAAGAGTAATTTTGTTTCCTGCTTGTTGGTAAACACACACAAAGGCTTTGAAGTTTTAGGTAGATTAAAACAGAATAAAAGCCACATTCTGATGTATCAGGTTTACCACCTGTGTGGCGAAGACTTTGAAGTCACTACAGAGACAATTCTTCCCTCCTGAAGCCGATGTCAGAATGACCCGTTCTCTTAAAGTTCAGTTTCTACCTAAACAGGGTTTTCTGTCCTGTTTCAGTGCGTTTTTCTCTGTGATACTGTGGTTTTGTGTGTCTGGCAGTTGTATGAAGTTAGTTCTTGTCTGGGTGCTTTGTGAGGCCTTTGGATGGTTGCCTGGGAATTCCTGTAGCGGCTCTAATCAGGCCATGGGACATTCAGTTGGAGTCATAGCTCCTGGGGAGCTGCAGGGGCACAGAAATCCTAGATGGTTTGACAGCGTGCGTTCAGATCAGATGAACCGTGAGTGTGCAGGAGGGGTGATTTGCACATGGCTGAGAACTCCAGGGTGCATGAGAGACAGAACTCCGACCTAAATACTGGGGATGTTTTTCTATCGGGGAAATCCTACATGGCAATGTAAGACATAATTAAAAGTTTCTTCCCATATTCAATTTCCAATGCAGCAGCTTCTAGAGAACCTAACTAGAAATAATGGAGGTGGAGCAGGGACCGTGTTGCAGTAAGTGGCATGTGGAGATGGTCAGACTTCTGCTTGGTGCCAGTTAGAATAGGACAGCAAACATTAAAGAGATGATCCGGTAGCTGTGTGGATGTGTAGGGCAGCAATGAAACTGGGTCTGCTTGCCGAACCACATGGTTATTGGTGGCCATCCATACATCCATCCACGGACCGATGTCTCCCTTCACAAGGACACTCTTTTCTTTTAGTCTGTAAACTTCTGTTGGAGTTGGGGCTTTTTAGACTTTAAATTCTCATGAGGCTGAGTTTAAATGTCACTGTTCTCATTTGCTTCCTTGAGTTTTCACAATGATTCTTGTCCTTTAACTGCTTTGTAAACACAGGTGTGTTTACACCTGGGATTTTTAAAGCTTTGGCTGTGACAGCGTTCTGGACACACGGTGACGAGTAACTGGTGAGAAAATGGGCACAACCTGAGACACGGGAGATGCCATCTGAATATCAGGAAACATTTCTTTGCTGTGGGGGTGTCCAAGCACTGCCACAAGATGCGCAGAGAGGTTGTGGAGTCTCCATTCTTGGAGATACTCAGAAGCTGGAAATGGTACTGGGCACCTGGCTCTAGGTGGCCGTGCTTGAGCAGGATGGTTGGACAGAGTGACCTCCAGAGCTCCCTGCCAAGCGCAGCCGTTTTCTGATGTTGATTTGATGAAGTCATTTGGTTATGGGCTCTCCTGCAAAACGCTCCCCCACCCCCTAAAATAACACTTTACCTTGTTAGGTCAGTAATTGCAGAGATGTATTTTCAAAGATGGGGGAAAGTTCATCTAGAAACCTGTTTTATCTGGAAAAACTTTCACAAATTCTTGAGAAGCGTAGTACGAATCACATGCACAGTTTGGGATATTCCTGTTGTTTTTTATTCTATATTCTTGGTCTGCACTGAGCAGCACCAGCCGTCAGGAAAATCTGATTATCCTACACAAAGTACATCTGCGCTAGGGCTTTGCTGAAGCTGTTTGACTTCTGTAAATGCTGTCCCAGTGATGAGCTGCAGTGCGCCCTGAAGCCAGCCCAAGTGTTAATTGGTTTATTGTTTTGTGTAATATATTAAAAGCTTTTCTGTTCTGTTTAAAGTTAGACCCGTAGTTAATCCTTGGGATGCCCCACATGTAAACAGAGTTACAAAGCAGGAGGTTAGGATGTGGTATCCCTTTTCTGCTATGTTGCTGCCCTGGCGTATTATCTCTGACTCCTTTGATAGGTGAACATCTAAAAGTAAAAGGCAACAACTAGGGTTTGTTTTCTTGTTTTCTGTATTACACATCTCATCCTCTCCTTGTGGTGAGTTTTTGTGTTTCAGTTGGTGTGTCAGTGGGAAATATTACTATCGGCTGATGCCACACGTGCCCAGTTGACGATCAGGGCTCGTTTTGCCAGGAACTGTTATTGTTTTGCTGTATGGGAAGTTTTTACGACAGCATTGCTGGCTCTTTTATGCTGTCTGGTATAATAGTACTGCAACTATAATACTTGAAACTCTGTTTAAGGTCAATTGCGCTGTTTTGACTCCAGCCTGTAGCTTCATTTCCAGTTGCAAGCTTCGTAATATTTTCTGACTGCTAAAATGGGGTCTGTTTTTTCCTGTGCTGCCCAGTGTCCTTCTGCTCAGTAACTCAGCTGCTCAGTTGGGGGTTTGAGGCAGAGAGAGACTCTGTTCTGGTTTTGATTTGAACAGCTTTTTACTTCTGCAGGATGACAATCTTTCTATTGAATGTTAGGCTGTGTGCGCTCCATCTGCGTTTTCATTTTATTCATATGTAAAGATGTTCTGCCAGTGTCGTTATGGGACACCCTTATCTTTTCTGGAAGGATGATATATTTTGCTGAAGCTTACAAATGATATATGAGTTGCTATATATGTGATTCTTCATCAGGACAATGTAAAAAGTTTGTTTTCTAGCAAATGTACAAGGTTAGTTTTCTTTCAATGAAAAGGAAGTGTTGATGAAACTTTGCTAGGTAAACTTTGGGAAGGTTTTGTCGTTGAGCAGAATTCAGCCACTTATAGTCAGTGTAAAGATATTTTTTGCTGTAGGTTATGATAATATCTATGTTATCAGGCAGTAGTGATTTTTATTTCATGTGTTGTTTTTTCTAAACAGTCCAAAACTCATCGCTCTCTGACTGCCTTGCTTACACCATGCATTTCAGACAGAAGGGAGAAACCAAATGAAATCTTTGGCAAACTGAAATGCAAAAAAGCTTGAATACTTCTCTTGAAAGCTAATACATTTCATCATGCTAAATTTACTTTCTGATTGATTTCTGCTGCATTGGCCAAATAGTTAATGTTGAAAAGTTGAACTTACTTAAATTACATGTTAATTATATCTTGTCAGTGTTTTTGAATCACTGATCTGTACTTCTACCAGTATTTGGAGGTCTTTTGTTCTATAATTTGACCTTTGTACAGCAGTTTGTCACTCTTTACTTTGTCTGTTGCTACAGCAAGTGACTGTATTTTGAAACGTCTTTGGTTATTTGAAAGATTTATTGGTACAATCTCAGGCTCTTCTAAAGCGCTTCTGTAAATGACTGGTTTGCCTGATGGTAATGACACACCTTGTGAGTGCAGCAAACCTGGGTGGAATCACCTTCAAGATACCTGGCAGGGTATTATCCTCCTCCACGCTGCCCATGGGGCATGTGACAGATTCACCCAAACCACTGGAGGAGCTGGGGAAGGTGTGACTTTATATTAGAAACTCCTTTTGTCATCTCCATCTCTCTCATGGTGGGCTTTGTCTTTCTGTCTGGGGACAAAAATGTCTTGAGATCTTGCAGGTAAAATAAAAGCATAAAATCCATGGTCCTGGAAGGCTTGCGGAATTATATAGAATATAATTACCTTATAATTCAGTTTTATCGATTATTATAATTTTTCTTGTTGCATTTTATTAGATACCGCTTAATGTATATAGCAGAAAACTAGAAAGGAAGAGGAAAAGAACAGAGAAGTGTGTGAGCAGAGGTGAAGAACTGGTGCCCACGAGTACTAAATAGGCAGTGTAGTCTGATGTCATTGTGACCGTAGGAACAAAAAAACCACAGAGAGATGCTAGGCTTGATTACATCAGTTCATAAAATTGGCTTTGCTTTCCTCTTTGCACTACCAGCTTTGATGCAAAAGCTGATGTAATGCAAGCACACTTAGTAAAACGCCCAAAACAGTCATGTATTTTTTTAGCTTCGGAGATGATTCTTTGTTATTGAAGGCAGTGGTGATTTTGCCACTCGTTTCAGTAAGTACCTTTAATAGCAGTTGACATTGAGCTGGACTGGCAGAGACACATTTCCATCTTTTGTGCTTCTAGCACAATCCATAGTTGAAATGGAAAATCTTTCTTCTTCATCCTCTTTTACAAATACACAGAAACTGAACAGAGAAGAGTGGAAGTCCTATGTTACATTAATGCATTGAAATGTGCAAATGTATTTCCTCGTTTTCTGCTGTTGAGCTTCCTGCTTATTCTGCCAGTGTATATGAGGATTCAAATGGGTCCCGTTGAGGATGCTTATTGAAGCAAGATTCCCTGCTGGCTTCAGCGAGGGGTTTTCACTCAGGTAGGACACCTAGTATCTTTTGCATCTTGTTTCAGGAACATAGGTGTAAAAAAGTCCATTCTTGCAGATCTTTATACAAAATGAGAGCTTGAGTCTGTTTCGATATAATTTAATAATACTTGAAAATATATATTATAATTAAGTTACCTTTAGGTTTACTACACATTTGTGTTCTCTGTTAAATGGTAGCTGTCAGTGTAAGACTGGTTATGCTGTACATTAAATCTGAATTTCATACTCTACCAGCAAGTTTGGGAAATGTTTAGGATGTGGTTTTGGCAGCTACTGAGGTGTATGCTGAGTAATTTTTGTAGTAAAAGTGAACCATTAAGGATGTTAAGAGAATATACATTTAGCACATGAGAAATGGCGGTAAGTCCGTTATTGTAAAGCTGTTTGTTTAGTATAATGACAAATGCAGAGAAGGGGGGTCAATCTTTAGAAGAACTTAGCATCATGAAGAAGGGAGTGCACTGCATCATTTTGCTACCAAAAGGCAATAACTGGGTAAGCATAAAACATCAGGGTGTCACGCTTGTCTGAATTGTTGGGCATATCTCTGTTAAAACTCTGTCTTTCCTGCTTTGGAAAAAGTAGAGCCAGGCGGCTTAAAATTTGAGTTCTTACGCTATATAGACAGTTAAGAACCTTCTGCTAATATAATATGAAAATCATCAGGGTTCTGTCATTTACAATAGGAAATAATTTTATCGTTTTAATTCATTCTCAAATTAGGAAAAACCCCAGTTGCCCACAGGAGGCATAGAAGTTTATAATTTTCCAAAGTACATAGGAAAGTTATGTTTAAAAGAAAAAGAAAAAAAAAAAAGGAAGGGGGGAAGAAGCAAGCATTCAAATTTCCCTGGAAGCTCTGTGTTTATGTAAAGTGCAGCAGCTGCACTGCAAACTCCCCTCTCTGGATGACCTCAGTCCTGAACAAGACAGACTGTTCCGGGTGCAGGTGTGATTACTGAATTATTTGTTCTGTTTTAGTGTCAGTCAGTTACAGTGAGGTATTCTGGGTAACATTCGTATCCGCTGAATAAAGTGAATTGGTATATTTGGTATTCCACAGTTCACTGTGTGCCTTCCTGTTATTGCAGAAATAATTTATTTTATTCTGTTGAATTACATTAGTTAAATAGGACGGAGAGGAGGAAGCGACTCCAGCAACAACCTCTGAATACATTAGGCAGACGGAAAAGCAGGATTGGACTGAAGATGGTGTGGGACATAAAGGATAGTTTTGACAGCTGACTTGTGATCTTTTTGAAGAGGTTGTATATGCTGTTTGAATAGGGAATTTTAAGTGTCTTCTCCACGCTTCGTGAGAAATAGAGCTGTGAAAAATGCTATCTTCTAACGCATCCAGTCAGCCTTGTTTGAATATGACTAGTCCTGTGAGGCTGCAGTGGCTGGCTGAGCTGCCTTAGTCCATGTTGACCTCTGAAGGTGACCTTTGAAAGTACCTATTTATGCTCTGTGTGCCTTTTACCTCTAACCAGTTAATGAAGTTTTATGGGGAGATCCTGTTGATTTGTGTTTGCTGTAGACTGCCGGAGAGTAGAACTTAGATGTACTGAAATGGGGCTACCTTTCTCCTGCTTGTTTCCAACCAAACAAGTCCAGTCAGAGTACAGGGAAACCAGGTTCTTGAACACCTGATTTTTTTTTCCCCATGTGTCTAGGGTGTAGGCTTTTCAGTGTCTTGGAAGAATCAGCACAAATCTAGAACCCACAAAAGCAAGTCCTAGAAAGATGGACATAGCTTTTGTCAATTCATAAGAAATTCAGTGTCCGCTCCGGCAACCATTAAAGAAAGAACAGTTTATTCACTGTGAGATGTATGACTTCATCAGCTATGTCCGCCAAACGCTTTTAAGAGGTTCTCCCATTTATCACCTGAGTGGGATAGAACGTTCCACACGATCTGTGATCCTACAAGGTCTAGAGAGAGTGGTGGCAGCAGAATTACTTCACATTTGAGATCTCAGTCCTCTGTGGATCCACTATCCTCTTACCTCTCTGTAAAGGCACGGTAGTGGTGTAACTGTTGCCTTCCTGTGAAGCACAGGACGTTGGTGTAGGAATGTGTTTGGGAATTCAGTAAGATTTATTTTTAAATGAAAATGTATTAAGAATAAGATTCCTATGCAAATAGCAATGTACTCAAAAACGTGTTTTTCTTAGGTTAAATGAGTGTACCCTTGCACTATGTGCTCTGTTAAGTACGAAACAGATGAAAAATGGAAGGAAGCTTGCTGAGACTGACTGATTTTAAATACTGGGGTTTGTTCTTGATCCAGTGCGATTTCTGTAACTGAAGACACACAGGGAAATGGATCAGATATCTCTGAGGATTAAAGAAGAGTTTTAGGTGACTCATGAGTGCTAAACTAGCTTGATTGGCTGTTAGGAGTCAAATGACTGTGTAATCCTCTGTACTTATACTATAGCATGGCCCTCTTGAGCATAAGAATTGTATGCTAGCTATTTTCTTTCAAACCAGATGAAGCAGATCTTCCTCCTGAAATAACTAATGCGTTCACGGTAGGACTTGGAAAGACATCAGCGTTTCTAATGGTGGGAAATAGTTGAAGAAGGATTTGGCAGGGCCGAAGGCAGCTCAGACACCACCCGCTACTGTTGGTGTTGGGAGTAGTGAGACATTGCGGTAAACAGCTGGTATTTCTGAGTCATTCTGCCGTTCTCACCTCACCACCCTGTCTAGGGTGCGTGGGTGGCCAGGTACATTTCTAGGCAGGGAAGTAATTAAAATTGATGTCGCTAATTGTGGTCATATTATGGGGGTGAGTGGACATGGTTGCATCCCATTCTAACCCCTTTTAAAGCATTTATGCACTTACCTACCTGTTGTATTTGACCGTCAGTAAAAAGGGTTAGGTTGTTTAAGGTAGAGCAGAGAGTCATCCTACTCATTTTGATAACATCACCTGACGTATCTGAGGCCATGGTGGCCAGCTGAAAAAAAGACATTGAAATACCTTGCTAAGAGGGGTAATGCCATTCAGACAAGTTGTGTGTGACTTGAGATGAGTAAGATTTGTTTCTTTATGACCTTTGTTCTTGTTTTTCTCAATGATGTTCTTTCAGGGAAAACAGTGAAGTCTCTTAACTGCTCCAGAAGGAAAGGGTCTAGAAAGAAAATAAAACTTGCTGTTGGCAGATAAGTATCAGCTAACAGTGGCAGTGGGAGAGCTTCTTCATTTTTAATATTCTTCTCTGAACCGGTCTTGAAGAACTGAGTTACACCTGAATTTGGAGTTACAGATTCAGAGGAAGAGAATTCTTTTCATGTCTTAAGCTCTTAGTCACTGAAACCAGAAAAGTGGCTGCCTTTCATTTTTTGTGTAAAGTGCTGTTGCTTTTGATATGCAAATGGTGCACTGTACCGTGTGACCTCAGTCTTCTGGAGAGCAAAAGGAAGGGCAGAGAAAAATGTGTGTGGGGCAGGAATTCAAATGATATGGAAACAGCGTCCCTACTCTCTTTCGTGATTCAGTCCTCAGTTCCAGTAACGCAAGAAGAGATTGGATCAGTTTGGACTCCGAGGGCAAGGATTGCTCTCTGTGATAAGGGACATTTGAGAATTTCTGCATGTAATGAATATAAAAGGTATCTGAGCTGACTGAATGTTAAAGCAGCTGTAGTGAGCAGTAATAGAACTGAGTGGGTTGTCGCTGAGCGACAGCTCATCATATAATCATCATGTTTTCCACTTAGAGCATATCTGAAAAACAAGAGGGATGATTTAATTCTTTTTTGTCTTCCTCTAACAAGATATTTTGAGTAATTGTTTTTTTGGAAAAACTTCATTGACATCTGGGCTATAGATATATATTTTAAGTGATAGAAGAGTTATTGTCTGTGGTGCAAAATACATTGTCCCTCCCCCACCTCATTAAATCATGTGGAAAATTTCCCCTAGCCATTTTTCTTTAATCGTCTTCTCTTGAACAGAGGTTAGATTTGCTCTGCTGGTATTTCACGATGCAAGGTAATCACTTAGCAAAGCACAGTTTTGCATGTTTCAGTGTCTCTGACGCTTTCCATTCTTTTTCCCACCCACCCCTCACCCTTGAGAAGCTGCCTCTCAGAAGCACAGATGGGCGGCAAACCAAGTAGTTCTGTGAATGCGCCCGTTGAAATTACCATGGTTCAGCCATACAATGTTGATGAGGCAGGCCACAGTCTGCCTTTCTTCTCCATCAATCCTCTTTCTAAGAAGCTGATTGAGGAGAAACAATGCTGCCGTGATTATATAAAGCAGTAGCAGGTTCCTAGTGTTTACAGGAAGCTCTCACTACCCTTCAATATATTCTTTTTTGTGTTATCAGGATAGTGACAATTGGAAAATGGCTTTACCTGATGAAGTAGGATTTAAAGGAAAATGGGTCTTATGAGATGAAGTTAAATCAGTAAGAGGCCGTGCTTTATGCTGTGAGTCTTTAGGTATCAGTATGTGCTGCGTGCTCTAGTTTTGCACCGTTTTCTCATTTAAGTAGTGATGGCAAAGGTCCTATCACACCTGAGCAGATACTTTGAAATATGGTATAGTACTGCTCTTCAGTAGTGGGCTTTGGAGCTTGGCAGCTCTTGTAGCTGGAGGTGGTTTATAGATAACGAACTATGATTGTTTCAAAAGTGAAATTGCATTAGTTATTTGTAAAGGTGAAGCTGTTCCTATGAAGTTGAAGTGTTGTGAAGAAGTCTTGAAGGATAAAACTATGGCTGTGTTTTTTCTGTGAAGTCAGCCAGCTGGATGATTAGTGTAGAATGCAAAAGAGTAACTTGAATTGCTTACATTTGATATTCTTTTACGAGAGGGTAGCTTAGTCTGCAATTACAATACTCCATTTATTTGCTGAAGTTTGTACAGCGCTCTAACGACAGGTTTTCCTTGTGTGGTCCATCATGGGAGTGTCTGTGTAAATAACTTTACTGCTGATCACTTCTAGAGGGAGTTCATAACATGGCTTTATTCAGTTACCCTTGTGGGTTTTTCGAGTGTGTCTAAAATTTAGAAATAGCTTTTTCTCAGAAATTTATTGCAGATGAATCAATGAGAAATAATCAGAAATGAAAAGACACATTTCAAACAGAAGTCATTCATTTTCTACCACCTAGGAATGAATGAAGGACACACTTTTGCATTAGTAAAAGGTACAACTTTGTATGCCCATAATGGAGTATAAAAGAAGAGAGTTGTGACTAGAAAGTGTGACTGGTGAAGGTGGCTAGTGATTAGGCAATAGTCCAAGATGTTATCTTCTTGCACCAAAGTCTGAGAGGCTCATGGCAAATCACAAGGAACGAGCAAGGCAGATTTGATGTGTATGTACATATATGTGTGCATACACACATGCAGATAGAAATATATTTTATTTTATTTTTTTTAAACTGAAACACATTCTGATATGGAATGAGCTTATATTGAGCTTATAGGTGAGGTTAGGAAAGTTTTTATTTAAAAGTAGAAACTAAAACTTTTGCTCCAGAAAGTTATGCAGAAGTGGTACGAGTTAATCAGGCTAGGCACTATTAAATATCAAATGTAAACTTTTTTCCAAGGTATTTTCCCAGTACCAGAATGAATGAAAAGAAGCAAATGGCACCAAGAGGCCCAAACCAGAGCCCGATACAAAGAACAACAACCCACTTTTTGAAGCTACTAGGTTTTAGCATCATCTTTGAGTCAGTTCAGACCAGTTTTGCTGGGAAAGTAGTATAAAGTAGGTATGTGGAGATTGGGGATAACATCCATCATTTGTTCAATTCAGATGTTAGCTCTTTATTTCAGAAGACGAATGTAGGTAATTGATGAACTTGACAGTTCAGATTTGGTAGCTTTCTAGCACAGGCCTGGAAAAGTGTCTCTACTTTGTGATAAAAATATGTGTTGTATGTAAAGTCTTTACTTAAAAAGAGGATTTTTCCATTGTAAAAAGGTGTCTTCAGCCTTTGAGCAGTCAAACAGTCACTGTGTTTTCCATGACTTCATGGTGTTACTGCAGATGCTAGAAGTCAGCAGCAGTAAATATAATGGAGAGGTTCATCTTGTCTTAAATTAGAGCTTTGGACAAAAAGACTACTGCATCGAAGTGACACGTTCTACTTAAAGCTAAAGGGAACATACGGAAGACTTACCAAGACCAATTCTATCAGTGTTCAAATACTGGAGGTTTTGCAAGAGCTACTTTAGTACCTAATCCTGGTGAAACCTGAGTTCTGCCATAAACCTCAAACGCAGGCACTCCCAGTATACCAGTACTGACCCGTTACAGCCTTTCATGATGGAACTAGTCAGAATTAGTTGTTTACAAAGGTCCTTGCTTGTGTTTTGAAGTTGGAAATCTTCAGTATGTATGTTTTGTTGGACTAGTTAAAAAACACACATAACTACCATCTGCATAACTGGAAGTGTCTCTCTTTTATTTTCTGAGACAAAATTATAAATCAGAGCTTAAACAGTAATATAATCAGTGTATTGATAATGCATATCACACATCCTAATGTGAGAACATTTGGTACTTAGAGAGTAACCACAGTAAGGTGTTACTGCACCAGAATTCACCTTTGTGAATTGTTAGTGATTGTCACATTGCAGTTATGCCATAAACAAGACATAGATTGAATCTGAATGTAGTAATTACCCATATTGAAAGTATAGAAATGTTTGATGTTTTTTCCATAAAAACTTCCTTGTAATTGTTTCAGTTTGAATCTAGTGCCATTCGTTTTTTCTTTCATTATATATGAATTGTTTTGACAGACGCATCAAATGACCGGATAGAGAATTGAATGCTGAGGTCAAATTAATTGTTTGTGTTGGCAATTACAGTTTCATTTGAATCTGTAGCTCACAGTCAGAGATACCTGTGGCCTTTGCTATTGCCTTTCCACTGGAAGACAAGGTTTGTGTTTCCTTGTCCATTGCTTGTGCTGTCGCATGAGTTTTGCTGAATTAAGATGAGACCAATATACTTTCTCTCTCTTCCAGCCTGTTTTGTTGTCCAGTGGATGCTTGCAAGCATTCATGCATCTCTTCAGCAGGAGGCAAATTAACCAGGAGAGACTGTCCTTTGCAGCCTCTTGTGTTCCTTTTTTTTACTTCATATTTTTGGTGTCTAGAGAGAGTTTTGTTCTGGCTATTTTTGAACTTCTTCAATTAAAACAGCTGTTTTTAATGGCACTTTAGAGAAACAAACGAGCACTTTGATGGACAGTGATACTCGGAGTAGTTCTTCCATGTATGCTGTTTCTAGAAGTGTTAATTGAGTTTTGTGAGCGTCAAGCAGTTGGGCAGGATGTGAGGGCATCAGAACAGCACAACAGGCTTGGGCTCTTTTTGTTTCCACCAACGGCATTATTGACGCACCACTTGCTCTCAATGATTTGTGTGTGTGACTGTAACATGTGTTGTGAACGAAACGTTGCTGGTGCAAAGGAATCGCATGAACTTTAAGATCTTGAGCACCATTCGTTGGCTGTGAAAGTTTTAGCGTAATGATGTGTACGTGTACAATCTGCACATAACAGTGTAAACTGAAGTGAAGTTTGGGTGACGTCTCAATCTAGAAGTATCAAAGAAAGACCTCGGCAGGAGTGAAAAAAGTATCTGGACACTCTCTTAAAAACTTGTGTCATTTTGCATAGTTTGTTATAAAGCTGGGAATCAAAGGTGTGATATGGTTTTGCTTATGTAGTTTTGAATTCAGTGGACACTTGTGAAAACGTGCATTTAAGTTCTACATGTGTGACACGAGTTAATCCGGTGAAAATTCATCTGAACTGGAAAAGTGGGCAGCGTCTTATGGCTATAAAACTGACCAGCGAAGGTCTGCTACATCAAAACAAATGTATGTCAACCTATACTAAGAAAAATATAGCTGAGAGAGTGGAAAAGGACTATAGAAGAGAAATTTCTTAGTCTTTTTATGAAACAAATACATTTAACAAATATGTGGGTTTGCTTACATGAATATACAAGTAAATATAAATATAGATGAACAGAAAGAAAAGCAAACTGTATATGGAGGAGAAAGTGTAGTGTGTTGTAACTAGGAGGAGTAAAAAATTCAAAGCACTGGGAGAAAGCAAGTGTAAGAATGATAGACATAAAAGCTTTACAAGATAAAATGTTTTATGGCCTTGATTAATGGTATTTAGACTAATACAGAAGCAGACTTTGGTCAGCATCATAAAAAATATTTGGGCTGAGTATGACTAAAGAGACTTTAAAAGAAGAGTGTGTGCAGATCATTTTTGCTCTCTTAACAGATAAACCAGATAAAAAGCGAGATAAACTACAACATGCTCACATACCCAGTCAGGAAGGAAAATATTATCATATAGCTCTTTAAACCACTCAGATCTGTGCTTCAGGGTTAATTCAATATTGAGCATTCTTTTAGAGTGATCTGCAATGCAGTGTTGTTGTTGAGCTTGGGTTTTTTTAAATTTTATGACTTCTTGAACAAAATCAGTAAATGTTAATCTGCAGATGAATGTGTCATGAATGGGAAGAGACTAAATAAATACACAGGAGTAGTTTACTCCATTCTGCCATTGACGTGGAATGTACAGTCAAACTGGTGGAAAACTAGGCCTCTAAACTGGAATTTGATGTTTAGGGCCTTTGTTTCTCTGAACCACACAGTAAGGGGACTGCGTTCTGAAGCAGCTGTCATCTGATGTACGTACAACAGCAAAGCAATCTCAATCTTAAGGTGTACCAATTACCTTTGGAATCCTTATGTCTGAGTTAAAGTATGCCTGTGGTCAGACAGTATTTCCCTCCAGAAAATTTTCCTTCTATTTCTCTGTTTCCATAATGAATGTGCCTTTTGTTTAATCTGAATTGAATTGGGCTCTGGCTGAAGTTCTTGATAAAAAAATCTATTGTGATCTCAACAGTGAGAAACTGAAGGGCTTAGAACAATCCTGGGAATGGTCAAAGCTGGAGGAAAGGAAGAAATCCTTTCCCCATAATAGTGCTGCAGATTAAGATTACTGGGTCAGGTTTGTAGTGGGAAGGATAAGTGGATGCAAACCAGTATTTACAGTGTCGCTTTTGGACTAAAGCATGTTTTGGTCTTCTTTCTATTGTCACAGGCACGTGGTACTTCAGCACTTCAGAATCAGAAGTAAAATCAGCTGGACGGTCGCCTCCTACCTTCCTAAATAGGTAAACATAGTAGAAATGAAACTAGAGTCCTGCCTACCTCATTCTTGTGAGAAGCTGTAAACATCCCCTGCACCCCCCAACTCAGCATCTGTCACCTAGTTCTTACGCTGAGCATAAGGGCCTTGCAAAGAAAAACAGTAATTTAATTTGTTTTCTGGTTGACAACAATTGACTGTTGCCAACCAAAGAAACCGACTATAATTATTAACAAGCTAACGGCAAGCTATTGCCTGTGGCAATATAGAGCTGATGGGTGATGCAGTGTTACTGATTACATGAATCTTTTATCTGTGCTTCCTAACACTTGGGTGCTAAATAAGTTCCTAAACCCATCCACATCATTGCCATGTTGAACGGATGCAGCAGTTGGATCTGTCACTGCAGAAGCTCTGTTTTGGGTGTAATTCTTAGCTTTTGTATTTCTTAACATGCTGTAATAACATGGGGCAACCAATTTTAAGACTTAACTGGAAGATCCCCATAGCAATAACCTTGATGGGGACAGTGAAATGAACAATACCTTTGCTAACTAAGTGGTGTTTAGCTGACCACCAGCGGCTGTAAATTGCCATTTACTTGCTGACTTCTTTGTCCTTTTTTCTAGGGAGAAAGTGGGTTCACTGCTGTGGCTGCCTGCCTCGTTTGCTTCACCAAAATGAGATAGGGCCTGCAGGAAAGACGGGAGATTTTTGCAAGTAGAACCTACCATGGTGAGTTGGATTTTCATCCTACTTCCGGTACAGAATTTCTTAGTGATGATAAATACAATGCTTAAAGCAAACTTTTCACACAAATGTTTCTCCTTCTCTGGAAGTATGCTACGCGTATCTTACTACTTGGCAGCGGTGTTGGATTGACTTCTTCCCTACTGCTTTTTCCTCTCATGCCACATTAGGTCCACAGAAGTGCCTGAAGGGAATTTTAATAAATTAAAGCAGCTACCTAAAAGTTGCTGAGAGTAATTGCTTTCCATCATGTATATGACGAAAGTATGGGAAACTGTGGTCAGGGCTCTTGATTTGACAGCATGAGGTCTGTCTTAAGCATTATGATGAAAATTAAGTACATGGAAACTAGAATTTTAATTTTGAGTTGCTAAATATCCTCCAAAATTGTAATGAAGAGCAGGGACTCAAAATTAATAATGCTTTTTAAACCAATCCGTATTCCTTGGCTACATTTTTAAAATAGTACAGCCATTGCACACCTTACAGGCATGTTTTTTAACTGAAATGTTTAAAAAAAAGAGATCTTGAATGAAAATATCAGATTGAGGATATAATTAAAGAATGTATTATAATGTCTCTTACACACAAGAAGTGAACAAAAATTCTGCGTTCTTGCATTTACTATATTTTGACCTACAGGGAGTTCGAGCCAGGATATTCTTCCAGCTCCATTGGGGGAACCATGGCCTTGAGGCCCTGCAGTGTTCACATTTTAAATCTGCCTGCTTTATTCTTTGCTCGAATGAGCAATGTGTTATAATATCCTTGTAGCTGGAGAAGGCTCCTATGCGTATTTTTGACTTCGGGAGCTCTAACAGTTTTGTGATCTGTTGTTAATATCTTTGACACGCATGAAGATTTCTATAGCACTTACATGAAGAGCAGCAGTAATGTTATTGTCAGATTTATTCTCATCCCCTGGCCCCACTGATGGTGGTTGGGTCGTTTCTACAAAATACCTAGTAGGAATCAGTTTTCTGTTACTGCAAAATGTGGAGTTTCTGTCATTGTTCACTATGATTGCAAAGGAGTTCTAACAGAATTCATTTAATAGATTTAATTTGTTTCTGATTTTGAAGCTTAACTTTAGGTTGACCATGAGGAATGAAAGAATGGGAGAGGGAGGCAGAGCTCAAAAATACCAAGGCAGCACTTCTAGCAAAACTTAAGAAACCTAATGGCAGGTTCATAGTATTTCGAGTAGAAAGAATTGTGGGGGGGAAAAAAAAGTGGCATTCAAACAGAAGAAATCTCTGAGCTAGCTAAATCTAATTTAATCTCCTCTTGCCTCAAAAGAATTCTTCTTAATTATTTTTAATTCTTTTGATATTTCCCAGTCAGATCTATTTAGAAGAAACTTTTGTAACAATGATGGTGAAGAGTCATTGTTGAGCACAGAATTTAGGGCAAACTGTTGGGTGGCGAATTGTGTTGTCTTCTTGCAGGTGCCAGTTTTATCTGCTTTTGAAATGGTGTATTTTTCTACTAAACTTTTCTGTTTAAATTGGAGTTTGTGCTTTTAAAGTCTGAGCCGTAACTTTTGTTCTGCTGCTGTCATTACAGCCTTCAGTGGAGCAACAGTAGCAGAGTTCTGAGCTTTCACAAACATAGTACTGACAAACCTTAAAAACAGATTTTGAAATTAAGAGGAATAGAAAAATGTCATTGACTTGCAGGTAGTGCAAAGCTTGGGAAAAAAAACAGCAGAAAAGTAAAGGAAAACTTGAAACCCGTTTTATCTGGGTTAAAAAAAAAAAAAGTCTTTCAATTCCAGATAGCAAAGAACTGCACAGCCTTTATTTTTGATAAGGTTATTAAGCTATGCTGTTGCAGTTCCAAGGGAAATTCGTACAGAATTCAGTAAACCATGAGTCAAGTTATTAAATATAACATTGTGTATTAATCTGGGGACCTGAAATTAATTTTGTCAGTTCTGTTTTCTTTCCTTGTTAAGTCTTATCAGTTAATATTCAGACAATTAGTTTCAAGAGAAAATAATGTTCTTCATTGCTTTCAGGGCATGGAGTAAGAATATAAATGCTGCCCGGGTAATAGTTCCATACTGAAGAGTGCTCTTTCTGTCCACACAGAATCTGAGTAGTAAGATTTTCATATAATCTTGAAAAAGAGAGATACCAAAAATAGCAAGCCAACCTTTGTACCAAATGCATGTAAACAGACTGGATTATGTGTGGATGAAGTCAAGCAAAGAAGCCAAGTTAGATCTTTCTTTCCTACTTTTAAGCCTGAGATGTGTCCAATCGTTTGTTTGCTTTGGAATCTGACTACCAGAGGTCTCTTCTTCAATAGAGTCTTTGTCTGCCTCTCCCCTTCAGGAGTGGGACCTGATGTGCCAAACCATCTCAAGGCTCCTGAACTCAACACCTGAGCTCTCAGGTTCTCTCTAAAGCTGACGCACAAATCGTTTCAGAACTGCACCCTCCTCTGTGGGCACTGTACTTTACTTAGGTTGCTGGGGATTTAGAATGCTTTTAGTGAGACCTTTGGGATTCTTGCTGAGAATTTTATGAGTATCATGGAGAAAAAGCTGTATCCAAGTGTGTCCTATAGAATGTATCCTCTGGAACCACTGCCGCTTACCTCAAACGTTCCTGTGAGTTTGGAGGCTACACTCAGCATCCTCAAGTTCCTGTCTTTCTGCTCGGGTGTCAGACTGATTTTATTTGTCCTTGCCAGATCACCAGTGCTGAATAAATTGCATCGCCCTCTTCTTCTGCGGCAAAGTCAATACATGTTAATGGTTTCTTTAATCTTTCAAAAGTTTTTATTTTGTTAGGGGCAGTGACTCTAGCCAGTGCCAGTCTCTTGCTAGTGATGGTGGTCAAGCAGAGATAAGCGGTGCCTGCGTAAGACAAGTTAAGACAGAAATGTTATTCCGGTTTACTTAAGCGTCATCTTGGCTATTGCTGTGGTAGTATTTTTACAGAAGTATGTTGGCTTATTATAGAGCAGCGGCATTTGGTTTTGCAAATAAATGGGACATGTTACCTGTCACTACAGGCAACTTACTCTTAAATTCATCATTTGGCAGTTACTGTTAATTTAAGACTCTGAGCCATTTGATTGTAGTCTCTTTGAATTTCAATCCTGCATTTGTCTTAGGAATCCCCATTAAGACACCATTAATAAAGGCTAACTACCGCATGAGGATACTAGAGCTGCTCTGCCTAACGTGGGTGGAAGTAAAAGTGTGATTTAATTGCAGGCAATGCTCCATCATTTTGAGCTTTAATTGCTAGTTGGGTTGGTTATTTTAATAACTCTCTATTAAGAGACAATTTTGTTACCTAATAACAATTTGTTATTGTATGAGGTACATGTTGTCAGTGAGTGCAAACATGTAGCTTTGCCTTTTCTAAGGCAGAAAACAAATATTCTGGTTCATGCCCTTTACCTCATATTGGTATGTGCCTTTATGGGTTTCATTACTTATTTTATCAGTGTGAACTAGACTAATTTGCTCGGTCCTCATGAAATCAAAATGCTCTCAATAATTACCAGGAGGAGAGTAAAATACATCTAAGCCCCATTCCATAGTGAGAAACGAGATTCATCCTCTTGCACAAACTGCAAAACTCGTGGCTTTCACAACTGAAAGAAGCAGTATCTGAAAGGTAGTAACTTCATGCCGCTTTTCAGGCCAATGTTTTCAAACAAAAATTCATGTTTCAGTCTATTCTGTCCAAGACAGGCTCTTGTGGAATTCCAGGAAATTTTTCTTTTGTCATGAAGGTTCCTTTTTCACTCTACAGAGGTGTTTTTCCAAGGTAGGTTGATATAGACCTGGGTGAAAAGAATATATATGCTTTAAAAACATAATACGTTTTCTCACAGGACAATCCGTTTATCAGGATGTATTTTTAAGAAGAAAATACTGACTGGTTTTGTTTAGAGCAAGGTTCTGTCATTGTAAAGAAATCCATCTCAATCTAAGAAGGCTCTAATATATTATAATGTGAAAATAATCAGTGTAGATCACTAGAAGGATAGTTTAAACATTTCATGCATACTTAAATACTTCATGGTACCAGAACACTCCTTTCATAGTTATTTGGCATAAAATCAATAAGAATTTCTATTCAAATTGTTTTGACTGTTAATAATGTGATGTTAGTGTAGTGTCTGCAGACTAAGCTAGTAGACAGCGGCTGCATGATGAAATAGATGATCTTTGTCTCTCTCCAAGTATTACTGTTTTAGATAAGGGGATTAGAAACTTGAAGTCTCTAATGTATTAAACCTTTAAAATCAGGGCAGTTCAAAATAAATGTGTTATCTGCATGTGCTCCGTAATAAATTTTTAGCATTGCAGAAGCAAACTAGTTCAGCTTTGCATTCACGTACTTAGAAGCAAATTAGTGTAGTTTATTGCAAAGTCAAAAAGAATTTCAGTAAAATTGGACAACAGTTAACCATACTTGATCTCTCAGTTTTACTAATTTGTATGGTGGCAAGAGCATATGGATGGAGAAGTTGGTACTGTTTGTATAGCTAAAAGGAGGAGACAGTTGATATGTTGATAGAGAAGACAGGGAATAACTCCTTTCCAAATAAATCATCTCCTCAGATTTCTTCTTGAACTATTTTCATATATTTCAGGCATGAAAAGCTGGCATTATTGATTTCACATGGATGTGAAAAATCTTTGGAAACTTTATCCAGAGAGAATAAAATCCTTTAGAGTAACTAAAGTAAGTCTCAGTGAAACAAGATTCTAAAATATCTTTTCATGGAACAGTTAATTCTTCACAGACTATCTTTAACACTCTTACAAGCTGAAGTGACGTTTGGCAAATAGTAGGTTTCAAGACTGAGAAGGGTCAAACACACACTGTGGTTAAGTTCCAGACACTTATTTCCTGGTCACATTTTGCTGAATTTGGAATTGAGTCAACATCCTTTCCAAAATGTGTGCTGCATGTGATCATGTTCTGTATATTGTTTCACTGGAGCTTATGAGATTTGACTGTTTCATTTGTGTTCTTAGGTTACTTATTGTTGCTGATCATAAAGGTGAATTTTATACTGGTAATGTGGTAAACTAACAAATGTCTTATTTGTCTTATGAAACATACAGGGATTAAAAGGATGTTGTATTAAAATACCTTGATTGAAAAGTTGCATGAGTAGATGGTTAAATTTTTATGGTGAGGTATTTTATTTTCTGAGGGAATGACCTTTCCATTTATAGGGAAATTAGATTTGCTCTCTTCAGTGATTGTTATTAAAAGAGATTTTAATACATACCAAGAAATAACGTCACTATTTTTTTTTTCTTGATTCTGAAAGCATCTGCTGAATTGCCTGATACTGTGATGGAACGAGACAATTTGTTAGATTCACTTCTGATTCTTGTGACGATTAAAACATTACCAAGGGGAGATGCCACTCAAGAGAAATACGGTTGTCTCCTCCCTTGTTGGTGAGGCCGTACTACCCCTGGTTATGAAGAACAGCTCTTGTGGTAGTGACAGGACCTTAAAAATACTAAGGGATGCTTCTATGTTCTTGAATGCCATCTGGCGTAGGTACAATACTTCTTGAGAAACAGGGATATTCTGTGAGTCGCTGAGGTTGGAACCACTCATGAGAGCAGTAAAAATAGATACTTCATCTATTAGATCAAATCTTATGCAGTGTAGGAAGGGCAAGCACTGAGGGAATTCCCAGCGAGACTCAGAAAATTACAGAAAAATATCACTTGTTGGAAAGAAATAAGAAAAGGGTACAACACATTCTAGTATTTATGCAGATGACATCTGTTAACTGTCCAGGGAGAACTTCAATCTCCCCTTTGAGATTGACTCTTTTGGTGTCAGACTAGGGGTTCTGGAATTCTTGCACTGTGGGTGTTTTCCCCATCTCTTGGTAAGAAGAAAGGCTAATTAAATGGGTAAACTTTTAACTGCCACTAGGGTCTACAAATCAAGGTTATACTGATCTGGAAGTTAAATTTTGCAGTCAGACATCGCTGGGCAATGTCATGCTGGCAAGTTCACAAGCGTGCAATCTTGAGCTGATATTGTCATGAAAAGGGGAATCAACTAAATAAAGTTCAGCTTGTACTTTTTTACATTTTAAAGTGTTATGAACTCCCCATAGACAGTTTGGTTTTCAATGTCTACTAGCTGCAGCTCCAAGAAATGAGCTCATTCTGTCTGTCGTGCTGGTTAATTAACTGGTTTAGAAAACTGAAAAGTAAGAGGTTTCTCCAAAACACTTGTAAATAAGAGAAAAGCTGACTCAGACAAGCAAATATTGCATGAATTCACTGCCTGTCAAACTTGCCTGATTTAGAGGAAAGTAACTGATTTAAAAAACAAAACCGTAATTTTTCAATTAGGTTTCTGTAAAACTTAGTGGGGAAATGGGAGTAACCTTGTTCCTGCAGTGTTTGCACTGTGGTTGGCCTGTCCTTAAGCCATCATTTTGATCACCTCATCCAGTTAGGTTTTTGCAGGTTATAGAAGGAGATAGGTCTTGCCTGTTTGTTGAGCATCCGTCTCACCCAACGCTGCTGATCTATTTTTGCAGGACCAACTCCCCACATCAAATAATAGATTTTCTCCCCTCTCTCCAGCCATTTGTATTTCATATAACACCTCACTGAAATTATAGATCATCGCTGAAATAATTCCTGCTCCACGTATTTTTATTTTGGACCAACAGTGGCAGGATGTTTTCTTTCTTTCTTCCTTCCTTGCTTTTCTGGCTAAGAAACAGACCTGCTAGTCAGGAAGAGACATTTTCTGCCATGCTGCTTTGAAAAAGTTCCAATAAATTGGCAGTGTGTATTGTGCAAAGGGATGATACACTGCTTCTAAAAATAATCAGCAGCAACTTCCAATCAGCTTTGCTAGGCCTTTAGCTTCAGATCAGCAGCAAAGCAGCAGAGTTTGATCAATGTGTCTCTAAAGGCAAAAAAACAATGTGTGAAAGAGAATGTAGCTTTAGAAAACCTCCAGGAATTTTTGTTGTTTGAATCCCTCTACTTTCCAGGGCTGCTTTTTTTTTTTTGTTTTATTATAAAAGCAGAGAAAAATACAGGTATTTCTGAAATGTATTTCCATGTATTTGAGATGATTTAAAAATATATGTATATAATTCATTATACAGTAGATAGAGCTGAAAGATATTTATGTGCTGAAGCTTGCAATAAGCTTTACAAAACGTTTTTAATTGCTTAGAGTGATGATGTCGTCATGTTGACTGGGGCTCAAGGACAGTACAATTTTGGTTTTTGTTTTCCCCTCTTTTTTCTATCTATTAGCCTATGATGAACAATCAAAAGATTGTTCTTCATGTAGTTTACAGGCAGTGTTTTCATATGTGAATGTGGTACATAACAACAGTGCCTGGGTTACGGAGTTTTTTTGAAGTTATTTTCTTTAGCTGTTGACTGTAGACATTAATATTCAGTGTGGTGAAAGGTTTTATTCTCCCACCCCCAGGCTTATTTTGCAGTCACTAGCAATTTCCAATTTTTTTCTAGGTTTCTAAATTTCCCGCTTGGCACACTGATATTTAACTCTGACTGTGTCCTGCTTTTCATAGAACATAATAATAGACGATGATGACAGTGGCAATTAGAACTAATGGTCTACTTCTTAGAGATGTTGAACATGCATTAATCCTGTTGAAGTCAGTCAGAACTGTTCAAAAGCTCTCAGAAATCAAGCTGCACTATTTTAGCATCAAACTTTGATTATCTGTTAGTTGCTAATTTTTTTTTTCTTGTATACAGTTCTTTGGGATGTTTCCCTATAACACTTTCCTTAGTTTATCGGCTTCCAGTTCTCCTTGCTGAGCCTGAGTATTTCCTATTAGTCATTGGGTTTTTTTAGAATTATTGCCTGAGTACAGGAAAAAAAATCATAACTGCAAAAAAGATCAATTTTTATGGCTGTAGAGGTAACTGTAGCTTATTTGCAGTGAGAGAAAACTTAGACTGTTACTGAATTGATTTGATTAAATTCTGCATGTCCAAAATGATACGAAGTGAATCATTCTAGATTCCACGTCTCATGTCTTTATATCTCTAGTTGTTCTAAAAATCTGGGAGATTCTGCTGTGGTTTTTAGGGTACTTGTAAGAGAGGGAACTTTCCCATCAGTCTGTCGCCGCAGCTGTGGAATGAACCGATTTGTGGGATCAGTATTTTTAAGGGGAACGTGGAAAAATCACCGTTACACGTCTTGCCTTGATGTTAGGAGCAATGCAAAGTGAAAAGTAACAAACAGTCAAGCCTTGTGTTTCAAACAGCAGCTGAGTTGTCTACCTCAAGGCATGAATATGCTGGAGACTCCATTTTAAAACACTCTGCTGAACTCTTAATGTGTTGACCGTGCGCTTGACATACAATAAAGCGTTTTGAGCCTTTCTCTAATCTCCCTCTACAAGAAGATAAAGGATGCTTGGAGAATTGTATCAATAAGACTATTTATACAAAGCTAATAACGCGAACACTTTTGATGTCCTTTAAGCTTCTGCCTTCATATCCCTGTCAGCTCAATCTACTGCTCACATTTTCTGAGTCAAATTAGCATAAGCCAAAGAGGGGAGAAATGTGTTCCGTTTCTCACATGGAAGAGCCACTAGTTAGGGGGGTAAGTAAGAATTTTTCTAGCTAAAGAAGAGATTTTTCCCCTCCGTCAGTAACTTGTGTCAGACCGTAGAGACTGAGGAAATAAAGCAAGCGATCGGTGTTTCTCATGCAATGATTACAAAGAGATTAGAAGTGACCAAGGTTCAGTACAAGAATGAAATCTGTGCTAGCTCTTCAGACTGTGCTGAAGAACTGGTCCTTGAAAAGCTAGATCATGCAAGTGCTGCTTTACTCTAGGGAGTGCTGTAACTGTCAGAGGTGTCTGTGAGAACGTGAACTGTTACCCAGTCACAGATCTTTCGTAGATGAGGTGTGTCAGATTTTATACCCTTCCCCCACTTTCTGTAATGAGGATGATAATTTCTTCAGTGCTTGCCATTTCTCTTTAAGAGGACCTTCGTACTGATAGTGGCCATCTTTAAAATAAAAACATCTTTCTTTAGATGTTCTTGTTATTGCCTCGTAAATATTACCGTATCCTTATTATTAGAGAAATATTTTTTCTCTTCTTATGTTGCTTGAGTTACGTTACGCAGTAACAGAAGCGTAGGTGAGGCCTTGTTTGGAATGTGGAACATAGAATCGTAGAGTAGTTTGGGTTGGAAGACCTTACAGATCTTACAGAAGGTTGTTGACCTTACAGATCATCCAGTTCCAACCCCCGTGCCATAGGCAGGGACACCTAGGAGTCTATGAGTTTTTCTGAATGGATTAAAAACAATAGAATCTCTAAAAGTGATTGTAAGTGCCTTTTAAAATAATAAGATTAAACTTTTAGCAATTGGATTATGTATTCCAAGCAACAAGACTTACAATTAATAGATTGGAGTAGGTTACATGTGAAGAGAAATACTGTTTCTTTTAAAAATAAATAAATCCTCTAAAATAAAGTAGTGTTTTTCCTTTCTTCATTTGTCCCTTCTTTCCGTGAAAGAAAATGGATGTCCTAATTGAGTCTTCTCCTGGATTACTCTTCACTCTTTAATTGTCTTAGATTTTGATACTTATTGAGAAGAAGATCTTCTAAGGTATAATTGATCAGTCTTAAGATAGAGAACTGTTAGAGGAATTTTTAAGTGTGAATTACTGTTTTCATGCAGGATAGCCATAAGGCTGCTTTTGAACACTAATAATTCTTTTTTTTTTCCCTGTAATTGTCTGGGTTCTGCTCAAGCAATTGTCTTAGTGTAAATGATTGTATACTGATCTGCAATAATTTATCTGCATTAAGTGAAGCATGAATTAGGCTCCTAAGGTCAAAGGTAAAGTTGATTTTTTTTTTACGAGTTTATTGAAGTAACATTGAGTAAGAACAATGATTAATATATTACTTTCTTTTTTTTCCAGATTTCTCAGGGGACAACATTTTGTTTATTCATACCTTCTACTGTGGCAAAAATAGATTATTTTCCTCACCAAAAACCAGCAGCATAACACCCATCTGACACATGCCTCAAGGGACTCTTATTTAAACTCAGTTGTAAGTAAGTCAAATTAAAACCTTGCTTAAAGATAGCTTTAATCAACTGCATATCTATTTACAGCTCAAGAATAAGCGGCCTTAACAGGAGAGCTAATCTTAGCAGTCTGGCTTCCAGCAGCAGCTGTTTGTTCTCAAATGCAAGTATAGATGGAAGAAACTTGCTGTAAGGGAGAGGTTGAGGCTGAGCTGCATCCTGAGCTCTGCGTGCCAGCGTCCTACCTGTGTGTTCTGTTCCTCTCCTCGCACCTCCTGCTAAAAGTCAACTACAACACGTTGCAAATGGGAACCAATGGGGTTATGCATGAGTAACGTGATCAAAAAGGTTATCTGCATTGTAAATGAAGACTTAGACTCCTGTTGCCATGACAATTAACTTTAGAATTCACAGTGTAGAAATAGGGGGCTAAATACCTCGAAATGTAAGAAACAGCAAGTGGTTGAGCTGGTCTTAGTTGTGCTTGTTATTAAGCCGTGTGCATTTCGTGGTGCCTGTAAGGCCAAGCATCACATTTTTAATGCCAGGCAAACTTGGAAAAAATCAGTGAAACTCTTTGTTACATATATTCGATAAGGTAGTCATCTTGCTTTTTATGTACTGAAGTAAATTTTACATGTGCAATGTTTGAGAAGTGTATGATAGATGTTTTTCTAAGAGAAAATGGTATTAAGATCAGAGTTTTGACCAGCATACCTTCTTTATGTGAAAGAAGGATGATGTTTAAAGGAATATGTTTGATATTTGGAAATGATATTTTTTTGCAGCGTCAGGAAAAATTTATAAATGAGGAAAATTAGGGGGGGGAATGAGAAAAAAAATCTGAATTAGGGAAAGGTCTATCTTGTTCATATTGCTTTCCATAATGGTTTTTAAGTGGGAGCGTGTCATAGCTCTTAAATGCAGCATGATCTTTTCAGTTGTTCTTTTTCGACTTTCTTTTATCTTAGCCTCCGGTAACAGGTTATTACCCCTAATTCTTAAGTAAATTGCCTCAAAATATGACGTAGTGGTGTCCTTTATCAATAGTTGTAGCTATAAATAAGTGAAACAAATAAGCAAATAGTAGACATTTTAAATAGCATGTTTGCAAGCTGAAACATAGCTGTGTGTTTAGAATATTCCCCCTTTTTCTCTGAACTTTGGCAGTGTTCTTCCTAGAACTAAACTTAAAATAGCTGAACAATTCTCTTCTCTTGGAAAATAGCTGCTCTCTGATGGTTCCACAGGGGTATAGTCTGTTGATTGAGGATTCCTCAACGTAGTTTCCCTCATTCTCTATTTTTTCACTTCTTTGCCTTTGAGTATATCGTTCAGGACTTGTCTGCAAAAGATATGGAGGAAAATTGATGCACGTCAACGAAATGTAGGAATTTAAAGAGCACACCGCTCTGCATGCACTCTCCCATTCATGATTAAAGCGGCCTCCAGTGAATTTAGTTTAATTCACTTTGCAGACAAGATGGACCAAACAGAATTAAGGCAACATTTTATTCCCAGATGAAAGTGTTTGCAAAGGAATTTAATGGACGTGGACATATCCAGTTAAATTAATGTATGTTAATTTTCCTGAATTCCATTGTGTAGACAAAACCGTAGTAATTATGCCTGACTGGAGCTTTTATTTTTCGTGTTACTTATTCTTCACCTTTTGTTCCTATAATTCTGATACTTTTTAAAGTTACGTGACCTGTAATCATACTAGTCACTAAATTTCTTGTTATCTTATTTGTTTTGTGAATCTACAGTTTATATATTTAATATATTTAGTATATCAATACCCCAGTCTCAGTACAGAGGCTTTGAGGAACATCTTGCTGAGGTGTACAATACCTTAAATGCTACAGTTTGTACAGGTATGTTTCCTGAAAAATATTTTGTTTCATTCATTGGAGTTCTGTGAGCAGCATGGGATTAGTTGTACAAAACTGTGTTGCATTTGGGGAACAGTGAAATTAACTGGTTTCCTATTTCTTTCACAGTTTATTTCTCTGTAGCTGTGGTACAAGCAAGAGCCAACGAATATCACCTGCTACCATCAGGAAATCTCTGTGATAGTCCTTACGCTTGGCACGTGTAAAGCTGCAACTGAACCTGTGAGGAGGAATTAACAGGAAATAGCTAATTCATGTTCAAAGGTAAACTTTGACCAATTATGAATCATAGGTCTTGCAGGCAAACTAAAACAGAGTGATAAAGAACACAGCAAAGAGCAAAACCTCAAAGTGGCCATTAACAAATCCTGGAGTATGATGTATGAAGCTGTGGAGTTTGCTGACTCCAGGCAGCAACTAAACATCTACCAGCTGCTCACTCGCTCTTCTTACTCCCCAGTGAGTAAAGAATTGGAGCAGCAAAAGCAAGGAAAACAACTCCAGGATCAAGATCAAGACAGTTTCATTGAAGCGAAGGGAAGAGGGAAACAAAGCAAGTGACACAATTGCTCACCACCTCTCATGAGCAGGCTGATGCCCAGCCAGTTGCTGAGCAATGGCCACTTTGGAAAGACTCTACTCCAGTTTTAGGGCTGAGCATGATGTTCTAGGGTTTGGAAGATCCCTTTGGCCGGTTGGGATCAGCTCTCCTGCCTGTCCCCTCTCCCAGCCTCTTGTCCGCCCCCAGCTTACTCACTGTGGGGGCAGAGTAGGGCGCAGGGAAGGCCTTGAGGCTCTTTAGCGCTGCTTAGCAATTACTAAAATATTGATGTGTTATCAATACTGGTTTAGCCACAGTTCTGGAAAATGAATGAAGAAATTCAGCTCCATTCCAGCCTGATCGGGTACAGTGGAGAAGCTATAAATTACAGATGGTAGTATTGACAAGGCAAATAAAAGAACAAATTCTAAGCTCTGTTGTGTAAATGTTAGTGTTAGTAAGTAAAGCAAAAGAGCTCTAGGCTAGCCAAACATTTAAAGACTTGCTCAAATTCGGTGTATGAGTAGTGACAATGATATGATGATTATGCTTTGAATGAACAATGCTTGTGTTTGGCTGTGCTGGAGTCTTCAAGTTAGAGAATTATTTACAAGCTGCACGTAAGAAAAATAAAAAAAATGTGAATGTTAAGAAGGAGAAAGTGTGAGTGATAAACAGCTTCTAGGCTTAGGGAGAGATAAATGGCAAATGGTGTTTATTTTAATGTGCTGTAACTTGAATGTTTTAGCATTTTTAATGGGTTTGTTTGTGGAAGAGAGGAAAAATGTGGTTTAGAGCACCTTGGAGTGTACATTCTAAAATCCTGTTTCTTTTTCTTCTTGGCAGATGGATGCCTTCTAGCCGACCAGCGAGTCCTGCTGCTGCTGCATGTCTGGCAGCATCTCTGAATGATCACATGACTCTTGATATGGATGCAGTCCTGTCAGACTTTGTTCGGTCCACAGGGGCAGAACCAGGTCTGGCAAGAGACTTACTGGAAGGTAAGCTTACAGGACACAAGTATTTCTTGTGTTTGCTGCTTGCTTAAAGCAAGAACCAGGCATAAAATGAGAACTCTGGTCTATGGAAACAGACTTCTTTTAGTATTTTGACTAGTACGTTCACTCTTGTAATAAGCTGACCATAGATTACACTAAGGGAGATGTTTTCAGCAAAAGCCTCAGAAATTCTTAGTGTGAGAGTGTTTTATTTTAGGTTATAAAGTCATGCCTTAAAAGTATATATGCCAAGGAGAGCAAGTAGGGGCCTTTAGCTGAATTTTGACGTTTTCAGCTGCCTGAAAGTGGTTCTAAGTGTTTCAGCTCACTGTGCAAAGTAACTAAGTTTAGTCTAAAGTAGGCTTAAGAGTAAAGCGATGGAGAAACTAGAGATATCTTTGGGGCCCAGTGATTAATGCATGTACCTGAACATCATGGTACAGGAGTCAAATGTCAAAACACCTAAGAAACCATATCAGAAAAATAACTGGGTCTTTTTGTTTATTTTATTGTGGTTTTACGTTTATAAGCTTAAAAGTGGAAAGACAACTTCAATATGTGAATGCATTTTGTAGTAGTTGTTCATTTGTTCTGATGTGAGCTCACAACAGTTGTGAAGAGCACAAGTTAGAAATGAGTGCATGATGTCTGTACAGATTGTGAGGTGGTTCTGTGGGTTTGATACACACATGCCGGACTTATTTCCTGAAAACTTTTTCTATTTTATCTTAACATGCTTTGAGAAATTGTGTGTTAAATCAGAGTAACTACTGAACAGGCATAGCAGACTCAAAAGTAAACATTAGGGTCTTTATAACTTCTTTGTGCAAGAACAGTTTCCCTTCATTGCATATATGCTGAAAGTTTTAGATTTTGCTTTAAGTTCTTTTTTAATCTGGGTCTTTCAGTAACGAGGAACGATACGCGATTAACACAGAGATGCACACAGTTTTGCTGCATTTCTCAAGTAATCTACGTTACATGTAATAAAACCTTAGAATGCTCTGCTGTGAATATTGACATTGGCTTGCTACATTTGAGAGACCTCTGTTTAGTCTCACTGATTTGATCAGCCTGCCGTTCTAGCACACAGTCTGTCTTGATCTGGTGATCATTTTCCAAAAAGAACATGAGAAGTTTTGCTCAGCAGTGTCAGGACAGATTGTCAGTTACAGAGCATTGCCAGAATTTGAGCATGTGTTCCTGCATATCAGAGGTGGTTCAGAAGAGTTACTTGTCTTGTTTTCCTTGCTATACTTCTTCCTTGTTATAAAGGGTAATGCTTCCAACTAAATACAGTGTGGTACTTCTCTGTGTTTTATTCTCATTTCTGTAGAATTCTGTGAATTTGGGAGATATATAAACAGCCCAAAGAAAAAATTTGAAACTTGAATTTACAAGCTGATACATCATAGGCCTAGTTGTTAGGATTGATTAAAAAAAACTTTTTTCATTAAACTGTATATGAATATTTTAAGAGTAAGACCATTTCCCAGCTGTTTAGTGTAACATTGGAGATATGGATGGATGGATGTATTTTGTAAATGTACATCATTTGTTTTAAATAATAATTAAGCATGGCTAAAAAAATGTTTAATTTCTAGTTATGTAGGGTTATATAGCTGGCATGCTGTAAAGGATAGGTTATACCTTGTTTTAAAGCAGAGGTTTTGACAGCACCAGATCGTTTACCTTGTCACTCATATGCATCTATTAAAGATATAAAGTCATATGAGTAATCAGATTTTATTCTAGTCTCTGATGTGCTGTGGATGCTTAGTAACTCTGTTTAATGAGAGCTTAGAATGACTTTATAGCTTTAAATTATGAATGCTCTTCTCTCCCCTTTCTGCCCTCAGCTTGGCTTTTTCCTCACTGTTGAGCATCCCCCTAGCTGCATGCTCACAGCCTGGGTGAGAGCCCAAAGTAGATGAGACCATGAGAAAAATCCTTTCACAGGGATTACGTACAGAAAACCCAGGCAGTGTCTTAGCTCTCTCAGTTCAGGAGGCTCTTATCTACCCTTCTCTGTACTAGTATATTTTTTTTCTTGTGCCCACAGTGCGCCTGCATGCCTGAGCTATTTCTGGGCTGAATTCTCCAGATGATCTGTCTCTGCATCAGAATCTGTCTTCCATCAGAAGCTGCAGTACTCTGTCCACTCTTTTAGTTGCTGGCAGGGTCTTGTGCATAGAACACTTCATGCTTGGTTTTGCTAGCTTGTTCTTCTTGGTACCTTTCTGTACTACTTCTTTTTCTCAGCACTCCTTGTCCTGGATCACAGACTACTTCCATCATTTTCTATTGAAACGCAGCTTTCTACCAGCCCTGCCAAAATTCTTGGCTGCTGTTATGGCTGAATTATTAAAATAGGAAGCACAGTTCTTTCAGCTCGGTTATGATTACAAGACTTCGTAATGTTTGTCCTTGTTCTATAGACTCCAGGGAGGACACTTCATTGATAGCTATTTACACCTTCATCTCTAATCTTGCAGTGACTTCAGAGTAAACACCCAGCAGGAATTTCTTTTAGAGAGCTTGCACACCTACAGATAAGTGTCCTCAAATTCATGGCATATCAAAGACATCAGAAATCCTGATATTTTCATGTTAATAATTCCAAGTCAACTAAAGAATGATGAATATGTCCCTGTGCAAATAAAATAACAGCAAAAGCTTTTTGCTGGCTGTACCAGAGAATAAATAAAATCGTAGGTTGAGGAGAATAGATGAACACCACATACATCAGCAAATTACGGAGTGGAGAGAGTGACTGTGACAGTTGTTTGGCTCTCTGAGTAGCATTTGACTCGGGGGACGTGGAAACTGGATCTGATGTTACACAGTGTGATGGTTCAGGAATCAGATATGCTTGAAGCAGATCACTTTGTATCAAAAACATCTGCTGTGGGCCAGAGATCTTGCCTCTCCGCACTTTCATTCAGGAGGAGGGAAGGCTGTAGAAGTTTGTCTCACTTCCGAAAAAAAACCCAAACTGAAGAGATTTATTGAGTTAACCTGCCTGAAAACAAGAGCGTTCCCATCACTGTAAATCTTACTCTAACAATCTTTCACATAATTCCTTGAAGCACAGGCTTGATTTTGAGCTAGGGGTATCCAGGAGCATGGTGTGAACTAATATATCTTTTCCTACGTTTAAAAACACTTTCTAAAACTATCATTGAATCTTGTGCCCCAGGACCAATAGCACTATTTTAGGTCTCTGCTTCTGATACTCATTTTCTTTCCCCTCCATTTTATTTTTCAGTGATTAATTGTTTACCTCTTGTCTGTGAAAAAATTTATTATGCTATCTATTTTACCTTTTGATTCCAGTTAAAAAGAATAGAAATTGCACTATTTTGGCTTCCAAACTGAGCAAGGCAGTTTGCAAAGCAGCCTGTGCTGGTAGGGATGTGCATTGCTGCTTTGTGCAGGATTAAGGTAGGATGTGTCCCAGGAAAGCAAGGAATCAGCTGCAAGAGTCCCCGGGTGTCACCTCTGTGTATGCATGCCTGGAAACAGCAGCCAGACCCAAAGGCACCTTGAAGGCAGCAGAAAGCTTCGCTGAGCTTTGGCAAAAATCTTAAGCATAATTAGATCTGTCTGACAGAGAATTTAATTATCTTCTGGTGTGTTTGATCTCCAGCTTCCTCCATGGCCACAAATGAAGAGAGCATGTCCCTTTTGGGTAATGTAGGCCAGCACCTCGAATGTCCCATGAATCATAGAATCACCAGGTTGGAAGAGACCCACCAGATCATTGGGTCCAACCATTCCTATCAAACACTAAACCATGTCCCTTAGCACCTCGTCCACCCGTCCCTTAAACCCCTCCAGGGAAGGGGACTCAGCCCCCTCCCCGGGCAGCCTCTGCCAGGGCCCAATGACCCTTTCCGTGAAAAATTTTTTCCTAATGTCCAGCCTAAATTTCCCCTGGCAGAGCCTGAGGCCATTCCCTCTCGTCCTGTCCCCTGTCACTTAGGAGAAGGGCTCAGCTCCCTCCTCTCCACAACCTCCCCTCAGGTAGTTGGAGAGAGCAATGAGGTCTCCCCTCAGCCTGCGCTTCTCCAGGCTAAACACCCCCAGCTCTCTCAGGTCCAGCTCTGAGTTGAACAGCATTAATGCTTGAGTTGTTAATTATAACCTACTTAAAATGTGGCCTAAGGCAGAGAAATAAACAGTTAAAGAAAATGGCTTAATCTTTAAAAGAAGTTATGCTGTGTTTGCTTTACAGTGCCAGGGCTGTAGGTGTGGATGAACTTGGAGGTTACTCATAAATTATTTAGAAAATATCTTAGTTTTTCAGGAAGCAGGCAGTGACCACTTGAATATAGGGGGGAGGCATAGGATGAAATAGTTTACAATATCAGCAGTATAGACAACCATCAGGAACTGGAGGATTTGTGAAACTCACTGGCAATAATGATACTACTAACAAAATAATAATGTCATAATAAAATAGTAATAAACCCAAAATACTTACAAAAATAATACAAACATAAAAAAGAACGCAAACTTCATGAAAAACAACATGTTTAACTGAAAAGCGGCCCTTTTGTAAAAGGTTCGTTTATTTATATAAGTGGTGTAGTATTTCACCTTTATATAAAAGTAATTGCTGTCTATTTCCTGCTCTATATAGCGCTTAATCAAGGTGTACAGAGTTGACTGTTAATTCAGAAATGAGGAAATCTGCTTTCAGTCATCAAATGTGTGCAGCAAAGGAGACTGGCCCTGGGGAAGATGACGGAGGTGCAGTGGGTAGACATCTCAAAGAATGGTGAATATATGCAGAATTCAAAGAAAAGCGTGTAATTAATGGAGAGGGAGAGAGAAATTTACAGTACTGTCATGTGATGGAGTGTACAAAGCTAACTCCCCAAAAATAGTCGCTTATTCTCCTCTCCCTCAGACAGTTCCTTTTTTAGTTCTCTTGTGGAAGGCTTGGCAAAGGGAAGAGGAAGCTGAGCTGCAACCAGCGTCTCCTTATACAGAGATCAAAATTGTCATTTCCAGCTGTCTGTTCAGCTTTGAGTGACTTTGCATTCTAGCAGAAAACGAGGCAAATATTAACAATGTGTCCTTGCTGCATTATTTTCCTTTGAGAACGTGAACCAAGGTTAAATCTTGTTTTAAAACCTACAGTCTAATTTTATCCAGGTTTTGCATATAGTCTTTTTCAGAAGGAATAAATCTGGTCTTAACTTCCTCTTCTTGTCTTATACCTGTTAATATTTTTTGATCTACCTCATGCCAAATAGGAAGAAGTGACTGCATTTAAATGGTACTAGTGGGCTGCATTTTTAGCAGTTGCTTTGTAAGAAAAGACTTCCTCACACGGCAGAGAAGCTGGTGGTAGACTTCGTATCTTAACAGATTGTCAAATTCAGAGAATTTTTTTTTTTTATTTATGTATAAAAATAATCATTGTACACTGGCCTAGTGGCACAAAATGAGGATCATTTTATATTGGTGAAAACTGACAATCAATTAATAATCTTGAAAGGCGCAAGCTGCTTATAATTTTTCCAAATGCCTTTCTAGCACAATCAGCTAAAGCTCCTAGGTCTAATAAATAGATTGTATCCAGTAAAAGGTCTCCTAGCATTATCACTGCTAGCGATAAGTGGAGAAGTAAAAGAGCTTTTGCAGTTGAAGCTGGAATTGCTGCCTAGTTAGTCAGTTGGTGACTCTGCCGTGTGCCTGTAATCACAATTCTAAATGTTTGAAGGAAGAGTCCTGTGGAAAAAAAAAAAGTCATATGAAATGGTGAGGATAAAATGTCAGAATTGTTCTAGTTCAGAACAGTTAATTGTAACTTCACCAACACAGAGAAATACAAACATGTGCTGCATTAAAAAAACAGAACTCTAGAAGTTAAGTTCAGCCGAGACATTTAAATAAGGGTTCCTGCAAAGGTCTGGACAAGACATTAGAATGATGGAACAATGCCCCTACTTGTATGAAGGTGGTAATATTCCCTTCTGGTCCTACCTAAAATTCAAGATTTCATATAATTATTGGCAGTTGTGAATCCTCAAAACCAACAGCATCTCACAAAACATCATCGTCCCAGATGCACAGGAGTACACAGGGAGGATTCCTGTCAATGACTAAATACATTAACCACGGGCTCAGCTTTTCATTTCTGTCATGGCAAATGTGAACATTTCCATTTCCCAAACGTACAGTGTATCAGAAGCACAGAAATTAACTTTAAACCTAGACAAGACAGAGCTGATGTTGACAGGAAAAGAAGAATTTCAAAGGCTTCCCTCTATTTTGGGAGACCTAAATCAGTTCACAACCTCCAGGCCTGTTTGAATTCTCCCATGCAATTGAATACCCATGGAACCCCAGGAACAAAAATTGTTCTTTTTGCTGCAGTTGGCCGTAAGTTGGTCTGTCTTAAGGATACCCTTGTTCATGAGGAGCCCTCAATGTAGACTTCTTGGGGGTCTGATTACTGCAAATTATTTCAGCTGAGTGCAAAACTACTCAAAAGCAGATTAGCAAGAGATTGCCTTTCTTTGTGGTCTCTACTGCTTAGATCTTTCCCAGTTCCCCATCTCAAATTGCATCCTTTTTAGAATTTTGTTTGTCATTAAATCAAGAATTGCTAGTGACCTTTCAAATGTTCTTTTTAACATATTGGAGTAGGTGGATATTTGAAAGCTTGGGGGGAGGGTGTACTTTGTAATTGCAAGCTTCCTCTTGCTACTAATTAGCGATGAATATCCTCTGGTTTTATTATGTCTGTTTTAAGAAGTGAAAGACAATAGATGTATTAACTACTACAACTCCAGTAAGTCACACGGTTTTAGCTGAAAAAATAAAAAGCAAGAACCCCAAAACTAGATACTAGGATGTCACTCAGGTCTTGCTGCCTGTATGCTATCTGGCTGAAAAAGAGAGTATCTAAGATGGGTACAACTGGTGTAGGCAGCTTAACGGGGGCCTGATTTTTGTTATTAGTGCATGAGTTGTATTCTGACGAAGCGTGTGCTTAACGTTGAGCAAGCAACGATTACTCATGTGCTGCAGAGCAGCAAGAAGTCATTTTCACCTCATAGCACAGTCAAGTTGAAATCTTGATTTGAGAAAGACTAGATTAAAAAAAAAGACAGCCCTTTGTTTCCAGAAAAAACAATGTGAATGCAGCACTGTGAAGTAACACCTGAATGCTGCTCACTGAGCCTACCTTTATGAAGGCAGAGTGTATTTCTCTTTAAAAAAAAATTACAAAATGTGGTAGTCATGAAGGGAATGGTCTAAAGCAAAAGTTCAAAGTTTCTAGTGCTCTTCTGCGTGCAGATTTCAGCATTCAAGCTGATCAGTTTATAAGTGAATTTGAAATTTATCTATTAAAGGAAAGAAATCAAGACTTTGTCTCAAGAGATCATTCTGAAACTTTTCTAAGAGAGCTTCCAATAGAGAGCATTATGGAATTGAATTGGTTACAATTTTTTAAACTATGCCATATGTTATCTTATTTAATACTCAACAAAGTGGCGATATTTTAAAATGCAGGCAGACTCTAGGATGTCTGATAGCACAACATTTCTGGTTCCACTCACAAAACAATGATGTGAATGGTTTACGTTTGTTATAGTGTGTGTACATAGTGCATGGATCCAGCGTGGTTGGGGATGCAGAACTAGACAGGTGAAAAACAGCTACAGGGATACCTTTTGTGCTGTGAAGTTTACTTTGGTTTAGTTTGAGATCTTCATTGTCATATTCCCAATTTCCTTTCTGCAGAGTCTTGAGGAAAATGAGTGTTTTGTTCTAAATTTCTGACTAACATATTGGCTCAGTAGTTTGTCCATGTAATTCCCAGTCTTGTCACGGGGCTGGTTTTCTTGCCGTTGTGCCTCAAGAGCAAAACAGTAGTGTTTCAGGATAAGGACAGAAATTTAGGTATTTGTCTTTTTTTTTTTCTTTTATCAAATTTTTTCTAAGGGAAGGATGATGTCCACAGGGTGAGAAGCACAAAAAAGGTGAGGTAGAAAGGCTGGGAGAGGGGAAGGAATCAGATGTCTTCTCTGGTGATAATGTGGTCAGTCCTAATGAGGTCACCTCAGCCTTTGCCTCCCTCAAGAGCTAGATTTAGTTGTGACGCCTGGAGGACAGTGTGCCAAGGTGGGCACGCGCTCTGTGTGGTCCCCGCACTAGTGCTCTTGTGTAGAGAATGCTCCTTTTCATCTTCTTTGTAGCACAGGATTTGGAGTCCAGTGAACCTACTGTAGAACGCCCTGACGCTGGGCACTCAGCCCTCACCCTGTGCTCTTGGCGCCGTTGTGTTGTCTCTGGTTCAAGTGCCCAAAGGGAAGCTCGGCTTTTTGGACCCGGGACCAAGGCCTGGGAAAATATTGTTTCTCAGCTTGGTCTCAGAGCATCATTGACTGGGAAACCCACTTTCTGAACAATGCTTAGACTCTTCAAATTGTCAGAATAGGGCAGAGATGGGGGCTGGGGGAGGCGATTCTTTCTGATGATCAGGAAAACGGAATCATCTGGAGAGCTTCTGAGGTGAGTCCTACTCTTGCTCTTCTTTAGCGTTTTTTTAACTTTTTACTGCTTCAGTTTGAAATGATAAGGCAAAAATGGGTAAGTGGCTTCTTAAATTAAATATTGTTTTATCTAAGTCTTTGCTTTTTCTTCAGGCTGACGATGCCTTCTGTTGTTGTTCAAGCAACTGTTATTTAGGACAGGAGCTTCACAGTGTAACTGAGTTTTTATTTTTTAATTTCCCTTTCATGTAGATGCCTGCTGTGTCTGACACTAAAATGTCAGTACCAGCCCTCAGCCGGAGTGCATATTCCATTCCTTATTCAGCTGCATTATTTTTTGTTTTGTTGGTTTCCCTCCATGCTGGAAACCCTTGGTTTGAAAACAGAGACCTTTCAGTCCTGTTAAATTTTGCACCTGCTGACTCACACAGCACATGCGGCTGTTCTGGAAATAATAGTTCAGTAAGAGTGTACTTTTTGTCGAGTTAGTGAATTAATTTGATTCCAGCATCGTGATTCACTGCATGTGTTTTCTCACCAGCTCTGTATTGCTCCAGCTTTTTGCTGACCAGTGTTCTCTGACATTTGGAAACTCCAAGCCTTTCATGTAGACGCACGGTGTCAATGCTGCTTTGGGGCAGTTCAGTTGCCGCTAATGGATGTGGTGCCACCAGTGACGCGTCATCTGATGTGACTGTGGACACTGCAATAACATTGTTATGCCTGTGAAATACCTTTTAAATACAAGAACATGCCATATAAATAAAGAATTTAGTGGTGAACAGTGGTCTATGTCAGACAATAACAGTAGAAAAAGAGTGGACAACATGAAAAATAGTCTTGTGTTAATTTTTGAAAAGTCTTGCTTGACTTGATGTACTTGATGAAACTATGCAAAAGAGATGAGTTGCCTGTTGCTTCTCCTCCGTTCTTGTGATGGAGGATGGAGGGCGTGTCATTTCCTATGTCGAGTTGTAACCTCTGTGTGATTGAGAAAGATTGGTCCTTTCTCTTGAGGGCCTGCAGGAGAAGAAAATGAGAGATGAGACAGAGCAGGGACTTCTGTAAGGAGCGGGATCTAGGACATTTCAGAGAAGAACAGGGAACAGACACACAAACGGAACCTAGAAGGAGTAGGACTTGCCCTAGGAGCGCAGAAGGACTGTTTGTGGTCTGCTCCAAAGCAAAAAGGCTGCTGAAACTTGTTGGATGAATAACAAGACTGGAAGGAGGGACCTACCCTCTGTGAGGCACTGGGAGGTATACGCTTGATTTCGATGTCATATGAACATATTTTTGTCCTTTCTGACCCAGCAGACCTCAGGGGTTTTTCTTCTTTGAAAGCTTAGTTTGGAATATAATAAGATACATCTTTAGAAATTCAAAAGCTTTTTGTATGCAAAATTGCAGGGTGGAGAGCTGGGTAGAGTTAGCTCTGTTCATCTCCTCAATCATAAGCCCCACTAGTTTCTTGAGTGACTTCCAGCTGAAACTTTCTCACCTGCTGTGTCACAATGTGGGAGATCCTTGTTCAGATCATCTGCTCTGGACATCTCTGAACTCAATAACCTCTCTGATTTGTTCCCAGCTCATCCATTGCTTCTGCAGTCCATTTCCATTTCTATAGTCCAGAGCACTTCACAATTTTTTTTTAAGTCCTTTTAACTTTGTTTTTATTTTATACTGAATTACACTTTTATACTTACTTGTTTTTCTTCACACAGTGTATTTTATAAATGCCTCTGTTCTTTTTTCCTCACTTCCTTTGCCCTAATTTTTTTTTGCTGCCTCAAGTTTCCTCTACTTTGACTTAGGAATTTTCCTTTTTAATCCTTCTAAATTGATGAATTCTCTTCTTTTTCATGGGCAATTGGAAAAACAAATTGTCTGTTCTTTGTATTTACTTGTGAAAATATAAACCAAAAGGAGAGGAAGCCTTGGCAAAGGGGGCGAGCTTACATGTTTCCAGTACAGACAGTAGCTGAAAACACTCGTGCTAGTTAGTTAGCGTGGCTGATATTCAAAAGCACTATTTCATGGAGATGGAAAAGTACTCAATATGTTCTCTGATTTGGTTGAATTTTTGCTGCGTTCTGATGCTTGGAGGCTCCAGCAAATTTGGGGCACACGAGTCTAATAAGCATTTGCTATATGTTGTTTTTCTGAAGTTAAAGGCTTTGGTGCTGATCGGTGCTTTTGTTCAGGAGATGGGGACAACTCCAGGGAGACAGAGAGATTTGAACATAAAGTATTTCTGTGTTAAATACATTTAGATACAGGAATTTTGCTCTATGTGTCGTGTCAAGTCTGTATTAAAAGTTCAGTCACCACATTGTACGTGGCGCATAACTCAAGGGTTAGTCTGCAATTTAGATTTTAAATGCAGCACACTGAGCCTACTTTCTGAAGGCTGACTGTAATTAGTATGATAAAGCTTTCATACAAGATTATTGCATTTGGCCTAAACTGAGGCACAGCACCATTTCCATTAGTCTGTTGATTTTCTGCTTTCCTATTACATACATCAAAGCCCCGTCACGCAGCAGTCATTTACAGCACATGCACAGTGATTTTTGTTATATTTCAGAGCTTAACATGAAATATCTTGGGCAGGTGACCTGTAAGGAATGCTCTGACACCAGAGAAACGCCGTCTGTGTTCTGTTAATCCAGGTCTGTTACTCAAGTATCCGGACTGAATAAACCCAGGCTACTGCTAGGAGTCACGTAGCGCTGGACTTGTAGCACTGCCCTTTCTTGGACAGGACTGTTTTGTTTGAACCTATGTTGCATGGAATTTTCTTTATTGTCTTTTTCATTTAAAACAAAGAAAATGTCCTCATGGTTGAGGTGATGATTTTAAAAACTTATTTTAAGCGTATCCTAAAAGCAGGACTAAAGAAAAGCAATCCATCCTCCAAACATCAATATGTGATCACATAGATCTTGAGAACACACTCGTAGTTCTTGGATGTTTGGGTGGGGCAGCTCGATGCAGACGATACCCCGGCTGGATCACAGCCATGGAATCTGCATGGGATCTTTAGGAAAAAAAAATGCTGGGAATAACTCTAGTGCTTGTCCTGGGATCTCTGACAATTTTCTCTGAATATACAGTATGTCCTACAGGCTTTCTAGTAGAAAATTATAGCGTGACATATAGAAAAATTCCAGATCACTGACATGTTGGTTTCTGTCATGGACTACTCAGGATGTATATAACATTCTCGCTCAGTGCTATTAATTCTTTGTTCACAGTTTTGTTTAGTGCTTCAAAACCTGAGATAGTTTAGCTCAGCCCTGTAGGTAAGAGCTGTTTGTCTTGGTTTTTCCACACTTCAGTTAGGTATTTTTCTTCACAGAATTGACTGTAACAGTAAAAGACTTTCTTTTATCTGTATGAAACGGCTTTGCACTATTTTTAGCTTATTCTCCTTTGTGTAAGCAAATAAGCTATATTTAACTGTTACTCAGGTAATGCAGCTTCTCAAAGTACATAAAGTGACAACCTTTTATGGTGCGATAAATCCTGTATTAGTCAGAATCAGGTTGCTTTGAATTCCCAGAAGTACTCATGGAATGATGTAAAAGCCTCATAAACCAAGGAGTTATGGTTGGACTCGATGATCCGGTGGGTCTCTTCCAGCCTGGTTATGCTGTGAGTTGGAGGCAGCCTCTTCACAGTGGTGTGTGGTAGGAGGACGAGGGGCAGCGGGGGTAAGTTGACATGAGGGAGGTTCAGAGTGGACACAGTTCCCACGAAGCAAGTCCAGTGTGGGAGCACTTTGCCCAGTGAGGTTATACAGTCTTCATCTTGGGTGTTTTAAAGAACTAAGCGAGAAAAGCCCTGAGCAATCTAGTCTGTTCTTACAGCCGACCCTGCCTTGAGCAGGAAGCTGGACACAAGCATTCCTGAGGTCTTCTCCAATTATGATATAAAGAGAGGTAAAATATAATTAAAGAGAAAGAAAGGAGAATATATATCTCTCTGTACATTTGCTGTAATTTTAAGATATTTATCAACTGTGACTTCTTTTGTTGAGGGAGCAGTGATTGTAAAATGGTTTGTCTAAAGAACCTCCATTTCCTTGCTGATGCTTTAAGTAAGAGTAATTTCTTTATTTAAGTTTATATTTCAAGTGCATATGAAGACGGTTTCCGGGTTATCAGTCTGGTCACATACAGATGTGAGCAGAATGTCCTTTTGCTGTTTGGCAGGCAAAAATTGGGACTTGACAGCAGCTTTGAATGACTATGAGCAGCTCCGGCAGGTACACACCGCCAACCTGCCCCAGGTGTTCAATGAGGGCAAATACTACAAGCAGCAGGAGCCAGAGCAGCCTCCCCAGGTGACGAAGGCTGAGCGGCCCTGCTTGCAAAGGCAGGATGACATTGCTCAAGGTAAGAGCTCTTCTCCAGGGCTTCTGTGGACAAGCAGCTTTCTAGCTTGTTTGTTTGCAAGTCGTGCTCGTCTGCAGGGAGTTGGAAGTGATTGCCATCAGCCTGTGAACTGTGTCGTTGTGGTGGGATCCACAGAGCTGCTGCTGGACCCTGCATCTCACGTTTCAGTTGTCATGAGCTTTGCCTCAGTTCTGCAAGTTATTTTTTTAATATGTCATTCAAATACAAAAATACATTGTCCCCTAGCAGTCCTGCGGTACATATAAAAGGAATTAACGAGAGGGTGTTACGGACCGCTATTGTCTGTAATTTTCTATGCTTGTTGAGACCAAAAGAAGGCTAAAAAGAATCCATATTTCAATCTTTGCATTCTTACTCACAGCATGCGGTTAGGGTGTATGAAATCTATGAATCACTTTCAGCTTCAAAATTTTGTTCTCTTGTGGTTCCACAGGAGAAAAAACAACCTCCTGTCCCCTGCCAAATAGAAGTTGAAATCTCAGCTAAAAAGAGTCAACTCCTAGCAGTTGATTTCCAGTACAGGGTGATAACCATTAGAATTTACTTCTTTTGATTGCAGACTTGTTATAGGTGTTCTTACGGGCTATAATGTCTCTTTGCTTTTTCTACAGAAAAGCGTCTTTCCAGAGGTATTTCTCATGCCAGCTCAGCCATAGTCTCCCTTGCTCGATCACATGTAGCAAACGACTGCAGCAACGAACAGTTTCCTTTGGAGATGCCCATCTACACATTCCAGCTACCAGACCTTAGCGTGTACAGTGAAGATTTCAGAAGCTTCATTGAACGAGATTTAATTGAGCAGGCAACAATGGTTGCTTTGGAGCAAGCAGGTGGGTAAATACTTCAGATATCAGCAGCTGGGTAATCTGACGTTTTTGGCTGATGTTTCTAATTATTCTTCATTTCTAGAGCTTGAGCGTCCTGCGTGGGAAGTAAATGCCAGAGCATAAAAGCAAATACTACACTCTTTGCAAAACGACCCATACCTGAATCCTCTGTTTCTGTTAAAACATAATAGAGAAAACTGTCAAATTTACTTCGTAAAACAAAGTTATCTGCAGCCAGTTAGACAAGTATTTCTGTGCCATCTTATTTTATGATCTCTGATTTGCATTCGGCACGCTACTACAGCTTTTGTGGCAGAGTCTGTGTTTCTTATACATCAGGCTAAAAGTGAAGCGTTTACTTTATTGCTCAGTTTTACATATTTCTACATGCACAGCTCAACATTACATTTCAAGAACATCAGTAAATATGAATAGCATTGCAGATGCTATGTGAAGCCAATTTCGTTGTCTAGACTAAAAGAGAGAGCTCCTACAAGAAGGTCTTTTCTGTGAATAACAAAATGTCTTGATAAATGCTTTATTTATTCACTTATTTTTTATAAGGAAGCAGTCACTGAATGATTGCTATAAGCCCACATAGAAAATCACTTCTTGTAATTTTCTTCACATCAATACATGCAAGAACACATTTATTGTCTTGACAGGACAATACCTAAAAGTAAACAAACAAATCCTTTAGCTAGTCATGTGTGAAACGCATGAAGTGTAGAAGTACCTCTGCTCCAATCGGCATTTGAAGTTCTTGCACCCATTGCTGACTGGGAGGGCTGAGTGATCCTGTGTTGCCGTTCCCAGTCAGTCCCAGCACACCCCAGGACAATCGTTGCTGCTGGATTCCGTAGGGGAGCTGCTGAGCATTCAGGGGGAGCCAGCGCTTTTGAGAATGTACGGGGTGTCCAGTATTAGACTTGCTTTGGAAGTTGAAAAAGTTATTTTGTGACTTGCTCATCTTGGGGCATGGATGAGAGGTAGATTTCTGGAAATTCAACATGCCGGAGAAATGAAAGAAAGGCTGGATTTAGCCTAGTTTCTTAGGGAAGCTGAGCCTGTGTCAGCAGGCTATCTCCTTAGATCGTACCCTGTTTATTTTTTAATTTTAACTCTGCGAATTTCAAACGTACTGTGAGTAAGTTTTTAAAGTTTCATGAAAATAAGCAGAGAGCTTATTTTTAGTATTTCCATAGAAGAAAAGCTTGTGATGTGAATATTGTTTATTAAACGCTACAGAATCCACATGGGAAAGACCTCCAAATACCCAGAATACTAGAGTATGGCTGTATTAATTCTCCATGTATTTTTACTTAAAATAACAGATCAGTTTTTTGAAATTGTGTTTTTTAATATTGAGTGGATTTTGTGAATAAGTAAGAAGCAGAATCAAGTAGGAGACCAAGAGAGGGAGGGAGAGTGAGAGAAAGGCCTAGTTTGTCCATAAATATTGTCTTATCAAGGCAGACAGAAGGTAGCCTGAGGAAGAACTCTTTCCAGTTGTCATTTAAGCACGGCTTTCCTATTGTTTCCCTAAAGGGATCGTTTGTAACCACTAGATTTGAAAAATGAAAATGCATTGCTTTTTTATGTTATACTCCATTACATTTCTGCTAATTTCTAGGCAGCTCTAAGCTCTGTGATGTTAACCAAGCCCACAAGCATTTTTTGCATCATCTACTTGAAATCAGGTCACTTTTATAGAAACCTCCTGTTACTCAAAGGATTCATAAACACCAGACTTTGACATTTATTACCAATAGCTGCTAGTTAATCTGCAGAGCAATAAAGTCTAACGTCTGCCTGGTTTAGGTCTTGTAACTGTGCTTTAAGCAGCACCTTGGTGTAACTTATTACTCACTATGATGCCACCAAAACCTTCTGCCAAAATGCGTGGCAAGTTGTTATTTCGCAGCCCACAGACATGGGAGTTGCTAAAAATGATAACTTGTTATTTCAGATTCATCTTTCCCAAAGGCTCTCCAATAGTGCTTTAAATTAAGCTTCTTGAATGCGTATTAAATTTAGAACTCAATCAGCCTAGTCTGAGATGTTGGGTATTTCCTAACTAGCTGCAAAAATCATATGAGGATTAGGAGATATGCTTAGTTATTGATCTGCTATGCATCTTCACCTTTACGGTGTAGGGTAACTCTCAGTCCATACTGACTAATTCAAATAGAATTACACAGTTCTTAGTACCCAGAACAAGTTATTGAGGACACATGTTAAATTATCATAATATTTTTTTGGACAATGTGTGTTACCTGCTGTTACAAACAAACTTCAGTATAATTTTGTAATGAAAATGCTTAATGGAGAAAAGCATTTTCATTGCTTGAACTTATTTCTGTTTTGGGGATTTAACCTTAACTGCAAGACTGACTATCCAAATATATATACACTATTTCCTCTCAGCCTTGTTGGGGGAGAAAAAGTCTGCAGAAGAACACAAAGAATGAAGTGGAGTTGCCACACACTGCCCATTGAATTATTCATTCAATTATTCAAGCATCTGTTACCCACAGACTTTCCAAAAGTCTTGGGGAATATACCAGCTCTACTCATCATTATTAATCATCTGCTCTTCCTTGTCCCCACAGATGTTACACAATTAGTCACATCCTCTTTCTTTATATTAGAAATGTTCACATGGCTGTTTAACCAAGACTTAGCAGTCCAGTAAGGTACCACCCAGGAACCTGTGTGCCAGGAGTTCTCTATGTCCAGTGCTGGCTTTGACACTCTCCGGGGCTTTATTTGCTTCCTCCAGATACATCACATACCTGTCCGTTTGTCAGTCATAATCCATCTCTGTCTTCTGTTCTGTGAAACATGCTTCATGTAGCAACGACGGGTGAGTTCTCAAAGAGAAAAACCACATGCTGTCCTATACCTCGAGGTCTCTATTTAATTTTCTGGTAGTGTAGCTGTTGATTTTAGTAGGTTGAATCATGATTTACAGTATGGTAAATGAGAGGAGAATCAGCTGTTAAACCAATCCTTCTGATTGAAACATTAATACTTCGCTTAATAAATTTACCTAACAGTAACATATCTTGATTAACACGTACATATTATTTTGCCTTTGAAACTTTATTACTGTAATGCATTCTGTTGTCCCTGTGGGGGAGACAATGTTGATGATGTTTGGAAACCGATACCAAGACTCATAATGGTATTTAGGCAATGAACTTCTTGGCAATCCGTTTCTGAATGCAGCAAATGAGAATGGAAGATGCAAATTAATGAAAGATGCTCTATTCTTATTCCAAATACATTTAGAGAATCATTTGCCTACCTCTTATTTCTAATCTTTTCTGTTGTCACTTCTGACGTTACATTTATTTGGCAGAAAGAGTGTTCGTGATTAAACTTCAATTTTGTGTGTCATCACTGTGTGTCTGTATACAGTATGCACCCTGGTTTAGTGTCCACACCATCAATTTAATAGATGCTTTCTTTTCAGGACGACTAAATTGGTGGTCCACGGTGTGTACAAGCTGCAAACGTCTTCTTCCCTTGGCTACAACAGGTGATGGGAACTGCCTCTTGCATGCTGCTTCTCTAGGTAAGGGAGAGTCTGTACATGAAATCTTCTGCCAGAAGTGTTTACCACTTTTCTCTGTCTCCAGCAAAAGCTCACAATCACATGGGATGCAAGTATTTTCATTAAAAAACTCATTCTAGAGGAATATATTCTTCCAATTTTACTTAAGTATTATTTGCTTTAGATGTGCTTGAGTGAGGAATGTGAAAGTTTTATCAGGTTATAAAAGAAGTGTAATTGGAACAGTATCAAAAACTATATATCACAAACACCAGTGATTCACATTTTCCTTACAGAGCCCAACTTAACAGCTTGGGAACCAGCAAATTTCAGTTGTTTCTGCAGGATTGCCCTCACTGCAGATGAGGAATTTCTTTCATTCTCTGGCTTTTCTTAAACAGTCCTCCTGCTGTCTTCAAGAATGCAACGTCTAGTTATTATCTCTGTTCATTCTTTGTAGAGTTTACGTATAGAGGAAACGGAGTTTGGGGTGAATTAAATTGGTTAATTTCCAATTGATTAATTAATCACTAATACAAGATTTTTGATACCTTTCTTCAAATCGGATTAATAGAAACCTGTTAAGCTGAAAGTCTCTGCTATGTCTTCTGTATCCCAACCAGGACTGGGATGAGGAAAACTTATTATTTTGTTGCAGTTCCTAAAATCTTGTACAAGCGGAACTCCAAAAGGTGACTTGTTAAAAAATGCTGCGATTTTTAATATATTGAAGAGATTCTTCTTTTTGGAAGAAGTAGTAATAAAAGAGCATTTACTTTGTCCAAGGATCCTTTTATTTTTGTCCACTTCATTTTTATTTAGAAGGAATTGCGTATTATTTACAGCCAAACTCTGGAGTATTTTGACTAGTAAAGTATCAAATAAACATATTTAATGCCAGTAGCTGACAAAATGGTAAGGTGAAATGAGGCTGTCTGCAGGCACGTGTCTTGGAGAGAGCTCTGGTCTCTTTTGTTGTAGGTTACTGTTCTCAACTACACGAAGTCATTTTATTGTCTTCAAATGAGCTTGAAAGCCTGTGGCTGGTTGTATTTTTAGACTTCCAGTCATCCTGAATGCTCCTCTCTGGTTTGGGATTTGAAGCCAAAGGAAATTTCCCATCGTGCTTAGTAGGAGAGGAGGCCTCTGGGTGTCGGGATCATTTGCCATGCCCAGAAGTGCCTGCAGTTGTCATTAACATTCTTGTGTCTGCAGGCTCTGTTGGCAACTACAGCTGAAACCAACCTGTGCGTTGAATATTCCATTGCTTGCAGCAAAGTTGACGTTGCCTGCAAGCAAATGCTGGAACAACTTAAATCCTTAGTCATTCCTTAATCAAGCTTAAACTTTGTTAGAATTCCCTCTTGTTATTCATTAGCTTATCTGTATTGACTGTTTCTTTAGGAAACCTTAAAAGCAGCGAGTTAATTATTTGCCAAGGAGCATTTTAAATAATGTATAAGCTGTGCTTCCTTTGCTAACAGAGCAATATTAATTGTTTTAGTACTTACTTATTTCTGTTTCACTGTAGCTTCTTTAAAACTGAATGTCATCTTGTGCTGCTTCAGGGATGTGGGGATTTCACGACCGAGACCTTGTTTTACGTAAAGCACTCTATACTATGATGAGAAGTGGAGCTGAAAGGGAAGCACTGAAAAGAAGATGGAGATGGCAACAGACCCAGCAGAATAAGGAGGTCTGTATGGCCTAAAGACAGTCTTGTTTATATCATTTATGGTCAAAAGCATTCTTCTGAAGTTTGGTATGAAAGTTTGAATTGCTATCAAATACCTTGTGCTTCCATTTTGCATGGAGAAGGAGATACTTTGATTTGGAATTTTTGTATCAGAATGCAAATGTGCCTTTTGCTTTGTGGGCATAAATGCACATAGTTTTGTGCCTACAAAGGTGTAAAATGCGTTGGGCTTCACAATTAAATGTATAATTTAGCTATCACAAGCATTATAAAATAAGGGGATGAAATCCACAAAAGAAAGAAAACACCCTTTGGGAACAATTCCCTGGAATGGTGAATTAGGATTCTTAGAGCTGTGATCAGATATTGAGGGGGTGTTTCTGAACTAAAACCATCTGTAAATTTAGTTTGACTGAAGCTGTACTTCAGCATGTGTTAATTTCTGAAGATGTCGGTGCCTAAACAGTGGCTAAAAAGCCCATTTCAGGAGCAATCCTGAATGCAGTCAAGAAAACGTGCTTAAACGTTTGTGACTTACTTGTAACCTGCTATTTGCTGGCAGCAGTCACTGAGAATACAGCTGAGCTGTGACTGATTCAGCTGCTTTAGGCTACCTGAAAACACAGGGGCGCTGAAGCACACTTAAGCCCTTTCTGCTCTTGAACAGAGTGACAAAGCATCTCATGTCTGCCAAGGAGGGCAGTCGTAGTAATTCCATATCCTGGGGAAGAAAGCAGCCTTCCAGAAATGGGCAGTAAAGCATGCTAACCATGCTTGCAAGGAATTCACAGGGGTATGAATAACTGAAACTCCAACAGCAGAACACGGTTAGCAGCAGAGCCGTGTCTAGAAATGCAGTCCTCTATGCAGTTAGTGGTTTAGATCCTGTTTAAATAAGTTAATATTCTTCCACTTGAATAGAAATGTTGAATGGTCCAAGATATCAAACCATATCACTTACGAAGCTCAAAATAAGTTAGTCGTAAGTACGACTACAGAACTCTGCTTACATTTGTACCAGCGTAGTCATAAAAGATATTTCATTCTCTCCCATAGTCAGGTTTAGTGTATACAGAAGAAGAGTGGGAACGGGAGTGGAATGAACTGCTTAAACTGGCATCAAGTGAGCCTCGTACACATTTCAGCAAAAATGGAGGCACTGGTGGTGGGTAAGTTTAGAGCATGGTAAAATTGTTTAGTTTTTGTCCTCAGTAGGAAAACAATACAGTAGAAATGAATGAAAAAGTTTACAGGACTATCAAAGTGCATTTTCAACTAGTTGCGATTTTCTTTTGATGATAGGATATAATTATCTAAACATCCCGTTATAAGATTTAGGATTTTGATAAAGTTTCCTTGTACAGTTACCTTAATGACTTGAGGTTACTTTGCATCCAGGAGTCTGGATTTCTTAAATCCTGCTATCTTGGTTTCTGGAAGAAGTATGTTTGCAGTAGCATTTAGCTTCACGGAGATTTAGTGCTTTGTCTTACTGAAGATACGTAGCTTTTCATTTGAGGAAGACTTAGCAGAAATACAGCCGCTACTCAGATACTTCCACTAAAACATGGAATGACAGAACAACATCTCCTTCTCTAATAGCATTTTAGAAGAAAGTAGCTTGTGCCCAGATATCGTCTTTTCTGTGTTTTAGCACAGCTTGAATAAATTTTAATTTTCCTTTTAACCCTGCGATGTTAAGAATAGGTAATCCTGGTAATTCTGCTGATGCAGGACGACATTGTTTAGAAAATTGTCTCATTTTCTTCTGTTTTGAGACTAAAAAGAATAGATTTGCTTTCATTTTACTTTCTACTTTGTTTCTTTCGTCTCTAGATATTTTCCCATTGATATGCTTTAGCCTTCTAATGCAGTTCAATTCACATTGCTGTTAGTTTTGGCCACTCACCACTGATTTTCTCTGGCCTTGTTCTCTCTGTTCCATTCTGTACGATTCACGTACCTTGTAGTTTCAGTGTCTGCCAGTCAGATACACTTATGTGTTGCTTTTGCCAGTCAGTCAACCATCTTTCCCTTTAGTTCTCAGATACAGGGACTATTACCGTTACATAAAGAACTAATTTAAATTGGGGTTTTGTGTTCTCATCATGGCCTGCATTTATCTTTTTGCAGATCAAAATAAAGTAAGGATAAATAGAAAACAGTGAATTTTTCCTTTAAAATGGTAAAAGAGGAATCAGGCAAGAAACAGCCTATTAAACATCTGAATAGGTATTTCTCATTACAGTCATTCCAACGACAAAATGAATGTGACAGAATGAATTATTTTCTCAGTTTAATGTACCCGTGTTCAAAATAGAGCCCTGGAGAATGAAAAGGAATATCAAAATAGTATATTGGAGACAGGGTATAACACGTTCTCTAGTTAGGTACTGAGTTAGGTGCTCTATTAAGAAAGCTTGCAAATTAGTCTTTGAATTGTAGATGAGACATTCTCCTTTGGTGTCAGAATTAGCTAAAGCATCACAAGTTGTATCTGCTTCAGACGACGTCAGTGACAAGCCCCAGTCTGGAATTATGCTCTCTCATTCACCTGCAAGGTCCTTTTAGTTATTTTTTGGAGGAAACTACATGCAAAGGAGATCAGCGATTGTCGCCGAGTCTCCAAAGGTTTCTTCTTTGAAAGCTCTCTTGTTCTTGAGGCTTGGAAATAAGAAAAAAAAAAAAAAAAGATAAAGGGAATACAGAAGAAGCTGCTTCTGAAGTTCTTGTTTTCAGTGTGTAAAACCCTTCAAGCACTAAAGCAGAGGAGACTTAATTAACTGTGAAGCAGACTCTCGTTTTGAAACAGATTTGCACATCTTTCTGTAAATGTAAAAAATACATTTTAGATTAAAGTCGTTGGCTTGTTAATCTCCATTTACAAGCCAAACCTGGGTACTGGATTGAAGCAACTGCTTTGAAAAAAGAAACATGTCTTGTACCCTCTGTTTTTGTTAAGAACCACACCATTGCAGTCCTGCTATAGAGAACATTGCAACCCATTCCTTCATTTTGCAGCTTATTGCCAGTCAGAGATTTCAGAGCCTGTTCTAGTGCTAGATTGAATATCACTGTTATTCGCTTCCTGAAAACCTAGCTAGATGTCATCGTGTGTTGTGGTGTGAGCTAAGGCAGATAATGAAAGTGAGTGGTGTTCTTATTTATTAATAGTGTTAATTGTCACCTTCTAGCCAGCCGTCTCATCTGCTGTTGGCACTGTCTTTTTAATGAAGTCAAGTGATTTTAAAATGTGGAAGAAGGGAGGGAGTATTGCCATAATCTTCCCATGTGTCATCAGAGTTTTATTTAAGGCAGAAAACCTGCAAATCTGCACGGGAAGTGCCTCTCGAATCTCCGAGGTTTCAGACATGGTTAGATATTCCATGTATTTCGATGTACAATTCTTCATACAAAAGTTCTGTGTCCATCAAAGACATTGTTTAAAACTATTTTTATTTGTTCTTATTGTCTATCTCTAGAGTGCTGTTCCTTTCTAATCGTTCAGTGTGCGCAGCAATCAGAGGGCACAGATAGAGAAAGCATCACTGTAACAGTATATCTTTCCCTTATTAGCTGCAGTTTCTCGTGGCCAACAAATCTTTTCATCTGGCATATTTTCAGTTGATGTAAATTGTACTTAAGCCAAATGCAGCCTGTAAATAATCAGATTGCTGTGGCGATGGAAACATGCTAGTTCAGCCATCCCTTCAGATCTGAAAGCAGTGGCTATCCTGCAGATCCTAGAAGAGAAACAAAATTCAAGGCAAAGGAGGGATTACAATTATGTCTAGTACATACATAGGAGCTGGGATTTTCCTTATTTAACAAGTTTTTTGTTGAATTCAAGGTATTTCCTATTTGACAGATGGCTGCATCTCACGTGCCACAGATGATGTTTTGCACAAAAGCGTTCACTCCACGCAGTTAAATTCAAAATAACATTCAATACTGTGTCTTCCAGAGTCGACAATTCAGAAGATCCAGTGTATGAGAGCTTAGAAGAGTTCCATGTTTTTGTCTTAGCCCATATTTTGAGAAGACCTATTGTCGTAGTAGCAGACACAATGTTACGAGACTCGGGGGGAGAAGGTAAGAGTTTTTAATTAGAAATGTATGCATCTGTGTAAATTGAATCAGTCGTAAACTACCACAAACAAAAGACACAACTGTGATATATATCTGAGAGCTTATGGGACAGCTGCTGTCAAAAAAACCAACAAACTAGATTGATACACGATCTATTTCTATTAGATACAGCAGAACCTTCAAAGAAAAGGTCTGCAATCAAAACGGGGGTGGGGGGAGTATATTTTTTCCTTCTGTTCATTTTGGCAGTAAAGATTCATGTTTTCACAGCAACAGGAAAAAAAAATTGGTCAGAAGGGGACACATTGAGAGAATTTTCCTGCCCAAACTTGCTGTTTCCCATAATTAGATATAAACAAGTGTAGACTCTTTCAAAGGAAAGAACTTTGCCCTTACAGATGGAGCATGCCATTCAAATTCTACTTGTAGATTTTTTTAAATCTTTCCTTATAGTTATCATATATATAAACGTACACACATTTATACACAGGTGATGTGTGCAATGCTGTGTGCGTAGGTTATAAACGTGTTTGCAGTGTTTCTTCTACAAATCTGTTAATGCAAGGCATGTGCAGAGCATTTTACCAAAAGAACTGTTACTGTATTTACTGATGATGATTAGAAAATGTCCTTCTACCTAGAAGTATTGCAGGAAGGTACAAATCTGCATATGTGTGAGATTCACCAAGATTTTATTATAAGCCCTTAATGTCTTTACTAGTAAACAGAGCAAGGAAAATATATGTAAGAGCAGAATGTTTTCATTATTGTCCTTAAGGTATTTCCTGATATTTTTATAAATGAAATTTGACCTCTTATTATGACTGTTTTCTGCATTGATTATTCCACTTCAGGCTGCTCCCCTGGAGCTCTGCAAATCTTGTAGCACAATGGTTAAGATACAGTAGAACCAACATTATTGTCTCCTCCTTGAAATATTTTAAAAGAAAGGCCTGGTTTTTCTTTGCAGCGTTTGCACCTATACCGTTTGGAGGAATTTATTTGCCACTTGAAGTTCTGCCAAACAGATGCCATTGCTCACCTCTCGTGCTAGCCTATGACCAGGCCCATTTCTCTGCACTTGTTTCCATGGAACAAAAAGATCAACAGAGAGAACAAGGTATGTTATAAACACAGCAGCTCGAGGGTATTTATTGAATACGATGCACAAAGTACTTTCTTCTACCTATAGGTGTATTTATCTATCAGGAAGGAAACAGTGTCCAGTAAATGGTATTTCTGCGTTCTTCGCAGTCTGAGCACAAGACTGGGAGCCAAGAACTCTTGTGCTGTCATTGTCCTGCTCTTGAACCTTTTCAATCAGTTCCATATCTGTAAGTAGGGACAATCCTAGTTACCTGCTGTGCATCTGGGTTCTTGAAGGCCTTTGTTAATTTGGGTTATTACGGTTTTTAGAAGATGAAGTGTGAGTCAGGTTACTATTGAAAACTCATGCAGCAGAAAAACCTCTCTGCACTTTTCTCATATGAAAACATTTAGTTGAAATATCATCTTACTGTCTTCTGTTTTACTTTGGAAAAGTGACAATAAAGTCCGACCGGATATTTCTGAGTCAGATCTGAGCTTCCTTGATATGGGATTGGGAGTGACAAGACCTTCAGGACTGGATTTGTTCCTGCAGCAGTAGCCTAGGAGCTGGCTGTAACTGCCCTCATTTGGAAGCTGTGAGACCTCCTATCTGTCTTTCCCTCTTTTGTGGGGAAGGGAGACGTGTTTTGCCAAAAATATGGTGAGGCTTTGGAACAACTCAGTGGACTTTTGCTGTTAAGTATAAATCCTCCTTTTTTTTTCCCTGATGACACTGCAGATGTGTTTTAAATCCCTTATAAAGACATATACCTGTAAAGTAAACATGGAATGTGTGCTGGTAGTTGAGATCTCCTGAGTGAATTTCATTTAGTCCTCCTTCCTAGGGAGCGGTTTAGAGACAAGCAAATATCCTTCATTTGATTCCCTAATCCTCTGTGCGTTTCATCTGATTTTGGAGGTATTAGACATTTTCTATGCTTATGAGAACAGTGGGCACGCTGCAGCTGTGCGAAGTAGAGCAATAAAAAATCTGAACAGCAGATATTGTTGTGGACATCTTAATGCAAGAATTTGATGTCTAGTTAAGTTGTCCTTCTTGGAAAGCGTGAGTCCTTCTTGGAAGTTTTCACATGAGGTTGTGCGAGAGGAGAAACACCCTACGAAGGGTTGCATGTGGTATTGGCAAACTTTGTGTTGATGAAGGGGAGACTGAATTGTAAAGCAATAATGGAGAAAAGATTGATCTTTATGTTGCATATTCGATGGGAAAATCAATCCAGTTCGGCTATTCAGCCTTGAATGGCACATAGCTATTTCAGGGGTTTGTAGGTAGATCCTTGGCAATAGGTCTGGCCTTTACGTTATATTCTGGGACATCGCAGCTGCCTTCGAGCCCTCAATCTGTAGAAGAGTGGCCCTTAGGAAAATGCTTTTCATGTAAGAACCATTTCCAAAGCAGTACACTGAGATGTGATATGAAACACCTTGTGAGAAATGAAAGTCTGCAAAGCAAGTTCATACCATTTTAGTGCCATAATGTAATATGAATGGAGACAGAGTTTTGAGGAGCCTTTTTAAGGATAGTGTTTGACTGTTGATGGTTGCTGATGATACACTACAGCCAGGACTGTAATATCAGCAAGCTGTTAAGTTAGTAGCTCCTACGTATATGTCTGTGTTACAAATTTTAGACTAGTCTTCTTGTAGAACATGCCTCTGTGTCTTTGGTCTTGATCCATTTTAGGTCTGAGTTCTGTTGGTGGCAAAACAAGGCAGTGTCTGGAGTAGGCAAAATTCACTTTTTCCTTTCTCACATTTGGGACTGAAATAATATCAGCAGACTGACAGCAACCTCATTTATTTCAGGCAGATCTGTCTGCCTTCATACAATACTTCATTGTCACGGTTCTTAAAAGAGCCTATATGTGTAAACAATTTGATTGAATACGCAGGACTTAACTCTCTCTGCAATAACTTTGCAGACAGGGCAACTGCTGCCCACCAAACTTTCTGTTATTGTGGCATCCTTTAAAGGACAGAATTGACAGAAGGTAGTGAGGGTAACTACTGTTCAGCTGCTCTGCCTCTCGGTGTGTGTTGTTCAGTGATACAACTTGGTGCCACCTACTGAATTATTCAGAATATTACAAGCCATATATTCCTGTTAATTACACACTGCAAGATCTTGGGTTTGATAGCAAGGTCACATATTTCGTTTCTCCCACAAGGGCTAACAGTAATATTAAATACCTTTCTTGTAGTTGGAAACTGTCTTTCTGTAGGGTTTTCCTATGCCTGTAGTCAGGCAGGAGAGGTGCTGGCAGAGGAAAAGCTACCAAATATGCAGCACGGCATCACTAATGTTAAATACTGACTTTGTTCACGTCTAAGTTCATTCAGGTTAAAGACAAGGGCCGTTAAATCAAAATAGTATTTGGTTTGTACGATCCAGTTTTAGGTTTTACTGCAGGGCCTTCAATAGACAGCCTTCAATTCTATGGTGCAGCGGAGAGCGCTTGGCATTAAGTCTGGGATGAAGGGAATGCTTTAGCTTTCAGCTGCCAAGCTGGTTGCTGTTAGAGACTGCAGCAGTCTAACAGCTAACACAGCATCACTATTGTTCTTCAGATGCCGTGGCAGGAAATAGACTGGCACAAGGATGCTCTAATAATGCCTATTTTTCGTACCGTGTCAGTATAGAGATGTTGGCAGCTTTGGCACAGAGGAAGGCAGAGCCACAATTGTTAAGAGTCAGAAAACAACAGCACAGGTGCCACGGTACATGGCCAGATTTTGAACTATCAGAATGTGGCTGAGAGCTTAGAGATACCACTTCTTCTCTGACAGCCAAGCCGTTCATAATTATAGTTGGAGTATTTATACTCTAACCATGTAATCGGATGTCGGGAGCAGCATCTGAAGCTGCCTGAACTACTGCACGTGCTTACATCCATCTGCAAGCTGCTGAGAAGCTGTCTCGTGGAGGAGACGCCATGACCTGTACGTGTGGTCAAATAAATGCTGATGTGAACACCTCAAGTTCTGCTTTGGCACATAGGCATTCGTCAGATACTCGGCATGCAGGGACGGTTCTCGCTGCCCGTGAGGCTGCTTGGCTGAACTCGGAGCTCGCGTGTTGTCAGCCAGTCAGCAGTGAAATGGCTGCCCACGACCAGTTTGCAGTGACAAGCGGGAAAGGCGTGACAGCGGGTTTAACAGCAGTGGGCCAGGATCCTTGTCAGCATTTTATTTTACTAGTATTTTCAGAATTTGTTAGTGTTCTTTATAGAAGATTAATAATGACGCAAGGTGTGAAGATGAGTCCTGGGAAACACTGTGACTTCACAGCACAAAAGGCAGTACACCCAGCTGAGGAATGATATGAAAGTCTTCGCCGCGTATCTTAAAGGTGCTGTGGACAAAATACTGCTGTTATTTCTGACATATCCCATCTGCTGACATTAGGACTTGCAGACTGTGTTTCAAATAACGTGTTTTCAGCTGAAGAGCATCCAAACCCAAGAGTAACCGAACGACTGCACCAAAGTTGCAAACTCTGATGTGGTTGGGCATCAGATGTTATGATCTGTTGGGTTTGCTTTACAAACAAATGTGATGGATCTACTTGCAGCCCTAACATTAAAATACTTTTCTGTCAGGAATGTGGGGAAGTCCTACCAGGAACCCCAACTATCAAGCAGAATTCCCTGAAAGGGAGGAAATCTCTTGCAGTGAAGACAGAATTTTAAAACTCGTTACTTTAGCAGATACTTTTTGCAGGAAGATGGTTGTGCTTCATACCTCAGGCTGTCCCGTTCACAAATTTCAGTGTGAGGATGGGGACAGTACATGTTATAATGTGTACATTAGTTAAGGCCATAGTCACATGCTGTAGAAAATCAGCTCTGAGCTTTATTTTGTACTTAGATACTAAGATTTTAATAAAATCAAGTATCACTAAACATTTTGAATAAGTACATTTTCCATATCAGTAGAAAAAACACCTTTGAAAAGGATTCTTTTAAAATTTGTTTATGAAAGTGATTATTCATTGAACTCTATGAAAACTAGTTTCAAGCTGCACTTAGAAAACAAACTCAGATTTCCCTTTTGAGGTTTACATCCCAAAGAGACCGATTATAGTGACAGTCCCTTGGTCCTGGCTTCCCAGGATCACCTGCATCAGGATCACATCCCAGTTTCCTACCAGGCTGTAGCTGGCAAGGGCAGGTTCTCCCACAAGTGGAAGTGTTGTAAGCTTCTAATGCTGCTTTTTTTTTTTTTTTTTTTTTTTTTTTTAAGGTGCCTTCTTCCTTTAAATGGTTGATCTGTTGCATTGCAAGGTCAATTGTCAATCCCATCAGTACCTGCTAGTAATTCAGTTAATTGGCAGAGCCTGTGTTCTTTGGGAAGCACTATCAGTTAATTATATTCTCAGTTATCAGAATCCCTTTGTTGCAATAACTTCAGTGAATCCAGCAGGATAAGCCCTCATATTACTCAATGAGTGCTAAGAACTCAGTTGTCGCCTCCACTGGACATTTCTTATGTCCTTGTGCTTCAGGAGCTTGATTACAGGGTGTTTGGAACTGTAGAGTTAGACTGGCTGCTACTTATTCACATTGAGTTTCTTTAAAAGAAATTCTCTGACAATTTCTATGCTTGCATCTTACAGTAGAAACTCCAGCTGATTAATCCGCAGCTGATTAATCCCCAGCTGTTCTATCTGCAGTTGAGAAAAATATTTCAAGCATTACCGACTGTACCCAGTAGGGGGAAACGTTTCCATGAAGCTTGGAGAGCTTTGACCTTGTTATTTCCAGCCTGCAAAGATGAAAAGATGTGTATATTTTCTGTAGTCTGAACCAAATACCGACTTCACGATGTTAATCTAAAGTACAGATTAAATTTCCTGCATTCTGCGAGGTGAGGAACAATAGTTAACCAAAAATGTTGTACCTTTGTTTTGACAGCATCTCTTTTCTGAACCGCAGAAACCGTTATGAACAGAATGTAGCCAATAAACGCAGTCAGTTTTCAATAATTCAGTGCTTTGATGTTCGGGTGTCTTCTCCAAGTTTCTTTGCCCCTTGGCTTTGCTGGAATGAATACTCCAGCAAAGTCCTTGAAGGTTCTAGAACAGAAAATTAAATTTCTTGATGGGTTGTCAAAGCAGCAGCAGTGACCTGTGTCATGCTGAGGATCCCACCCAGCCCCTCAATGGCTTTTACTTTTTTTCCTAATGAATTGGAAGCAAATTGCCGGCTTTAATTAAAGCTGACAGTGTTTTTCACCAGTTTCTTGCTAGTGATGAATGATAGACGCCCTGTAAAATCCGAGTGCAGTCCCTGCGTGCTGAGTATAAAGCAGAGTCATTAAGAATTGTGTCAGAAGGCAGAGCGCTAGCAGAACGGGGGAAGGACAGAAGAGCCAAACCAGCTAAGGAGTGATGCCAGGGAATAACAGCAGTAATGGTCTTTTCACTGCACTCAAGACAGGCCTCAAACTGACCTCTCAATCCATTTATATGTTGATCTATGCTCCTCAATTATGTGAAGTCACAGTTTGAGTCCAAAATCTCTGTAACTGCATTTTCGCTTTGTTTCTTAATGCTGTTATGAACATATTTTTGTTTCTTTCACAGTGGAAAACAAAAAGATAAAAAACTGAAAAATAATTAACATGTGCGTGTATCTGTGTGAGAGACAGGCAGGAATATTTTGACTTTTTATTGCTTTCTGCTATTTTAATGGCTCTGTCTCCAGGAAATGTTTATAGTGCATGACAAAATGGCAGCGTTATTCTCTCCAGGAGCAGTCAGTGTATTAACCTCTCCCTCTCCTCTTCTATTGCACAAGCATCAAATTAGGGCAATGGAGCCTGGTATAAATCGTTTGTGGTGCTCTGGATGAGACGGTTCTGCTCTGCACTCAAATTCTGCCCTTCTTTTTCACCGGTTATACTGCTTTTCACAGCTAAATCATTTTCCTGTCATTTTTGTTCCCTCCACCCCACTCCTTGTTTTTTTTCTACCTCAGCGGTGATCCCCCTGACGGACTCTGAACACAAGTTACTGCCTTTGCACTTTGCGGTCGATCCTGGGAAAGACTGGGAGTGGGGAAAAGATGACAATGATAACACCAGACTGGCCAAGTAAGACCTTTCTGTAGCTTTATTGTTAAGCAGTAAAATGTCTTGAGCCTTACGTGATTGAAGAATTGGGAGAACCGCTAACAGCGAGAGCGTTGTTCGTGTTCTCTGGTTACATGGGAAAAGACATGGGTGGGTCTCCAGCTGATAGTCACCACTCAGGCTGCTGTCTCTGTTGAGAAGTATTGCTTTTTTTCCTTTCTTATTATTTTTGACTGTTTGTTCCCTTCTTTTTTAATCCTTAGTTTGATTCTGTCTCTTGAGGCAAAGCTTAATCTTCTACACAGCTATATGAATGTAACATGGATACGCATACCCTCTGAGACACGGGTAAGGTAAACTTCTTCCTTGCTCTAAACACGATGAGAGATACAAAGCACGACAGGGTGTTTTGTAGGGTAAACTGCCTGGAAACTCCAAAGTGTCCTGGCAGCAGGGACAAGTCACTCGTGGTTCATGGTCGTTGCATTCAGGCTTATAGATTTTTCTAGTTATTTGTTTTAATAGCACCATTGCTTGAATATCTTTGTAACTCATGCCCTATTCTGATATGTGTTTTTGAGCTTAATCTTTCTGTTACTAATTTCAAGAGACTGTGTAGTTCAGAGGAGCCTTAAAATAGCCCTTTTCTCACCATTGTTTCCTCAGAACTTTGGCTGGCTCTCCCGACGCCACTGTTAGGTCACCAATCCCAAGTCCTTCTTTCTGAGAATACATTTGCACCCCTGGATGGCTCCCAGTTCAGAGAGGCTGACGAAAGGCCACAGACTGGCGCTGAACTGAAGCCTGGTTCTTTCAGAGAGCTATTTTAGAACCATGCCCAGCTGGCACCTAGTCAGCTGCAAAATTCTCTGCAAATTACATTGAATAGATTGAGGCGTTAGTCTGGAAGCAAAAGGTTGCTAGGAGAGGATGGAGGTGATTTAGACAGCCTACACAGATGGGATTTGAAAGGAGGAACAGAACACAAAAGGAGAAAGTGTTTAACAAACGCAAGAGGGGAAAAAATCCACTTTTCTACAGTTTCTACTGCGGTAGCTACCACATCAGAAAAAGAAGAGGCAAAATTGCCCTGCAGCTGTGAGCCTGAAACTTGTGGGACCTGGGTTACCTCTCCCTGTGTCACACATGAGCATGGTCAGGTCACTTTAGCACTTGCTTGCTCCGTTGCCGAGCAGGGATAACACCTCTGCTCCCAGGTGGGTGGTGGAAAGCTTGGGGATTCCAGAGAGCCAGAGGGCCTATAAGAACCCAAGAACAAGAAGCAGGCATGAATTTCTGTAGTGGAAGTATGTACATCTCCAGAGCCTTCCCTCCACAACCACCCGCCCTGAATCTTATGGATTGTTAAATGTTTCATAGAATCATAGAATAACCAGGTTGGAAGAGACCCACCGGATCATGTTTTTCTCTAACAGATCCTAGCTTCATAGGGCCTGACAGCAAGGCTAGATTTTGCAGGAATAAATGAACAGAGCCACATTTTAAAGTATCCTGGGATCCTTATGACTGCATTTTCAAGGAAGATGTTTGATCGCCTTACCCAAAATATAAATTGGAACTCAGACTTCTGACACCAGTTTTATCAGCGTGGTTTTTCCAGTAAGAATGAATACACCTCATTGTATTCCTTAGTCTACTCGTTTAAGTCTAATGTTTCATATTTCAGGCAAGATGTTTAGCTTTGGTTTAATACCACAGACTGAAATAACGAAGAAAGCAGTTTAAATCAAGTTGGGTTTTTAACAGAATGAATTTTGAGATATTACTGTATACAGGTTTGTGTGCTGCACCCTCCTCTGCTTTCAGCAGAGCCTCATTTCCCTTCCATCACAATATTATTGGTTTCTTTCCATGCTCCCTGTCTCCCCCGTGGCTGAGGGGCAGCTGTATTCCTGCGGAGTGGCTGCTCCCTGCACGCCGGGCAGCCGCTCAGCTGGGAGGTTGCGCTGCAGCCTTTCCCTCATCAGGAGCCCTAACTTGCATTTGCAGTTATTCAGACACTGGTTTTCCTCTGAATGACTGACCTCTGTTCTAAAAATGTGCTTGAAATGAGCCAAAAGCTGCTGTAGAAACAAACAACATACATATTCAGCACAGCCAAATAACCTTTATTTTGTGAAGAACCAGTCAGTGCATAGATTTTAAAGTACATTTAACGCCACCGTCAAAATCTGTGAGATTTGGGAATTGGTTTTGTCATTTGTTTTGGGTTTTTTTTCATAGTAGTATGTATGAAACTGTTTATGCTGTACCTAATTATAATTACTTTTCCATAGCAGGCCCCTTTGGCTCAACCAGAATCCCCTACAGCTTCAGCCGGGGAAGACGTTCAGTCTCTGGCTGACTCAATGGACTCGGACCGAGATTCCATCTGTAGTAATTCCAATGGCAATAATGGCAAAAACAGTAAAGAAAAAGAAAAGGATAAGCAGAGGAAAGAGAAAGACAAAACCAGGACGGATTCTGTTGCTAATAAAATAGGAAGCCTCAGTAAAACACTAGGAATTAAACTGAAAAAGAATATGGGTGGTCTTGGAGGCCTAGTGCATGGCAAAATGGGCAGAGCCAATTCAGGGAACGGAAAAAATGGTGACACGGTAGAGAAAGTCAAAGAAAAGAAATCCAAGTCTCGAAAAGGGAGCAAAGAAGAATCTGGACAGTCTGCGAGCACTTCTCCATCTGAAAAGACCACTCCATCTCCCACTGACAGAGCTAGCAACTCACCCACTGAAAAGATGAACACTAAATCCTTCTCTGACAAGCAGTCGGACCCCTGGAAGTACAGCACTGACGTGAAACTCAGCCTAAATATTTTGAGAGCTGCCATGCAGGGTGAACGAAAGTTTATTTTTGCTGGCCTTCTTTTGACCAGTCATAGGCATCAGTTCCACGAGGAGATGATAGGCTATTACCTGACCAGCGCACAGGAGCGTTTCAATGCAGAACAGGAACAGAAGAGGAAGGATGCTGAGAAAAAGGCTGCACTGAATGGGTCATCTAATAGGAAACTGGAGCCAGAAGCGTATTCAAAAGAAAAATTAGAATCATCTCCTCAGGACAGGGCATCACCCGTCTTGCCTCAAAGCCATACAACTCAGCTGGTTTTAAAATTTAAAGATCGCACTAGTCCCACTCCTGGGTCATTTTCTTCACCTAGTAACGGTGCTAAGAAAAGTGGCCCCATCCCAGTATCTGCCCACTATAGCCATACGCCTCCTGTTCAAAGGCAAAGTGTCATCCATCTGCATGATGTCAACTCCAAGCCGTCGAGCTTCCAAGATGACACCTACAAGCCAGTGGTTGGCACCTTAAAAACCTGTGCCACCTATCCCCAACAAAACAGATCGCTGTCTTCTCAAAGCTACAGCCCAGCCCGGATATCCGGGATCCGTACGGTGAACACAGTGGAATCGCTGAGCTATGCCATGCCTACTGAACACAAGTCTCAGACGTACACAAACGGATTCAATACCGGAGATATTAGAGACTGCTTAGAATACGCTGATGAGGATGCTCCTCAGACCTGGTTGAACAGTGATAAAAATCAAGGCAGAAGCACAGTTTGCCCAATATATTCCATCCAGCAGAACCGCTGTAAGAAGGAGAACTGCTCCTTTTATGGTCGCCCTGAGACTGAAAATTACTGTTCATACTGCTACAAAGAAGAGTTAAAGCGCAGGGAGAGAGAAAGCAAGGGACACAGGCATTGAGGATTCTTCCGTGACTACTTAGTTTTACCATTTTCTTACAAAGTAAACGGTGTTGAATTGCAGTAAAAGGAATCCTTAAAAAAGAATAAAGGATTGATGAGTAAATAGTGTCTAGCTTTTCGCTTTTCTGGGGCAATGAGTTAATAATAGGATTAATTTATCATAAAAAAAATATTATTTTCCATTTTGTCAGTGTCTTTTTTACATATACTGGTAAGCTGAAGGGTTGTTTACTCCTTGTCAGTGCTGTGTATATGTTTGGTCAAAAATTTACTAATGGTGCCTGAATTTACACTGACATCACTCAGGTAGTAGAACGAGAGGGGAAAGTCAGAATACCGGAGGTGCGGTGGTGTAGTAGGGTTGTATCTGCCTTGCAAACGTTTGAAATTCTATAGCTACTATGAGTATTTTTTTCTCAGTAAAGCTTAAATTTTTCATAGCCTATTTTTTTTTTTTTCCAGGAGAGTAGTGATTTTGCGTGCTGCACATTTTTAACATGGCAGCGTATTGCGTTATTGCTGACGTTTGTGTTCAGTGGAGTCCGAAAGGGAAGGATTCTGGGAAGATGGGAGCGAAAGGTCTCAAATCATGAGGGCTGTAGCTCTTCCTAATTTACATTCTTACAAGTTATTTCTACATTTCCATTAAAAAAGTAGATTTGAGCTGCTTTTATTTGTACTGAATTTCTGAATGGGTTTTATAAAAAATACTTCATGATTTGCAGGACTTGAAGTCACAAGAAAACCCCACGTATCATGGATTTGAGCACCTGAATATCAGTAGTATTTTCATTGCTGTTGAAACAGAGAGAAACTTTAAAATAAATTTAAAATATAAAAATTCTATTAGATTTGCAAATTTGATGCCTAGCTAGGAAACGTAGGATCATTTTTAGAGCTGAATGAACTGCTTGTCAAAACAATGGTATTGCATCAATTGAGTCTCTTAGCCATTGCATGAATTTAATAATTTTTTATTTATTCATTTCTCAACATTATAGTGATAGTTATTGCAGAGATAACTACTTCTGAGCCTTTCTTGAACACTGTTGGCTCCACCTATTTTTGAGTCTCCTAGAGAGAGTTACATACCTGCCAGGAGGTTCCGAGATGGCTATAAAATACCTCCAGTGTGAGTGGCAACTCCTAGCACTGATTTGCACAAGTCTGATATCCAAATATTTATGTAAGTATTTGCAATACTTCTGAAAACTAAACTTTGTTCATCGAAACGTTTCTGTAAAGCAGACGCTGCAAATATTGCTGAAGTGGTTGTATAATTTAGGGAAGTTTTCTAGAATATAGCGCTTGCCGGTTTTGCATCCCTGCACCATCAGCTGGCGTGGGGTAGTAAGAATAGGTCTGGAGTGTTGTTACACTTGCAGGCAACGGCTCACTTACTCTCTGCCTTTTTTGTTCGCAAAGAGCTCGTTTCCCACAGGCAGGTGAAGTCCTGCCTCCCAGACTGCTTCCTCTGCCACCTAAAGGTGCAGGACATGAATTCTGCCTTACTCGTTAGGGATTAGCACTTTTCTGGCCTGCACAGGAAAAATTCTTCACCAAAGAGTCTTTGTTTCTGATTCTTTTTTGCTGTACCCCAGTTTTTCCTCTTGACGTGGGTGGCACCTTTTCACTTGGGTCCAGTTAATCCTAGTTACCCTTGAATCCAAGCATAAAGTAGCCTGTGAAACAAGGTGCACACACCTGTGCTGACGTTTACTGGCTTCCAGGAAAAGCATTTAAGACTTTGCTAGTGTCCTATTGGAATTTGCGGAACTGAGCACATGCTTAAAATTGACTTTAGTTTCTGCTGGATGGGAGGTTTAAAGAATAGTTTGAAAATAAGTCCATTAGGCACTCCTAAAAAGTCACAGGGTTTGCCACGTTCGCTGTTCCGTGAATCCAGACCTGTACTTTGTATTTCTGGCCATATACTGAGCATACGCTGAATGCGACTGAATTTGCATTTACACATGGTCTGTCTGATGAAAGGGTAGAACTCCACGTGAATTCTGTCCTTAAGGTAAGCGCGTTCTAAACCCCACGTCTCTGGTTGTGCACGCTTGTAAGCAGTGCCCTTTTTTTTTTTTTTTGTTAACTCTTGTGACTGCGTCTAAGTTCTTACGGCCAAAGAAATCTGTGATTGCAGGTTGTGCTAGAACAAGCCAGATCATCCTAAAACAAATCAAATACACTTGATTGTATTTGTTGCTGAGACTGAGAAAACCGACAGGATAAAACTTCGCAAAAGAAAGAAATATTTATGAATTCTTAGAGCATTAGAGTAGCAGTAACATTTGATACTCTGAGAATTGCTTCTGTGTAGAGTTGTGCTTCAGAAATACTACGGTGCAGACGCACCAGCCTGTGTATGTAAGTCAGCTCTGCCCTTCCTGAGCAAGGAAAAAAAGTAACAGCACATATGTAAAAATAATCTCTTACGAGAATTTGCTGTTTCCCATTTTTCAAAGGAGTTGTTTTGACAGCGTGTTTTTAACATCTAAATACTCACAAAGAGATTTATAGCTGATTGATGCTTAGAGAAATTGCTCTGTTCTGAATTATTGAATAGATTATACCTGTATGTTAGATTATTTTGCAAAATTGATTGGTTTTCTGAATAATAATAGGCTTGTAGGTACATGCTGCCAATCTTCAGTGTTCACAGTCATTCTGAGTCGCTCAGGTATTTCCATAAATTTGTACCAGTACCAGACTGCTCGTTTTCAAGTATCTGTTACATGAAATACCGACAGAACACTTTTTAGTTGTGCCTGTTTCCTCAGAATCCTTTTCTTGGTAACTTAGAATAATTTACTTTTGCTGTTTTCTTTTAGAACTCTACACAAATATCCCACAGTTCTCTTGTCCCTTAACATTTAATACTGAAAAGAAGTTGCAGGCCTACAAGGCCAGTTTGCCAGGTAACACCTACCCAGCTTTTCCCAGTAACTGTCCCTTTTTTCTAGATAAGTAATACTGTGATTTTTTTTTTCTGAGCAGTTGTCTGAAGAGGAGAGGATACTGTAGTTGATATTGAGCAGCCCAAACATACAGAAACCATGCCTCCTCCTGAAGAAGCGATTGTCACGTTAGAAGAAGAGTCTAGCTGTAAGAGAAAATTTTATACCTATTGGGTTTTTTTTCAAAGAGAACTCCCAACTGCCCGTGAGTTACATTCTCCAGGACTGAAAAACGTTGTGTCATTTCTTAGCTAGGTGAGAGAGGGAATAATCTTCCAGTGTGTCTGTCTTATGCGCTAAATGGCTGACCTTTGACTGCTCTTTTGGTTTATTTTCCCTTGTACTGAAAGCATATGTAGCCCACAGGCCAGCGAGTCCTTTTCTGTGGCTCATCTGCCCTCTCTACACCTTCCAGAGCCCATTAGACTCACCACGTAGTCCCAGCTATACAGAATTCAGCTTTGGTTTTGGAGGGCCCTCTTCGTTTCTTTCGTTAGCTCAAGTGGCTTCAGTACCCGTGCAGACTTTCGTATGCGTATGTGCTTTTTTCCTCCTCTGTCTTTAATATCGATTCAACAATTAGCACTGTTGCCCAGCCTGCAGAAGTACAGGCTAAATCCTGGGTAGGTTACGCCTTCCCAGAATAGATCCACAATCGCCAAGAGATATTTAGATTGGAGGAAGCTGGAATTTTTTGAAAGTATGAATGTGAATTTTTTCTAACTTAAAAAAAGGCTTTAACCTATTATGCAATTTTTTTTACGTTGTTCATAAACTCTGATACAAAGGTCTTTTCTTAAGAGAGGAGGCCTATAATACATAATGGGTTTTGGTCACACTTTATATTAAAGTTCCATTTAAAATGCTTTATAAAGAATTAATAAACTATCACTAGACTTTACAAGTATTTTTTCAGCTGTGTGTATCAGTCGTAGCAAATGGCTAACAAGCAGCTCATTCAGAAGAAGGTGGTGTCGGTTATCAAAAGTAACTTCAGATATTTTGGATTTTAAAACAATTGATTAACCTTTTGTTATTATGGTTTGTTAAGCTTTATAAATGCGGTGGAAATGTAGAGTGTGACCCAGCTTTCTTTAGCAATTAGTTCCTTCTTCCTGAGTCCAAGGTAGCATTAAAGGCATCGCTGAAAGAGAAATGATATACTTGGAAAAGTTTTGTGTTGCTTCTTTCTTAAGAAGTCTAAGTAGGCCAAGTGAAGCCTTCAGAGTTGTCTTTTGTAAAACTGCAGAACTCATGAAGTCTTTCCTGCACACAGAAGGCACTGAGGAGAGACGCTTGGCCTGGATTTGCGACCCATTTGAGAGCGGATCAAGGCAGTCCATTGAGGCAAAATCCTTGTCCGTACAGGCATATTCAGGGTAATCTACTTCTCATGTGATGAATGTGTGAATATCAAAAAATGCACAGCACAGACCTGACAGAATACTGCCCTCTAACTCCCTGGTGCTCAACTTCACTAATACGAATAGTCTCCCCGGCATCAAGGAGACCGCTTCTTTTCAGAAACTTAACATCACTGTTAAGAAAAAGCATAAACGTGTGTGGGATCAAGGCCTGAGCCTTTAGCCAGTGTTTGTTCCCCTCAGGTTACTCTTCCAGTGAGAGAATCGATGAGAATTTTGCCTGAGGAGTAGAGGGGAGCCTTGGGCCTCTTTGGGCTAAATCTGCTGTCCTGCGGAATCTGTGGACAGAATCCCATTAGTAATCAGGTGCTTCGTAGACACACAAAATACTTGCAACCTGGATGTGATAGTAAAGTAGGAGCTAGTAAGGGAGTAAGATCTTCATAACACCAGGAGTGTTTTGCACAGGTAAAAACCCATATGTCAATAGAAACCACAATAGTCTCAAATAAGCATAGGTCAAGAGAAGCAAAATAACTGATGCTGATCGTAGATGGCTTTTCAGCTTCATGTATTTAAAGTCTCCGTCAATGTATTTGAAGAGTATTTGTTTTAGGGTATGGCAGCTTACGCAGAGGCACACCAAACAATATATAGTGTAGAATTTAAATTATTTTAGTAACAGACACTAGCGTCTATTTTAATTTGCACATTAATTTCCTGTGTATATTACTAAAATACTATATTGTTAAAAACAAGAGGAAACCAACACCGAGGTGTTTGTACGTACATTCTGTTTGTAGACTTAAGGCTGTATTGTGTTGGAATTTTACAAGCCAAGTTTAAATTGTAATATAGAAGTTATTTTTATATTATTTTCAGAATATGCTAGAGAGCAATATTTTGCGCCTTTATTATAAACAGGGTTATCATTTTAGTAGGTTACCTTCAGAAATGCTGGTAGGAATTAACCATGAAAAGAAAGCTTTGTAAATGTACTTGTTGTTTCTAACTGCTCTGTCTGTCATGCACGTCTGTATTGAATGAGAGTTGAATATACAAATTTTTTTTTAATTGAAAAGCTTTAAATTTTTCTTTGTATATTTTGGTACAACACTATCCCTCCCTATTTAATTCCACTCTTCCGGCCCCTACCAGTAGCCACTTTTATAAGCAGCTTCTGAATAAACATTCATCTGGAAAGTTTTCTTACCAAATGAAACATTTCTGCACAGATATTGATCGTCTCAGAACATTCATAATAAACTCTGAATCTGTTGGAGTAGGGATACTTTGCTTTTTTAAAAAAAACAGCATCAGATTTATAACTCCTACAAAATGAAAGTGAAGAATTAATAACCAGTGTAATCATTTAGCATCTGTGGAAAGAAAAAGACTCTGGATTGTAGAAATGTCATCCTCTAATTGGCAGATAACTTGTGACTTAGTATATATCAAATACACATTAGCTTCTTTTAGATTCAGGTGTTCAGATTTTATTTCTTCATGGTTCTTTGTACTGTACATATCAATTACTGATGAACTGTGCAAAAAAAGACTTCACAAACTCACACATACCTTAAATTAGAAGTCAGTATAATTTTTAAAATTCCATAACCTCTGTGGTTTACTTTGTTGGAATTTGTTTCTTTGTTTAAGAATTAGCATTAACGTACGTACTGCAACCAAAACTTTCAAATCTGGATGCCTAATGTTAAGATTCTGCATCTGGGTTTCTCCTAATAAATAGATTGGTTTGAACATGTACTGGGTATGAGGAAATCAAGCGAGCATTACTCGAACACATAGTCAGGGCTTTTGTTTCGTAGTCTACGCTTCAGTCAGTGGCATCTACATTTTATCTTTAGAGATTTTTCCTGTGTGGGCTTATTCGAAAAGTTGATTGCCTGAATATGGAGAGAGTTGCCTTGTACCAAAACACCACAGAAACTGGCCATGTAACTGTTGCCTTCTTAATGCGACTTCATGTATTCCAGTGATTTGGGGGGAAATGCAAGGCCTTTTTTCCTTGGCTATCACAATCACTCTGTTTTGTTTGGTTGGTTTGTGGGGTTTTTCCCCTCTCGAGTGAATATGCTGTTGTGATTGCTGTTTTATCTCCCGTTACCTGAATGCACGTTCTGTACCAAGAGAATGGAAGTGGCTGATGCACGTTTGCACTGTGGAACGTACGATATGGGGAAAAGCCACCATGTTCCAAACAGCCTTAAAATTATGACTCTCTGGGGACTGAGAGTCACTTAACTGGATGCAGCCTCTGTCCCACTTACTCATTTAACCGTGACTATAAAACGCTCTGGCCTGCTCTAGTCTACGTTACTGTATGCATATTCACCTGAATAACCTGTAATCTTGAAAGAAATATTATTTTAAAAAATTGTCGTTCTTTGATAAGTGTCAGCGTGTCAGGAAACCTTAGTCAAATGAGGGGATGGGGGTAAAAATAGATAATGGATAATAAATGGATAATAAAAATAGACGGTGGAGTAACCATGGCACCAAAATACTAAAAATGGAATAGAGTTAAGATGCATTAAAAAGTATTTCCTGTCGAGTCTGGGAGTTCTGTAGCTCTTCCTGAATGTTTTGCCATTCATCTCTGCATCTAACGTAGCCTCTTTTGTTGCAGAGTTTGCTGTTGGGAAGAAGGGAGAGAGAAGGGGTGAGTTTTCTCCCCTTCCAAAGCAAAGCAAGTTCTACTCCAGTGGCAGAATCATCTAAGACTGCAAAAATATGATCCAACATTAGAACCAAACGGTGCCTAACTCCCATGAAAGTGGTGTATTTCATTTTCATTCTGCCCCTTTCAAATGCTGTTTTTACAAAAAAAAAGGGAAATTTAAAGAATAAACTTGTAAGATCATGAGACACTTCTTCCTCTGTTCACATGCAAAAATCAGTATAAACATGACAACAGAGTTTTCATGCACTTGCAGGCGAGCGGAAAAGTAAAAAGCCACCTTCTTGGGTAAATCCCATGTAACTCCTTTGCTACAGAAAAAAAATAGAAGCCCTTGGGCTGATGAAGCCTGATGGATCTCAGGAGCCTGAGAGCCGTGGCCAGGCTAGCCACAAGAGACAAAGTCTGGTTGTTCTTCCCTTTAAAAGAGAGAGAGTTCATTCTGGCCCGTGGTGTCTCAACGATATCTTTGCAGTAAAGATGAAGGGGAACGCTGCCTTGTCATTGCCTCCAGGTTTAAGTAACACAAAGCCTCTTCCCTGTGCTTTTGGTTAAAATACGCAGGAGATGTGGCAGCAAAGCCTGGCGTGTCAGGTGCCGAGAATGCCCTGCGTCTCCTTTGGGCTCGTGATCAGGTATGAATTGAAACAGCCATGTGGGCGAGGTAGAAGCGCTCTCGTCTCTGACCTTTGCAAATTGTGTGCACTTACGTTTTAATACTAACTGAAGTTAAGCAATGGTTTTCTTTGTTTATTTGCTCAAGATTCCGAGTACTGTAAATACAGTCTCTGTATAATGCGCATAGTTTGTGTACAGTACAAAAATGCTTTTCCCTGGGAGCTGCTCAAGGAGCTTTGCATGCACACTGTTCATTCACCATGAGCCAAGGAGAACAAACAGTATTTAAGCCTAGATTAAATAATGAACGGAATTAGCCCTATAGACCTAAAGAGCTGAGTTCCCATTCATAGTGTTCCCGGCCAGTTTTGACAGTTTTGTGCAAAACTCTCCCCTGATGATCTAGATTAGGTTTGTGCTCTTTCCTGGGGAGGAGCAATTACTTCTGTGTCTTTTCCCAACCTGTTGTCCCTAACCCACTAACTCCTTGCTGCATTTGTAATGGGTCAGTCTCCCCGTGATGCAGCTCAATTGCAAATCTGCGTAGAACTCTTGTTTTCTTATTGGAATCCATCTAAAGCTCTATTTTGCTCCAATTTTAAGAAGTAAATTACTATTACAAACTTTTTGTAATGCCTTGAAGTTGACTGTTGTACGGCTGAAAGACTTTGTCCTCCTTGGAAGGCCTCGTTCTTCCTCATTGATTCTTGTGACTGACATTTTTATATGGAAAAAGCGGAATGAAACACTGAAAATACCAATGCTGTTTATATGTATTTCTGCCATTCAGTGTACTTTATCTTTTTGGTTACACAATTGTGCGCTGTTAAAACCCAGTGCCTCTCCGATACGGTCAAATCTGGAAGGACTGTCTGAACTATTATACGCAAAACCTTTATGTAGCTAATTCATCGGAACTTTGCTGTTACTATTGTATCCTATGCCCTTCCCAAAAATCCTTGTACATCTTTTTTTTTTTTTTGCTATTCCTAACATTTTCCCTTTCATCTTCTACTTCCCTAAAGAGATTCTAAAGCTCTTTGTCCTTAAAGCCTGTGGTGGATTTTCCAGTAAAGAAGATTTGGCTTTGTCAGTTCAGTTTGCGAATAAGTTGGCTTCTCTCCCCAAACAAGAATTACAATTATACCAAGGTCACACCCTTAGTTTATAGAAGTTCATTTACTCATTAACTGAGGGTCTCTGTTTGATTATAACCAAAGCTACTGTATAAAGTTTAAAAAAGCAGGACAGGTAATGTGACTCTTTAATAATCTAGCAAACTCAGCATTTTTAAAGCCGCAGAAATGTACCATAAATGTATTTGTACCTGAAGTCCGTATTTCAAAGAAAGATAGCAGTTGGCTCTCACTGGGGCTTAATTAAATGTTAATAAGGAATCAAACAAGTCTTACTGATCTTTGATGGCTAAGAATTCAGCTTCTTGGTAGTCATACGATCTTTCTCATTTGTCAGAGTCTGAATTTGAGCTGCTTCTGGTCTTCTCTACATTTATACTAGTTTAGGAAAGATTAATTTAGGATTTCAGTAAAGAATATAATATATCAGACATTTATTTAAAGCTGTAGTAACTGTTCAGGTTGCTCTGTCTTTGACCATTTTCATGCCAAACTTCTATCCTGTATGAAAGGAGTGAGTTTATCTTTTCCCATTCCCTTCCATGTTCATAATTTAAAGACACGATTCGTTGCAGTCACTTTCATCTCGGTCAAAAACCAGTTGACCATTTTTAACCTGATGGCCATATCATGTTTAAATCCATCATTCAAAAGGAACGAAAGCATTAATTAATGTTCAAGGGACTAATACGTTTTTGTTGTGAAAAGTGTGAGTTCTTGAGAACCTTTTCTACATACAGTTTTTCATTCAGATTCAATTTAAATGTCATTTTTAATCTGATCCATACTTTGACAAAGATGATGTGTAGGAGCTGTTTTTAGCAGTTGGATTGTTACTTTGTAAAGTATTAAAGCACTAAACCAATTTTTGCAATAGGTAGTAAAACTTGCTTTTGTTTTGAAAAACTTCCAGTTATAACTGTCGCACTTTTTATAGCAGAACTGTATTTAATTTCTTTCTTTTATGAAAGATTATTCGAAGTAACTGATAGCTCTGTAATCTGTGTGAATTGGCTTCTCCATTGTTTGAAACTGAGAGAAGCTATAATGCCTATTCAATAAAATTAACTTATTTCTAAAGTATCCGTTTGCTTGAATTCTTGTTTGTGCTTTTTGTGTAGTCTCCTCAGCGGTTCGCTGGGGAAACGCTGAAGCCCAGCAAAGGACCAAGGAGCACGGGACATGCCGCAGCCCGGGGTGAGGATTAAGTGGCTCATCACAAGCTTTCCTTCTGCCGCTCACTCAGTTTGATTTCCACATTAATTGCACAAATTGGCTAGCTGATGATCTGAGGCAAAAGCCAGAAATCAGGCCAGGCCAGGCCTGTTCAGCTTTTGGTTTTGTTTTATCTTATTCCTACTTCCCAGGCTCCAAAGACACGAGACCCTTCGGTGCAAGAGGGGCAGAGCTGCCGCTCCAGGCTGGGCTGCGGCTGTCACTGTGACCACCCTCCGGAGATCTCTGCCCGTGGCATCAGGAGGCAGACAGGGTATTTGTCAAACAACTCTTTGTGAACCACAGTGTTTCTTTAGAGAAACCCCAGGTGCTGAAGAGAAGTTAAATTCACACGTGGTAAGTTGTCCCGACAGTTAAGTAGCCTTTTAAAACAAAAATGAATCTTTTGTTTCTAAGCTGAATTTGCCTAACTCCAGTTTCTGCAGCTGGATCTGAATGAGGAGTTGCCTGTCGCCCTTGAATCGCTTGTACCCTCTGTCAGGGCCGTCCCTTAACCCCCTCGGTGTCAGCCTAAGCAGCTTGTGCTCTGCAAGGCTGTTGCAAAGATTTATTTCCAGTTCATGGAATGTTACCTTTCTTGTGCCTGTGCTTCGAGTCTCCTCCAGGCTTTTAACATCTCCCTTGATCTGCAGATACTTGAATTAGACTGAAAGCTTTTTGAGAAATACACTCCAGCTCTGACAAGGATTAATTCAGGCCGACTGTGCTGCAGGCTCTTGAGACAGTCTCTCTTCTGAAGTAGTCTCTGACTCTAGATAAGAATTGATAGCATCTACATTTCAGTACAAGTTTATTTCTTAACTTGAATTATTGTATATTTATTCACAAAGATGTCTTTAGTCTTTCTGGCCACGAGATGTACAAGGACCTCTCATTCAGCTGCTCTTTGACCTCATACTCTCCAGAGCCCTTGCTTCCTGACCTAGAGCCCTCCATCTGGTGAGTAGAGCTACGTTGGGTTTTTTTTCAGAAAATGTGTGAGTAAATTTTGTTTGTATCAAACACACTTGATTCGTTTGTACCCAGTTTCCTGAGCAACCCAGATTACTCTGCATTAGCATCGTATGGATGTGAATCTAAACCATTGCTGTCAGTAAAATAAGGGCTGAATTTTGAAAGCATCATACACACCGTTCCATCATGTTTCAGCTCCTGTATCTGAGCAGGCAGGTTTTATTCTTCTAAGAACCCCTCACCTCCGTTCATTAAACAGATTTTCTAGCCTTATAACAGCCCTGTGCTTCAGGCAGGTTATTTTAAGGACCTGGTGAGGGTGCTATGTTGCTGTTGCTTGGCTGTGATTCTTCCCTTCTTGCATAATTTCACAGCCAGGCTGTGCTGGTTGCCCTCCAGGTCTCAGCCAGCCCCTCCCAAAGCCAGAGCACAACAGCAGAGAGGCTGGGAGCCTCGGCACAGCTGAGAGCCACACAAAACCACAGCCGGAGGACAGCTGCGCTTTAGAGCTGCGCGTTCAGCTGTGCCTTCGCTCCTATTTAATAACATCTAAGTGATGAAGAGCTGTCTTCTTGAAATGCTTCCCCCTCTTAGCAAACACCATGGAACATAGAATTTTTACAGTGACTCGTAGCATATTTTTACTTTTGAAATGTTACCCTTCCTTTTTAGTCCTCTTTAATCATAGTGATTTTGTGGAGATTACCAAATTTTCCATTTTAGGACTTAAAGCTTGATCCCCCCCCCCCCCCAATTTCCTTCGGCATTAATTATCCCTTCTAAAAATAGGCAGGTGGAGTCAAAAAATATCCAGTGGAGCCTTAATAGCAGGTTTCTTACAGGGAAGCCAGCAGCCTGGCCTGATTTATTCCCTCCGTCTTGTAGTTTGTGCCATCCCACCCTCCCCAAGGTTCCTGTTCCCTGGACAGGCCTCCCGTTTGCTCACCCAGGTGAGTCCGTGCAGCCGCTCGCGAGGGCCCGTTAAGGGGAACCATCCCAGGCTTCGGGGAAAGGTGCCAAGCTGGGGAGCGCTAGGGCTGCTTTCAGAGCCTCGGCCCCCGAGAGCGACTCCTCTCCCAGGGGAGGAAGGTGGATGTAGGTCATTTCTTCTGAGGGATCTGCCAACCTGCCCTGCCTTCTGCCGGCAGCCCGCCCCGCGGGAGCACGGGCAGGAGGGACTGGCAATCCTGAACAGTCCTTCTCCCTGTCAAGTCACCCCGTTCTTCCCAGTGGGCTGCAAACTGCGGCCTGTACGGCAGCACCAGAGTGGGGAAGCCTGGGATTCGTTTTATGACTTCTGAAACCAACAGAACGGTTGCGTGTTGAACCAGAGCTGTAAGGCCTTGCAGCCCCGTGGCGCCTGACTCATATCAAAGGGTTCAAGACAGGAGCTCAGCACAGTAACCGAGGCTGAAGGAAAAAGCAGCAAACAGACTCATCTTGAAGTGTGATCAGTGGTGATTCTGCAGTTTGGTGCCGGGAGCCTCGGTAGAGCCTGGGTTGGCTCAGCCGCCTGTGAGGGGCCCAGCGTGCTGCTCTCCTCTGGGCAGGTCGGAGCTGCAGTGTTGATTTTTAGATATATGTCACGTTCCACATTTTTGAGGGACACCCCAAATTGACATCTTTTTTGCAGAGGGTGGGGCAGGGGCTTGAGGGGAAAACTGCAGGGTCTTTGAAGCGCTAACCTTCGAAGTTAGCAAACTCCTGCTGCAGTTCACTGTCTGTGGAAAATCTGAAGGGGAGACTTCTAAGAGACTGGATAACGTATTTTAAAGCAGCAGACTGGGGAAGTGTGGCTTTCATGTCATAACTGTTTATGTAGTGGTGGTGAAGGAGAACTTGATTAAAAAAACGTGTACTGAACAACATTGTCGGTCTGTGCGTTGTTTCTAAAGCCTCCCCCTCGGAGGCTTTGGGATTGCTGACGTAAAATGTGTGTGTGGTGGAAGGGGGAGGGAGGAATTTCTCTCTTCCCGTTGCTATTGTGCTTTGTTATGTTTTGCGTGGTTCAGTTTGTCTCCAGGATCAGAGAAATTAGTCAGAAAGTTATTTCCACAATAGGAGAGCATGGGAAAACACAAACATTGGTCTCTTAAAGCCACACAGTCCTGTTTATTATGCACTGCCGTGCGTTACCTGTTGGTCTACTGGAAATGCCACCACAAGAGCTATCTTCCTTGTCCTCTAGACTCCCTAGATTTTGCACATTTCTTTTTCTCTCTAGAAGATGACATAAAATTGCCTTACCCTATATTCCTTTCTCATTTTTCTGTACTTATCCTCCCCCTCTTTACTCTGCCTTCTCCATTTATTGCACCTTTCATCTGTTATCCACATTTTTTCTTCTCACTCCTACTGCCGGGCCGCCAGACACCTGCAGCTCTCCAAGCAGCACCATCTCGCTCGTCCTTTTTTCACTCCATGGTGTTCTGCGCCCCTTTGGGGTGTGTCCGTGCCCAACGAGCCCTGGAGCAGCAGGCCCAGCCCTGCCGCGGGCGCTCCGGCTGGCACGAGCAGCCAGTGACGCAGAGGAGAAACATCGGCTCAGCACTGACCTGCCAGCAGCTCTGTCTTGGAGCCTCTCTCAGCCCAGCCCCTCCTGCCAACCCCTCTTTTCCTGTTGAACGCTTTTTCCAGCCAGTGGGAGCCTAAGATTAATCTCACTCCTGCCGGTGCCAACCAGGTAGGGCAGGTTGATTATTTACAATTATGATGAGGCAGCAATTATACCCTAGACCTGTTTTCTCTTGGTGAGGGTAGAATTACTAAGGTCAGTGTTTGGGTTTTGTTAGCAGACCTTTGGGGCCTGTTCTTGCCTAAAACTTTTTAGGTTTTAAGTTTGTTTATTGTTTTCTCTCCAGACTTCTTTAACGTGACCTTGTTTTCCAGGTGGCCCAAAGCACAAATCTGGCTCCAAAAGCCACTGTTCACTCATGGTTCACTCTTTCCCCTCTCTTGCTGCTCAGATGTCTCAGGATCCAGAATCCCGTCCCTCATCTGGTGCATGGATTGAGAAAACTGTTAAAATAATCTCTCTGTCTCTCGTTATACTTGGAACTGCACCAGCAGCGTGTTGTAGCTGGCTAGACGTGTGCTTGCCTGCTTGAGTTACTGTTTGACTCAGCTCCCTCCTCTGCTGCTTTTAGAAAAGATGACAAAATCTGTGGTCATCTTTGGAGATGATGCCTGGTTTGCCTTCTCTGAAACCCTTTAGGAACCCCCCCAGGTATATTCTGGTGCCATATCAGCCTTTCTGGTCAGCTGCCAGAAGCACTCGGCTTGCCTCACCATCCTCACCTCTTTTTTATTTCAATGTCCATCTCCTTTTGCTTTTCCCTCTGTTTCTGTTGATGGTGTATTTATATTTCTGTCATTTTCTCTCTTGCAGTCAGCTAACAGAGCATGCCCCGGGTGCGGTTCCTTGAAAAGCCGGGCCGAGGAACCTGAAGGTGGACTCCTCTGCAGCCAGAAATTATACCCAGGTAAACGCTAATAGGAAAATCCCACCCTAATCCCACCAGGATTGCCACTTCTCTTGTAACTCGAAGGAACTGCTGCCAAGTCTGTGATTCTAGGTCTGCGGCAAACGCTGAGTCACAGGCAAGACAGAAACCCAGACACTGAGCAACCGGAGAGAACTTTCTTTCAGAGATGAGAATGTTACAATACGTGTTTCAGAGTGTGGGTGTCTGGGGGGAGGAGCACGTAACAATAAAGCACCAAAGCAGCTATAAAATTCTGATTAAAGCAGAGGAGAGTACAAAACAAATACAAAAATATCCCATTTTAAACAGTAGCACTGGGAGTAATTTAAACAGAGATATCAAACACGATATCAAGCCTCAACCAAGTAGCAGAAATATTAAGAACTGATGCTTTTTAACTGATACATAGAGAAGGATATTAAGAGAAAACCAGTATTTTATAGTTATAAGGTTTATTTTGGAAAATGTAAACATCACTAATCATGCATACAAGGTAAGACAATATTTTACAGTTAATTTTCTTCCTTTTTTTCCCTTCTCTATCGTTGCATAGGACATTATCACAATATATAATCTATGCAGTACAAAATACATGAAGTAAAAAGTTACAGCAGAGCAAGAATAGATGAACATATAACTATACAACTGTAATACTTCAATGTAGTGATTTCAAGAGTTGAAAAGTGACCCATGGAAGCATCCGTGCGCTGCTTATAAACCTGTCGAGGTGAAGATGACACTGGTAACATTATAGTTCACCGAAGCTGGAAGTATGTATGTAAACACACGCTCACTAACTGGCACATGTATTCTCTGTCGCTCACACAGGCACGTGCCTGCGAAAAAAGCACGTGGACAAATACGTCCCCCAGAATGCGTGTAAAGACGAGGAACTGCAGCTGGAACCAGAGATGAAAGTCAACAACAAATCTCAAAAGGCAGGTTCAAACTTTCCAAACGCAATAGCATTTCGAGCTAGGATTTTGGTTCAGACCCATCACTGGTTATAATGAAATGGATACCTATTTTTGCTCTGTAGACACCCCTTCATTATTCAGTGTGTGGTATGTAAACACTGCTGGGTATTTATGTATACGCACACACATACTATACAATATACACATATATATGTATTTATATATAGGTGCATATGCTTATATAAATCCATATATATACACATACATACATATATATATATATATATATATAAACACTATACCAGTGGATGAGATTTTGCATTCTATATTCTGGCTAAATAAGTACAACTGATTTATCTTCGGTCTAAGGCTACAGCTTTATCCCCCAGAGAGTTAAAAATGCAGACATTCATCATACCATTCACTGAGATAGATTATACGTTAGCACCCAGTGCACAAACAGATGGTGTGATGGAGTAAAAGAGCACCTGAAGGACAGTTTGTGGGCATCGTCTGATGAAATTAGTAAATCAAATGGCAATGAAAAGGTGAGCTTTAAGTACATGGAGTTCATTTTCCTTATTCTTTCTTCACAAACTGTGTTCCCTAAAACAACGATGCATTTCACACAGTATAAATTCTACAACTCGTGGTAAAGAGCTGGAGAAAAGCAGTTGTAAATGTGAATAGCTAGAAATGGATAAGGTCCTCACACAGCCTTTTACTGCATGGCTGCACAGACCACAAAAAGAGCTGGATGTCTGGATAGAAGGTAATGAGGTTTTAAAGGGGTACAGGGGCTCTTACAGCTAAAAGTTATTGCAAGGTTAATGCATTAAAGAGGGTAGGATACATACCTTCAAACAGAATTATATCAAGCAGAGGCTTCTGATGCCTCATTATAAATATATAGTTTGCAGTTATGTCATGTAAACAGATATTATGCATATACATAAAAGCAAGGAACAACTAATTTTCAGACATGAACAACACTCACAATAAAACTCTAGCTGCCAGGAGCTTACCAGGACTGCTTTTGAAGAAGCAGGATGAAAACTGAATTCGTGTGGCCATTAACGCGCGTTAGGCCTTTGCATGGGGTGAGGTTAACGTAAGGGGGAATGAGTTTCTAAGAGCATCTTTAGTTTCAGTGGAGTGGGGGTGTTGAAGTGATGATTTTAACTTGCACCCATTTCCTACAGCAAGGTGGTTAAGTTCAGCTTTTCGAAAGGAAGCCAGGATCGTGGCTGGAGCAAAACAATCTTTCAAGGCTTTCCTAGTAATAATAAATCTGCTGTTATATTCTGAAATTAAAAGAAACAATATCAGGACAATTTTGTAGCTTGTAGGGATTCACCTCGACAGATTGTGTGGGGAGGAGGAGGCAGGAGGAGGTGGGTGCTCCTCCAAATGGAGGGCAGGGAAGAAGTCTGTACCTTGCCAGAGCAGAAATTCCTGAGTATGTAGAGTCTGTTGCTGTGCCGGACTGTTCTAGGTCACACGGGTGGGTGAAACAACTCAAGGGTAAATATCTGACCTTAGTCTGGATAAGCACCCAGATTTCAAAACATAATTTGAGCTTTTCAGACTTCTCTTATCTGCATAACTCAGGAGGAACCATCGTAAGAATGCAGTTTTGTGAGCTTGCTGCTGCTTCTGCTTCTTTTCCAGCAAAACCCCAAACACTCTTTTTTCCATATGAAAATACTAAGAGGAGTTTTGTTCACATTCAGCTTAGGAAGCTACCAGTAGTTTGGAATTCATCATTTTCTCCTGAGGTTATCAGGTATTTAAACATTTGATGAAGATAGATGAACTCTAGCTAGGATTTTAAAGCAGTAAATTGACTGTCAGCCTAACACACTCTGAGTATTTACATTTTGACAACAAATTTCAGAGAATTTCTTGGAGGCGTAGCTGTGCTGTCTATATAGACTCTCTCACAGCCTTCTCAGTAGATGAATTGGCTGAACTGGAAACTTGACTTTGAACCATTTTCTTTTCTGCTTAAACTTGGAGAATTATTGGTGCTATCTATGAGGAATTCACCTAAAATGCTTAGTTCACCATTTGAGTTGAAGATTATATAGCTCAGAACAGGTTGTCCCATAATCTTTATATCCCACTATCACAGTATTAATAAAACCTGATGCAAATATTCTTCCTCCAGGCTATTAACACAACTTGTTTCTAATGTGCCTGCTGATTCATGCTGAATTATGCCCTAAATAACTGGACTGGAGTGGTTCCTCCCTTGCTAAAGATTAAATGATGCACTTGTTGGAAAAGATTATTTTACAGCAAACTGAACTCAGAACATAAAGCCTGTGATTTTAGCTGATTCTTAGTTCTCCTTTTGGTTCTGGTATTTTTCCTCCCTCCATATCCTTCTGTTAAGGCTGAATGACAGTGAGAAATGTGTTTACGACTTGTTTTAAAGTATGTGCATAAGACACAGCTGACCTGTAGAATTCCTTTAGCTGGATACTTTAAGTGCCTCTTTACTAACAACAGGACAAGAGCACTTTTAGCGGTCACAGAAATGATTGGAATGTGAATTCCTGTTATCTGAATTGTATCAAGTTGTTAAATTTGTGTATCTGAGTAGGTTAAATTATTTAAAAAAAAAAAAAAAGGAAATCTCAGGAGGCAGATGGATCTGGCTTTGCCCTGACTCACTGCAGTTGGGCAGCTCATCACACAAACTCAACAATATTTGTTATCTTGCAAAGAAAAACCCTTGCAATGTTCTATGGTTCTGTGAAATGAAACAGTAGAATTGTGCCTCACATGACTTCCAATTCAAAATGAGAAAATTGTGATTTTATAGAGCTGAAATCTGAAGTAAATTAATCTAAAAAGAACCTGAAATACTGCAGTACGAGCTGTTCTTAAGTATTTATCTGTATAACTAATAGAATGCGTAGTGTTTTAGTAATAATATAAATAGTATGGAAGTACCTATGAAACTACTTGGAAATCTGTATTGGCCTCTCACAGTTAATATACAGTACGATAACAACCTGCAGAACTGGATCGATGCAAAGCAGCTTTGAGACACAGGTTCATTGGGAATGTGGAGGCATTCGCTTGGTCTTGATCGGCAGGTTTGGGGTAGAGACCTTCTTTTCACCATGCTGCACTTAACTGCATTTATACCCTACGGTGAAAACAAGAAACCCCCCAGAATTCCAGAATCAATAGGACCCGAATTCATAATATGCACCATCAGACCCAGACAGAGCAAAGAAAGTGGTTTTGCTGCCAGTGAGGTCTCAAATCCATCACAACGCTCTTGGTCTTTTGCTATATTTTCCACCACATAAAACAACAACCCCTTTGTCCTAGCGCTCCACCTATCGATCTAGTGTCAAATATTTGAAATTTATTGAAAAATAACCAAGATTCCCTTTTTGTTATCAGTTAGTCAGAAATGAAAGCACCTTATTTATGCTGGTCTGTGTAATTTTGAGAAACTTGCAGTAGTGCTGGGCTAAAATGTCTTTTTATTTTAAAACGTCGTTTTATTTTAAAACTTTAAAACGCCAATTTTATTTTTCCATCCAGAAGATACCTTATGAGTTTCACTTCCTTTATCAGTGACCACGATTGTGATGCAACAGGATACGGAAACTCCGTCTTAGCCAATACATCCTCCTAAGATACAGCTGTACAGTAGGTAAGTACCTTCATAAAAGTTTTAGCAGGCATTGGTTCAGCGATGCTATTTCCATAGTTCATTAAAAAAAAAAAGAATAAAGAAAATTGTTGAAGTCAGTGTGGTTGATTTGAATATTCTGTTGGTCCCATACTGAACAGGCAGTGCAGAGAGCTTAATAACTTGGAAAGTGATGACGGAACGCCTCTGAGATTCCATGCCACCTTGCAATAAAATGTTACCAGTGTAAATATAAGGCATCTCGTTCAGATTTTTTTTTTTCCTCAGAATTTTATCTAGCGTGAAACAAACAAACAAGTTCATCAGCCTCACAGAGATTTTTGCAATAGGAAGTTGGTTTTGGAGCATCTTCAGCATGAAGTGAAAAGACCTCTTGCTACGAAAAGCAGAAGGGAGCTTGAAGAAAGACAAGACTCCTGTTTGGACGCTCCCCAATGCAGGTATATACGGGAAAACAAACAATGGAAGAGTCTGGTACAACATTCCAGTACTGGTTTGGTTACCATATTGTTTGTTTGTTATTTTTCCCCAATGTGTGAAAGAACCTAACAAAAAGCTTCTGAGTGCAAATATATTTACAGAGTAAGGCTGCGGTTAGGGTGTGTCTTCATTGGAATATTCTGTAACATAAATATCCATCCCTGAGAAACGAGGAGGGGGACACAATCCAACACAGTTGATTTGTAAGTGTATGTACGATCATGTTCTGCAATCCGGTTTTACAAAACTACTTTGACACCTGAGGTGATCTAAGTGGGATTTTTTTTTTCTTTTTTTTAGATTTTCCCATTTTCTTATAAAGAATAATCAAGAGGATCCATAAATGGTTGCAAAATATATGAAATATTGAGACAGCAGGAGTCACTAAGAGGAAAACATTAAGTCTGTCCATCCATGAGGTTAGAATAGCCACTTGTGTGGTTAGGTAAAGAAAATTTGACCAGAAATTGCAGTGGGAGGCAGCTGTTTACTGATATTTTAAGTATTTTTTTAAAAAAGGTAGGTAGGGGGCTGAGGAGGGGAAGCGGCAGAGTTTTTTTAAGATGTGTGCAACACAGATAAAACTCCATGTTAGGTATTAGAGGCAAAGTGCTGACATCCAGTGCAGGTAGGTCTATGGGGAACTGGCAGGGCTAATCGTTGGACTCGAGGCATCTGAGCGGCTGTAGTCACTGAGAGACCCTGTCCTGGAGCTGCTGCCACTTCTCCTCTTGAGCATGCTGGGCTGGAAATCGGCGTGGCGACGGGCGTGCTTTGTCAGGTGGTCGCTGCGCATGAAGCGTTTCTCACAGAGAGGGCAGCTGAACTTCTTTTCTCCAGTGTGAGTGCGGTAATGGCGAGCGAGCTCATCGGAGCGAGCAAACTTCTTGTTGCAACCTTGCCAGTTGCATTCAAAAGGCCGTTCACCTGCAGGAAGCAAACACACCATGATTAGAAGGGAGAACAATGCCCTTTGAGGTTTTTTTGTATGCAGAAGTTCGAGCAAAAAGGATGGGAGCAAGGCAGATGCCACTTGGCAATAATTGGATGGAGAAGGTGTTACTCTCTGAGAGAGAGGAGGCCACTGTGGTATTCCAACCCATTAAAAATACTGTAAATCAAACTAGTTATGCCTTATTTGATAACTGGATCTTCAGGGATGATGGGCTCCTGATCCTTTCACGGATGTCACATTTTCATCTCTTGTAGTCCACTGAACTTCTGGATTTTGATTGTATCTGTATGGAGCTCTATGGAAAAGTCAGCTATTTCTCCAAGCTGTCCCTATGTCTGTCTGACTCAATGCTGAAGTTCAGAAGGTGCCGTGAAGTTTCTGTCTTCAGATATTTAAAAATGATAGTGAAAATGCAAAACATGGATTTGGCATTTTTTGTAGTTGTAATTTTTATCACTTCTACTTGCATTAGTCTTAATCGTTCTAATGCTGAACAGCCAGGTCAAGAGGTCCAGAGAGCTATAAAAATTCTGTGCCAAAACAAGGAATCAAAGTTGTCCACACACCATATCAAATTAGAAATAAATAAATAAATAAGCCTCTTGGAGAAATTCAATAGACCTCAATTAAAATGGTCTGACAGCAAAACTGACCCCAGCCAGCCTTCAGTGTAAGCAGCCAGTAATCTGTTTAAACTTCACAGGTTTGGCTGTAATGTTTATCCCCAGGATCTACTTAGGAGGCTCCTGCTCAGAAAAAGAGATTTCTAGGTAGTTTTTCCCGCTGTGAAGCCTCCAAGACTCGTCAGGGAAATCTCAAACAGTCTGTGGAAGAACAGACAGGCAGTTTTGTCTTTTTAATAGCATTTTGTTCAAGAACATGGAGAGAGCAGGTGTCCCTCATGTCTTCTTGATTATTTAGGAGAGAGACCAAGGCTCATTCAGCACGTTCTGTGGATTTCATTAGTTACGACTACTGCAATGGTCATATCTGTAGAGTACACAAGAGAGATTTTCATATGGAGAACCAGGATGTGGTTTTCTGTGCAGGTAAGTTACATAAATGTCCTTTTACCAGCAGTAAAGCAATCCACCGAACGAGAGATTATATGAATTGACTGCCTAATCTCATTAGGGAACATGCAGCCAGCGTACAATTTTCTTGCATAAGCAGTAACCCATGGACATGGCGTACGCTACAAAGAGCTTTCACCTTTAAAGTGGCTGTAGACAATACAACAAAGATTCCAAAGACTCTCATTTCTATCTCAGGCAATGCTGAAGTCACAAGTTCACCTTTATAAAATGACAGCAGAATTTGATCCTATAAATTAATGTGGAAATATTATCAAATATTTTAAATACAGCAGGAAACGTGTCAGGCGTGTGAATGTGTGTAGTCAGAGGCTTACTGCCATGCCTTGGCAGTGACATTTCTGCATTATGAACATTATGAGCAGATCTCAAAGAGAGGTAAGTCTCCAAAGGATAAACATGCTTGAAAATAAAGAAATCAAAAAGCCACTTAACCTTCTTTATTCTTCAGAGAGGAAGGCAAAAGATGCCTTTAAAAGATAAGGAATACCGTATTTATTACAATTTATTTATTACGATTTTAAATAGATTTGAATTTCCATGTTCCAAACCCCACTAAACTGTAACCTTTCTAGCTCCTCTGCCAGAGCACGTAACATCGTCTAACTTGTGTTTACAGTTACACAAGCTGGTGGAAAAACATCACATTTGAGTATTAAATTCAACTGATCTTAACTGAAAGTTACTCAAGCAAGAACATTTTTGGCTTCTTCTCGAACTCCACCCAGTCCAAAGAACAAAATGCTGCATTAAGAAAGTTGCAGTGCTCACAGAGATGGTGGAACCAGATCTGATGTCTACTGAGCTTGATTTGTACCACTCTTTTAGTGCACTCTTGACTTTACCTCAAGCCACGTGTATTTTTAAACTCTCATCCAGTTAGTGACACTCCTGTACAGACCCCCGAGTGATCTGCTCCCTGTTTCACTGATGTGCCTGTGTCATATCCAGCATTTGAATAGCATTTAAAAACAGTAACTAAGTACTGTGTAGGCCTGAGCATGCTTAAAAAATAATCTACTACTGAGTGAAATGCCAAAACAAGTTGACCACCACTGTGATATCAACCATTTCCAGAATTACAATGTGAAGATTAGGCAATCGTAAATGATCAGTCTGAAGTGTGATAGCCGCTGCCCTGCAGATCAGAGTATTATTAAGTCAAACCACATTCTGGGGACTTTTTTTTCAATTTAACTCACATACATTATTTTAGCATGTTTAAGCACATGCCATGCTATAACAACAAAATTTGTGTCCTGGGAATTCCACAAGTGCCTGCAAAACCAAAACCAGTATTCCGGAAACAATTTTCTGTGATCTATAATCTGTTCCAAAGCTTCGCAGAGCAGCATTGTTACGTTGTTGTGAAAACAGACTAGAAACCTGAACATGCCCCTGTGTGCTATTCTTATATTTCTACATCTTCAAATACGTAATTAAATACGTATCTGGAAACACAGATCAGCAGGCTGGGTGGGGAGGATGAGAGGCAGACAGTTAAATAGAGATGTGATAGAAGCAGCCTTCCTCCAAGAGAGGAAACGCTATCCTGGGGAAAACTATTCAGCCAAGTTTCTTGAGAATGGCTGTTACTTAAAAAAAAAAAAAAGAGAGAGAGAAAAGGTCATCCTTCAATAGCAGTTATATGTATTTAAAAATATTTTTATTTCTGCTTGTTCTTTAGTTTATAAAGGCATGGCAAAGAAGCAACCAACCCAACGTCCATGCCAGAAAGACTAAGCATATTTTCCCAAACATATATTTTTATGATCTTTTCTGGCCTGATATGGATGAATAAATAGTGAATTGTATTTTGTTTTCTCCTTTCTAGATACATTTATGTTGCAGTCTCTGTCTGTCTTTGCTAGAGTGTACTCAAAAAATTAGGTAATTTTGCTGGGCAATTGACAAATTCTTCCCCATTGACAGAAGACCATAAAAAGTAATTCAAAAACCCTTTGGTAATTTCACATTTTGCACCTCACCTCTGTGTCTGTCGACCCCAGAACCGAGTCTGCTGCTATTTGTTTTCCTGCACCCTTGCACTAAGATACACAACACTTGTCATCGCTAATGTCTGGGTTTCTCCCGTGCAGTCTGCCAGTTCCTGGCTTCTCAAGAGTTCACACGTTCTCTCTTCTCCCTTCCTTACACAACCCCTCCCTGTCTTTTATTTTCCTTCCGCTTTCAAAACTACAAAAAATCAGTTGTGCTACGCCAGGGCCTTGTGAAGCTCTGATGTCAGTTATACAGAAAGCATCAGACCTGGGTCTGTGTAAACATCGTTATATTTGTATGCATTAAATATGTTTAAGAGGTTTTTCTTTAAGCACAATCAGATACAAAATCACTAAGGTGAGTTTAGCCTTCAAGGTTCCTTGCACTTATGATGGGGTCTTGATATATAGACAAAAATCTTTGAAATATTAGAAGTAACAAAGTATTTGAAGGTACATTAAAAAAGGCTAAATAAAGCACTGAACCAACAGCGCTTTTATAATGTTCTGAATAATTAATTAACCTAGTCATATGTTTTTCACTTAGCTGAGAATGTGTGGGCTTTCAGAGCAAGTCTGCCTCTGCTCCATGCCAGTTTTCCTTGCCTAAAACTCCAAATTGTTTCTCTCATATAGACTGAGTTATATTCTTGCCTCCCTGAGCAGCCAGTGATTCTAGAATACACATACACATTCATTTGCTTTGTGCCTAAGCTTGCAGAGAATGCTCTCATTTAAACAATAGTTACAAACCTATTGTTTTCTTTAGTCAGAGCAGGAAACATCTAAAGATGGACTAGGCTGTCATGTTCTAGACCTTAACTGGCTCCATTGCAAGTTCCTCTAGTGGAAATACTGACAGGTGGTTAGTTTAAAAAGCTCTATACATTTTTTTTTTGGCTGCTGTACCTCGACTGGTCTCATTCTGGAGCTAAGTGGTCAGCATTTCTGCCTCCCTCCTTGACCAGTTTTAAAAGTGACTGTTGAAGGCAGCAAAGGCTACGTAACCAGCACACCCGTTCTGCTTGTGTATTTGCATCCAGGGATGCTCTCGCTGTGTCCACAGATGCTCCAGCTGGCTGCAGGACCAAAGCAGATGGTAAGGTGCAAAACACGTAGCAGCAACACAACACCATCTTATGTGAATCTTTCGGGTGCCTCTATTCCAAAAACTCACATAACTTATATATTAATAATAGTAGGCAGTCTGATAGAAATACAGCGTGAAATAAATTTGAGAGAGCTTATTGATCCATTGACTGCAACCTTCACAGATACCCAGTCACAAGGATTTTGCCCATAGTGCTGTAACTGAGTACAGAAAACCTTTTCCTTGCACTACCGGCCATTTCAGGATACGCTCATTTTAATACCATTTGACTTACGCCAAGTTCCTGGTTACTAAATGCTGTTTACGTTAGGGCTGAAAAAAAGCTTTGAGGTCATTTTTCTACCTGTAACCACAATGGTGGCACTCTGAACTTTTAAAAACTTCTCTTTTATATTAAGTGTAGGCCCTGTAAGATCTGCTGAATCTGCAAGACCAGAAAAATACAGGACATGTGTGTCTGACTTCAGGGCCTGCATTTAAATAACACACATTGTCTGGCTATTGTTAAACTGTACACAGCGAGATGATGATCTCACTGCCCATGTCAATCTACCTAATAAAAGCCAAGCGGGTAACAAAGGAAGAAAAAGATACCTATAGAAATTCTACAGAAAGGACCCTTCAGAGGTTGTCCTGCATCTGAACAGCACAGTATTTTTTTGGCTCTGTCAGCACTGACTTCCACACAGTTGATCCAAGATTGGAAGGGGGCTGGGGGGAAGTTGGAACATGCTTAATTTATAAAACAGACCTAGAAATTACATGTCCACTATAAACAAGCACCAGGTTTCTGCTCTCAGACGTGCCATAACCATGTCCAGCCAGGCAATAACAGTGCAATGGTTGTATTTAAAATGGTTAAAGATGCCTTCTTTTCAGATGAAACCCAATTGTGAGTTTGTCTCATAAAGAAGTCCAGTTTAGCAAAAGATTTGTTTATGCATAACTCATGTCACATACAAATACTTCCCAGTGTCCTGCAAGGGAGCATGTGCCACTGCAGAAAAAACTTCTACGGATCGTTCAGAACCCTTTCTCCATAACGCTGTGGGTAATTTCTAATGCAAGCACAGTTATCAGTTGCAATCGTCCATTCATTAAAAAGATTGTTTGCTGGTTTACTCCAGACTATCTGTAAGACTTTGGTCTTGCTACTGAGAAGAAAAGGGCTGCTGCTGGTGTCTAGGATGAGGAAAACCACTGGAAGGTGATCCATCCTCACCACTTCCAATACCAATAGGTCTAATTACACGGGACCAGCTCCACACTAAAAGGAGGATGATTTGTGGAAAGAGAATTCTATGAAGTTTCTGATTTTTCACTAGATACTCCCAAGTTTTTGCCCTGTAGGACAGGCAGTTCCCAAACAGAGTTTTCTGTGAATGACACTGATGGGAACAACCATGCTGCTGAGGGATATTTTGTGTTAATTACTGTCTGCTTGGCTACAATATGATTGTATATTGAACAGGCCAGCAACTCATCGCCTGAGCTAGACTTATCTCAATAACTGCCTCAGTCTCAGCAATATGTGATTTCTAAAGAATTGCTGAAGTCACAAAATTCATTTTCTTTCTGTACATTTTTTTTCTTATTTATTGAACGTGTTTCAGTACAACACAACCCAACCACGTGCGTCCCCTCAGATTCAAAGCAATGCTAATTTGTCTTTTAAACAGGTTGTCATCATCATCTTCCCTCCTCAGCAAAAGCAAACAGAGGAAAAGTAGGGAAAATTTGGAAAGAGAGAATATTTAGCTATGCTGAATATATATATATATCTCTGTTTCAGAGACAATGGTGAAGAGGGAAAAAGACGACTGTTTTTCATAGTAGATCCTTTCTCCATCACATTTATGACAATAATAAGTACAGCGTTACTTTGAAGGCTTTTTAGCTGCAATACCCAAACTCTGTTAATTTTCTATAAGAAGCTTTATTTCTGTGAAATCTGCATGATTAATATCGTTGTAAAAGGCTGAGGAGGAAAAAAAGGAGGGGGGAAGGGAAGCCCATCACAGAAAAACCCATATAACCACCTGAAGATTTAGTTCTCTCTGGTAGCTAATACTACTCAGGTGTGTGGTGAATACCATTGTCAATCAATTAGATTCTCCACGCAAACAAGTTAACCCTAACTCTTTTACAGCTGAATTAACTGAAGCCTATTATTCAATCTTGAGCCAGTCAGATAAAAGGAGTGAGCAGGAATAGTTCTGCCTTTTTTCCTGACTTCAGCTGCTTTGGAAAAATGTGAGTTTTAAAGCTTGCTTCCTCTTTTAAGAAATTTATGCTCTATTCTTATTTCACAAATTTTAGCATTAAGAGACTCAGAACATATATAATGCTGATTTGTTTTTTCTATAAACACAGAGTGTTTGATCTAGATCAATACTTTATCCTTTGGTATTACATGTTAGGGTGAGGACTTAGGAAAGGCTGTAAATGAAGTTAGTTTGTGGGGTTTTTTTCTTTTTTTTTTTTTTTCTTTTTTTTTTTCTCCTTAATATGTTGAAGCTTTCTCAGAGGAAGTAAGAAAGGAGTTGCAGAGCTCTTCCAGAGTAAGCGAAAACAATCCTTTGCAGTCCTGTATTGTTTTTAAAAATACATGCTTATTAAAAGACACTAGTTTTCAGAAAACTGCAGGAGCAGGCTGCTTAGCTATTTAACACTGAGAAAGAATGTGTGTGGCTCAGGCTGGAAAGGCTCTTTACCACCCAAAACGCGGGCCAAAAAGTTATCCAGTTTGTCCAGCCTAATTGTTGTGCTGTTGTCGTACTTGTCACAGTGAGGACCAATTGCGTGATTTCTCAGATTGCTTTCAAATAGCAACCACATTGTGTAATTCTCCATCTTCTCATACCTTAGTTACAAAGTTATTAGAAAAATTTTGCTTAGGGAAACAAGTCACTGTGAAGCCACCTGGCCTTTTAAGTTTTGCTGTAAGACTCCAGACTGAGACTGGTGCCCATGTTTCCTTAGACCACACTAATTTGTGTAAAGGCATTTAGTTTGATGATTGAAAGCCACTTCTGAGTTATGATGTACTGCTTAGTGAGTAGAACTAGTAATAGATGATGATTTTTATTTATTTTGTGCTTTTTCTGCATTCATGCTGGCGGGCTAAAGAACGTGGCTAAAAGCTTGAGAGTTGCACTGATGTGGGGGGCAGGGTGGCTGCAGCACATGGGATTCCTGTGATTCCTCTCCAAAAGCCAGTTTGTTTTCCTCTACGTAGAAATGCATAGTACAATGCAATAAGCTGGGGCTCTCTGCAGCCTCTCAGAGCACAGCGGTTCTGGCCAGTGCTTTGAGATGGTAGCCTGTAGATGGCTATTAGGCTCTGCACTGTCTCTTTTTCTTCCCACTGGTGTGTCCAAAGAGACAAGCCCATTCCCAGTGACTCCAGAGAATTTTCAAACTTCCGTAGTAACCCAATGTGGAAAACCTGCTTAGAGAAAGGAGAATTTTTGCCACGTAAATAATTTATCTAGGTAGGCTGTTTTGTGTTTATGAGGTTTCTCAGGAGTAGGGGGGATTTTAAAATCTGTTGTGCCTGTGATTTTTTTCTTATCCGTACGATCAGTATAGCTTGGGACAAACACACTGCTGTATCTGTGGATCACAACAGCCTCTGGGGTCCATGGGAACCTCAGTGGAAAAGAATTTAGACATGACATTTATCCACTAACTATAACCTTCTGGTAAACATTAAAACTTCAAGGGCTTTGTGGCTGATGATCACCCTGAGCTCCAAGAAATCCAGTTAGAGAGTAGGGTGGAAAACAAACATGAGTGAAATGTAGGAGGGAGGGTAATGGTTTGAAAGGCAGTAGAGAGAACACCAAAGATTTTGGTGACTAATGTTTTCTGCCTGGTTCGAAGGTTTGTTGATTTAATAAAGATGAAGCATTCATAAGGCTGAGACAGCTTAACTGCCAGTGTACTGAACATAAGAAACTGTGGATTCCTATAGTATATTATGTTCTAATGGAGAACTTCATTCTAAAACACTATTTGGAGCAAGGGCCAAAGGACAAAAGGCAGATGCTGCTTCCTTGGCTGTTCCATTTTGTTTCTCCTGCTTTGAATAGGATAACTAACATCCTCTATGCTGTTTTTGCTTTGGGCATTTGGGCGCTGAATCTGGCTATTACCATCAGAAGGATTTCACATCATGCACCAAGTAGTTGAAAAAAAAGTACCAGCTTTCTGTCTGTACCAATGTGGGCTGGGTTTGACCCAATAGTACTTGGAAGGCTCTCTGCCACACAATAAACTCAGTGATGCACTCTATCCTTCCTCCAAGCGTGAAAAGCAAAGCCTTTAGTTTCTTAGGACAGTAGCAGACAAGTAAGTTTCTAAAGCAGGTCATAAACTGCACTGTTCAAGTACCTCTGGCACCAGCACCAATATCTTCCAGACTGTGGTACTGTTCTTAGCCTTCAGTTCACTCCTAAATGTCTGTTAAATATCAGTTATATAGCATGTGGAATAAGTCTCACTCCATAGCAAAAGGTTTTGATTTTTTCTTAGTAAACAGGTTTGAGAGTTGCTGAGGTAGCTGTTTAAAGCACCTTGCACGTATGCATACATGGAGTACTTTCACCCCTGCTTGCTGAGGTGCCTGTAGCCATCGTGCCATCTGTGCCTGCATGCTACTTAACTAGTTCAGGACCACTAGAAAGCAGATGAGACCCCAAACCCTTGTTCTAAATCAGTAAAACTCATGTGTTTTGTAAAAACAAACATTTGCCAGTCCTGGAAGCCACTCCTTGTTCTGTGAGTGCCACATAAACTTTTTTTCAGTCCTGTCACAATTCACTTTAAAGAAAGAAAAGAATTCAAACACCAAAACAACAAAAAAATTCTACAATTCTACAAAAAACAACAAAAATTCTACAGAAGTAAGAGGCGTTTAAGTGTGTTTAACACTCGATCCAAACAGACAGACCTGTTGCTAGTAAGAAGGCAGACTTGGCAGCTTTGTTTCAAGCTTCCCACAGAGCAACTAGGGGCCCAAGAAAACAAAGAAGTTGTATTCCCCAATGGTCCTGCCCCACCAATCCCTCCCCTGATTTTCCTCTAGTCCTCACAGACATGCACACGCTCTCTATGCCATTAGCTACAGCAATAAGCAATTCTGTCCTAAAGACCTGGAAAGAAATACAGGAAACCAAGAGTTAAAAAAAACAAGGCAAGGAAAAGAAAAACAGCAGAGAGGCTGGCGAGAAGCCAGTGTCCCCGAATGACCCCGCTCCTCCCACCAGCCCAGCCCTCCTCCCTTCATCAGGGCAGGAGTTCCCCTGCTTGGTCTCTAGTGGGTCTGGGAGCCCAAATAGTGTTGCTAAATTTATCTTTTGCTTTTAGAACAATGGCAAATGGCAAGTGTGAGAAAGCGCTGAAAATGAATGGAGGCAATTCCCTGCAAACCAAGTGGAAGCACCTTTTCTATATAACTCCCAAGGAGGCCAAAAGCTGTTACACAGAGCAAAGCAGGGCAGGCTGCCTGGGTGCCAGGAACGTGCTGTTCCCTGGGCTGTGTGGCACACAGAATTGTCCATTTCTATGCTCAGACTTGGTAGGGCTTTCTTTTCTCCCACAGAAAGCAAACACACCCTCAGTTTTGAAGGGCTCTTGCTCTCCCTCAGGAAGGCAGCAGCAAAAGCTGAAGGCACACTGAAGGGGTGCAGCCAGCGTGGGTGCGGCTGCCACCTCTTAGCTAAAACTGTGCCACAGTCATTAAGCCATGTTTAGTTCTTTGGACTTTAATGCTCTTTATAAGTGAATGGACTGTGGTCTTGGTATATTAATTTGTTGTTTGAAATGAGTCAGTGGAACAGCTTGCATGAGCCTGTTGTACTCAGTGCAGAGCCTTCCCATTCGTGCTACAGTTGGTGCCTTCAGCAGAGCCCCGTCTGCTCGGGTTTTTTGGTGTTCCAGTGCTTCCAGATGACTGGAAGCCATCCCATTCCCCTGCCCTAGGCAGAGGCACGATGTCCAGGTGGCCTGTTCCAAGATGGCCCTCCTAATACTTTCAGTGGGTGACTCCCACTGTGCTTGCAAGGCTTCCACTTTTTCTATAGGTGTGTCTTAAATCACAATAGCAATGCAAAAGTGGTCAGATAAGTCTTCACCGCAAAGTAAATGCTAAACCCTGATCCAAACAAGTTAGTGTTTGCATTCAAATGCTGCCAAAAGCTTTTTTGAGACTGCCCATGTTCCCTTCTCTCTACGCTTGAGATAAATGTCTCCTTGTGGCTCACGTCTGTCCTCTCGACTGCCTTCCTGCCTAGTCTAGCTTTCACACAAGTGTCTGCTAAACAAAGAAACAGACACACAGTTATTCAGGTGCCTCTAGAACATTTAATTTTAAAATACTGAGAATATTGATGCTTGCATGGGAAGTGTATAAAGGTAGTGACAGGAACATGGGGGAGGGTAAGAAGCATTGGGAAGGGAAGTAGAAGATGCCCCGAGCAAGAAGGTTATCAGCTAAAAACTACAGCCTGGTACAATCCACACAGATGACCCCCACGCCATTCCCCATGACAATAAGTAATAAAAAAGGGCAACGTTATCATTCAATCTGTGCCCAGTAAGGGGTTATTCCCCAAGGGTTTGGGTTTTTTTCCTGGTTGGTTTTCCTGAGCTTGAGTTCTGAGAGGTGAAATCGTAATGGTGGCCAAATACAAGTTTGTTTGGTTTTGTCTTTTCAACATTAATTTTAATTACCAAGCTCTAGCACATAAATCTCCGGCTGGATTGTAACTAACCTGTGTGGGTCCTTAGATGAGCTTTAAGATGGGAAGATTTGCCATAAACTTTTTCACACCCCACATAGTGGCATTTGTGCTTTTTCTGGGGTGATCCAGGGTCAGTCCAGCTTCTTGTGCGTTTGTTCTTTTGTCTGGGGCTCGGTTCGGTTACTGCATCCAGGCTGGTAGGTGTGGCCGCTCTTCCTCCTCCATGCTTACCAGCTGAAGACGCGCTTGCTTCCCCAAACTCCTCAGAAGAAGCGATAGAAATGTGTATTTGCTCCGTGATATCAAAGGTCCCTGCTTTTTCCATCCTTAGAGCGGGTGAGTTTGGGATGTGCTGGTTCAGGTCTGCTAAAATGCCAGCTACCACGAGGACCGATGATCCGTTGTCTTTCCCAGTTTCTTGGAGTTCCCAATTATCTTCTCCGATGGACGGAGGAGGTATCAATGCATCAGGTGGGGGATCGGGCTCTCCCCTGGGGCTGTGGATAACAGCGCGACTGGACATGGAAACAAGGCACTCTGCTGCAAAATGATCCACATAAGCGGCTGTTGCCATTTTTCACGAAGTTTAAGAAGAAATCTGAGCAGAAAAAAAAAATATTTAACCCCCCCCCAACGTTGCTCTTTTTTCTTTTTTTTTTTAAAGAAAAAGATTGTGAGCGAACTCTCTTATGGCTTAGGATCCCTTTGTAGAAGTAAAAGCTGGTTTAGCCATCAAAAAAAGAAAAAAAATACACTTTGTTCCTGACGATCGTGACGGGTTTGTCTCTAAAGCGTAAAATAAAAAGCGTTGCGAGTCCAGTGGATCCTGGCAGCGGCAGCTCGCCTCTTGGAGTGTGGATTGAGGCTGTTGGGTTTTTTTTTTTGTTGTTGTTTTTCTTTTTTTTTTTTTTCCGAGGAGGCGATAAAGCGAAGGAGACCCTAGAATAAAGCCCAACCCGTTATGGGAGCCGCCCCGTGAGGGGGGAGGCGGGGCTCGCGCCAACATCTGGAGCGACGTCACCGCCATGGCGCGCAAGTGAAAGGAAGAGGCTGATTGGATGGAGGGGAAAGCACCTCCCCGACCCTCCCTCCCTCCCTCCCACCCCACCCCGTGTCCTGGAGCCACCCCGGCCGGGGTGGCTCCAGGACACGGGGTGGGGTGGGGGGGGGGGGAGACAAGGGAATGGCCTCAAGCTCTCCCCACCAGCTCATCGAGTCCAACCATTCCCATCAATCACTAACCCACGTCCCTCAGCGCCTCGTCCACCCGTCCCTTAAACCCCTCCAGGGAAGGGGACTCAGTCCCCTCCCCGAGCAGCCTCTGCCAGGGCCCAATGACCCTTTCTGTGAAAAATTTTTTGCCTGATGTTCAGCCTGAACCTCCCCTGGCAGAGCTTGAGGCCGTTCCCTGGTGTCCTGTCCCTTGGGAGAAGAGGCCAGCACCCTCCTCTCCACAACCTCCCCTCAGGTAGTTGTAGAGAGCAATGAGGTCTCCCCTCAGCCTCCTCTTCTCCAGGCTGAACACCCCCAGCTCTCTCAGCCGCTCCTCTTGTTCTCCAGCCCTTTCACCAGCTTCCTTGCTCTTCTCTGGACTCGCTCTGGAGCCACAACATCCTTCGTGTGAGGGGCCCACAACTGAACACAGGATTAGACTAGCCATGAGGAGGACTTTCTTCGCGACGAGAGAGGTGAGGCCTCTCAATATGTAAAGAGAACTTTTTAGGAAAGAGAGAGTGTTTACCAAGGCCTGCAGCGAAGGGACACAGGGCAGCAATTTTAAGCTGTAAGAAAATAGGTTTTGGTTAGACATAAGGAAGAACTTTTTAAGATGAGGGCAGTGAGGCCCAGGGAAGCTGTGTCTGCCCCGTCCTTGGAGGTGTTGAGGTTGGAAGGGCCTTGGGCAGCCTGATCCAGTGGGAGATGTCCCTGCCCATCACAGGGGATGGGAACTGCGTGATCTTTGAGGCCCCTTCCAACCCAAACCATTCTACAATCTGTGCCGCGCTGGGGCTTGTGTTGCTAAAACAGGCACTGAACTGTGGAGAAAGAACTAGTTGGAAGGGTTGGAACTGGTGCAAGGGATGGGAAAGAGCCAGAATGCAGCTGCCCGGGTGGAGCCCACGGATGGATTCTAATAGGAAGTGACAGGCCTAACTCCTTGCCAGGGGATGCGCTGGAAATCACTGTCCAGTCTGTCAAAACTCTCCTTGCTACATCACTTTGCTGCGTCTGAATTATTTACAAGGAGAAACTAAAATCACTTGCTTTTCATTACTGTTCTCAGCAGGTAGAAGATGCAGCTCAGACGCTTTTACAGATATTAATGCCCGAATGAAACAAATGGTAGTGTTTGTGGCTTAACTTAGCAGGCAAAGGGTCAGAAATTATTCTGAATTCAAAGTGATTAGTCTGCAGTGCTTCTTACCTTTTGCTGGAATGTGGTTCTCCAGACCAGCTGCTGTGAAATTCCGTCCTTTGGTACAGATGGACCTTGACTCTGAGGCAGAGATGGTCAGAGAGCAGGAGGGCTTCTTTGGAAGCTCTTCTGTGGGGAAAGTTTTGGAGTTTGAGGGGGTGTGAGAGGAAGTGAACATCTGTTGCAGAAACTCAAATAGCTTTGGAGTTGAGTAAAAAGCTAGTTTCACACGCATGAAAATGTGTTACTCAGGAGCAATGTCTGCTTATACTACCACCCCACTTTATGGAGAGAAAAAAACCAACAAATTAACCCCCCATGTTGTAGGTTCTCTTCAGGCCCTGTCAGACTCCTTGGTAACCTGTGTCTAGCACAGTGCTCCATGGCTGCTTTATTAAGGGTGCAGCCTCTAGTGCTGTGTGGCACTCGAGTCACTGCAGCAAAGGGAGGAATAAAGCATATGACCATTGCAGGATGTGTGGTTTGATGCCAAAGTGAGCCAGAAAATTTTTATGCAGGGGTAACATGTCACTTGTTCTGCTGAGCAAACCTACAGGAAATGTTTACACATTTCCAATTTAAAAGGTTGAATTTGAGACTTACCTATTAATTCCTAGATGAAAAAGGATTTCTGGGGAAAACATTCTTGTAAAAAACTTTTAGTTGAGTTCAAGCTCAACTGCCTCTTTAATGGAGGAGGATTGCTTAAATAGATCTACCTGGTACTTCTTTAGAATTAATAGCAGGCTCGGAGCAGAAACCCTGCAGCTTCTCCTTATGTTTCCTGTCAATTTACTGATAACGAGACCTTGTTAGGGTAAGGACTAAGAACTTGTACCTAAACTCAGCTCTTCCCTCCCTCCCTGAAAATGGCCCATCCTTCCTCTGTCTTTATTTTTCATTATTTAATTATGTTGTTGATATGTTCTTACCTGCAGGTGTTTGTCCCACATGTTGATGTGACTTTTTCTCTTTTCCATCCACTCAAGTAGTACAGCCAGGTTTTGGCAAGTTTGTTTTTTTTATTATAATTCTCTTAATACATAATTTAGAGTTTTGTTTAGCTACAAATGCATAGCAGTGGAATAATTTATGAAAGCCACCCTGTTCTCCCTCTCCCAAAATAGCTCATTGTTTTAAATTACATGAATAAGAAGCCAACTTTCCCAATTAATGCAGTAGGTTCGTTTCCTGAACGTAACCCCCATAGGAAAGTGCTGGCAACATGGATTTCGAATGCGCAACTTGCATTGTTGCAGAGTAATTGTGCAGTCCAGAATTTAGTTTGAGCAGGTGTTAGAAAAATAAATGTGGACTTTAAATCCTCTGAAGAGCAAACTTTCCATTCATCAGAATCAAATGCATTTGCTCAGATTCAAGGAAATCAAACATAGGAGTTCAAATAGCACTGACTGGAATGTGTTTGGAATATGGATACTGAGAGTTTTCCGAGTGCATTAGTTGATTTACTCTTAGCCCAGATTATTTACTTGGATAATGGAACTGACCTTTGTTATATGCGTTCATCTGTTTTCAAGAACAAAAATGTAGCGGGAAATGTGGTCTGGCTAGATCTTCTAGGTGATTGACTTGTGTTTTCTGCAGTCAACTGGTTGAATACATTATGCAATGGGAATATTCATTGCCAGACTGAGAATCTTGATTTCCTTTTTGGTGGTTTGTGTATTAAAAAAAAAAGGAAAAAGGTCAGTAAGAAGGCGAGTTCAGTGATATTCAGCAGAGTATGTGACATGCTGATAGTCATTTGGATTTAGGATGAAGTCTTAGCTGTGAACTCCAAGTGGGTAATGAACTTAGGATTCCTGCTGGAGACAGGATGAGTGAAACGTTTAATGGTCTATATAACAGCAAGCACCATAGATTTTGGGTGCAGTCTGTGAGTAGCTTTTCTCTAAACTGTCTCTTGCCTTCCCCTGCCAAACCCCTACAGTGGAATCCCACGGGGTCTCTGCAGTTAGTTCTGTCTGTACGTATGGGGAAAGCTAGATTTTCCCCTTAGTAACTCTTACATTTCTGTTCTGGCTTTTAGTGTGCTTGAATTATAACACTCAGTCACTGCAACAGTTGCTTGTCTAATTCATAATGTTCTCCCCAGTGTGGTTATTCTGTCTTCACTAGCTGCCTTATTTATCAGAGCATGTCTTAATGTTATGAATGAGGGTTGCAAGTGCTCTGTGTGGCAGGTGCTGGCTTATTCCGTGTGTTCATCTCACAGCTGCCAGTGTTCTTCTGTCCAGCTGAGCACATCAGGATTATCTGAACCATGACTGCAGTCAACGACAGTCCGGAACAAGGGGCTGTTTGTCCCACGGTGGTGACAGCAAAACCCCACAAGGCAGGCTTGGCTGTTTAACAGTTCTTGATGATTTTGCATAGCACAAGTGCTGAACAAAGCACAATGAATGAGTGACATGATGTAATATGTTTTGTAAGAGACCTAGATTAAAAAAAAAAAAAAAAATCACGTCTTCAGTGAGTGGGATGCCTTTTGGGGAACGATGTGGGCTCTACCCTGCAGCTTCCAGCTTTTTCTTTGGGCTAGGGGATTTCCCAGATAAACTGCAGATCAGGTAGCGATGAACGTGATGATGCAGAAGCAGTTAACAGCAACTGACTCTTAGGGAGAGGACAGGTGAGCTGTGATTTTCTTTGTGCAGGAGGGAGTTGAGGCTCAGCATCTGACAGCCTCTGATCAAATAAGAGGACATGGATGCCTTTAGAGTAAGGGAAAGAGCTGAGCTGCATCCTTGATTTTTTTTTTTCCAGTGGGAAAATAATTTTACCAATTGGTAGAAACAACCTGTATCTCTTTCTAGAAAAGATGTAAGAAAAAAAACCTTGGATTTCTCTTTTACGTTCTTCAGGGGATATATCGTATATGTAATTAACTTTGCTCCATCTTTTATGGAGATTACTAGGAGGGCATTCTGTAAGTAGTGAATGACACAATTAAAAACACAACAGCATTTTTAATGTGTGTGAACCATGGGGCAGGGATACAGGATTCTAGAGGGCCTTTTCCCAACCCTCAACCCTTTAGGTCCCAAAGGATTAGCTCTAGTGTACAAAGTGCCCATTGTATTCTGTACACATACTGTTCATATGTATTTCAAGAGATGTAATGCAGTGGAGTAAATAAATGGCAAAATTGCAGACAAAGCCTATGGAATATGTCTCAAGAGAGGATTTGAGCAATAAAACATGACGCTGTTAACTAGCGTGTTCTGTGTTGTAAGTAAAAATGTTTTGACACTAAAGAGGCAGAGGGCTGTGAAAGACTGACTGTAAATTTTGCTTAAGCAAGTACTGCAGTTTTCCTTGTAGGAATATTTCATGTGTGACTTAGGCAGTATTGAGAATAGGGAAGTCCTACAGTTTTGCATTCAGTGAGAAAACTGTTATGAGTCTCCTCCCTATCATTTCCTGCCATCTGGAATAGGCTCCATGTCACCTTTCCTTAATTTTCCAGTTTATTTTTTAACACCTTCCTTGCTGTTCTGTCATAACTGTTTAATTTAGGTCTGTTAAACATTTGTAGAAGTGCACCTTTCCAGCAAGCTAGTGCAAAACCGAAGGCTCGGGTTCAGTGGCAGGAGAGGAACACTTTTTGGAGTTATATCATCCTGTTGCATCTGTTATGCAGGATCCAGGGCTTTTCACCTATCGTGAGTTAAAGCTTTCCCTGCATTTATGTCTTTGTGAGTTCATTCAGATTACGCTGCTATACAGCAGCGCAGTCTCTTTCAAGAGATCTATTAATTTTTCTTCAACTGCACTTAGTTACCATATTTGTGCCTAATGGAAGTGACCAATTCATTGCTATCCCTTTACAGTATTGCCCCACTTCACAAAATGCTGATTTCACACACTTACGGCTCTGCAAGGGCTACTGTCTCCCAGGAAGCATGTCACTTCTGGGGCTGGAAGCAGTGTGGTAGTCATAGTCTGTGGTTTGGGGAAATTCCCACCTGCTACAGATTTTGCCACTAAAATGAGCAGGAGACAGGTGTTCAGCAGCTGCTAAGGCAGAGACTCCCTAAACTTTTTGGAGAGGTGGAGGGCAAGGGGTTGAACTGGTTTCTAGACTTTTGAACTGAAAGCTTTATATAGATATAGGAAAGTTACTTGGAAACCAGCTAGACCCTCAGGTGATTTGTAAACTTTTTATTTCAGTAGTCAGAAACTAGTGCTGTGGGAGGAAGACGGCAGCTGCGGTAACACTTGTTTTTCTGTTTTTGTGGTTACTCTTCAGGGTTAGGCAATGTTTATTTCCCAGCACAACAGCTCAACAGCCTTGCTTTCAGAAACATCCACACATGCAAATACATGTTTGAAGAATTGCTACTTCAGCACCTAATGCTTACAAATTTTTTTAAGTTCGTCACTTGTGTTGAAAGTTAAAAAGCCTGAAGAATTTCACTGCAAGATGTATGCGAACTCAGCTGTGTGGTTAGTAGTGGTGGTGTTTGTGTCTAAACATGCATTGTACTATCTTAGCCTTTAAGTAGTCTGCTGTAGTGTGGCATTAAGACTAAAGATTCATAAATTAATAACTTTTATGGTTTCAAACCCAGTGAGGCTTCCTCCAGCCTTGCTTTTCCTAAAAAACATGAGAGGTTCATATCCCCGCAGGGCAGAAGCCTATCTTGTTTTAATACTTTCATTTAAAAGCTACCAGACTTGCTTGCATAAGCCAGACTTGAAGTCAATCTGCCAGTGCACTCTGTGTAAACAGTGAAATGTTTGTGACTGTCAGTATCCCCCGTTACATTGTCTTTTCATTCACTTGATGATCAAATCCAAGTTTGATCTCTCCAAATGAGATACTGCCTCAATAAAAGGGCACTGGCAAACCCCACACTTGCTTAAATGAGCCCTTCTTGTTGCAGCCTGTCTCGGAGACCTCTTCCTCTATCTTTGCTCCCTGGATTCCTTGTCTATTTTTAAGTCTCATGCTCTTGCCTGTGCCTATTTTAACTCTGTTACTGTCCCTTTTAACCCCTGTGGGATACGGAGTTGGTGGGAAAGAAGCAGCATATTAGAAAAAAAATTGGGTAATCTGCATGCTCCTCCAAGGGTTTCCTGGCACAGGACATGTGGAAACCCTAATTAGGATCACATCTAGGTATTATGCCTTTGTTTGTCAGCAGCTGTCATATGAACAGATTGAGAAATATTCAGTAAGGGTGTCATATTGTGTCTCATTGATCTCTTTACCCATGCTAGTGCCTAGGCAAAGTACATAACTTGAGTTAATGCCTATGATTCAGGATATGCCCGTGACTCTGAAGTGTTTTCCTTTCCTTACAGAACAGGTACTAGTTGAGGCTTGTTATGGGAATTCTTTTCCCTCAGTAGTATCGGCCTGTGCAATGTCCCTGCGCAGTGCAAAAGTAAACAATTTTCAGGCCTTGAATATCTTAAGCATGCTTTTGGCTGAAGATCCCCTGGGGTTTCCTATAAACTAATCTGCTTAAGCTTGTCATGTTGTTGTGTATTTCACTTTGATTCACTTTGTCCCAAATCCCAAAGACGACTGGAGCTGTATTTGATAAGACTGAAGTCGGATTTTTTTTTAGGTACAAGACTAGAAACAAGAAGTTGCAAGTAAACCAATCCAATTCTATTTTAAATATAGCAACTAGATAGCCCTCTGGAGGCTTAACCTCTGCTATACAGAATCCTAATGACACATCTCATCTGTGGGAGCTGGGAATTAGCATTCGTGGCAAAAATGTCTTCCAAGTGTTTTCAGCAGCTCCAAGTTTTAATAGCTATGAAACTCTTGCATTCAGCAGCATATCCTTATGGTGCCTCGTGAGTAATGTTTTCAGAATGGTGAAAACTATTTCCTCCTTAAACGTGTTTATAAGCATGCTTGTATAAAATACTATTTCCATTCACCTCTTTGCTTGCAGACACATCTTGTCCAATATGTCTATTACCTGAAGTTAGGAAATGAGCCATTGACATGCTAAAATCTCACTGAAGTTTGTACGTGCCGTGTGTGCTTTCAGCTGGACCTGAGGTCTTCTGTAGAGTCCTATGTTTAGCATTTTCAAAATTGCAAAATCTAAAACTAAGCAGCATTCCTAACTCCACAGCCTCACCTACAACAGGATGGTAATAACACCATTTCTAACCGTTCTGGCACATAATACCGTGCCGTATTGAGTACTGATCTTTGTTATGCAGAGAGACATTTGAATGTGGTGTTATTGCAGTACAAACTATTTATAGATATCAAAAACCTCGAGAACAAAGACTGTTGTGTGCTTCCTTTAATGCCATAAGGAATTACATTCTCTTGCTAGGTTTTAGTTCAACGTCAGCCATTTCTTATCAATTTGTCAGACTCCAAACATCTCACATAACTCATCTTATTTATCTTTATATACATATAAACATGCAGACACATATCTTGTCTTTTGTCTTACTAAAGTTCAATTCCCTTTTTTTTTCCTTTCTTTTGACTTCCTATTCAAAGTCATTTTCTGCTGTTCCTGTTACCTTTGTAATTATCTCTGTTAAGAAAGATTCTTGCAGAACATTGAGTGTTTCTTGCCAATCCTAGCACCCACTCTCTTATCCTGCGCATCTTGCAGAAGGTGCTATCTTTCTCTTAGCTACGCTTTTGCCAGTGCTCCCTCCCTCTTACAGGCGTGGAACTTGCTGTGTTCAGAGCCTGCTTCATCTTTGAGAACATACTTGCATGTTTTCCCCTCGCTGGCATATCTAGTGTGCCCCTTTTTATATTGCCACCCCAATCAGTGGAAGCTGGGGATTGAGGATGTCTCAAAGCTCTACCAGAAATCATACTTACGAACCTTTTTTTAATTTTCTGACTACTCTCGCTTAACCCCTTCCTGCCTGCATTGGGAGAAGGCAGAAGCGCTCAGCTCCCGGGGAGGGCACAGTGGCGAGGGGGAGCCAGGCTGTGTCCTCGGGTGCCCCAGGACGCGGGAGTGAAAGTGGAATGCTTTTGATTGTAGCTAAAGTTTCATTTAAGTAATTGTGTTCTCTGAAAGCTGGACGGAATGTCCCTCTGACAGCACGTTTTCTTTCAGTGTTTCCCGGACACGGCTCATTCTCCAGAGATGAGAACGCCCTGTGTTCAGCCTGGTCTGTGCCAAGCAGGTGTCTCTCTGCAACCCCCTCTGTGTGCAGCCTCTCCCCATCCCCAAGGCGAGGGCAGGGCTGGGGCCAGCTCCCAATTAGCAAGGGCTTTAACTGTTGGGGAGTTCAGAATAATATTAAAATGAGTCCTTGAAAAGTAATAGAACATGTATGATATTTCTGGGAGGATTGATCCCTGTGCCTGTCAGTGGGAATCTCCCGTCCCAGCTCCTGTCTGGCCACATGTGATCGATGGAGATCGCTGCCTCGTGTTGCCCAGCCCTGATAAAGGATGCTTGCTTTCTAAACCTCCAAAACAAGTCTTAAGAGAGTTTTATTTGCTGGCATTTTTGGTATCGGTGGAGCAGGGGGAGAGCCCCGTGTGCACCCACCAGCATGGGGACCCTCCTTCCTACTGCAGGTGAGGGAGGGCTGAGGAAACAGTTCTGTTCTACCCTGCAGGTAAGGGAGGGTTTCATCCTGTCCCTTCTTGCCTGATGGGAGAACAGTGTCTTCTTCCCTTTGCCTGGGTTTCTCCTCCCACAAGTTCAGGGACAGGCACTGAAATCTTCACCTGTTCTAACCGCAAAGGCAAGATTTCCCCCTCCGTTCTGGTGAATGGGAGACGTGTGAGAAAAACTGCGACGTGTGTTCCCTCAGCAGCCCACCCACACTCTGAGCTGGGTAGAAAGGAATGGAATGCTTTCCTTCCACAGAGGAGTATCGTTTACTAGACACAAACTGTACTTTGTAAAAGTAGTGAAGAGCCTTTGCCTCACTGTAAAGGCTGTGTGACAGTGTAATGTACTTGTATGTCCCTTCTAATCAAAGAGAAGAGGAGGCTGTGCTGTATGATAAATAGGAATTATCATGCTGGATGAGAGCCTTCTGCTCCAGTATCCTGTGTGAACCTAGCCAGAAAAAGACATACATTGCAGAGGAAGGGAATGTGTATGTCTTTTTTTCCCTTTCCTTCCTTCAAAACTACTGCAGTATGTTACAGCACATTACAAATACTGGTTCAGCAGTTAGCCTGCACCTTGGATCTTTAATGTCTGTGTGCTTTTTATTTCAATACCAGGAGGAGCACTGTTGGTAATTAAAACATGATGTTCTTTATTTCAGCCCTGTCCTTTGAAATGTGGCAACAATTCCCCCTCCCCCAAGTTATTTACATATTCTCAATCTTTTAACAAAGGATGAATCTAATAAGCAACACCCTATCTGCCTTTGGCAGGGGAGATGAGGAGAGTGGGTACCCACATCTGGTGCTTTCAATTTTGCTTCTCTCCTACAGTCTTCATCTGAAAAGCAGCAGGTTGTTCCCACTATGTAGAACAGCTTCCCTCCTCCTTTACTCTGGAGTAGAATTGCGTGCGCTCTGCTGCCCAACTGATTTTGGCATTAATGGTGTCTCTCTGATCAGCAACTGCCCAAATGTGACATACACTGAAAATAAAGGCAGTTGCTTTAATGCCTCTGCCAGCAAAGCTGTGTTACAGCATACGAGCATGAATCACTGAGTTTGAGAGAGTTGGAAGTGTCTTTGAGACACTAATTTTGTAGCTTTCTTATGTACTAGAGGATTTGCTTGCTTTTCAGGACCAGTGCTGTGTTCAACCCCATGCCCTTTGCTACCAGCTCCTTTAATGTGTAACAAATCAGCCAGTGGCAGAGAGAGTTTGCCTTGGGGGCGTCTGGGGTGAAGAGAGCAAAAGTAATCTCTTAAGTGCAGGAAAACCCTCAGCACTTTAAACCACAGCACTAGAACAGGAGTCTCAAGTGTGCATTAGTAATGCTTTTGCCCTTTGCTCTTTGGAAGGGTGATTTGCTCTACAAATACTTTTTGAACCTCTTGGGACTGTGGCACTGTGTTATTCCTCAAAAGCGTCTGATAGTAAACTCCCACTGCATTATGGCATGGGCTGCTGTCACAACATGTTAAATAATCATAGACAAATGGTATCCCGTGTCAGGATTTGTTCTGATAAATACAGGTCTCTACAATCACTGCACACAAAAGAAGTTGCTTAGTTGTGAGACTAGATAAATAGATCAAAATTGTTTGACAACGATGGGAGAGTTGAGTGCCCTGTACATTCTTAAATGGACAGACAAAATGAGAAAGTCATTCAAGGGTAGCCTTGTTTGTATATTCCTGTTTGGGAATGCCATCTTTTCTTTGAATAGCTGACGAATTGAACACAGCTGAGCCAAATAAATTGAGGGCTGTATATCCACAAACCTTTATTTTGTCACGCAGTATCAGTCGCTGTACTGAGGCTAGTCACCTCAGAGTGCTGCCAGAGCAGATTTATCTGCTGAAGTTTGTTTTGGAGCATGGAGAATTTTGGTCCAGAATTTATGGTCTGTCTATTGTAAAGCTGAAATACAAAATTACATCTGTGAGTGTAAAAAGAACTTAACTGCTTACTTCAGCTTCGTGTGACAATACGACTACCTGTGCTGCAGGCCTGTGTCTGCCAGGTTTCAGCACTTTGCATACACACATTTTGCCTTTGGTTTTAGCAGAATAAAAGTAACTTTACCTTTCACTTAGGCTCCCCCAAAATCATACCACTGGGGGCTGCTGAACGTGACAAATCTTCTGTTTTCCCTTGGCTTTTCTGTACTATTTGCAGCATATTCTTCTTTTGAAATTATTCTAGATATCTGTTGGTGCCGTGCTGTATGGGAGATGTGTAATACATTTTGCTCAGTCAGAACATTCTGCCTGGTAGACAGGAAGTTTGGCCTTTGTTAAGCTTGACTGCTGACTCTTCGTGGTGTCTCATGCCTTTCGTGGAAGCCAATCTGCTAGTGTGGGCTGCTCTGGATCATCGCTCAGATACAGACTGGATATCGGGCTGAAACACTCAATAGAAGTGCTCAGTGAACTAATAGAGGAAACAGTAAAGCAAATTGTAACTCGTTAGAGGACAGCAATTCTCTGGTACTTTCAGAACTGACTTTCAGAAGATTATACTCTCACTTCTGCTCTTGAGGTCAGTTTGTATTCTTTGCTTTTGGACTGTCTGATTGACTATTATTTTGCGTGCTGTGGAAAAAATTGTCCAGATGTTGCTTATCTAAGTCCCACACCTCATAAAACAGATGATCTAGAGACATGATCACTCAAACATTTCTGTGTCGCAGGGGTCCTTACTCAATCAAGTGGTCCCCTTAAATTTGATGGGAGTACACATGTAAGTTTGTTTGTGTTGATCAAACTTTAAGTGCTTATTTCAATGCAAATATTTACTCTTCATAATGTTCTGTGTGTGAAGTTCACAATCTAGAAGCTTTATGGACTGAATGTTCTTTACAGTCATGGCTGAAAATGGCTAATGAAAAAAAACCAGAAAGAAGATTGTTTTCTTCCAACTATAATGAAAGGTCACAATTTCACAGCTGATAGTAAATGGGTCATTTGTCCTTCCACTTTTAATCCCAGCTCAAGTTCTGTCTTAGACTCCTTTCTAAACACGTTTAGTGTCACAGAAGGACAGGATGCATCTTGACAGCATTTGCCAGAATTTGACCTGTTTTACATAAAATAGATGGTAATGAAGACTTTTTTTTCTTTTTAAGCTAGTTATACAACTTGGAACGTTTGGCTTCATACTATGCATCAGTTTTGGTTTTGATAGAGCTGAGACAGTAATTAAATTTGGATAGATTTGTGAACAAGGGGCTTTGCCAGATAATCTTACCTTGATAAGTGTTATTTCCTTTGTGGGTTCTCTGTCCTGCTGTAATTAAATGAAGTGCATGTTGCATTCATTTAAATACTCATGAGAGAGTAATAGAATGCCTGAGGTTATCAATTATGTTTGTTTTTAAAAAAATAAAACAGATGTGCCTGACATTCATCAATGTATTGAATGATGTAGCTGTAAGACATGAGGATAGCAGGTGTAGCCACAAGTGTAGTTAAAGGACCTTTTGGTGCTTGGCAAAATTTCCATTCTTACTCTAGGTCTCATTGAAATCCATAAATCTTCCTTCACTTGTGCTAAGGTACATAAGGAGTAATTTTGTGGTTTTTTTTTTTTTTCACTGAGGCCTTACATTGTTGTAAGGGTCTGATTGAAAGCAACTGCAGAGGCTTCTACTGTTTTCAGGGAGTAATGAACAAGTGTAGTCATGTAATGAGAACGTGAAGAATCAAGCTTGCAAGCTGTGGGGGAAAAAAGGATTTCCAAGTATTAGCATTGATAGTTTGATATTCCCTTGAAGTTATTAAATAAATGGTTTTTTAAATATTAGATTTGCTAAAAAAAATGGAAGCAGTTTTGTTGAGACCTGTAAGAAAAAAAAATAACTGATGAAAGTGAAAATGTGGGCTGCAAAATATTTACTTACACGTAGTACATATTTCCACTCAAATGTGTTCAGTTTTCTGCCCTTGAAAATGTAATAATGGTGTTTAGTTTACTCTGGCCACTTGCATGTTCAGAATTCTATGGATAAAAAATAATCTTTGAAAAATATACTGTTGTCTCATTTAACAAGGAAACTGTGATGGAGAAGTAAAATGATTTTAGCCAGGTCTAAAATAACTCAGTAGTGGTACTGGATTTGTAAGTAGACATGTCTCAGACAACTGACTGTTCTTTTTGACACTTAAATCTTATCCTTTACCTAAGCTTTTTTGTTGGTGTTTTTTTTGGTTTTTTTTTTTTTTTTTAAAGTCTAGATGGAAACAGCCAAATGGTTCCTGAACAGGAAAGGCTCGTCACTCCACTATGTCGTTCAGTGAAGCAGCTCACTTTTCTCCATGTTGTGTTCAGGAACCACAGGCTGCTCCAGTAACCAAGGTCAGCAATGTTCAATATTAACTTTCCAAATAAACGTGTAGGCCTATTTGCGTTTGGGAACGTAGGCTTAGGGACTGTTCTCTCAAAGTGACTCAGGCAATGTTCTGTTGGCACTATGCAGTATAAGATCTAGGGAATCCTATATTTTCCTAGGCTGACTGGAGTTTGGCTGCACCAAAGAATTTACTCCAATTCCTATATTCAGAGAGTAAGAGTAGACGTGCCCAGAATTCTAAGAATTTTCTCTTCCTTATCGTTCCTGACAGTACTGGTGTTTAACAATAGCTGTGCAGAGGACGAGTTATTTTTAGCCTAGATTGCTAAATCAGGGAGACCCGATGCAATGTTAGTGTTTGTCTGCCTACTGCAGATTCCCCTGGCTAATTTTGGCTAGCTTTAACAATGAAACAGTGTCTGAAAGTAGGCTAAATAGGCTAATGGGATGGAAAAGACCAAATAATTGTGTGAGAAGGAGACTGTATCATAATCTCATGTATTACTATGCAGCAGTAAGGCCATAAGTTACAAACTCTTAGAAAACTGGGTTCATTAGTGTCTGTGCTCCTGGAATTCATTCATGGGTTTAGAATCATCTGGAACACGGGGCTTTCTCAAATGCGCTCAGTGCTGCAGAAACTCTTCTGCCATGGAAAACAGATTTTATTGTGGAATTTGAAGTGTGCTTGAACTACTCTTAGAAAAGCAACATCTTGTAGCTATGAGTTTAAATTTTAACTCAACTGTTGGCCTAATCGCCCACAGTGAGTCCAACAGAAACTGCAGTTAGTGACTAATAACTCATTCCAATTGGTGATAAGGTACATGGGCAGGACTCTGTGTCAGCAGCCCTTGCTAACTGGGCAGTACTTGTAGTCTCTGGAAAGTTCCCATCCAAGAGGAATCTCCTCTGGCACTGGGAGGCTTCCAGGAACATCATCTTTGATAGTGTGAGGAGTTGCTATTTATGTATAGCCTGGCTCAGTATTGTGATCTCCTAGATTCCTCTCATCTATGGGAGTACAGTTCTACCGTGTGAGTTTTAACACTAATTTATAACATGGCACGTGTGCCCTTAAAGAGTGGGATCAGGATGAGATTCCCTGCTCGTTATATCCCAAGGCCTCAGTATACCTTAACTCCAAATGGAGTTCATAAAATCCTCTTTTGACCCCAAAACAGGGTGAATTTCATGCATTAATGCACTTTTTCAAAGCTCCTAGAAATTCAAATATTTAGTGGGATTTTCAGAGTTGCAAATATCACTCATCAAAGCAAATAGGGTTAAGATGTACAGTGATATCTTCAAAGCATTGTCTGCATCATAAGGCATCTATTGAAAATACACTTGAACAAATCCAGCTTCAAGTCTCCATTTATACTAGTTCAGGATGTTTGCCTTTGAGTTTAGAGGGAATGGACTGCAAAAAGAGTCAGTAATTGGCACCTGACTCTATTGTCACACAGTGATATTTTGTGATTTATCAAGTGGTTGCCTGCAATAAGTGACCTGTACAGTTTGTTTATTTGGTATTAGGAAAAACATTTGTATCAATCTGTTATGAATTGTGGAACAGTCTTGTAAAAAGATATGTTTGTCCCCTCTACAGGCCTTCCTTGTCTGTGGTGTTCAGACTACGTTTTCCGGGATATTACCATGGGAAGAAAAATTGCATCTCCCGTCTCCTCCTCTGCTGTCCCTGGAAAGAATATTCTGTTGTTTGTGAAAGGTAAGTGCTTTGGGTAACAACTGCAATTGGGAGAGTGTTAGGTCATAGAACCACAGAATGGTTTGGATTGGAAGGGGCCTTAGAGATGACCCAGTCCCACTCCCCTGCTATGCACAGGGGCACCTCTCTGTGATAGACAATGAATATTAACAGTGGTGTTTTAGAGCGCAAGCCCTGATCTTACCATCCGAAAGTGAAATTAGAGCTCTGCTGGGCCTCACTATGTCCCACTGCTGACAACTGAAGATTTGCTAAGCCATTGTCAGTAGCGTAGAATCGTAGAATGGTTTGGGTTGGTAGGGAACATAAAGATCATCCAGTTCTGACCCCCTGCCATGGATAGAGATGTATTTGAGAAGCTTTTGGTGGAGGCAGCAGACTAAACATCAGGATGATGCTGTACAGCAGTTTCCTTTTAGTCCTAGCACGGACCTTCAGATGTATCTCACTCCTGAGTGTGATACAGCTTCCATTTCAGCCAAGGCACCAGGGCTGAGGAGTTCAGCTCTGGGTGTTGCTGTGTTTATGTACTAAAATTACTGAGAAACCAAATCAGAAAGCAGCTGTGAGCCTTGAAGCAGCATGCCATGGAAAAATAAAATGCAAAATGTGTATGTGCACGAGGGGAACGTACGCAGTGTTTTGTACATTCCAGCAGAGGCCTCAGTCAAGACTGGAATTTTAATTCTTATCTGACAACATTCCACAAAGACAACTTACATTCCCTTCCCACTTCTCCCTCCCAACTGATTAATTAAAAAGAGTAATTTTGGCTTATTATTAATTCTGCCTTGGCTATCAAATAACTGTTGAAGTGCCAGCACTCAGAAGAGATTAGCTGGGGTACTTCTGTTTAGTTCCTAATTTGGATTCTCAGGAATTCATTAGTATTACCTGTTTTCTTTCTTAGTATTGTTATTAGCCATGCAACTTCTTATGTATTGTCATTCTAAATCAAGATTAGAAACATTACCAGCTGCTTTGGTATCTCTGTGGGGGGACTCTTTGGGTTTCTTTTCACTACACTCGTGGTCCCCTCACACACATGCCTTTTGCTATAGTACAGGGCAGGCAGAAATGTAGGAAAGAGGAGAGACAGGGACTCATGTCAGCTTCTCAACAGCACAATTAAAGTACAAAATCCCACCTATCCCAGTAGGAACAGAGATCTTGATCTGCACAATGCTGCAGTACAGTATTTCTGTGTTTATTCCAAGTTTTTAGTTCTGAATTTAAATATGGAAAGTAAACCACTGTTTAAGGAATTTGAATGAAGGAAAAGGAGAACCAGACTTTGCGCACAGTAATCTGTTCATTTCTTGATTACATGCAATGTACAAAAAGGGGCAGAAGTCTGTTTCCTCTAAGTGGGCCTGCCTGCGTTCATAATATTCCATTTAAAGCCCAGCTGATGGCTAAAAACATCAGTTAGCTAGTTGTGTAGCTGAGATCATAAAACAAAGAGACTAACCACTTCAAATGAGGATGCTTTTTTTCCCCCCTCTTGTTCTAATTTTAGTAATTCCAGCAATAGACACAGGAAAATCTCTTTACTGCAGTAGCTTCTGTTTAGCACTGTTGAACAAACGTGTCAGCTTGGGAATCTCCAACTGACAGTATTTCTCTTATTTTTTTAAGAATCAACTAATTAATAGTCATTTTTTTAGCATGTCAGTTTTGGCCCATACTCTGATGTACTGTAAGAAGCAGAGCACATGACCTGCAACCTAGCAAGGGGGTTAAATTTCTTTTCGACTTTTATGTTTCTAGACAGCTCAAGCAGCTAGGAGGATTTACAGGTGTACAGGCAGTTTCTCATACCTGATGTAGGTCAGCAACATGGTGCCCTGTGGTCCTGTCCCTTGCAGATCTCATACCTGAACTGTGACTGGGGTCCAATGGAACCTGCCTACCTGACTTCTGGCTTCTCAGGCCCCTTTACCATGGTTAAATGTGCTGAAATACGGGTGAAAATCTTTCCTTGAACTTTAATTAGTTCCTAACATAGATTATGACCTACAGAGATGTCAAAACAGGTGCACTGTGGAGATTTGAAAGCTAATTAATGTGTAGGAGGAAGAGCTATTTTTTCTTTTCTGCTTTGTGCTGCTACAATTGAGTTCAGTCAGGGGCTGTCTGCTAGCTGGAATGAGGACAAGCATCCCATCATATTGACTTATCTGAATCGCTGAACTGTGCTCCGGATGGGAGCTGCCCTGCAACAGTGCTAGCCAGGTGACTGGGAAGGATCTCCTAGGGAGGAAGAGGCGCTAACAATGCATTGGCCATGTCCTTATTTCTTGTGTCAGCCGTTCCAGGCTGCCTCCCTGCAGTAGGGGCCACACTAGCACTCTTCAATTTCAGTATCGTGAAATTACTTTCAAAGCTTATGCAAAATGCCTTAGTCATTGCTCAAGCTCCCCTTGAGAGTCCTTAAGACATCTTGGAATCCTCACCCACTCCTTCTCCAGTAAAGATGTCACATAGCTGAAAATGCTTGTGAGATCAGACTTTCTTCAGTACGTGACCCCTCTGTTGACAGCAGAAAAGGATAGGCAAGTGGAAGCTGTCCCTTTGGAAGAGCCTTTCCAGACAGAGAACACATGTTTTCCTTTGTCTGATTGATCCTTGGACCCTTTCAGAAAAGACGATGGCTCTGTGCTGGTGTACCTGCCTGTGCTCTAAGGTGGCCCCAGCGGGGGGGTTAGGAGCCCTGAGTGACTGCATTCTGCTTGGAACACCAGGAAGCTGTGCAGCCCGCAGAAGGGTTTGTTTACAGCAGACAGAAGGCAAACTGTCCTTGCAGATGAGGAAGACAGTAACTTAAACGTTCTTCTCCCCTGTCTTTTTGGATCATGTTACCAGATTGGCCCTATTACACAGTCTCAACTCTCATTGGATAGAGGGAAATAATATTTTTGAATGCTGGTTGTTTCCATTTTTGGACACTCACTTTAAAAGGCAATATTCCAGCAGGAATTTTTTTCAGTGTATGATCTTTATTAAAGGATCTGTGGTGGAGCAGATTAGGTATTGCCATTGCTTTGGGACATAGTTAGCCAGTGTTATAAGAAAATGATTAATGTAGCTGAGGATGCAGCCAAGGAACAAGAACTTCAGAGAATACATTATTTCCTCTTCGGCATTGAAAGCTTTATTTCATTCTGCAGTAGAAAGATCAGGATCCACTGCAAATTCAGTTCATTAATCTTCTTCTTGCTCACATAATCTTCATGTCCTTCTTGAGTCTTGTTCTGGGGTGCCAGCAAGTTGTGTTCTGACCTATTTCTTTTTGAATTGCAGCCAGATTGGTCTAAATGAAATGTGTTACTTCACATACTTCCATGTTTTTGCAGCTTAGTAAGATCTGTGACTGCTAATTGCTTAAGTAGAGAATTAGTATCCCTGGCAAAATGTGACCTTGTCTGTGAAAAGAAAAAATTACTAAAGTACAGAGCCACCTTGCCTTCTCCATGTCTGCCTGTATTTTCTGTGTTTTTGCAAAGAAGGGATAAGCAAAATCCTGATATGAGTGATTTAAAGTGGGGGAGTAGAGGAGAAGCTGCCCATCGTTTTCCTTCAGGAAGATCAAATGGCAGAGGGATGTTTGATTTGCACAAGAGAAGTTCTTATCAGCTAGTACTGATAATAGTGGTTTAGTCTAACGACTAGATGCCAGCTTAGCTCCCCTGGTATCAAAACCAAACAAGTGGCTTTCTACCTCCATCTGCTGGAGCCTGATGGTGTGAATGATGTAGGGAAACTTGCTTGGACATACAGGAAAGATGTAAACAAAAAAAATAAAGGAACGTGTCTAAAACAGAAGGACTGGGTGTGTGTCATCGGGCTGTGGTCTGTGATGCAGTTATGTCTAATTGCAATACTTTAATTATTATTTCACATTTGTAATGAGATATTGGCTGAAAGCATCAGGTAGGGACCGATGTCTCTTTAAATATCAAAAATAATCTGTCTGGACTGTATACTAGAAAACGGCAATAGAAACTGCTCAGTCTGTAATAAATGGATGAGGGGGAAAGATCAGAGAACTGTTAAGACTTGGAATTGCTGGAAACTTTATTATCTCTAGACAACCTATTAAGATTAGAACTTGAGCAGGAATGTAAAGCCCTGCAAATGGTTCAAGAAATCATTTTATAGGTTCTTGAAGTTACATTAGTGCAGTTAGGAAGTGGAAAGGTTTACATGCTGCTTCTCTCCAGGGCTAGTTTCATGGGTAACTCATGTCACATTGTGTTTTCGGGGCTTCCAGAAGGCATCGTATCAATTCAGCTAGGTGAGATACTATGTTGTGCAAGATACTTGGCACAGGCAACTGAGGACAGTGGTCAGCTGTACGTCCTGTAATGAAATGGAGTAGTCCAAATCAGCACAGGTTGTTCAGTGTTACATGAAGATAAATGCCATAATATAGTTTGTTTAAAGAACATACTCCAGGATGGTAGAAGTCAAACCAAACCAAAAGTGCCTCGTTTGTTTTTTTTGCCCAAATTTACCTAAAGTACAAAATTTCCGTTACAGAAATACATACAAGCTGTGGTGCACAAATCTCGTTGAATTCCATGTCTGTCTGCATATGCCTTGGATGATGCCTTACCAAATAATGACACTTTCAGCTGTTTCATGGGTGTTCAATCATGATTATGGCAAGGTTGGTAGGTGTTTGTTTCTTCTCAATGTAGCAAGGAACATTGAACAAGGTCTCCAATCAATACCATTGTTCTTGTTCCTGCTGTAGATTCCAGTTACAGGTGTTAACCCCTCCTAGGATTTGTTCTACCATTTAGTAATCAGCCTGGTTCCACATTACGCTTTTGAAAAGATTAATTGGCCTACACCTCAAACTGAGAAATGAACACAAACACTCCCTTTTCTGATGTGATTTGGCCTTCTCATCGTCTTATAATTGCTGCCATCTGGGAAGGAGTATCAGCCTGCTCCAATCTGCTGTCATTTTTCAAGTGGCAGTTTTGCTTGGGAATGGTGACGTTATGTGACTTTATTGCATATCCGCTAATAATGGAAAAGTAAAATATAACTACGTGCTTGGTTTGGGGGGTTAAAAGACTGCAGACTTAGTAAGCTGGTCTATTTACTCAAAGCTAAATTTTTAGAAACCCTTTACCATATCACTTTCACGATTACCTGTGACACTGCACTGTCACCTCGGGCAACCAGTAAGTCTCTAATAGGAATAAAGCCTCTGTAGTAGTCCATGGCAGCAAGCAGGCTTAGTCGAGGGAATTAAGAATTAGCCTTTTCTAATACCTTGAGTAGACATTTGCACATCTTCTAGCAGAGCTAAGAGAACCCTGGCATGCTAAGGACTATGGGGAATACTTTGATTTTAAAGTACATGTTATTTTACTGTATCTAACTAACATACATACCAAGGATATGGTGCTTTCTTCAAGCCTGACAAGGTAGGTGCTTCTCATTTTTCTATTTTAAGGGAAATAGCGAAGTAAATAAAGAGACTGGGTGTCACTGAGAAAAGAAATGTGGTCATCTTTTCAACCATTGTTTGAGTGACCATTTGCTTGGGTCAAAGGTCTTTTGCAAAGCAGGATGCTAAAAAGGCTCATTCTACTTTTAGTGAGATGAGAGCTGCTTGGGTTTTTCTCCCAGCTGATAGTTCTTTCTTCCGATGTATCTTCTGACACTTCAGCTTGGATTTGTCTTAAGTAGTTTAAATTTGAGCTACTCTTCTAATACAATAATGGTTTGAGGTTTTTAGACCTCAAATATGTTATCTAAGCAAAGTCATTCTCTGTCTTTCTTGTATTTAAAAAAAGACAGGGTTTTTTTACAAATCATCAAAATCAATACTGAAAGTGTATTCTTAGCCATCTGAAATGTGCTGGAGGAAAAAGCACAGAGGTACATATGTATGTTTTGATATGCACTTGTTGAATGCTTCATCAAAGTTCAGGTGTCTTTAGTACTCGTTATACCTGTAGAATGAAACAATGCTGATAAATAGAACAGTAAAAGAAATAAATGATGGATGAAAAATGGCTGATGCAAGGCTAAGTTTTGAAATTAACTGATTTTATCTAACTGGTGCTATTTTTGTTTCACTGTTCTGATTAGCGCTTCAGTCCTCATTGACCTGAAGCAAAGTGATAGGTTTCTGAACATTTGTAGTTCACCTCACTTTACCAACTATACAGCAATCTGATATGGACACACTTACTGTGAGATGAACGCATAGCAGAAAATCAAATTAGATCTATACAGTAGCTTTCCTTGTGTCTGTATTGATTATGTGGCTGCTGAAATGGGGCTTGGCGGTGGGTTTAGTCACCAGCTGGGCCTTGAGTGGCTCCGATGAGAAACTGCCCACACCTCATTGTTACTGAGATGAGAACTTGGGAGTTTTGCAGGACTTAAATCAGTGCACAGCAGTCAAGGAGCACTAGTGAATATGGATGTAGCAACTCCCTATTTATCAGCCAAACCAAAGAAACCTCGAAGGCAGCAATAAAACTTCAGACTATTGTGGTTATGTCTGTTTTAGTTTGTTTGCTGAGGCCAAATCTTAAAAATCTAAAAATACTGTCATCTTAAAAATACTAACATTTCAAGTTGCCATCTCAGCATGCTTCTTCCTTGTTTAATTTGGGGGTTTTGTCATTCACGGTTAGAACTAGATGTGCTGTGCACAAATAGGCCTTTGGTGTTCCATTTCCTAGATTTTATTAGGCAATAATAATTCTGTTAATGGATGCAAAAATAATACTGCCTTGAATGTGTTTTTTTTTCCCTTTAATACTAATAGTTTTAGCAGAATCTTGTGGGAGTAATGGATAGTAAGAAGGTAATATGCACTTACTTTCCAAAGGGATTTGATTAAAAACAAATATCTTAAGCACATGGTGGTACTGATTTTATTATTTTTGGTACAATCCCACAAGCTAAGGCATGGACTCTGCTGAGCTTGATACTGTAAAAACACATAACAAAGAGATGATTAATGCTGCATGTGCAAAGAGCTAAATGGACATTTGACTGGATTTGTATCACAGGTATGCAGCCATGTGATAATTGCATTATTTTGCCCTTTTGGTTGGTTCCTATTGTATCTGCTTATTCCTTACTAAAGCAAATGTCAGAGTAATGATTAAAACATGCATATGCTGGGAACTTCTTGGCAGCAGCAAAACAATACGACAAAGATTTCCAACTTAACAGTAGGCCCAGTCCTGCAGATACTGGAAAAGCCTAGTTCATATCGACTTCATTAAAGGTGGAATTCAGTCTACTGCTGAGGCCTGGCATACAGCCAGTCTATGCTTAACTCTCCCCTAAGTCCTAAAATATGCCCTGCTTTTGTTTCTGAACTTGGGTAAAATTTATGTGGAGAATTCAACACCTGAAAGGTGGTGGGTAGAATTGAGCCCAGAGAGCTGTAGTAATTGGTAAGAACAACACTACCCAACCCACGTATTCTATCTCACAGCACAAAACACTCAGTGAACTACAACTATAATTTCTTCCAGTAGTCAAGAAGTTTTCTTCATCTTCTGTCAAATGAGTCTTGAGCTTCATTTGTGTTTTATGAATTTACTCTCAGGGCACTATCTACTCTTAAAATATGTTACCTGGAGACACTGGGCTGTGATGAGTAGAGTAGAGAAGAAAACCAGAGGCCAGCAAGGAAACACTGCCAAAACATGATTTATTTCTGTATTCATTCCCCCAGGTCCTATCTTTCAGTTAGGTGTTGATGTTTTGATGAAAATTTGAAGTAGAGATCCTGAAATACATCTTAATTAGTAGTGATGAAGGAAATCAGGAAATGTACAAAAGGGTGGTGAGTGGACTGGACTGAAATGGCAGAATGGACACCTCCCAAAGATGCAGAGTGGTAAATATACTTTCTAGAGGTGAAGTGTGATGTATGCGCAAGAGAGGAGCTTCCTACAAAGAAGAAAATGCCCCCAGAGGTACCTTATTCCCCAGATGCAGATGGAAAATGCCATGACTCTCAGTGTTGGCCAAGTAGCAGTTTGATGGTACTTGGAGGGGAACAAACTGTAGTGTGGAGCTCTGTGTTCGCTGTGTATAGGGGCTGATGGCAGGACAGAAGTGGGCTGGGATGTTTGCAGTTAAGCAGTCACCAGCTGCTGTGTTCATGGCCAGAGAAACACACATATTATGCTGCTCCTTCACAGAGCTGCCACAGCTTAGATCTTCCTGTTGCTTGCAGTCTGACTAGAGTATTTCTCCGCCAGCTGAAGGAAGGCAGTTCTGCTGCCTGCAAGACATCTTGGAGCTGATGTGCCGAATTTATCTTCTGGAAGCTGTCCGTGCTGCTCTGCTCAGACAAAAAGTTGACTGAACAAATGTGATTTAGTAGAGTCTGTAAGAGCCTTTTAGTATAATAGTACTCGCACAATATAGTTTAAAAAAACCTATTTAAAGAGCTTTTCCTTTCTGAAGCCACCTTAAGGTCAGTGGTGCAGCAGAAAGTGCACAAAACATTCATGTAGCTGCAGTCTAGATGGTCTGTTATGGCAGACAGACATTTTACACTCTGGATTTTTTCCTGGCTTACTGAGTAAACATATAAGTCTTAGCTGAATGCAGAAAGATTAGTGTACTTCAGTAGGCTTAATCTATGACACAGATTAATCTTGATGTGATCTTATTACTGCAAGGTCAGGTGGGACTGTAGTTTTTGATCATCTTGATTTGCTCATTTGACTCTAGCATGTGTGTTTTGGAGCAGGTTTTGTCTTTATTGGTGTCTCTGAGACTTTATTGTCAGGAGAGAGATGGCTAACTCATGTGATCCTGACTACAAAACTCTTAGGAGATTGGCTATGAAAGGGGAAAGAGAAGAAGTCCTCTCCCGGTTATGTATCCCCTTATCAGTGTCACCCCTTGAAATTTAGGAAGTGGCAAAGCAAAATCACCATCACCTGTCAGGTCTCTGGGGGTTGATGTGACAATCTCTCTGAGATAGAGGTTCCTAGCAGAAACAGAGAGCCTGCAGCTGATGGAGCTGGTAAAGGTGAATTCTCTGTATAACTGTTTCTGGGTGGAGATCTGGGTAATGAGTCTATCAGAGCTAACTTTCATTTGCCTCCCACTGTGAGGGGGCAAGGCAGACTGATGGCTGCTATGTCTAGGTGTTGCTGGTAGAGTAGCAGGCTGTTGCTGTCAAGAAGTGTTTTGTTTCTAATGATTAACTGGGCATGTCTTACCATTTTGCGTGAAGTGGAGCTAATGTCATAATCAACAATAAAAGGGATGAAGTGTTCCTGGCAGCCTGTGAGTGAGAGCGTCTGGCGTTGTCTTTCTCTAGTATGAGCATTACAGTGGCTCCTGTTGGCAGTCCTCAGAAAATCAGTTGTTATGGGGTTTGCCATGTTCTTCTGCAAAGATTGTCAGCAAAAAGATTTTTGAACTTGTTACTGTGAAGAACTGTGAGTTTGTCAATGCAGTTGAGAATCTTCTTGTGAAAACGTGGGGATTATTTGCACAAACACTTTACAGACAACAGCTGTGCTTGCATCTGTCTGAGGACTCCAAATGATTTTACAAACATTAGAGAATTAAGAGTCTTTGCATATGTTTATATGATTGTTTCTTTTGTTCAGGTAGAGAAAACAAGGTATTAAAGATACAGGGGGACTCGCACGTGGTCCCATAGCAAATGAGGGCCAGGAGGAGATTATCTGATTCTCAGTTCCTTACTTTGCTTCTAAACCTATTTTACACCTTATGTTTTCTTTTGTCTTGCAGCTAACTTGTACTTCATATTGTCTCCTTACATCAAAACATATTGCATGTGCACATTACTAGGTCTTCCCTAGGTTTTAGTTGCCACTATTCTTAACTGGTCCAAAGTTGTTCATGTATGTTGTTTTTCTCATTTGAAAAGCAATTTTCACAATCAAAGCCAGCATGAGTATATACAATAGCAGTGCTTAGCGGTTTAGGAAACGTTACCAGCCAATTAAATTCCTTTTCTTACAGAGAGGTTTTAAAACCTCTTCTGGACAATTAATTTCAAAATAAAGATGGACATTTCAACATTTGACCTTTCCCACAATTTCTTATAATATAAAAGGAATTAAATATTGGATATTTTAATGTTTATATTTCTAAAGGGAGGACAAACAAAACTGTTAGAAAGTCTTGTGCTTTCCCTTCAAGAAAATATATTTTGCAGAATTTCCACCAGATGGAGCTGGTGATGCTAAGAAAAGTTTCTTGTGAGTGAGAACCAGGTTGCCAAGAGGTGGGCTAAGAACTAATTTTTACCATTGAAGATACCAAATGAATATGGCACCAGTAATTACATATTTGGAATTTTGTATTGGAACTTAATGCTGTGAATAAGAACGGGTACGTTAACAAACCATCTAATGGAAGTCTGTCTTTACCCCCTTTTTAGAACTGGTAGCAATCATTTATCTCCCAAGAAGCAGTTTCTTCCTCTGTCTTGGGAAAGATAAAATGCAGTAGGAAGCCTTCTTTCAGTATCTGGTACGTTGAATGCAAGAGTCCAGCGCGGATGCTGCTCAGACCTTGTTTGCCCGGGCAGGGAGCAGAGTGGGCTTTTGTCACCAGTTGCAGGGGTTGTCTGGTGGTGGAAGCATTTAGAATAAATGTGCCACCAGCTCTTTCAGTGTGGTTGGAAATGGAGCATGCGATGCAGCAGTGAAGGGATCCACAGTGCTGTTTTCAGCTTTTTATCTTTGAGAGCAGCAGTAAGATGGCACAAGCTCTCTAATTATATTAGTAGGCAACATGCATCGCTATGCATGGGGACATGGCATACGATACACCATTGCGGCCTGAATTTTCCAAAAGACACATTAACAATGGTCTCCATCTTCACAAATGATGGCTGAGATTAATTTAGATAGTCTAAAATGCCTTCATCTGCTTCAGTTTTTGAAAAGCCACTTGAGGCAAAGAGAATCTGAGTTGAAGAAATCTGGCAGCTCCCATTTGCCATCACAAGAGCTGCTGCTTGTTCAGCATTTTTCAGAATTGGGTCAGGCACTGTCTCTAACCAAGCAATCAAAATTAATGAGCTTCTTATCAATATTTGGACCGTAACCAATTATACTGTTCTTTATCTGTAAAATGATGAGTTTCATTTCTGTTATTAGCTATCTGGTTAATCCTTATAGACAAAAAAAAAAGAGCCTGAGCAGAAAATGATACTGATGGGCGAAGTACAGGCCTGTTATCCTTTTCATGGAAGGCATTATCTAATGTAATGCATATCTGCTACTAACAGTACACATGTAATTAATGGATAAGGAAACAGCCCAGTCAAGTTGGGAGCTGTAAAATTGCTCTCCCAACACTGCTTTCTGTGGCATCAGGTATTCTTTATTTCCTTTTCTAATGTGACGTACCTGCTTGCTCAGATGGAAGCTGCCTGTGCTTTAAATTGCTGTGTGTCCCAACATGCTTCCAAACCCTCCAAAAGCACTCTCTGCTTGCAGGAGCAGCCCTAAATGTACCTCCGAGGCTACTTAGGGTAAATAAAGCCACAGAGCTGCAAGAGGAAAACTCATAGTGGTACTCCAGGATAAAATTAAGCCCCTCCAAGCACAGACTGTTCCACTTTAGTACTAGTGATCATGGAGCTATGTGGAAAATTGTTGACAGCTGAAAACTGTCTGTGCAAGAAATCTTCAGCTGGCTCAGGCCATGGTTAAGGGCACTTCTGCCTGTTGTAGAACTGTTCTTTTGGTGTCTCTAAGGATGCTGTAGTAAGATGGCAGGATGTAAGACACCTCCCCATCTCAAATTCAGACTCCAAGTTATCCCACTGTGCTTCAATCCAGCACAGTAATTCTAAACTGCTGAGATGGACACATTTTTTTTGTTTTTAATTTTCATAATGAATATATCTCTGTAGTTATAATGCTGTGATACATAAAGGGCTGATGTTCCTGGAAAATGAGATAGAGTGCATTCACAGGAGATTTACAGCAGTACCAAGGAGAGGGGGGTGGGTGTGTGTTCTTCGTGCCATCTGGAGGAATTGACCAACACATTTAATAACATTTTACTAAGGTAAATCAAAGCCCACGCATTAGGGCCTGGAATCCCAGTGAACAGCAAATTGAAGATGAGTCAGCAGCGTGCCTGTGTAGTGATGAGGGCTGAGTATTGAGCTGCGTTAGGAAGAGGGAAATGTTCATTCCCTCTGTTTAGCACTAATGAGATGGCATCTGGAGGACTGTCCTCCCTGGGGGAGCCCCTTGGTACAGGAGGGAGACTGAAAAATGTCTCAGCTGGGCACCATCAGGGTGATTAGGGTTTGGAAGCACTGGGGTAAAGATGGGCTGGAAAGGAGGAGGCTAAGGAGGAAATTGGTTGCAGTTTTCCCCTAAGTAAAATGCAGAGAAGATGGAGCCAGATTCTTCTCAGAGGTGCAGAAGAAAGAAACAATGGCTGAAAGTTGCAGCAAGGGAAATTCCAAAGGGATGTAGGATGGAAGTTCCTCACAGTTGGGAATGGTTGAGTACTGGAGCAGGTTTATCAGAGGGGCTGGAAACACTGTCCTTATAGGTTTTCAGCATTCAGCTGGACAAGACCTGGAACCACTTGATCCAACTTTTAGGTTTTCTCTCCTTTAAACAGGGAGACAGACCAGGTGAGCTTCAAAGGTCATTCTAACTGTATTTATTTCTATGGTTTTATGAATATGGAAAAGCTGAATCTGTCCCCAAGGGTGAGGTGACAAAGAGACCTGGTGTATTTCTGCAGATCCTACTCCCTAGGTGGGTTATGGAAGTAGGATTACTGGTATGCATGTTCTTGTTTATGTGATCAATACAGACTGTTTCTGTTATGTGAGGGAGGTAACACAAGCACCAGTTACAAGCCTACTGGCACAAGCAGAGGTTATTTCTTTACCCTTTCTCTTCTGTCCACTTGTATCATGATCAGCTTAATTTCACTTTAAACCTGCTATTTTTCTTGCAAGAGAAGGAGAGAGTTGCTAAGTAACAAACATTCTTGGAATGGATAAACAGACCACAAAGTGGCCTACAGTCTGACTTTGATTTTTTTGAAGTGTGGAATTGACTAAAAGGAATTTATTTTCTATAGATGTCACCTGCCTGTTGGGTGCTGTCAGTGTTCTGTTGTGTTACACTCTTAATCCAAATATGCTTTTGCCTAGGTTACTACGGCATTGCTTTGAGGATATGTAGTTTACAGAAAAAGAAGTCAACTTTCTTTGCCCAGGAGACAGCAGTCCCCAGCAGCCTACGGTGTGCTCATTCTCATGGTAGGTAACCAGCACTGAACGGTATTTGGAACTTTTTGCTTAACTGGTTGATTTCTCTTCCTCTGCATAACTCCATCAATTTACTCATCACTTAGGTCTTGTTCATGTTAATAATAAGGCTATGAATTATAGCCCTGGATACAGCGTGTATAAACAGCTTTTTAATTTGCACCTAATGTCACTGAGTGTCCAAAGATAGTTTTTATTGAAAAAGAAAAGAAAGACAAGTTGTTTGGAAGATGAATGGCACAAGGTGCAGTCAAGCTTGTGATAAAACCAATTATGTGATGTTTGTATAATTATTAATCCCTCGGTGTCTGTCTGATCTGGATCTCAATATCTTTCTCTCTGTTTTTGGTACTGGGTTATTGTACCCAACTAGGGAGAGTTATCACTGCCTATTCTGCATTTATGTTGATAAATGCTGTATTTACTATCATTAGATTCTCTCTTCCTTCCTTGTTTCTTCCATCCCTTCCTATCTTTGTTTTTAAGTGCAACAAAACTGGAAGTACTTGTAGCTCTAATGGAGAAGCACTCAAAAAGAACAGGAAGGTAAACAATCAATGAACCTGAACCATTCTATGAAAAGAATTATAATCTAATTCTTTAGTTCTTGGTAAAAGTGGGAAGAAAACTATACAAATCTCAAGGGAAGGAAGTGGTGTTTTTTTCTGGAAAGCAATAGACTTTATAATGAACTGTGGCACTGTAGGGGAGCATTTGGTTTCTTTTGGTGAATAATAAGATCTATCAGTTGTTTCATAGCTTTCTGTTCATGACGTAAAAGTAACGTGCTGCTGCTGTGATCTATGTGATTCTTGACTATCTGAACGTGTAGATGTGGGTGGCAAAGATGTTCAGTGTGAGGAACTGAGGAAAGGCAAGTGCAGTGCTGTCACTAACTGACTGAGAAGCCAGTATAACCAAACAGTAGGAGTTCTTCAAATGTTAAATGTTATTGTTTTTACAGTTTTTGAAGTACACAGCACTCAAGAACAAGGAGCATTTGTACCCACAGTTTTGCTTTTGTATTGTTCTTTCAAAAGTGAAAGAACAATAATTTACTGCTGTAAAGTTCTTCCTCGGTAGTCAGGAAACTTGTTGCTTCTTTCCTTTGCCTCAACTATAAAAGGTTATCTAGTTTTATTTTGCTCCACCTCATTTCAACTAAGCCCTCTGTCATCTGCTTTGGAGGTTATTGTGCATGACTGAGACGTTAGGCTGGTTTTCTGCAGCTTTTTGATTTTCTGTACTACAATGACAGAAAAACAGTTTGGGAGAGGCTGATCTTTGCAAGTTAAATAACTGAACTGTCTTGCTGAAGCTAGCCAGCTTGTAGAGAGTACATAAATGGATTAACAGGATTAAATCATCTTGAGTAATTTTGACCTTTCCATTTGTTTTCAGTTTGGGAGAGCAGCAGGTTTATCCTGCCGAGAACAGAAAAACGTGGATTTCTGAAGAGTTTAAAGACTTCAAAATCATAATAGTTTGCAGCACTGTAGTGATTTTGGGCAATTGTTGCATATGCTGATGCTCTTATGTAGGAAATAAGAGTAGAAGATGGATTTGCTTCTGGGGGGACTTCTCTAGATATTTTGTTAGCAAGCACAACATGACTAATTTTGACTATCTTGGAATAAGCCTTTTTGGAAAAGATTTATACAGCACGAGGTACAATACCAGCAGCTCCTGTTATTAGCCTAATTAATGAATACCCTTAAAGGGATGTAGGGTGGTTTTTTTTTTTTTTAGTTAAACACACGACTGTCATAATTTTCTTGCCATACCAGAAATATTGAACTGCACCAATATACTTTTATGACAGAAAATGTTCTTTTAAGGACACCCCATTAATAAAATGAAAAAGTGCTTTTAGGTTTTGCTTTATAATCGATTGCCTGTGAAAAAAGTGTTTAGTTTAATACTCATATTAAATGCAAAATGAAGGAAGACCTAATCCTACATGCCTTTTACATTTAAGTCTTTATGGAGGTATAAGCCCATCTTATTCCACTCTGTCTGTTAAAATAAAGTTCATCAGGTTATGCAAGACTGTTTTCCATATTTAGTTTGACTACCGAAGTGAGTGGAAACATTTCAGCTGATGTGGTGAACTATAGATCAAAGCTTTACATCTATCACTTTTTTTTTTCCCCCTAAAACTGGCACTAGAGATCTCAGGTGCGATATTGTAGGATAGCGCTGACTACAAACAGAAGAGCATGCTGGATTTTCTATAGGCTGAAACAACTGCAGTGATCTTTAACCAAACTATTCACATTTTTAAAATAACATTGTGGTTAGGCCTTTGACCCATGGATCCTTCCATGACCGCAGAGGTTAAATTTCCATGGTGCAGTGTCTATAAGGATAGACAGGCACTGATGTCTTGTGTAGTATGTTCCTTTGTGTACTTTGAAATGGATGCATCCTACTCTTCCCAGGGAGCGGGCTGCCACGGATCTTGAAGGTGCTCTGTGAGCCCCCTGACTATCAGCAGATACCCTTTAGAATTCCACCAGGCCTATAACCCAGAGTCTGCCGAGGACCATCTGCTCTTCCCATGAGCCTTTCTACTGATACCAAAATAATTTCCATCTGACTGCCCTGTGCTTTGCACTAATAAAAACGTTTTGGGCTGCTGCTTCTAAAGTAGATTTACCTTCAATCACCATTTATTAAATCTCTGTCCATTAAAAACCATAGCTTGCAGAAGCTGTGTGCATTAAGCCTGATTATAGAGTCAGCAGAGAAAAGGGAGGGGGACAGCAGTTTGTCTCAGTGTATTGCCTTGTTTCTCTGCTTGTCTCGCTGGCTGGTAACACTTGTGGCGAGGTGCATGTCAGAACAGAGGTCTCGTTATTTGGCTTTGGTTTTGGTTTATTCATCCGCTCTCACTTTACATAAGCTGTAACTTAATGGTTGTTGACTTCAGGAAAAGACGGCTCTGACTACGTGACTAAAACCAGAGTTTTCTTTGGTGCTGGGATACTAAGTCCCTTATGGAGGGTAAGGGCCAGGGGACTAAAAAAGGAAGAGGAGGAAAGCTCACAGGTTCCTTACGGAGGATGAGCGGCTCCTTCAAACGCACTTCATTTAAGGGCTCAGCATCTGGATCACAAAAGGTAAGTCTGCAATTACCCAAACGGTACGCTCTGAGGGAAGCAGCTGGAGACACTGTTTCTCCACACCCCTGTTTATTTTTTTTTAAATAGCTGGTAACATTATAAATGAGAACAATTCTCTTTCCCTCTGTGCTCTTTTAAGTCTCGGAGGCATCAGCCACGTTCACTGCACTGGTTCTGGCAAGGAATCTTATTCCTGTTATAGGAGTTCTTTCACAAGCACACTGTCTTAAAGATCTTTGTGTTAAATATCACTGAAGAGGGCCAGACTGCATTTATTCCTGACCAAGTCAAAGTTGTATTTCGATGACTATTTGTATTATATTTCTCAAGTTGATTAAAATAGATTTTTCGGCTGGGAGTGTGACTTGTGGTGAGAAATTGTTGGTTGGCTGTTGGAGGTCAACGCACCCTGTCAGCATACAGGCTGTGGGGGGTGGTCACCTCTGGGAGTCACGACATCTCGCGGCAGGAAATCAGGGCTCTGGCACTTGAGATTGTCTTGTTTTGGATATAAACTTTTGCTAGTAACACAGCTGAAAATGGGGATTGAAACTGGTCTTGAAGGTGTGTGCTTTGTAGGGGTTTAGTGCTTTTGGATACATCTGGAAAACCTAGTCAGGAAATGGTTAAAGCCATGTGGTGTAGCTAAGTGTAGAGATTTACAATGAAAATTTCACCTACCGTTCTAATCACTTTTCCCTACATCCACTGTCATGGACTTTTTTTCTAGGGAATGTGTAACAGTGTGTGGTCCTGGTCCATGATTTTTGTCTCCTGCTTTTTACTGCTGTAGTGCTGAACAGCAAGGGTAATTAAAGTAGCCAAGTATCTCTGCTCTGCTGACTTTCCCCTGTGTTCCCCTGATTTTGACAGCAATGCTCTAGGGGAAGATGATCTTTTAGTTTCTGAGCAGTTACACAAGAACATCCATTGCTACCTACTCTGCGATTGAGGGCATCGTCCTCTACCTCAACAGAGAATGCTGTAAATGAAATGTGAAACCCATAGTGTTTATGAAAAGGGCCGTGCATGCATCTAAATATCTGTCTCTTGCTTTTGTTTCTTGTAAACATCTCAGCTTATTATAGAAGGAGGCAGCTTATCTGGCTGTCCATCACTAGTCTGTCGTTCCCACTGATGGGAATTACTTCAAATTACTTTTGTAGTACTAAACAACCCTTTCATCTTTGCTTACTGTCTCCATTGACTTGATCTAAATGTCTTTAAGATGTACTTGCTGTGACTCATTTTCTGTTCTTCTGAAGAGAAAACCATTTTATTGGAACAGCTCTTCTCTACACATTATTTCTGTTTGCCTCTAATTCTTCCATGATTTTAAATTCTCTGATTATCTGTGTAAGGATATACTCCCTACAAGACTTCCAGATGCTCAGTTTTAAGCTTTTATAGAGACGCTAATATATTTTTAATTGCTTTATTGCTCACGTCGCTGTCTTCTTCCTGGCTGTCGAACGTGGTGCAAGGTATGATAGTAATGGCTAAAAAAATAACTTTCTTAGAATGTTTATTAGATATTGCGAAGGCTATTTTATCTAAATACATTAGACAACTTTGACAATCCAACAGCACTGCTATAGAAGTATATTGGATCTTTTTAAATTCTTTTTTTTTAAGGCAGTACAGTATTACCCAGTGATTCATTAGAAAAGCTTTCATGGGTTACAAAGGTGGGAAGATTATTAGAGCTTCAGAGTAAAGCCAATAACTCGTCCTGTGTTTTTGTAAATGATCAGACAAACCAGAGAAAAGAGAAGAAAGGATGAATACGTTCTCTTAGATCAGAGAGAATTTCTCTTTTAGACAGAAAACTGATTTTGTCTCCCTTGAAGTCACTGTTTTGATCTGTATAACCATTTGTTAATGAAGCTTAAATATTAGTGTAAAATCCTCTGAAGTTAGCTGCAGTTGTTACTCCTGCATGGCATGTTTTGTGTGCTTGCTTATGGTAATACTGAACTTTGAACAAGGAAAACAGAGATTACTTTCTGCTCCTAAACTATTTGTCTAGAAGCTGTGATTTCCATCAAATTGCCATCTCTTATTAAAGATTAGATTATGGGTTCATTTGGAACAATTATCTGCAACTGGTTAATGTTACAGTTATGATTTCACCGTTAATAGTGAAATAATTTTCATACACGTCTCTTTTGAAGTTTCAAATATTTTTTCCCTAAAAAATTTCTGTTGCAATTAAGACATTCTCTTGGCGCAGACATTTAAGCTGTTGTCCTGCTGGCTCAAGAGATAACACTGTTTTTTCCAGTTTGGGGAGTCAGTTGGGTGATGGAAGTAAGAAAATAACTTAGATATCATAATCTGTTTCTCTGTAAGTGCCGCAGAGCAGGTTCTGTGCCATCCTTAAAGCTCCAAAAATATCAAGGCAATAATCAAACTGTCATCACAAATAGACTTTCATGGCCCTAAAAAAAAATAGGGGCAGATTTATGCCTGGAGAACAGCTCCACAGCTTATCAGTGGCCTCTCTTCAAACAACAAAAGCTGTACTTAGCCGCTTGTGGTCTGGTACAGGCTCCCAAACTTAGAGGCAGTAGCATAACCTGAACTCTTCTGTTTAATGAAAGGGAATGTCAAAATAGAACGATCTGTGACAATCACAGCAGAATCAGTGCAGTAGTAGCATTCTTAAAAGATATGGAAAACTGTTATAGTTGAACATATACATTTTTCCAATTTTGACAAATCCTTTTTACTTGTATTTGCTATTTTAGAAGGAACTGCCTTTTCCTGACCTGTCTTGTGGAATCAACACTGAATCAGTTTAATGTTGATTTGGTGTCCTAATGTCCTTCAAGAAACTGGATAAAGACCACTGTGAAAAATGTTTTATAACAGAGTATATGTTAGACAGTCTGATCTGAATAGAAACTGGAACTAAATCCTTTAATGCTTTAGGCAGGATGCATTATTGGCCAAATGAATTATAAGGCTTTTGTTTTACTGTGACACACCATACAAAGAAATATTAGTATAGTAGAGGATTTATGCAATTTGAAATACAAGACTAAATGGCTCTGCTCAGCACATCTGTGACATTTTCTTGACAGCCTGTAAGTATCTTCTAAAGACAGATATTGTAAGGAATAGCTTTTAGGAATCTCTGTGTTGTCAGGAATTGTTCACAAGGAGTTGAGTCTATATTCTGCAGGTATGAGTCACCCAGCAGAGCTAGGCGTGCAGCATCATGCTAAGCCCCCTCTCTACAAGTCAACACACTGCAGACATCCAAGAGGAGCAGATGGTTTGTGCATACGGCGAATAATATGTGATCCATAGCATGAAGGAAAGGTTACTACAAAGGCACAGAGGCTCACTGTTCGAGATAGGCTGGAGGCATGGAATCAGGGACAAGACTCTCTGCACTGCATAGCTGTTAAAGCCCCGTGTACCGCTAACAAAAATGCTGCCTATGTACATCTGCTATGTTGTGATGGCTTCCAGCAGTGAGAATGTCATGGGGTTTGTGGCAGTTTTTTTATGTTCTTTGACCGTTTGAGCTCAAAACTTTGACAAATTTTAAAAACTGACAATAGCCGTTACTTACAAGGGACGTGCATATATCACAAACATCTGTATGTCTGGGCACATGCTGAGTAAACCCCACAACTCACAGCACCTGCAGACTCTCCAGCAAGATAAGTGCATGTATGATGAGTTGCAAGTGTTGTGGTAGGCTTGGGCTGGTGTCCAACACATGAGTTGTGTGCACACCTAACACCTTTCATCCCCTTTTTAAATTTGAACATTGTTCGAATAATGTATGCGGAGGTGCTGCTCTGAAATGTAGCATCTTACTAGCCTGTTAAAGGAGTCCAGAGCTAGAAGGAGTGAGAGGTTTTTTACAGATTAAACTGCTGAGCCAATGCAGGTTCACAGCTTATGATCGCAGGGGTTATAGGAGCTGATAAAGGGAACAGCAGGAGAACTGTGCTTTTTCATATTGCATGTGAGCAAAGCCTTCAGTTTTAAGGGCTGGTATATTTAAAATGTTCCCTAATGATTGATTTGGGCCTGTGATAATGATGGAACCATGACTGGCGCTGCAGCAGACATGGAGAAAATGAAATTCTTCCACAGAACTCATGTCATGTACTGAATGTCAGAGTCACCTTGTGAATTACAAAATAATGTTTTAAACTTCAGGAATTTGATGGTATTCTGTCCAGCTGTTCATATTCACTCCTGGTGACTGTAGGATTCATGTGCATCTGTCTTTCCTAACTGTGCTTTACTGCCTGTTTCCCAGCGCTAATCACTCCTAGTCTCATACAAAAACATCTGCTGTGGATGCTTGGTTCATGCTGCAACTCTTGCCAGTTCCTGCTCACCAGCATCACTCCGCTGAAGCCATATGCACTTCTGCATAGAAAAAATCAGAGCAGAAAGCCTTGAGCAACTTTCACTTTGAATGCAGTTTTATAGAAGGAACCTGTCAAGGATGAGTGCCTGTTAAAAACCGAAGCAAATGCTCGAGAATACTGTGATGCTCTCTCTGACTTTCAAACACAGAGGGCAACAAGTAGTTGTATAAGAGCGCTTCTGAGGCAGATGAGGATTTTACAGTAGAAGGAGACAAAGAATGTGACTGTAAGTGGTACCATGCTCCAAATGATTGCCTAGAAAATAGAAGTGTGGCTAAAAAGAGCAACAACGGTTTTGTTGGGAAGTGGTATTTCTCATTTCTTGTGTAGCGATAGTATTCATAGGTTAGTTGATCTTTCAGCAACAGATATAGATTGGGGTACTTGCTGCTTTCCTCTCCTATATTTAATCAACTGTTGTCTTAATGAGCAGAACCTTCCTGGTGCCTTTAATTTCAGACTGTATTTGTAGAATCTACCACAATTCTTTTAATTTAGTCAGTCTTTAAAACTTAAGTGAAAAACAGTAAAATGAAAAAAAAAAAATTGAAATGCAGAGTAAAGAAAGACTTGGAAAGCATCGACTGAGAGCCATTTCATAGGCCATGTGGTGGATCAGATAAGCAGCTGAAATTCAGTGTTTTGTTACTAGCTGTGCCATCCACTCTAATTTATGAACTTGGGCAACTCACTTTCCCTGTTGCCCTTTCTGCTATGTGCCTTGTCCACTTCACAGAAAAGTTTTTGGTTTTGTGTGCCCCACTTTCTAGTGCAACTTTTGAGTTCTACAGTAATGGAAAAATTAGAAAAGCTGGAGCTGCTTAGAATTAACTTCCCCTCCCACTCCCCCGAAAACTGATACAGTGTTCTCCAACCATATATCCCCCGCTTCCAGCCTCCAATTAACTAATCTTTGATGTAGGGATTAATCATGTATATCCTCCCCAGACAGCAATTTTGTCTTGGTGGAGATGCCTGCAATGAAGATAGTCACTTTGAAAAATGAAAAATAAGCCAGACCTTGGCCATCCAAAGGGCTGGAAATGAAGAGTCAGAATGCATGAAAGGCAGATAAGCAGTAAAAGGGGAAATCACCATCATCAGCAAAGAGCATGTAGAAGAAAGCCATTCATTCCTAGAATGCAGCTTGCAAACCAGCAGACTTCCATGTGTTGAGAAGGTGCAAGGGCACATTTTACTCCTATTTTTATAGCTTTTCCAAGATTTCAGAAAAATTGAGGGAATACTGTCCAAAATTTTAAGCTGATTTGGCTTACTCAAGAAGAGATGTTTTTCAAAGTCATTTGCTAATACATGAATTAAAGAGAACTGTAATTGAGGGTTGTTGAAGTCCAGTCACGGTGTATATAGCGCAAGGATTCACGGCAACAACCTTTCACAGCTGGGTGGCAGAGCTGTGTAAAGGCTGGAGGGAAGGATATTACATAGATTCATATCTGTGATAAAAGTGGCTAACTCTCTGACTCCTAATTAACTGTACAAATGGCTGATTGTTCTCATATTTTATCCTTTGTGATTTCAGAGCTAGCTCAGGGCAGGGGGAAGGAACAAACCAAGGAAAAAAAAAACCCAACCCTGTTAATTTAGATAAAAAGCGAGCAACGAGATAAACTGCTTAAAGGCTTACATTTGGACACCAGTTTTACCTCCTAGTATGTACATTATCTTTTGTCTTGTGAATACCTCTGTCTGCCGGGTATTTTTGCCAGTTATTAGCAGGTAAATTATTGGCATAAAACAACAGAAGTGTCATTCTAGGGTTGGCCATGTATCCACGTGTTTGGAGACGGGAGAAGTCCCGTAGACAGGTATTAGCAGTGTGGAATGGGAAAGCTTCTGTTATGAAGCTAATACAATCTAAGGTCCAGCTGGCTGAAAACCAAATGTATGCTGATGAAGAATTGCAACATAATTAGAGAAGAAGTTTGCATTTAACAAAACTAGGAGACTGCAAGTACAGAGAATGTGGATTTTCTGTAACTATGACAACTGATATTCCTCATGCAGCTGATACAGTCTCATCCACAAGTCAAGAAACTGACTAGAAGCTTATTTTTAATGGTAATCTCGTAATCCTTAATATAAATATTGCTGGTCTTTTCTGCCAGTCATTTTACTTTTTTGGGACAGTGTGATCCTTTTTTGTGATTTTAATACTAGTCCACCAATATGTGATCTGACAAGTATTTCTCTAGAGTCTGCAAGGCCAGTTGTCTATGAAATGTATCCAACAGTAAAAGCAATTGCTCCTCTAAAACCTGGCTTACATTAACAGGGTCTTTATACTTCATTAGAAAATACTGTGCTCAGTGATGATTCTATTTTGATAAAATTCTGTTACAATCTGAAATGTTCCTCATTAAGGCTCCATCAACCAGATCTTATTAGGTGTTTTTAGCTGGATGCGTTCCCTGATACTGGAGATAGGAAGTTCCACGGCTTTGACCTTTCTATAAGAGAACACAGTATGATAAAGTATCCTTTTTCTTTTGATGTAAACAGCAAGCTATAAGCATTTTTTTAACAGTCACAATAAAAATTAACTAATCAAGTGATTACAGTAACGGTTTCTCTTCTGAACATAAGTGACTTAGATTTGAAGGATGATTTTGAATGTAATTTCAATGTGTAGTCATCATTTGCTTTCTTCAGTACCTTTATGAATACAAGTTGTAAACCAATATCAGCTTGTATGATGTCCTCTTGGAAATGGCATGGAAAGGCAGCCTTGTTCCATAAAGATTAATCTCTAATAATAGCATAGTAAAAGATTTAACAGCTGGTATGGATTAATATTCTTTAATATCTGCTTTCATGTGATTAATAGCTGAATGGCTTAAGCCTCCACCACTGGAAAGCAAGCAGCGGTTACTAAGCTTTATGAAATGTACTGTTTGTAATGTTTTTAACAGGAAAGACATTGAAATGTTTTTCTATTTACAGATTCCCTAGTTGATTTTGATTTCCCTCTTTCCCAATTTTTCCATCGAAGGGCATGTATTTTTTTGCAAAAAAAATAAAGGAGAAATAAGTTGTTTGGTGTTTCAGGAATTTCTCCTCTCTTATTTCTGGTACATGGAGTCCAAGACTATTCCTAATACAAATCAGCAGCAGATCATTAACTTCTATGTTGGTTTATTTAGTAATGTGTTTTGTGGAGATTGACAGGTGAGCAGGAACGCATTAGGTTTCTGTCTTGGTGTTCATATTAAGTAGTAAATATCTTTGTCCAGTTCTGCTTTGTTGAGAGTGATTATTATTTTATATTTTTACAAAAGCAAAATCTTTGTCGCTTTGGAACTGAAGAGGGGAGGGTAAATTCCGAAGCTTTTAAAAAGATTTAATCAGCATGTGATTAGCTGGATCAGTGCTCTTAGCCCTGAGGGTGCTGTTTTGAAATTTCATCTTAATCACTTAATATTTTACCTAGTTTTTATTAAAGTTTGAGTCCCCCAAATATTTTTTCAGTTATGGAGATGAATTTGCTCATAAAACTGAAGATTGAAAATCCAGTTAGGAATGGCTCATACTGCTCAGGAGCTGACAAGCTGTTTTCCATTTAATGTCCTATTAAATTCAGAAGCAAGGCATGAGAATATAAGACCAGCAGAGCTGGGTCAGACCAGAAATCTGTGTCCCTCAGAGCTGTAACAGCACAGCCCAGAGAGTGCTGTAGGAAGCAGGGAAGATGTAGTTATACTCCCTCAGAGTTTATTCCTGTCCAGTGGTACTTAATGTTGGGATTGTCTGGACCAGAGGCGACATTGGAGGGGATTTATGTGAAATGATACTGCCTTTTAGACTCCACAGCATCCTTCACCAATGAGTTTCTACAGCTTAGATGCAAGTTGTGTGAAAGCATGGAAGCCAGCTTGAGCTCGTTAGTTCTGGAAAACAGTCTTTTATGTTTGGGTAAGGTTTCTTTAACCTGATACTTAGTATCCCAAGTTGATGATCTTTTAATTTTGCTGTTGAATTTGATACCTGGTTTTGGTGTGTGGCTGTAATTTCACTTCACAGTTGAGCCTTCCTTACAAAATCCTTATTCTTGTTCCCAGAAATGCCTCAGACGTTTTTGTTTGTATTTGTCAGGCCTAAATTTCAACAGAGGACTTCAAAAGTGAAAAATCAATGTGTTTCCTAAGTTATTAGCTCTGAGTGGTGAAACACTGACATGATGGCATGCCTTCAGCAAACACTAATAACTCTGGGTGTATAGCAGTGTCTTTCATGCTAGAGGATCCCAAACTTTTGTATCTGCCTTATGTCTTCAGGATGGTTTATCTATGCGGTAAATGCTTCCACTTTCTCGGAAGGATCTCGGCATCGAGTAATATTACTTTTTATTCTGTTATAATGGCAACTCTGCTGTTAACAAGTTGCTGCATGTAGATCTCCTTCTGGTCAATCAAAAGGCTGGGAGAAGGAGGATGGTTGTAGGATGCAGGGGTGACCAGGCTCTGTTATCTTTAATCTCATCTGAAAGTATCCTTTTGGTTTTGGTTTGCCTCCCTGCCCCAACAATGATCCCTGTGGCTCTGAATGCCTTAGCTCTGCGTCTCAGCACTTTGCCTTGTCCTCTGCTTGACTGCTGAGGGATACGAGCAGCTGAAGCAGGTTCTAAATGGGGGTTTAGCCTGAAGTGTATACGGGTCCTGATCTGTTTTGGGCCTTTGGAAATATCAACCCATGCTGAGAGACAGCCTGAGGAGCAGAGCCGGGGGGTGGCAGTGTTCCAGGAGCTCTGGATTAATGTGGCAGCTGTGTATCATATTCAGAAAATAACGGGAAGGGAAATAGCTGGCTGGTTAAAAATGGCCAGTCCTATACGTCTTCATTACTGCCCATCTCCAGCCTATGGCCTAGTTAATTTTGATCATTACTTGCCTCCCCTATAAAAAAAAAATCCTCTGGCGTTGAGATTTTTGTTGTTGATAAAGCTGTAGCTGGAATAAATAAAACCACTAATGCAATCTCTGACCTTTCTGACATTGACATACTTGTATCACCCAGTAGGATTTGTGGGATCCTAGGCTTGTGGGACACAAGTCCGGGGAGGATGCCTTCGATACACCCTGCATCTGAATGGATGCTAGGGGCTTGTTGCCAGGCACCTGACTGAACATTTGGAAACCCGAGCATTTAGAAAACTGAGCAGTTATATTCTGTAGAAGGTGATACGAAACGGTCCACACTAACCTCTGTTAACCTTATGGACCTAGTTTGTTAGCAAACTATGCTTGACTTAAGAACAAGGGCAAATCAGTAAATCTGGCTGACATCTTGATTTTTTTTCTCCAAAAGGAGAACAGAAGCAGTGAAATTTTAATGGAATGAAGATTGGAGAATGTATTTAGCCTGGTCCCATCATTTTCCTTTGATTTTCAAATAGTTGTCACGTTGCTAAGTAAAATGTTCTACTAATGTTTTGTGTTTACTAGTTTGAATGTGTCAGTATCAAACTCCCCATTGCTGCTCTTCAAAGTGTTGAAACAGGTAGGTGCTTTTGTTTTCTATGCACAGGCACACAAAACATCAACTGTGCTTTACTGTTTTTCTAGGAGACAAGTCAATTTAGAGCAACTTTGAGTAATTCACAATGAAAGTATAGGTGGTAAAGCTTTTCTGTGTCATTTGTGTCATCATTGCAGAAATACTAGATAAAACATGAGTTGGAAAAGACATGAGAACTGGGCTGTAAACCGGTTTAATTCCTGTACTCAAAATAATGAAACAGTGTTCAAGTTGCTCTCTGGAACAATGTGTAAAAATGCAGCTGGAACAAGAAAGACTGTTTACAGTTGATGCTTTCAGTGATCAGAATTATCTAATCCCAGTGCCAGGAGTATTGGCAGTTCATGCATACTCATTGCTCTAAAGGAGAGGTGATTTCCAGGCTTTCTAGGAAAAAATTATATAGCATTCAAAATAATTTCATAGAACTATTTTGTGGGCTTAGCCTTAAGTAGTATTTAAAATCACGCATTAGGTCTTGGTGTTGGCCATATTCAGCACAAATAACTTATTTTCACTAACTGCCGTGCTTTCACGTTGCTGTTTTAATTTCGCTGGAATGCGTAGCAGGTTTGTTCTTGCAAATTGTGTTGGAAAAACTGTTCATTACAAGGAAAGCTCTCCATGGAATCACGCTTATCAGTGTATGTAAAGATAGGATGTAGCTTTTCTGGTGTATTTCTTGACTCACGAAAGGTGGATGACAGTAGATGAGAGTAAGGCAGTATCACCTTCCTAAGACCTTCCTGGCCTTCATCAGGTTTGTGATTTAGCCAGATGTACTTGAATTAATCAACCACTAGATAGAGCTGTTCTACATGGAAAGGACCTCACTACAAAGTCTTGCGCTAAAATTCTTGTTTTCTCTAGCAGTGAGTCAAAATAAGGACCAATCAATTGTTGCACAAAACAGATATGACAAGAGGAGTTCTTTCACCAAGATACAGTAAAATCCCTCTCCACCCAGCTCCCACTTGATAATACAATGAAAATCACAGATCTTTTTCTGAATATACCTTATAATAAGGATTAAGGAAATAGTCCGATTTAATCCTCATACGTTAATTATGAGCTAAGACACATCTTTACATTGCCACAGCAATTAATTTTTAATCAAACAGTCATCATAGAGCTATTTTGTCATGACTGTGGACAAGGAACCTTGAAAGCAAAGGCTGTATTACCTTTTCTTTTCTCATTTCTTGTGCTCCCCCTCTCCTCCCCTCCCCTCCCCTCCATGTCCCTGGTGCTGAGAGATGCTCACATATTGATCACAGGATCATAAATATGAGAAAAATGGATTTTTTATGTTATCATCTATTTTAACTCTGAACCAGCTCGAGATTGCTCTGTTTAATAATATTTGTATTTTTTTCCAACTTATGTAATTTCTAACACTAAACTTGCTTTGACATTTGAGATGTGTTTAATATAAAAGCCCATTAGTAAAACAACTAATGATGGATTTAGTCTTTTGACTGTTTTGTTTGCCAAAGTTGTACTGAGCAGGTACTACACCACATGCACGAAGCTGTGGGATGTGATACAATTCAGACCAAGAGACGTGAGAAAGTTGTCGGGGAGTTGTAAATGTGTAGATTTGACATTTTCTGCTGGCATTAAATATTGCTGTAAGAAAAGGACAAACCCAGCCTCCCCCCAGCAGAAAAACACCACACGTGCTAAAACAGGTATCAGTGAAATCCTGTAGCTTTCAGCAGGTACAGGTGCAGCACAGGCATTGATTGTACAGATTATTCAAGGTTTATTCTGCAGTGTGCTTCAGCCATGAACAGAAATACATCTGGGTTTTCATAGTGACATGTTCAATTCTTGGCTCTCATTGAAAGAGCTCTGAAGCGCTCGGGGCCGATTCAGTGGGTTCTGAATTTTATCTTGCAGCGATGAAGCCACAATAATGAAATGGTTTTCTAGAAAATTCCTACATTTAGTTTCTCTGTTTTCACTTTTTCATTTTCTGTGGCTGAATTAAGCAGAGAGTCCTTAATACATACTTTGTCAGACCTAAGCAAAATTTTTAATAGCCAGTATTATGAGCATGTATTTGATTGCATTTTGTTCTCAGTTCTTGCCAATAAAATGGCACTCAGCCGGCTGGTTGAGTGGATTTGTGATTCTTTCCAAGGATCAGCCAGGGATTAGTGAAGTACAGCTGGTATGTTTTTCATGCCAAGTGGCTTCGCCACACTTTTTTTTTTTCATTTTAATGTCCTTGTCTAACTAAATCCTACCTCTCTTTCTCCCCCTTTTGGGGCATTTGTTCTCGTTCAGTAGCAAACTTCATCTTTAACCAAACTATGTGGATGAGACCGAGCAAACAGGCATTGCTCAAATGACCCTTTACCAAAAAGGGAGTTTAAAGAAACGTTCTTGGTTTAGTTTACCAAGTAAAAAATGTTCCTACTTCAGGAGTCTTAAGTCAATAGCGAGTGAAGCTGGGTTTTTAAGCTACTGGTTTAAAATGCTCATGACCTTTGCATGAAGATGGTATACACTAGTGGGTTCTTCAAGTGTAGAATTTGAGACTTCTGGCTAATAAAGCTGTCCTCAGTTCCAGCCCTTTCCAGCAGTGACCAGAGCTGTAATTCTTTTTTTTACTCCAGTTCAGGAGTTTAAAGTTGCAGACTAGGATGTTTAATATTTCTACCATCATACAGAAAACTCTGAGCTGTCAGAGTATCTGAGCTTCTTGCAATGTAACTTTTAAGTATTTAGGGTTTTGCTGTGAATTTGGATTGGATTTTTTTCACTGACTCCCACGGTTTCAAGCTGATGCACCTTCTCCTCTGGCAGAGATGGCACCAACCAGGATAAACTCTCAAACTTGCCTTCTGGTCGGCCGTTAAAGCTGAACCCGGTGAGCCCTGCTGTGTTTGGCACACACCAAATCCCTTTTCACCTAGCGGGGCAAAGAGCTCAAGGCAGAAAATTAAAATAGAGGTAGATATTTATGGCTTTAATTTTCCTTGCAACTTTATAAATCCTGTTCAGTTCACTCTCTTTTTATGTGTGGTAGGTACAAATTCGCTCTGATACCTAAAGCAGTGCTCGCTAATATTGACTGTTGTTTTGTCTTAGCCTGGCTGAATACCACTATACAGCTAGGTCGTGCTTTTAATGATTTAAAACTTCTAATGCCAACGTTTTTCAAAATGAGTGCTTGCATCTAAGCTTTTAAATCCATGTAGAGGAATCTGTTAAATCAGTCTTGTGTTTGGAAGCTGCGAATCCTTTGTGTCTCCCACTGAGTAGTTGGGGGTGAGTGGTAGTTTTACAAGTTCTGCGTGTTGGTAAACAGGCGAAGTAGATACTACTTTTTGTATCAAAAGGAATGACCCACATCTCCTTAGAATCAGTTTGATTTTCTGTCATTTCAAGGTTCATTTGTCTATGAACGAGAAATTTGTAATAATGAATTTAGGGAAGGGTTTGATTTCATAGCCCATCTTCAAGTTCGGTTACTTCTATTTCAGCCTTCTGTGTCTGTCAGTTCTGCCTAGTCTCATCACAGCACTAGTTAATGCTTAAAGCATCAAGCGTTAATTATTTTGCTCCCCATGTAAAAAAACATGACTGAAGAATAAAAGCAACTGCAACCTGTCAGCGAGGAATTGTACTTCAGCCATCAAAGTGTGCAAGCACATCATCTTTATTTGCACATTTTTTCATTCCTGGTGCTGTTGCTGCAGGTGATAGTAGAAACTTCTAAAAACAACCTGATTTGTTTTAGAATTCCCTGGTTGTAGTTTCATTCCGTTCAGTCAGTGCTGGTGCTTGCGGGATCGTAGGCTCCCTTGCTAGGTTGCTCCACCAGCTGTGATCTGTTAGTGACACTAAAGCAAACCTAATGTTAGTTTTAATGCGGAGTTGTGCAGTTGACAACGCGATATCTTTCAGCTCCTGGGATGATGATCGCTCCCTGTCTGTAAGAGCCGCCCACAGCAGTGAGCACGTCAGCAATTCCTGCTGCATTGTTAGCAGCATTCTCTGTTCTCTGAAGGACAAAGATGACTGCTTATAAGAATGATCATTTTTGCACTTAAAAGCAATAAGCAGATTGCATGGATGATGTAAAATGCCAGTAACTGCTAAAATACCTAGTAAGTATATGACAAGGTGATCTAAATGGGGTTCCCTCTGTAGATATGTATGCTCCGTGAACATTTCAGTGCAATGCTTAAGTGACTTGTTTGAGTCTTGGCTCCTGTTTGGATTCATTTACAGTGAAAAGAATATACATTCATTTTCAAGAAGTTCTCCAGTGGCATTTTTACACTATTGCTGTTTTTGATACACCACAGCTCTTTGTTGGAGAAGCACATAATAGCTTAGATATTTAAAGCTATTCACAAGAAAAGACTGAAGAGAAATGCTATAAATCCCACATTTCTGTGCTGGAGAAGTGGAGGAGCTGTTTGGTGTCTGTAATTTAGCTGTGTGGCAGAGCATGCTGAATTGCAATGCATTTTCATCAGCTCCTGCTTGTAGCTTTGCGTTCTGCTTCTGTTTTATTTGGTCTTGCATTTCAGTGCTTGAAAGCGTTGATCATAATTCTTTCCTTTTTGAAGGACTCATTTAGCCTTCAGCCTATAGCTGTAAATCAAGTATCTTGCTTGTTCAAAAAAATAAGCAAAGTCCTGGTCTTTTCCCCGACAAAACGTACCCACACGGTTGTGCACAGGTTTGTTTCTGCTAGATCTGAAATGGCATTGTGATAAAATAAAATTAAGATTGCTGATGGTATTCTAAATAATGTGTCTAGTTCCTATACAGCACTTGTTCTAGAATAGTGTTTTCTTTCCGCTGTGCCTTTCTTGAATGACTGCTGGGGATGGTGAAAGTAACACCTCGTGCTAATGCTTTATGCCAGTGAGCTGTAATTCTGTAGTAATGAGTTTCATGGAACTGCACATTCAGCAAAGTCCCACAGCGCTGAGAACACATCCTGAGAGCACCCAGCTTAGCTTGAGCTTTACGACTGAAAGGCATAAATCATCTTATCTAATCTTTCATGGGAACTTCCAGCATGCAAAGCCAATGAAGTGAGCAAACTGATGCTTTCTGCCACTCCCTGAAAAGGCACTTTGTATCTTTTGGCATATTTTAAGTATACCTATATAATTGATATAGGTGCCTCTATCAGACCTGTGAGCAAAGTAATAAATGCAGTATAGAGAGGCATAAACAACCCAAGGAGGATTCCGAAGTAATCCATGCAGTCAATAATACAGGGTCAGTGCCTTCATGAATCAAAGCAGCAGGCAAACCACTCTGTGCTGAGCAGATAGGAAGAGAGAAGAGTATGTTTTGATTAATGATTATAATGTAGTGTTTGCAGTATCTGTAAGATAGGATTTTGTTTTCTCTTTTTTTACTACTTGTCCCTGGGTATCATCTGTGTCAAGACAAACAGTGACATGAATTAAAACTTCAGTTATTGCAAGTAATGCTGATAAGGAAAGCTTTGATTCTGCCTTACCACAGAGTTGCTGATGATGGCTCTGCTGTGTGCACTAAGACTTGTCAGTATCTCTTTGCCTTTGTACTGATTTTAAACTCCTCAGTGTGGCCAGATGCCCCTCCACGAGGATCTAGCACTTTTCTGGACTGTTCAGGAGCACATTCAAGAAGAAAAAGAGTGCGCACTCTCCTGATTTTTCAGAACTCGGACAGTTGGGGATGGGAGAGGTTTCAAGAAGGGACTCCAGGCTCTATCTCTCAAACCACAATCAATACCAGACAAGCTAGGAAAGCAGTGGCAAGCGCTTCAGGGGACACTGTCTTGATTTTCACAGCTGTAAGCTAAGAGAGCTCTCATTATAGCCTACCTGTGTGTATCAATTCTAGGAAGAAGTCAGTGTGCAAAATTTTATCTGAGTTTCAGTAAAAAAGAACCAGTGTCATAATAGAGGAGAACATCCTGAACAGGGTCAGGCTACAGAAAATTTAGATTATTTGGCTTGCTTTCTCTCTCTTTCTTTCTATTTTTTTAATTTTCTTTTGCTTTCTGAAAAGGGAGGAAAAAATAACTAACAGGAATGCTAGAAACCATCACTGAACAAACAAATACCATAAAAATACCATAAAAGTTACCATGCATTAATAAAAACCGTATGAGGTCCAAGCAAGAGCGCACCCACAAGCTCTCAAATGAAAGGGAAAGCAAGTAAGCAAGCTAAGAGAAGTTCCAACCGAAGAATATAGTTATCAGAGAGAAACGTACTCCAAATGACATGATTAGTGAGTGCGCTCTGATTCTGTAAGGGTAACTTGTTGTGGTATAGCTTTGGTGAAATATGAGAAACATTTGCTCTTAAAAGGCAGGTTAAGAAGGCTGATACACGCTCTGCATTCCAGCAGGATTATTACAGAATAGGTCTCAGAAAGGAGATAATACCTCAAGTTTTGGGCTACCACAGGAAAACAGCATAAGTGATTGCGAAAGCTAGATTACCAGAGGATTTCTCTCTGGTTTTAAGAGGTGTATATAATATACTAAACATATACTTTAACTCATAGATATTAGATCTCTATTCTGTATTTTGCTTTGTGCATTAAAACCAGGGAAAATATCTGTCTCAGCCTTGCCAAGCTCTCAATCTCAATAGCACTGCAATGGTTCTGGGTGTGTATTTGGTGCTTGCACATCTTCAGTGTTCACATCCTCACCTCAGATCCAGGGGGGTACCAGATCTTTTGCAGAGAATCTCTTACAGTCTCTTCAGATAAAATTGCAAGAGTCAACATGGAAAATGGCACAGAGATATGGTTGAGTCTTCCTATTATAACTCCTGTTACAAAGTTTTGTTAGAAACTTCTAAATTTATTGTAAATGTCAGGAATTCTGCTTTACTCTAAAACTCTGTTCTGTGTTTAATGAACTTCCCTCACATGCTAGACGAGTCAGAAAAGCAGTCTTGTGATGAGCGTGTCAGCAGAGTGGCTGGGAGGATGGAGAGGAAAATGTGTTCTTTAAACTCGTTTCTTTTGCTAAAAGAACCAACTAAACTATTTAGTTAGTCTTCCCCTGAGAACAATTGCATTTGTTGCATCTATGAATTTATTATTTTAATATATTTACTGTAATTATATATATAAAAATATACTTGTTCAACATCAACTTAAGTTAGTAAATGGCTATCCCAAAATTAGAGCTATATTAGTGTACTGGGCAATTCAAGATGTATCTCTTAAGGCAATAAGATAAATACCTTGTACCTGGGGATTCTCCGAGTCTCTTTTCATGTAAAGTGAATACATTACCTGAAGAACTAAGCTTAAAGGGTGAATTATTCACGTTTGTCTCATGGCCTATAATGAAATAGAGCATTTATTGGGAAATACTTGCATTTGTTCAGCCGCTATCACTCTCGTAGGCAGAGAAAATATTTGCATAAAAATTTAAAACTAAATACACTAAGGAGAAAATTCCTAAATTCTTTTTTAGCGGTCATACAGCTGAAGATTACTGAAACCAAATGAGATTTAGAGATTTCCCCTGCCCCCCTAAGTAATTCTTAGAAGAATTATTAACTCCAGAATCTGTCTAACGAGAGTATTTGCTGCTTGCTGGCATCTCTGTTTTAATTACTGGAGGGAACATAATGTGCTTGACAAAGCTGAAAGCTGCAGTGCCTTATTCTGTTTCAGCAACTCGCTGTGGTTTTGACCCATGTATTGATCAGCAAGGCCTGCACTGATGACAGTAGATTTCTGTTCCAATGTGCCGTGATTTCAGAACACCTAGAAGCTCCTTGGCTTAGGAATAATACTGACTTCATAAGAGTTCATGAGCAGATAAACAGCTCTTTACAGTATAAAGCCAGATGGGGCAACCCATGTTTGTGCATTAAAGGATTCAGATGAACGTTGCAAGTGAAGCACAGAGTATTCGCTTTATTGGAGAAAACAGTGTTTTATGCTGTTTTAAAACCCTTCATCCTGGGCACAGTTAGACACAGCCTTAGCTTTAAGCCCCTGAATTATCCTATCGACTTTGTTTGAACTGTTTTCTGTGTGTGGTGGAATTCTGTGTCTAGAGGGACTTTGACAGGCGTGAGACGTGGGCCTCTGTGAACCTCATGAGGTTCAACAAGGCCAAATGCAAGGTCCTGCACCTGGGCTGGGGCAATCCCAAGCACAAATACAGGCTGAGTGGAGGATGGATTGAGAACAACTCTGAAGAGAAGGACTTGTGGGTGCGGTGGATGAGAAGCTCAAAATGAGCTGGCAGCATGCGCTTAGAGCCTGGAAAACCAACCGCATCCTGCACTGCATCAAACAAAAGAAGTGTGACCAAGGTCAAGGGAGATGATTCCGCCCCTCTACTCCGCTCTGGTGAGACCCCACTTAGAGCGTTGCATCCAGTTCTGGAATCCTCAGCACAGGAAGCATATGGAGCTGTTGGAGTGAGTCCGGAGGAGGCCGCAAAGGTGATCAGAGTGCTGGAGCACCTCTTATATGAGGACTAGCTGGGAGAGTTTGGGTTGTTCAGCTTGGAGAAGAGGAGACTCCAGGGAGACCTTAGAGCAGCTTCCAATTGCTTAAAGGCAGCCTACAGGAAAGCTGGGGAGGGCCTCTTGATTAGGGAGTACAGCGATAGGGTGAGGGGTAATGGTTTTAAGCTGGAAGAGGGGAGATTTAGATTAGATTTTAGGAAGAAATTCTTTATTGTGAGGGTGGGAAGGCCCTGGCCCAGGTTGCCCAGAGGAATCGTGCCTTCTCTGTCCCTGGAGGTGTTCAGCACCAGGCTGGATGGGGCTTGGAGCAGCTGGTCCAGTGGGAGGTGTCCCTGCCCATCCAGGGGGTTGGAACTAATTGGGCTTTGAGGTCCCTTCCAACCCCAACCATTCTGTGAGTCTATGAAATCAGGGGGGCTCTTTATGGCTATGGAATTAAGCATGTGTGCAAGCATTTATAGAATCAAGAGTTAAACAAACGCCTTTGTGTTAAAACCTGGATGTGAGCAGTCCAAACAGGAGAGGAATTCAACCGCTCGGTCCCCTGTGGCGGGGGTGGCGTGGGTGGTATTAGCGTGTTGCTGCCCTGAGTGATCAGCACTTTTTTCTTCTTTGTTAAAGCTTATCTTTGATGTCAGTTGTGCTTAAACAGAACACAGTTCGTTGCTGTTTTTTCTGTGCAAAGCCCCTTCAAACACAAAGAAAAGGGGGGAGGGAGGGAGAATTGTGAAACGTATGCAATTGCCACTGCTGCGATGTGGAGTTTAAAAATGTTTCCCTGAGGGAGGAGTAGTACTTATGACACTTGACTGAAATACAAAAACACTTATCAGTGGGTGAAATCTTGCCAAAAATAACTCATTTCCCTTACATTTCTCACAGGATGGAACAGCCTTTCTTGCATTTGCACCAGGTTAAAAAAAAAAGCTGTGTCTATTTTCCTCTATTCTGCTTTAAAAATGCTTTTTCAAACCCGAACTGCTTGAGAGAAATCTAGAGGAATGCTGCAGGCAAGTTCAGAGGTGAACCTGGGCAGCAAAGGCAGCAGTTATTTTACTTAGTTATACACATAGGTCATCCAGAGAAGAACAGCAGTCGTAGTACATAAAAGCTGAAAGAAGACATCCAATTTATTTCACAGCCCCATCAACCTAAAAGCACTCATTCCCTGCATAAGAAACATATATTTTTCACAGGACCTAGATGCTTTCAGTGGATTGGAGGTCAGAAACTCCTATAAAGGAGGCAGTGAGAGGAACGTAGGTTTTACTGCTGCACAGTGTGGCTTCGTCAGACCCTACATAAGGTCACGATAAATTTGCTGGGGATAATAGCCTATACTTCAAACTAGGCAGATAATTCCATTGCACATCCAAACCCATTTTATGCAGAGATTATCACATTTCCATAAATGTGGCTTGCTTTATAGGAATTGGATTGGGAACTAAGCCGTTTGTCACCACTTCTCTTCAAGGGTTATGCTGTTAATTGATTGTACTTGAAGGCTTTTGAGTTGTTGTCTCTATTAGCTTTTCAACATCTAGAATACCTGCATAGTTCTTCATTGGTATTAAGAGGATTTATGATCGCTTTGGGGTTTCTTTTTGGCTTTTATGAGCTCAGGTTTTATTGTGGCCCTGGAGGCTGCAGTCAATGCTTTGCTTTAGCCCACAAAGCAGCAAGGTAGGCGACAACCCTGCCTCCTCCCCAGTACATTACGTGCTGCAGGGAGACCGTGGACTCAGAAGAAGAAAGGACTCAAGTGTTACTCCTAAGCAAAAATTATAGTTGCTTTTGGTGAGACTGTCGTTCTGCTCTGGGTGTTTTGTCACTGACTTCAGCTTTGTTTGAGTGTACCAGATCGTTCTGTGTAAGCCTTTCCCTTGTGCTGTGCTGATGTAGATCTGGACCAACTGCTAACTGCTGTCTCCAAGCAAAAAGGAGAATAGCTAGAGCCAGAGACACTTTGAATTTAGTTCACCAATTCAGTCTTGCACTGTGGTCATAGCCCGGGACACCAAGATACTCTTCCAATATTTTATCTTTGAGCTTTTCTTATAGTCCATTTAGTTATAGATTTGACGGTGGCATCAAGTGATGTGGGTCGTGCCAGAATCTCTTGGGACATGCGCTTTTAAAAATTATTCAGTTTTTGAATATTTAAGAGAGCTGTAGTTCAAAGATTGCTTTTGTCTTTTCTTACGTGCTACTGCTTCATTAGATGAGTTCTTTGTAGCATATCAAAATATTGCATTGAACAGTCATGAATTTTGCTGTTACAGTACGGTATTATTAGGGTGGTTCTGAAAAAATAACACTATTTCATTTTTGTGTGAACAAACTCATCAGGAGCAATCCAGCCTTTCATCTTTGTCCCTGTGTGAGTCTCAGCCAGCTTATTTTCCCTCTCAGGCAGATTGCTGTCGCGTCATTCCTCGTCTAATCTGACATCCATATCTGTGACATTTTTATTAATGCTCATCACAAGTTTCAGTAGTTCAATAGTGTTGTATTCTGTGCAATCGTAGTCGCTAGTTCAAGGTTTAATTCTGCTTTGAAAAAGCACGGGGTTCTTCGTGGTGTGCTTTGTGTTGGTTACGATAACAGGCTTGAGTTGTAAGTTGCGTTCAGTTCCTCTCAAAGGTTGAAACTCACGTCCCAAGGGGATTTTTGGTACCGCTTTTGTGGTTCCCTCACTTTGTCTTAATTATATCACAATGTAACTACTGTTCACTTCTTTGGCTTTCACATTTATAGTTCACTGGGACGTTTCAAATTTGCATTTGGTCTAACATGGGCTCTGAGGAAGATTACAACATATTCCCTAGGCAGTTTTGTGTAGTCTGGCTCAGGTTCTACTCATGTGAAATTTCATATAGAGTTTTGCAGAAAGGATCTAAAGAGTTGCATCTTTTTCAAATGCTCTTTGGCATCCGTAAATTTGCCATCCATAAATTCTACTTTTGCTATATGAACGCACTACTCTCTGCGTGACATGGCTTGTTAGGATTTCGAGTGCCACATAAATGGTGCAGGAGAAGGAAATGAAGGGCAAAATATTTCCCAGAATCATAGAATAACCAGGTTGGAAGAGACCCACTGGATCGTCGAGTCCAACCATTCCCACCAATCCCTAAATCATGCTCCTTCATTTCCTTCATACTAGGTGAATTACTTGGAAAAGAAATTATAAGCTGTCTGTCTTTGTATTGATTTCAGTGAGATGGGCACCTTACAGAGAAACCAGCAAATGCATCAGATGAGGGAAGGGTGTTGTCTGTTTTATCTCTTTGTTAAGAAATTGCCGTTAGCTGCATTCAGTAAGTGAGCTACGGAACACACCAGCTAAAGCTTATCACTTGGAAAACAGTTCTATTTACTGAGGGTTTGAGTTTTTATACAGAAATATGACTGACTATCCAGGTACTGGATTTGCAGCAGTTGTAATAAAACCATAACAACTCATTACTTCTTGAAGATAAATAAGTTGTTTGCTATTAGCAAAGAAAAGTATTTTATTTTGGCAGTAGAAATAATAAAGGCGTGTGTTGACAGTGAAGGATGTAAATAAAGCCTTTTTTAGCGTGGACTAATGCCTCTGTACTGTGAAGGTATTTTTTAAAACAGATCAAACCAAATTAATCAGGCTTTCATTCCTATTTACTCCCTGCAAGCACCAGTACTGTCAGAAACCAAGAGAATTTTTTTCCGAGACAGTCACAGTGAGGGCAGCAGAGAGATGCATATCTTCATCCCTTTCCTTCACAGTGCATTTATATCAAGCCATGTCACAAAACAAACTCCAAGTGCTGTGAGCCTTCCCATAGTATGAGTGCAGGCATCCATGAAAACTATCTTTTGTGTAGTGGCGTTTTCTCTGAGAATGTAATTTTTTTTCACTCATGTGTGTTATTCCTTTGAACTCTGAATGAGGACTTTGGCTGAACTTGACAGAATTATATATTGGGAATTAAACGCCAGTGATTTCTTCCTCTTACTGTGCAGAATTCTGTCTTAGGCAGTGCAGACAGTGAGCACAGCAGACGGGAGCCTGTTGGAAGCTGCACGTTTGTTAGGTTTTTCACCAACTTGGCTTTGTTTTACACGCACTGTGTATACAGCCTCTTGTTTTTACAAGGCTGTTCCCCACTCCTGGAACATGCTAGTTAAATCCTATTATATTATACAATTATTATTCTGTTATCATTATTGTGTCTATATTTATGTATACACATACAAATATTTTGTACTATCTGAACTACTACCCAGAATATTCTAACTGGAGTACACGCATCCTGACAAGCTTTGGCTTTAAAACGCCCAGTCTGAAATTTGTATTTATCAAAATGTTTATCAAAACTCATTGTTTATTTGTAATAGCAAGTGAGGAAAATGTGGTTTCTTGTAGAGGTAGGACTTTGATCTCAGTCACCTTTACCGGCACACTTTAGCAGCTACAATATTTTTCCTTTTGGGTAGACGCCCGTGGTTCGGTTATCCTTCATCAGTCTCGTTGCTTAGACAGAGGTGCCAGGGCAGTGGTTGTGTTGTAGAAGGGAGCTGCACAGAAAATAAATTTATGCAGCTCTGGAGAACACCTGTGATATGCTCTGTTTCTACATCTGTTGAATGCATTGATAGAAACTCTCTCATTACCTTTAGTGAATTTTCAATGAAGGCTTCAAGTAAAAAATTCTAAATGAAGGAGTGCTCTAGATTTCTGTTATTAACAGCGTGCTATGCCCCACAATGGACTTAGTTGCTTGGTTTGACTTCACGCTCTCTTACTCATGTCTTGCTTTCTTCAAAATTTGCCATTTCCTCAAAGAGAAGTGAAGTCCCTCATTTTTTTAACGCTGTAATTTTCTATAGACATGTCTAATTCTTCCATATCCCATTGCTGCTTCTCACAAAGTCCACAGGAACTTCATCTTGTTAGAAGGAGCCGGGTCTGGTTCCCCAACAGAACTGTTTCAGCCGCATGCTTTGGCATTTAAGGCAAGACTAAAGTTGAAATGGTGTCTGTAAAATGTTTCTTTGCCAGTCGCAAGTGGGTATGTGTTTGTTACAGTGGAGATCAGGTACAGGAACAGTGAAATGAGATGAGAGTCCAGCAGGCTTCTGGTCTGCAAAGCACAGTGCAGCAGAAGCAAGGAGTCAGGCTGCCTTTAGGTCCAGGTAGTATGATCCTTAGATGTGACGGTAGATGTCATCCTGATATACTGTGTTACACTGGCACCCGGCACAGCAAGACAAAGCAGATATTTGAAAGTCAGAGCAGAAAAAAGAACTACCTGCAACATACCATGCCCTTTGCTACTGGTATTTTTAATGTATGAGAAGATGCAAAAGAAGCCCTTTGCAGCAAGGCAATTAATTAAATTGACAAAAGCAACAGGCTATGAAAATGCATGGGAAATGTAAAGTTACGAAATGAATGCCTTATTTACAACTTGAGCTGTTTTAGCGCAGCATTTTGCTCAACTTCAAATTGTTCTGAAAAGGATTAGATATAATTAATGCTGTATGACCTCTTTTTTCTTCTTTTCAAAGAATGTAGAGCTGTACATCTAATGAGGACCCCTGAAAGGACTATTATGTCCAATTGTCTCAATTATGCAAATAACGTTGATACTTTAGCAGAAGGGAGGGGATACTTCAAATTAAAAGTTTCAGCTCCTGCTTTAGCCTTTCTGCAGTGACGGCATTTTTACAGCAAATACATCCACTGTTTGAAGAGAGGAAAGGAGGTTTAACAAATTGGAGATTTGGGCACTATCTAAGTAGATTTGTTGTGCCTTGTTCCACCATGAGATGAAAATACCCTCTGGGCAGGGAGATGGGTCATGAGACTTCTAAAGGATTACCTTCAAAGGGAGTCATGAGATTGGTTTGAACAAAAAAGCTGCTCACATGCTTATCATATGAGATTCTCTTCTTAAAGTGGTGGAAACCCATCTCCTTGGGAATTCTCATGAACTTCAGAGAGACTGGAAGTCCTAGCAGTAAAGATGAATGAGAAGTCTGAACGATAAATGGAAAGATGGAACAGAAGCTCAGAATTAAATGCAACTTATTTATTCCAGATGTAGTTCATCTTTCCAAACTCTGAAACCTTTCCAGTGACAAGCAGGTAGGATATGATTTCAAATTATTTTTCTTTTCATTCCTGATTGTCTTCTGCTCTGCTACCTGTTTTTAGCATTGATACACGTATTTGAAATTTGCCCTGGAGCACTTTATAGTGACCTATTGATTCAAGAAAGATAACTCGGTTGAATTGACAGCATTCTGATTAGACCTCAGGTTTTTTGAAAGATGGGAAACCTGAAGAAGTCAAAATGAGTTTTCAAGTCCAAAAAAATATGTCTCAAAATATTTCAAAATTAGGAAACTGTTTGGGTATAACTGTAATAAGATGTAGAAATGCAGGTAAAGAGAGATTAAGTGAAAACGTATCTTACATATATCAGTGTTTTGAATGCTAGTTTAGAGCTACCTCTGCTGCAAATGGGGATGGAGGCCTGGGGTGGTTTTTTTCTTTTGTACATTAGGACTTTCCTTTGTTTTGGGGTTGTTATCAGTTTTCAAGATTAGTCAAAATGCTTTCAAAGTACTTTCTGGAGCTCACTTTTGGCAGCAAGTCTCTTTTTGTGCGTGTTTATTTCCAACTGAGTGTGAAATCATTCCTGAGCCTTGTCAGAGCTAGATACCAGGGTATCTTCAATCCTCAAATAAGAATTATTAACAAATTTTCTTATAGAAGAAAGTAGTGATTTCCAGACTACTTTGGCTAGCATTATGTTGGAGGCCAATTGCTGCCTCTCCCTGCTCATCAGCTCTGCTCTGTTGGGCCTCTTGGATTGTGTATAGGCAGGGATGACTCCCATCCTAGCATTTTGATTTGTGCTTGTTATAACTCTGTCACTTGTTTAAGGTTTGGAGTAAAACTGGCTGTATGGAGTCTCTCTGCAGGCTGAAGATCTTAAGGGGAAACATCCAAAACAGCCTCAGGAAAGAGGCTAAATACAGATATCTAGTTGTGTTCCCCATCTTGCTAGCATCTAAAACAGAAGCGCTACAGCCAAGAGGAAGATTTGGCAAGCTAATAACAGAATTGGAATAGGTAAAAAATGGAGATTATACATTATTGTTAAAATTTGTTAGAAAATTTCTTCCTTGGAACTTGACGCAGTTAGGGGTGAGGCTGAGGTGTTGCAGAATGGCTTTTGCTACCTTAAAATGCAGTAGGTGCGTTGTCTACCCTGGTCAGTGGGTTCTTCATGCATTCCACACACACAAAAAATTTTCCCCATTGCAAAACTACCCAAGGTATGTTCTCTGCCGGCAAGCACTGAGCCGAGCTGTCCCGCTGTATGCTCTAAATGGCCCTTTAGTTGCTTTATTTTAGTTGCATTAGCAGTACAGTTAGATTAGTGCTGAGCTGTGCCCAAGCAGCTGTGCCTGCCTCCCACTAGGGTGTCTGAACTCATCCAGCACAATTCCCTAAGTGCCTCCATGGACTTTGTGCAGGAGCTGGATGCATCCAACCATGTCAGAGCAAGCCAGGTCTGCTGTGGCGTTGAGACTATAAATGGTTTTCATGTCTCTCAGCCTTTGGGAGAGTGGGAGCTGTGTATGAGAGATGTAGCAGAATTGTGTCTCTTTGAAAAGGGAGCTTGTGCCTTCCTTTTGTAGACTGTGCCCCTAAGTTAATGAACGTGGAGAGAAAATTATTCCCCTTGTTTCAGTGCATGTTCTCACCAGCAGGCTGGGAAAGCAAAGCATAGTGAAAAAGGCATGAAAGCTCTTTGCAGCTCTCTGTGCAGCGCAGCACTACTTACTGGTTTCCACATCACCAGCAGGAGTGATTTCTGGCTTCAATTTACAACACTGCCTACTGACGCTGCCGTCCTGCCTGCTGTGTGTGAATCTCAACCACAGAGCAAATGGTGCCCTGACAAGGTTGCTACAAGAGCACGGGTTCAAACTGAACCGTATGAAAAATGGAGTGAGGTGAGACTAAGAATTGTCCGAGGAAGTAAACTTTTATTTGAAAAAATCTTAGAACTGTTATAAAATCCATCTTGGTGCTATGCTTATTAGCAAACAGAGATAAGACATCCTCTTTCTATTGGATATCATGTGCTACTTTTTATTCTGATAACTGGTAAAAGTGGTATCAATTTTATTTTTTGATATAACTCGTGCAAACTAGGGTTTTGGAAATTAGGTTTAGATTTACAGTCTGTTACAGTCTTCTGTAGTTAGGGACATTTTTCATGGCTCTGGCTCCCTAGCAAGCTAACACAGATTTAACATAGAGTTATGGTTTTATGCCTTGTATTTCTTAATAACGAACTGCTTTTCAGTAAAATCTTACCAGTTCATGGATGGCTACGACACTGATTATTAACATTCATCCCATAGTTTGGAGTATTTTTCTCCAAGCAAGAACACTGTTACTGGGAGGACAATTGTTTTGGGTAGAACTAACCACCTGAAAGGTTCATGGTTGATATCTTGGGCACTTGGAAAAACTATTCCTTCAAAGTGAGGAACGATGGAGAGCGTAATTGGGATATTGCTTTTAAAGGCAGCACAAAATACTAATCTTTCTGGTATCAATTTTTAAGTTCCAGGTAACGGGGATTCCTTTTCTTTTTTTCTCCCAGTTGTTTACTGGCCAGAGTTATTATTTGTTTTCTCTGAAGTAACAGCAACTGAATGTGATTACCCTCATGGCATTTACAAAAGTCTGTGTGCTCGTTTACATGGTGAAAATGGACTTGTGCCCCCACCACACATGTACTCAGGGTATGAATTTCATTCCACCTCCACATTGCTTTTCCCTCACTATCTCATCAAAGCAAACATGTTTCTTCTCAAACCTAGCATAAATGTCCTGGTTTAATTCTGTGGAGCTTTCTGATTAAATAATGGGGTAACTCAGCTGAGGTTTGACTTCCCAAGTGATACCACATTTTGGGAGACCGTGGGCCGAAGGAGGATTACCAGGAAATGTTGGCGAGGCAGCGTGAACAGGGTTACAGCTGAATGTTTCCATAAGTGACAGTAATCAATCCACATCTTAACAAGATGTTGCTGGAAGTAATTTGTAATTCCACAGCTGTGAGCTCTGCTGCCCAGCCAACTCCATTTTTGTATTATTCTGTGCTTGATTTAGCCTGAGCGGCTGTGTCAAACCCTGTATTACGCATGACGTAGATTCATTTGGTCCCCTGCCTGCTCCCCTACTGCCTCTGATTGCTGCGCAGGGCTCCATGCACCGAGCGCTGCTGTTTTTGTGCGCGCCGGTCTGCTGAGCAGCTGTGCCTGGTGCTGGTGAAGCCTCGCTGGAGTGCAGCAGCTGGGGAGCGGGTGGCCTTCAGAAGGGCTCCAGGTGCCAAAGAGCTGTCCCACAGCAGATGCTCGCTAGTTGCAAGATAAGGCCAAAGCTCCATCCCATCCTGTGACCAACTAGTCAAACATGCCAAGCCATCCGGCAAAGACGTGTGTTCCTGTCGCATGGCACATCTCTCTCTGCAACACGTGGCAGCTGAGAGGGCCGACTACTTTGGCTTTGGGTCTGGTAGAGTCTGGGCTTTGGACGCGCTCCAGAGACACTATGACTCTCATCCCTGACTCCCTTTCTCCTCCCAAATTCTTTCCCTTCTTTTGCTGGTAGTTTTATCATTATGATTAGTCACAGACACTAAATTCTGCTGTAAATTGGAGAGGGGCAGATTTAGACTAGACATAAGGAGGAATTTCTTCACAATGAGGGTGGTGAGACCCTGGCCCAGGTTGCCCAGGGAAGCTGTGGCTGCCCCATCCCTGGAGGGGTTCCAGGCCAGGTTGGATGGGGCTTGGGCAGCCTGGTCCAGTGGGAGGTGTCCCTGCCCATGGCAGCGCGGTTGAAATTAAATCATCTTTTATGTCACTTCCAACCCACCATTCTGTGATTCTATCCTGCAGAGGAATATGACAGCTTAAATTCACAGCTTCTGGAGGCACAACAGCACGTAAGAGTTTGTAGCGTGACATTTCCAGTGGCTTTGCTTTCCTATGTGGATTCCCACTCTGGAATTTCACCAGAGGTGCCTTGGTGCAGAGCTCTCCTCCTGCTCTTGCGTAAAGCTGCAGTGAAACATTGCTGAGGGCTCTGCGGTGGTACAGCCTGAAATTCAGGCCCAGGACTTGTTTGTTGAATGGTTGGTTGTACATGAAGTGAAATACATAAAATTGAGTGTTAATTTAGCAGCAAACTGTGATTGTTTATGGGTGGTGTTGATGGAAACTTTTCAGTTACTCTATGTCTGCAGCCCTAGTTATGTGTATTTCTGAGAAAATAGTGTTGGTTTGTGATCGCCAAAGGACAGTTGATCTTTGTACAACCATTTATCATGCCTATTAATGGCTATATTGGAAAAGTGATTATCTGTTTAAGGTCTTAATTTTACTAACTCATGGTTTACAAACCAACAATGCTGATTTCCATTCCGTGCTGCAGGAGGATACAGTCTCTTAATGCTGAAGAGAACTAACAAAGCCATAAAGTAGAATAATATAAACACAGTATTAATTAAGACTGTTCCTTGGCAACATATTAATTTCTAGGCTGAAGACCAAGAAATAGCAGTGGTTTTGTCTTGTTTAAATCATGATTTAGGAGACCTGTTGTCAGTTTTCATAAAGGAGAACAAATACGCTGCTGAACATGTGTGTTTTTTCAATATTAGATTCTGATTAGTACATTCAGGATTTGCAGTATTAAGCAGGTTTGAACTTCACTACTATCAACAAATTGGGATCTTGCTTTTTTTGTGTTTCTCAGGGGTGAATGGAAAATGTGCAGTGTTTTTATTGCCATAATCTTGCTGGCACAATTATTTGTCAGCATAATACTGCCACTGACTGTTCGTCTGAAAACTGTAGCTGGTCTGTCATAGTCCTTTAACAATTCATCCATTCCAAGGCTGTTAAAAAGCACTTATTTTTCTCAAACTTGCAAAAGACAGTAGGCATACTTAGATTTTTCTGCAAGAAACCAAATAAATTTCAACCCAGAGAGAGAAACATACAGAATCTGTATCAAATAAGTGGGGAAAGTGCCTGTTTTCTGACGGTGAATGTTTCTGTTCAAGTATTTGCGCTGGATTATAATGAAGCTTTGGTTAAGCAGATTAAATAGACAAAAGCAGTGAAACTTCAAAGGCTGACCAAATGTGCTGAGGTTTTATTTCCCCAGTCTGTAATGCCTGCTTTTGCCATTCTCTCATTAGCACAGAAAAATAAGCCAGCGGAGCATAACGTACATGCAACTGTAGTGCCCATAGTGACTGCTTTCTAACGGGGGTTTTAGGTGTGGGTATGTAAGGTTTTTTTTCAATGCCACAGTAGGTAATAGAACTCCTCTGAGAGGGGTTTAAGAATGACTGCACAGCTGAGAGCTGAATTTTATTGTAGAGCTTATTTTAGATACGAAGATGCCAAAGCTTCCTCCCAAACACAAATATTACATCAGTGGTTAATTAACTGTGTTTACATGAAGCACACATATTAGCAAAGAAACTCCAGTCTTTAGTAAGCTACGAAGAATAGGGTAAAGCAGCATTCAGTGGCGTGGTGTAAAAATCCAAGTTTTTTTTCAATGTTTCTAGTTTGCGTTTTCCGGTTTTCTCTACAGAACACTTAAATGTGCAGCATCTGTTACCATTTATGTTTTGAAGAGTGTTTCCTGCACTGTGGTATTGAGTTGGGCATTTGTGTCACGAAGTTGAGGTTTTATCAGAGACCACACAGGAGTCTGTGATTTCATTTGGGGGAAAAAATGAATATATTTACAATATAGAAAATAATAATAAATCCCAAATTAATACAAAAACAATAAGAAATGGAAATATATAATTTTAAGAGTAGATAAATGATGTAACCTCTGCAAGGGGCTCATTTTGTAACATTAAAGGTCATAAGCTAGCATGGAGGGTATGAGCAGGAATAACAGCATTGGGCAGAGTTTTAAAACAACAATGAATTTGAACACTGGGTTTGCGTTAATTTTGAAAGACTAGTGTCATTCCAATCAGACAGACTGGTGCTCTGAATCTTTTGAACAGCCTGAATATCAGTGAATTAGCAAAATCTGGTTGTGAACAGGTAAATGGCATCTTTTTGATTTAACGAACCAGCTCCACAGACCATAGAGCCTCAGAGATGTCCCCATCTTTGGCATTTTCTTCTGCACTTTTCTAGAACTGAACCTCAATAACTGGGCTCTGATGCTGTGAAAGTAAAGTGTTTTCTGAGCTCTATTTCTAATAAAAGTATTGCTAAAACTTACCACTTATCATCTCGTAAAAGCCTTGCCAGAAAGCAAATAAAAAACCCTCTTGAATATTTTGGGGAACAAAGGTTTTTTAGGTTCATTTAAAGAAGGAATGTATGGAGTTGAGATGGGAAAGCCGACCACGTCACACAGCCTTTAGATATTAAATTTAATACTCTCTTCCTTCAAAATTTGCTACATAACCAAACTCTCTATGCTAAATGCCTGAAATATATGCCTTGTCGTTCAGGAAGCAACTAACACTATAAGCTACATGAAGTTGTGTCTAATGAGTTCTTAATTCTTTCTCACTCTGTGGTGCCACAAGCTCTTGAAAAACTCCTTTTAAAATGAAAAGAGGTGGTTCTGCCTCAGTAAATCACAAAGTGTAGTAAAGCAGAGACCAGAAGTGTGGGATCTCCCAGACCAATGACTTTCAAGGCATTCTGGCTCAGAGGCATCGGCAAGAGGCAGATGTTTACCTACCTGGGCAGGTTATGGACAGCTTTTCCATGATGCAGAAGCTTGGGTTTACAATTTACTTGCAGTTATTTGCAATGCAGGAACTTAAATAGCCTCCTGTTATTTCAGACAGAATGGAGGAAACAAAGAAGCCAGACAGGAACTAACAAGTCAACAAACAAAGGAACTTCAGAGACAGCTCTTGCCTCACACCAGGAAAAAAAAAAAAGATGAACTACCACACCCTCTATTCATCATGTGTAGAGTGTGTAGCACTTAGGGGGCTAGTCCGGTCTCGGAGCTATTACCAGACAGGCTGACGGAGCATTCATCTGACAGAAATCTGCAGTTGACTTTCTTAAGTCAGGAAATCAGCAACATTTTTAGTTCTTTCTCCAGGAGTGGCCTATTTTTTTTTTTTATTGTTGTGTCTGTTGAAGGCACCCTGAAAGTTCTTATGGCATTTTTAGCTTTTGTCTCTGCAAAAATTTCATTTCACTTCCACAGAGGAAACTAAAGCAAAAGATAAAAAAAAATTTGATTGCTACTTGAAAAATGAATGAGAGACAATTCCCCAATTCAAATTGAGGAGAAACAGCTTCATCAGCAAGCAAAGTTATCAGTGTCATCGGATCGTGAGTGGTTTTTAACAATTTTCATTTCTTTAAAATTAAAAGACTGCTTTTGAGTTCGCTTTTTAAAATTCACCACTAAATGTTTGTTTATTATTGCTATCATGATGATACTTTGCCTTGTTGATGGTTGCAGGGACAGAGAAGGTCTGAGGTCTGCATGTAAGGAACCGTGGGAAACTCTGGCCTGCAGTTATTTCTGAATGACTTTTTCAGTGTTCCCAAACTCAGCCAAACTCCACTTTTGCAACAGGTTCACTAACCGCCTTGCACAGATCTGAATTTGCTCCGTTTGCCTACGTGTCGTCATTTGTAAAATGCCTGTAAACTTGGTCTGATTTCTAGTTTGCAAACAATTTTATTTTGTCTTCAAGGTCGCTTTCCTAGTCCTGCTTCACAGGCACACTGTGCCTGAAGAGTTTGTACTTTGCCTGCCAATCTTTTTTCAATTTAAGCAACGCCTTCTCCTGAGACACGTCTCCTTGAGAGTCAGATGCCTCGGGAATGACTGGGACTGGATTTATGACAGAGCGAAATGATTTTGAGAAGATTGTTAATCAAGCAGGGAAAGTATTGGGAAAGCAATTTCTTCTACAAAGAACATTACTAAAGTATTATTTGAAATAGATACTACTAATCTATTTATGTCACAATTTATGCTGGGTTTTTTATGATTTCAGTCCATTTACTATTTACTGCAACAGGAAGAAGCAACTGTATTTTTTTTTATACCTTCAGATAAACATTGTAAATTCAAGAGCAGCATCTTTGCACATAAGGGTTTTAACACATTCAAGTTCTGAATGTTATCCAAGTCATGGAAAGTTCATATTGTCTACTTCATGAGTAGATGCATCTGGTGTTTAAAAGTGATTTAATTAATTCAGTGCTTGTTTTTAAAAACAGTAGCTGAAAAATAGAAGGTAACTGTTACTATCTCTGCCACAGAGAAATATTTCAGTCCGTCTCTTTTTTTTTTTTTCCTCCTTTTAAGGGTCAAAAGGCTTGGATAGAGAAGACTTTTTCAAAAAGAGAATGCATCTATGTAATTGCAAACAACAAAGACACGACCAGGTAACGTTTGAATTTTCTGTTTTGGCCAACAGGAAAGGTTAATACTGAAGAAACTTAACTTGGTTGCGATTTAGACATGTGAAACTGAAACCAGTTGACTCACTGCCCTTAAAGGGAGATGACAGAGAAACAAAAGCGCGAGATATACGTGCAGTCGTGTCTGTGTAGATCCGCAGGGCATGTCATACAAGGGTGATAAGCCTGGGCATAAGGAGAGGCACTGAGTTGTTAGTTCCTAGCTTTGCAAGCCAGAGCACAAATTCACAATGAATTCTGAAAGCAAGCAAGCAATATTGTGCACTGGGAAGCAAGTGGTACCATTCTTCACAATGAGTGTGACACTACCACTAACAGCACCATGGAGGGCACTGGAATTCTTAGTCCAAATATTAATATTACTGCTACTGCCTGGGCTAGCTCAGTTGCGGTCCAGCTTCTTTGGCTAACACAACGGTTTGTCACACGCTAGCTGCCACCTTTGAGTAAGAAACAAATGGTCACTGCTGCTGTTCTGCAGTCTTCCTCCTTCCCTTTCCTTTAGCCACGAACAGCTTTCCAGGAGTGAAGTGAAATGTTTTATATTTGCTTGTTAAGAAACACCTGTGAGTTGGTGATTGTGGCATATGTGTGTAGGCAAAACAACAGATATGACCCCAGAAGCAGTGTTCTACGAGTCATGTAGAGCAAAGCACAGGCAGTTACAAAACTAATTCCTGATTTATTTGTTTTTTTAAATCGCCATCCGATATTGAAGGTAATCAAAGTCCCTCTGCATTTTAACTTACAGGTGCTGCTGTGGCCAGCTCATTAACCAACATATTCCACCTCCTCCAAGTATAACAGCTAATAAAAATGGAGAAGAAACAAAGCAAGTGGAAGCTCAGCCAGAGAAATGGTCTGTCAGTAAACACACCCAAACATACCCAACTGATGCCTATGGAAACCTTGAATTCCAGGGAGGAGGGCACTCTAATAAGGCCATGGTAAGGAGCATAGGCTACTCTAAGGTATTTGTCTGGTATGCTGGCTTCATGGATGTGTGTCAGGATTCCAGCTTATTCAGAGAATCATCTGTTGAAATCAAAGGGAGTCTCTTTGCTGTCTCAGAAAGGTGTGGATAAGATTGTCAGAAACAGAAAGAGAGAGAAAAGGCAAGAGAAGATTAATACCTACTTAGGAAGGACCTCAAAATATCTTGGTGAAACAGTTTTGTTGAAGTTATCATCAGTAAATACCAGCTAAGGACGCAGCTGCAAGTATTAATACCAGATTCCATCTGTTTGTGTTGTGGTTTAAGTAACCCAGTTTGAATATGGACTTTTTACTAAGTTTTGAAGTCTAATAAAAATAGAAGTTAATCATGCTTGACAGTGCTGGAAAAGAGACTGCTGAGTTGTCTTGGCTGTGGAAGTAACAGCAAGTTGAGCTTCTGCTGAACACCTCTTTCTGGTTTGCCTCTCTTTTGAACAACCAAACTTAGATTTGTTTCTTTGCCCATTTGCTTTCCTGTCTCTCTGTTGAGACTGTCATTTGAGACTTGCCCAAAATATATGGAGGAGGTTGGTGAACTGTGTTAGTGGTGGTTTGTTTGTTTTTAAAGCAGAAATAAACATGAGTTTATTTCATAGTTTTCTGTGATAGAATAGTAGTTTGAAAAGAAAACACAGGTATGGAACAAAACTGAGAGGAATGCCAATCATTGCTTTGTAGGCAGAAAGATGTACATCAACAGTGAGTGGGATAAAATGTAACGTTAAGTCTCCTGTTTCTTAACAGTGTCATTTCTTCTCTTTAGCAGTCAAATCAGAGGCTTTAGGAACAATACCAAACACCTTCCCATCATTTTAAATAGGTCGTTTGTAATAAATAGGCAGACTTGTAATAAGAGCTATGAATCACTTAATTTACAGTCAGCGTAGAGAGGAAAGTGATGCTTTTAAAGTTTGTGGACTGAATGGTTAATCCTCAATAGCAAAGTGAAAGGTTTTAACTTATTTTTTCTAATGATCAGTAGCAGACAAATTTAATAATGTGTTGCTTAAAAATTGTAGAACTCTTTCTTCAAAATGGAAGGCTTGATATAACCATTCTTTACTCAGTCAATAGACAACTTACAGAGCAGATGGAGTAATAATATTAAGTGTGGTTCTTTGCAGTATATCCGTGTATCGTACGACACTAAACCAGATTCTCTGCTGCATCTCATGGTGAAAGACTGGCAGCTGGAACTGCCCAAACTCTTAATCTCTGTCCATGGAGGCCTCCAGAACTTTGAAATGCAACCTAAATTGAAGCAAGTATTCGGAAAAGGTCTGATAAAGGCTGCCATGACCACAGGAGCTTGGATTTTCACTGGAGGTGTTAGTACAGGTAAGCAATTACCAGCACTTTCAGTTTACTTAAGAATTCAGTGATGTTCATTCACTAATCTTTCCCACAGTCAGAATTAAATCTACATGAATGAATCATTACCCGCTAGACCGAAAAAGGAGCATTGTAATCATTTGTGTTAATCTCCTATCCAGCCCAGAACATAAGATTTTCATGGGTCAATATTGATTTGCATTACTCGGTGCTTCCCTTGAAAAAAATATTCATCCTTCTTTTCAGTAGCAAGGAATCTACCACTAGTTACAATGCATTCTTTTCAGTGGTTGTCTATCCTTGCGCTTAAGAAATCCAGATTTGCCTAGGTTTACCATTTTACTGGGGGTTTTTTTGTACAAAGATGTTTCTGTTACCAGAAAATATATTTCCTGACTATGTTTTCATACACAACACTTTTGTCAAACTACACAGGCTGAGTTCCGTAAAACTCCAACACTAAGCATGTTTTCCAGTCTTTCAGTCATTATTGCACCTCTGCTTGGAATTTTCTCTATTTTTTAACAGCCTTCTTGAAATTTCAATGCTGCAATTTTTGAGGCAGTGCTTGAAGCTTTTAATCCTTGACAGTTCTATGCTTCTGTAGGTTTTTTTTTTTTGAAGACATGTAAAACGTCAGTTGTACAGCAACTCCACAAAACTCTACCAGGAAGTTTTTGGCACTGTTCCCAGATTCTATAAAAAAAAAAACCAGTGGCTGATGTGATGTCCAAAATTTGAAAGACGTGGGAAAAAAAGCTGTTTTGATGATTCCTTATGTATTGTTACATTTTTAAGCATTTATTTAACATTTATGTTAACATCAGTTCTGAGTGATCTTCAAAAAGCAGATTACATGCTCATTATAATATTACATTATTCATTATAATATTTCTATAACAAGATCTTTACTCAGCTGAAAGAAATCTTTACATCAAGTTATTTCTCAGAAAACTATGTAAGAGGAGAATGACTTCCTTTGACTTTTGTTTTAAAATAAAGGTTTAGTGTCTTTAAGGAAGGCGATTGCTCTTCAGAAGAATTTTTAAGTGAGAAACTGTTTCTTAGATAGTGTTAGGATATTTTTGCTTGTTCTGACCCCAGTGGGAGCATTCTGTATGTATCTAGCACTGTGTCCAAAGAATAATATAATTCCAGACAATGGTACAGATTACCCTGTGGCAAGTTAAGTAGCTGGGTAAGTCTTTCAAAGACTTCGTTGAATTTGGAACAAGATGTGAGAAGGCAAAAGGATTTAGACACGATTACAGAAGAAAAGCATGGGTTTGTCTGGATTGCACGTTCCATATAAAGTAGATATACTTGTTCAGTCGTGAAAGCGAACTAGAGAAGCAGGTAGCTCTGTGAGAGGCAAGAAGAAAATTCTGCTGTTTAGTGATCTCTCAAAAGTGCCAAGAATTAATTAAATGAATTGTACCTATAGGTGTCATTCGCCATGTGGGAGATGCCTTGAAAGATCATTCCTCCAAATCCAGAGGACGAATATGTGCCATAGGAATCGCACCGTGGGGCATTGTAGAGAACAAGGAAGATCTGATAGGAAAAGATGTAAGTCTTTAAGGAAAGTCCTGTGGAATTAGCAATGTCAGTTGTGTAACAAAATACACTGTTCATCTTTTTGGAATATTAATGTTTTCTCTCTTTCTAAAGCATGCCTAAGAGCTGAAATTGAATAATTTCTTGGAGAAAAGCTGTTGTTTAAATATATTTGTGGGGTTGTCATGACCTCAAAGTCAGCGTGGAGCTAGTGAGGTTTCTGCTGCTTTCATTAGTAGAGACCTCTCTGTGGTGAGTTTTAGGTCCTAACTTCATTGCGGACTGCTAAGACTTGTATTAGTCACGTAAGGGCCTTCATGTGTACAAGACTGGCTTTCATTGTAGATAAGTGCTCCACAGTGGCATATTAATTACTAGGAACTCCAAATGAGAATGTGTTTTCTAATGCAGTAAGAGGATTATGTAGCACAGTGTGCGATCAAGGAGAGTACATTAATGAGCTTAGGGGAACATGCCGGAGAGTGCACAGAAATGAGTCATTCTCCAAAGAAAACATTGCTGTGACAAGTTCCAGTTTTGAGCGTAAAAGCATTTCTAGTTCTCCTCCGTATTTCATTATAAAGGTCTGGTTGATTTGTTTCCTCATAAGGCCTGTGCTTCTGCTGGGCAGTGTGGGGAATTTCGCATTTAGTTCTCAGTTCTAATCTAGGTGCATCTATCCTTCTGACACACAGGTAACACGGGTTTACCAAACAATGTCAAACCCTCTAAGTAAGCTCTCTGTGCTCAACAGTTCCCATACCCACTTCATTCTGGCAGACAACGGTACCCTAGGTAAATATGGAGCTGAAGTAAAGTTACGGCGTCAGCTGGAAAAACACATTTCCCTCCAGAAAATTAACACACGTAAGTACAGCGGGGCGAACGGTAAACGTAACGTCTTTAAGGGAGGGAAGAAGGGCTTGAAATACTTTAAGGTATTGAAATGAAATGCTTCTTCCAGCTCTTTCTAGCAGGAATTTGGTCAGGACTGTGTGAGTAAACTAGAACATATGCTGTGTGATAAGTGGTGAAAAAGCCTACGTGTAAGAGGATGCAAAACTCAGAAAAGTAAGGATTGCATAAACAGTGGGAAAAAAGTTGACGTATCATAGCAAGGAGAAGCTTCAAAGCAGTAAGAACTTAAGGAAAGGGAAATGTAAAGAATTTGTGCGCTTCTGGGTAGAATTTGTAAGCATCAATAAATACACAGAATGTGGTGATTTATACAGTTCCTGTTCACAGGAATCCCATTCGACTCAGTGGTTTCTGATTCTAGATGTTCATACTAATATTTTCTTTTAACTTTTATGTAAATTTGTTTCAGCTGAAATATCACACTCAGAATTCTCTGACCTTCCAGATAAACTCAGCTGGGATTTTGATTTTTAATGAAGCCATTATCAAGATGATTTCACATTGGCGCTTTCAAATTTGGAGTTCTGTGCAGTTTTAAAAATACTGCCAGTCATTACAGCCTCTCTAAGCCAACTTTCTAGAAATTTTTTTGTTCTAACTTAGAAAAAAAAAATCTTTTAAAGGCATTTTTTCATGAACAGTTTTGTGGAAAAATACTATTTTTTTGAAGGTTAAATAAATAAAAGATTTTAGTAGCTGTCCTTTCCCAGCAACTCTAATAGATACCCACAACAACAACCTAATTAAAAATGCTCCAAAAAAGAACTTAGTAGTCTTTGAATCTACACTTAAAATTGAGAGCTGCTGGAGAACGGGTACCGATTCTACCAGCTGCCTTTCTGACTTTTTACAGATGCTGTTGTAAACCCTGTAGGCTCATATAAATGAGAAAAAACCCCAAACATTCAGAATAACAATTGCATTGAACTCTACAAAAGTTTCTAGTAGAGATTAGGTGGTCTTATAGGTAGAGCAGAAAAATGAAGTGGAGTGCCAGGTAAAGCCAAAAGGAGCAGTAAGAGATCAGCCACAAGACGTCTAACCATGCTGGGAAGTCTTGGAGCATTGCTGTGTCCCTGTGGTAAGCTTAAGAAACTGAACTCACCCAAACGATACCTCATTGCCTCCGAGTGTGGGAAGAGCGTTGTGCGCTGTTGCCCACAGGCATTAGACATAGCTAACATTAGCCACGGTTCTTTTGGTTTTGTCTTCAGCAGAAGTGCTGAGGGAGGTGTAGCCTTGTCCCTGGTGGACAAAGAAGTCAGGGCCCAGAGGCAAGATGTTCTGTCTCATTTCTTTCAGTACCACTGGGGCTGGGGATATGGGTTCTGATTTAAGTAGTGCTTGGTGAGTTTTGTCTCAAGCAGATCGAAGTTGGGAATACACGTAGGAATTAAGAGTTCCGTGAAGGGCTGCAGTATGCATTCTAGTAACAACATACAGGGAGTTGTTTTGTTTGTTTTTAATCGCTTCAAGCACAGGCACCTCTTCTGGAAATCTCAGCAGGAATCACTAAGGATTTCACGGACACACAGGCCGGCCCGTGCTCTGTGACTGCTTGTCAGAGCTGGGGCATACTGACAGGAGGATGTCAGGAAGCTTCTGCTGTTGTGCGTGGCGTTCCTGTTCTTCAGAGAGGAGTGAAGGTTGAAAATATGAACTCTTTCACGCGTCCTCAGCTGTACAAAAAAGTGCCTCTTCTTTATAAAGCACTAGTCTTTTTGCAGATTAAGAACTGAATTAAAATGCTTATAATAGTGGGATTAGTCAGCCTTCAGGTAATGTTTTGTCCTTCATTTCCCCAAGTATCTTGTGACCAAGGCTCCTGAGACCATGTGACCTGTGGGCTTCCCTTTGTCATCCTATGCCTGGAGATCACAGTGAGGCAGGGACAGCAAAGGGATGCTCAGCTGTCGTCTCTTCCATCGGCCAGCCATTTCAGCCTCATGATAACCATGCTAATTTCATATTTTTTGTCTTAGGAGAAAGCATAGGTATATGTCACCGTACTGAAGACTTTCCCATAGGTAACCACTGAAGAGTTAAAGCATCAAAGATAGAGTAGCTGGGAGCCATCCAAGTAACAGTGAAGTTAATGAAGTAATAGGAGAATCACGTTAGCTATTTCATCTGTCTATGGTGTCTGTCAACAGAGATTACAAACAGTTCACCAACCCTGAGTGAATAAATCATCAGTATGGAGCTGATGCAAAAGCAAGGGCAGAGACACATCTTTTTTCCCTTAGGAGCTATGAAATGGCATATGGGCATGTTTTTCCAGTGCTGGTCATGAAATGGCTATGATTTTTCCTAACTGTTCTCTTTTGAAGTGATGTTAAGCTTCAATGACATTACTTTTTTTTCTTGCTGTTGTTCTGGTTTTTGCAGGGCTGGGACAAGGTGTTCCTGTAGTTGGGCTCATAGTGGAAGGGGGTCCCAACGTGATCTCCATTGTCTTAGAGTGTCTACGAGAAGAACCTCCTCTCCCTGTCGTGATATGTGACGGTAGTGGACGAGCATCGGATATTTTGTCATTTGCACACAAGTATTCGGAAGAAGGAGGGTAAGATTTTGAGATCTTCACCAAAGCTGTGTCTTGCTGTGGAGGACAGTGGAGGACGCAATGCCTTCCTTTCATTAAAAGTCCATAAAAAAAACCTTGGTTGAAGGGCGCAGTTTCTAATTGCTTTGAGAGATACGATATTTCTGACCTTTGTCAGATATTTTCGATATAATGTATTTAATCATCTTATGGTTGGTTTGTTTCTCAGTTGTGTATTGTGAGGTTTCAGATATGCTAGCAATTTCAATCCTCCATTTAAGAGGACGGCCAAGATAACATATCAATAGTGTGAAATATTTTTGGTTTTTTAGCTATATGCAAAGGGCCTCGCAACATTTAGAAGGTAAAGGCAGGGGTCCTGTAAGGTGTACTGCTGAAATCCTGAAGGCTGAACTTCATATCAGAAATGTATCTATAATATATAACAGCATTAAGAGCTACCTGCATTGTATGCCAGGGTGAAAGAATAGTTCAAGTTCCCTGATGGTTCTTAAATCAATGCTGAGGTACCAAGGTGCATAAAAGCCAGTCTGAGTATGAATTTCCTGATTGCTGTTAAATCTTCATGAACCCCTTCCCTGTACTGAATGTGAAGATCCTATGTGGTTTTATTTATTTTCAAAACAAAGAAATTCAAAATATTTTTTTTTCTTAAGGAGCAGGCTTTCTGAATACTCATTAATCCTGGCAACATCTTCTTTTATGTCTCATTTTTCATTTAGGATAATAAGCGAATCCCTTAGGGACCAGCTTCTAGTTACCATCCAGAAAACCTTTAACTACAACAGGAATCAAGCTCATCAGCTGTTTGTCATTCTTATGGAGTGCATGAAGAAAAAAGAACTTGTAAGTGTCCTGAAAGTAATGCACAAAGATCATTTCTGTGATGAGACTATCAAGTACCTCCAAGTGCAATTCTCACAGGATTAAGTTGAACCATTTTTGTCTGTTTGTTTCCCATATAGCTCCCTAAAGGTCCATGGTCGTTCATTCATAAGTGCAGGCCAAGAGAGGGGTTTTGTCTTCTGGGAAGCCTCTAAAACCAGTTTCAGATTCCTCTCCTGTTCAGGTTCACTATATATGATTCTGAATTCCCTTTACTGTGGGAGGGATTTCTGCAAGAAGATCAATTTTAGTTTTATGAAGCTTATTTGGTGAAGAATTTCATCAAGTTTATCGTGTTTAGCAATGCAGGAATATCTTAGGATAATTTATGGAAATAATTTAATTAAATACTTCTATGAAAATTAAGTTTCAAAGAAAACTTGAGTGGAACTGTATTTTTTAAAAAAACTCAAGTTTTGGAAAATAAGAAAGCTTTACTATTCTGCTCTTTTTTGTATCTGCATGGTCAGACTGTCTTTCATGTGTTGTAATATTGTGTGTTTGATCTCATGCTGCAGATTACCGTGTTCCGCATGGGGTCTGAGGGGCAACACGACATTGAGATGTCGATCTTAACTGCTCTCCTCAAAGGTGAGTTTGGCAAGCAGTTAGGAAGGATGCACAAACTGACCCCAAGAAGACAGTCAGTCCTATGCACTGCTTCATGTTCACTCTTGATGTTCAAGTCTTCAGTTCTAACAAGTTAACTCAAATATGCTTGGCTGAACATTCAGATTAGCTTGAAACATCAATTCTAGATTGAAAGTTTTGTGTGGCTTTTTGGCACCTGAAAGCCTGTGGTGGGAATGCTGCAACAACTACACTGCTGCTACTTCAACACACTTGATGGCAGTTCTAGGAGATATTAAAAAAGTTAGAAAAAAGGCTGGGAACATTAAGAGACTTATCTGAGTTTGGTTTTTTTTCATATTGTGCTCTTTAAGCCTTAGGGAAAAATTTAGGATCAGTTACATAGTTATTTGGGGTTCGTTACATTTGCTGAAATGACTGTTTTCTGTCTGCAGGCTCATAGAAGTTGATATGGGCTCAGTATGAGATCACTGGAGTCCTCACAGCCAACGCATAGAGAGAGCAGTTCCTATACTCATATCTACAGCATCAGCCAGTAAAGCTGAGACACTGTTAGAACAGTTAAATGTCTAAACAGTCAATGGGGGCACTTTAGGGGGAAAAAAGGGGAGAGAATATGGTTAATCCTTTTGAAATTAGGATAATGGGGTTAATTGGAAGATGCTAAAAATTGATTTGATGAATCCACTGCTTTGTGGTGGAATTATTCAATGGTAGGATGCTATGGAGTCCAGCTTGCTGCTTTCTAACACTTGGAGAAGTGAATTACAGAAGGTTGTTCAATCTTGTTTCATCAGGCATGAAATACTGAGCTGTGTGATTTTTCTCTTTAGGTACCAATGCGTCTGCTCCAGACCAGCTCAGCTTGGCTTTAGCCTGGAATCGTGTAGACATTGCACGCAGCCAGATCTTTGTTTTTGGACATCACTGGCCAGTAAGACAAAGTTTTCCTAGTCACACTGTTAACAATTTAAAGTAAGCAGTGGAATATTCACACCTTGGATTTTGTTGGCAGGAGAAACAGTATTGAATTCTGCTTTAAGCCAAACTGCTGAAGGGTGTCCCATAAATTAAGAATTTAACCCTTCATCAAAAGGGTTCTCAAGCACTGAACCAGGCTGCCCATGGAGCTGGTTGAGTCCCCATCCTTGGAGGGGTTTAAAAGAGGGGTAGAAGAGCTTAGGGATGTGGTTTAGTAGTGGACAGGTACTGTTGGGCTTGATGATCTCAAAGGTCTTTTCCAACCTAGGGATTCTGTGATTCTAGGAATGAGCTGTTGGGTTTGAAATTTTCTTATACTGCCATTGCCAGATATTTAGCACTAATTTCAACTCTGTCGAAGCATTCGCTGCAAGGAATCCGTGCCCTTACATACACCTGGACAAGAGCAGCCCAGGTCACCCGCAAGGAATTTGTGTCAAGTTGCCTCGACTTCTGCCTGTGCCCTTGACACGTGCGAGCAGTTGGCGAGGTCCCAGCTGCCTATCAAATATACGAGAAGGAAATTCATGGAGCTGCTGATGAGAAGCTACTCACTTCATTATCAGTTGTGAAAATCCGTATTTGGATTAATGGAACAAAATCCTGATGACCAAAAGACACCCTTGCAGAAAACGGGTCCCTGGCAGGCAGAGCCGTGCCAAATGAAGCAAGAAGCAGATCTTCGGTAAAGCTTTATGTCCTGAGATTGGATTTTCTTTGGCAAGCTATTAGAGTTTGATGCTGCACTAGTTGAATTCAGCAGTGAAACACTGCAGTGCCTTTGTTCATCTGTGTCACTAAAATCCCCTGTTTAAGCCAGTTTCGTGTCTCCTATAGTGAGGTTTTCTGCTTTACTGTACCAGCCATCTGGTGCTGAATTACTATAAACTGTCCTGAGGAAACCAGCCAAACGAGACTGTAAGAAGGAAGTGCCAGGAAGGGAGTTTTTAATTCCTGAAACTGCAATGACATACAGAGGAACACCATTCATGCGCATGCTGTACATAATGGGGAGAATTATTTCATTTGCAATGACATATAATTAAATTTAAACAAATACTGTTGCATTTGCTTCACTTAAAATAATGAGATTTTTCCAATACTTGAGGTACATTCAAATGCTTATACAGAGAGGATTTAATCATCCTAAAAATTATGAATTATTAGTATGAAACATTTATTTGGACAGAATGTTCCGATCTCCATATTATTGTGGTTAGATTCAGAGGTACCACCCAGCAAGCGAGGCCGATTACTGCTTTGGCCTATCACACACTCCTCCTTCATAACAATCTGTGGGAGCAGCATCAGCCTGTCACGATTCCCCATCATTTCAAATTTATAAACATTGCTTTCGCGTTAGCTTGTGCTATGAGTTGGCAGTTGCAGGTTTGTCCAGCCTTATGAATGGTTCCTGGTAGCTGGGCAGAGCTTTTTTTAAAGACAAAACCACAAAATAAAAGCCTTGTTGGCAGCTTGGTTCTGTAGTTCTCTGGGCAGAGCACGGGTAGCCGTAACCCGGTTTCATGCTCCTGGAGGTTATATAACCGAAGCATTAGCTGGAGCAAGCTAAGCCTCCAGATCACAGACCAGCACTGTCAAGCTATTGGCACGTGTGCCTGCCTGGCTTGGGTAGAAAGGCTGGATAGGGGAAAGGCTGCAAAGAAAAACGTGGCTGAAGAGGTGTAAACAGAAATACTGCCTGCAGAATGTAAATGAAACAGTTGGTGGTTCTCTTTCCTCTCCTTTCTGCCTCTGCTGCACCGATGCTGTTTGGCATTGTGCAACATTCTTGTTAAACTCTTCTTGTCCAGCTCCTTATCTTGCAAGCAAAGAAAGCGAAGTGTCACAAGATTGACTGGTATCTCCTACCAGTCTCTTCTCGCACTGATTATATTTTGTGAGAGAAATCCTCCATAGTCTACCTATTTTACTGTTTGACTTCCGATGTTATTGGTTATGTCAGACATAACGGCTTTAAAAAAAGTGTAAAGCTGTAGCTATGCAAAAAGGTCCCATATAGGTAAGGAAATTAGAATTTTTAGTTGACCTCGCATGAGAAGTGGTGAGTTCAATAAGATTGTATTCAATGAAATAGTCACCATACAATCAATTAGATTTCTAATACTTTTAATGCTTTGTTAAATACAGCCTATAGGAAGCCTTACAGCTCCCGATGGCACAGCTCCTGAGAAGGAAAAGAAATCTCCAGCTGCTCAGACTAAAGCAGCCAGAGGAAAAGGGAAAGGGAAGAAAAAGGGAGGAAAAGGGAAAGAAGAGCCAGAAGAAGAAACGGACCCAAGAAAGCTTGAACTCCTGAACTGGGTGAGATGAAAGTATTTGTATTAAAACGGTTGAATTCTTTTTGTTTCTTTGTTGAGAGAAGGAAAATACACATTTTTATTCTACAGAATACTCATTTTCATGTTCTCACAAGATCAGCACTAGATTATGCAGGGGTGCTCTGCAGTCTTTGAGCCAGGAACCCCTCCCTCGTGCCACGTGTGCCGCATGCAGCCGTACCACAACACTGCTAGTCAGTGCTCGCCTGCTGCATCCTTGTCAGACAGAATTAAGAACACCAGTGGACATCAACCTCCTCCTTTGCATGTGTTATTTATCCAGTGAAGGCAGATTAAATGTCTCCATTTCCAAGTGCTTCACTTTCCAGTTGCAGTAGGTTAGATTTTTCTGTTGTCTGGATTGAAGTTCATGAGTTGAGGGAATCCTTTTCACTTACAGATTAGTCAACTAATTATTACTCAAATTATTAGTCAACTAATTAATTATTTGGGGTGTTGGGAATATGCTAAGTAATGAAAATGTTGGTGGTTGTTGGCAAACCATCTCCTCTGTGCTCATGTAGTCTCACGTTCTCCATTCTCAATTCCAGGTGAATTCCCTGGAGCAGGCCATGCTCGATGCGCTGGTTCTGGATCGAGTGGATTTTGTGAAACTGCTTATTGAGAACGGAGTGAACATGCACCACTTCCTCACTATTCCTAGACTGGAAGAACTTTATAATACCGTGAGTAAGCAGAATTAATAAAATGCCCTGTCTTGTCTTTGCTACTGCATTTAACAGGGGCGTCCCATTTCTTCTTCTCCTGAGATTTGCTCGCTTTTTCCAAAAAGCTGAGCCCCGACAATACGAGGAAGTTGATAGCAGTAAAGGGAGCCATTGCTACCACATAGAATGTCCTGTTGTGTTTCCACATACACACATTCCTAATTAATAAACTTACAGCAGCTTCAGAAGCTGCTGTGATGTAAATATAGTGATATATTTTAAATGCATGTTCATAACACCTAAAGGACTAATGTAGATGGTAAAAGTTTAATGCCAGCCTGTGTTAAAGTGGTAAATTACTTTTAATCTCAATTATTTTTCATGTAGGCATGCTTCAATTTTAATGACATAAGCCTGTAAATTTGGCAAAGTACTTACTCAGCAACTTCTATTCTTGGCACGTTGCAGTAGTCGGTATCATTGTCCCTTGCGGCCCAGCAAAACAAAATGTTTTTTTCTCAAAACCATAGAACGTCATGCATTTCTACTCAACTTTCCCCTGACCCAACCCACAGAAAATCCATCAGAAACATAACTCTTTCTAGGCTTTCTTCCAATCACTTAAGTGGTAGGTAGTCTAGCATAGTATTCAAACAGCGTATCACCTCAGTCTAGTCCTCTGGTCCCTTTCTGGCTCCTGCAGCAAGTACATGTTCAGACACCACCACAGGCTGCTGCAAGTTGAATCGCCACGGAGAGGCACAACTCTTGATAGAGACATGTTTGTCATCGTAGCCCAGTTCCTTCTTTTCACCCCAGCAGAGTGTGGTGGCACGTGGTTGCTGAAGTTGTGCTTACAGTGCCAGATTTTTAATTACATTGATGTTTGCAAAAATATGAAGAATTGAAGCTATAATGAACTGTGAATGACTTTTGTTTCAGAGATTGGGTCCACCAAATACACTGCATTTGCTAGTCAGAGATGTGAAAAAGGTAAGCTTAACTAACAGCAGTATTACATTTGTGCGTTTGCGTTAGCCGTGAGTCAACAGAAGAAGCAAGCAGAGCATGGGAGGAAGCAGACATTTGAAATGACATGGCAGCTGTTAAGAAAAGGAAAGATTAATTACCTCTTGTGACAAAAAGTGATGTCAGTCTAAATTGGGTATGGCTGTACTGCACTGAGAGCCATTTAAGAGGTAAGGAGAGGAAAGATAAGGTCCTAGTAATGTAATGCATCATTGTGATTTAGATTGATACCGCTTCTTCCCTACAAGAAGCTCCCAGTGCAGCATTGCAAACACAGAGTGGAAGGAAAGACCAGTGAGGTTAACTGGAAGCCCCAGTCACGAGCACAGAATTTGATCCCTTTTGTTTGTTTCCTTTTCTCCCAAGCAATCCTACTTCTACTTGAGAGAAAATCTGTTCTGTTTCAGTGCTACCAGTCCTACATTTGTTATTCATTTGTTTCCATTACGGGTAAATTTGTTCATTAAAAATGAATAGCATCATTGTAAGATTTATTGTTGTATTTGCGCTCTTTGAGGTTTTGGAGCTTTTATTCAGTTAAATTTAGCTACATGAAGTAGCCTGTATTCCTTTTTGCAAAGAAAACTTGCATTTATTCCCAGGCGGTTTAGATATGGAAATTATGCAGTACTTGGTTAATATATAATTCATATTGACCTGCTTCATTGTATTTTTCACTCAGTGTTTGTCTTTTGACTGTTAGTAATGCTCTTCTGCATTCTGCTTTCTGTCTGTCTCTCTTTTCATCGCATTTTCATGGCTCATTCATTCAGCGGCAGTCTCGGGGATTCAGTTGGGTTAACATGGAGGTGATGTCTCTGCTTAGGACGTAGTTGTTCCCTCCTAGCATCTGCTCAGTGGTGCTGTAGAATCAGTTGTGTGGGACGTAGCTTGAGTAGCGGGGCATAGTTTTCATCTACTCAATAGCACTGTCTGGTTTTTAGCTGTAACAGTGGAAGTTATAGTCTGCTTTTTAATTTGATTCTGGGCTGCACATTAGTCTAAATGACGTTCTGCATTGTAATCTTATCTCTGTAGATAATACTGTGAGGATATATAAGTTTCCATAAAATGTAAATTATGCCTGATATTCACCATAAAGTTAAAGTCGTGCTTTTATACTGGATTAATGATAATCAGTATAAAGTTATTTAATTTCATCACTATAACCCTTGCAAAAAACTCGGGCTTGTATAGACATGGTCCTACTGTGTGAGTACATCAAACAAAGATCTGTCCTCAACCAAAAATACTGCCAACAACAACACAAAAGAAATCTGGCCCAAAAACTTACTCATTATGTGTATCAGTTATCATTAATTTTGTACAAACATTCAGAGACTGAAACTAGTGATTGTAAATAATACCTGCGTGCCAATTTGAACCTGACACGATATGTCTAGCCAGGCAATTGAATATATGTTATGCTTTCTTCTCCAAAGTCCTTATTTTGGTTATTTTAATTATTTTTTTTGGTAGGGAAATCTTCCACCAGATTATCATATCAGCCTCATAGATATTGGTCTTGTGCTTGAATATCTCATGGGTGGAGCTTATCGCTGCAACTATACTCGAAAAAGTTTTCGGACGCTTTATAATAATTTATTTGGACCAAAGAGGGTAAGAATTAGTTCTTTCTGGATGTGTCCATCGTGCTGATGGTAAAAAATGAGTAATACTCTGTTCCTTTGTCCTTGTGAAACACACCTTAAGTTCTAAAGGAACATTGCAAGACTGAAGTTGAAATTGGTAGTGAAGTTATCTAAGGGATGTGTAAAACATCTGTGTTAAAGCCCCACAAATGGTCAGAAGGCCACTCGGAGCCCAAGCGTTCAGTAGCTGACGTAGAGGTCACAGGGGGGTTAGTGCTATCCGATGGATCTGTGCTTAGGAGCTCTATTCTGCTCATGCTTTGGTGACCACGTGGGGATTTTAATTCTCAGAGCAGTATATTATTCAATTGTTCACTTAAGTGTCCACCTGCAGGATGGAAAATATTTTGTAACCCATTGGCTTCCTGCAAATGAAAAAGGAAAGTAATTAATTATACTGTTATTGGTAAAATGATTTAGAATAGTAAGTTGAAAAAGAAATACTTTACATTTGTAAATGAAAATGTGTTTTTCTTTGCTATTGTTTGGTCTTTGAAATTTTCCTCTCATCTAATGCATTTTCTTTTCTATTTTTAATATTCAGCCAAAAGCTCTTAAACTACTAGGGATGGAGGTAAGTTTGATTTATTGTAAAATCCTGGTTTTATCAGAGCATTTCTTGGTACAGTTCTGCTCTCACTCTTAGCTTTTCACTGTTACTGTGGCTTAAAGCAAATTTCAGCTAGACAGGATCTTCCATTTTGCATACGGCCTGTGAACTACTTGTGATGTTTTTAATGGGCAGAGCTTAACGTTTTGCTCAATAATCTTCAGGCCGTTTTTACCATTGTTATGTAGTAACTCCTTCCATGTTGGAACATATTGTAGATTTACTCATTCAGATGTGAACATTGATGATATTAAGAAGAGAACATGATCCAGCAGTGCTGCATGTGGTCAAACCCCCTGAACTAAAGTCTTCTCTCCACTTGACAGCGGGCATAGCCTGCTCCCCTCCTCCAAGAGAAAGGAAAAGGTGGAAAGAAAAATTAACAATTCTTTTGCTGAAGCGGTTAGTAAACTGATGACACTCCAGGTGTTTGGGTTTTTTTTTCATTTCCAGTCTTAGCAGCTCTAAGACAGAAGTTTAGACTCCTTAGCACTTTGTCTTTCTTACCCAGGATTTGATTTTAATTTCATTTTCCTAGTGTGGGGAGAATCTAGGTGTTGGTCCTCCATTTCAGATTTTATGGCCTGTGCTTCAGAGATGCTCAACACTTTTATTCATGTGCGCACAATTAATGACCTCTGAATTTTCCATAAGAGAGAGACAGGTCACCACTTGCAGTCGTTAAAACTGCTGGAAGGTGGAATGCATACTTAATTGTTCAGCTGAAAAGCCACCTTTGGAAACCCGGGTTGTGAATTTGGAAACCTGCACCCTGAATTTGGATTTAAATTCGTATTTTGTCGAAAAAATAGTGCATTGTGCTGAGCTTACTTTGACAGGATCTGATGTTGTACAATGGAAGTTGCTTTTACTTGCAGTCCACTGCAGAGACTGGAATTGAGGTCTACACTGATGTTAAGCCCTGTCTACACCTATATATGCAATGTTCCTCCTACATTATTTAAACTCTAATTTTGCCAATCATGGCTTTTCTTCCTTCAGGATCCTGCTTCATTGTCAGTACTTCCCTTCCGTAACTGCCATGTTGGTTCCTGTAGTAATGGCCTATCCTCCCTATCCCTTTAAGAAACGGGATCCTTATACCTTCCGTTTGCACTGCATACGTAAGAGAAGATTGGTTATTCAAAGGTGAAGACTCCCTCTAGTATCTTGCTGTTCTTAAGGACGCTACCTGCCTGTCTTTTCCATTTGCATGTTACGGCCCTGCCCACCTGCACGTCAGTCTGAAAAGTGCTGTGATACCGTAAGATCTGCAGCAGGAATAGATGCAGACATTTCAAATCAGAAATTACGGTGGAACCTACTCATGGTGAATTCAAGTTTGCTAGAGCTCCGTTGCCACCGCAGCGGAATTACGCTTGCGGCAGAGATCTCTTTGCGGTGCTTATAAAGTGAAGCCTCCGGTACAGGAGGGTTCTACTTTACTTATCTGAGATGGGTGACTTCTAATTAAGCATGCAAGAAATGGTTCTCTGAATAAAATATTAAGCTGTGTGTGCTTGCCCAGTGCATGCTCTGCCACGCGCTCTTCACAGTTTTATCACTATCAGCATTCATTGTAGCAAACAGCAAAACCAAATTAGAACTTTCACTGCTAATGTGGCCTCTCGGTACTCGTTCTGTGCAGGGTGCCGCTGTCGGGTAAGTTGTTAAAAACTGATGGGAACATTTCTGCTTCTTTTTCCCCCAGGATGATGAGCCTCCCACAAAAGGGAAGAAGAAGAAGAAGAAAAAGGAGGAAGAGATCGATATCGATGTGGATGACCCCGAAGTCAGCCGCTTTCAGTATCCCTTTCATGAACTGATGGTATGGGCCGTGCTGATGAAGCGGCAGAAGATGGCACTGTTCCTTTGGCAGCGAGGGGAGGAAGCCATGGCCAAGGCACTCGTGGCCTGTAAACTGTACAAGTCAATGGCCCACGAGTCTTCTGAGAGTGAGCTGGTTGATGACATTTCCCAGGACCTGGACAACAACTCCAAGTTCGTAGACACAGAGCACAGTATCTGCCTACTTGATATGGGGGGGTGGCCGACTTATCAATTGTACTTTACCAAAAGTTTCTAGAATGTAGGTTTACAGAATGCCATTTGGAGCCTATTAATCAACAGTAAACAAGCCAAAAGGTAGTCTTGGAATCTGAAGGAAACACTAGCAAGGAGAATACTTGCATTTTTTTCTGACCAAACCCATCTTTCTTCAGCTTCTCTCTGTAGAACTAGCTAGTTTTATTTCACAAAGTTATTTTCAGGATTTACTCATGTGAATTAAGAAGCATCTGAAGATATGTCTTAAGATGTTATCAGACTATCAGTCTAAGCTAATTCTCTCTCATCACTAAAAATGTGTTTGGAACTTTAGGTAGCCCCAAATCAAGTTTGAGACTCTTGTTGTTGTACACACGTGTGGAAAAACATGGTACCCTGCAATTAGAATCAAACCCCACAATGCAAGCAAACACTGATTTCTAAATCAAACTTCACTGGACTTATCTTTCATTTCCCAGAGATTTTGGCCAGCTGGCTGTTGAACTCTTGGATCAGTCCTATAAACACGACGAGCAGATTGCCATGAAACTACTGACCTATGAACTGAAAAACTGGAGCAATTCTACCTGCCTGAAATTGGCCGTGGCAGCTAAACACAGAGACTTCATTGCTCACACGTGCAGCCAGATGCTCTTAACAGACATGTGGATGGGGCGACTACGCATGCGGAAAAACCCAGGCCTTAAGGTACTCCTGCTGTGCAGTTGTTTTCAAACACAGTTTGTTGCCTGTAACATTACATTATAAGCATTGCATGCATAGAACAAACGAGTTACTGATTATAGATATTTTAAGAACATACCTCTTTTAAAGCTAATTGTTCTGGTTTCCAAATTCAGGATATCTTAGGAATGTTACCACATGACAAAGGAAAACACATATATCCATAAAAGGATTATTGTAACTGGAATTTGAGAGGGAAGTTGTGGCTTTCAGCGAATTATGAGGGTTTTTTACTGAAAACATGCGGGTTTGATTAAAAATTAGTTGGATACAAGTAAAAATATCTTCATTGCAGGTCCACGCAATGAGACTAGAGAAAAAATAAGCCAGATGTGGACACAGGCATTGTGTGAAACTGTGTGGGTTTTATTTCCCATTTTCTGCCTTTTGATGATTTGGACACTCTCACTGATTTTTATATTTACCAATGGTTTAATTTACAAAAAAACCAAGTAACGTGGAGGTTGGCACAAAAGAGAAACATGAGTGAGCCAATGCTAAGGAAGCAGAGCAGTGTTTTCTTGTGTCTATTTTCATGTGAATATGATCCTTCCTTTCTTATAAAATGCACTTGCTGTCAGCTGTATGGAGGCCCGTCGTGGTGGTGCCACCTTCAGTCTCACCTCCTAATTTCCTTAAATCCCCCCGTTACTGACAAAGTGTCGTGCCCGTCTTCCCAGGTCACGCTCCCACGCTTGCTGACAGGCACCTTGCACTCTCTCTGTCGTTCTCAATTAATTTCCACTTTCGCATGTCTCCCTCTTAAGCCTGTTTACAATCTTCAGGCAAGTGTCTTGCTTTTCAGATTGCATCATGTTGCTTTCTAAATCTGTTATTGATTTCCTTTCTTTGAAGCATTATTCAACCTGCTAATGTTCTCATTTCATTACCTGCATTCTTCTCTTCTTTTCTCTGCTTTGCCAACTCATGCTTGCGTTTCTGTATCTCAGCAATCTCATATAGTAAAAGGACTCTCCCAGTGCTACTTGCAAAGCTGCTTTTTCTTTCACAAATCTTTTAGTTATTAAAACTAATTGTAGTAGGTAACTCTTCCAACTACCACTGTGTCTGTTGCACAGAATTTCTCTGCGCAACTTGTAATTCTGTAGCACAATTTCTTAATTGCAATGTAGTCATGAAGATGGGAAGCCTTCCAGGGCACCATCCTTCCACACCGGGCCTTCTTGCCAATGCATCGTCAGTCCTACTTACTTGGTTTTGTAGGCTTGAGGATAGCGGAGTGTCTAGAGCACTATACAAAAGAAAATATTGTGTTGGGGATTTGCCTTGGTATGAAATCTAGCAAGGTAAACAAATACTGCCACCTGAAGTGAATTCTTTCTTGTTGCGCAGGTTATAACGGGGATTCTCCTCCCTCCCACCATCCTTTTCCTAGAGTTTCGGAGTTATGATGATTATTCTTACCAAACATCAAAAGAAAATGAAGAAGGCAAAGAAAAGGAGGAGGAAAATGCGGTCAGTAATGGAGATTATTAGGAAATCTTAATATCTCAAGTGCGCTCAGTTTTCTAACTTCTCTGATTGTGCTGTAGTTCACTTGGGTGAATATCTCATCTGTTTCTGTGGGATGAAAATCAGTGAAGACTTTTAGGAGTGTGTAGGCTGGGTTCTCAAGGCATGTAAATTATCTGTGTACTGGCACAGATCTGCGGCATTTTTATTTTCATATTTTTTCAAGAGAGTTCTGTTGCTTGGAGGAAGCATCGTGTGGGGAACAGATGGCCAGGGCTTACTTGAGGAAAAGCTACTTTTTTTACTACTGTATACTGATGAAAACTGACAACTTTGGTCTTCCAGGATGCAAATGCAGATACAGGCTCCCGAAAAGGAGATGAAGAGAACGGAAATAAAAAACAAAAAAGCCTTCCAATTGGAACAAAGATCTATGAATTCTATAATGCACCTATTGTCAAATTTTGGTTCTACACAGTAAGTCATGATGATTAAACTGATAGTGATCGTTTTTCTCTCACACCTGTGAAACTTAAAGGATTCCAGTGTAAATGGAATAACCAAATAATAAATAAACAAATAGTACTGACTTTCATGGGGTCTGTGGAGTAAAGCATCACCTTTATTCAGAGAAAAATGCAAAGACAATGGAACAGAATGAATAACTAAAGCTTGTGCTGTCTGAATTCATTTTGGTTTCTTAACTCTGGGTTTTCAAGATCTCTAAAGTTTTTAGTTTGGCTGATCACCAAAGGCTGCTGTGAGGTATGGAGACAGCATCACCAGTCTGGTGTTTACACCAATAGTTACAGAAAACTGAGTGATAGCTCTATTGACCTACACTAATGGTTCAGAACTTCCTAATGGAAATTAGCGGAGACTGATTTGTGTGTGTGTGGAAATCCTCTCAAATGATTGCATACTCCCTAACTGTGGAAGGATCCAGTGATCCATCACCTAAAGTCCATAAAGGATTTTTTTTTAATCTTTTTGTAGATATCGTACCTCGGTTACTTGATGCTTTTTAATTATATCATCTTGGTGCGGATGGAACGGTGGCCGTCAGTCCAGGAATGGATTGTCATTTCCTACATTGTGACGTTGGCTTTAGAGAAAGTAAGAGAGGTAAAGTCTGATCTTAAGAACATCTCATAATCCTCAATGCGAAGACTGCTCTTAGAGGTAATAGTAGCGTGGACTTGTGCGGAGGGCTGAGAAACCATATACAAGAGAGAAGATTCTCATATCCACTGAGTCCCTGAATGCCCGTCACCGGCGAGGGTTTCATTTATAGCCCATTCCCATACGTTTAAAACTTCCTGTTATTGGGCAATGTCATGTGACAAGATTGGTCTTTTTTCATGACTGTTACTTCAAAAATGAAACTTGGAGCTTTTCCTAATGATTCCTTTGTTGATTTCTTTTTTATTTCAGATTCTAATGTCAGAGCCTGGCAAGCTGAGCCAAAAAGTTAAAGTTTGGCTCCAGGAATACTGGAATATTACTGACCTGGTGGCTATTTCAGTATTTATAATAGGAGCAATTCTTCGCCTACAGAACCAGCCTTACATGGGTTATGGAAGAGTGATTTACTGCGTAGATATCATTTTCTGGTACATTAGAGTACTAGATATCTTTGGTGTGAACAAATATCTGGGACCTTACGTCATGATGATCGGAAAGATGGTTAGTGCCTGAATTGCTGTAAATTATGTATTCCAGAACTTCCTGAAAAATGAAATTCAGTTCTGATTTTACAAAGAGGTTTTCCACCTGGGTAGGATTCCAGAGAAAGGCTGTGAAAAAAATTGCCATGTGAATTTCACGTGCACACAAGATGCAATACTCTTGATTTCAGAGGGAATCTTTTTTTATTTTCTTTTGGTTGGTTGGTTGGATTTTTTAATCTTCATGTAGAATCTTGTTCACTTTGCCTGCTTTCTGCCTCTCAAAACTGTAGCAAAACCAGATTGTTGATGCTCTGGGATCATCCACAAAACTATCAGTTGCAGACAGGGCACGATACAGCAATGATTGTCATCTCTTTGTAATGAAGAAGCAGTCTGTGTTAAAAGCACGGCACAGTGCACTTGATGCAAGAGAGAAAAGGAATAGCAAAGATTTTAGCATTTTAAGTATTTTTACATATAAATCTACTATTCCTTTAAATGTCTGTTGTTACTGCATGCTTAATTCATGAGCAGTAGTTAAAGTCAAAGAACAGCACCAAGAAAATCATTCAGGGGAATGTGTTTGTTCTCTTGATAGTTTCTTGTTTACTTTAATGCGTGCTGACAAGCAGACACTGGTGCAACTGCACTACCTGGCGATGATAAGAACCTCTGGATGGTCTCTCTGTGCAGATGATTGACATGCTCTACTTTGTGGTCATCATGCTTGTGGTTCTGATGAGCTTTGGAGTAGCCCGCCAAGCTATCCTGCACCCAGATGAGGAGCCTTCTTGGAGACTCGCTCGCAACATCTTCTATATGCCCTACTGGATGATCTATGGAGAGGTGTTCGCAGACCAGATAGACCGTAAGAGTAGAATTCATAGTAAGAGTCTGTTTCCTGTTTCTGAGGCAGATGATCAGATCCAAATTAATGATTGTTTTTAATTTGGAAGTAGTGTTTTGTCTTTATGATTACATTGTTGTTGCTGTTTGCTTGTGACAGACTCCAGAGACTAAACAATTTTCTGTTCCCCACCTGCACTTCCCGTCACTCAGTTTATCTTCAAATTCACTTAACACTGAGAGTGACAGAGTCTAGAACGCTCTCCTGTCTAAGAGTGTAACAGGATTGTTTTGTTTACTTTCAGTGATCAACAGAGGTTATTTTGACATGTTCTTCTGAACCAACGTTTTGCTAATAATTGGCTCCAACAGGAGAAGCAAAAAATAAACGCCTTGCCTGGGAGATGAAAATACACATATCCTTTCATCCCCAACTCACAGCACAGGCAATGAGCTATCGCATTTTTATTCCCATTGACACATCTATGTACTTTCCAGAAACACTTCTATTTCATAAATCACTCGTGTTCTTCTTTTCTACGCCTGTGCAAAAACAAATAAAAAAGGAAAGCTCTGCCTGATTAGCTTTGGGTGTGGAAATAGCCTTTCTTGTGTAGACGCTGCACAGTTTTAAGAAAATAACTGTCAGTATTTTAGCAGTGATGGAAGTGGTCCTGTTGCTGCTCGTTTGATGTTAATATTTGGTATTTCTGCAAACAGTCGAACATGCAGCTGCCCTCCTCTGGTGTGTCTCACACATTCTGCGCTTTATCTCAAATAATATAAGCTATTTCAGCATTGTGTGTGTTATTTCAGCTATCTGCACATATTGACAAGTGGTAAAGTGGAAGGTTGATGAAACTGTGAGTTCCGAGTTAATTCAACAGCAATACAGATCCCCATAATCACGAGGAACCTTTATACCAAGTGTCATTGAAGTGTACTTTAGTTGCTTAGAAAGGAATATAATGTCATTTGCCTGTTTCTGAGCAGTGTACGCTGCTGCGAAGATCAGGCCATCTTTGTTTTCCTTACGAACGCTTGTCTCATTAGTGTAACTTGTGATGCAGCAAATTATTCTTGACAAATAAAAGGTCAAGACAACCACTTATTGTCTGATACTGCAGTTTCAGTGCACGCGTGAGCCAGGATAAGCTCAAGGGCTCTCAAGTGGGTTCATTCTCCCATGGAAAGGAACGGACTAACCGGGTATCCCTTACCTTTGTGCCTCAAAATATACATTCAAATCCTGCTTCACTTTGACTAAGAATGTTTGCTTATGTAGGCAGTTTGGTTTCTTCATGTATCAAAGCTCACACCTTGCAGAGAATAGTGACCTTCCCAGTGTAAGTCGTGTCTCAGACTTCTCTCAGCTGTTCGACAGAAACAACTGGCAGGCTCGATGCTGAAGTGGTTCTTAAAAAGAGAGAGAAAAGGAGGAAATGTTTCCATAATACCTAAAAGAATGATTTTGTATGATAGTTCTGAGCTGTTTTGCATTCGTGGTGACCTCCAGTTTCATTTACTTGCCTGAAATCCCCTGTATATTGATGTGATCATCTGCCAGAAGCATTTTGTGGTTTATTATTAATATAATGAATTCACTGCCACATGTAGCATTTGGGGAAAACAACATGAAAAGCAAATTGCAGAATGCAATGCATTTTTAATAAAAACATTGTTTCTAAGCATATGTCTCTACTATTCTGATATTTTAGTTGCTTATCTTTTCTTGGTGCCAAAACTGTATTTTCAATTGTCTTCTAATTTATTTTTCAGTATCATTCTATTGTTTTCTTTCTTTCTTTCTCTCCTTGCCTCCTTCTCTATTTCGTTCCTTGGGAATGCCGTTCAGTCTATGCCATGGAAATTAATCGTAAGTCTCTGTGGACAGCTGATTATCTCATTAGCTGAATATATTCATTAATCTTTTTCTTCACTATGTGGTGTCATTTTAATTATAGGGCTCATCCAATATTCAGGTGTGAATCGTGTTTTCCTTTTGCAATAGCTTCATTTGAAAAGAAGCAGAGGAAAAGTATTTACTTTAATGCAGATTAGCGATGACAAGTTCTAATTGAGTTTTGTGCTCGCTATGGCTTGCTCCCAGTACACTGACAGTAAAATGACCCTTTTTAAGAGACGCACGTGAGTCATGGTAAAAGTTAATTCCCTTTGATTACCTAGATGCACTGTTAGTGTTTCTGTGGCTGTACTTTCATTGGTCCATATGAATAATATTATGATTCACTTGACTTTCCTGTTATACTTCTTTTAGGATAAACAGGAAAACGGTCGGTCTGATGTTTGAAAAGGAAATAAAATACATTTTATAAATCACAGTCTAAACACATCTTTCAGTCCACAGTAGATAAGATTGGTCTGTTTTCAAATAATTTTCAGGTGAGGTTGAAGCACTGAGTTCTTTGCAAAACGCTTTAAAAACTGGTTTGTCTGTTCACATAAACTAAATCTGTAATGATCTCATTGTCAGGCTTAGTATTTTACTAGGATTTCAGCTAAAGAACCTGTGGCTGACAAACACTTTGCCCACTACAAGATGGTTCCAAAAGTTTGTCCTGTATTTGAAACCAGAAGCACTGGCACCGCACCTAAAGCAGAACAAACCTGCTGCATTCGCCCAGCCCCAAGGCAGCTCTGACCCCAAGGCAGCCCACGTGCTCGTGGGATTAATTCAGGCAATTATTTTATATCTGCCTGGTCGATATTCTCCATTTTTGTCTGACTCTCACCAGTCAGTCTTGCTGTTACTTTATCATTTTCATTTTATAATTTTACATCTTTGGTTTAAATTTTTATTTTAATTATTGTGACAAAAAAAGGGAAATGGAAATCGGTGCAGAATGTAGACCCCAGGTGAAGCTAGTCAGGATCATGAAGACCCTCTTTAATACACTGAGGGCCCCAATAAAGTTTTAATTAACGCTCAGCAATCTGAGACTGCTAAGTGAATACTTTTATATCTTTGGCAAGGTATGCACACAAGTTTGCCTGGAGAGTTTTCTTTAAATGCTGCGGCTGCTCTGTACGTGGGCACATGAAGATCTTGTCCTGGACTAGAACTACCAGAAAAAGAAAATCCACGTGAATTTGAAGAGAAAGCCACACTGGACAGCAAACTTGGAGCTGCTTCTCTGTTCATTATTATGGGAAATTACCTTGTATGCTGCAGTTAGAAGCAGAATTTGAAGCAGAAATTACACATGCTTGCTGCTGGAGATAGACTGACAAAATTCGTTTAACTTGGAAAATTTGATGCGTGTATCATCGTTAAATAAACATGAATAGTTTCTTTAAGTATTGGGCAATTGTTAATAATAACTTTCCTGGGTTTTCTTCAGCTCCTTGTGGGGACAATCTTTATGATGACGACGGCAAACGCCTCCCTCCATGTATACCAGGGGCCTGGCTCACTCCTGCTATTATGGCCTGTTACCTCCTGGTAGCAAATATCCTGTTGGTAAACCTGCTGATTGCTGTCTTCAAGTAAGTAAATGATCAAGCACTATCTTTAATTCTTATTGCTGAGATAGTTGCTGTGAGAGCCTGTCAGCTGATTTTGCAAGGGTTTGCGTTGGCACTCAGAGCCTGGTTAGTGGCCGTTCCAATCAATGTGCACTGTGCACAGTCTTTACGTTATTCCACAAATCTGTATTTAGACTTCTCTGGAGTAAAACTTAATTGATTTCTGCTGCTTGTTCTTTCTGCCCACAGTTTTGTTGTGCTTTTCCTGTCCTGACCTAGGGATTAAACAACAGAACTGAAATATCTACTTGCTAGTCAGGCTTTCTGAACATGCCACCTGAGAAAATCAGGCGACCTGTTTTTGGTGCACGTAAACATGTGATGTTGAAGGGTTTGTTGGCTTAGGTAGCTGGTGTCACAACCTCAAAAACAGTTCATCGTGTGCCCAGAAATCTACAGCTCACAAAGCCTGCCTTTCATTTGATGTATGTAGCTTAAAAGGTCATGAATTTTAAAATGCTCAAATGCCAGTCGCATCACCAGAGAGAAGGGGAAGAATGTTACAATGGTAGCTATTATTGGCTGAAGGGCCAAGGAATCAGCAGTTTGGGAAGTAGGTCATGTTGTTAACTCCTGCCACCCCAGCCTGATTGCAGGAGGGTGAGATCCAGCTGGGAATTCTTGCTGTGCAGGAGATGCAGAACAAAGGCAGATTGTCATTTATCACTGGTAAATAATCTCATGTATACTTAGCCGAGAGAAACCAAAAGTTAAGTGTAGTCAAGAATTCTGTGGTTTCAAAGAGGTGTTTTAACTGGGTTTGTGAATGTAGATATTCTAAAGCACAGAAAGTTAGAAAAGAAGTGAATGGAGAACACCAAAAGGAAGTGTCGATATCATCATCATCATCACAGACGTGGAATGAGATGTCTGAGCATACTTTAAGATAGCTTGAAAAGCTCTATCTAAGATCATCAAGTCTGTTTTCTCTTAATTGGCATTTCATAACCTTGACTATTGTTATCTCTGAATTGGATACTATCACTTATACTCCTCCATATCCAGTGAATTACAAAATAAAACCTCTTTGATACACCTCATTTTGGTGTAGAAACAATGAGGCCATAGCTTCCAAGAACAAATTGTTTACAAGAACATGCACCGTGGTTTTGAGTCAAAAGTCTGAGTGAATAAAGTTTGAATTTAGGACATTTTGTGAAAACTTGAAGTGTCTTCTATGTAGGTCAAGCTGATTAGCATATTAAAGGCAAACGATGTGAAGCTTCTGGGTTTATTATCCAGAATACCTTTCATGGATTTAATACTTTATGTAATATCAAACACTGGCATGCGTTAAAAGAAATACTTTATAATCAAGCCTCAAAATACCAAATATGTGATTCATTAATGGGGCAAGTTTCTTTTCCCTAGCTCCTAAAGGACTTCATACACGAGGAGCAAATAGTCTTGGAGGGAGATTGTTCTGGGTGGTCCATAGGGGATGCAGAGCACCTTCTGCTTTGCTGCATTCAAAAGTAGTGAAATCATGAGTTCAGGTTAATCATCAGTTCAGCAAGTTCAGCAGCATCAACAAAAAGCCAAACCAACCATCATGTGGCCTCGTGTTGTTATTTGCTGCTACTTTTTTCAACATAGCTCTTGCTCAATTATAAGTAAACTTCAGAGGCCTAATAGAAACTGCACCCATGTTGCCTTTCAGCAATACCTTCTTTGAGGTAAAATCAATATCCAACCAAGTCTGGAAGTTCCAGCGGTACCAGCTGATCATGACATTCCATGACAGACCTGTCCTCCCCCCGCCAATGATTATCTTCAGCCACATCTACATAATCATCAAGCGGATCTGCTGTCGCTGCAGGAAGGGTGAAGGAGACCAGGATGAGCGTGACAGGGGACTAAGTATGCAAGAAATCTTCTCTAAATTGATTCATTATCTTGTAAAATATAGTCAGTTTGTTCAACGCGTAGCACTGCTGTTAAAAAGTGCAAGGGACATTGAGAAAATGTGTCCCCCAGTAGCTGGTCATAAAGCAGATGATGGTTATAATGCGTCCTAGTGCCTTCTGGGCTGCGTGGCCGTCTTTGCCTAAGCGTTTATTCCCTATTTACAAAACTGTCTGTTCATTTAGTGCAGGAGTAGAATCTGCAGTCTCCTTATGTCCAAAATAACCTGCTAAATTGGATTTAAAGTGACTGCCAGAAGTTCAGAAAAAGGAAACTCCTGTTTTGTTCTCCTGTTTTGCACAGAGTTATTTCTGAATGATGAAGAGTTAAAAAAACTGTATGAGTTTGAAGAGCAGTGTGTAGAAGAATACTTCCAGGAAAAAGAGGACGAGCAGCAATCATCTAATGATGAACGCATCCGAGTTACCTCTGAAAGGTACCTATTACATGAAAAAAACCGCATCACTTATCTGGAACAATGTATGTTATCTTGTGTTTCCATTATAACTAAAGTTGGGTTAAAGTACAAAAGATCTAGATCTTGAAGAAAACCACCAACAATTCAGAAGCTGATCTGAATCCTGAGTAAACATCTGTGCAGGTGCCTGTCTCATGAGGGCAAGTTTTTGTTGTTCCTACTGATGCATCTGAGGCTTCTCCTTTTGGTAGCTTTGGTATAAGAGCTTTTTTATTCACAGTGAGTTTTTACCTTCTCACCCAACTGAAGATCGCAGTTAAGCTTTTTATCCATGTGAACAAATTACTACTCATTGAGCTTCCAACAGCTCATCCAGCCATAAGAAATCTGTTGGAGCTTAATGACAGGAGCACGGAGGAATCTTCCCTTGGTCCTTTGGTTTGCACTGAGGTCCAGCACTCGCAACTGCTGAGTTTTAATCTCTACCACAGATTCTCTTGGAAGCTTTGAACAAGGTATTTAGCTTTTCAGTACGAACTTTCCCTATTTAAAAGACAGGGAATATTCAAATGTAAATCATTAAGCTCTTCTGAGGACTCGGTAATGTTTGCATGTTGCTGTGTGAGCACCTAGTGGTGGTGGCTCCAGCACTTTTTAACCAGGTCACTTGGCAGGGCTGTTCCGGCGGCTCTGCTTGTCACTAGTGCTAAGTCAGTCAAAGGACGGGCTCTTTTGTCTGCTCTGAAATGAGGAAAAATTCTCCCTGTAGTGCAAATGATATACAGTTTAAACACCCTTTCACCTTAATCTGCCTCACAGTATTTTGACGATGAACCACGCCGTGTACATGTGTGTGCGCATATCCTTATATACCTCTATCTACCTATATCTATCTTCCTTTTAACATTTCTTATGAAGTAGCTCTGTGAGCCATATAATTCTTTAACAGATAAACATCTTTCTCTTGAAGGAAGGCCCTGAACACCTTCAATTACTGTATGTGAAGTTTGAGAATAGAGGAGTAAATTAAATCTGCTATGAGTATTCGAGTACCTCATTATTCATGGCAATTTGTCAAACTCCCAGGTATTGTGGCAGAGAATAAAGCCGGGCTGGTAAGCCTCACTGATTCACTATGGTCTATGGCCACAAAGCAGATTTGTTTATTTCTCATGGCTTCTTGCTCCAGATGCTCCGTCATCTTTTGTGCGAGAGAGCAAAAGAATATTAATTGAATTTCCACAGTTCATTTACTACCATATCAGCCCCATTTTAATGCGTTATTTCTATATGCATTTTTCTGGTACTATCGCTTCCATTATGATATAAATGATAAAAGAAAATGGGGAAATGTATTATTTTAATTTAACTAGACAATAATTCCATTCCCTATAGCTGAAAAAAAATTGAAAGGTATTTGAAGAGCGTACGTAATCCCACGTGCACCGGCATACATTCTCTCATACAGCTACAAAACCTGTTTTACAACTCGCCTTCATCCTATTTTTAGTCATCCTGTAAGCGTGTCAATGGAAAGTATTTTTCATATAATTGATGCTTCACAGAGAGAGGAGAACTGAACGTGAAGAGGGTGGCACACTCAAATGTTAATAGTAAGCTGTCCCTACAGGCTGCAATGCTTGTACTCTTCTGGCATGTAACTAAGGGCAAAGTTCCACTGTCCCTCTAATATTGTGTATGGAAAGCATAGATAACAGCACAATGCATGTTTCTGATGCTGCGTGTAGGAAAAAAGAATGAAGCATGACAGCACAAAATTCTGCCTTACAACGAAATCAGTAGCTGGGTGCTTAGAAGGGGTTAGTTCACCGTTCCACAGCTCCTGTTCTGTGCTTCCTCTTTTATACCCAACAGAGTTGAAAATATGTCTATGAGACTAGAAGAAGTGAATGAAAGAGAACACTTTATGAAAGCTTCTCTTCAAACTGTCGACCTTCGACTCTCTCAGTTGGAAGAACTATCTGGTCGGATGGTAAATGCTCTCGAGAAGCTGGCAGGTATTGACAAATCTGAGCTGACATATCCACGTTCACGGGCTTCGTCCGAGTGTGACGCCGCGTATCTCCTAAGGCAAAGTAGTGTTAACAGCTCTGATGGCTACAGCATGTACAGATACCACGTCGGCGGGGAGGAGTTAACGTATGATGACAGCGCCGCTCCGATGTCCCCAGCCATGGGAATGCGTAAGAAAGCCCACTCTAATGGTACAAAAGAAGATGGACCAGACCCAAGGATGCTGGTTCCAGATCACCAGGCCAGTCTCCAGTATTCCTCTAGTGCTACTGCTGTCACCATGGCAGATTACAGTAAATCTATATTAGAAATTGCACAGAACGCTTCCAGACCCCGTTCTGGTTCAGACGGTTTAGGGGATGAAAAGCAGGGTTTTTTTAAGAGTGATGGAACGATTCCTCAAAGTATAAACCAGACGGATGCTGTTACAAACAACCAGTCAGTACCAACATCAGATTTTCAGAACACTCAGTTAAAAGTAGAACGTACCAAGTTAGAAGCAACCATCTCTTATCCCTTGGACAAGTCTAAAGCAATGCGCTATTTTCCTCCTGAAACATTCAGTGCTTGTCAAACCACTATGATGAAGTCAAGGAGCTTCATCTTTGCACAGGGTGGGAAGCTGGTTGGCGGGGTTAACAACTGGACCACAGAGTATAGCACCATCATGGACCAGGTGTGCCCTTCTACGATTGAACAATGGGCCACGGAGTGGAAATATGAAGTTCAGCAGCAACTTTCTCAAGAACGTCCTCCGGAATACCCCGGCCTTGTCTCTGAAGCAGAAAGGCAAGCAGAGCAGAAGCAGGGGGACACAGATGACAGTGATGTTGGTGAAGCAGGTATGAGTGCCTCTTACACCTCTATGCCTGCTGCTGTCAAGGCTGACAAAGAGAATTTGCTATCAGTAAAGCCAGAAAGGACTTCTGGGTTCCCGTCAGTACGGTCAAAGAGTTTACACAGTCACTCTCGGAAAGCCAAGTCTGTAAAGGACAAATTAAACAGACCAGGACATGCCAGCAGTGTAACTAATTTGGTGGTAGCGTTTGGCAGTGCAACAGAAGAACAGAAAGCTAGGCAAGAAAACGCATCCACAGAAACTGAATGTTAAAGTGGCTAATGGTCCTGTTTTAGTGACAGTCACAACAGCAGCATGGCTAATGGAACAAATTGTGGATTTTTAAATTAATTTCTAAAGAAGACACTTTTCATTTTAAACTTAACAGATATATGTTCTGTTCTTAAATAAATGCTGGCTGGGTCAGGTGAAAGGGAGGTGTGCTCTCAGGGCCAGATGAAAAGTAAGCACGGTCCACAGACGCCAACAGTACAGATCTTTCTTTGTTCCGTTTCAGCCTGCCTCATAAGCTCATTTCCTGGCAAGCTCTTTATAAAAGCTCTTGAAAGAAGGACAATATCATCATGTAATAATTTATAAAATTTTTTTCTTCCTTTCTATCAAAAGACTTCTTAAACTGAACACATTTTTAACCAGCCTTACTTTTCATCCTTACTTATGCAGCTGGTTTATTTGTGGCCATTGTGTTTTTTCAGATCAAAACAAAATCATTGGAGGGATGAAAAAATTACGCAGTTCCCCGTTCACATCTGATTTCATACATGCTTCTTAGCTCCTTTCTGGAAGGTCCAGTTTTCACCCACTAAAATACATCCAAGTTGCAAAATGCAGTTGTGTTTGTAGTAACCTGACCCGGAAAGGCATGTTCAATACACATACTCTTGACCTGTCCTTGAACTTTAAGTGACATAATCTTGCTTTCAGGATTATATCTGTCCCCACCCCAAAGCATGCTGACAGCCTTAAACTGTTGAAAAACAGGGATTGTTGTTTCAAAATATTTAGGGATATTTTAAAATATATGAAGTATATGGAGATTTTATTAATATTAATCCAAGACCTGCATTAGCATTTTTTATAAACAGGGTTTATGATATAAGTCCATGTGGAGTAAGAATCTGGCTTTTTTTAAATGCCTGCAAGGGAAAACAAAACCAAACAGGAAAGGTGTTCTGTTTGGGTCAGATTAAAATGTAATCAGTCTGTGTTTGAAGCAAATCTGCTGTGACAAATTAATCTTTCATTTTGTAATTTCATTATGATGACACGTGAGGAACAAGGAACAGTCTCTAGGAGTCAGTCTAAACAAAATAATAGCTTTTCCAGTTGAGAACAGAAATTCCATCCATTTTCTTGAGTAAATTTCAAAAACAAATGTCAAAGGGAAAAGAAGTCCTTACAGTGAAAGTGTTTTCTATCCCTCAGTGACTAAGACTGGAAATCCACACCTATAGTTACAGTTTTCCAGCGCACTTGACTCAACAGCAGTTTTCTAAGTACTAGGTTTTGGTGGTTTTCTTCCTAACACTCTGATGTTATTTGCCTCATTCTTCTCTGCTACCTTTTAGGAATTTTGTTTTCCTAAATATTCAGCACTTCTCTTTCCAGGGGATCTATATCATCAAACAGACAAGAAAGAAAATGAGCTTAAGGCTCATTACATGTTCACAGAATGTTGGTCAAAATTTGTGCTTAACTCATTAACCATCAGGACTTAATCATGCACTATTTTGAAAAGACAGAATTTCTCCTCCCACCAACTCCTCGGCGCATAGGTCTCAGAATCCCCCTTGATAAAGCTGCTTACAGCACTTTGAAATGCAGAGAGCGATGGAGGACTCTACAAATGCACTGATGGTATCAGCTTTTTATTGTTTGTATTATATTTTCATACTCCAGCCATACTTACACCTTGAAGTACTGTTACCATACTAAATGGTCACAGTGACTGCAGACGTTCCTCAAAGTCTGGTCATCATTTACTATGGATTTTCGCTACCTTATTAGCAGGTTTACTGGTTTGACTGTTGTCAGAACAGTGTTGACATTTTGCTTTTCCTGTGGGCTTCTCTTTTATTCAACTTTAGGGAACTTGGCATTTTGTAAAAAACAGAATGACCTTTGGAATTGTTTCACTTCCATGTTTACTTCTGTGTTACCATGCTATGCAACGGCCGAGCCATTCCGTTTGTGTGGTTGAACTAGCCTCCAATTCGCCAATGCCTTTTTATCGTTTGCCTGCACACTCGCCAGAAACTGTTCAAACAAAGGGATGCAGCTTTTCAGCACTTTGCTAAACAAGCAGTATGCATTGTGGAACGGAATTCGATGTGTCGCATACCTCTTGTTACGTTGTCTTTATAAACCATCTGTTAGATCATGCTGTTTGACCGGTTGGTTTTTTAGCATTTTCATCACAAATTTATCAGATGCCGTGTAGATTTCAAACAAAAACATTTTACCTTTGTATTTATTTACTCCCTTTGTGTAAAAAATTATAATTTATAAAGAAACATATGAAAAATGTGTGAAATGAACTCAGTATAACAATTTTTTCACTATAACGATATCAAAACACTTCACTTACCTGTTTCTCCTTTTGTGGTGCCTGGGCTGAGCATTTCCTAAGTAAAGTTTCTTTTTTACTATTTGCCAGTAATTTTCCATCAAGTTCCATGTACAGTGATCACTTTATAAGGCTCAGATGTTTTTGGTGCTCTTGGGCAGCATGAACTGAAGTGATAACCTCTCTGCTGTTCAATGTGAACTAACTACCCTGACTTTGACAGTTATTTTGGACATACAGCCATTTAAATAAGATTAATATTGTTCTGTGTATGCACAGAAGACCAATAATAGATTTGGAACACGCTAAACAGAATAACAAGCAACACATTTCCACATCTGCCTGCTTGCTTTCTTAAATAGTGACTGAAAGGATGCGAGCACAGAATTTGCATTTCTGAAGAGGCATGTTCAATACTACTTTTCAGGAAGATGCAGCCCTCCTACAGCTAAGCATGCGGTGACTCTGCAGCAGCGTCGCTGTGAGTCCACTTACCATTTGTTATTATGTGCTTGACCTGTACTGAACCAGGTCAAGCCTAAGCAGTACGGATTCTGAAACTGTGTCTACGCAGAGACTTTTCACCAAAGTAATTTAAGTTTGTCCACCCTACAGTATCTTGCAATTCAGACATTTCCCTCTCCCTCCAGACAGATGTTTTAACCACAGTGACTAACTGTAATATTCACAGAGGCAAGTTCTTAACTATACCACATTAAAACCCCTATGAAACTGCAGTGCTTCCTCCTGCATTATTCTAGATGCAAGTATCTCCCTTTTCTTGCACTAATTGGACTGCTATTATCTGAGCAGACCAATAGCCTTCAAAAACAGCCATGGGAAAAGATTGGCTTCTAGTTTAGGCGCACTAATAATCTGACAGTCGCTATCACAACGCTTATGTAAGATAACCAAGCCACGGTGGAACACTGTACCGGTGAACAGTCCCGAATAAGTCTAGGCAAATAATACCCACATAATGATTAACAAGAAGAGTATCCTTGTGTAACATAGCAAAGTTCAGCGTAATTAAACCTCCACACTGAGAATGTTGCCTCTGCTTCACAGATGTGCCTTGAAAAGGAGGTCTTTCCCCTGAGATACCTCAAGAAACTAAAAACTCTATATAGGTCTAGTATTTTTTGTACATATTTGGCTTAGACCATCAAAGTTGTTCTTTTATTACATTTATTTATTTATTTATTACATTCTTATTACATTTTAAATATTCTTCTTTTTTCAACTGCTTAATAAATTTGAGGCATAATGTTTTTCCTCCATAAGGGGTAACACAGACTCATAGGGCTGGCTTCCTCACGAGTCCCCAGCAAAAGTCCCACACTTCTGAGTGCAGGCAGTGGACGTGCGGCTGTGCAAACTACCGAGTGCACAAGCACGGAGGTGTCCACTTAAAGTAATAAACCATAACGCTTTCAGTGAAAAACAGAACAGACTTTCATTAGTGAGTCCCTGAGTTTGCAGATGTGCCACTGTTTGGGAACATAGTGTGAAATCAGACAACACATATGTCACTGTGTCTTGGAGTTCAGACCAATAACTGAACCATTCTTCAGAAAGCTATGAAAATACTCGAATTTCCATAGAAATACAGGCCTGGAAGAGATAATCTACACTGAGACAAGTTCAGTGGTGTCAATACCATCAGTGGCAGATGGTGGTCTAACCTGTTCTTGAACGCATCTAATGAAAGACATTCTCTAATGTGCAGAGATCAAAAGGAACCATTGTGAAAATCTGTTCTGATTTAACCCCAGCTCTCATGCATTTCACAAACCAAAGCACTTCCCCAAACACAAAGCTGTTGTGTGAGGTCATACCAGAGCTTTTAGGGAGATACCTAATCTGACATGCAGCAGGTTGAGCACCACAGCCAAAGCCATGCAGATAATTATCTTCACTGTTACAAACAATTTGCTGTGTGTGTTAAAAAAGGCCCCAGGAAAACACCACGTGGCACGTGGGGTGTGACACCACCCGGAGAGCAAGCCTGTTCTCAGGGAGACAGGGCAGTGGGCAAGGTCCTGATCAGTCTAACATACAGGAAATATCACTGTATCACCTGAGTACAAAAAGACATTTTTTTTAATTAATGAGAACAAAAATAGATATCTGCACTATTTTCAGTTCAGCCGTCTGTGTTGCATAGTAAGCTTCCCACCATTCTTTCTCCCAGAACAAAGGCATTCTCAGAAACCTCTGGTTTATCAGAACTGTTTGTAAAAAAGTGAGCAAGTGAGGCAAGCTGGAATGGCTGGAGCTGGGCACGCAGTTGAGTACGCTGCTAAAAACGAGTCAGGGGATCCAGAGTATTCCCCTGCCCTGCCTGCCTGTCCTTCCTTACTTGCCAGTCCTGCTCTCCCTGTCTGCACCTCCTGCTTAAATCCTGCGGCAAGCTGTGACAGAATGCACTTGCTCCTCCAAAATACTCGCTTCTGCCAAATCAGCTTTTCCCTCCCACTGGCATAAAACTCTTCCAGGGGCAACTTGTGACCGGTTCCAACAACAATCCTCACAAATCTTGTGATCTTTTGTTTATGGAAAACTTAGGTTTGATTTTGTTTGTTCCCTTCCAGAACAGCACTGCAATTTGAATGTCAGTTCAGTCCTTAATGAAAATTTGTGCTATCCTATGCTTGTTCCCTCGAGAGTAAGTTTGCATTTGCAGCCACTGCTCAGAAGGCTCTGTGCTGATGCAGAAATGCTCTTCTAATTCTGATGTAGTATGACTAATCGTAATTTTTAATATTACTGGCAAACTTGTTATATGCAATTTCAAGCCTAGTTGATATCATTGGGCAGCGTCTGTCTTCCTTGTCTCCTTGGTTTCTCTTCCCCCTTTTCTGATTTTAATTTCCTTTCAGCAATGTTCTGAATACGAACAAAAAACTTGGAAGAAGAATAAAGATGAGGGCAAGCCCTGTAGTATTTCTCACTTATTAAACATCCAAAGGATTTAGCTTGTGAAAGGAGTGAGTCAGTAGCAGGAGAGGAGCTGATGCTGGGTGCTGCACGTATTATTTTGTGTCAAAAAAATGTGTCTTTTTCTGGAGTCCTCTAGTTCTTTACTGTTTTATTTCATGATGTTATCACAACACTGCTATCCTGTAGCAAGCCATTACTGACGTTACCTTGCACAGGAGCTGGTACTGAAAATGGTGTATGCTGACCACAACCATAATTTTCAATAAGGTGAGTCTGCAGTGCCCAAATCCCAGCTGTTTGGCAGGTCTTGGCCCTCAACTCTTGCCCCTATACCACACTGAACTACACATGGCTTACAGCTGGAACCACGGCTGCAGTGCCACCAGCCACAGGGAGAGCTCCAGCAGGCGCAGGAAACAGCCTCTTACCCTGCCCACTGCATCATACCTGGCTTCAGACTCTGGACAGACCTGGCCATTTACCTGATCCTGGAGTAAACAAATTCCTTGGTGCTTTGGGCTGCCAGCAGGAGGACCCAGGCTCTCCCCCTTCCTTGAGTCTCACAGCTGACGGACTTGACTGATCTCTTGATTAAACGACACTACCATCCAAACCAGTGCTTCTTGTAGCATGTCTTTCTGCTGCAGAGGGCAAGTTCCTTACACTCGCTGCATATAGACACCTGCAACGCTGACCTTTAAGAGTGCCAAGGCCTATAAGCAAATTGTTTTCTCTGTTTCCTACCTATCAGAATCATAGAATCATGCAATAGTTTGGGTTGGAAGGGACCTTAAAAATACCCTAATTCCAAGCCCCCTGCCATGGGCAGGGGCATCTCCCACTGCATCAGGCTGCCCAAAGCCCATCCAGCCTGGCCTTGAACCCCTCCAGCCCCTCCTCAGCTTTCTTGTAGCCCCTTCAGGTCCTGGAAGGTAGCTCTAAGGTCTCCTCGGAGCCTTCTCTACTCCAGGCTGAACACCCCCAGCTCTCTCAGCCTGTCCTTGAAAGAGATAGAGGTGTTAGATTTTGGCAATTTGGCAATTTAGGTGAGGAACTGCATTATTTGCACGTGCTGGTGAAGATTTAGCAAGCAATCCATGAGTGCCTGTAAAGCTTAAGGACAGGGAATGATGTGGGTGTTGGATATGCGCTCACCTCCAGCCACCAAGCATGGTAAGGCAAGAGGGAGACTCTACAGAACAGCCTGGAGGCTTCGCCCATGGAGGCTTCGCCACACACTGCAGGGCTGGAACGTGGCACACTTGTACCTAAGCAGGCAGCGGCAATAACTGGGATGCAGGCTGGAGCTGCATTTATACAGCACTGCAGCCCTGGGCCGCAATAACCAACCTGCCCTTACACACACACACCCCCACTCTCACCCTCACACCCATTCTCACCCTGCCACGCCTCCTCACACCCAGACACCCCTTCACACACACTCCCACTCACACCCCTACTACCCCATATTGGTGGCCGCCCCGCCCCAAAATGGCCGCTCCGCCCTAAAATGGCCGCCCCGCCCCTAAAATGGCCGCTCCGCCCTAAAATGGCCGCCCCGCCCCAAAATGGCCGCCCCGCCCCTAAAATGGCCGCCCCACCCCTAAAATGGCCGCCCCACCCCTAAAATGGCCCCCGCCCTAAAATGGCGGCCCCGCCCCAAGATGGCGGCTCCGGCAGCGCCAGCCCCCCCGCGCCGCCCGAGGTAGAGTGCGAGGCGCTGGGCCGGCGGGCGGCCGGTCCCGCGGGAAGGCGGAGGGAGCCGCGGGGCTCTATGAAGGCGCGGGGCAGCCGCACGCCGGGCCTGCCCAGGCGGGTGGCTCCTCCCTTGGGGAAGGAGGGCGCGGCTGGGCCTCCTCTTCTTCCTCCTCCTTCGTGCGAGCGGCAGCGCCAGGGCCGCGGCCGGCGGCGTCGCACCCGGCCCCGCGGCCGCGATGTTCTCCCTCAAGCAGCCCAAGCCCACCTTCAAGTCGTACCTCCTGCCGCTGCCTCAGGTAAGGTGGAGCCCGGGGCGATGGCGGCGGGGCCCGAGCGGCGTCTGAGGCGCGGGCGGTGCCGGGGGCAGGCGGGGCCCCCAGCCCCGACCCGGCTGCTCCCTGCCTGCTCCCTGCCCTTCTCCGACCCTCCAGGTCCCGCAGAGCCACCAGGGTTCTTCGTGCCGTCTGCCCGTGCGCTTGACAGAGCGCGGGTTTTATTTAGTTTTTCTGGTACCTGTGTATTTGGTGCCTCTTCCAGCACCAGCACGTTTAAAGCACCGACGCATTTTTCCCTTCTCACAATTTCTTCGTAAAAGTGAAATGTGGGTGCGACGTCGTTCTGGATGTTCCCGGTCCTGCGAGGCGGTGGCGCCGCTGTTGGTGTAGGAACAGCAGGCTTTGGGGTTATTTCACTGAAGATTCCACTCTTCTTATCGAAGTGTTCTTATTTTGCTGGTGAGGGTGCACCTAAATCCTTTGGGTTTGGGCCCCTCGCTATAAAAAAGACCTTGAGGTCCTGGAGCAAGTCCAGAGAAGAGCAGGGAAGCTGGTGAAGGGCCTGGAGAACAAGGGTTACAAGGAACAGCTGAGAGAGCTGGGGGTGTTCAGCCTGGAGAAGAGGAGGCTGAGGGGAGACCTCATTGCTCTCTACAACTACCTGAAAGGAGGTTGTGGAGAGGAGGGAGCTGGGCTCTTCTCCCAAGTAACAGGGGACAGGACAAGGGGCAGTGGCCTCAAGCTGCGCCAGGGGAGGGTCAGAGCAGACATCAGGAAAGATTTCTTGACTGAAAGAGTTCTCAAGCCCTGGCAGAGGCTCCCCAGGGCGGTGATGGAGTCTCCATGCCTGAAGGGGTTTAAGAAGCAGGTAGATGAGCTGCTTGGGGATATGAGTTAGTTGTAGACAGATACGGTTGGAATCGATGATGTCTGATGTCTTTTCCAACCTAGTGATTCTATGATACTATGATCAGAAGTCTCTTCTTCTGTCATCACCTCTGTTTGTTGTATTTCATATCCCAAAGGCAAAGGCAGGCAGAGCTGGGGCCAGCTCCAAATCAGCAAGAGTTCTTCCTGCTGTGAAGTTCATAAGAACATTAAACTGGATCCTTGGAGAGGTCTTTTCCAACCTAATGATTCCCTGTTTTTTAAGGCTTGGAACTAAAATGCGAGTAGGGACGTGCATGTTCTAGACCTTGGACTTGTGGAGATTTTTTTTTCTGTGTGTTAAAAGGTGGTAGAGAGTCGAGTTTTGTGCAAACCCGAGTGTCTATGTCTGGTTAAAGCCTGTTGTAGGACTTGAGCCTTTGTGGAATGTCAGGCCAAACGGTTCTTCATTCTCCCTGTGAGTTGCCTAGGTTACACAATTAACTAGCACTTTAAATGCAATATTATTCTTCTGGCACAAAGCTAAATGTGCACAGAAATGTTTCGTATCTTTGCGCAGAACAGTTGATATAATTGGATCCCAGCTCTTTAAGACTAGCTTTTTAAGTTAAAAGTACTTACTCCTTTGCCCAATTAAATCAGACTTCTGCATTATTGTGATGTTCTGACTCTTAAGTAAATTCTTACTTTTTTTCCTTCAGGCTGAAGATCATATGGCATCAGAACCAAGGATTAAAAAGCTGGAACCCGTGCTTCTGCCAGGTAGGCATAAATCAGGAATTTGACAGCTACCTCCACAAGGATCTATTTAAGCCTCTGGCCTATTATAATAGAATTAACAAAATATAAATAATTCTGCTTGGTTTCTGTGATTATTGCTCAACAGAATTAACAAGTTATTCTTAAATTATTTCTGTCACTTCTTCATTTGAGACTGTGGTTCATTAAGCAGTGCTAATCTATATCTGATATGGTCCAGTGAGATACATTAAGCTTAAGAGGCCGAAATATTATGGAAGAGGTTTTATTGAAAGAGTAACAACTGCCTGATACTGCTTTTGAAACAAAATAGTACACATTTTGTTTGAGGTATGAATATCCTAAAATACATCAGTAAGGTTGCTCGGTATTTGAAATACAGTTATATTTCTGTCCTTGCAAAACTTTGCTTACCATTTGGCATCCTGTTGGTTGTGTTGCAGTTGATATTCATCCAAGGTTTTTGACTCACAAGGAAGTGACTGCATGTTCTTCTCTGAGACATTCCACAGAAAATGCAAGGCAATATGAGATGGCTTTTCTCAAAGCGTAACACATCTTGCCTTTTCTGTCAGACGTATCCATGAACAGTCACAAAAAATAACTTCTGTTAAAGCGCAGTAGCTTTTTGCAGTGTGGTTCATTCTTTATTTGTGAAACCGAAGTACATTTAAAATGGTGCTGACTGGGTTTGTTTTTCTCAACTGGCTTATGTTTATCCCACGTTTGCATAGTTTCCCTTGTCTACGCTATCTTTGAAATCAGCATTTGGCTGAAATCGTGGCTTTTGGAACATTTGTACCAAGTTTACCCCAGGTTATAGGGAAAGCAATTGAAAGACTCACTACAGAATTAAAATTTTCACCTCCTTATCACTCTGAGGTGTTGTTTTGAATTATTTCCTAATGAAATTCACCGTTCTGTACAGCCACAGAGTAGCTCTGACAAAGTCTTTTCATTTTGTGACCCTCAGTCTGTATGAGGGTGGAGTTCAGACTTACTTTAAATTACTTAAGTAAAACTCTTCCTGTTTTAAGTTAAGCGCTGGCCTAAACACATTTTTTTTTGTTTCTGTCATCAAATGGTGCAGTAGAAAAGTCTATAAACAAGTACACATTGTACTGTTAGCCTGGCTTTTGGATTTGTCGTAACCGAAGTTTCTGGCCAGATTCCAACTCATTTAATTATGTTAAGGCTGACTTGTACTCCCTCACAAGTACAGTTTGAGTATGGAATTCCTAATATTGTATCCTTAGCAGATGTGTGAAATTGCTTTTGCTCTCAGGAACAGGGTTAAACCTGAGCAGCTGAATGTTTATTATGTTTCTTCATTCGGTGGTGCTTTTAAGGAGTTCTTTTGGCATTAAATTATATTAGCACAAGCCGTTACTGGCTTTAGTAATCTTCAAAAACTGCAAGTAGATGTATTAAGGTTTTGATTTCTAAAACGTAAGCACTTGAGGAGGAGTAGCTTACTGAAAATTGAAATTCCTAAGTAGTTAAATACCCTACTGTCTAACTTGTATTTCTGTTCAGTGAAGGTTAGGAAAGAGAGTTCCAGACATGGAAATAATATGAGTCAAGTTACAAAATGAGGAGCTTGTTGTTTAAAAAATAAAAAATTTGAATTTACATTAGAACCAACTTCTAACCTGTAGAGTTTGTTTTTAAATTTTCCCCTGGTGCCCAGAGCAATAGCGGCTCATCTCTTCAGCTTTTGGGGCAACAGCCTTCATTCTCGTGGAACTGTGTGCCCCGAGGAGGGCGGTGTGTTAGGAAAAGCAACAAACGTCACTTAAAGCAAGTAAAAGCCTTAGTTGTAAGCAGCAACACTGAAACTAGAGTAGGGAAAAGCACGTAATTTTAGAGAATTTGTATTATTTCATTCCAAAACACATGACATAGGTTTAAGATGAGTTATAAAAATGTTTCCTTTTTCTTTCTGCAGTTCTGTTCTCCTAGCATAAGTCTCTGATCAAGACTTTTTGCAGAGTTAGTTTAAGAGTTGGCCTTGTAACAGTTTCCATTTTTCCTTTGTTTGCATAGCTTGTTTTATAAGCATGTCAAAGAGGAAAAACGGAGAAAGAGCAGGTAGTCTGGCAGTCAGTCTGTTGAAGTGCCTTGCCGGACTAGTAGGAAATCGGCTTGTCTGCTTTGGGGGAGAATGAAGTTGAAGTTACTAAACTTGAAGGAGTGTATTGTTCTGGTAATCCATCATAGCCTATTTTCCACAACTGTGTCTGAAGCTCACACAGGCCGTTCTGCAGGAGTTTGTGTAAATAGTGGAACATATTAAGTGTGAGAAAAGGATTGTTCCTCCTGAACCTTAATATGCACTTGTAGTAATTGTTTTAATGTGTTGCTCAGTATATGGGTTTGCTAGTAGTTTATGTTAGTAGTTGTTACTTGTACGTTTTTACAAGACAGCTAGAAGTGGTTTAACTGCTTTTAATTTTTAAAGGCGCTATTGTAAAATTATAGAAGTAAACTGAATTAGAACAGTATTTTTTTTTTATCTTTAAAACTTGCTCACATTAAGGCAGGTTAAAGGAATACTGGTGGTGAGCTGTGTTGCAGAGCAATTATTCATATCCTCTTGTGTCTGCACCACGTTTCATGATCCAATCGTAGGAGTCGATTCCAGTGCCATTGCTGATGTGTGACCACAGCTGTGGTGGGTTTGTAAGCAGGTCTGGGTGCTGCTGGGCTGGGTCAGATGTCACCTCTTGCTGACGGTGGCTGCCAGCAGGCCCCTAGGAAGAAAAAAGAACAGGACACTTGACACTACCCGCTGCTTCTTGTGCCCTCCCTGCTTCCTTCCATGTGTGACATGGGGGCCTTCCTCTTAGGGTAGCGTGATGGGGGATCCAAGTGAAGATTACAGAGCATCAAAGAGACAGGGCAATCATTTTTTAATCCTCTTGTGTACATGAATTTGTCCAGTTGCTTTGATAGCCACGTAGATGTCTATCACCCACAGCTTCAGCAATTTAATTATATACTGTTAGAAACTATCTTTGTTTATTCTGAATTTACCACCACCTGGTTTCTCTGAATAAATCCTAGTCCCTGGATGATACAGCAAACATCAAGCCATATTACCCCATTTCATGGAATTTGTGATTTTCAGACTTGTGTCGTATGTCCACTCTGTTATGCTTCCCTCAGCTTAGTTGGTCCTAGAAGGAAACTTTCCATATCTTTAATCATCTTTTTGGTTACCTCTGAACATTTTCCACTTGTGGTGTGTTCTCATAGAGGTGGAATTATGTATTTTGTTTACTGTATATATTCAACTTTTATCTAGTAATGCCAATCTAAATGGCTTTACCACCTGCTTTTTGGTTTTGGCTTGCTTTTTTTTCTATACATCTGCCCTCAGGTAGGTAACCGATTGTGGGAGGGTTTTAAGTCTGGATCATGGAAAGTTTTAATCTTCTAGAAGTGTCTGATTCTCTAGCAAGTTAGCTCCCAGCTCTTTGTCTGTTTGTTTTTTTTTTTTTTTCCCTGCTTTCTGTAAATCCTTAGTACGTGAAGTCATGTGTTCCAGATCAGCTGCAACACATCTTGTGACAAGAGGAGTGTGCACTTTTGGTGAGGCACCCTTGTGTGTTAGTAGCCCAGGTATGTTCACTTCTGACTGCTCCGAACCCTTGCAGCTCTTCCTTGGCCTTTTCAGTCGTGTTGTGGCGCCTCGGAGAGGGTGAACAGAGGTCCTGATGTAGCAGTGAGAGTGCAAGATGCCAGCGCTGTGCCTGGGGAGGGGGCTGAGAAATAGGGGCTGGGTGAAGTGAGGTTATTGCATAACCCCAGGGATTTGTCACGTCTGCCGTGCCTTGCGTATTGGGAATCATTTTGGCTTAATACCTCAAAGGGGAAGCTGCTATTTACTTGCTTGGTAAGAGCAGTAATGCTGCTTATGTCAGTATCTTTCTCTATGTGTGTTTCTGGAATGAGTTATTGATATTCAAGTAGGTATAGCTTGATCTCTTAAGGATGCTCATCTGTTGAAGGTGAGTAGTGATAGCCTGTCAGTTAAGGGTTTTTTCCTGCATCAACTTTTTTATTTGAAATTGAAATGTTGCCATCAGTGTTTGTTTTTAATGTTGCGTGTGATATTAGACAAGTAAGTGAAGTAGCTTTGTAATTTCCACTTGTTTTCAGAAGTTAGTGTCATTCAAGAGTACAAAATCATTTTCAACATTTCAGAATGGCCATTTCAGACTGGAAAATCAGAACAGCAATTTGTAAAGTAACGTAGTCCTCTACAGCTTTTCTGAAGCAGAAATTTTCTTTGTCTACACCAAGATGATTACTGAAAGTTTTAAATAAACTGAGTGTTTCAAATTCTAGATTTGAAATAGGAAACAGCATCAGTGTTCTGCAAGCAAATCTTTCATATTGAAAGAAGTTTAAAAATGAACCAAGCAATTGACTTATATTTAGAATAAATGTGGTACCACTTAGAGTAAGTATATAGTGAGGACTCTTTTCTGTTACATCTTTTTTGTTTGTTTGGCTCAAAGTAAATTTTCAGGCAGGCTTTGGGTTCTTGTTGTGTTTTTGGTTTTGCCTTTTTTAAGGTTTGGCATGGTATAAGTACTACTAAGGCAGTCTACATGTAGAATCCAAGTTCTAGAGAGATTCTTATAAGTGGATTTTACTGGATGGAGTCAGTTTGTTCTGCTTTCTTTGTTATGACTACATAGAGGACATTTCTTAAAGGTTTTGACTAGTAATATATTTAAAGTATTTGTAAATATCTACAGAAGTCCTTTCTTATTTGTGACAGATTAGCTGTAGGCAATATGGAAATCCTTTTTTAAAGGTAGAAGGATGAACATGCTTTATGATTAAATATTTTAATGTTTCTGCATGAGCTTTCTGCAGAACAGTTCCAAAGCAACTGGTTTCTGCCTACTTTGCCCTACGTATATTTAATGGCACAAGTCATTAAAAGTCCAGAAAGGGAATAAAATGTTAGTGTAGGTTCCAGATTGTCAGCTGACCAAACTACTGGGGGTTTTGTCTCCTGGCAGTTGTATTTGCTTCCAATGAAGTAAGCCTTCAGCAAACTAATTTTTAAGGAGCACGTGGTTTTGTATTGATTTATTTATTAAGGCAAACCTGAGTAATTTAAGCTAAACCCAGTAATATATTACAAGTTCAGAACAGCATCTGTATTGGTGACATAGTTATACATTAACAGGCTGAAAACCAGAGCCCTGAAATTGTTACTGATTATATTGTTTAGGAAAAGTCACGCTTTGGGAATCTGTAGTTTATGCAGCCAGACTGAAAATATGCAAAACACAAAAACACTCTGTCTTCACTGGCTTCTCCATTTTTCACGTTACAGAACTCTCACCAAATCATTTTTAAAATATTTGGAGGGATGAGGAAGGTTGGTGATAGGGTTGTTTTAATATGGCCTAAAAACATATACTGATGTCAAGAGGTGTTTATTATTGCATTTTTCTCATCGTAGGTGTGTGTTCTCATTACCTACTTGATGCTGACACTATTTTATGCAACCAAAGAACAAGCCAGATCAGAGAGCTAATTCAGGTGAAATTTGGACTGGCAAAAAAGGAAGAAAAATACATGGGTAGAATTATTTTCAACTGGATCAGTTCTCTGATGTGTCTAACAAAGTCTTTCACAAATTGACAGTGCGAGCACAAGGGTTGAGGTGGGAATGAATGTTGAATATGGAACTGTTTTCACTGCAGGAGTGATAAAAGTTGCTGGATTACAGCTTCTCTGTAAACATGATCAGCTTTTAATCTACTGCAGTACTTTCTTTTGGATCTAGTTGTGAATGAGAACCTTGCTCGGCGATGGATGTTCCCTTCTTGCCATGTGAACTCCTCTTGGTTGCCTGCCTGACCTTCTTGCTGCGTTTCTGAAGTGGGGAGCGGGGAGTCTCCCATCCTAGTTCAGAAAAGCAATTATCTTTCCAGATCCCTCACGTGGTCAGTTTCTTTTGCCAAGTTTGGAGATTAGGCATTATTGGACGAATACTGATTGTAATCGTGTTATTGTGCATAGGAAAACAATGATTATTGTTGAAGACAAGAAGTCTCTAGATTTTTTTGCTACCTCTTCTCCTTACTGAGCATTTTTTAAAATCTAGTTCAACTCTTGTCATGTTCTCTTGTTAGCACACTAGAGAAACTGTGCAATACTCATATGATATTTTAATAGCAATTTTTCTACTCAGATTGGCAAAGCGAGCTCTGTTGGTACTGTGCGTTTAAAACAAACCACTCTCCAGCAGTGGTTAGAGGTGGTTTTCCAACAGAAATCCCAGGTTCTTCTATGAAAAAACAATGCTAATAGAATATATGCAAATTGTTTTTCATTGCATAATCACAGTATTGAGCTGTCCTTTTGAACAGCATTTTAACTTTGATTTTTTTTTTTCAATTTTTTTTTTGCTTTCTTCAAAAGTACAGAAAGTTAAATGTGGTCTGTTTAACTAATTGTGAAGGATCTGGAAAATAGTTTTTGGGAAGAAAAGTTTGGGTAATATCTACATTAGCGTGCAGCTTTCTTTGTTGTCAAATACCATAAATCCTTAAATATAATGTAAGAGCTCATGAAAATCAGAAAAGAGATAAAGGGCAATTATTTCATGAGCTTACACATACTTTTTTTTTTAAGTTTGGAAGTGACTGAGCATGCTGAACAGAAGATTCATTTAGAAGTGGATTAGACACATTTACATCTAAATGCTTGGCGCATACTAATAAACTCATACAATTTTGGTATTCTCGCTACAAGAGAACAGCTAAGAAAAGGCAGCCAAATGGGTGAAGATGTTCTGAATTTCAGTTACTTATTAATGAAGTTTTTATTGGAAATTCCTACTTAGACAATTACTGAAGTTAATTATTTCCCAATCCTTTTGGAGCAGTTTTAGACTTAGATCTTTCTAGATACAAGTGAACTCATTAATGTGCATTTTTGATGGTTAAATGGCTACTTGAATTAACTTTACCTTTTCTACTGTCAACTTTTTAGGCTCTTTCACATAAACAAGCCGGTTGTCTGTTTTACTATTTGGACGTTATCACTATCAGCATTGTAAATGAGGAACAGGAGTTCCGTTTTTTTCAATGTTTTTAGTTGTGCCTGTTACCTCCAGTTTCCTTGCGTGCGGGCTCTGCTGTTGGAGATTTGTTTGGATAGCAGTGGGTTGTGCACTGTGATGGATCGAGTGTGTACCACGACTTCTCTGAAAAGTCAAAATATGAAGCAGCCAAAGTGTCTGCCCTTTGGGGGATGCAGCAGGATTTTTCTGAGGTTGTGTTAGGCGAGAAGTGTATCAGCTAGAGGGCCTTCAGCCTCTTGCATTGTTTTTGTGATCCGTGTATTCAGTGTAGGAATATTTTTGCTAAACCTCATTAGGCTTCATGTATAAGGGTGGCAACCTGTGATTTTCCTTCTGGTTTCCTGTCAGAGTTGAAACAAGCTGTGCTTGTCTCCCGAGATCGTTCTTCGACTGTTGGAGTCACATGGAGGTGTTGACTGCTGTTCCGTGTCTGGAACAGCTTGTGACTGTTTACTGGAAAAAAAGCAGCAGCCACATTGTAAAAATGTGCAGTGTAATATCCTTGCATAGCTCTGTTGTTGACACTTGTACAGAAGCTTACCTGCTCAGCTACAGATGCAAGAGGGGTTCCTTGTGCAAGACCGACACATACTGCTTGTTGTTTATCTCTTTTCCTAAATTTGAGTGAAGTTTGGAAGGTTTGCACATTTTTGTGTGGCTCATCATAGATATCCAAATGAGGGATAAAAGCCAGATCAAGATAAAATTCCAAACCTGCTCTTAAGAGGAAAGTTAATTATCTAGAGGCTTTTGAAAACTGCATCCATTACATTTGCATTGCAAACCTTCTCATGCTTTGCTGTAAATGTTTAAGCCCTCAGGCTGAAATCGATATGCATGCATGCTCTGATATTATTACACGCAGGTTAAAAACTGGCAGTTCTGTGGTAGGACTGTGAACTTGAGCACAAAAAAGAAGCTAGGCTGAAAGGTCCGGGTTGTATTTCTGTTGGATGAAATGAGAATAAATGAAGTCGCACTAAAATAGGATTAGTATTAACATGTTGTAGTGTAGCCACACAATTATGAGGAACGGAGGAGGGAATTAAAAAGGATTGCCTTTGGTAAAGAGAATGATGTGGCAGGCATGTTTTAAACTGCAGTAGATTGGAATTAAGAATTTCACGTGAGAACAGTAATGGGTCTCTTATTTCAATAGTTTTGTAGCATCGGAGGCATGAAGTGCTGAAATAGTTTGGTAATAGCAATTTGTGCTTTTAGCAAGTGTCTTCTTTGTGATACTAAAAAATATTCCACTGGATAACAGATAAGAGAATGTTGTATGGAAAAAATATCTCTGGAAGTTGCACTTCATTTCATGGTGTATTTGGCGCTCCGTATCTTTTTATTAGAGGTGCAGTCATACACTGGGGATACTGAGGGTGCAGAATAAATCCTATTTAGGTTTAGAAGAACTGGCTTTGTGCACAGGGGCAGCTTCACAGGCAGAGTCCCAGAGTACTCAACATCGTTCTGCCAGCTCAAGGATACAGACTTAGGCCAAGAAGTTTTTGTAGCTGTTTATCACAACTGAGCTAAAAGCTGCTCCTCTTAGTGACTTCCAGGCTGATGCTTAATCATATTAGGGGTGAGAGAGCTGGTGGGGCAGCTCAGCTAAACAGCTTATGGTGAGGAGCCTGTGCAGAGCCTGGGTCTCACAGCTACCAAAAAGCTGTTTCCTCGCAAGCATCTGGCCAGGGCAGTTCTGGGAGTGTATGGTTACTTGGGTACTATGATAACTACCTGAGGAAAAAACCTTCTCTAGATAAGGGGGTAGGTGAGAGATGTATTGAAAGCTCTATCTATACAGGGTAACTGATTGCTGCTCTTGTCACCCAAAGAACTGATTGTTTTCTTGCAAAGCGTAGGATGCTCTGAGGTGATGTTTTGGGCAACTGGAACTAAATATGCCCAATCTCTTTCAAACAAATTAGGCTTTAGCAGTCTTTAGTCCCTGGTTTTGTTAGTTTGTGGGGTTTTTTGGATTTTTTTTTTTTTTAAGTACAGCTGGTGTGAAATTACTCTTAACACAGTTTCCACTCCCACACTATTTATGGTAGACGGCAGCAGGAGGAAGGGGTTGATCTGATGATAGAAGTAAAAGCTCATTACAGGAATAAAATGAATTATGATGTTCATTTCTAAAGTAAGGATGAAATTGCTGTTTGGCTTTCAGAAACCTCTGCTGTGGAAGTAAAATGTAACATTATGTGTAGCGAGTCATTTTTCCTTTTTAAATGGTCCTCGGTCTCATTTGCCTGTGTGCTTTTTTATTTTATAGATTATCCCAGATGAATTAGCATAATGGGGTTTTTTTTCTTCAATTGGATCTTGTTTTGATAAAGGGGTTGTTTGGTTTCCTTCATTAGGTGGGGATGGTAGAAACTTTGAAATGGTGAGGAGTGCTTAATGAGTGTATGGGTTGTTTTTTGATTTATTTTTAAGAAATCACCTGAAAATCTGTTTATAAATGTAAAACTAGATGTGGATTCATGATTCTGAATTCATGATGTTCATAAAACCCGCAAAAGTACTTAACACTAGCCAGCTAATTTCTGTTTTAAAATAAATATTAGCTGAAGCAAGTGAATATATTACTTTGTTTAAAGGATGGTAGTGTGCAAACCAATGAATTTTTAATAGTGAAGAAATGCAAATTTTGGTATAAGGAAAGTGGTGTGGGTGGGTTTTTTTTTGCTTTTAAGTGCTGCGCAGTGTTGTCTGCTTTGGAAAGCTAGTTTTCTTTCTGTCCCCTCAGCGGTGTCAGTGAAACTCCAGGTTTACCCAAAAGATGTGTATAACAGGTAAAGAATAAGGGGTTTCTTGGTACTACAGATTCAGACTTCTTGTACCTACAAGATCTACAAAGGCTTCTCTTTTTCCCTCTCCTTTTTCTGTTTTAGGTGAAATTGTGGTAAATGAAGTAAATTTTGTAAGAAAATGCATTGCAACAGATACAAGTCAGTATGACCTGTGGGGCAAATTGGTTTGCACTAACTTCAAGATTTCCTTTATTACGGATGACCCAATGCCACTACAGGTTTGTTGTTACTCATATTGCTACCTTATGACAACAAATAGGATGGGGAACTTGGATTTAATTAGAAAACAGTGGATCTGTATCTTACCTGATGATAAAAATGCGTTACCTTCTAAAACAAAGCAGGCTAAGTTGAGAGGTTCCAGTGTCCTGTTCTGAATGTGTGGCTGCTCCGTTCCTTCGTTGAGGATATTGTAACAGGTAGTTTGGAATGGAAGTAGAGTCAACTCTGTTTATGGAGGCTTCGTTGGGAAGTAGTTTTACAGAAGGAAAAGCAGGAATTATGTAAAAACATGTTCCTCCTTGAAGAAGATAATTGCAAATGTTCCTTTGACTAGGCAAGTGTCAGATCAGCAAAGGCTGTGTCCAAGTTTTATTGGCATTACCGATGCAGGACAGAGTAACTGTGAAATGAGTTTGTTTTTGTAGATAAAGCAACAAGAAAAGGGGAGTAAGAAACCAAGCTTTGCTAGAACAGAGCATGTGACACTAAAAATCACATTCAGCTTTTGAACAGCACAGCATCCAAATTGTGAGCTGTATGTTATTTTCAGAGTTTTTGCTTTCATTTTGGGCTTTTAAAAGAAACACTCCATTGACTAGGGGTGTGTAAAGCTCTGAAAGTAGATAGATGCTTATTCAGAAATGATAAGTAAATTTGACCAAATCTACTTCAAAAAATTAAGTTTTGATATGAAGTAGTTGGCAAAACTTATTTCTGAAAGCTGAATTAGTATTTTTTTCTTTCTACAGTTACAGTAATAGTTGGAGATTTTTTTTTAATCAGACCTAAATTTAGCATTTCAGACTGTATTGAATTTCTGCCAGCAGTCTTTGAGGCCAGTAAATTCAGTGCAAGCAGTGGAGTTTTGTATACTCAGCTGGTGTTTGTAAACTGTTGTGCGTTCACTGGCACAAGAGAGCTGCTTCCACCACCACTGATTGCCTGCAAATAGGCCAGGGTGGTACGCATCTGAAAAGTCTGGGCATACCTGATTTTTATCATAGTTTCTTCAAAGCGTGCTGTGTATCTGGTTGTGAACTGCAGAACTGCAATTAATGGCTATGAGTTCATGTGTTTCAGAAATTCCATTATAAAAACCTCCTCCTTGGTGAACACGATGTGCCGCTAACGTGCATTGAGCAGATTGTCACAGGTTTGTAAAAAATACTTAATGTGATACTTAAACCTGTTCAGTTCAAAATTAAGTGCTTGCTAGATTTCATGTCATTAATCTTCCCTGATTTAAAGAATTTAGTTTATTTCAAATTAGGATAAAGGCCCTGAAAGGTGAATAAATCTTGAAGTGCCATGCAGGAGATGGGTCTTCGTATTTGTTTTAAATTTAACTGCAGTACTGAATTGACAGGTGTTCTAGGACAGACACCTGTTATAACAGTACTAAATTCTGTTGGCAGCTTTTTTATATTCAAGCTTCTGAATCTTTTGTATTTAAATACACTAGATTGCTAAAAGCTTATCACTTATCCACTTTACACAGAGCTACAATATCTGACAGCATAAATGCGTGACTTCTCAATCTTGTCTAATTCTTAGCAAGTAGCTTGTGGTCCTCAAAAATCTATGAATGACAATAGACGCCTTATTCTGAGATTCTAGATTACTCTTCCCTGTGTTTCCCAAACTGTCAAATAGCATGAATGTGGTTTTAGCAGAAGAATGGTGGAAGTTCCCTAGGAGCCCTTTCTGTTCAGCTTTTCCATTGAGGCTGCTGGTTGCAGTGTTGCTGTATCTGTTTGAGCCAGTCTTGTGTTGCATACTTACAAAACACCGTTCAATAACTTTCTTTTCTTTACAGTGAATGACACCAAGAGGAAGCAGAAGGTCCTTGGTCCCAACCAAAAACTTAAATTTAATCCAACTGAGTTAATAATTTATTGCAAAGACTTCCGCATTGTCAGATTTCGTTTTGATGAAGCAGGTCCCGAAAGCGCAAAAAAGGTATTGTATATCATCTAATGAAATCTTGCCCTGTGGTCATTCCACATAGCGACAGCTGAGCCACAGGAGGAGAATTGCAAATTTATCACATTCTTTAAGAGGAAGATGTCTAGATTTTAATGTAAAAAGTTATTTGGCAAAAATTTTATATGATGTATTAACTGTTGGGGGTTCTTTATATAAGATAAACTAGCATTTCTTGCTGTATCTGTTGTACTTTTTAATAAACCAGTAATTTTCAACAAGTCCTTTTTAAGACTGGAATTGGAATACTGCATTGCAGCTTTCCAACAGATTTTTACATTTTTATGGAAAATGTTTGAAACTTTGATACTGTTCCTGAAACTCATAAGCTTAATTTACCCATAGGTAGAGTGTGCTGTCTTATAAATACACGAGCTCTTAGAAGGGCTGCTTTGTCTAATCGACATGAAACTATGTGCTCTTTCTCAACGTTTTCTTAGTAAAGGCTTGCATGCCTCTTCACGAGAAATTACTTTTGTCTGTACATTCCTGGAAATTTCGTTCCTTCCCCAGTTTTAACACTTGTTGTCCTAAGTGTCAACAAAATCATGGGATGCTGTTTAACCTGGCAAGGTCTGGATAAGTTTCAGAGATGGTTAGTCTACAAAACAACATCAGCTCATCGGCGTTCTTGCTCTTGATTAGTGTGATTGGTTGGTTAAGTTACAGCTCCTCTGACCTCCATGGCACAAATTCACTGCCAAGCGTGTCACAGCACTCGTTTTGTAAGGAATGACCCTGATTGCTTAGAGAGCTTAAGAATTCCCATTCTCACTAGGATAAAGATTGAGCTTAGCCCTGTAAATCCTAAGAACCATCTGCCCAGACATAAGTCTGTTTTCAGTAATCAACTAAGTAACTGGTGAACCAGTTCACCACTTCTTCACCTTTTACCCTCTCATAGAGGTCCCTGGGCAGAAGTCCAGTAATGAAACACTGTTCTTTCCTTGCTATTTTTCGAGGTTCCTCGCTGCCTGCTGCCTTTGCTGTTTGTAACCTTTCACGTTGGCAATCTTTCAGCAGTTAGTTCTTTGAACTCTCCCTGGAGCAGCCTGTCTACTGCAATATCGTTATAGCAGCTGTTTGTAGTGGGCTGTCATAGCTAAGAAGAGTGATTAGTTTGGAGGAGGGAGAAAGAGAGCATGAACTCAGCATCTCATTAACGCTTTTTGTGCCGCATTTACTTTTGCAAGAGCAAAAAGTGAAACATTTCACTGAAGGCATTTGCTTTATACATGTATAATTCCATGGTCTGATGTGATTATTGCTCTCTACAACTGCCTGAAGGGAGATTGTGGAGAGGAGGGAGCTGGGCTCTTCTCCCAAGTGACAGGGGACAGGACGAGAGGGAATGGCCTCAAACTCCACCAGGGGAGGTTCAGGCTCGACATAAGGAAAAAATTCTTCACTGAAAGGGTCACTGGGCACTGGCAGAGGCTGCCCAGGGAGGGGATTGACTCGCCTTCCCTGGAGGGGTCTAAGGTGTGGGTGGATGAGATACTGAGGGGCATGGGTTAGAGACTGGTGGGAGTGGTTGGACTCGATGATCCGGTGGGTCTCTTCCAACCTGATGATTCTGTGATTCAATGATTCTATGATTCCTTCTGATTGGAAGAGCAGCAAGTTCTACAGAGATCCGAAAGGATCTGAACCTGTGTAGTTATAAAGAAAGTACTGGTGGTGACCAAAAGTGTAACAGTTGCCATTGTCAACTATCAGAAGGTCTCCTTGGAGGAGTGGAAGAAAACTTGTACAGTTCCCAAAGTCAGCTGTGTGGCAACTATTGCAGTTTGGATGTATCAAGTAGGTTAACACAACTTTTGGTGTATCACAGAAGCATGCTTTTCCTGAAGGGGTAAGGTTCTGTTAACCTAGTCTAGTGTTTCCATGATAACATTATTCTAATAATTATTCCATAATATCATTAATAACATTAATCACTAACTTCCTGGTAGTGGTTTCCTGCAGTGTCATTATTGTACAGCTACATGAGCCCATTTTCTTCAGGTGTACTTCAGGATCATAAAAGCCTTGGTAGCCCCACCACTAGGCCCTTCTCCAGCTTCTCCTCTTCTCTCTTGCCGTAGGGGCCTAATCTCTGAGAAAAATCTTTGAGAAAAGTCTTTGAGAAAAATCAAAAGAATTGTCAGCTATGTTTCTTTTTTTTCCCCTTGCAAATTTATTGTGCTCATTTAGGAACTGGATAGGAAGACCTGAGTGAAAAATGAACTGGATGAGTTGTGTTTTATGAAAGTTTTCTAGGGTGCTTAGTGTTGAGAAACTGCGGAACTTGGAATTTCTGTTGGAACTGGTGAATTATGCAGGCTATAATTAAAATTTCTGCAGTATTTATGGCTGAGTTTTTTTCAAATAATGTTTTTTTTTTCACTTGTTTTTAAAATAAGCATAAGGGAGAGTGTTACAGTTAGCATTACAGTTTGTATTCTGTAAAGCAAGCGGCCTGCATCTTAGTGTTTTATAAATTATAAATATGTCCTTTAGCAAACTTTACGTAAATGCAGTCAGCTGTACTAAGTGGAACAGAGAGATTTCTTACTAAATGTCATCCTAGTAATACAAAGGAGTATCATCCTGTTAAAGCACTGCTAGGTCAAAATGAAATATCTCTCTACTGAAACATACCCTTTAAACTCTGGAATTATAACTGTCTCTAACTTGTTGCCAGATGCTAGCAAATGTTCTGTTTAGAGCATTAGTTAAAGAAATGAGTAGAATACACTATAATTACCATTTAAAAATGAGCTTTAAATATAAGGAATAGGTACAAGGAGAACTTACACTAACTTTATACAGTTAAAGAATTAATTTTATGAATAGTTCCTTGAATGTAATGGAAATAGTCAACAGCATTCAGTTTGATGTTGGCAAAGAGAACATTATCTGTTCCTAGGGAAGTGTCTGTATTTGCTGAACAGGGCATAAGCGAGAATAACCCTTACTATCTAATCTACCTTACTAGGACGGAGTATTCAGAGTCTCTCTCTGGTAGTAAGTGTGAAAAGAGGATTCAAGTTTGAAAGCAGTCAGGCTTCAGCTGTGGACAGTCTGACTTGATTACAAATAGACGTGACGTGTGGGTAGTGTTGGCAGAACTTCCAGAGGTGTTTTTTCGCCACCTTTAAGCAGAAACAAATTGGAAGAAGGCATTGAATTTTCAGGTGTATTAGTTTATTTTGGGGTGAACTATTATGAACAAGCTTAAAAATCAGTGCTATTCAAAAAATATCTTCACCATTAATTGCAGTCAAAGCATGTCAAGGAAATACTGTCTCAACGTTAATCAGTCAAGTAAATATTTTCTTCTTCATTTTTATTAATGGATGTTTGGGACACCAGAGTTAAGGAATGACAGAGGGGATGGAAACTTGCACTCATTATTATTTAGCAGTTTAATTCTGTTTTGTTTCTAAAGCAAAGCTTCAGAGTCTCCAAAGGAAGGAAAGCCAGATGGGTGTGGAGGAAGTGGAGGACGGGGAAGCAAGGGTAAGCAAGCTGGGGACGTTAGGCAGTGAGAAAAAAGAAGCATTTCACATTCCTTAAAGGAAAAGGAGTGCCTTTGTTCCAAAAATCGCAACAAACAGTCAAACTGAAAACTCCTGCTAATTTCTAGCCACTACAGTGCTTGACATTAGACTGAGAGATTAAAATGTATGAAAAGGTGAGGCCCTAGGTCTTACAGCTGTGAGCTGATGGATAGTGTGTTGCCTCACCATGGGTATGGACCTTGGCAGTGCACCAGAATGGCACACACCCTGTAATCTCCTGTTTCCTAAATATATCTCCATTTTCTCTCTCCCTTTCTCTTCTGGAACTCTCTGTTCTTTTGCTTCAGGAAGTTTTTTAAAAAGAGGGTGAGAACAGTTTCAAAAATACATTCTTAATCAAAACAGAGGTAAAAAGATTATCTCGTTTTTCCTGTGCAATCAAAACTAGCCTTCTCACATGTCATAACACTTGGGAGGGAACGGAACAATTTTTTCCTAATTGCTATGAAGAATAATATGAAACTGAAAGTTTTGGACAAGTGATCCTGACACTTTCTAATATCCCCCAGTCCTCCAGGCTTCTGTATTACTTTGCTCTAATTGTTTATACAGACCATAAAGCTGGTAAAATCTCAGGATACTCGGAACACATGGGAAAATATTGTCATTTTTCCAGTCTTTGGAATGGGATTGGAGGAGGTGAAGAAAACTCTGCAGCGGTAAAGTTACCTAAAGCTGCCTAAAAAAATAGCAGTGTATTTCAATATTTCTCCTAATGGTTAGGAAATCTATACTTAGATTTCAAACACATTCTCGTACAAACAAGGATTCTGATATGTAAAAGCTTCCGCTTCTGAATTCTTTGTACCGTTTCCTTTCATGTAGATGATTTGGTTTGAGTGCAAATAAAGTATTATGTGTAGGTGGAATTGGAATTCTAATAGAAGGATACCAAAAAAGGCAGTTTGCAATTAGACAATTTATGGCTTAGCATCTAGGAGAATGTGCACAATGGTTAGGGCTGAAATTCTTGTTACCTGAAAGATTGTTCTCCCAAGAAGATCTCCTGCTTAGGAAGATGAACAAATTCTTTTGTCTTTGGGACTTGATCTGATCCTGGTTGCATGACTTTCTACTACAAGTGTCTACTTGGGGAAGGAGTTGCAGTAGCAAGGGAAAATGCTTTCCTTACAGTGAGCTTGTAGGTCTGGCTTAGGGAAGGAGGTGAAATACAGGGCTGTGCTATCATAGCACATCTTAAATATGACTGTTCAAAACTGTCTTTTTCAGGGGCATTAGCAATATTTTGAAGCTCTCGTCCTTGGTAAAATTCATGTTGAAGAAGAGGAAGGCTTGCCCTGAAAGTTTTTTGTTTTGTTTTTCCTCAGGGGTTGAACAGGGGACACTGATGTAGGGAAGTGGCCTTTGTACTATGAAATAATTACAGCCATTGTGTTTACTGCTTTTAATAAATGGACTTTCCAACAAGCAGCCTATTTGACTGAGCTTAAATATCTTCAGCTTTACACCATTGTAATTTGGCAAGAATGCCAAACATTTTTCAGTTTGATATGAGAACATTTCCTGTAAAACATGTTTGTCTTCCAATTTAAGAGGTTTCTACTTATGCTGATAATCTGCCGAGATCTGTGGAATGTGTTTGCCTTCTGAAACTTACAGACAATAAAACCACTATCTTAACTTAGTGAAGAATAAACTAAAAAATATTGTCTTGATACTTGTTCAGTGCATATATGAGTGGAATTTGTCTAAACTGTACAAATGAAGACAGTACCGGGATAAATATATATTATTGTCTAATAACAGAAGTAGAGGTCCCAATCCTGTGTTTTCAGGTACAAGTAGACTTTTACAACCATCCAGTACCTGGTACTGTGAGATAGGTCTATACTGTGGAACACATTGGATCGTTTTTCAGCTGCTGGATTCAAAAACACAGCTACGGTCTCATATTTTGGGGGGAACCAGATCTGAATGCTTGCTATCTCTCTGTCCCCCTAGTCTTACCCCTCTTAACATAGCACACACATACCCTCTTTCTCAAAAGTGAGATTTCAGCTGCTGCTTTTAAAAATAGGTTTTAGTGCATTTATGTTTTGTTATTTGTCAGCACAGTGGATTTTTTTCATGTCTTGCAATTCATCCTCAAGCTTTGAGAATAGATCAGTATAGTAAAAGGCTTTCAACTGCCACTATCATAAATGAAGTTGAGGGGTAGCTCCATTAGTATCAGTTACTGCAGTGAAAAATGACATAGAAAAACGGAAGTCAAAACATGTATGTATGCAGATTTCCAGTTAGCTTCATTGTGAATGATAGGCAAAAGTAACCTCTTTGAAGAGGCCAAGTATTATGGAATAGCTGGCTTCTTCAGCTCTTGTTTGTACACTGAAATTACAAGATTGAATAAAATATATGTGGCTTCCAGCTACTTCATAGTAGTTAAGAAAAGTTTTACCAAATTCTGGAAATGAGCTTATAAATGTTTGAAAAGTCATATTAGACTATTTTCCATTTTGGTGGGCTTGCCCCCCTCACAGTAGTCCTCAGTTTTACTTTGCATTTTCATTGTAGAATTGGAAACAGCGGGAGAAAAGTTAAGGCAAATCTTCTAAGACTCAATAGGATTTTTTAGTTGAGGAGTGTTTGTGAAAAAGCATTTTCAATTAGTCTAAGTCATTACTGGTTTTATAAATAGCAAGGAATGTCCCCACCAAAGCCAAAGTAAATTAAAAAAAATAGTGCAAGTTTCATAGTGCCATATACATTGCACACAAGCTAGTTGAAGTACAATAGCTTTCTCCATGCAGAACTTCATTTTTTTCTTGTGGCACAGTGCTGCCAGGAGTAGTGTTGTGTCATGCAAATCTTTCTTTTAAGCCTACAACAATAAGAACTTTCCTTCACTTGCAGAAAACAATTACTTGGATGTGCTGAATGTCTTTCAAAAATAATATCCAAGCTGCTAAACAGCAAATAAGTTATGTCAGCGTGTTGCCAAATATTAAAAGTTATGGAGAGCTGAAAGGAAAAATTTTAGGTGGCCTTGTGCTCTTTTCTTCTTCTGTTCTCCCCCCAGCTTCTTTGTGCAGGTGGGCAAGCACAGCACAGGAGCTCCAAATCCTTGCTCATCTCTGTTGATGCAGCGAATCATGTTTAGGGTGCCTGCTGCAGCCTGACCTTTCTTGAAAAAATTAGTCTGCCCTTATCACTCTTGATAGATGGTCACAACCTGCTATGATTACAGTAATGGTCTCTCAGCATACAGGAGTATGTGTCGCCATATAGTTCACTCCTCTCAAATAAAATACGGAAATGAAACCCAGGAAGAATGATTTTTAGCTTTTGCTCTGTATATTTCATGCTGTCATAATTAAGGGCAATAAATTCTATTTCCAGAAATACCAATAATAAATGTTTCTTTTCCAGGTGTGCCTTGCAATAGCTCATTATTCTCAGCCAACAGATCTTCAGCTTCTCTTTGCGTTTGAGTATGTTGGGGAAATATATCATAATCCAGGTAAGTAGGAATGTATTCTGATTATTTTTTTCTGATTTCATAATATGTAATTTCAGCAAGACTTCTGTCTAGAAGCACTGGCAAAAAGCATTTGAGGCTTTCTCTAGGGGTAATAAAATTGGCTTGTCCTGCACCCAGCCTTTTATGTTTGGATATAAATCATTTATTGGGGTAGACATTAATGACCAAAATCAAAAGAAATGTCTGTCCTGTCTGAAAGAAACCAAAACTGCCTATGTTGGCACTTATGTCAGCATGATTACTCATATTTCTCAGTTCACGCTTCCATCCTCCTATTGTCTGCCTGTATTGGTACTCTAGGTACCTACCTAATCTCCCATCAGGCAGGCTTGTTCACCTGCCCTTCTTTTGGGAATAAGTGTTTCTTCTGGTGGTATTGCAGGAGGATTTGTGCAACTTGGGACTCCAAACCTTCTTTCCTAGAGGCTTACTAGGCAGTTCTTCCCACTCAAAACCTCCACCACCCCTGCTGAGTTGGAGCACACCCTCTCTGCTCAAGGCCAATCTCCAACTGAACCTTGTCAGTTAGGTAAGCCTGAAAAAGATGCCTTTGGAACTTGATTTCTAGTGTAATGCTGTGCGGTCACTGCTTAGTGCTCCCCAGCCAATACACAGCTGAAACCCATCAGTTCTAGTGTAACAAGCCTCCAATTAGTGAAAGTGCCATTGATGGAGTTCTGTGGGACTGAAATATTTACTCAGCAGCTGCCACTGGAAGCCACTGCTCTGCCTGTTACAAAATCAGAATACGTGGAATTCTGAGATCAGGCCTTCGAATTTGCAGAAAATTACATGGTTTTCATGCAGATGCCTGCGTGACTGCCCTGTGCACGCACAAGAATAAGCGTGCTTGTGGTTGTTGCACGTACAATTACACATAAAATTTCCTGCTTGATAAAACTTGGGCAGTTATGAAGGTCCATGTACTTCAGTTATAAAAGTACTAGAGAGGAAGCCAATCTGCAGATAAAATTACAATAAAATATTTATGTGGAGTGTGAACAAAGTGTTAATCTGTCACAAAGCTGCCTTTATTCTTTCCTTAAAATCCCATTTGCTGTATGGAAAAATACCTAGTGGAAGAGTGACATAAGGTGGGTAAAAAATGTTGTTCCTCTGGAGCAGCAGACGAGATTGGCAGAAGATAGTTGTTCTGCTGTGCTGAAGTTGCTGGAGAAGAGAGTTTGAAGTACTTTTGGTTTGGGTTGCGGTTCTTTTTGTTTTGAACCCTGGTGTTTGCAGAGCTGTTCCTCTGCCTTTGCTCTTACCGTTCCAGCACCGTGTTTTATGACTGTGTATCCTTGCTAGTCAAATACTATCTTTATGTATCTACAGAAATATAAGGAGTCGGCATTCCTCTGGTATATACATATATCATTACTTCCCAGACTATATTTGATAATTATATATCCTGCCATTGAACAGTAAAATTATACCTTTTTGTAAATTATCATATTTCCCTGTATACTGTATTTGAACAACTGCTTCATTCTGATTTTAGTCCAGTTTTCTTCTGAAAAACACAAGCAGTCCGAGTGCAGCGCAAGAATGAAGTTTATAGATACAGAAAGTAGAAACTGCACCATCACTGGGATGGCAGTAGAGGATAACGCTGTGTTCTGCTTTGTCTGGACAGACACTTAAATCCTCCTTACTAAAGCTAGGAGCTTTCACAGGAATGAAGTAGGGTTGAGTCTCAGTTTACTTCACTTTCATCTAAAAATTTACTACCAGGTGTCAAGAAACAAAACGTCATCTCCTTTGACACAGCTGGCTGCCTCCTTGGCACCTAAAGAATGGCCAGCAAAGGTCTTCTGTGTCAGTAAGACTGTATGATCTTCTTGGTCCCTAGCCACAAAATGGCAGGCCGTCTTTATGTGTGCCTAAAATTATATATATATACACACACAAATTTACATATTTTAACCTGATTTTCAGTTTGTTGGATTTGCTGTTAACACAGAGGTCATTCCTAAGGAAAAGCTGTTGAAATCATGTATCTTGTATTTTGCTTTCTTCGTCAGGTACCTAATTGAAGGGTAGTCTGTAAAGGGTTCATGTTTTTAAAACACCATTAATTTCAGCATATTTAAAAGAGGAGTCTTTCCTGAGTGTCAGTGTTCTTTGTTTTCTGTCAAGCAGCACAACATACCAGTTTTATTGTAGGAAAAAGCACATTTGTATCTTGATGTATTGCCAAGCTGGCATTAAATCATTGATCTGTTGTAATGAAGAAATAGGTAATACCTGTCCTGGTGGTTCACTAGGAAAGTGAAGAGTTTTTTGGGGGTTGTTTTTATTTCTCCTTTTTTTAAATGTGCATTGATGAATTTTCTTTTCCTAGCAAAGAAGGTGAACGGAATAGACCCAGGAGGTGGCGGTGGTGGCATCGCTAGTGCCAGTGGTCAGCAGACACCTTTGTTTGAAACTTACTCTGATTGGGATAGAGAAATCAAAAGGACGGGTGCATCAGAGTGGAGAGTCTGTTCGGTCAATGAAGGTTATATGATATCCACTTGGTAAGTTTGTCTTACAACTCAAGTAGAAGAAAACAAGGCAATCATAGTGTCTTTTCCTGTCTCTTCTGCCAAAGCCTTCGCTCTGCCTACCTGTGTACTTCACCTTTTGAATGTGCCACTCTCTGGAGAGGCCCTCAGCTGAAAGATCCTGCAGGTGTTCTTAGTAAAGGAAATGTCATATTTTGGTATCTGATGCTTTCATGCTTTCGTACTTCCCTCTGAAATGTGCACATTTCTAAACAAACACACGTGAGCTGTACCACTGACCACGCAGGATCACGCAGACACACAGGTCAGCGGGTTAGTGCTGTCGTATCAGGGGCTGGGGCATTACACAGCTGCAACAAGAGAAAAGCTGATAAAATATCAGTAACCTTTTGTATCTTATTTTTTCCTCCCAAGCCTTCCAGAATACTTCGTGGTTCCATCTTCCTTAGCAGATCAAGACCTTAAGCTATACTCCTACTCTTTTATTGGGAGACGAATGCCAGTAAGTGTGATCTTTATTCTGTTACTGTTCTTGATCATTGTACAATGTTAAATAGTTTTTGTGTAGCGTCGAGCAAAGATTTTCTGTGCAGCATCACCAACCTACGTTACTGTGTGTTCCTTTTGTTTGTTTTTTTTCCCCTGTATTAGTCATGGTCCTGGAATCACCCTAACGGGAGCGCCCTTGTAAGGATGGCCAACATTAAAGATGTGCTGCAACAAAGAAGAATTGATCAAAGGTAAATGATTCCTTGTGCTCCTCTGTAGCCAGACACATAAGATAACACAAATGGACTTACTTACACCCCTCTGTAACTAGCAAATGCCAAAAATATTTGAGGCAATAGCTCTGTGGCAGGAGCAACCTGTCTCCTGAATATAATTGAGAAAAGGTGGTTTTTTTAATAAGGTGCCCATTTTATGTGGTTTTAGTTGTTTGAAGTTACAGACTGCAGTGTTATTTGAAGGACCGTTTCTATCCTCACCTTCTCCTCACCTGATTCTTTTTGTTACTTAGGATTTGCAATGCAATAACTCGAAGCCATCCCCTGAGAAGTGATGTTTACAAATCTGATCTGGACAAGTGTCTCCCCAGCATCCAGGAAATCCAAGCTGCCTATGTCAAACTCAAACAGCTGTGTGTTAATGGTACACTGGACTGTCCTTATTTCAGACAAGAATTCTAATAGATCTAATAGTTCCTTGAAGTTGTTCTGCAATATAATGACTTTCCTTGTTGCAGAGCCTTTTGAAGAAACTGAGGAAAAGTGGCTGTCCTCACTGGAAAATACTCGCTGGCTGGAGTATATCAGGTTTGTACCATTAATAAAATGATGGTTAATGAGATGTGGAAAACTTCCACCAGGGTAAATAACCAGTCAGTCAGTTGAAGGATTCTCAGGTTTAATACACAAGTTAGGTAAACATGTATTTCCCGAGTATTTTGTTTTTTTCTAGAGCGTTAACGTGTTCTGTTAACTGTTGTATCACTTTCTTTTCCTGTCTAGATCATTTCTTAGGCATTCTGCTGAGCTGGTGTATATGATGGAGTGCAAGCATGTTTCTGTAGTTCTGCAAGGTAATACAGCCACATAGCACACTGTAATTCTTAGCATTAGTGTGATAATCTAGATAAACACATTTAGATAGAATCAATTATAATCTTTACACATAAACGCAATCTCTTCTAAATATTTTAGGTATTTGAGGGACTAGAAAGGAAAATAATTTTGTTATGTATCTGTACTGTAGTACAGTCCATAGCATCAGATGCATATTTGACTTTGAGTCTTCGTGGGTTTTCTTCTGATAATGATGTGATAGAATCAAAATGCTAGTGGAGTCTTGAACAGTATTAATTGGGTTAATTAATACTCCTTGCAAAAGCAGTATTAAGTTTTATTCAGAGTTCCTATATACAAAAGTATTTTGCTGACAGTGACTGCAATTGTGTAAGTGCAGATGTTCCAGAAAAGAAAAAAAAAGACAACTGAAAAACTTGCTTGTAACGAGATCAGAAATTATGTAATTTCTATAATTTTTACACCTGGGTAAGATGGGTTCATCCCACTGTCCCCCTGTAACAGGCTTCCAGAAGCTGCTTCAGGGTGGAAAAAATGCTGAAAACTTCCAGCAACATGAACACCCTCCTTCTCAGCACCTCTGGGTTTAAATACCAAGCTGAGTATATTGTTCTTAGTGATGCATTGCTGTGCTGGATACTGTAGGAACCTTTTCTAGATTACAAGTCTTAGTTAAATAAAGAAGGGGGTTTTTTGTGGGTTTTTTTTTCGTGGGTTTTTTTTTGTGTTTTTTTTTTTTAAATACCAGAACAACTGCAGTGGCAAAAAACACATTTTAAAAGAAAATCAAAGAAAAAAACTAAGACATAGTTGCCAGTTTTTCTCTTTGAGAATGAATTCTGTATATGTCGCTGTATAACCTTGTATATCTCATACATTCTGTGTGTTATTTGCAGAGGAAGAGGGGCGGGACCTGAGCTGCCTTGCTGCTTCTCTCATTCAAGTCATGCTGGATCCTTATTTTCGAACTACTGTTGGATTTCAAAGTTTAATACAGAAGGAATGGGTCATGGCAGGATATCAGTTTTTAGATAGGTGTAACCACTTAAAGAGATCTGACAAAGAGGTAAAAATGCATTGTATTTGTATGTAATAACGGTATCTGGCTAATACCTGCCTGAGCATTTATTCACACAGAAATCTAAAACTAAATATTTGTTAACACTTTCAAATCTCATGAAATTTACGTCAGAAAAAATGAGTCTTTGTCCAGGATAGAGACACATTTTCTTTATCCGCTCGCTGTGTAAGAGTCTGAAACATCGTGTGCGAGCAGATGTCGCTGGCTCTTTATGTTGCTGCAGCGCTGTATGTGAAGAGGTCCCACTGTTAGAGACACTAGCACAGCTCACAGTCAGCTGAAATAAAAGGGGAGGGAGGTTTGGAGGGGGGTGTTTGTTTTACCGAGGGAATCTGTTTTCATCCCCATTTGGTTCTTTAATGCAAAGGCATTTCATATGCAGCACTTCTCAAAGCATCGAGCTGGTGGAGAATCACTGCAGCTTTCTGAACCGATACGCAGCTGCCAGACGGGTTAATAGAGGGCAGCAGAATGCTTGCTTTTCAGTATTTGCAGCTAATCTTGCTTGGCCTCTTCATTGCAAAGGAGAGACTTGTAATTGCACTTGGAAAAATACAGGACCCTAGGTCAGTAGCTCTTTTCAGGGACAGTGCCCAAGAGTAATAGAAAAGCAACATCCCCAGAGAGTGGAGCCAACAGATAAAACGAGGAGACTGAGCACTAGGCAGAGAAAATGGATGAAAGGGTAAAGAAACTGAAATAGCAAGGGGGGAACAATGAGAAAGCAGACATTTTGACCAGAGGAAAGGATATACAGAAGAGTGAAACTGTGAAGAGCAGAGTATTTCTAAAGCTTTATGTAAGTGATAGCTTATACTTTTGCCATTCATGGGCCACTGTGGAAAGAGCTAGAAAGTGTAGTGAGAAGTTAACGTGGCTGAGTCATAAGCTCTCTGAAGGAAATGCTGTGGAAAGGTGACACTGAGAAGGCCAGTGAGAATGTGGCTCAGAAGCACAGGGTATTACAGCTGCATGAAATCAATGCAGCACTCGGAGTAGCTTATCCTGTTGAGGAACGCATGAGAGGTGTAGCTAAAGACTATTGGAGTGCTAACTGCAAAAGAAATATGGATGACTTGGGAAAAGCGTATGTCAAACCTAATTTTTTTCTTTCTTTTCCCAGTCTCCTTTGTTCTTGATGTTTCTTGATTGTGTGTGGCAGCTGCTAGAACAATACCCAGCAGCCTTCGAGTTTTCTGAAATGTACTTGACCATATTGTATGACAGCGCACGTATCTCGTTGTTTGGCACTTTCCTTTTCAACTGCCCTCATCAGCGAGTAAAGGAAAGCACTGTGAGTATGGAGCGTTACACCTCCTTTTCAAATAAGAGACTTGAGCCTGCCCCTCTGCAAATAACGGCATCTCAGCTAACTGATATTCCTTTGTAGTTTTCAACTGTCCCTCTCTGTTCAAGGGCAAATATTCAGCTCCCCCACTGAATATGATCGGAACGGCCTCTCAGGTGATCTTCCCGCAGACAGGAACTGTTCAAGAAGAAAATCTATTGAATTTCTTTTTTTCGGGAAAACATTGTTATATGTTGTGATTTGTACTCCTCTAGGAAACGTATTTATAGCTGTGACTGATAATGGTAGAATGGCCAGAGACAGAATTTCACACTTCAGGCAAACTTTGAAATCTTTTGATTTAATTGTTTAAGTAGTTGAAAAATGTGGAAGAGGCTTTGTGAAGTTAGTGACACACAGTGAAAGAACGCAGGAAACTGAACACTGAAATTTCTTATCGAAACCAGCAGGTATCAGAACTGTGTGTAGAAAACACTGGATGACTGATAGGTGTAAAACTTATTTTGTTAAATATTTTCTTTTTAAAGCTGTAGGCAGCCACCTTAGAAAGGAGCAGAGCACTGGGGGACCATTAGTGTATTCATAAATAACAGTTTGGGGGAGGGTAAAAGTAAACAAACCATTTAATGTCATTGTGAAGTGTTTTTTGCTCAGTAAGCGCTAGTCCTGCATTGCTCACGTGTGAAGCGGGTGCAGCTGTTCTCGGCAGATGCCAGCGGTCTCGCTGCTCTGTTGCTTTCATCCACAGCCACTTCTGAATTACAGCCGTGCTGCCTGGCCACTAGTTATGCACCAGTTTATAATTAAGATTTCTGAATAAGCCTATTTTCTTTGATTTTTTTTTTTTAATATGCCTGAATGTTAACTCCTTGCAGGAATTTGCCATAAGCAAAAATATTCAGCTGGGTGATGAGAAAGGCCTCAGATTTCCTTGCGTTTGGGACTGGTCTCTTCAGTTTACAAGCAGAGATCGCCTGCTCTTTCACAACCCTTTTTATATTGGAAAGAGTGCACCATGTGTACAAAACGGAGCAGTGAAAAGTTTTAAACGCTCAAAGGTAACTACAGTGACGTCTGTCTGTGAGTGGGGCTGTTCCTGTGCTTAACCATAAGGTGTTAGTGGTTAAAAATACACAGTTACGTCGTGATTTGCACCCTCAGTTTAGCAGCATTGATTCTCTGAGCTCACCAGCCTAAAGAAGTTTCTTCTCTAGAAGTAATTGTTGAGCCTTGGGTTCTGGGACATTTTCTGATGTGACAGAGCTCCCTGTCAGCACCTGCATTATTTCACCTGTGCAGAAGTGATGACACATTTTCCCACAAGAACTGTTAGTTATTTTCAGTCAATACTGATTAATTTAATCATTCAAGGTTTTAACAAGTCTAGAAAACACATGCATTTCTTTTTAAAGGCCACAGGTGGCCCTGTGAGCCCTGCAGTAGTGACTCACGAGCACAGAACCATTTAACAGTCACATCGTTTCCCTGGATGATGCATCCTAGCAGCTCAGGGAAACCTACTATTCAAGTGAGCATAAAACCGCAAAGTTATCATTATTTGTTTTCTGCAGAAAAACTACAGCTCCACATTGCGAGGTGTCCCCCCAGCAATAAAAAACGGAATCATCAGTGAGCAGGACTTCTTTCCGAGAAGAAACTCTCTGATACTAAAACTGAAACCGGACTTTTTGCAGCAAGCAGAGAGTCAGAGTAACAGCATGGATCAGTACTTCAGAGACTGGTTTGCGAAGCCTGTTGATTTGCACGGCGTAATCCTACCCCGCGTCTCTGGAACGCAAATAAAACTGTGGAAACTGTGCTACTTCCGCTGGGTTCCTGAGGCCCAGATTAATCGTGGTGGCTTCATCACTGCTTTCCATAAAGTTTCTTTGCTGGCGGATGAAGTAGACATGCTAAACCGGAACCTTCGGCAGTACAAAAGCAACTCTTCTTCACCAGGCAACTGCTCGGAACTGGATCAAAGCAGGATGTACTTCAGAGCTAATGGTTTAAACGACACCTCTGGCACCCCAGACTTTCTCTCCTCCTCATTCCCATTTTCTCCTGTAGGGAACCTATGCAGACGGAGCATTCTGGGAACGCCTTTAAGCAAATTTTTAAGTGGTGCCAAAATCTGGCTGTCCACTGAGACGCTTGCGAATGAAGACTAAGACGCGATGGTTTAAAGGTTTGGGGAGAATATAGCATATCGTTTTGTCTTTTCTAAGTTAACACTGCTAAATGCAGCATTGGAAGCTGTAATAATTTTTATATACAAACATTACGTAAGTTTTGCACAAATATTTAAAAGCAAAGCGAGTCATGCTTCAAATCGCACAACTTCGTCTTCAGTAGTTCTCATCTACTAGGGCTGCTGGTCCCTAATCCCTTCTGTGTTTTGTGGTTTGGCTCATCATATGCGACAGAGCATTTCATTAGCTAATTGAGAGGCTTGCTGTGGTCATTAACAAGGGTTCTGCTTGAAATATCTTTTCCCAGAAGGTGACTGAGGCAACTCTTCTCACAGCTTGTCAGATCAGAGTAGTTGGTGTGGTGGACACGGCACCAACAGCTCAACTCTGGGACAAGCTGTTTGCTCAGATCCCCTCTTGAGGAGGAATGTGGATACAACCCAGTGTTCTCTGACCTGCTCACCTGCAGCTGTGTTAGAGCAGTGTGACCCATGGCCCAGGTTGTTCTCTTTTCTTTCCCTCCCCAAATGACATTCATTAACAATTAGTCAGATTTGCGCTTTGTCATGGGCTTGACTTTAGCAACCAACTTCAGGACAATGCACTGTTAACCTTAAAACATTTACTGTAGATCTGGAATTGTAGTAGCTTTAGAAGTGCCTTGAATTGGGAGGAGACAGTAGCAAGAGTTCTCTGATGCAGCTGACACCCCCAGCTTTTTACAGCAGGTTGTTGGGTAAGTTCTCGTTCATCCCCCGCTTTCCCCTCTCTGACAGAAGTTTCTGCCCGCAGGCCACCTCGAGAGACAGCAGCTTCTGCCTCGTTGAGGTTGTTTCTCAGTCTCATGAAAGCCTCGCTGTTTTATTAAGCACTTCAAATACTCCGTGTTATATCCCAGCGTGGATCCCAATCCAGCTCGAGGGAGTGGAGGAACAGTAACGTGTCATTCCCACAGGTTAAGGCTGCTGCCCACTCTCCCCTAACAGCCTTTCTTTTATATGAGCGTGAAGCGCACAGTGTTGCAGGGAAGCTGAGCCTCGGCTCGGCCGGGCACGCGGAAGTTGAGGTGCTGAAGGGCTCCTACAACAGCCTAGGAACTCTTCTCAGTTACCAGGGTGGGGAGAGGCCCTAGGAGGCTGATACACTGTGTTTAACAGAGGTGGGAGGGTTAGGATTTGGAGCTGTTCGTTTGACTGTAACAGCAACCCGGTCGTGGGCACGGCCCACACCACGTGCGGGCTCTGGGCGTCTGAGAGTGCTCGGGATTTATTTTAGAGAATATTGCGCCTGGGGGGCTGGGTGGGGATGAGCAGGACTTTGATGTTAAGGGTGAGCTGAGGAGGGACACGGAATTCCTGTTTTAACAAAACTAGCCAGACACCTGGAAACCTGTTTATGCAAAGGAGCCGAGTGAGGACGAGCACATCGCGGTGTCGCGGGGCCAGCTCGGGGCTGGGCAGCTGCTTGTGAGGACAAAGGTGCGTTCACCTCAACTGCCCAACGATGCTGCACGACGGTCTGAGCGTGTTACATGGTCACAAACCAGTTGTGTTCAGTTACAGGCTGGAGCCGTCATCGACCTTGTCCAAGTCATTATTCAAATGTCTGTATTACTTTGCTTCTGTGATTAATTTTTTTTTTTGATTTTTTTGTTTTCATTAGCTTACTGCTTTCCCTGGCCCAATACTTGACGTAAAAGACCTCAACCTGTGTGCTTAGTGTCTTTTGGTACCAATTTATTTTGTAGGATTACAGTTAAAACTATGGTGTCTTTTCCTTTTTTTTTCCTTCCTTAAAAGTCTTTTTTTGGTTTAACGGTACCAAAAATGTGTAAATAAATTAGTCCACACAGGCAGCTGGTGGAATAAAAAATACTAATGTTTAGGCTGGTACCCTTTGGGGGAAAAAATGGGTACTATATTTAAACGAGATTGTCTTTTATAAGGAGATTCCAGATGTTTTTACATTTCAGTTCTAAGATGTGTACAGATGCTGCAGATGGTCTTTGTATTTTATATATATAGCATGGGAGGGGGGTAAAATAATTTGCCTTTATAATGAACAAAACCTGTCTATGTATCATTTGCCAAACTGACTGAAAAAGGAATCTGACACGGCTCAAAGTGGGGAGCGAGGCCGAGAGGGCGATAAAGCACGGGGAGGGGGGGCTGGTGGCATTGGTTCTTTCTCTGAAGGAAAGTAAACGGCTTAATGGTTTTCATTTACTTTTGAAAGACGGGTACTAAACGCTAGTTCTAAATTATTCTCCGCTCTGCACAGTTGCCTTATCAATAGTCACAGGGGCGGCTCCCAACGTGGTTAGTAACTCACAGAAGCAATGTTGGGGTGCGAGCACAAACCTTTGACCCCTGTGTACAGAATCCTGTGTGTGCGCGTTTGCAAATGTTCATTTCTGGTCTCCATTTAAAACCAGATGCTGTTAGTGCCGTTGTCGTGTTGCAAGAGCAAAAAAACTACCATGAAGCTTGTGGGGTTTTGTCTGTTTCTACGCAACATGCGCCGTTTGGGCTGTTACTGGATGTTGTGTCATGACTTTCGTACACTATAAACGGCCCCATGGGGATCTGAAATGCTGTTCGATACAGTTAAAGGGCAGCCCCAGCATCGTGTGCTGCTGCAAGGAGAGCTCGGAGCAGGCTCCGTGACGGCAGCAGCACCACCCCATCCACCATTCACTGCCACAGGCTGGGGAAGGCTATTTCATTCCAGCAAGCAGCCTAGAGGCTGTGTCTGTGCAGCCCCAGGCCGCGACGTGTTCGGTGTGCACCTGCCTGCAATACCACCTCGATCGTGACTGCCTTGTATTTATAATGAACATGTAGCAAGCGAGGCAACGGTTCTGGCTTACTCTCAGACAGAAAGACATTAAAACCAAAAAATTTCTAACGCTTATTTAAGCAAAGGACAAAAAAAATCTTAAATTTGCCTCTAATGTAAGAGAAATGCTTACCTCAAATTGCGCTGGGCAGTAGGTTTCTAACGCTGTTGCTGTGATGGTTTAGAGTTCACTATTTCAACTGAAACTGAAACCTTTGTGCCTGATAATGACTTATTGAGTAAAGTAGCAGTGCCAGGAAGATTATAAAATCCTGATGCCGAGTTGTGAATGTGAAGTAAATTAGACTAAATAAAAGCTCATACCTTTCCTCAGCAAACTTCAGGTGTTTTTTCTTTCACTTCCTCTGACAAAAAAACAAACTGGCAGGAGCCTGTGTTTGTTTTTTCCAAGAAAAGCAGGGACGCGGTGCTGTAGAAAGATGATTAATAAAAAATATGTGCAAATGATGTTAATTTCTTGATACATTCTATTACAGCATCTGCTGTTTGAATGGCAAGCAGACTTTGTGACATCAGGAAAACTTAATCAGAATGAGAATGAAATCGCTAGAGAAGGGCTGTTGGCTGCGTGTTAAAAACGAGACAGGCCCCCAGTCTTCTGGTGTCTCAAGGAGAGCTCTCATCCCTTCGGTTCCCTTTCAATTGACTGGCTTATACCTGAATGAGAAAACACATCATGTTCTGTGGGGCAAACCTGGCTGTACCATCCTGCAAGAGTGCGGAGCTCCTGGCTCTGTCCTCTACCTGAACCGTGTCCCCTTTAGACAGAAACAGCAGAAGGAGCTGTTCAATTGTCCTTTCACATGTAGCATTTTAAAATAAAGCTGTGTGCCTTACTCTGTGCTGCCACTGACCAGCTGTATTTTAGTGACAAGCAGCAAATTGCACTGACAGTCTCAAACTATTTTTTAGCATGTTTTGTGCTATAGGTAGCTACAGTGATGTTCCAAGAAACCAGCGTTTCAGCAGAAACTACTTTAATAAGCAGCAGCCCGCAGTGTGTGTTACGGCAGTTCCTCTAATGCCACCCCAGTTACCCGTGTGCTCAAGGATCAGCCGAGGCGCTGGCTCTTGCCTCCGACAGCTCGCACGTGACAAACTTCCACGGTGGCGCCCAGCTGCTGCAGCTCGCTCAGCCAGATCATCTGCTTGGGGGACAGGCGGTCGCTGGGACCCTTCACCTCCACCAGCTACAGAGACATGGCGATGATTAGCCGTGTGCCTGGGGAGGGACTGGACCATCATTAGCTCCCCCAGGCTCATTAACTATTCTTTTATGGCCGTTACTTGCAAGAAACAGAATAAAGACATAGCAAAACAGAAGGGCCGGTGGGTGAAAGTTTAACTGTAAAATAATGACTTTTTCTGTAGTGAATATCCCTGTGAAGAAATAGCAGCTCACTGATCCTCACTGGCTGCCATGGCTGCTGGGCAGAGGGGCAGCTGGGAGATTCCATAGCTAAGGGTAAGAGCAGCTGAGCGCTGACTATACCTTAAAGTCATTTGTGTGCGTACGCCACACGACCAGGTCTGGGAGTCCCCCTCGGCAGTGGCGTAGATCCTTGGAGAGGCGTCTGAAAACACCGCTCAGAAACGATCCTCCAAGACAAGAGACGAGGCTCTGGAAGAGAAGTTTTGGCAGTTGGCTATTTGTTTCCCTGTACAGCCATTTCCCAGGCCTCACAAGAGCATCCGTGGCCCCAGCTCAGCTCTCTGTTTAGTCACATGTAACGCAGGTTCAGCAATTCTGTCAATTCCACTCAATTCCTCCCTCCTCCAGTTCACAAACCGAGCACGGCACAGCCACATGCGATCCAAGGGCGACCCTGATCAACCCAGTGTCCCAGCTGGACAACAGCTCATTACCTGGACTTGCTGCAGGGAAGCAAAACGCCCCCAGCTAACGAGCGCTGCTGCTTTTCCCTCCTGAGCCGTCCAGATGTCAGCGATCAACTCTGCCAGCGTCTCCGAGGACGCTGTGTGAAGCTGCTGGAGTCTGGCCTCAATGACATCCCTCCTGCTCTCATAGAAGCTATCGGTGTATAAATCCAGGGGGAACGTCTGTATAAAAAAAAGTAAATACAGCTCTGAGGAGCTGCTGGCAAAGCAGCAGTTCCAAGAATGGCAATGCCCTGCTTCATGGTTTTCTTAAATCAACTGTGCCTGAGTGAATTTGTAGTTGAGATAACAGTTCCAAAACCTTTATTAAATAGGAAAAGATTTGTATTTTAACACCCAATACCAGGGCAACAAACGCTGGCCACACCTCAGCCTGCTCTGTGTTGGTTTTCACCCTCAACAGACAGAGCTATTGAATCCCGACTCTCCCAGCAGTTAACGTTCTAGTTAACGTTCTAGGATTTGGGATCCGCAGCCAGGCTGCTGAGCTGCAGCGTCCAGTGTGAGGTGGGCGATTACTTACCAAGGGGCCCTTTAGTAACAAGCCCAATATCACAAACAATAGAGCCAAGCTGACACCACGACCTGTCTGAAAAGTCCCTCGGAATAAGAAGTCTGTCTAATCCCAAATAAGATTTTAACACGGTTACAGAGTCGACAGCAATGGGTAAAGATGTGAACTAAAGAAAGGCTTTCAAAACTACCTGATAGGCATTTCTGAAAACGTCAGGTATGTCATCCATGAAAATGATATCCCACATCAGAATCCCATACAGTGTCATAAAGGTCGAGCCTTCCCCATGAATACCTAAAGGGCAAAATTTAATGAAAACAGAAACATTAATCTCTACAGCACTGTCATATGAAGCGCTACCAAGTCACGGTGGTTCCAAACAGAGCTGTGCTCCACTCGCGTGTCAGTATGTACTGACATTACAGCATCATCTCATAAATGTAGCTTAGTACTTCCAAAATTCGCTCATGCTTTCTATTTCCAGGCTAGTGGCCCTCACATGCAGTGCAGGATTAAGTTACCATCCCCTGTCACGAATAAGGCTGTGCTGACTTTAACCATTTCTAATATACACAATTTTAAAAAATTACACTAAAAAGTAATAAAATATTCTTATTTGTCTATGTCTTTTCACAGCACTTAAGTTGTAAAAATCAGTTAACAACTACTAATAGAGCTGGAAGCCAAGCCTTTTCAAAATAAGTCACCGAGTGTGTTGCTATGTTATACACTGTTTCCACGTTCATTACCAAAAAAATCAGTGGACATTTACCTTTCCTTAATGCCACCCTCTTAGGTGACCCTGCTAGCATTTTACCCCTAACAAATCAAGTAGCTGTTCATTGATAAGAAACTGGTGTAAGGAAATCAGCTGAAAATGGTCTATTAACCTAACTGCATAGTAAATTGGTTCTTTACTCCCACAGTTATTGTACTGTACAAAAAGTTCCTGTTACCTTGATCAAAGCCATTCTGCCTGTAATGAGTTAACGCCAGCTCTTCAACTGAGCACATGACTGTGGAGACACCAACATCCTCGCCTCCTTCATCACCAGCATCCTCCATTAGAAATACAGACTTTCCCATTCCCGTCTGAGGACACATCTTTCCTTTAATTGTAACCTGAACACATTAAAAGAACTTGTTACTTTCCTGCATCACAATTAAAAAGCTTTAGCCTACGTATGTGAATCTCTCCTAAAACGCGTTCCTCCTTTTCAGTTTCCTTAAAATCAGAACTAATTTGTTCCCAAAAATCAGCTGAATAAGATTCAACCCACTGTCCCCTCCAAATCGTTCTCTTGTGCTTTCAAAGAGAAAACAAGGCTCTGCTCTGACTTTGCCCAGATACAATTATCTTCACAGCAGTAGGGAAAAGAATGAGTTAAAAAAAAACCCCATTCTAATATGATGTAAGCGCATCACAGGACATATTTGCACAGCATATACTCAGAGGGCATCACTCCCAAAGGCTACTAAAAAACCCTTGCATTTTTTGAGCCATTAATCAAATGCTGACAAAGTGCTACAGTTACTTTGACTTCTTACACACAAAATGCCTGATCTGAAGACGGGGGGCGATGCACTGATGTGATCAGACTCGTCACACAATTCAGCAAAGCAACGCAAATGAAATCAGTGCACAGCTGACTGACTTTGGCTAAGAAGCTGCCCATTTATTAAATAAGTAGAAATATTTGTTTACTCCCTACAGCACAGCAAGTCGGAGGCTGTTGCATAGCACATAACAGCCTCCCAGACTGTTTTTTCTTGTCAGACCTCGAGCTGTTGTCTCCCAGAAAACACCAGCAACTTTACTTACGTGTGTCACATCCTCCACAGCTATGACCGGCAGATCATCAAACAGGCACCTGAAGTGCTTGCAGCTTGGCGAGTCCCTGATGCGCAGGGCCCGCTGGTAGAGAGAGAGGCGATGGCCGGTACGTACAAACGGGTCTGCCAGCCCCCGTCTGATGCAGTCGATGGCCTGGCAAAGAGCATGGTAACAAACAGTAACCTAGAGAGACCTGCACACACCTGTCTCTGCTTACCCAGTGCAAAAGACCGATTGATTTAAGTAGCACAAACATCTGAACAGAAAAAAACAGCGTATAAGACAGGGCAACCTTTCTTACTTATGCACTGAAGTTCTAACTAGCAAGAAATATTTTGTGCTAGTAGGCTTCTGGATTCAAATTTGCCCTAACACAGTAAAAACAAATTAGTCTCCATTTGTACTGATTAATATAAGATTAAGGAAGTCTTAAATTTTGCATAAGCGACCAGACATAAGGGATGGTTCTAAGCTGAAGTTTAACACTTTAAAGCCAGTTTCTTAACAGCACGTAATATGGAATCAGAAGGACCCTATCAGTTGTGCAAGGATGCACATACAGAGCAAATTTTAAACAATTCATTAATTCAATTCATGGTTCTGACATACTCTCTTTTTGTGACTTGAGCAAGTTGCTTTGTCTTAATTTATAACTAAGGAACTCAGACTAGCTTTTCCTTTCTACAATTTCTAATTCCAAGTCTGGAAAAAGCTTGATATGGCACTATAAGATGCAGAGGAGACAACTACAGATGCTTGGCAGCCTCTGATACTATTTCCATTTAACAGACTTCAGAGAATTAAAAGAACACAGAGTATAAGCATTTGAATCCCGATTCTCAATACCCTTAGTGAGGCAAGGAAGCAACAACAAGGGAAAAAAAAATCATTTTTTGCTTATTTTAAATAACTCTACAACCGCTGCTGTTCATGGATTTAACTATTTTTCAATCTCTGCCTTTCATTGCCAAGTTAGTCAGGTATCTTAGCTGTGTCTAGATTGGTCTTCTTTGTCTTCTAGTTAAAAGATGATTTTTAGTTTGCCCATACTTCACAGTGACCTAAACAGTCCTACAGTTTCATTTTCAATCACTGACAATGTTTTTTCACATTTGTGTGTAATAGACGTGATCTCTCCATTTTCCTCCTGTCAGGCTACCTGCCAGCTAATCACCAGGAAACTAACGACTACTCCCCATGCACACGCTGTTTCTAAAAGTCTGAACTGCATCGTTCAGACTTGAGACTGGCATATTTAACCACTGCACAAACCTTGTGTTTCGCCTGTAGAAAAAACACCCCCTACTAGTGCATGCTTCCTATTGAAAGGGAAGAGGGCAAAGTTTTAGCAAAAGGTAAGATTACCCCACAGGAAAACCGATCCAGATAAAGAAGGCAACCTTTTCCGCACTGGCAACAGACAGCAAAAGATTTAATTCCCTTTTTTTTTTTCTGTTTGAAAACATTAAATACTCCTTCCAATTATGTTCATTTGTCTCAGTCCAGAACAGCAAGGAAGCTGCTGCCTGATGACTCCACACAATCCTTGACGCCAAACAGTGTTGTTCTATACAGAAAAAAGCAGGCCAACCAAGGACCAGGGTACACTCAATATTCAGTTTCTTAGGAGAAAATGGTTGCCTGACCTTGGGATTCCTATCAATATTTGCATTTTTAGAAGGGCCTTCCCTGTTGTTCTTCTCATACGAAATGTTTTTTTAAAATGTTTTCAGATGACTGCAGTGTTTCCAGCTTTACAGCACACAATTGTGAAGTTACCTTCTTAGTGTTTTTCAAGTGCTGGTGTAAATTCAGCGCTAGGCGATCCCACCATCGTCCTCTGCTGTCGGTACAGTACACGTTCTGAGACAGAAGAGACTGCAACTCACGCACCGCTTCCTGCAGCAACCAGATTATGTATTAATTGAGCTAGAAAACCAGACTGACGTTTCATTATATAATCAGCTTCTCACTTTCCCTTCTAATTACTAGGCACTATAAAACTTTGCCTCTGCAAAGTTCAAAACCTATTTTTATTCCACAGCAACCAATGGATTCAGCTGCACAGGTGTATCTTAAAAATTCTAGAATACAGATGGTGTTATGTGAGCTTTAAGGTTAGCTGCCAAATATACAATATTTTTATCCTTTCTGTATGTATTCCTTATTGCATATGAAAAAGACCTGAGTATTATTTGTTGCCTTTTTGCAGAGGCAAAACCTGTTCAAGAATAATGTGGTTTGCTTTAAGATATAAGTCAGAGCCCTTTGAAGATGTTGGCTCCTAAGGTGAAGAGTCAAGGATTTCATAGACTTTTCTTCCAAAATTGTCTTATTTAAAAGCAACAACCAAGCCTAGCGAAACACGGATATCTTTAAATAACAAAACAGCGTCTCAGCAAGAGTCTCATGCTATGTTACATATGATAAATCTCCAAAGCATAAACAGAAATCAAAACAATTTCAAACTTTCTAAAGCAGCAAGAAAGGGCTTGTTTTCCTTAAAAGCAATCTGTTAAAAGAACCGTAGCAAGTCCTGGAAAACATTTCCTAGCACATCAGAAATGCAAATTGATGTACAATGCTACATTTAACACATATTCCTATTCACTTCACCACTCTTACCTTATACATGTGAAGTCTCTGCAAAATCTCAACACCTTGGGAAAGGATTCTTGTATACACCCAGCCAACTGTGAAACGTCGCAGATACTCAGGTAAAACTCTGTGATAGCTGAAAGATAAGAGTAGCTCAGATCAGTTTAACGATGACAATTTAAATTCTTAAAATTCTCTAAGAATAGTTATACTCAAAGCATTTACAAAAATCAAACTGATATGTATATTGAACTGAGTATTCCAGCTGAGTCAAGAACTCAAAGGTAAGAAAATAGTTTAGCTGAGGCAGCAGACACAAGCTGCACTTGCACAGCATATTTTCGTTTCAACAGCAATGGAAATAGTAAGTTTTACATCAGGTGTAAAAGAAAAATTTATTACAATATGTTTTGTTTCTGCCAACTTGTTGTCAGTGAGAAGGTGAACTTTAAAAACACAGCTGAACAAAAGAAAAAAGCTACAACAGGCATTTCCTGCTATAAAAGACAACTAACATCTTCTGGGTAGCGCCTCTATGTCTCAGGACAAAGTCTTTTGAATGTCTTATTGAAATCAAAACAGATTTCCACTGTATTCCATGTGAAATGGAACAGACCTCCAAATGACTTATTAGTCTCATATGAACCATAGGCTAATTTTCAGTTTAGTACCTCAAAGAGGGGTGATTTTTCAGTTCCCTCCAGGTTTCTTTAGCGCACGTACACAGATGATGAGCTTCGTCCCAGTTCCCATTCACCATTGCAGTGGCTATATCATTCGACAGATGAGCAGCAGTTGCATATCTATGGGAGAAAAAAACAGTCATCATAGAACGGTTTGGATTGCAAAGGACCTCCAAAGCCCATCCAGTTCCACCCCACCATGGGCAGGGACACCTCCCACTGGATCAGGTGCCCAAGGCCCATCCAACTTGGCCCTGAACCCCTCCAGGGATGGGGCAGCCACAGCTTCCCTGGGCAACCTTGGCCAGGGTCTCACCACCCTCAGCGTGAAGAATTTCTCCGTAATGTCTAATCTAAATCTTCCCCCTTCCAATTTAAAGCCATTCCCCTGCGTCCTATCACTCCACAGCCTTGTAAAAAGTCGCTTTCCAGCTTGTCTATAGGCCCCCCCCTTAAGGTCTCCTCGGAGCCTTCTCTTCTCCACGCTGAACAACCCCAACTCTCTCAGCCTGTCCTCATACGCAAGCAAATAAATTCACTATTTAGGTTCAAAATGCAAGCCACTGTAAATTACAAATCCTACTTGGATACAAAAATGCATTTAAAATCATTGCATCAGTGCACTTCTACCCATTTACATCAGGAGTTCTACATGACGAATTCTTATTTGCCCACATAAGTATTGCAAGAAAGCCTTTCTAGAAATAAAATGACTTCCAAACTGTCAAAGGTCCTCCTACCTGATAAGATCGTCTCTGTCCTGGAAGACCTGTGTTTTCCTATTTACAGTGTAACTCGGGAATACCATACGCCTCATGTTTACCATAAGGAGTGTGGAGAGCTGGCCTTGACCAGCACTGCCAGCTTCTTCATCCTCCAATGACTCGGACAGTGAAAATAGCAGCAAAATTCGAGAAAAGACAGCCCGCGGGCCTTTACAGACCCTGACAGATTTTCCAGCCAGGTCCTTCACCCTGGAAAGACAAGTAAAATTATTATAACCAACAGTTTTTAACCTTACTTATAAAAATTCAAATACACTGACTGAAGGAAGAGAATAATTTCATTTTCAAGCCAATTAATGTGTAAACTTGATCTTCCTTAAAATAAGCAGCTTGAAAAACTATATAGTGCATGTAACCTCTGGCAAAAAGCCAAAGAAATAACGTTAACTAATGAAAAGTTCAAGGGCCACACTTGAAGCAGAACAGAATTGGAACTAACTACCCTTTGGGTGCAGCTGGTCCTGCTGCTAAGCCAGGCAGCACTAACAAGCAACAACATGCAGCTTGCTCTTAATGCAACCGTTTGCAGACCATAGTCTGAGCTCCCTTGCTTTAGGCATCTCCATTCACACATCTTCATCCTGCCTTTTCACAGAAGAAAAGAATTCTGTCACGTGTCTACAGGACAGAACAGATGTAAAACAGGATTTTCTCTGATCTCATGGGGTAACTAAGATTTCAGGCATCAACCGAAACAGAGCACTGCATCCCCAAAGTTGATGTGGTCAAGCAAAAACTATCAGCCTCTTTTCCTGGAGCATGGAGTAAGCCAGCACCAAGGACTTTCTTTGGAATTAACTAATTTTCCCAGGTTCCTTTCCATTTCCTGAACAAATTTTTTTCTAGCCTTCTTTTGTATAGTTTAAGCCAATTACCTGAAAGAGCATGACATACTTTATTAAAAAAATCCTATATTTATCCTTGTTTGACCCACTGTGAATCAAAATTTAATGCTCTCCTTTTTCATTCATAAATTTACTAATTAGTCTCTTCAGAAGGCATCTAGGTTGAGTCTTTTGAAGAATAACTTGCATTCAACTACAGAAGTTAAGTAGAAACAGTTACCTTTTTAAAATCACTGTCCTGATACCAGTCTGACTGCAGCTGAAAATTGAACGTTGTTTTGCCAACTTCAAGAAATCTTCCATAAGTTGCTGTTTCTGAGCATTTGGATTTGGCAAGTGAAAGATCTTTGCCAATGTTTTCAGCTCAGGGGCTGAAAGCAAATCTAATCCTTCACACAGGTCTTCCAGTTCAGACTCTAAAAGTAAAACAACCCACATATGTTCAGTATATGCTATACACATGCACTCAAGCAACAGCTCAAATCTCAGTATTAATGCTGGCCATACCTGTTTGCAGAAAACCGGCTTCAGCCAGTTCTTCAAACATTGGTGACAAATCTGTACTTATCTCTCCATACTCTATTTTGTTCACCTTTAACCAGTTCAGCTTGCGTTGAAAAAGTCTCACATATAACTTCTGGCCACCAACTGCAAATTTTATTTAAAGCAGGGAAGGATAAAAATAAAATTAAATTCTAAAACAGTACTATGTATAATCACTACCTTACCTAGAAAAATTTCTTTAATTCTCTGAAACACATTTTAAACTTGTCCATGGTCAATGAGCAGACTTGGTACAACAGCAGAAATTACCTTTCCAAGTAATTATTGCTTATTAGAATCTTTAAGTTTTGTAAGTAGAAAATTAATACAATGTATTTTGTAGGTAATGAATATAGCTAAAATACATTTTGGACATGCTCACCCTTTAAGAAAGAATTTTTTTTTAGGAAAAGACTTCATTTTCCAAACTCTGCATATTGTGATGTTAAAGAGGTCTTTTTTGCTTTCTTTAACGCACGTTCAGTAACCAACTACTTGAGGCTGGGGACAAGAGAAGCTGTAGGCTGACAGAAGGATTTCATAGTCACAAAATACCTTCAGACTCTTATTTTTCCAAATACAAGCTTAATTTTACAAATACATCTACTGAAAAGGAGGGAAAAAACCATTGATTTTTATTAGGGAAATGGTCGCTTAAATTACCTCTTAAAAATACTTTTGAACACTAAAAATGCTTAGCCGAGAATAGTCTAGCTATTGTTACTGCATTCAGCACCTTTTTCAGTACTTCATTCATCCCTCATTAACTTCTAATTTTTTTATCACTATTTGTCGCTGCTTCATGGAAACTGATCACTAATAAAAAGAGACACTGAAACATTACCAGACCTAGATATATTTAAGAAATGGCAGTTGACATTCACATGCTTATTTTAACTATTCTCATACCCTTGGAAAGACTTTTTCAACCTTTTTTTTTAATAAGAGGTTCCTAGGATCAATTCACTGAGAGAACTACATTCAGATGCATAAGTTTGTCATTTTCTCCTAGTCTCCTACTGGCCTTGGAGGAAATTTCACATAATTGCTAATCACTATGTAACGGTTCTTTCTACGAGAGGTAATGTGAAAACATATTTTTAAAAAAAAAATACCTGATAACTTGCAGAACTTGGCTATAACATTCATATCTTGCTCATCAAAGAGTCTGACATCGTCTTCATTCTCCATGACTGCTCGCAGCACCACCAAAAAATTCTGGAGGTAATATGGGTGCCCAGGAGAGCTGGGTGCAGAGCAAACCTCATTTATTTCGTCTAAAATGTCCCCAGTGGAATTTTTAAATTCTACCTTTTCAACAGTTTCTAACAAAACATGATCCATCTCATCTTCGAAGTCTTCATGAACTTCCACAGGAAGCAAATGTACGTCGCCCTTGCCAGAGCAATTTTGTGTACCACAGCTCGCTTCCGTCTTGGAAGAAGGAATAACCTCAGTGTGAGGCTGAGGCTCCACTTCCAAACTACTGGTCAGCTCTGCTGAAGCATTAATGGCTCGTTGCATTTCAGATGTATCAGGACTGAGAATTACACCTTCAGATCTTTCTGTTGTGCTGCTTGTACCGCCTGGTAACCTTTTGCCATTATCAGTTGGCAAAGATACCTGAACAATATGTGCAAGCCCTTCTCCACTACATTTGTTTACATCTTCTTGAAATTCAGATTCATCATTTGAAAAACTTTGTTCCCGACCCTCTCTCTGAGGAAGTTGATTTTCTTTCTGAGAACTATGCCCAGCATAAATCTCATCATCATTCTGTGCTGCAGCACTTGTGCACGCATCATGAACAGCTGGAGGTGAAGAGTTGATCTCTTTATACGTGATCTGTTTTCTTCCCTGGATATGGCATCTTCTGGACAGTTTAGATGACAAGCTTCCCAAAGAGACTATTTTAACTGTCTGAGCCTGAGGTTCATCATTAGCAATACAGATTGAACTATTATTGCTAAAATAAGGACTGATCTGTTGCCCTCCACTCCCTTCTGTTGTCAATAAACTGCTTTTGGAAGGACTTGTTTCTATATTTAAAAGCTTTTTTGAAAAATATGAGCTGGAAGTATTGTTCAAGCTTGCAGCAGGGGGGCTGTCGTTCCTAAAAGAGCTGAGCGTTGAACTGATGCTGCCAATCTCACCAAGGTTTCTCTGACATGTTTCATCTATGTGTTCATTTATTCTGCATCTTGGCACCATTTGCCCACACATGGGACACGTAATTTTGGCAGGGGGAGCATTGTTGAAAAAGGAAGTAATAGAGGAGGATGCTGAAGGTACAGAGGGTGTTCGTTTACCTTCCACTTTTTTTGCTGTTTCTTTTTTTTTCTTATTTTTACCGAGTGACAAACTTATTCGGGGTCTTTTAATTTCTGAAGACCTTGCTTCTGCCATTATGAACCTTCAAAGCATTTACATGGCACAGGCAACTTCACTCAGGTCGCGTTTCCTCATTCTGTGATACGTAAAAGGAAAAAAAGGCTTCTCCTGGCCTTGCATTTTCCATCTGTAATCCTCGGACATGCCTTCAAGGGGAAAAAAAACCAAAAAACAAACCAATATTGAATGAAAGACCTTCTAAGGTACCAAATGCAAAAAGGAGCAGGGAAAAGAAAAAAAAAAAAAACAAGAATGGGAAAATTCAGGTGATCTGGTGACTGCTTAAAGGGAGCTGACCCCTTGCAAGCGCATGTGCCTGTTGGGGCTCACTCTCCTGCCTGGCTCCCCTCACGCACCAGCCCCGCAGCCCTGGGGATAGAAGCATTTACTAGTTCAAAAAGTGCTGTGCTCCGATTTAAGCTAAAGTAAAGTTTCATCTAAGTAATTGCGTTTCTTGAAAATTAGACAGAACGTCCCTCTGACAGCATACTTCCCACACACCGTCCATTCTCTGGGGCTGAGAACGCCTTTTGTTGTCTGGTCTGTGCCGAGCAGGTGTCTCTCCTGCAACCCTCTCTCTGCAGCCTCTCCCCATCCCAAAGGCAGGGGCAGGCAGGCCTGGGGCCAGCTCCCACTTAGCAAGGGCTCTGACTGCTGGAAGTTCATAAAAACATTAAAATGAGCCCTTGGAGAGGAACAGAACATAGAATCATCAGGCTGGAACAGCCTTCTGAGATAATCAAGTCCAACCACACCTGCCTAAGCTTTCTGGGAGGACTGATCCCCGTGCCAGTCAGGGGGAATCTCTCCTGCCCCAGGTCGCGCACAGGATCGATGGGGATCGCTTCTCGCGTTGCCCAGTCCCGAGGAAGGGCGATCGCTTTCTAAACCTCCAAAGCGAGTCTTGCAGAGCGGATTCGCCGCATTTTCGGGGTCAGTGGCGCCCCCCTCACGGCGCGATCTCCCCCCTCACGGCGCGGTCCCCTCAGCGCAGCGCGCGCGGCCAGGCCAGAGCAATGCATCGCCGCATCGCCGATGGCGGCGCGCGGGCCTGGCGAGCGGAGCGCCGAGCTGACCGAACTGCCCTGAACCCCGCAACCTCCCCGCACAGGAGGCGAGACTCGCTCTCCCTGGGCAGCAGCTGCAGCTGGGGGGTGAGGCGTTGCTGCTGCTGCTCAGTCAAAGCAAGAGCAAATACACCGAAATATTTCCACCTTGAGAAATATTCGTAACAAGGCGCCACACACTCCTGCTGACTAACGTCTCCGACAGCCTTTGTGTCCCCCCAGTCGCTTTTAAAAGGTAATTTCCAGCCTATACTTAGTGCCAGGACACAGCTTAAGCCTTTGAACAAATCCGATATCCCTCTGATACAGGCACAAACCCACAGACTACAAATTGAACACAGCGGGAGCCAAAGCACAAGCACCAAGCATTCCACACGGGTGTGCGTCTGCCTGGGGCAAGCAACTTTCTTTTTGGAACAAAAATACAAAAGCAGAGTCCTATAGTAGGGAAAAAAAGGAAGTAAAAGCCCAGTAGAAGCGTCTTTCCATCACTCTAGAACTTACAGAGCATTTTACAGACAGACACATGAAAACTCTTACTCAAATTCAGCATTTGTGTAGAAATGTTTTAATATATACAAGATGCAACATATGTAAAAAGGTGAATTACAATTTCAGTTTTTGAACAGAGAGCGTTTTCTGCTTCTTCTGTTTCTTCTTCGATTTGTCTACATCCTTGATCTGCATTTTCACTTGATCTTGCAGCTGAGAGAAGAAGGCCTGAGATGATTTCAAGGCCTTGTCTTTACCTTCATCCTGTCAAGGGACAAGACATTTGTTATAACCAAGAGAAATGTAATCAGTACCATCCTACTGCTCAGGAGTTACTCACGTGTAATGGTATTTGACTTAAAAAATAAAAACAAACTGATAATTGATTTCCTACGTAGATTTTCCACTGCATTCTTATCTCACTCCTGCTACCTAAAGAAATAGCAGAGTGCATTCCTTTTCTCATTAGTCTTTAGCATGGTAGGTAAGAACAGGCATCAAGAATACTTTTTTCATAACTAAAGCTTGTTGCTTACAAGATGAAACACATTTCATACTCTGAGTCAGCTTCTAAACGTTCTGACAATCATTTCGCTACTGCTTTAATTAGGATTAATTCATAACATCTACATAAATATGCATTAGAAACAAGGGAGTCACTGAAAAGTGCAGCCACAGCTGTATTTTTTCAGGCCTTTATACTGACATCATGCTGTTAGGATATTCAGCAAAATCAGCACTAAAAAGGCATTCAACACTACTCTGCATGAGACAAAGCACGGAATAGAACAGTGTCTCCAAAACTGAGGTTCAAACGAATACAGGAGAAATTAAGGCCTGGGAGCAGTGTGGGGAGGAAGGAAATTTTAAGAAAAAAGTATGTACCTACCATTTCCTCCCTAGCTAAACATTATCTATCCTTGAGATTTTAATATTCTTCAGCTGGGAAGCTAGAAGCTTTACAGAACTAGTTAAAAGAGCCTTACCTTGAGCAGAGATGCTTTGCCTTCTTTTGTAAGTCTTTTTAATTTTGCTTCTGCAGCTTTTTTGCTAAGTTTTGTGCCTTGTTCTGGTTTCATCTTTTCAAGAAGCTTTTGACGTTTCTCCTTTTCTATTCGCTTCATACGTTTACGAAGCTTTTTCCTTCTTCGTTCTCGTTTTTTGTCCGTAGGAGTCTTTTCAGCATCTGCTTTTATATCACCAGCTTTGTTCTTTTCCTAAGGAGAACAAGATCTCGAGCTCCATAAGCGTGCAAAAGAAAAGACTCACTTCACAGTACTCAAACCTGTCTTAGTTTTTCCATTATTTCAAGCGTTTAGCCAGCTCAGGGTGATGCCGCACTAAGGGAGAGGCCAAAAACTGGCAAAAGTTGGGAAGAGAACTTTGTACAATTGTCAAGGACACGCTAATTGCTCTTCCCTATTGTCATTTAGCTTTCCCCTTCCAAACATCCTTATTGTAAGTTGGAAAAATAATTACCATCATAATACTCACACCAAATAAAGTTAACTCTTCCCTTCCTTCTTCCTTTGTTTTCCAAAGAAAACAGAAAGACATACGCACTCCCCAAATCCCAACAACATCCAACACTACAGTGCTCAACAAGAAGGTCCAGAAGGTGAGGAACCCAAGGTGGGAGGGGTAGGACTCTCTCACTGATCCAGCAGCCAGTGCACCCTTCTATCAACAACACAGATCCTCACAGGATTTTTATTTATATTTACCTTGATCTCCTCTGGTGCCAAGAGAGCAGCATCACTAACAGCAACAGGCGCTACTTCTTCCATACTTATAGCTGGAAGGTTCGAAACGATTTTCACTTCTGGCACAGGCTAGAAATAAAGAAATACATTCAGGACTGAGCACAACATCTCCAGCTAACTGAAGATACTAAATATTTGGTTTTGTTTAGACACAAATATAGTTCATTTAATATGAAATAAGAATGAGCTCAGTAACACAATGTTTGCTTTACTTTCCATTTCCCAAATATATTTTGAAGTACCCGGTTTCAGAAACAGAGGAAAAAAAACCCAGCTTTATGAAACTTGTGTACTTACTGGTTTGGGTGTGAAGTGAAAGTTACAGAGCGCATCCAGCTGTAGGAAGAGTGAATCCATCATTTCCTGAATTTCTTTGTGTTCAGGATTTTCTTCCTCTTCGGTCTTTTGCTGCATTAATACACAATGTTACTACAACAGCGTTCATAAAGCTACTGCGCTTTACCAAGACCAGTAACACATCACAATATACAGTTCAGAGCTATCTCACTGGTGAACAGTAAGAGAAAGATTGAAATACTTCCACTAAGCTGAAAGCAAAGCTAGCAGCATACAAATGAAGAAATGAGACTATATGATGTGAACTTCAAACTGAAAGGAAAGGCACTGCTTAGGTTACCTGGTGAAGTTTTATGTATTCTTGTTCATAGATCTCAGCGAGACTCAATTTACTCTTTTCATGATCCAGAGTGATACGTTTCTTGTATTCAAAAGCCTCCTCTTGTGGTTTTTCTTTTGGTACCACATCATCCCATGCCTGAGAAAGCCATAAATTAATAACAAAATGCAACCACAGTCAAATATCACGTGCTACAGCTCATTGAGAACATTTTCAATACAACTTATCTGACACATTAATTTGGTTATGCATGTGGCTTCTCAGAAACTCATTAAGTATCACACTTTCATTTGGAAGAAAAGTAATAAAAGACTTAAAGCTCTAGCTTATGTGCTTATTTTTAGTGGATCACAGCAAAAACTTTGCAAAAATGTGTAATTTTCTTAAGTATATTTAATACTCTCCCTCATATGTACCATTTTCTTCTATTCAACTAACAAGCCTCAACAAGCTGTGGGATACAAATTTTCTGTCAGTGGCTATTAAGAAAAACAAAGTAAAAGGCTGAGATTTGGTTAGTATTCAGAATGCTCAGAGCGCTACTGTTACAGCAACAGACAAAATTTACAGACTGATAGTATATTCCAAAAGTGCACCAAAACCTAGCATTTAACAAGCATATAAAGACAGAGCTCCTTACAAATCTAGAGACTTGACCAAGGCAAAACAATAAAACAATCAGTTGCAGAAATTAAGGTAACTCTACAACTCAAACTCATATCTGGAATGTGCCCTGTGAATCAAGTCTATGAACAACACGGGAAGGAACAAGATAATACTAACCTCATCCAATATTCTCTGTTTAATGATATCTTCAAGCTGAAAAGTAGTTTCTTCCGTGATCACAGGTGCTGAGAGGAGAAAGAGAAGAATTTTAAGATTAACGTTTCTCCAGCAAGAAATACTATTTGTTGTATGACAAAAAAAACACAGGAAAAAAAAAGGCCTTAACCAAACTGTAGTAATGCAAGGTGAAGTAGTAACATCTTCCTCTCTCTGGGAGAGACCAATAGTATTATGTAAGGCTTGTGAATGACTAAATTTGCCACCCAATTAATGAACTTTCAGTTAAATTAAAAATTAACAAAAAAAAAAATTATAGCTTCCGCTATGAAAACACATGACCTCAAGAAGGCACTGAGAAGTTTAACTCATTGTTTTGTTATCCTGCTCTTGAATCAGAGGTGTTTTCAGCAAGGGACGCAACACGCTTTCAGAAGGCCCTCCCTCACTGCTTACCCATTCGGACTGCATGGTCAAAGAGCACCGTTTCCTCCAAAAGGCTGTTTTCAGGTCGTTTTTGTGCAGTCACTTCTCCTTTAAGCTGCCAAGGTTTCTCTTCTAACAGCTGTTCTTCCAAACTTTGTATTTTTTTGCTCATCTGAAAAACACAGTTTCCAAAGAAGTTTAAATAGAGCTCAAAAGTAAACCCAAGACAACATATTAACAGTTATTTCAGGTACTTCTAACTCCTCCTCACATAAAGATGAGGGAACATATAAGTGCATACATCTCTGAAGTACATAAACCACTTTTTTTCCTCTCAATTTGCAAACAGCGTCTTCATATTTGCCAGACTCTGAACAAATTACACAATCATTAAAAAAATATATAACCATATTGGCCACCATTTTGAAGTGGCAAAATCAAAAAAATACCTTTTCCTGTCTCTTCTCAAAAGATGACTTTGTTTCACTGGGATTGATGCCCTTCTCTAATTGCATATCAGTAACATCTTCTGTTTCACTGTCATCTGGTAAACTAAAAGTAACTTTTTTAGAGGCTTCTTTACTTCTCATATCCTCCATCATCATTTCATTCATATCCTCGAACCTGTAACATTAAAATTTAACATCCAGTAAAGGTTGAAAAGCATCTGTAAGTTTTTACATGATGCTATTTTGGCTATTAGACATTTACCTTTTACGACTAATCCACAGTTAAGAAATACAATAGGCTTTCATCGAAACCTAAACACGAGACAGTAGGGAGATTTCTATATATTAAAAATAACTTCCAAAAAATGAAGTTACAGCTATTAAATGACGTATTCAAATAAACAGGTTTTGAGTATTGTCTCTTGATATGTTAACAAACTACTCTTTAAATAAGGTGACACAGCAAATCACGCAACAGGTAACAGAATGGCAAACCATAGCCAAAGCCAGCCTGGAATTGACATTGTTTTCTGCTTCACTTCAGTGTAAAGTTACATAGACATTTTAACTGCAGAAAGCGCGTATACTTACTCAGACATGCTTTCATCGTTCTCCTCTTCAATAGCACTGTCTGCTTCCTCTTCCTGATCATCTTCAATATCATTAGCTACTAAATCATTGTCATCAACCGGATCAAAGAAATCTTTGTATGTCAAGTCTCTAGAACTTTTAATTGGCTAAAAAGAGAAAAGAGGGGGTGAAAAAAAACCCAAACCAAACATAAAATCCAAATCAAAACTGCTAGACTGACAGAAGCCTAAGGGTACCTTTTAAAGCCTTTTAACAGCACTATTTTTGTAGTAGTAATTCAGTTTACTGAAGCATTAACAAGTGGTAGGGCATCTTAGTAAAACTTAACTCTTTTATGAGTATTTAAAATAACTCAGTTAAATGCATCTCCAATTTCAACAAATAGAGCAGTCAGAGTGGTAGATTTTGTCAATTACTGCCTAGAATGCATACATGCTCCCTTATATCCTGGACAAAGATACTACTTGCCAGTGAGAATCACTGGTAATATGATAGAGTTAAACATTTAATTTTTAAACAAGCACACAGCAACTAAAGTTCAATCCAAGTTCCAAAGCCAGCTCCCTGAAAAAGAAGCTGCCAAAAGCCCTTTGCTCTGCATCAGTCACCTTCACTGAGTGACATCTTTTTCATTTGCTGGGCCACCTATTCTGCGAGGTCACTTATTTCTTACGATATACTATCTCTCCTTTATTTCTGCAAAAACTCAAGATCCATTTTGTTACCAGATATTCACGTCAAATATTAAATTAAAGCTTCAGAAGTAATCATTAATCATCTAATCAAATTTAACTTTATAGCTTCCACTCAGAGTTCAATAGTTTATAGGCACCCTAATGGATAACATATCTCTATTTAAAGGAAAAGAGAGATCAGAAAATGAATTTACTGATATTCTTTCTTTGACTTCAGCTTCTTCAGACTCTTCTTCCTCATCATCTGAGATGATGTCTTCAAAATAATTAATATCATCTTCCTCCTCCTCATTTTCCTTTTCTGCCTGTTCTAGAAAAGCTTCCATATCAGCCAGCTTGAAAAACTTGTCATCCACTACAGATTTTCTTCCCGTTTTCTTCAATGTGGTCTCCTTGGCTGTTTTAGTTTGTTGCTCCAGTGCTTCAATATCAAAGTCAATATCAGAATCCTCATCGCTGTGTTTCTGCGCTACACTTTCTTTTTGTTTTTTCTTTTCTTTAGCTTTAGTTTTATCTTTTGCATGAACATTCTCCTGTTCAGCTCCTGCTTCCATCATGTTGTCATCCAATTCCTTGTCACTGCCAGTCTCTGCATCTGAACCATCCTCTTCCTGGTCTGAGAGAAGGCAAAGATCTTCATCCTTGGCATCCCTTTCAATAGATTTCTTGAAGAAATCAAGCACTGCATCATTTTGGAGCTCTAGTTGTTGCCAAATCTGTTCTTCGTCAAAATTTTCTATTACCAGCTCATTTAGAGGACTCCCATGAACTTTATTACTTCCCAGAGTTCTATTCAAATCATAGAGAGTCTTTGTCAATGCTCTGAAGTCAGCAGCCAATCCATCTTGCACACTAAAAACAGGAAAAAAATAAAGAGCTTTAAAAAGTGCGACAGTTAATATTTTTTTATGTTCAATTTTGCAGCTTTTGCAAGCTCTCACTTATTTTACACCTTCCATTCAGTTAATCACATGCCACACCGCAGCTTGTTTCTTATCTGTTCAGGTATTTTTGTGCTACAGAACAGCACTTTTCAACAACTATTGCTATTGCTTAACTTGGAGTACTACTACTAAGTTTTCCCAGAAACAGAGGCATTATAATTACTAAGCCATTCAGATTCATCACACTTTGTGCATGAAGTGGCAGCTGGATGGAATATTTCAGTCTTTCATAGTTGTACCTTGCTGTATTTTGATCATATTTAAGCACCCCAAATGTTTTGGGAAGTAAACAGTATAGGACTGAACACCTCAAATATCCAATGTACGGACCCTTGACTTCGCAAAGGGAATTGCCCTCCTCCACTGCCTTACTCCTCAGTTCTTACATTTGAACATTCTCCTGCAGGTTCTTCCCTAGAGTTACCAACACTTCAATATAACTAGTAGAAAGAGAAACCTCAGTTTCCTAATTCCTGAAGGCTACAGAAAGGACGAGGGCACTGCAGCAGTCACAGCCCCAGCTGGGTCTGGGTGCTGGTAACAGGTACTTCAGGAGAGCCTGCAGCACCGGCCAGGATGTGGCCTTCCCCTCCAGCCCTGCTGCTGAAACAAGTAGTTACTACATGGGATAGTACGATTAAGTTTCTCCTAGGCAATTATAATTTTTGAAAGTTGGACAGAATGTCCCTCTGACAGCATATATATTATTTCACTGCTTTCCCAGACACGATTCATTCTCTAGAGATGAGAACGCCCTGTGTTCAGCCTGGTCTGTGCCGAGCAGGAGTCTCTCCTGCAACCCCCTCTGTGTGCAGCCTCTCCCCATCCCCGAGGCGAGGGCAGGGCTGGGGCCAGCTCCCAATTAGCAAGAGTTCTGACCCTTGAGAAGTTCATAAGAACATTAAAATTAGTTTTTGGAGAGGAATAGAATATGCATGAGATTTCTGGGAGGACGGATCCCCGTGCCTGTCAATGGGAGTCTCCTGCCCCTGCTCCATCTGGCCGCACACGGTCGATGGGGATGGCTCCTCGTGTTGCCCAGCCCTGAGGAAGGGCGCTCGCTTTCTAAACCTCCAAGGCGAGTCGTACAGAGTGGATTTGCCGCATTTTCAGTGTCCCCACCGTCCGATGGGGAGCCCCGCGATACCTGAGGAAGCGCTCGGGACGCGCCGCAGCTGCTCCCGCCGCCCTGAGCGCCGCCTCCAGCGCCTTCACCGCCGCCATCTTCCCGCGTGGCGCAGCGTGACACCGCCCCCCGGCAACGGCGCGGCGGTCCGGGCGGCTCCCGCGGCCGCAGCTGAAGTTCCGGCACACAAAGGTTCCGCATATAGGAGGTTCCGCATATAATGGGCTCAAGCATACAGAGGTTCTGCACATAAAAGGCCCGGGCACATAGGAGTTCCGCACACAATGGTTCCGGCACACAGGGGTTCATCTGCTGATCCGCCCCTTGGAAGAGCCTGGGATGCTCTCGAGTGGGATGCTCATCAATGCTGGAAAACCTACTCTAAATATAGCAAAGCTGCAGTCATCTGACTGTGCAGTTTTGTCTCTTTGACCTACATACAAGGGCTATTTTGGAGCCACAAGTTTCCAGCTGGTGCCATGAGCAAAATGCCAGTCTGGCGTGTCCAAGCTCCAGCTGATGAGGCACGGGTCCAAATGCTGCAATGCCCAGCGTTCAGCTGCTTTGTTGTGCGACATCCTATGGTACTGAAAATGCTGGCAAATAAAGCTCCCTAAGACAGGGAGTTTCCCCAGAGCAGTGGTGGCTGCCCCATCCCTGGACGTGTTCAAGGCCAGGCTGGATGGAGCTTTCAGCAGCCTGATCCAGTGGGAAGTGGAACTGGATGGGCTTTGAGGTCCCTTCCAACGTAACTTATTCTAGGTTGCTTTGAAACGTGCAAATTCAGTTTCTTTTTACAGGCTGCTCTTAGCATAGCGAAGCATGACAACTTGTGTCCTGTGCCTCTGCAGGTTGGAGAGGGGCCCTCTGCTCTCCAGAGCCGCTGCTTTTCTCCACGTTCCACAGTGCTGCCGGCCACAGGGAGCTTAGTGTGAAGGCACCAAGTCAGGCCATGGCAGGGGGGTTGAACTGCATGATCTGTAAGGTCCCTTCCGACCCAAACCGTTCTGATTCTATTGATACAAGAAGTAGTTACTATTACAAAAGGTGGAATATTTTGATCTAAGCTAGAGTTGTTTCATCTAAGAAATTGTGTTCTTTGAAAGTTGGATGGAATGTCTCTCTGCTAGCATGTTTTCTTTTAGGCACTGTTTTTCCAGAATGCCTCCTTTCACTGTGATTTGTATGAGCTGCATCAGGCGAAGTTTAGATTGGACATCAGGAAAAATTTCTTTACTGAAAGGGTTCTCAAGCCCTGGTAGAGGCCGTTCGGGGGGAACTGGTGGAGTCCTCACCCCTGGAGGGGTTTAAAAAGCAGGCAGGTGAGGTGCTTGGGGATATGAATTAGCAGTGGGCAGGTATGGTTGGAGTTGATGATGTCAAAGGTCTTTTCTCACCTAATGATTCTGCGATACTATGAACAGATGCCTCTCCCTCTATCACCCTGTTTCACAGAATCACAGAATAGTTGGGGTCGGAAGGAGCCTTGAAGCTGATCCATTTCCAACCCCCCGCGACGGGCAGCGGCCCCGCCCCCTGAGGACGCTCCGCCCCCGCGGTCCCGCCCCCTGAGGACGCTCCGCCCCCGCGGTCCCTCCCCTGCGGACGCTCCGCCCCCGCGGTCCCTCCCCTGCGGACGCTCCGCCCCCCTGAGGTCCCTCCCCTGCGGACGCTCCGCCCCCGCGGCCCCTCCCCTGCGGACGCCCCGCCCCCCGCGGCCCCTCCCCTGCGGACGCCCCGCCCCCCGAGGCCCCTCCCCTGCGGACGCCCCGCCCCCCGAGGCCCCTCCCCTGCGGACGCTCCGCCCCCCGCGGCGGCGATGGCGGCGCTGTGGCGCGCGGCGGCCGGTAACGGGGCGGGGGGGGGCGGCGGGGAGGGGCGAGGCCAGGAGCGGCTGCTGCTTGTGCTTGTAGAGGAGGGTCCCACTGGCTATCAGAGAATCGCTGTTGAGAGAAAGGGCCACGGGGCACGGGCCGAGTCCCCGCCCCTGCAGGGGTTTAAAGGACGGGCGGGCGAGGTGTCAGGGACGCGGTTTAGAGGCACGTGGGAATGGTTGGACTCCATGATCCAAGAGGGCTTTTCCAGCCTGGTGATTCTATGAGTTCTCGCTAGTGGAATCACTGGTAATATGAAATAATTAAACAGTTATTTTTGAAACAAGCATGCAGCAGCTTAAGTTCAATCCCAGTTCCAAAGCCAGCTCCCTGAATAAGAAGCTGCCAGCAGCCCTTCGCATCAGTCACCTTCGCAATCCCTAACTGCCGGGTGTCAACGCTGAGTGACATCTTTTTCTTTTGCTGGGCCACCTATTCTGCAAGGTCACTTATTTCTTATATTATCTTTTCCTTTATTCCTGCAAAAACCTGAGACCCATCTAAGGAGAGATTGGAATAGTGGGATGGTATGTTCTTCCACACTCGGACTTTTGTTACCTGAGATTCATGTCAAATCTATTATTAAAGTAAAGCTTCAGAAGTAATCATTAATCATCTAATCAAATTAACTTTCTAGCTTCTACAGATTTGTCTGTTGAGAAGTTTCATTATCACATTAAAGTCAGACTTTGGAAAGTAATACAACATGCGTAAGATTTCTGGGAAAACTTACCCACATGCCTGTCAGTGGGAATCTCTCCTGTCCCAGCTCTTGTCTTGGTGCACAGGATTGATGGACATTGCTGCCTCATGTTGCCCAGCCCTGAGGAAGGATGTTTGCTGGCTAAAACTTCAAAATAAGTCTTAGAGGTTTTATTTGCGGCATTTTCAGTATCAGATGATTAAGGGCAGATAAAACTCACTGTACCTAAACTGCATTATTTGACTCAGTAGCTGTTCTAGGAACATGACAAATTATATAGTGAATGGTCCTTACCTGTCAAAGGATTTTTCTCTTTTGGAGAATACTGACCTTCTCCAAGTGGAAGAGCATCTCTTGCTTCATCAAGAATTGAATCGGTTCCTAAGAGATTACTAGCAGAACTACTTCAGTAGAATCTCAGATGAGCAGAAAAGACTGGATGGTGGGAGCTGGAGGGTTTTTAAAAAAAAATTAATACATTACATTATTTTCTGATCTAGTTGATTATCCACGTTTCTAATTATGCAAGCTAGATACTGCATGTTTCTTATTTTGCACATTATAAGCATTGCATAGTGTTGCTTCCTCAGGCAATTTCTTTGTTCACTCCCGATACAGCTACATTTAGATGGCAAGTCTATCTACATAATACTTTCAGCATAGACATTTGAAAAACAAGTATTTTTCTTCTATGTAAAAATGTCTAGGATAATTTTTTAACATGTAAAAAGTTTAAATATACTTGGAAATATTGAGGTTTTCTACTATGCCAGGATGATAGCCTAAAGGTAACATGTGAAAAAGAGTTGTCCACAACTTTTGGTTGTGATGAAGGAGCTGACGAGATGTGCTGTGTGAAAGTCTGGCAAGAAACACTGCAGGGCAGTTTCTTGTAGACCTGTACAAGTTCCTGGAAATAGCTAATGAATTATGTTGATGTAGTATTATCTAAAGATTCTGTGATACTAAGTCTTTGGAAGAATGTAGATTGCACGTTGTAATTTTAAGTCTCAAATATGCACGAACACTTCTTCCATCATAGCACAGTGCTCAGAAAGGTGCACATTTAAGGACTGCATCAATTGTCTTTGTGAGGAAGAATTAACTGAGAGCTGTAGAGTCTTAAATTCCTGTGAAACGATAGTTCTGTTTCACAGAGTGAAGCTAGCTGATGAATTATAGCTACTATTAACCTCACCACTACCGCTAACCTTACAAAGAGTCTGAAAAAGCACAAGCCAGGCCGTCCTCGGGATATTGCAAACCATCCAGAAACTCAGCGCATGCTTGGCACAATCTCTTAGCAAAGCAGCACATTTGTGAACTTAAGGCCAAGAATGCCTCAAAGACTTCCAAACTGCCAAGATGCCTCTAGCTTGGCCTTGAGGCATTGGGAACTCTGGCATGGCCTAAAGCAAACTGGCATGACATTAAAATGCAGCTTTTATGAATATATGCTTTCATCTGATTCGGGTGCTAGTAACAACTGGTGTGATCACAATTTCTCGTGCGCTCCCAGCTTCTCCAGATTCTAGTACTCAGGCAGATTAATTTTTAATGTAATTAATTTGTAAGTATACTAATATTTTTTTATTCTTTTAAAAAACAGGCAAGCCTAGAACTGTCAGTGAGTAACACAGCAATTTAACACAGCACAAAGTTCAGTACTGCCTTGTGAGAGCAATCAGTGAAGAATTCTGTAGATATCTACGTAGTTTTTCATGACACCAAGCTTCCCTATAACTTCTCCATCTTTTGCCTACATATTAGCCCTTACGTTTGTGTTATATGGTCATCCAATACTTTTGATAATTACCCTTTCACTTAAGATGAGCCATATCTTATTATTTTCCTTTTGTAAGTCACACTGAAGTCAGTGGCACTTGTTGTATTAAAAAAAGCTATTACAATTTTGACCTTTTAAAGATAATCTTCTCTTCATAGTACTTAGAACTAAAATATTTCTAAGCATTATTAGAAGGGGAAAGAATGGATATTGATACTTTCTCAAACAAACTGTATCAGCGCTGTTCGCTTTTTTTTAGGGGTTCTTACCAGATTGCAGACTTCAGTTCCTGTAATACGAACTCTATCATCATCAAATTCCTTCTGTCAAAATATTCCAAGCTGTTTATGGAAACTGGGCCGACTTAACCACGTGGCAATTGCGGTACCTGATTTGGAGAAAGCCCAGTCCTTGTATAGAGATGTGTTAGGAGCACAGGTGAGCAAGACTGTTGCTCTTCCTGAACATGGTGTCTACACTGTTTTTGTCGAGCTGGGAAATACCAAGCTGGAACTTCTCCATCCTTTAGGAGAGAAGAGTCCCATTGCAAGCTTTCTGCAAAAAAACAAGACTGGAGGAATGCATCATATCTGCATTGAGGTATTTTAATACAGTATATCATATAATGATAGAGATATTAAAGTATGCATAGTTTTTTCATAGGTTTGACCTGTGTCAAGAACAAATATATAAGGCTGTTGTATTTGTGAGAATTTATATTAAAGAAGAAGTCTTAAACGTGCCGTTTTTTCTGTTTTGGAAATCACAGTTCAAATTCATGAGCTATGTCATATTTTTTTTCTTCTTTTATGCTATAAAGATTTAATTGGCATCCAATGTGGAAGGTGGACAAACCCAAGGGCTTGTGAAGAGTGTTTGACAGGTGTCAACTTCCTGACATAGAAAGGACATGTACTGGAAAAAGATGGAGTTGTACGTTTAAGCTAAGGTGTAGATTTTCAGAATCTGTTTGATATTTAGTTGATAATGGTATACAGAAGTCAAAAAAGATTGTCAGTCGTACTTACCAAACAGCAGTAAAGTCTCCGGAGTTTCTTCTGTCCTATCCTTCTTTGTGAAGGGAGAGATTGGTCTGGAAGTACACAAGGTGTAAATGTTCCTGGTAAAGAAGCTATCTTATTTAGCACACTTATGTTTTAGTGTAGATGCTTGATGCAAAATGTCATATTCCTACCAGTGATACATGTTTAATATTTTAGATCTGAGCTCTCAATTTTGTATAGGATATGTATGGTCATGTTGAAGATAGACCAAAGATCGCAGTCAAGGCAAGTCATATTATTAGTTACAAAAATTGAGAAGAATGGGACATGCTAATTATACCACAACAGGCAATATAGAAGCATTGTCTTAAAAAAGAAAATTTATAGTTGTATATAATAGGTCAAGCAAGCCAGAAGTCATAATCTAGCAGTTAATTTCCCTTAATTAAGTGAGCTAGTGGTATTTGCAGTCTTGTAACTCACTAATAGAGTCTCTTCACAAAAAAAAGGGAAAAAAAAAAAGACTGTCCTAAGTCTGTCATGTTTGTCTCCACATTTGTAAAAACAAATGGAAGATGATAGACTAATTTACATGGCGAAAAATGCATCCCATTGTCGACCTGCTCTTTACGTGAGAATGAAAACAGGCTTGGTTACAACGATAGTCAATCAAAAAAGGTATTAACCACCCCCCCTCAATTTTCCATTCTCAAAATGGAAAAATCTTACAATTTCAAAGATAATAGCATCATCTGAAGTTGAGCAAAAATAGTTTGCAGAAAAACTATACAAGAACTTCAGTTTTGATTGTTCATTTGAAATTTAAAAAAATACTTGGTAGAAGTGTCTTTCTATGAATTGTAAAAATTGTTTCCATACCGGAGAGGAAGCCTGACATCTTTATCAAAATGCTTTTAATTTCTTCCTTCTGTGTTATTATTCAAAGGACAATTTTAAACAGATGTTTTGATGGGGAATTTGTTTCAGACAAAAGAAGCATTTTAAGAAGAAATAAAATTATTCCATACCAGCTGTAAATGAATTGAATACCTGTAATGAAAAGCATGCTGGACAGTTGGTAGAATATGACAGAAATCGAAGCCTGATACTCTCCTACTATAGATACACCCACAGGCTTTCCACTGTTCACTCTCCCAGCTTCCTTGGGGCTGCAGTAATTCATTCCAGCTGAGCTCAGACACAGTTCCTCTTCTGGCCATCTCTGCAGGACAGGAGCAGCAGCTGCAGTGTTTTTTTCTGCTTGGGGAAACAATCTGGAGGGAGCTATGGCACAAATTACATGTGCTGTTTTATCTTAGATAAAACTTGGTAGTATTTTTCATTTTTTTAAGCACTGATAGTTATGTGTAGCAAGTTCAGAATTTCCATGAACAAAACTGCTGCACAGTAGTAGGAATTAACTGATGTCTCTTCCTACGAGTTAAAGGTATTTCCTCCTTCCTTGAAATGGCATCACACAGGTTTATTCACCATGTCCAAACACCTCTGTCTTGAGAAATAGCAATACCGTTTTTTTAATCCTAGGTTTTTATTGATTTTTACTGGTTTTTACTGACTGTTGGATTGCAAAACTGAGTGCTAATTTTACTATTTCAAAGAATGGATGCATTAAGGCTTGCGGAAATTAAAATTCCATCCACTAATACAACATCAGACTTAAGATCACATCATACGGCATACACGTTTTTGTTAATTACATATTTCTGCAGGAAGCCGTACTGAGATATTACCTTAAAGGCTATTATTATAATTAAATTCAACAGGAAAACCAGGTCATTATCTGGTAACGTTTCTGATCATTCCAGGGTTTTTCCTAGGAAACTTTATGAAACTCAACCGACTTGGAAGGAGGATGTACAATTCCAAAAGGGACTTTCCTTTTGTCTTCTGCCTATTGCCCCTCCTTTTCACCAGCATCTAATAAGTCAGTGTTGTGTCATCAATTAGACGGGGAGGCATTCTTCTTTAGTTATTGATAGTTTGAAAGCAGTATGATCTTGTTAGTAATAGTAATGCACGCTGTAGATTATTTATGAAGTCCTTATAAAGTAACAACATAACAAAAATCAATGGGCTTTGTGCATGACTGATTCTTGTTTAATAATTTATTTTGTAAAATCTTCATGTATGAAATGCAAAATTCTGTAGAATTTGTATATTGACAATAGATGTTTCTAAACCATTTTATAATTTAGTTTCTTTTCAGAATTATATTAGAATTTAGAAATAACATTTTAGTTAGCAATTATTTCTTCTAAATGTAGAATCTACATAATACAGTGTATTATTTTCATTTGTGTGAACTGTATTTTTGTTTTTTAAGGTCGATGACATAAAAGTGGCTATGACAGAACTGAAGAAAAAAAAGATACGAATATTGAGTGAAGAGCCAAAAATAGGAGCACATGGCAAACCTGTGATTTTTCTTCATCCTAAAGATTGCCACGGAGTCCTTGTGGAACTTGAGCAAGCCTGAGCTGTGATATTCATAAATAAAACAATAGATAGTTGTGAAGTTACTGAGCTGGTGCTGGGAATATTGATGTGCTAGTCAGTCTTTATAAGTTCACTGTAGTTCCTGTAGATTAAGTACAGCTTTTGAGTACTGAAAAAGAGCTACAAATTTGGGGTCATTTCTTTTTTGTTGTGGTTGATCTGATTTTCAAAATTAATGTATTGGCATTTCTTGAATTCTTTGTGATTCCAGAGACAAATACATCAGTCAAGTTACATATGTAACATGGTAATTTATGTTCTGTTGCCTTATGTTTGCAGCATGGTTTTGCCTCAGTAACCACAGAAACTGTACAGTTTCTAGGTCATCCCACATTATTTTGTTCTACATTTCAGAGCAGAGACCCACTTCTCAGTGACAACAATACAGCTTAGATATTCCCTTTTGAAATAAAGGAGAAAGGAACATTGTATTTTCTGGTTTCACCATTCACCGTCTGTGCTCTACACTGATAGGCTGGTTCATGCAATAAAAAAAATCCTTCTGTTATTGTATGGGTGTCTGCAACCAGCAAATAAGTTTTTCTTGGCATAACAATTACTGCCAAGGAAGTTACCATGTATAAATCATCGTTTAGTTGTTTTATGAACTCTTGTGGATACGCAGGGAATGCAAGAAAAGTACTTAAAAAATATTTGCCTGAAATATATTTCAGACTGTAATGTACATGTCATTTTAATTTTTTCAGGTATTGAATATTTGAGTTTTTGCAAGCTTTATCCTTAGGAAGATATCCGGGAGAGACCTGAACAAACAGCAATTAATCTTTTCATTTCCTTTTTTAAATATTGCTTTTTGTGTGCAAAAGCAGTTACAAAATCAGTGGAAAACACAAGCCATGTAAGTCTGGATTATGTATGTTGTCTTTAACATCAGAGAGCACGCCAGCATACTTAGGTTTCTGAAAGACTGCAGTCACAGTTTGTTGACTTATTCCTGGACAGACTTCACTTTATTGGTGTATGTTAAGCAACCAGTATTAATCCTGGTACTTTCTTTTATATGTTTGCTTTGACATATCTGCAGTAGAAACTGAAGACTTACTGTTTTTCTCTCTAGTTTTCTTAATCCTTAAAAGCAGAATTTTTTCCTAGCTAAACCACAGCCTGAATTTTATATTTTCCTACATCTCTGCATATGCAGTGAATAGTTTCAGCTTGACATGAAGTAAATTCATTTTAGTCTAGCAGAATTTTTACTTTATGGGAATGGAATTATTTGTTTGCTGCAACAAAATACATGTATAATGTTGACCTGAGATTTAAACAAGGCTTTAACGATCTTGATGCTTCCTCATGAATTGTGCTTCTGAAAAAAGCTCTGTAAAGCCATGCATTTTTTTAAATTAGATAATTTTATACTCAAAACTCCTTCTGTCATATTTGAAGAAAAATACAGTCTTCCACAGGGTTCTTGCATTTCATCAAGTGGTGGTATTTTGTGATCTAAATTCTAATTTGAATTTAGAAATCCTAAGGCTCATGATGGAAAAGCAATGTGATGTGGTATTCCTGAAACACGATTTTGCTATTCTAAGAGAGATTCTATTAGCAAAGCTGCTTTTGCCTTTCTGTTCTTTTAAAGATGGGGAGGCATCTTTTCTGGAAGACTAGCATAGAAATGCCAAGACTAGAAGTGTTGCTGGTTACGTGTCAAGATAATTGAAAAGAAGTCTTTGAACTTAATACCCTTAGTTTGGTGCAAAAGAAAACAGGACAGTCCTCCCTAGGTTCATATTCCATTTCTTTGTCCTGTCTGAAGGAGATGCAATTTTGTGTATGGCATCTATCAATACACTAAGAGTACTAGGTTGATACAGTACTAGGGAATGGAGATTTTGAGTAACCAGTATTTACTCCACTTGCCTCATTGTGCTCCCCATCTTGTTAGCAGAAAGAGTCTTGTAATGCTTTTAGCTAATAACCAGCAATTTTCCTGACTGACTGCAGTAGGGTTGCTTAGCACTAAGTCAGCTGATTTATTTTGTTCATCATAACTAAGTTATGCTTCTCTCTCATTCACTCACAGTTTATACATTTTGTCTGATTCCTCCTAGGGTGGAAGTTAAGATATTAACAAAACAAAAAAACCCAGCTATCCCCCTCAAAAAAAAAATAGTCTGTAGAATTAGTCAATATCCAAAGCTGGGTCATGATTCTTAAAAGCTTTTATGATTTGGTGCGGTTAGACCCCCTTACTTGGCTGGGTAATTGCTACAAGATATGAAAATGTCCACTGGGGGTGGTGGCGTTATATAGGCCTTACACTTTGTCACTGCCAGGATTGTAAGAGGTGAATAACATAAAAAAAACAGTGGATGTTCAGAGGTGGGCACTGGGGCAACAGAGATTGCGATTTGTTTCTTCCAGTGGAGGGGCACTTAATCATATACCCATGTTGCACCTGTGAACAACTTCTGGAAAGAAAAACAGTGATCCAAATAACTGGAGCCTGATTAGCTCTGAAGGGAATTAGGCTTTGACAATCGGTATTTGGTTTTGTTTGGGTTTTTTGTTGGTTTGTTTTTTCAAAAGGTACAGTGAACCTTTCCTTTCTGCTAATGTCAGGCTTTTCAAAAGGGAAGCGTTACTATTTTGTCAGTAAATTTTGTCATGCTTGGTTCGTTTGTCAAGTGCTAGCTCGCTGTTCCAATCTCCATGTGCTTTTTTTCCCTCTGAGTTCAAGCATGTTCCCATTTTATGCTGCCTCAGTCAGACAAGACACATTTTCCTGGACACCATCAACATTACTCAGGCAGCTATAGGGCTCATAATTAAATGATGCAAAATATCTTTTTTTACTTCCTCTATGCAGCTCTCATGTCTCTCCTTGGTGGGAGGAGAACAGGCTGCAGAATTAATTGCATACCGTGTGATGAGACAAAACTAGAAGCAAACTCAAAAAGCTGAGAAAAGAACTAACTACATGCCTTTTAAAAGCTAACTTTACAGTTTTACAAATCCGCAAAACTGGTGCTGTCATGCTTATGCTGCAATTGATTCACCTGAATTTAGAAAAAATCTGGTTATTTCATTCTGAATTCAGTTGCTTTCATTATTAACATATTTACCCAATTTATCACAAGTTTATCAGTGCTTAGCACAGTTAACACACTCTGAAAATCTAGAAATCTGGGAATGGGTTGTAAGAGGAGCCAAAGATGGTACTTGCTTCTGCAGACCACTTGCTGGGTGGGCAATACTGTGTTTAATGCGGAGACTAGGGTTTACTTTCTTAGTTGCATGTGCAAAAGCATTGCTGTCTATTGTTAAGGACAGTCCTTGGATTTGGATTTAGCACTAAGATAGATGAATGGAAGTTGGTGTGACTAAGGAGGTTGCATAGGAAGACCAGGCAACCTGGAGATATTTACAGTATCTGGTTGAGGTACTTACAGCTGGTGCTCTGAATCATTTCCTTGGCGCTTCGTTGGATTTTCTCCTTACGAGAAATTCATTTTGCAGTGATCTGCCTTGGGTGTATTGAGTGCAAGAACCCTGCATTAAGAGAAAAAAATCAGAGTTAATTGCTTCAGTAAACACTCAATTATTTTACCAAAGCAGGTATCACACGTTGGCCAAATTATTAGTATGTGAAACAGAAGAAATCTGCCTGCTGCAGCTGCTGGAGGGTCTCCAGTAGGGTCTGAAGGGGAGCTCCATCCTGAGGGCTCGGGCGCAGCAGCCAGCTCGCTCCCACGTCCAGGGCTGGGCAAGCTCCTCCTTGGGCACCTAGAGTCATAGAATCACTGGCTCAGAAGAGACCTTTGAGATCATCAGGCCCAGCTGTACCTGTCCACTACTCAATCAAATCCCTAAGCGTTTCATCTCCCTGTCTTCTAATCCCCTCCAGGGATGGGGACTCCAGCACCTCCCTTCACAGCCGTTCCAGTGCCCGAGAGCCCTTTGTGTGAAGCTGGCGCAGACCTGGGCCTCCAGCCCCTGTGGGAGAGCACACCTGACAGGGCAGCCTGCGTCGCCCAAGCCCCCCGCTTGTTGTGCCACATTTTGTGGCAAACTGGGGTGGACAAACACAGCACCCCCTCTGCCAAGAGTTCTGCCATTGCCTCTCCCATCCTCGCTGGGAGCAGCACCCTGTGAGCAGAGCACGATGCCCGGGGCAGGGGCGCTGCTGTGGGTCGGGGGCGCTGCTGTGGGGTGGGAGGGCAGGGGCGCTGCTGTGGGTCGGGGCGATGCTGTGGGGTGGGGTGGGGGGGTCGGGGGCGCTGCTGCGGGTTGGGGCGCTGCTGTGGGTCGGGGGAGATGCTGTGGGGTGGGGTGGGAGGGCAGGGGCGTTGCTGTGGGTCAGGGGCGATACTGTGGGTCAGGGGCGCTGCTGTGGGGTGGGAGGGCAGGGGCGCTGCTATGGGGCAGGGCCGCTGCTGTGGGTCAGGGCGCTGCTGTGGGTCAGGGGCGATGCTGTGGGGTGGGGCGGTCGGGGGCGCTGCTGTGGGGTGGGAGGGCAGGGCCGCTGCTGTGGGTCAGGGGCGCTGCTGTGGGTCAGGGGCGCTGCTGTGGGGTGGGAGGGCAGGGGCGCTGCTGTGGGTCAGGGGCGCTGCTGTGGGTCAGGGGCGCTGCTGTGGGGTGGGAGGGCAGGGGCGCTGCTGTGGGTCAGGGGCGCTGCTGTGGGGCAGGGGCGATGCTGTGGGGTGGGGTGGTCGGGGGCGCTGCTGTGGGTCAGGGGCGCTGCTGTGGGTCGGGGGCGATGCTGTGGGGTGGGGTGGGAGGGCAGGGGCGCTGCTGTGGGGCAGGGGCGATGCTGTGGGGTGGGGTGGGAGGGCAGGAGCGCTGCTGCGGGTCGGGGGCGCTGCTGTGGGTCGGGGGCGCTGCTGTGGGTCCGGGGCGCTGCTGTGGGTCGGGGGCGCTGCTGCGGGTCGGGGGCGCTGCTGTGGGGCAGGGGCGCTGCTGTGGGTCGGGGGCGCTGCTGCGGGTCGGGGGCGCTGCTGCGGGTCGGGGGCGCTGCTGTGGGGCAGGGGCGCTGCTGTGGGGTGGGGTGGGAGGGCAGGGGCGCTGCTGCGGGTCGGGGGCGCTGCTGTGGGTCGGGGGCGCTGCTGTGGGTCCGGGGCGCTGCTGCGGGTCGGGGGCGCTGCTGTGGGGCAGGGGCGCTGCTGTGGGGTGGGGTGGGAGGGCAGGGGCGCTGCTGCGGGTCGGGGCGCCGCGGCGGGCGGGCCGGGGCGGTGCTGCGGGAGGCGGGGGTCCGCGCTATGCGCCATGCCCGTTCCCGGGTGCTCCCCGCACGCAGGTTCCCGGGCGCCGCCGCCGCCGTCTCGGTGCGTGGCCCCCAGGCAGGCAACAAAAGAGCGGCTGCGGCTGCCCCGCTCCTGTCGCTCCCGGCCCGGGTAAGGAGCGGGGGGCGCGGGGTGAGGTGGAGGGGTGGGTGCCCCGGTGCTCCCCTCAACATCGGGGCTGGGCGCTGCCCGCCCCATCCCTATCATCCCCATCTTCTCCCCCATCCCCATCTTCGCTCCCATCTTCATACTCATTCCATCCCCATCGCCTTCTTCTCCCTCTTCCTCACCCCCATCCCCATCGCCTTCCTCTCCCTCATCCCTCTCCCCTTCCTCTCCTCCATCCCCTTCTCTCTCCCCCATCCCCTTCTCTCTCCCCCATCCCCTTCTCTCTCCCCCATCCCCTTCTCTCTCTCTCTCTCCCCCCATCCCCTTCTCTCTCCCCCATCCCCTTCTCTCTCTCTCTCTCTCCCCCATCCCCTTCTCTCTCCCCCATCCCCTTCTCTCTCTCTCTCTCTCCCCCATCCCCTTCTCTCTCCCCCATCCCCTTCTCTCTCCCCCATTCCCTTCTCTCTCTCTCTCTCCCCCATCCCCTTCTCTCTCCCCCATCCCCTTCTCTCTCCCCCATCCCCTTCTCTCTCCCCCATCCCCTTCTCTCTCCCCCATCCCCTTCTCTCTCCCCCATCCCCTTCTCTCTCCCCCATCCCCTTCTCTCTCCCCCATCCCCTTCTCTCTCCCCCATCCCCTTCTCTCTCCCCCATCCCCTTCTCTCTCCCCCATCCCCTTCTCTCTCCCCCATCCCCTTCTCTCTCCCCCATCCCCTTCTCTCTCTCTCTCTCCCCCCATCCCCTTCTCTCTCCCCCATCCCCTTCTCTCTCTCTCTCTCTCCCCCACCCCCTTCTCTCTCCCCCATCCCCATCCTCTCCCCCATTCTCCCCATCATCTCCCATCCCCATCCCCTTCCCCCCCGAGCGGGTGTGTGTCTCGGGGTCCCCGCGGCAGGGCTGGCTCCGCCCGGGGAGCCGTGTGGCTGTCGGGGCGCTGGGACCCCGGGGTCCCTCGGCGGTCGGTAGCGCGGGGACAGACGAGGCAGCCCGGGCGCGACGCTCGCGTTTTGCGGGAGGCTCGAGAGGCCCTTTGTCTTCACGGAGTGAAAAGGGAGGCGAGAGCAGCCCTCCCGTAATGCAGCAGCGCCGGGCGCTGGGGTTTGTCGCTGCTCCCGTGCCTCCGGTGCGGCAGATGCAGCAGAGAGGGGAGGCGCTGCCCGGTACCCTCATTACGAGGTCTGGAGGGGAAAAACCGGCTCGATTGAGAATCGTTGATTTTTGTCGGGATAAACAGCATTACAACATGGTCTATCCGCCCTCAGCCCCCCACTTCTGAGCAGCTTTTTGAATATCTGGGGGCTTGTGTTGCCGTAACAAAAGGAAGAGGGATGGCGGTGGGGGAGAGGAGGGGAATGCTGCGTTGGGAGCTGCACCTCGGCTCATTTTGCCTCGGTTAGCAGCCTGCGCTTTCAGATTTACTACTTTGCATCCTCAGTGTCGTTCTGAGGGTTGTTGCGTGCTGCCAAGGGCGTACAGGAAAAGAAATTTAAATAAAGGCAAGAGATCCTCCAACATTCGTAGTACAGAGAGTATATGCATTGCAGTGATGTTTAAGAGAAGTTAAATTACCATGACTAATTTGAGTAAAAAATGCAAGTAGTGTTTCAGTAGTGTTACCTGGTCAAGGCCACCCTACGGTCCCCTAGGGAAGGCTGGAAAATCCATTTACAGAAAAGGTATTTCGTGTATTGTGTCTGTAACCCAAGAATCCCTCGTTACTTAACCAGCAGAACTGTAACCCAGAAACAACTGCTACCATAGTTTTATACGGTTGTGCGTAAACATCAGTGTTTCCACCTACGGCAGTTTTGAAAGGGAGGAATTTTAGTGTATTTCTTTATTGCTGCTTAAGTAAAAATACATTATGTGCTGATTATCTTTGTGTTGAAAGGCATAAGCTTGAAGTTTATGTTAAAGCATAAGCTTGCGGTTACCGCTGTATAGTCTGGATTCTCCTCTGTATGGGACAGAAAGAGCTTTTCTTTCTGTATGTTGTGCTACGAGTACTGAACTACCAAAAGGGAAGCCACTGTTCTTACTCCACTTTGAGCTCATAGGATTTCATGCTGCAGACTTGCCCTTGTAAGCCATGGTTGTCAGGCTTTCTGAATCTAAATTCTCTGATAGTTTAGCCCTTATCTGCACTTGGAAATATCTAAAGCTATTTTTAAAAATGCAGTGTTGCCTCTAATCAGCAGCTGCATTATTGCTTCCTCTTGATCTTCTGATTGTAAAGGAAAAGTGTTCTTGAAAAGGCCACAGGCGCTCAGATCTTCTAGTAAATGTCTTATGATTCTAAGGAAGACTCTCAAAAAGCATATTTTGGTTAATGCCTGTTCAGGCTGGAGACTGGACTTGAATTTAAACAAGAGCGAGGTCTTTAAGAAGTGACCTTTGCTTAAGGCTGTGCATATGAGTAACCACTTCAAGTAGCATAATTTTCCCATTTCTCTAGCTGCTCTGATAAGAACATTTGCTAAGAAATAATTTGTGAAAATGCCACGGTTTAAACCTCTCCCAGTTTATATTCCTGTGCTGAAGCTGGAGAAATTTAGCAAGAAATGATCTGTTCTAGGCTACCAGAGAAAAACAGAAGATCCTGGTTGTGTCCAGAACAGAATCTTGTTTGTAGCTTTTGAACACATCAGGTTTTTGGTGCTTTTTCAGCCTTTTTATATCTATTTCCCTTGTAATCTGTGTTTAAATAAACAGGGCTGTGCTTTCACGCCTTAAGCCATTGCAGTCAGAGGCTGGGGAGCAGCCCTGTCGTGGAGGCCCAGATGTCCTGGTGAACCAGCCATGTACCCTGGCAACAAAGGTAGCCAGGAGCATCCTGGGCTGTGTGAACAAGACTGCAGCCAGAAGACCAAGGGAAGTGATTTTCCACCCCCACTCGTCATTCAGTAGACTGCACCTATGGACCGTGTGTGGCTTGGTGCCCCCTGGTACGAGAAAGATAAGAACTGGAGATCCACAGAGACCACCGAAGTGTTTGTTGCTGGAGGCCAGCTCTGTGAGGAGAGGCTGAGGGAGCGGGGCACGTGTTGAAACGAGAGGTTCAGACTGTCTAGAAATAAAAACTTTTGCCCCACAATGAAAATTATATGTGACAATAGGTAGCCCAGAGAGGTTGTGTGGTCTCCATCCTTGGAGGTTTTTAAGGCCAGACTGGATAATGCCCTGAGCAAGCTAATCAGGCCTCACCGACGACCTGGTTTGAGCAGGATGTTGGACAAGAGACCTGCAACATTCCTTCCAACCTGAATACTTCTGTGGTCATATGAACAGTTGTACATTTGTGCCTAAAAGAAGCAGATATGTTCAAAAAAGTCAGATTTTTTTTAGAAAACTAGAGCTTTCACTGTAGGGCTGACCCATGCATCTCAGCAGAGATTAAGTATAATATCAGTATGATACATCGGCCTCTGTTACCTGTGTACTAGTACGTTTCTGTTAGTACAAACTAATGCCTTACTATAAACTTTGCTTGAAATATTTTATTTTAATGTAGATATAAACAAAAGTAAGAACATATTCTTGCAAGCAGGAACCTTTCTACATAGTAACTTTACACACTCCTATGAGGCAATTAAAGCCTTGCAACATTAGTGCAAAAGACATAATGGTGAAAATAAAGCACTGGTGCAGTCACATGCACTTCACAAGTTAAGAGGAAGAGCTGAAAGCAGAATCAGAATTCGCTGGTTTTTAGACACTCTACAAAACGTGCGGTTGCTGAGTCAAATGTTCGTTACAAGTACTTCAGGTACTTGCAAATGCTTTTAGTCTGCTGGAGACAGCATTAAAATCTAAGTTGTTTTTTTTTTCCTGAGGACCCATTTTCCCTCAAGAGTTGTGTGAAAAGCAGCTCAAGAAAGCACCATGTGTTCTTGAAGTGTGTAGTGCTTAAGGCTTCTGCTGCCTGTGGGAGCCAAACATGCAGCACTTAGGCTTTATCATGGCATCCATGAAAAGAGTGCTTTCATTCCAATTCTTAGTTTTGCCTGAACTTAAGTCTCATCTTGGCTAATGACAATATTTTCCAGAAGAAAGGTCTTATCCAACTGGTAAAACCACATATAGAATAAACTGTTTGTTTCTGGTGCTGGTAGGTAAATGCACGGTCATTTGAGTATGTGACATTCCTTTCCTTTTTTGTTGCAGTACTTACTGTCTTCGTTCACCAGCTGCAGCAGAGGAAGGTGACCTGAACTTCAAGAGGAGTAAGTTAGAGCTGAGCAGCGACTGATACAGAAAACTCTGGGATTAATAGGTACTTCCAGCTAAGCAGAAGAGAGAGAACTAGAACCTCTGTAGGTAGAGATGACGAGGAAGAAATGTCATTGTCCTTGGATGATAAGGTTGCATGAAATATTGCTGGAGATGCATGCTCTGAGGTACACTCGTGCACAAAGGTTTTCTTTTGAAATAGAAGCAAATGAATAGGAATGGAAAACTGGAAAAAAAGGTATATGAAACATCTTGGAATGGAGAAATATGTCAGTTATAACCAGTGTGAGGTTTGAAGTCTAGACAAGTATTTTTTTTAGGAATGTTTGTGAGCATGTCACCAGCTAGCATTATTTCCAGGCTTCTGTCTTTCCTTTTACTTTCCGAGATCCCCCTCATGTCAGCTACAACCTTTGCAGAAGTTCATCTGAAATATATTGGTTTTATTCCTGAGAAGTTTCTACAAGAGATAAGCCTGACCTGGTAAGATTTTCTTCTATGTGTCATCTACCCTTGTGTATTAGAGGTTCACAGGATCTAATCCTTGAAGAATCTAGTGGAATTCTTTCACTTGAAAATAGTGGTTAGATGTTGCTTAGATATTGTAATGTGGTCATAGCAGGCAAATTTCTTCTTCGTGTCCTGAGTATAGCAACATCTTAACAAACAGACAGCTCACAACCCAACATAACAGCTTTGTAACACTAACTGTGAGTGGTGACACTGTTCTGCTGGGTGTGCAGATCTAGGTGCTTGACCACTGTAGTCCAAAATGTCAAGTGATGTTGTCTAACATGGGAACAGAGGGGGGTTTTTGTTCATTTCCATTTTCTACAGTAAAGTATTTTTCTTGCAGAAACTGTAGAAGAGTAATCTCTGTTTTCCAGTTGTTCCACTTTGGATTTGTCATGAGTGACAGCCAAGTGATTATCTTAGCATGACACTGCAGGGTTCTCTGGAGGATTAAGTGAGACAGTAATTTCAGGAAAAACTGAACAGAAAATTCATGTTTTACCAGATAAACAGAGATGGAGAATTCATATTCTTATGTATAGGCTTGCATCATTTTGTCTCGTTGTGTTAAAGAGTTGGAGTCCACAGAGAGCTTCATTCAGTTGTGGTTTTAGGAATGACAGCAGAATGATTCCCTGGGATCACTGTGTGATCTGCTCCTCTGGACAAGCTATCGTAGATGGAAGTGTAGAAATAAATATAGAAGACCTCGCTTATCTTGAGGTTCTAACAGTTAATGTATACCTTAGTTGCACTACAAACGATCAACAGATAGCAGTAACCATGTCACATAAATTCTCCACAAACATACTGTGCCTGTCTTTTGGAGAATCCCGTGAACAGATCTCTTGAGGGCCTCTGGAAGGGCCTCCTTAGGCACCCAGAAATCCTCAGTGACAGGGAAGATTAAGTCATTACAGCATTTTGTATGAAGGAAGAAACAAAATGTGTCAAAAGCCAGGTAGAACCAATTCCTGTTGGTCCCATCACTTCCGAAGTGGTTATGGTAATAAAACTCAGAAAAGGCTCATCTCATACAGAAAGGAAAGACCTGTAGACGTTCAGGTGCTGGCTGACTCTAGGAGTCCTAAGCTGATTAGAGGAATAAGATTAGCATATCAGAAAGCAAGAGAATATGGAAGTAAGGAAGGAAAGGAGGAGAAGAAACAACACAACATGTATAGCGCTAGTGTTGGTAGTGGTATGTCTATATGAAAATTCCCTGAGGAGGAAGAGGAAGCGACTGGAATTTTTTGAAGCGTAGGCTCCAACAGAGTGAATGTTCAGATAGAATTAGGAGACTGGATGAAACATTAGCTGCAATTCCAAAATCAAGACAATACCTATCTCAAATAGTATGAAACGCGAGACTATGAAGTCATCAGTGCGCTGTCTGCATTAAACCAGGATAATCAGCTACCAAGAAGCAAAACATTCAGACTCACGCTCTGTCTCTTTTTGGTGCTCATTTATTCCAAAAACATTTTGACAGGTATTTCTAAACAGCACTTTCCCACTCTATAGGGTTAGAAGCCCAAGTTCCCTGAGGACAGCACTTATCTGAAAAGTATTACAAGAACCTCCCAGAACCAGTAGTTATGCTTGAAATTCAGTGTTCCGGTTCAGTGAAATGGCTGATACTTACGTGACAGAGAGAATAATAAACAAAATAAGATTCCAACACAGCCTTCCACATATTTACTGCCTTCATGCACCAGACAGAAACAAAGATACTTGGGTGGACTTTGTGCCACCCAGTGTGCCCTTCAAAATCAGAAGATCTTCTGCTGTACTTTACCGGTTAACCTGTCTTTCTAGGGAGTCTTGGAAGTGCTACTTAACTTTGTCTTCTCCTGCTCCAGCAAAACAGTAATATATTCATGAGTGCCTGGTTACTGAAGCAACTGGAGCAACAGAAGAGAATGAGTCTTGCAGAGACCATATTCTGTTCTGGAACAACACAGGGGTTTAATTTCCACGTACACTCCCCCCCATCATTAAGAGTGAACTGACCTTATGAGCAAGTGACTATTCTCTAGAATCACTGAAAACAGCTACCACAAAAATATCATTTCAGTGCAAAGGCACCCTTTGGTTTAGTCAAACCTTAAAACAGGCCTCAAAACTCATACGCTAAAAGCCAAGAGAGATGCCTTTTCAACACATCAGGGAGAGTGCAAGGAGATGGGATTGCTTGGCTTTTGGTTCAGAAGCAGGACTGCTTCAGAGCTGCTGTGCTCTTCAAATCCACACCAAATCCCTGTCCTGGGAATGAAGTCTTGTATTAAACACAGTTACTAGGCATATCCTTTTTTTTCTTTTCCTTTTAATGTTTTCTTCTAATCCATAGCTTTTTCTACCTGTTAAGGATGGCCATCCTGACTGCTGCCAGGTTTCTCAGGGTTGATGTGCTGTCTTGGGTTTCAAAGACCACTACAGCTACTAATGTAGGAATAATCATATAGGCAGTTATACAAAGAACACAAATATTTCTACTCTTATAAACTGCTGCAGTGTGCCAAAGAAGTGAAGGCTTGCCTTGGTTCCAAGTTCTCACTAAGCAGCAGTTGTTGCCATGCTACCAGAACTGCTTGCCTTGATATTTAAATTTACCCTTAACAGATTTGCATTTAAAAAGAATTAACTGTTAACAGTACCTTAAAATATAAAATAACTCGACAATTTTTCATGTATTTTTGACCTCTACAGGTTTTTATTTTCTTTCCTAAATAAAACCCGCCATAATAACAAATCTTAGAGATGAGTGAATTGATGGAATATAGAAAGGTTCCCTTTGGTAGTGAAATGAAGGTTTATATCAAGGGAGGAATATAAATTATAGTTTCAATACTTAAGGAAAATGTGCATTTTTCCTGCCTCAGTAAGTGCCTCTTGCCATCTTTCATAGTCTCTGATTTAGCACTACAAAGGGAAATCAGACTATAATGATATTTTCTTGTTATTGCTGGCTTGTGGAGGAGAAAGGAATGTTATTTATATGTGTGTATGTGTGTATTTATATATATAAAAAATGTCCTTTAGGCACAAAATCTCGTGTTACTGGAAGACAATTCTTGATTGGAGATAAGGCAGCTTTAAAAAGAAACTTATCACTGTGATATTCTTAGCCAGTCAATCACTGTGGCTTTAATTATGTAAAAGTATTTGACATATTACAGCCCAGGAGATAAGAGCTGTCACAAACCAGATGATAGAAAGGGAAGGAATTCTGATGGTGACTAGAAATTCCACACTCAGTGCTGCACCAGAGGCATGAAATAAGCAGTTGAGGGGAACACTTCCATTTCTGCTTTCAGTATTGTGAAGGTTATTGGTGGCAGAATTCTTCATTCCTGGTAAATGACCATCTGCTTTCTTAATTATATTACTCTGTTAATATACTGACCTATAACGTAGCTGACCTTGTGTCAGCTTTATTGCTGGATTGTGTGATTTTGTGATAAGATGTATACGTTGGTACTGTAATTCTCTTGTACTACCATGCTAGCTAAAATTCAGCATGTCAGCTTCTTATCAGACAGTGTCAAAGCAAAGGAAGTAAATTTGATGGCCCTGTTTTACAATTAGAGTGGAAATAAGTTCCTTAATATTAACTAGCATCATCTTGAATGATATAAGCTTGAGTTACTAGTTTTCTTTCTGATGGTACTTAACATTTTTACAACCATTCGTAATAAATGTAAACAAGCCAAATGCCATCCAGGATTTCTGAACCAACTGTTTTATCAGTAAATAGTCCATGGTGTTACATATCTTCCTCTATGATGACCCTAATTAAATTAATGTAGTAATTAAACTAATATAGTAACCCACTGTAGTACTGGCAAATAGCATCTCAAGGCTGGGAAACATGGAATCCATAAACTGCTGCTCTTTTTCCCAGCCTCCCCATGCTCTGGCACAACAAATCTTGTCTTATGACAGGATGAAATCCATGTTGCCCTCAAGATGATCTCTCTCTTATCTTCAGATGAACTTGTGACTCTGGGGCTAACAACTGAGGTTGACCCTAGCTTACTGGTTAACAGCTTGTAACATGTTGGTCCCATCCACACAATGACTGTCATCTCCTCAGGCTGGACTGGTAATAGTCCTGCCCCCTCCTCTCTTCTTCAGAGCATCCTGTGAGGGGTGAAATGGAGGAGCTTGGGGAAAAACTGAAAATCTTTATTGTAGTGGAGGCTACAAGCCAACTAAGTGTATAGGTCCCCTCTCAGGTGGGGGTTTATGAGGACAGCAGTAGACTGTCACAGCTCAAAAGACTGACCGACCTAAATAGACTCGATGGTTTAGTATCTTCTCTGTACATATATCTGATAGAGGAAAATATTGCAAGAGTGCAGAAGCATGGTACGGAGCCACTATAACCTCATGTTACAGTAGATTGAGGGTGTGAAACATTGGACTAAATCAATAACACAGACCACAAACATTTACTGAAAACTTGGAATAATAGGTATGTCCATAATTATCAGTCAAAATAGTTTAAATGTACTCAATTGGAAAATCTTGATTTGATTTTGCTATTTAGTTGGATTTTGCTCGTAACCTTCTTGCTGGCTTAAACCATGAGGATAAAACCAATTACCTTTACAAATTAATGTATTAAATGATTTTCCTATGTAAATATGAATAGTGTGTGGGGGAAAAAAAAGTTTTCTTCTGTATAATATAAAGGATGGCTTGGCAGTTATTACACTGCTTCCATTGTTGTTCTTGATCAGTGCTATGTCAATGTGTGGCGTGTGGATGTGTTTAGTTTTGTTTTTCAAACAAAATCCCTAAATTCTGCTTAGTTAATGTGTCACCTGTAGACTTACTTATAGATTTTTAAGCTCTTTGTGGCAGGAATGTCCGCAGAGTACTTAACATAATGAAATCTTAGTTAATGGACTTTGCCACACCACACATAATTTAGGCTTTATTTGCTCCCAGCTGACAATTGTTACTACAGCAAATACAAGATGAAGAATTAAATGGAAAGGAAAATATTATGTTACAATTCAGGGCTTGAATCTGATAGAGAGATATCAAAGGGCACAGAAGCTGATTATAGCCTTGCAATGCTGGGCTACATAGGATGGTACAAAGTTATATCCTGCAGAGAAGCCTTCTAAGTGCCTGTCAAAATCCATTGAGAAAGCCTTGAAAAAAGACTGCACAGCGTTAGGTTGTTGTTATTTTACAATTGTGGGCAACTTCTATTATTAATGGGCTGCTGCGTATCTTTGCGTTTAGGTGGGTGGAAGCTATCTTTGATTTGAACTGGGTGTAGCTCAACAGTATTTAAAAACTTCAGTTTTGGTACAAGCTACAAACTTCTCTGCAGTACTCGGGTCCCCCAGAATGTCCTGCCAGCCCCAGCAGAACCAGCTGTGCCTGTAACCTCGGGAGTTCTAGTTACCACTAGGAGGCTGCCATGGTGTAGTTGTTCAGACCATAATAATTAAACTTAGAAAGATAAAACCCCGTTGATTTAATGACAGAAAAATAGGAATTTTTTGTATTGTTAGCGGAATTAGTCTACCTTTGACTTTCCCAATGAGCGCAACAATTATATAATTTGTATTCCTTATGGAACATATTCTGCCAGCCTTAATGCTTTCTGACAAGACATTACTTATTCTAAACCTGATTCCAGAATTTATACAAACACAGTCCTGAGCGTCAGTTGAAGGTGAACCAATCTATTTAGGAACAAATAATCAAACCACTCAGGAATAAATATTAGCAAGACTCATTGCCATTTACATTCTTGCCTTAGTAGTAAGAGATGCAGAGTAATGAATTGGAAAATTCATAGATAAATACAAACTGGACTGACCCCCAGTGTACCAGCGTGACGTCTCAGCAAAGATGTTTCAGGGATCTGTCAACAATTTCATTTTGAAAGGAAAAACATCATTTCTCAAAAGTGTTATCCAAGTGCATAGCTACATTTGCTGAGACCCTAGGGAATGTGTCGTTTATTTAAATGTGTTAAGCAAAACAGAATTGTCTTATGACAAATGAAATAAAATGCACAGGAAATTCTTTATTTCATACTAGTGTTTATGTCTATCTCTAAAGGTTAATTAAGAGTACCCCAGTCCTTTGATAGTCAGTATGACACAAGTGAGGTAATAGACATGGAGCATGAGGGTTCCTATCTGTAGGTGTCTTCCATACTGCTGTCCGTTTATAACCTTTCCTTTTACTGGTACAGCACCCTTCCACTGCAGGATTAATGCCTTTTATCCAGTAAATCTGTTTCATATGGTTTTTACCAGGTAATACCTGTATTTTACATGCTGCAGTTAGGTCAGCTGCAGTGCAGAAAACTCCCTCTAAAATAGTGCTTCACCCTTGATGTTATGTTATATGCTTAATTTTGAAACATTTGTAAAAGTATTTAATTATTTTCCAAACAACAGAGCAGTGTTATATAGTAGTCGCTGTTCTCTGCAGAGCACTTGAGTGATGAGTTGTCTCTGAAACCGCAAGACTTTCCTAAAACTGGTACTTGGAGCTGACTCTGTCTCCTTACCGAATAGTACTGTCAGAATTCATAAACCACTGCTAGTTGTCCCTTTGCCCTTCCACTCATATTCATTGCTTCACAAAGAGAAGCAGTGGCATGTTCTGGAAGTTATCAGGGACTTCAGAGTGTGTATTCACTGGAAGATGGATGGTGTTGGTTCTTTATGTAGCATCAGAAAAGAAAGGAAGCTTTGAAATCTTCTGTTTAGACAAGAAAAATATTGAGTGAGAAAAGAAGGTAAAACATAGCTCCATCCTCCAAAATAAAAGATCACTTCCTTTGCAACTGCAATTTCGTGGGTAGAAATCTTCAGAGTAGTCGGTTGTTTATCTGCTCAGAGCTTTTATGTAATTGGCACTTTTTCATCTTCTGCCTGCAAATTATAGGCAGTCATTGGTGAAGTATCTGAGCAGCCAAGAAGAAGGTTAACTGCTTTGCCTATATATGTACCTGCATACCTGGATCCACGTGAACATAAATACATTCATAAATGCATTCTTGCTCTTCAGCTAGATTCCTGGTGAAAGAGACCCTTAATGGTATACAGCTGTGGAATCTGGTATAAATACGAAGCAGATAACACGAACCTATTTGTTTTCTTTAAAATGTAAGGATAGGAAGAGATTGCTTTGAGAGAAAGATGTGAGTATACAAATATAGCTAAATCACATAAAAACAAGTACAGGTTGTAACAAATAATTAAGGATGATACGGGCAAATTTGGTATCAAATTTTGTGTGAAGTGTTTTTGACTGACTTGATGAAGAAGAGACTTTTTCCAGCTGTCATTCTTTGCATTGGTAATACAAGAGTAGAGACAGTTTACATCTCAGAAAACTCAGTCTGGATCTGCCCAATTTAAGTCTTCCCCAAAGTGACATTTGGAAGTAGGCCCTTAAATAGAATTGGAAATAGGCTCTCTCTAAATATTCACCTTAATAATTATCTCTTTCTGATAGTTACAAGATCCTAGTCCTTCACTGTACAGAACTTCTACAACCTACATGGAAGATTTAAACATTTGTGTAAGTGCTTGGTACTTTTATTACACTTTAAAATCTGTCTATATGACATGGAAACTAATCTGCAGAGAATCAGAGTTCAAAGGAACTACAACTCCACCTACACTAATTTAGGATAAAAGATGATATCCTCACTTACAAGATACTGGTTGCTGTAGATAATCTATCCATCGTTGATTGCTTTTTTTTTTTTTTAACAGCACTGAATAATGTGCTGAAATTGCAAATTTTAGGATGATGGGCCATCTTTCTTTGCAACTAAATCAAGTCAATTCTACCAAGTTCCTCTGTATCCAACAACCCAATGGTGAAGAGTGTTTTGGCCACCCTGTTTTTCATCCTTTGTTTGCTTAAATTATTTTCTCTTGAGCATAAGGGACAGATATTTTTGTAAGTTCACTGTTAGGTTTCACAGATGTAGGTTTAAGGAGATTATTTATGCTTTAGGATTTAATATCCACTAACATGCTGTTCATTTGCCTGATACCACTAGGGAGTACTGTCATTTGCAGTTTATAAATCCTCATCTTCAGACATTCAGGTTTTCAGATAGCTGAATGTTTGAAACATCCTGCAGTTATTAAGATCACGAATTTTATCTCAAAAGAACTAATTGTTTTTGTTCAACCAAAATTATTTATGCTGCATATATGATGGGTCCAGGTTCAGGGTTGTTTGTTTTTTCCTTTTTAAACGTAGATAGATTAGATATTGATAACCTGGTGGGTTATCGAGGAGTCACCTTGGGACTCTTCCTTAGTTCTGTGTGTGTTTGATGAGGAATGCTGTTTTGCTGTGCCCTCTATTGATAATTTGGTGATTAGCCTTCCGGAAGGACGAGCTGAAGCTCACACGCACACATGCAATGCTTCTTCCTTCCAAAACCCTTGCATCTGGAATGAAGAAGCCAGACTTGTGCTCTGCGTGCCAAACGAGACCTCAAGCTTTGGCAAAGTTCGTAAACAAAGATGTGACTGAGCCTTACATCAAAGCCTCATGATACCCACGATAAGGTAAGACTATAAATGGGTTGCCGTGGCTTATGAGATCTTATATTATGTGCAAACAAGCTATTCATATTGCTGTAGGGGCAGCTCCATACAGTATGCTTTGATATATTAGTGCCTTATTCCCTGTAGCAGTCTAGATGCAAGCTGTCAACTGATGAGTTTTTGTCACTTCTTTTCTAAGCAATATTCTACAGTTGCCTGGGTCTAGCAGTCAGTGCTCGTAGCTGCTTTCCCCTGGCCCCATTCGTTGCTAGGCTTCACGTTGGCTCAGCTATTTCCTATCAGATTGTACCAGAGACAGAACCGTCAGGTCCAGAGAGAACAGGAGCTCTCTGAGACTTGCCATGCAGTAAGTGATAACCTTCTCAAAAAGCAGGATGCTTAAAACATTAAAATGCAAGAACAGAAGGTGAAATCAAAATGTGAGTCTTGCTTGAAATGTCTGAGCTAGCTAAATCTCTATGCTGCTTTCAAAGTACATTGCCTGTTCTTTTATAATTAAAGCTTAATATTATTTTGTGTGCTGCAGTGATTGATTTCAGAATAATTCCTGTGCAGAAAGCTTTGTAATAATTAATAATATTGTGTTAGAAATTTGAAACAAGCCCTCTTTTTTTCTTGGTGCTTTTCATCCTATTCTTGGCGAGCAATTCCCTATGCTGTGTTTCTTGTGCTGTGAGAGCCATTCTGGATTGCTGATAGGCTCGATACTCAAGCAGTTTGGAGTCAAATGACCAGATGCCTAGATCTGATCATTCTGGGCTGGGATGCTGTGAGCTACCAAAATGACATCTAGCATTTTACAGAGAGGCTGCGTTCCCTGCCCCTCTGTAGTCTTACCAAGAGCTCGTGCTGCATTCAGTTTTCTTTGGGCTATGAAAAACTGACAGAGAACAGAATTTCCTCTTTCAAGTTTTATTATGTTTTTTTTTGCAATAGAATACATCTTAAGCGTATTTTGGTACTGCCAAGTGCCACAAGATTATTAATATTTCATAGAACTTCCTTCTGTATTAAAAAAAAGGTAATTTCTCTGCCTTGTCTGACATTCAAACATTAGAAAAATACAAAGAAACCAGAAAGATGACAAAAAGAAGAGGCAAATAGTTGTGTGTCTTTTCTGCACCTGTGCAAAGGTCATTTCTGTTCACTAGAAAGCTGAAAGATGCTGCAAAATGAAGCCTGCAGCATGTAAGGAATGAAGAAACAGATAAGGCCAGAGGCAGAATTTCTGGATCCATCTGCTGCCCTCACATGTGTAGTGGGAAGGTTCAGAGCAATTTGGGGGAAAATACCCTTCCCTTCTAGAACTGCCAAGTTACGCAACACAGGTATAGTGTAATAATCAGAGAACATAATTTGACCTTGAAAAAGTCAAAAGTTTTTTTCACAAATCTCCAGAAAATACTCTTTGCATGGAAAGGTACTTGATTTTGTGCATTTGAAAGAGGAATTCATTCTTCCATGAGATGTTTAAATTGAACTTCTTACATATCTCAGTGGTGTTTCCAAAGATTGCTGATATGGGTACGTCCAGTTTTAATACAGTTGTGGCTGATCCTGACAAGATTTACTCTGTTTTGGTTTATAGTTCTGCTAAAGCTTTGAATGAAGTCCCTTCATGAGGCATCTTGTACTACAATCAGCAGTACCCCTAGGGCATTGTATGAATTAATATTCCATCCATGAATGTAGCTAGTAGTTAATTTGGCAGTGAGAAACAAGAGACTAGATTACTGATTAATTATAATCAAGCTGAACAGAACACTCACGTGTATACTGAAGCAAGGTATTAATATATTAGTGATGGCCTTTTGCAATCTGCAGTCTATTTTAGTAGGGTTAAATGTAGCGGATTAAGAAACAAATAAGAACGGTGGTAAATAGTAGCAGTATTTTTAGTTTAGTGAGTTAAAGTTTTATGACTGGCATAGAGCATTTGAGTTTACAGCATCTTCAAGTCTGGCATGGGGAAATAAAAGAATTCTCAGGAGTTGACTTGTGCTACGACCTGTCACATCTTATTATGCTGTGTCCAGCATGTTCTGATTTAAAACAAAACAAACTTATAATTTATAGAAAGGGGAGGAAATGAAGGTCAGTAACGGCAGCCAGCAAGTACACCTGGAATAATACCATGATTGCTGTCAGTGACTGTTCAGAGTAATTGTTTCTTAATGATTATCATGAGAATAATTAGGTCTTGCCGCCTGGGAAGAAGCTTCAGAAAAATACCATAAGGAAATATTTGTGAATTACAGTAATCAAATGAAATCTAGGTAAACACAAGAATATGGCCTCTTAAGCACACACAAACAGAAACGAACAAATGAATCTCTTCTGGTTTTGTGTGTGCAAGGAGAAGAGATGCTCTTGAGCCTCTTCACCTGGGCTTCAAACATCTCTGCTCCAGTTTTGTTTGTGAAAACATGGCTGCTCTTTCTAGGTTTTATTTTAAAACAATCATAATTTAAACAGAAAAATATTAGACTTTTTAGTCTTCCTAATGCCTTATTGTACAGTGTCACAGGGCCATATATAGCCTGATATGATATGTTTTAAAGGTACATAGCTCTCTGTTTTGCTTGTTCCTGATATGCTGCTTTATGCATACGCTCCTGTTTTTGTCACTCTTAATCAGTTGCTCTAAGCCTGCTTCCTTAGCATCACCCAGACCTCAGCACTCTGTACAGATGTAAAAAATAGTGGTCACGCCTCAAAGTATGTTTGCTGGGTTATTAAGCTAATTCTTCTGCATTGTGTCAGGATTTCAGTAGTAGAGATTTTGGAGGAAATGTCTTAAATTCACTTGAGTTTAAATGAAAGGTGAAAAAGTACAAGGGGCAAAAAAAATCTCAATTATATCAGGCTTTTCCTGAACAAACAAGATACGCTGCCTAGAGGCTGCAGTTTTGCAAGAGTGTAGTTGTAGTCTACCAGGCTGGCTGAGGACTGGAAACAGCATTTTCATTTGTCATGCAGTATAATCAAATCTGATGCAGATATGCAGACCTGCAGAACTGTGATAAGACATCGACACTTATTATTATGCTGCACAGAGTGTAAACAGGACTAGTTTGGGGTATGATGTAGGGGATTTTTGCCAGTATTTCATTTATTGTCTGTAACTAGTGACATGCAGTGATTTTCTATGCAGAGCAGTAGCTATTTTATTTTCTTCCAACAACTTGCCATAACTGTGTTTCTGAACGCAAAGATGATCTTTCTTAAGATGGCAACTAGCAATGTAGGAATAGAAAACACTGGGTTTGAGAGTTTACCCCTAGTTAGGTAGCTAATCCTTAGCCCTTTTAGCAGAAGGTTACACTATTCATACAATTAAAGTGTTGCAGGGCTGAGCTTTTTCATTACCAAAGCACTAACGTTTATTTCTCATACAGTGCTCGACATGCCTTTTGTGCAGACCTATGAAACGTTTGTTCCCCAGGCTGCTGCTTCACTGTTGATGGTGATTTTTTGGGCTGCAGTTGGAGCAGAATAGGAAAATGAAAATAAATAAGGATAGATAGCTTGTCGTTGTGGTTTGGAGTTGACTGATGAAACTGAATTATCTTTGCCTAGCTGTTTAAAATCTGCGGTGACACGGTAATATGGATTAGAGGCAAATGGGAATATTTTGGAAGGATTTTGAGAGACATCTCGTAACCCCAATAGGCTACAAAACAACTGATGAGGTATGCAGAACTTCTTAGAACTGATAGGAAAGAATTACATGTATTCGAGATTCTACATTTTAGTGTCTTTTCTTCCACATAATGTGCATCAGTTACTTAGACAATTGCATGATGTATCGGAAGGGTTGTTTCTTCATTCAGTTTATTTCTAAGGTCCCTCTGCATTATTTCACATCCATCCCTTTCTCTTGAACCACACTTCAAATCCATAACCCCAGCATCATTTATGAAATTTCTGGAAAATATTAAGCAGAATAATATCTCAAAATTTCAGCTCAGTTGAATTATATGTTGACTTTAAGTATCCTTGTATGTGTAATTTTGTATGTGTATGTTTTTCATCAACTCTGACTGTTAGAAAACTGATGATAAAAGGATAGGCTGTACAAACTGTCCTTGGAAAAATGAATCACAAGGTCTCAGGTGCAGACAAAGCTCTCTGCACCAGACTGCTGGGCTAACTTAAGGGAAGTGGAGTCAATAATTTTGTAAAATACTGAGGCACTTATAAAGTGAGAATAAATTAGGCTGTAAACTGTAGTGTCACTTGCTATCTAAAAGTGATCCCTAAAGAATTTGAAGTGTACTTAATTCTCCCATGATGTCACTTTGAAATTAAAGTTTTGTGATTATAAAATTAGAAATGGTCAAATAAGAAAAGATATCATGGCAAAATACATACTCCCTCAAATGTTTTTATGCTGTTGGTATTTTTAAGAATCTTCCTTGTAAAGAGAATACAATAGTGATGTTAATTACTATAAAAGCAGGACATTCTTTGCAGTCCCTAGATATCATCTAAATGATTTGTGTATTGGGAAATGGTAGTTTAACGAGGAAGTGCAGTTTTCTACTAGATGTGTTCTTCAGTAGCGTAACAAATAGCCAGGTGTAGTAATCAGAGAAATTAAGAGACCAATCAGGACTTGCATACAGTTAAAATCTGCATTAATTTTCTACCTAGAATGGATGCAAGTCAAATCGCAAATTGCTTTTCCTAACAATAGGTGAAGTACAGGTTATCATTACCAGCATGTCATCTAGTAAGCACAGTCAGCATTGGAATATTGTAAGTTCATTTTTGTTTCCTTTGTTCCTATGAGCGCCTTGATTGGCAATACAATTTTTTGTGACTGAGTCCCTGCTGAAATGTATCTCAAAAAACCCGCAGTGAAATGAAAAAGAAACTACAACTGGGAACTTAATGAATGAGCCATGTACTCATTCACTGAAAATTCAAATTAGGTCCAGTAATTTCACTAATAACTTGGAGAAAATTAGTTCTCATCACCCAGGAGTAAATATGCCAAGGAATAAGGATAAACTCTTTCTAGGAATGGAGTCATATATCCATAGTATTTTTTGTAGGGGTTTTATTTCACTTTTACAATTTTAAGTGTTTTATTTGCTTAAGTCCTTAACACTTAGATTCTGTGCAGTCTGTTGATTTTGTTCTCCATGGTGCAGCTAACAAAATGGATGGAAGCAAATGGTGATAATAAGACTAGGGGTTCTTCATCTTCACAGCACTGTACGGATATTTTAATTATTCACCCCAGTACTGTTGCAGAATGAGTAACTATTATCCTCAGTTTCACTTATCTGTAACACTTTGTTCTTTTTTAAAAAAAAAAAAAACCAGAATACTTCAAATTTGCACTATCAAAATTTTGATGTTCTGTTTTATTTAGCATCTGGGACCTCAGAATGCAGTACTTCAATGAAATCATCATATATCAGCACATAAATTAAGTCAGTCTGATATTCTGAGTTTCTCCAAAATGTTTCTTCAGAAATCAAAGAAACAAGTTAATGTTAAGTTGCTGGCAAAGCAGGAAGAATTCTGTTCGTGTCCCAAGTATGAGTAACTGGAAGAAACCTGTCTGGTTTTATATAAAGGAACTGAATAAAGTTTTAAGGTGATAATTACAAGATCTGAGCTTGCTCTTTAAGAAAAAAATCTTCTGAATATAAGCTGTCATAAAACATCATCTGTGTCAAGTAAAAAATAATAATTTGGCACTGTCAAACATATATTTTCACATGGAGTAACTGATCAGGAATAAAATGGCTGCTCTTCCTACAGAACATAGAGCGATAAGGTTTCTCTCCCTGAAACCTTTTGCTCTTCAAATTCCTCCTGATAATAAACCCATAATTCATTATTCATAATCAACTTGAAATATCTATTTGTTGTATGTTCTCTAGATTACTCAGGACTGTGGTATAAGCTCTGAAGAAAGATTATTTTAAGAAAAAAACCTGGCATACTCATTATTTTTACTGCCCGCTAGGCACAGTTCTTTGGAGTCTTTTTGGAAAACGTCCCTTGTGCAACATCTTGGCATAGTAGCCTCTATTTGCCATCTATTAGCCTGGTATTTGTAGAAGCATTAGTATGTGTTTTGGTGGTTCCTTTACAACTTCATGCCCCAAACACGAGATTGAACAATTCTTTTCTGCCCGCGCAGTCAAGCATGGCACAGGCTCTTCTTATCTAGTGAGATGTCCCAGCCCATGGCAGGGGAGTTGGAACTGGAGGATCTTTGAGGTCCCTTCCAACCCAAACTATTCTGTGATTCCAAAAAGGAAGTTACTCCCTCTTTGACCTTTAAATACATACTTGCTAAAGCTTTGTTTGAAATCTGTGGGGTTGTTCATCGGGTCAGATTTGCTAAGAAACCTGGCAGTGTTTCTGAAAGTGCTTGGGTTGGGCTGCTGTTTATTCATTCAGGGTGCATCCGTGGTTCTGTGGGTTACACTTCGAAAATGCTGCAGCGTGGTGCAGTGGTACATCAGCTCACTGCCACCTTTTGGCACCGATCCCAAGGGCTGAACCTTATCGCAGCCAAATTTTGCAGTTCTTTTAAGCCATACTCTGTAAAGGACTTGAGAAAATTAACTGATTTCTTAACTGTAGATCTCAAGGACATTATAATAAAATAATGTAGTGATATAATAACGTACAGTGAAGTCTAAATGGCAGATTGTATAATCCTATTGCACAAGAAATGCATCTCAATAAGCTGAGAGAATGTGTTTAGAATGCTATGGAACCAAGTTATTACAGCAAGATCAATTAGACATGATTGACCTCAGAGGCCTATTTAAATTACTTCAGTAGGAAGCATTAATATCTAGGGTGCAGCTTCTAGGAAATGTGCCATATTAGCTGGAACTTTCTCTCACAGACTTTTAATAACTGAACAGATAATTTACTGAGTGTGGTATGAAAGCCTGCATATCTTAAAGCCAAATAATTAGATAGCATATTAACCTTAAATGTCAGGTTTTGAAACAGCCCTAGAAATTGGTTTGAGTCTAAAAACAAACTACTTTCTCTCAGAGTTTTAGAAAGCCTTAATTTCTCATTTCTGCAGCAGCAGTTGTAGAGGAGCGTAAGGGAAATCAATGCTACAAAATTTGTAGATTGAAAAACCAGGCACTGAAATACAGAGAACTTTGTGATTTTACTTCCTCTTGTGATAATTTCAGGTATTTTCATTAAAGAAAGTTCAGGATTAACTTCAAGTTTCCTACAACATGTGATAAGGGAGAGAAGTAAAAATATTTTGGTGTTCGTGTAGATGTCCTATATAACACCTTTGTAGCCCAGCTTCAGCACTTTTTTGAGGACTTTTCTGTCTGTTTGCAAGACGGGGGGAAAAAAACAAACCAAACAGAAAAAGCTTTTTTCCTCCGTAGAGCTAAAAGATTTAACAGAGCTACAAAATAAGTTGGAATTTTTTTCTTGTCCTTAATGTTCATTTCCATCTCAGCCACATAGTCTTGGAGCAAGTCACCTCAGACACACTCAACCACATCTGCCAACACTGAACTGGTGGCTACAACTAGATCCTCTCTTTGCTCAGTTGCATCTTCTGGTCAGGCAAGACAAGACCTGCATGGTAAAACACACTCAGCCGCACCTGGGGCTGGGAGGAATCCCATCCTTACTCAGGTAAGCACAGCAGTAAGCTCTGAAAGCACAGATGTGTCCCTGTACCCCTGTGTACTGCTGTCCCTCCAGCAGCACAGCAGGCACAAAAGCAGCTTGCCAAACAATGATATTATTACACAAGGTCTGTGCTTGTAGTCGCATGATTATTCACAAAGCACTTGGACTTTTAATGATATCACTTACTCTGGGTCCTGTGTCGTCATGATCCTGTCCAGCTTGTGCAGAAACATCATCTGTCTTCCCTTGAAGAGCAGTGTTTCCACTACCCTTCTGCGTAGATAATCCATCTATATCTAACATATCTACATCCTGCAAATTAATTATGAAGATTCCATTTTGCTGTACTACCCATCCACCCCAAATCCAGAAAAGTCAGAAGAGGCAAATGGTGTTTACTGTGATTGACCTAGCACTACAGTCTATGTTCTCTTTTGCAGGAGTGTATTGGCTTTTGCTTTGTAGCTAAACCATGAACTTCTTAGGACATGAAAAATACTATTTTTTTTTTTTGACTGCCCACTGCAGCTATTACTTTGTAATGTGAATAGTAAACTGTAGTAGACTCAATTAATTTCCTCCGGCTCAGCAAACTGCCAGCACAGGAACAAGGCCTGTGTAGATTTCCCATCCTCTTGGGAGAGAGGAGACAAAGGAGTATGATATAGCTCTCTACCAAATCTATTTCAGGTCTTTTTTTCCTCCATTTTTGTTAAACGAATAATTTCTTTTCTCCAATAGAATGACTTGTAATTTGAACTTAACTTGTGCTTTTGTCCAGTAAGAATTAGTAAAAACATTTGTAGAGTTTAGGAAATGATCCCACTTTCTCTAGAAGATGACACTAATTAATTCTTTTTAGAAAATGCCATAGGTAAGCTATAAAAAGATATTAAAAAATAATTGGATTCTTCAAATTTTCAGCTTCTATATGCATGTCATGTTCATTGCCTTAACCTATTTAAAATTACTTTTGAGGAACGACTGCATGATCTCTAGGGAGATGAATGAGAACTTCAGTCTTGAGAAGTTAGTCAAAGCTTTCATTACAAACGTAGATATGAAATAAGTTGAGTGTAGAGATTGCCTTTGTTTCCTGGTGTGAGATACCCTGCTTATTCTAAGTTTTTACACTTCTGGAGAGCAGGTGAGATAATCTAAAGCTATCTAAAACTACCAACTGGTTTTACTAAACTTTTTTTCTTCTTTTTTCACCCATTAGAAATTCAAATTTCCCCCCACATATTACTCCAAAATTATTTATTACTTTTCCAAGGTCAGGACTTCAACCTTGCTTATAGGCCCAGATGATTTCTTGGCATTGTTAGAAAAGGTAGATGATTACTTCTGTATGATTTCAGTATAAGGAGTATTCACCAGTGACACAGCTATGTCAAAAGTGAGCAATTTAGCACCAAATTAAAAGAATTTTGTATTGTCTGTACTTGAACAGATGGTACCCTTATCATTTTGCGAGCATAAATTACTACTAAGCTTAAAATAATTTGTTCACTCCTTAGAACTGTAGCCAATAACTTACTATCTAGCTGCAGTTTTCACATTCATTGGCTCAGCCAGTGATCCAAAAGCTCTTGGAACATGATGTTCCTTTTGTGACACTCCTGGGAGGACTTCAGGCCACTTCAGGCCTCTGAACCAAAAGATGAATATGAAGTTATTACTTTTGTGAAATAATACTATGTATCATCTTACTATAAAAGCTCCAAACATGATTCAATACACATTAACCACATAAATAAAAATGAAGATATGCCTGTGGAAAAACAGTGCAACAGAAATTGATTATGCCACTTCCTATAGGTATTGTAATTTCAAATAATATATTGATAGTTTATAACTTTCTGCAATTTTAAAGTTCCTGTAAAGCTGAAAAGACATTTGAAGGAAATTCCTGTGCTTTGTTTCTTTGTTCTTGGGAACATTTTGTGCTCAGCTGTTTGGACAAGTTTCAGCTAAGGTGTGAAAATACAATTGAAGAATGAGAAAAAGCTGTTGAAGAATGGCCATAAAATAATGCTGAAGCCTTTAAAATCTTACAGGTACAGGATTTGATCAATGTACATTAATAGAGGTGCCCCAAGGCAAATACATAGACAACAGACCCTTTCCTGTGGATAACAGGTGAGTATCAATGTCTTTTGAGGCGTTTTGGACTTAATTGTCAGCTAAATATGTTCAATTGTATTTAATTATAAAGCAATGCGTACATGAAATCTGCTTTAACACAATAAAATAAAGCAGCATCAAACTAGGCACTATAAATGAAAATTCCCAGCAGCCCCTGAAAGGAGAGACCTCAATGATTCAGTTTTTCCAGATGCAAATTGAGAACATTTTCCTCCTTAATATGTTCTGATGATTAAGAAACTAGCGTGTCATAATCGATTCAAGTTGTTTTTCTCACAGAGGAGTCACTTCTCAAAGAGACTCCAGAATAAATGGTATGACCAGAACTGGCTTAGAATGGAAAAGGCAGTCATTGGAATGCCTTTGATTTCCACTCCTGCGGATTTGCCTAAAGCGCATCATATCAAGTGGAAGCTCCTCCTGAGCACGGGTTGCAGAATTTGGTAATTCAAAACCCATTTCTATAGCACTTTATAATTTCAGGCCTAGGTACTTGAAAGGTGAACAATCTCTCCTCAACTCTGTCATTCTGGTAAAGCTTTCTGTCCTAGGAAAGTGTAAATAACATTTAATAAACATTTCTTCTCTGTGCAAGCACGGAACAGCAGGCGCTAAGGCTGCTTGACACAGTGAGAACAATAGCCACACTTGTGATCCTAATAACTCTGAGCTGAACGTGCCTGTGCAGGAGACCTTCATATTTTGTTTTGTGGAAAGAAAACAATTCCTTAAACTGGGATAAGGTAACCTACTGCAAATGAAAATATACAACAGTAAGCAGTAGATGGGGAGTTCTGTTATGATTGTGCCAATGAAATAGCTGTAACAATAAGTAGGAGATGCTGGAAAAGCTTATAATACGAAATAGTAATACTGCTGTCCCTAAATTATCCAGGTTAAGAATCCTTTACTGGAACCCTAATTTCTTTGCGGTCAATCCAAGTTTTGTTCGTCTTGCTTTTATAACATCTCTGCTTAAATAAACTGTAACTTGCAACCAGTTAATCTGCAAACATACGACGTAAGAACTAACTTATAACTGGCCCCTAACTATAGCACCATGTAGGTTCCACATCTCCGGGCAGATGCTGCGAGCGTGTGCAGGAGGCCCTAAGCGTGTAGGAGTATGGTCTGATGACAAAATACAAACGCTGTTGGCCAACCCCAGTGCCTGATGCAGAAGGAAAGCACGGCGCATTCTGTCTGGTCTCCAAGAGTTAGTATGATTTGTGCGTTGTGGCATTTTAGTAGTTTTCTATCTCATGAATTATGCCTACAGGACCCGTGCAGCAGTGCTGTATATAGGAGCAGTCACTGATATTGTAGTGGGAATTTTAGCAGCTTGGGACTGGCAGCCTCAAACACAGCACCGGTTAGAAATATGGCATGGATGTTTATTTTTCATGTTGGTAGTGCACATAGCTTCACTCCACTTAACAGCTAACAAGCAGATTCTCTAAAGATACTACAGTACACAAGTGATTATTTAGGACAGTTTATAGTGATATTAACTCTGGGGGCTGAGTTTGTGAGTTTTGCTAGCAGAAGCCCAAGGACGAGAACAGAAAATACTTTGACATAGGCTTAGATCACCTCACATGCTAAAATTAATCTTCTAGGCCTTCTGTCATTAGTTTTGACAGCATATTCTTTAAAAGTGACATTCTTGGCACAGCAGCATGGGTGGGTTCTCTCATCTATATCTGCTATTACTCTTTGTCTAGCTGCTGATCCTTTTAAAGGATTTTTCTTTCTGCTTTGCCAGTCTCTGCTTGCTTTCTTATTATCCATTTTCCTTCCTTTATCAAGTGCCACATTCTGAGGACGTGCCCTGACGTGTATCTGCACATAACTGCAAGCCCTCTAAAAGCAGCTTAGCAGTTTTCTTCTAAGTCTTCAGATAACTGCAAGGGTGGCATTCATTTTTTTTAACTAATTTATTAAAAATACACAAGTTAATGTAGTAGAAAATTATAGGATGATTACTTTTCTGAAACACATCAATATAGCACTTTTCAGAAAATTTCCCTTCAACAGACAAATCAATAGTAGGTTAAGGAGCAGCGTACTGACTGTATCTTGAGACCTGGGGGCAAAATATTGAACTTACTTCAAAGTACCTGTTTGGTTTTCATTTATTAGTTACCCTGACTTCACAGCTTCAGTGTTTGGGTTTTGGTTGGTTTGAGGAGGGGTGTGGTGGTTTGGTTTTTTTGTTTTGTTTTTTTTTGGTAGTTTGTTAGTTTTTTGAGAGAAGTGACTTTCACTTTAATGGCTTTATTATTAACATTTAACTGTTACTGAAATTAAGAGATGTGGAAAACCATATCATACATAGCTGTAACTGTTCTAAATGATTCAGGTCCTATTTAGGCACAGGTGCAAAGTGCAATCTGAGAACATTCTCTTGTCTCATTTTTTGCCTCTCTGCAGTCCATCTCTAGCACGTCCTGTTGCTTTGATCCAAAACATAATGACCATATAATGGAAGTAGTTAGAGATATTCTTTTGTTAATGGGTTGATAGACTAGGGGAGGAGTGTTCTGCTTAATAAACACTGCTTTATAAAATATGTTGAGATTAAAATTTGCCTATACTAATTGGCTTGGTTTGTGAAGTCATGTTTTTCCCTAGTTAAGAAAAATCATGGTTTCCCTGCTGCGGTGGCTGCCTGGGGATACCAAACTGATGTGAATTACACCATCTTTGCAGTGAAGTGTCACAGTAGTGACAGAAATTGGTTTGCGTAGTGTAATAATGCAGCCTAAAACGAAAGCTGAAGAAGCAGGAATGCTTTTATCTGCAGTTATGAGATTCTTCCCGTATTCAGTGTAAGATTAAAATTCAGATTTAATTGTGCAGAAAACTTTTACTAAGGTAACAATTCAAATAAGTCTCTTCATTTGTGAGTGATCCTACGTGGGTGGTCTGGAACTGAGATAATTTATAATTCTAGGACAATGTATAGGACAAACACAACTCTCACTTTCCAGTTCTCAACTTCCCTTCTGCCTTTGTAAAAAGAGTTCCATTTGTGGTACTTCTGTGTTTGTTTCCCTGGTACAGTTAGCAGTAGTATAAAAATTAATGGGCCTGTCAAAGTAAAAACTTTAGCAAGACCCAGCTTCTCGTGCTGTTTCACATGTATTTGTGTAAAATTGCTTACCCCTTTTTGAAAACTGAAGCTGTAGCTCTGAATATCTGAAGGTAATTAATGGATAGAAGCCAAGACTTGCTCAAGAACATAAAGGCCCTCAGTCACTAAATAGTCCTACTTATTCTTACTCTTCTTAGCAAATGGACTACATCCTCTCTTCTTGAACTCTTACCACTATTCCCATTACTGTTGGTTCATCTCCCAGAACCAACTGTAGTTGAGATTTGAATTTGCATCCTTATAGTAAAAGTCTCACTGTCTGCCTATTCCCCCTTTACTGAAGAAGTGGCTTTGGATGGAAATTTAAATAGCCTTAACTACAAGATTCAAAAAGAGTTTTGAAAGATGTTAGTCTGATTAGTTACTGTTTTCCCAAGAAAGCTCCTAGGAGTTCGTTCTGCAGCAAAGAAACTATCTCCATTTGGACAGAGGTACTAGTGCAGAAAAAAGTTGTTGCTTATACCAATCTAATAGCTGCTTTTGAGGACTTTATTCCAACATCAGTTCTTAAGTCCCACACTTCTATTTGTGCAGTCTCTTTGAAATGTAACAACACTTGATTTTTTTGTTTATTTGTTTTTATTCAGGAGGGCTTATTTTACCCTTTCAAAACATATATCTAGAATATGTAATGTAATACGTAAGGTTTAGGGTTTTTTGACATATCTTACATTTAAAGTAAGCAGTTAAAGTGATGCATATAGAAGTATTTTCCCTAGTTGGTTTTCTTGGGAAAGGTTATTTTAGAATGTAGTTACCAGTGATGGCTACTATTAATGTGAGCAGTGAACTAATCTGCACTTCACACAGCAGAATCCCTTATCAGGCACAGAACAGGCATGCAAAGAGATAAGAGGAGCAGCGGGTCTCCAGGCAATGGAAAAAGGGTACAGATGGCGAAGACTGAAGGAAGGTTTTCAAAGGTAGAAATGGCAGTTGACACATCTAACTTCATTTATGTGTTTAAAGTGTACCCTATCTTCTTTAAATCTCAGACATGCCTGCTGTTTATATTACACAACAACCAAAACTGAAACTGCAGATTTTTTGATGACATGGGGTCAAGCCCAGAGAACTGATGTTAATGAGGATCCCATGGTGAAACTATGCTGATTTGTGACTCACAGTTTTACTCTATTTTAAAAAGTTTGTCCTAATCTGTTTCTGTCCATACCTCCTCTCTAAAAGGTTCATCTGAAAATCAAGAATAAATTGAACATAGCAGCACTATCTCTTTCCTTTAGCCACCTCTGCTTCCTCCCTTTGGTTCAGGTGCAGCCGAACGGGAGACACTGCAAGGTAGCTGTCCCTGGATCCCACTGCCCAGGGGAACACTGAGCTTGGTGTTGAAGCTACCTTTCCAGCTGTCTTGAACCAGGCTAACACTTGGATCAGCTTTCAAAACTGTTTTCAGTCCCTGCTGACTTTTTTTGTGGAATAATTTATTGCATAACCAAAAACTACTCCAAATTCTTACAAGTTGTCTATGAATACAGAGAAGAGTCAGTTGTGTTGACTTATATTCTACTATTATTTTATTTCAGATTACTTATTAAAATACTCTAAGTATATATTTAATTTAATCCATTGTTGGTTTTAAAGTAAGTAAATGTATATTTTGACATTTGCTTCAAATACAGCTATATTTTCCTCCAATGCAGCATGTTTTAAGAAAAAAGCATAATGAAACAAGATCCTCTTAGTTTTTAACTTCAGTTTTCACTCTGGTATTAAGAGTTGTAATACAGTTTTTGTGGGTAGCCGAAGGCATCTGAAGTCTCAGATGTTACTGGGCAGCAGGAATGGAGTTCATTACATTTTCATCAACGGGATTCTATTACAGCTATTAACTTAATATAGGGAATACTTTTGATAGTCCACAGTGGGGAGGAGAAGAGCAGCAAAGAGCCTCCGGGAGGCTGTGAGCGCAGTGGGCTTTCACAAGCTTAATGAGCATCAAGTCTTTCTACGCTATCACTATGTTTCCACTGGAACAGTAGTGATGGAGCTGGAACATTTCAAATCCCATGATCAGTCAGTGTTTTAACTACATTCCAACTAATGCATACCAGCCAAATAGTTGTGTGCTACTTCATCATCTCTGCTCTGGCTTCATTGCAGCTTTCACCTGTGGATACCCAATGGCAGCGATTCGGTTTCTGCCTAAATCAAGCTGTGGAGTTTGCTCACAGATAACCACGAGTGCTACACGTTCTGTTGGCAATGACTGTTCTGAAGAGGAATGCAGTTAGTACTCTCCACAAGGGAAAGATGTCTATGAACGTTTTCTGAGGGAAACCCTAACCCTCAGTGCTCAACATGAGATGGTGCGGAGCTCTCTGCTATTAAGCATCTGATCAGCGATGACTTAACTGCTTGTGGGAGAACACTAAAAATTAACTGCCCTTCTTGTCTTCTGTTCCGTGACAAAAAGCTGCGGCCAATAGCAGCAGTTCTTCCTACAAACAGTCAACGTGTGTGTGAATGACAGAATTTAGTGCTGTACTTCAGAGATGCAATTCCTCAATACACATAACAGACCTTTGTGTTTGCTAATCATTTAAAAAAGGAAACAAAGAAACAAGCATTGTTTGAGGCTTTGACATTCTGGAAGTGAAAGAGGAAGGAGGATACAACTAAGCCTTCTTTTAGTGAAGAGAAAGGCTGTTAGGGAGGAAGGAGAAAATTAAATCGGAGTTCTCCTATTTAAAATGTTGTTAGCCTCGGGCAGAGTTCTCGGTCCCTTCCCTTTTTTCTGCTCCCAGTTGCAATACAAAATCCTTGCCAGCATAAGCACAGAACTACTCCAAGGAGAACAAAAAATACCAACTTGAAATAGCCAACCCAATCAAAGCTTTACAGACTAAAGAAACACTGGCAGCATAATTTATTTTAATGGACATATTAAGCTTTCACCATCTGCTCTGCCCCTAATCATGAATCCCAAAAGAACATATTTAACAGTTAAATCAGTAAGAAGACATTATTCATGCACTTCTGTGTTATTTCTCTACCAATACTTCTGCAGCGTGTTCCTACTGCCTACGCAATTCAGAGCAAGCTGCTCACATCTGAAATTTAAATTATTGGAAAAATGTATTTTCCAGTAAGACCTTGGTCACTGACATTGGCCTCCACAACAAGTCAAGTGGACACAGGCATCTGTTCATACAACCATTTTGCAACAGCACAAAACTTAGAGGACAAAACAGTAAAAATATGTAGATTATAAAGTGCTGCTAAGAGATTAGGAGAAATCAGATGGATTACCAGATCCTAGAATTTTTTCTAAATGAAGGGAGGAAGGTCATACCAGGCAGTGTATTCTTTCCTGTGAAATCAGAAAGAGAACAGAAGTCCTTTGTTATTCTAACCCGAGGAAAAGCTCTTTCCTTCTCTTTCCTTGCCTACGCAGGCATATAAACAAAATGCTCCAATACCCTGTAAAAAAAAACTAAGCTTGACAGAAAGTGTCAGGAAATGCCCTTAAAAATAATTTTGATTTGCAATAAACATAACCCATTTGTTTCTGCAGATAATCTGACATGGCATCCTAACCTGCTTCAGTTCAGAAGCACTTTCATTCTAGAAGTCTGTTTTTCAGACTCAGATTTTTTTTTAAAAATGTAGAAATTTGGTCTTTGAGCTTTAATGTAGTTTTTTTTCCCTCTTTTTTTCATGAAACCTGAACTTTATATGCTGTAGCTGTTGACAATGAACATATGCCCACTAAAAAGAAAGGCAAATGCACTCATTTTTATTCTCATGTTTCTTCTGCATTGACATATGTACGGGACTGTGTGTCTGCGGGCATTCATGAACTACCCAGAAGGGCTTGTATGTGTATAAGTCACATTTGACAGTAAAAGGTATGATGGAGAAGGAATCCACTGTCAATCGATAGGGGCTGGACTATAACTCAAGTAAATCTTTGCTAAACCAACTCACTTAAAACCTTTTCTTCTCCTGTTCATAATTTTACTCACAAAAATACAAACCTTTTCAGCCAAGAAAGCCCCTTCACAATGAGTACATAGGACACAGAAGTCTAAGTCACTCTAAATTTTGACGCTCCCACTTTCTGATACATAGTTCTGCAGTTTTCTCATAAAGCTTGTTCTGTGTGCTTCTCCGAGGTTGTATGAAATGTTTTCTTTCCTTCCATCCTCAGTAATTTGAACAGCTAACCAGGGTATGTAACTCCATAAGTCTGAAAACATCACTTTTTTTTTGTATGGATGTGTGCAGAAACCGCTGGTCACAAACTGTGGCTTGCTTGCAACAAGTTTTCTCTTCTTTCTGTTCCTGTTGGATCTTTACATCCTCTTTCCTCAGTTAAAATTAAAAATTAAAACCAGTTATGTTTCTTTTCCCTAGAGTCACTAGGTATTAATTATATTAAATTCTATGCATCTTTTTTCAAAAAGTCAAAAGGAGATTGGTAGACAAAAGTCAAATGAGAAATTTAAAGGTTAAATTTTGTGCAGTCTCAGTTTTGATGTAGAGACTGCATGTGTCTGTTTGTATATGTGAGTACATCTGGGAATATATTTGTGAGTCATTGAGATAAAATGATATGAACACTGAGAAAAGGGATAGTATTTGCTTTTCTAAAGTATCATATCTATTTACGCTGGCAATTATGAAAGTGCCTGTAATATAAAAGCTTAGAGAAAATACGTGTTTAAGCATATCTAAATCCACTGCAACCATGAAGCAAAATCCCTTCTAAGGTGGGACAACGGGATGTCTTTAATATCCCACTTCATTGTCCTCAGTTATCTGGAGCCTCTTAACAGTTTTGCAGACACTATGAAGTATTCCTTTTTGTACAGACTCTTAATTACAACAGTAACTAGGAAAAAAGTGTGCTGTTAGTGTGCTATGTTAGCAGTTCTTAAGAAAACTAAAAATAAAGTGTTATTAGGAGGAGGAGACAATATATGCATTTGTTATCTTGACATAACTAGTCAGGAGAGATTTTTCCTTGGTGTGTTTTTGTATTGGATTTTCTGAAGTCAATGATACTACGTTCTGTCATACCAGCTAAAGACGTGGCTGAATTTTCAGACGGGTGCCCTGGAGATGATGTATTTTTGCTGCTCTTTACTTACTCAAGACAGCACGTTACTAACAGCATAACTGCAGGCATTTTAAGCCTGCGTTGCTTGTGTTTGTCTGAGGCATCCGCAGCATTGATCACTGTATCATGTCATCAGCATGAAAATATTCTTTTGGTGCAGAAAAAACAGAAGTTAAAGGCATTCATTGTGCGCTTAGCACCATTTGTGACCGTAGCATTTGAAGTGATACCGTGGCAGCCTATAAATGCTGCCAGAAAGAAAATATTCTTCTCTGTCCTCCTCAAAGGAGTATTTCCTCAGTAGGGCTGTACAGCATTTGCAGAGGACGGCAATAAATAGGATAAAGGAGAAGCTTTGACTTAGTTTGTCATTTAGGTTTTTTTAAAGCAAAGAGTCTCATTTAACATTAATCTGTGTCCGTAACACAGATTGCTAACACTCTACTGTTAAGCAAGAGAGACATGGTGTAGTATTCATAATCACAACACTCAGAGTTCAATTATTATGCAATGACACCCACTCATATGGCTCGATAATGAATTTGACAATGACAGGAAGGTAATGAAGGTTGGGAGAAATTAAAAAATACACTAGTAAAATAATAAAACAAGTGTCAGACTGCTACATCTGTATTTTAACTTTACAACGTGGAAAAAAACATACTCCCCTTTTCAAAGTTATTAATTCAGAGAAGAAATATGAGAAATGGTTTGCATTGAGACTGGTTAGATTTATGTGTCATCTATTGATGGAATGGAATTACAGTGTTTTCGAAAGGCTCTTGGCACAATGGCCTGGAGACTGAAATAACCCTGGACATCCACAACACAGACTCATGAAGATAATCATTTTTAAGGTGTAAGGTGACTGTTTGCTTGCAATACAATTACTATAGTATTAGCTGTTCTCTAAAAACTCTTCAAAGGGTTTTAAGTATTCCTGCACACTGATGAGATTAATGCAGACATGAAATTTGGTATCTATAAGCTAGCAAATGGTAGTGTAGAGAAACTCTTCAAGAGCTTAGTGGTTCTTAATAAAAAATTAAGCCTGGTTATTTTTATGGTTATGCAGTCAATTGTAATTAATAGGGAAAATATGGTTTACCTGTAACTATAGCAGCAGATGCAGGACATTTCCCTGAGAAATATTTTATTTCCTTGGTTGAATATTTGTTGGAGAGAAGGCACGTTAAAGAAATGGTGCTTAGTAGAATAAGAAGGACATGAAATCTCAAATGAGAAGGGAGGGCTGACAACAGAAGCTGACAATAATTCATTTGTCAATATCCATTTAAGTTGCAGACTTCTTGGTTTAGAGTACACATCCCTCGTGCTCATGTAGCATCTAGCACAGCAGTATGTATGTCAGGTCACTGAGCGTCTCCAATTCTAATACCAAATAACAGTTTTATGCCTTATGTTTGGTGCTTTGTTTTCAAAAACGATTTAAGTTTAAACCTACTGTGCTATTACGGTGTTATTCAGAGCACAATCTAAGTAATTTTACATTCAAAATACTTGCTTAGAAGAAGTTTTATTTTCATAAGAGATATATATATATAATTTTTCTGCTGACATCTAATGGGAAAGCTGGTGGTTGTAAAGGTTTCAAGCCATCCTGAATGTCTGCTAAAGTGATTGACAGTATTTCTCTTCTCAGTTGTTATAAATTGGAGAGGATTTTACTGATGTGCAATTTATGCCTTAGAGACAGAGTGAAAAATCTTTCTAATCTTGCTTTTCAAATGAGGTGATCATCTGCTACAAGGTGGTGTGCTGAAACACAGCCAGCTGCAAGCTACAGATATTTTTTCAGAGGTTGGAAATGCAAAATCCCATGATATAATTCACTGCTAACAAAACCTCTGATTATCTTCATTATCTACTATTCTTATTAAATCTTTATTTTGTAAAATGTCTCATAATTTAACCTTGCAACTTGCAGATTCTGCTAAACAAAGGGAGGCTATTTTATCTTGAAAGGAATTAACACAATAGTCTTTATCCCTATTTTATTATTTCAAAAGATTTTTTTTTATTTATGTACTAAATCTGCCAGCAGTGCAAGTATTTATGTGAGTTTGAAAAAGAAAGTCCTGTGAACAGGAGAAAAATGCAACCTAATCCTTTTATGCTAATTGAATGGAGAGTGTGTTAATGGCTTTCAGCAAGATTTTAGAGGTTTCATCATTGGGAAGAACTTCTCGAGTATTCCAGACTACCCTTCTGTAGTTTCACTGCAAATAATACTCTAATATCTATTCTTGAGTGTATCTCCACTAGGAAAATGTTAGCCCCCTCATTTCTGTTGTTGCTTGGGTTGAAAATTCTCTTGTAAGGAAGAGGAAATAAAGGATTGTTATATATAGCAGTTCTAAACATATATCTGTGTTAAAAGGGTTGAGTGGGTTTTTTTACGGCATTTGTTGATTATGAATGTATGGGGCTAACACATGGAATAGCTTAAGTCAGCAGTGCACTGAAAACTGAACTCAGCAGGAGAAAAACAAACCATAAATGCTATAATCTACCCCACAGTAAATTGTATTGCAATGCTTATGTTCCACTTACATTTGAAGATGACTTACAAAGGCTAGAGTGTTATATCTTTTTAGAACCAATTCAGTAGCGGTTAGGTTGTACTGGATGATTGGGGAGGTATTGAACAGTTTCAGGGAAGCAAAACTTGTGTGGGAATTTTGTCAACACTGAGAAAGGATACAGCTTTGAAGGGTGTGAGAAAGGAGGCTGAGCAGTAAATGAAGAAAGGAGCCTGGGCAGGACTAAACACAGGAAGCAGTCCTTGCAAAATAAAGTGAGTACATCAAATTGAGGCCAGTAAAACTCTTAGGTTCATGTATAGGTCGCAAGACCAGCATCATTTGGCAGTAAATAAGCATGCAATAGTACATTGTTTGTTGCCAAAAGAAGCTACCCCCTTCCCCAGCTCACAGCTTCCTCTAAGCACTATGTATATTAAACAAAAAACTGCCAGAGAGCTTTGTTTTGCTGCCACTAGACTACTACTCAGCTTGCGGATCGAGTACGTATGTAAAGGAGTTCTTTAAACACAGCCAGGAATATTGTACTGGGCACTTCACTTTATTGCCATGTTTACAATTGTGTACCATTTCCCATTTGTAATACTTAATTTAATTGGTGTCTCTCCATAGGAAAAAAGTAGTGAAGGTATCTTTCTGCAGAGGTGAAGAGTTGTAGCAGTGTTAAGTTTCATAAACCCTCACTGCAGCTGTCTGGGTTTAGATGCAAGGAATTCAGGAGAAAGCTAACAACTCTAATGAGCACTGATAAATAATAAATTCCAGCTGTAAACAAGTATCCTCTTTCTAGGAGCAGAAGAGATTGGTCCCCCTGCACATACTCCTTTCTACTGCCACTAAGAAATGCAGCTTGAATTTTCTGGAGACCGATCTCCTTTTTCTCTCACCATTAAACTAAGGCAGGGAAACTTAAGTAAAATAAAGCAAAATCATTGAAAGCAAAACATTTCCACTGAGAAACCTGTGTAACTTGGTGCCTTAATCACTGATCTTGACAATACAGACAAAACTTAACTGCACACTGTGCACCACAAATGAGCATTTGCTTGTCTCAGCAAGATAAAATTACTGAATCCTGAGGAGATTAAAGGAGGATTGAGTACTGATCCCCTCCTTCCCCCCCCCCCATGTTCTCAAGAACACTTCTCCCCCTAGAAGCTGAAAAATGTGCTTGTAGTGATACATAAGCTTGACCTAACACTCCACTTTCAAGCAGGCAGCTGAGATATCCAGAGAGTAGGAGGGCATATGACACCAGGCAGAAGAAATTACCTGTTGGCTCAACTGAAACCTTTATTCCTAACATGCCTCTGGATCCAGCAAATCGATACTCCTCTCTTTACTTTATAGGAAATTAGTGTTAAATAGAAACATGGTATTTTCTCCAATTTTGAAAACGTTAGTGGTAACTGGTACATGAATATTATCACTGTAACCTTCTAACACCATAGATCTCTTGAGAAGATCAGGAGACGTTTTAATCCCTGCAGTAAGTGACTCAAGGCTTCTGCACAGTAGATTGAACAGCAGAAAGTGTGGTAAATTTTTGGCATCTATTGCATTTCTCAAAGAAACAGTCAAGTTCTGCTTTTGTTCTTGCAAGATCTGGATACATTGGAGTCAGTTTATTGTCATCCACATAGATGAACTAACGTGTTTGGACCTGTGGCCATCTGGCATTAGCACCTTGCTCTGTGACAGACAACTCTGAAAAAGTAGAGAACTAGTTTAGGTTTTAAAAGATTCAGCAATGCAAGACCAGAGTATTTTTCTAGGAAGCCTGAGAGATATTTTGATGAAAAAACTAGGCCACCTTTGCTGTTTTAATATTTGAGTTAAAATACAGCTGTTTGTTTTCTTGACAGAAATCTGTGTGCAGCTCCATAAGGAACAATTCTCAGACTTTTGTGTGGAAACACTATTTAGTAATTCAGATGTGTCAGTACAGTTGTAAATGTTATATTTCATAGCTGAAGATGGTAAAAATCGGTGCACATTCAGTCTGCAGTTTAGAGGCTGAGATTAATAAATTCTGCCTTTTCATTTTTAATGTGATCAGTACTTTGTTTCCTAAGAAGTAGTGTCTGGTTGAGAAGGTGACAAAGGTAAAGCAACTAGAACTGCAGTTGCCTTGCAGAGACTGCTTTGCAGCTTCAGATTCTGTAGCGCTGAGATCAGCCTTTCCTTTTATTGAAAAATCAGGCTTATTTTACTTCCCGTGGGAACACGTGCCTCAGTGTCAGCACACAGGGGTGAAGCGCTGTGTTCAGTCATGGCTTCTGACCAAGGTAACTGAAAACCAGTTTCCTATGTACTTTTAGTGTCAGTGCAGGGATGCACTACAAAGGCTTGTAGTGACAGGATGAGGGGCAACGGCTGTAAATTGCAGAAGGGCAGATTTAGACTAGACAGAAGAAGGAATTTCTTCACCAGGTGAGCGGTGAGGCCCTGGCCCAGGTTTCCCAATGGAAGCGGTGGCTGCCCTGTCCCTGGAGGGGCTCCAGGCCAGGATGGATGGGCCTCGAGCAGCCTGCTCCAGCAGGATATCCCTGCTCATCGCAGGAGGATTGGAATTAGATGATTTTTAAGGTTCCAACCCATACTATTCTATGATTCCGTGCCTGAGAGGAATTCCTTTCTCTGTTTTTTTTATTACCTGTGCTCCGTAAAAGCTTTGTCAGCCACTTGAGTTCCCCCCTCCCACAGAGCACATGCTGCTGTTGGGCAGAGCTGTGCTGCCCAGCTGCCAGCCACTACCTGAGACCCCTCTCCTGGCCTCCTCCCCACACCTGCTGTAGCTGCTGTGCCTCAAGCATCCCTCCCTTTCTGTGCTCATGACCTGTCTAGCCTCTGGCTCTTGGCTCTCAGAGTACGTACAAATGGCTTCCCATGACTGCGCAGTTATAGATGGATCTAGCATCCCGTGGATTTTCTTACAGGTAAGTAACATCTGTGAACATTCAGCTGAAACTTGCAAAAGGGGATCACTGAAGTGATACCACTTAAGGTAGTTCCAAAGCCTGAATATTAAACAAAGATTCTGTGGGTGGAAAAACTCAATTCCGTTGTCTGGCTAAAAAAGGATTCTCATTCTCCATCTGCTTGAGGAAAATCTGAGTCACAAGCAACTGTGCTTGTGTTACCTGCTTTGTGCTTCTTTATACTCAGCTACACTATAGGGGCTTGTTTTCAGGGTCTAGGCTTGTGTGCACTGTAGATCTCTTAAGTGTTCATATGGAGAACATTTCCAGTGTTCTAGTAGACCAAAACAGCTTTTCCCCTAATCATTACTAATTTATTCTGTCCTTTTCATGAAGTAACCAATGTCTGTAGTTCTTTCTTGTGCTGCCATTCAACAATCTTTTCTTTGTAGCACTGTCTTAGCTCGTTTTAGACTTTTTTGTGTGTGGCTGTGCTTACCCATTCCCAGTCTGGTCATTTATCTTACATGTGGACCATTTTTTGCAGCCCCTGCAAAGCATTGCAGTGTTCTGACTAGATAGCTATTTTAATCCAGTGTAAAATAAGTTCTGTTTATACTGCAATCACAGTACAGAAACATCCTTACTTTGCAGTAAATAGAGCTAACCAAATAAGAGACAACACTCGTGGACAGATGGCTTGATATTCCAAGTTACTTATTGGCTCTAAAGTAGGAATTGATTTATTAAGGGGATCATAGTGGGTTTACAGGTCATAATGAGAAAGCCTTCTAAATCTGCTAGTTCTTCTCCCATTGAAGGTGCAGGTAATCACTGGGAAAGTTTTGCCTTCTCTGATTTTCTCATTTAAAACTTCATTTCAGATACACTATTTATTTTAAAGCTGTCTGTCAAAAGTAATTCTGCAAGGTATCAGTAACTAATAGAGCTTCACATACTGGGTTCCCATTACATACTCTCCTGTGACAAACACATCTCTGCCTTGTATCCCTGTTATCTAGAATCCCTGTTCCAGGGAGAGCTTAGATTTGCAGTGTGGTGCCATTGCAATAACCCATAGATAAATCCAGGAATCTGATGTGTCACAAAGTAAATTCTGGGGTTTTCCTTGTGGTATCAGAAATTCTGCACAGATGTCTGAGGCTTTAGGTTACGGCGACAGATTTTTTTTTTATAAGTTTATAATGCATAGATTTTGATAAATTTATCTCTGTCTAGCTCCTGTAATCCTCTAGCTCCATGCTAATTTTATAGCTCTACGTATGGACACAAGACTTGGGAAACTTACGTCAAAATGGGCTGACATAGCTTAGTTACGTGCATACGATAAAACTTGCAGTTGTGTGGTTCATTGCAGAAGTCTGTCTGAGCTCAGTTCACCCCAGTGAAATAACCATGCAGGTCAAGCTTATAAACATGCAACAACGAAAGCCACAGAGAAACAGATACACTCCAAGTACCTTGTTTCCTCCATCCAGAACACACAGCAGATCGTGTTTGTCAGGCCTGTCTAGAATTAGTCATTTTCTTTGTTTCGACTTTGTGACATGGACAGTTGTAGATGTATCTACCATCCAGTATTTTTTCATATAATCTCTGCTTATTTATTCAGAATCCAGTTAATTTCATGAGTCCGTAACACAAGCATTTTAGAAGTTAGCTGTCTGTTAATCTGCTTTAAATATCTGCAAATGCATCGTTTTTACCAAATAAATCTGTTTGTTTCCTAGTAACGTCACTGATCTCTGGTGGTGCCCTTTCCTGAATGTGTGTTTTTCCATCTTCCCTACAGTAATTGCTTAGAAATGATTGTCATGTAAAGGGGTCGGCTATGGCAAACAGGAAACGTCAGAGCACTACAGCCAGCATGCTGGATCACAGAGTGAGAGCTTGCCCCGCTTCATCTCACAACAGAGAGCCTGAAAATGAAGAAAGTGACCTTCCTATTGAAGATTATGCAGCAAAGGAGGCAGAACTAGCAACCATCAGACAGGGTAGTCCTACACCTGTGGAACATGAGTGCAACGATCAGAGTGGAGATGGTGACTCCAGCTCTGATTATGTGAATAACACCTCTGAGGAGGAGGACTATGATGAAGGATTGCCAGAAGAAGAGGAGGGGATCACATACTACATTAAATACTGTCCAGAGGATGACAGTTACCTGGAAGGAATGGACTGCAATGGGGAGGAGTATGCTCCCCACGAAGAACATCATGTTGAAACAGATGAATGTCAGGAAGCTGTAGAAGAATGGGATGAAAGTAAAATTCAGCACCAGGAGGAACATGAGGTGACAGACAGGCAAGAGTGGCAGGAAGGTCCAGATAATGGTGTTCAGATATTGGAGGATGAAGTGTCATCTTTGGAGATTCAAGACCAAGAGGAAAACATACAGTATTGTCAAAGTGAAGGGGACTATCCAGACTATTACACAGCAGAGGCTAACGGAAACTCACAGGGAATATCACCGTACCATTCTAGAAAAGAGGATGCAGAGCTGGAAGAGCAGGAAGAGGACATTGACCAGATTGTTGCAGAAATCAAAATGAGTATGAGCATGAGCAGTATCAACAGTACAACAGAAATGAGTCCAGAGCATAGTGGGACTGAAAACATGGCACATGACTATAAAGAGACTTGTTCAAAGGGAGAAGCTGTTCACACTGTTAACAGGCATGAGGGGAGGCCAAAGTCACTGAATATCCCATCTGCCTCTAAACACTGTGGAGACGTGCCTAGAGGTTTTAAAGCAAAGTCAAGAACGCCAGAGGACAGACAGAAGTGGCCACAAGAACAGGTATGAGATTCTCTTTTTAACCAGAGGCGTTATGTGAATGTTATGTTATTCCAAACAGAATTAGAGAGCAATAGTTTTGCTTTTTCACTCTGTTTTGCATTCACAGCTACATAATCGCATTGTATGTTCAGAAAAAGGTAAAGAACAGAAAAAACAGTAGAACACTATAGTCCAGATGCACAGGGCAAAACTATTTATGTTATTTTTATTCTGCAGTAACACACTAGATTATCTTAAAACTGGGGTCAGCATTGTAATAGTCAGAAGGGTTGTTTTTGCATTGAGGGCTCCTGTTCCATTGCCATAGTGAGTGCGTACTTTTAATTTCTTTTGTTTTCAACAGAATGTATATCAAGGCTAGGTTCTGTACGTGTTAAACGGTTACAAGAAGTGTCTGCATATTGCTGTGGTTTTGTACTAGCTGGTTATATCTGACCTTGGCAAGAAGGAAGAAATAGGAGCTTTAATTGTACCAAAAATGCTGTTAAGCAGTTTTACCACAAGAATGGTGTAGATATTAAACCACACATAATCTTCTTCTGTTCTAATGTTGAGTTCCAGAAAAAAAGAATTTGGGAATGAAGCTCAAGGTTTTTAGAGGAACAGAGGTGTGAGGTTTTCTTTCTTTTTTTTTTTTAAAAGTTTCTATAAAGGAAGTAAGCACATTCAATCTGAAAGACATTTCTAATTCCTTTTGCTCTAAAGTCAGTTTAAAGCTTTGGCTTTGCATCTCTGAAGTTACATGCAGCTGCTTATTAGATATCCTATACAATGAGGGGAGATTTACCTAAAAGACCTAAACGTAACATCTATTTAGATAACAGACTAGTAAGGATAAGTGAATTCTTTTGCCTTATCTTTAATTAAAATGCTTTATTGAACTTCAGAGGTCCAAGTTTCCTGTTTCAACTTTACCAAACGTAGAAAATCATAGTAGTTGAATAGCTAAGTGCCCCACAGTTAAGCAATTTAACCTAGAGGATTCCATTAAAAACAGACAGTTCCAGCAGTTTGCTGAAAAACAGAGAAAGGACATCAAATGTTTAAGCATATGCTGACAAAACACGTTGACCTTTATTATAACTGTGAACAAAAAGTCTTAGGAGGATATTTTCAGATTTCCCATATCTACAGCAAGGTTTTAATATTAATTTCTACATTCTATTTTCAGCAGTATAATTGGAATAAAATTGTGTAACACTATATTCAGTGCCTTACTGCCAAAATAAATGTTTTACCTTGTGTTCATAAGCCTGATGATCTTAAGTGGTTTGGTTAGTTACTAAGTATGGGCTAGAAGCAGAGAAGACTAGTTAGTGTGTTTAAACCGATGATGAATTAGGTCTTTCGGTGGAGTACGTCAGTAGCTGCTACTGGAAGCGTTGCTGCTTCTAAGTGTGGAAAGTATTTGCTGAACAAAAAAAGATGAGCTCTCAATAGGAAAAGTTAGTGAATTCTCTGTGCCTGAATAAGAAATCATTGGTGTATTATCCCCTGAATAATTGCCAACTCAAACTAGAATTCAAAATAAAATTTCATTTCAGCATCTTTGCACTCCTTCAATGTTTATTTAGCAGAGGTTGAGCTGAATTGCATTTTATCTTTTATTCTTGCCAAACTGTTAACTGCTGGGGGTTTTGCAACACCAGGATATTGATATAACTGCCACTGGTGTGGAAATAAACAAATGGACCCAAGCGTCCGAGTTGCCTGTCTGAACTTCGTTATTTTTCAGTCTTGGGCCAATGCCTTAATCTTTTTTAATGACTGGGGAAGTGCTGCTGTGATAGGTAGCCACTGGCTGGCAGGTAGCCATTGAGTTTCTACAATCCCTCCTCATAAAAACCACAAGCTATTTTCTAATGGATAGAGCATTAAACAATACACAGCATTTCATTCCTTCAGATACAAAGAGAGAAAGTATTTTCTTAGCTAGAGGTACAGCAGTACAGGTACCCATGTAGCATAAGGGGATAAAACAAACTGGGTGACAAGACATGTATTTAACTTGTAAGACTGGACACTGTGGGCATCTTCACTGAAGAGAACAGCACATAGAGCTCCAAGGGATAAAGTTGTGAAGCAACATTTCTTACAGAGATATAGAGGCTCACACATGCAGATACAAGAATATTCTCTTCTTCCCTACCCCAGGGATAGAAAAGAAAGATTAAAAACCAAGTTAAATAATCTTTGGCAAGCATTACTTGAATGTATTTATCATAACAGTAACATTTTTCTTGCTGTGTTCTGTTCGTCTACTGCAGGTTCCTTATCATCCTTAGCTTTATCTAAAAATCAGGCTTGTTGTGAGGGCACTAAAATAAGACTACAGTATTCATTTCTGCAAAGTGAGTTTTGTTCTTAATAGGTCTGCATATGTCCTTAACATGAGGTACAGCTGGACTTTTAGCATAGATATTACACCTCAAATAATTTAGATAAAGTGCAGAGGATTTTTTGGTTTTTCTTCTGGGACATTCAATTATTTTAATATTTATTATAAAATGTCTGATAAATGGGTGCAATTAGTGTACTGTCTAAATGAACCTGTGTATATTTGGGAAACTGAGATAATCATTATTTTAATTACAATAATTAAAGTTCTTACATAGTGAAGGGAGAAAAACCCAAGGCCATTGTCAGCAGATTTGCATGCCAAACGGTGTTCACAAGGAATTTACTTGAAAGATCCTTTTTTTTGTAATCTTGCTAAAATATTTCAGTTGTTATAAGTCTGCATCACACAGTACAAAATATCCTGGTGAGAGAGATGACACAGAAGCATACATATTGCATATGGAATGCTATTTTGTCCCCATTCTCTAAGTAAATATGGATTTGAATGCTTTTAAGTTAAGTCACAAGACTACATGTATGTCAGTTTTCCTAAACTATAAGCAAACAGGAACTTGCATGTTGTGTTTTATGCATGTATTATACTGTCCTTTAGCTTTTTTACATGTTTCCGCTCCACTCCTCCTTTCCTGCCTCCCATCGTGGTAATACTGCTGCATAAAATTTCAGCTTAGTTAACAGTAACTCGCAAACAATACATTTTTACATACCTTTAAAAACATATAGCTATTAATTCTTAGGCCATGATAAATGCTACCAATTATCTTGCATACAAAATGTTAAATAGCGAGTAGACAAATGCTATTTTAAAGGGTCCAGTTGCTAGGTTTGCTTCCAGCAATTAATCATCAGAGATCAGTGTTCACTTCTACAAAAGACCCTAACAATCTACAGGGAATGGAAAACAAAGTAAGCATCTCACTTTACTTTCAGCATGGGTCATTCTCCAGTCTTTAAATATATGTGCTCACCCTTGGGGATATATGAGCTTGCTTGTATGTGCCTTTATTTGTAAATACCTCTGGGGAAGTGCAGAAGAGCATGTGAGCTAGAGAAGCCTGAGGGAAAGCTAGAATGCATTTAGAGTGTTTATGTGTTCCAACTTATTACTGAGCACAGCTTTTTCTTGCAGGTTTTCCATGCTTAGACTAGAAAGGCATTACATATATGAAGTTGAAAGTGAATATTTTTGTCATTTTATGACAAATATAAGAGGAACGTGAACAAAGAGTATTAAAAAGCTTGCTGCATTCTCCCATGTGTTCAAGGCAGCTGTGGGGCAGAAATATTAAGTACCTATTACTAAGTGACAGTTCCCAAACTTAGCAAGTGTAAGTACTTACTGAAAGTGTTAAACAGCCCAAACATCAAACAAAATGAGTTTGTTTGGGCTGATTGGCAGAATCATGGCTTTTTAGCAATAAACTCCTAACACCAGAAGGCAGCAAAATCAATGCCTCTTACCTAAAGATTCATAATGATGGTCTTCCCTGAGACATTTAAAGCAGAGGGCAGCATGCACTCCAAATTATATCTACATAAATATGCATCATTCAGTACAGCTATTTCTCCAAAACTTTTATCATGGATGGTTCTAAATTGCAAATATATGCAAAAATAAAAATCCTTTTGGTTCTTTAGGACAATAAAAATCAAGTGGCTTTTTTTTAAGTGTTACTGAAATTTGTTAGAGTAGTGTAGTTCTTTGTGGAATGTTTAATTCTCTAAGCTTACTGTGACTCTTTCTCTTTTAAAGCCACCAGTTCCATACTCTTGTCTGACTTACTTGGAACTACTCCTTTCTACAAATACGTTCCACTTCACATCTGACATGTGCTAGCACCACCTCAAACTAGCACTTAAGTAATAGAATCCTTGTGAGAGATTAGAAAGGGAAAGCTGGCCTTTTTTCTGTGATCAAAATCAGAAATCCTTTATCTCATCAAGAACTGCCTCGTTTAGATTCTGTCTCTTAAGTATATCCTGCTGGGTCAGATTGTGCCTACTGACAACAGCGTATTCCTGACATTATGATAACTACTGCAGCTGCTCAGCAAGGTGCTGAGCCTCTTCCGCTACACATCACTAGCATCTACCAAAACAGTTATTTCAGTCACGTAGTTTAGTAGGAAGAGCACCACCATAACAGACTTGTTACTAGGTTAAGATTAAAAAGAAGTTTTGGAGGCACCTCAATGCATTTCTATCATAATAGTGTTTAAAGAGCAGGAGGACACATGGCCCAATGATATACTGTCTTCAGAAATCAACAGAAGGTCACTGAAGTTGACACTGGAAATGGAAATTTTGTCCTTAAGTGACAAACATAACAATAGACATCTGCTTTAGCGACATTCTAGAGAGAGATAACAAGCCTGGATGAAAAGGCCATTAGACCTGTTGGTTTACTTGTGCAACAAGTGATTTAACAATCTAGGCAACCTACCACAAAACTTCTCGTTTTCCAAGATGCTTAGTGGTCTGCAAGATGAGTCAAAATACATGAGCCAGTACGTTGGCTTCTGAACACATTACGTGATAGTATTTGAACAGCATTGCTAGTAAAGAGATTGGCTGATACAAATCACAAGCCCCGTTGTTCAAATGTTTAAACACAGTAATAAAGCTTTACCATGCCTTTGAGCCTTTGAGCATTCTGTAAAAACTCAGTCACAGAATCATAGAATAACCAGGTTGGAAGAGGCCCACCTCTCTCAGACACATTATTCCTTTGACTGAATCAGAAAAGGGACTAACCTGCTGTTTTCCAGCAGAACGTTCTCCAGCAGGAAAATGCTTCATCAGCACCGAGCACCACGGCAGCATCCAGGGTCACCAGCAGCAACTTTGAGGAGGACCGTATGGCCAAGATGAGCTCTTGACTGAAAAAGCTAAACAGCTTACACTGGGGTAAATGACCAGCAGTGTTAGGGAACAGCAGAGCTCAGTCACTAGCAGCCCTCACCTGCAGCTCCAAGGGGCTTTATGCTGCGGGAAGGGGGCTTATAAAGGGGCCCTGCTTGGCTGGGAGGGGCCCTGCAAGACGAGTGGGAGGAGGGAAGCCCAAGTGGCCCCAGCCTGGCAATTAGCCTTCGGGTCACGGCACGTGTGGAGCTGCAGGCTTGTTTCAGAAAGATGCGCACGGATGCTTGTGACCTCCAATAACTGGAGTCTGGTTTTCAGCCCAAAGATGGGATGAAAAAAACACTCCTGCTGCCTCGCACTTGACTGCTCAGTATTTCATACTGCTGCTGAATCGACATAGAGTGTGCTACGCTTCAAAGCTGAGAAAATCCTAAGAATGGGATTTACACTCAGCTTTGTTTGGAGGAGGTGCTCACAGTAACCCCCTCCACTCCACATCACAGTACTTTTAAAGAATAACGTGTTAATAGATCAGCCAGAGGTGGAACATACTGTGTGCACAGATGCACCTGCAAGAAATGGAGGAATTCTTTGTGCCTGACATTCTGCCCAGTAAGACTGGGGCTCCTAAACACACTGGGGGATAAAAATAGTCTTATGTGTACAGACAGTGAATACTAAGTAAAATACATTTATTATAGTCCTTGTAGAGGTGATATGATCGATCCCAACTCTTCATGTGTTGTGCACAGGCTTCTCTTTGGAACCTACTAAATACATAATAACAACTTACATACTACATATGTGGCATATATACTATATATATGACTAGGAAACTATAAACAAGCCAGGCTTGTTTAGCTTCCTAAACTCTTGAAAATGGTAGCTCTAATAAATTACAGCTATATATAAACAAAAAGTAAATGTCACCCAAGTGTTTGGTCGTATTCATATTAAGACTATATGGAATTATATATGCAAATATTAGCAAAGATCATGATTGGCATTAGGATCCGCAGAGCTGCATAAGACATGTAAGATCTGTGGCAGAGGCATGTTTCAATACTGTTTGTGGCATCCAGGGTATACTTGCTAAACCACTCAGCCGATTCTGTCTTTATATGCAGGTGCATTTTCAGTTCAGTGAAGTGTGCAGTAATCAGAGCTGACAGAGCTTTGAAAGTATTAACATTCTGTTGTACATAATGGAGCTAATAATTTGCTGTCACTGTTTACAGTTCAATATGTCTTCATTGTGGCTATGGCACTTTCCCTGCGTTAAGCATACTTGATCTAATCCTACTATTTTAGGGAATAATGTATGATTATTATGCTTTTTTTTTATTAAAGCCCTCTAGATATTTGTTTTCCTCATTAATATGTTTCACTGCACATCAACAGATATTGCTCCATTTTTGCTTAGCCAGACAATATAATTAGATTTGTCTTGTCTCAAACAGAACAGCATTTAAAAGCAGGGATGCTGTAAGCTGCTTAGCTACTACAGCCATGTAGACAGGGCACGAGTCAGTTGGTCCTCAAGTCTTGGTGCTCTATGTACATCTCAGATAGTCTTTTCTTTCCTAAAATCCTACTTATTGGTGAATTTTTGCTTTGTATGTATTGCCTTACCTGGGAATCAACATTACTGAGTTAATAGCTGTAACGTGCCTGCTTCATTAGCACATTTCATTCAACTGGCTAAACATTACTCATAGGGAATAATTTGTCTAGAGGTGAACGTGCAGATGTTGTTTGATTACAGCTACATGTTGTATTTGAAAGTCAGAATACGAGGAGTTATGTTCAGATGTAACATTCGAGCTGACCCTTTGATATAATACTGGCTGAGTGTTTTCCATTTGCACAGCTGCTGATATAGGTTCTTCTTTGGGAACCCTTACAGTAACATTTAAGCATTCTTTTTTTAATACGTAATGGGGAAACTGAGAAAAAAAGGAAGGTGAAATATCCTAAACTATAAAAAATTGTTCCAGAAATCACCTTGTTTTTTTACATTTCTAACATTGAAATTCTGCATCATGAAAACTTCAATTTCTCGACACGCGTGGGACATGTGTGCTACCTGTGCCAGGTGCTGGTGTTCTGTGACCTCTGTCAGGTCTGCAGAAGACTTCTGCCCCTGAGAATATTGGAACTTAGAAGAGAGTTACATGGTGTTTTCCTTGTGTAAGGCTTTGTGTTTTCCTTTTACATTTCTTCAGCAGCCTGTAGCTGTGCTGCCAGCATCCTGTAGATTTGTTTGGCTCAAAAGGAGGGAGGTGCCATGGGGTATCTCCCATGAGCAGAGACTCCTATATTCAGTGCCAGGATTCTGTTTTTCGGATCAGAGATAGCCGTTAGGACTGTTTTGATTTTATCCAGTATTGAGCATAAACACATTAATAATTCTGACTTTGGTTTCTGAACAATCCGAACAAATAATTTAGTTTACATTTAAATCGGTAGTATAACTGCTGCTTAATGATAATTGAAGTGTCTTATTATTTAGATCAAAGCTTTTCTTTTCATATAATTAAAGAGTTCAACTCTTTTATATGAATTTCATATTTGCTAAATTACAATAGGAAATTCCAGCTACTATATCGTGTCATGATATTTCAGTAATGAACATTGATTGCACATAAATACCTACATATAAATACATATAAGTAACTACACAGAACAACTTCATGCAAATGACTGCATGGAGAACGTGGTAAATAGTTTCATCTGTTAACATTTGTAATTTAATCTGGCGACAACGTTCTGACTGCCTTTGTACAATGGACTTCCACTGAAATCTCAGTTTTGTTTTGAAGCTTTTCAGAAGACAAAAGTATTTGAAATCCTTCCTCTTTTTTCTTACAGATGTGCAATGGTTTAGAGCAACCAAGGAAGCAACAGCGTTCAGACCTCAACGGACCAGTTGACAACAACAACACACCCGAGGTACGTACCTTAGGCTGCAAGGTTGTTCTGCTGCCTATATTCCTGTGGTCAGGCTTCTGCGATGGAAAGAAGTCACCAAATTATCATCTTTCTCCCTCTCACACATACGTACTTAACACTCTCTTTCTTTTCCTGAACTGGCCATATTAATATCACATCTGCATATTCCAAAAAAGTCTTTAAACTATACCTGTGAATGTGTTGCTGCCACAATCGTTTTATGTAACTGTCCGTGGCACGTACTCAAGCTTGAAGTTTTCTGATGACACATAGAATAGGGAGAACACTTCAGAAATTCTCTCTTTGGATTACTGGAGAGCAAAAGCAGCATCAAAAGGAAATGGGCTTCTGCTTCACCCTCCCCTCAGCCCCCCATCAGACTGTGAAGCCAAAGGACTGCTTAATTCCCACAGGAATAATTCTATTTAAATGACCCCTAATATCAAACACTTCATTCAGTGCTGGGGGCTGAAATGATTCACATCTTTTTTTGAGTGGCCTTTATGGTAAGATGTGTCCTGGCTTAGTCAGCTGTGAAAAAGATGCAGTGATAGGCAGACCTGCTCTTGTCACTGAAGTCTGCAGCAAAGATGACATCTAAGAATGCAGAATGAAGTTATGCTTGAGGCTAGACACAATGAAATGAAATTTAGACTTAAAAGCAGAAGTCTGTTATCTGAAAAACATATAACATATTTAGCCTGTAGCCTGTTACAGTAATGAGGAGGCACGTTGCTAAAGCCTTTTTCCATAATGGAGAAATCAGCCTCTTTCTTTCCTGGAAACAGGAATTTCTGAGGCTGGCAAAAGTCAAGCAAATGGAAGGACTGTATCTGGTTACTCAGAATAGAGACAGTAGCATAAAAAGAGCATTGTTGTGGCCCCTGCTGAGATTAAGTGTAATGCTATGTGCCATGCAACCAGAGACGGGTCTTTTCATTCACTGAGTCAGAATTTTGGTTTGTAAAATATTGTTAAATGTTCTTAATTGGAGATTTGGGATGTCATGATTAGACACTCTGATCTAGTGGACAAACTATTGCATTGGGAATTGCTGGTTTGTATCGCTCATTTGACAGATGACTTGCTAGGTTATTTTCATATTCTCTCCTCCCCCCTCTTATTTCTTTGTGTGATGGAATCTGCTTAACATGCTTTCAGATTCCAGTAAGCAACACTACTCAACAGTTATGTTGGCTTAATTACTGTGATGCGTTTCACCATGCTGAATAGTGGCTATGAAGAAGTTATACAGAGAAGTCTGATTTTTTATAAATAATGGGTCAAATATAATGTGAACTCGCTTTAGTTTGTGAAAATGATGTTGCTACAACTATACTGTTTTTATTTCTCAACAGACAAAGAAAGTGTCTTCATTTCCAAGTTTTGTTGATGGTAAGTTTTACATCATCCGTAGTTATAGTGGGATACAATGGAAGCAAATGCTTTAATATATTTTAAAGCTCGCTCTTCTAAAAACAAGTCAAACCTAAGAGAATATAGCTGAAAAGTTTAGGTATTGAAACATTTAAAATTTTCACTCCCCGTGTGGCAACCAGAGCCTGGTGGTCATAAAAAGGGGGAGCTGACAGAGCTCTTGGAAGGATTCAGGTGAAGATGGAGGCGACTACAAACCTAGAAGGGGGCAAAAAAGGTGGTAACAGTGGGTCCAAGCAGGATGGAGATTTATGAAGGCATTAGAGCACTCTGTTCTTCATGGCTTTGTGCAGAGGAAGGAGTCATTTAACTGTTCAGAGCAGCCCCTGTATCACTTTGATGTGATGCCTTTTATTGAACTCTGGGAATCTCAGCTGTTGGCGCAAATGGAAAGGGTCTCTTGATCTGACAAAAAATTGGTAATGCAGTCCTCTGTTTAGGAGCACCAGGCTTTCATGTGTCTCTTCAGCGTCCTTTTCACTGCTATTGTGTATTTTCTCTTTGGAGAAAAATAAGTCAACTTATTGACACAAGAAGGTGGACAGAGATAAAACGGGATTATACTGAACAATATTATCAGTCTCTGAGTCACAGACAACTGAAGAATTTTATATGGGGAAAATGCGTACAGCTTTTCCTGCAAAGGAAACACCTACACCATAAAGTCAGAAAAGTTCGTAGGAAACTTCTAATGACCTCAGCCCTTTAGATCTGCCACGAACACACTTCTCCCCACAGTAGAAACCATAAACGAATGTTAAAAACTTGATTTCTAATGCCGTTCTCAACTCAGGGAAAACTAAACTGCAATTTAGAATTATATTAGAATGTTCAACTAATTTTTCTTCTATTTCCTGATCTCATCAGCTTGACCGGCAGCTTCTGTTTTTTTTCAGTTTCCTTGACGAGCTAGAGCAAATGGAAAGTTCAAAGATTGCCCCTTTACACAGATTGAGATCTGAAGGAAGTTACACATAGTGTGTGGCATGTACTGGCTAACAGGCCCTAAACAGAAGTAAATGAAATGTATTCCCCAAAGTGGCTGAGACAAGAAAGCAATAAGCAATAAGCATCTACTCATCGTATAGTGCACGACTGCCAGCATGGGAAGAACTTTAAAACAGAGTAGAAAACTTGCCCCTCACAGCACTTGCAGATGCAACTGCACTTATTAACTGTACTGGGATAAACAAGTTATGTCTTTTCGGTTTCTTACCAATCAGCTCACTTCTCTGTTGGAAAGGGGTCAGTGTACTACTCTTCCTAGCTAGCACAATGCTTTTTTTTTTAGTTCAATCATTTTGCTTTCTCTGAATTTTTTTCTGTAGTTGCACAGTATGTGAGGATAAGCTATCCATTAGGCTTTTTCTGTTGCAGGTATTGTATGGAATTGTCTAATACAAATAAATATGTAGCACACTAGGAACTTATGATAGCTAACATGACTGCTCTCCGAATTCAAAGGAAAACACAGTTTTTATGGTTAATTTGTATGCTGAGTCCCAGAAGGAACAGGATTCTACTGCACGTAAATAAAGCTTCTACAAGCTAACACTCCCTATTCTTTCCTGAGCTTTGATGGTTAATATAACCATATTCTGGTTATATTAATTTTCAGCATTTAACTTCCAGCACAATGCCTTAACTAGAGTAGAGGTATCTCTGTGAATATATAATATTTTTCATATGCCATGTAGACATAAAACCAAATCAGATAGCAGGCACAAATATAGGAAATATGTACTTTTGCTGTTTATAATTGTTTCAGGAATAGTACCACTTGAAGTGGTAATGAGTTCCATATTCAAGGGTTCTGGGTTTTTTGCTCTTTATATTTGTCTTGTCGTTATAAATCGCATTCCCTTACACAGTCTCACAACCACGATGGAGTAAAGAAACCAGTGAAAATATGGAACCCATACATAGACGTAAGGTCTCAGTGACTTAATGGAGTATGATGGTTCTTGGCAGAAAGCTGGAAGTGATCCTGTGCTCTGAGTGCAGTCTTGAAATCCTGTCTAAATCCTTGGCTTACACATGATTCTAGATAAATATAAAAATACTTTTCTAATAGATTATTAAATTCAGTTATGCTAGATTATTGAATGAACATTCTTTTTCTTATCAATACAAAAGATAAGTTAATTTGAAAATGCTTAGACTTTGTCTACTTAGTCTAGAAATATGTTTATACTTGTTGCATTAATAGATGAGCAGAAACCCAAGTAACGTATTGCATTGATAAGAAGAAATTTACTGTTAGATATTTCAGAAACAGTTATCTAATGTTTAAGCACCAACACACAACATAAAATTCCAATCTTTGTTCACACCGAACTAATCCTCAAGTTTCAAATCTACTTCTTTCTCCAGCCCTTCCTCATCAGTAACCATTACACACACTTACAGTCAAGGACACGCTGAAGTGCTCTGATGAGCTGGGACCTCAGCCAAGTCAGTATTTTTATATTATTTAAAGCAGTCAGAGATAAGGGAAGAAAATGCTCAGGTAACCCAGTTTGACCCTGGCAACTTTCAATACTGTTCCAGCCTTCCAACAGACGTCTTATTCTACCTGACAGTCACTTATGTAGCCTTCATGATGGGAAATGTAATTTGGAAATGGTTTCTGCCCAACATGCCTTTTTTTGTGGGGTTGTTCTGTGTTAGTGATTGCTATGAGCATTTCATATGCTGTTGTTTTATACATGATATTGCAGAATTTGTTGCTAGTATTCTGAAAAATATATCACTGTCTAATGTTATGAAGAGATTATGAAACCGTATCCAATAACGCCCTCCCCTGATCTTTAAAGAATCTAAATAAATAAAATTAGATGATAAAATTTCTTAAAATTCTAGGTTATTTCCAAGTTCAAGAAGTTTTTCAGACAAGTTATTATCACCAAACAGCCAAGACATGAAAATAATTTGTTGTTTCCTTTAAAACACTCAGTAATTTCACAGACCCATAGGATACAGTGGGGGTTACTGTTCCATGCTTGGAGGTGCTTGCAGTGGATACGTAAAAATAGATGCCTACACGTGTTTGGAAGGAAAGTGCCTTTGACGTAGCCCATCACTGACTTGGAAATCAAGACAAAAATGGCTTGCTCGAAGCAGTACAAAGCACTGATATAACTAGAAATGGGCCAAATTCTACATTCTTGAAAATAGCTGAAGAGAAAACAAGCTCTCCTCTGTTCAGCCACAGCTTTTGGGATGGAAGAAAGGAAGTAGAGTAATGGACCGATACGTGATTTTGGTTTACAAATCCTGCAGATGATTAGAATTTTGGTCGTTGCTTGATCTAGTAATGACTGTTTTAGAATTTGTTCCTAGAATTCCAATATTACCTTTGTGTGTCTTCAGACACACAAAATATTTCAAGAAAATTAATCTAAATTAACTAACAAAGGAGGTTAGTTAACTGGATTTAAACATTATGTGGGGAAATGTGTTTCAGAGATAAATCAACCTTGATACAATTTAGCATTATTTACTTAGCCTGAGGTTAATAAAGTAAACCAAAATTAAAGCCACTTTAATTTTGAATGACTGTGTTGATACAGTTAACTAATGAAGTTCTGCTAACTTAATATTAACTTCACATCTTTAATTAATTTCTCTCTTTGCTGCCCTTGAAAAAATATGATTTAATATTATTTTGTTGCATGCTGAAGGAAGTACAGATCTTCGAGACTTAAGTTTTAGGCCTGAAAAGATATATGAATAACATCATCAAAAGAGGTACCATGTAAAATACACCACCCATCTGCTGAACAATGGTGCAGAGATGTAAGCAGAGAGGAAAAGAGATAAAGTAAATGGAATTCTTGTGGAATTTTCATTTTCTTTGATTTCGTTCAGTGAATTACTGCTGCAGGAACAAAGGTCATTTTCTGAATTATTGAAAGACTTGACCTTATATTAAGAGTTTCGGTGACTTTTAAAATTAGTAGCTTCTCATTGAGGGTCTCTACACTTTCAGTGGAGATTGAAATGATATTTTTAATTCTTTCCCAATACCATGAGAATTTTAAATTCCACAGAATTCTACTCTGAGTTACGGTGAAGATGCAAACCATCACTGGATTTGTACAGATGTGATCTAAAGCAAAACACCTCCTCCTATGGTGTTTAATTATCTTTTTGAAACTTGAAACTCCAATGTTTGCTAGCAAAACAAATAGCTCCATTTTGTGTGAGCGTTGTTAGATAATGTCGGTCTCTGAAGAGTGCAGGTATAAATATATATATATATTTGGAGGTTGACATTTCCAGCAGGCGAATGTGAGATCTGCATGGAAGTATAGGTGTCAGCATCGTTGCTTGAAGAAAAAAGTCACTTCTTTTAATTAAGTTTATTTTTAGTTGGAAGACTCTTTTAAAATTAGAATGGGAAAATGAGGTTAGGAATGCTTGCTAAAAATATATATGTACAAACCACTATGACAGTAAATGTCATCAGCATAGCATGCTGTCTATTTTTCCTTCTCCACACTTTAGTCTTCCACATTCAATTGATTGTAAATAAATTGAACTAATCCACTGTACAAGGCAACTTCTTTTCTTAATTAGCATCTCCTTTCAGTGCCATTTTTCTCCTCACACATGAGCTTGATGTACTTAAAAAAAATAGAAGTGTTAGCAGCTTGGCAAGTTGATACAGCTCAGAGCAAATTTCTTTTATAAAACTGTTGAGGAACAGAAAATATTCACTGTCAAGAGATTTCAGCCAGACTCTGGAATGATTGGTCTCTAGTGATCATCTAACCAAGGTAGATGTAAAGCTTAACAGCCAAATAAAGAGGATGACAAGATTCCCAGTATAATATCTGTACTATCTCTTCTCTTCTCCTTGCCCCATCTTTGTCATCCTTGCAGAGAAGCAACTTGCAAACTACAAGTTAATGTTAGAATCTCACTGAAGTTACTGTGTAATTAATACGAATCTTCTACAAAGGGATTTTGTTGAATGAAGGCTAAAATTTAAAAAAATATCAAGGTGTTTCTCAGATCCACCATTTTCCTCTCTTTTTTAACATGAAATTTTTCATGCTCTTTCTGTGAGCTCCTTTTCAATAACTGCCTTCTGTGACTTCCCTGCTGTCCTGTTGTGCACATGCCATTAATTGGGCTGCGAACACTTAATTGAACTCCTGTACTGAAGCATGTTTCTTGATCTCTCAAGATTGTTGATACAATCGGCACCAGCCTGGGAACTGAGATTTCTATCCGTCTCTGAATTCAGGCCTTACATATGAAACAGGATGAAGATGCCTGCTTTTCTTCTTTCCTAAATTTTCTTTACCGTTAAGTTTCATGGTGGGATTTGCTGAAGCAAAGTATACTTTGTGCCTATTGTTCTTCAGTATTTTTGCCAGAGGTAATGTCTGGGGACTGTGTGCTTCTACAGACATCTCAAAAAAATGCGGAAGCACAGCTCTGTAGTCAAGAAGCCTAGTTCACGCACTGTAACAGTCATAGAAACAATAAGAAAGTCATGGTAAAGGAACACGTCGGCAAATAATTCCAATGTGTTTATCACTGCAGCACAACAAAAGTTCCAGTGATTTCCTGTACAATTCCACAGTCAAACCATTATGCAATCTTCTAAATACTTTATGTTTGGTTAATATGTTGGTTTGGGAAATAATTCCCTCTGGAGGAACACTGTTTACTTGCACTAGATTTCTTCACCTGTTTCACAGTAGAAAGGGCATTTAAGAGGTTGTTCAAGCCTCGATATCCTTCATTCAATTTCTCATCTCTCCACCTTCTTTTGAAAGGCAGTAACTCTGTACGTCTCCCATCAGTTCCAGGACCTTGTGAACCTGAAGACCTCATTGATGGAATCATCTTTGCAGCCAATTACCTGGGCTCCACACAGCTGCTCTCGGAGCGCAACCCTTCCAAAAACATAAGAATGATGCAAGCCCAAGAGGCAGTGAGCCGTGTTAAGGTAGGGGATTTTTGTGGTTTATAGAGTACTCTCTGATCCTTTGACAGTTCATATCTAAACAGGACAGGATCTGCAACTTCAAACCTATTCTCAAGTGCACTTACCTGGGTATAGATGTAGTACTGTACACACTGTTAGTTTCCAGAGCTTATTATGAAAATACATACAGCATCTCTAAGGAACAAAATATAAATTATTTCATAGTCTATTAAAAATTCTTTGGAAGCTGTATGAAGAATTCGAGTATCAAAGACAAATTGCAGATTGCAGTTAGGAAATACTCCAAAGGCAAAGCACAGTGTATTTGTTTGACTGTGGTTTTCCTCTTATGTCATTAATTCTTTAACTGACTACAAGTTGTGAAGATTACTCTCAATATATTAAATGATAAATTTTTTAGGACAAGAAGATACATTACTATTGTGTTTGGATTTGGTGCTACTTACAGTGAACGATTTCTGCGTAAATAACGTAGCACAGACTGCTCCATCCAGCTGTGTGAAAAAATTGGCTTTTTTGGTTCTGCTGTTAATACTTGAGCTGAATAAACACACAGTTAGAAAGAGGTAAATCTAAGTGCCAGTAGAAATATTACCTGCTTCATAATTAAAATATTTTATTGGTAAAAATTGCATGGGTTTTAGGTGAACCAGTTTGGGAAAATCTTTTACTTAGCAAGAGACTGTCACAATTGAGGATTGATTTGGCATTTAGAAACAAATGGAAGGCAAGAAAGGTCCAGTTCTTTAAACTTCCCAAACCTTTGAATTTCTGTTTAGCATAATATGATGTCTCAAGCAGGTGGTAATTGTTGATTGCAATTAAAACTGTTTCATCTATTAATAGCAATCTTAATTTGTCAGGGATACATGATTATTTTAGATAGTCATGAAAGAGAGCTTGATTTAACGCTCTATTCAACAATTATACGTAGATACTGGAATAACACGGATAGAAACCCTGAGTTTAAACTAGTGCATGTAGTCATTTTAGACCACTGTATATTTAGCAGGATAAATGTTAAAAGCAGCTGCTAATAGACAGCACTCTTTAGTACTGATTTTTTTTGCAATCAGTTGACAACATGCATAATGCCATTATATCCAATTATGCTTGTAAACTACGTAAGAGAGAAACAAATCTCTCTCTGTTGCACAACCTTTTCTCCCTGCCCTCAAATTCTTAATTTTTAAGTCTGGATTCATAGTCAAAAAGTTTCCCTGACCTCCCATACTGTCTTTTCTCTTTCTTTGTGTATACATCTGTCTGCGTTCTTTTTTAATGCTACTCCTCAGAGGATGCAAAAGGCGGCTAAAATCAAGAAAAAAGCGGTGTGTAAACTGTTTTTCTTGAATTCTAATGCTTACTTACATTTTTGTTGTACTTGTTCTCCATAGAGTGTTGTCTTTCATTATGGGTCCTCATAAAGTTGTCATTTTTGTTTCTTCATTTTTAAGTAGTAGAACAGTGGATGGAATAAAATGAACTCATCTTCTTCATTGTTTGTTTACTGGAGTGCCTGTCTGCTGCTCTTCTACTAAATACCTGTGATTTGTTTAGTCCAGATATAGAGCTAGTGTTAATCTAGAAGTTCTTTTTAATGTAATGTTTATTTTTATTTTACTATCTAAAGCAGGAAGGTTTATTTTTTGTGCCCGTGACTTACCGTACATTTATTATTGTCAGTATTTAAAACCAAAAAAAATAAATTTACCAAGTAGTAAACAATTAATAGAGGAGAACAATACATACAGGAAACTTTTCATTCAGTTAGAAAACGTACTTCAGCTATCTAAATACATGTGACAAAAATATCACTAAAATCAATCTTGCTCTTTGTGATGGTCTTGGATGAAAGGAATGCAAGCTCTGCCAACATATGTGCTTGCTCCATATTTTGCTGGATGAGACTTAATCAAATATAATTAATCTAAATTAATTACAGGCATCACTAAGCCTTTAGAACTACAGAAAAGAGCAGCAAAGATACCCTTCTTCCCTGCACTGTCTCATCAAAGAACCAGTCTCTGACCTGGAGACTGATGCCTACCTGTAGCACAGGGTCACATGGTACTAGGTAAGCACTTGGATGATGCTTTAGTGAGAGGTGGGAGCTGCTTTGCCACTTTCTCTCCTGTTTTCCTAGGCAGACAGGGCCAAGACTCACACTTAGCAAGCCACGTGGCATTAGACTTCAATCCCTTGCTCTGTGACCGTGTTTCCTAACGGGATATGGAGCTGCTTGCCTAGTGAGCGGTACTCAGCAGCTGAGGTCTCAGAGGCAGCTGATAGCTTTCTGTGATAGGAGAGGAACATTAGTCCAGCGCTCGGTTCTTAATTTTCTAGGAAAAAAGTGTAAACTAAAAATCTTCTAAACACCCTGCCGCCCCCAGTACTGAGCAGCAGCTTGCTGTTTTGGTGAGCTCACTGAAGATGGCAAGGGCTAAACAGCTGATGGAGAGCAAGTCCCTTTCTCAATTCTCCTGCTTTCTTCATCCCGGTGCCTCAGGTGCTGAAGTGCATCGATGAGCCAGTGGGGAAGAAACAGCCAAACTCTTTCACCTGTACTGACTATAAATATAGAATTTTAGTAATTGAGCTGTCACTCCCACGTGCTCCCAAAATTGACTTTTTCCCACAAAATCAGAGTATGCTTCAGGCCTTCTGTGCAATAAATGGATTCTTTGCATGTATTTAGAAACACCTTTGAATAGCTGTCTTTGTAGTGGTTTAAGAGTGCAGTTGCCTTACATCACATCATGCTTGAAGCGATCGGTGAATTTGCCACCCCAAAGAGGAAATTAATACTCCCCTTGTAACAAAGCTTCTGTCATTTTAGACTTCAGAGGGAGATTCCCAGGCCTTGACTGAAGTGGATCTGTTCATCTCCACGCAGAGAATCAAAGTTTTAAATGCAGACACACAGGTAAGTCACAATTAAATTCTTCAAGGAAAATGTTGATTTAGACTGTACTCTTCTACTGTTAGTGGGAAGTTTTACTAGATTTGGATAAACTCACCGTTGTGAGAAAATTAAGAAAGAGCATTGTTAGATCTGTAACATTTGCCAATAATATTGATGCCAGGTTTGCTTATTTGATATACTGGGAAATGTCTGCTTGGTACGGAGATCTGTACCTCAGTTTAGGACAAGATTCAAAAGCCTTTCAGAACGTATATACCCTGTTTACTCCGAAACACCTCCAGTACCCAAGTATACAGACTGACAGGGAAGTCGTTTGCTGCTTTGACTGGCATCTTGTCTTTTTAAAGATTTAACCTCTAATCTTGCCATAAATCACATCTGAGGTATTATCCTCTTTGCCTAAAGTGAATTATTAATTATTCATATTAAAGAAGCATCTGGAGACCACAATGATCAGCCTCATCTTCTAGGAATATGTATATATATATATATATTCAGTAAGAGGCAATCTTCACAAGAAGGATTTCTTAAAGAAATTTACAATTAAATACATATAATCTGTACATGTATCCCAATACTTAGTATATCTCACAAGATCCCTTGGACTTCGATCATACTTACATAAAGTCTTTACATTTTCATTCTTAGGGGATTTGAAAAGGGAAATTTTAGTGACATTTTTTGCTTTAGTTTTCTCTAAAAGCTCTACTGTGTGCAGCTAACAGCAGCTGAAAATGGCTTAAAACTCAAGTTACGTTAAAGAACAAACAATTCAGAAAGTGTTTAGTTAAACTAGCTGTAATCAAACTAGAAAATGACTCTTGTAGTATTTAGAAAAATGGTTGGAGCAACCTTATGCTATCCTTTCAATGATACTCTTCCAGAACTTACAAAGGTAATATTTAGTGTGGGGTTTTTTAGTAGCAGAACAGACCAAGGATTATAGGTAAGTTTAACTGTCAGAAAGATGGTTTTGTCAAAACAAACAGTTTGTAAGCAGTCTGTGAGCAGAAATGAGCAAGAGCCAGTGCAGATCTGTCAAAAGCAAATCATGCCAAATCAATCAGTTTCTTATATGATAGGGAATATATTTTTCCGTGGCACAGAAGCAGCACACATCACCTGTTGACTTAAATAAGGCTTTTATCTTGTATACTATTTTCAAGATTATGTGATCTAGATACAAGAGATACAAGCAGGCTAAAAAATTTCTGAGTACACTTATTTTTTATATATCGATATATGGATGTCAATATAAAGACATAAAGAGCAGAGGGAGACTCTCAAGCAGGTTGCTTTGATGTAGTACTGTTCAATGTTTCCAGAAAAAAACTTGGGAGATGGAAAGAGAAAATGGTTATTGAACTTCTGTCTTGGTGTATAAGACCAAAGTTCAGAAATATCACGGCTAACTGAAGAAATAAGCTGAAACTACAGGAGATACTTCAATAAAAACAAACGTAGCATTCTACATTTTTGTTTTGTTTTCAGTTAGAGTATCACTTGTTTTTCTAATGATGCAAACCATAAGGCACCTACTTCTCCCTGAAATTTAGGAGTGTTACTATTTTAACGTTAGAGTAACAATAGTATTTCCAGTAAATGGATTATTTTTCTTTTGACATAAGCAGATGTCTTTAACATGCTACTTGAACTCCCAAGAGATGGAGCCAGACGAGGAGTGCATTATCCCATCTAACACTGTCTGTGGTATTTACAAGGTGCCATCTGTAAATCATCCTAATACTGCATTTCTTCCATGATAACCAGAACCACTGTTTGTTATGGCTCAGTCTTTCCTCGGCTGCATGGTAAACGTGCATCATCCAGAGGGTATATTAGCAAAGCTTAAGGCTACTTTTTTTGCTTTAGCAGAAAGTAAATTGCTAGTAATTATCGGTGTAAAGATGACTACAGATAAATGTGAAGATGACTATTGATAAATGAACAGCTGCAGTTTATAGTTGGAATGTATGGCAGTAAATAGATGTGTTTTCTTTGTTGAGTAAGGATTATTCTTAGTGGAAGTCACTCTTTCCCTTCTTTAAATAGTTCAGCATTTCAGCTGATGACCAGACTTTTCAATAGCTTTTTTTAATAGCAACATTGGAAATTATTATAATTACAAGCTCTCAGGTACTTGCCCTGAGGTTTTTTGCCTTTTTGGTTTGGTTTGGGTTTTTGTTTGGTTTTTTCAGTTTTGGATTTTTTTTTTCCCAGTGAGTCTTTCAGGTTGCTGTAAAGGACTTATTCCATGACTTTTTAGCACTGCTATCAGCATGCTTTTGCATTTTTGGCTTGGTGATATTTTTCAGTACTAGTGAAGTTCCCGACTGGTGTAATTACCGTAGGTCTGTTTCAGCTGGTGTGGCAGCTGGCAGAGACAATCTGTTCTTTCACGGCTTTATCAATTATATAAAACCTATTTCTGCAGCGTGCCATCCATATTTTAATCCATCTGTACTCTTGTGTAGCTCACACAAGGCTGATTTAAAATGTAAAATTCTCAGTTAAAAAATGACACGCAGCAGGGTTCAAAATGCTGACTAGCACCAGTAAGGTGCGTTGCCGTGCTGGAACAAAGCCAGTTGCCCTCAGCAACTCTTGGAAGTGGCACCCCTTCCACTTTTTAGTGTCTTACGCATTCCATTACTGAATACGTTCAGCCCAGGTTGACCAGAGCACTTGTTCAGTGGACGTGGTAGAAGCAGCTTCAGGTTTGGCACCTGCCTGCTTGGTGTGACAGCAGTTCCTTCCTGACTGCCGCTTGCAGTCAGTGCGTGGAAATTTCACAGCATCTCCCATCTTCTTGCTCGTTCAGTGAGGAGAAGCTGGGGGAACTAGCAGAGAGAAAGAAAGATACAGAGATCACAAACGTGTATGCGCAGAGCCCTCTGGTAGACGACTGGTTCCATAACACCTTCTGACTTGTTAGGCTCTCCAGTTCATGTTTCCACATTGCTTGAAAGCTTGGAAAATGCTTAGATTTTCCTCCTTCAGATGTACTTCGGGTTTCAAGACGAACAACAAACAGGATTCTAAAAGAATTCCTTAGAAGGGAAGAGAGATTCTGAGAAAGGTGAATCTAGACAGGAGAAGGTAGAACGGGAGTTTTGGAAGAAGACCAACAGAGAGGCAGAATTTCTAAGGACATATAGAAGGATAACGAGGATGGAATGGATGAGACTAGAGAAGCGATGAGGGAAAGAGTAGGGAAGAAAAAACTTGGAATAACTTCTGTGTGATAAGGACAGAAAGACTTTTTGGCAGGTAAGATTAAATGCATTCATTTTCCCAGTCCTTTCACTCTTGCGCACACTGCATGTATGATTACACCCTTACAGAATACTTAGTGCAGACTGCTGAAAAGCAATTATCTCTGCAGAGCTCCCAAGATCCTGCTGAGAGATGTCCATTATAAAACATTTTTCCATACTGAGAGAAGCGCTATAAATTCTACCAAGCCCCTGGAACCCTTAGAGACACCCTCTAAACCATCTCTTAACCATCACCACTTTTTATTGTTTAGGGGTAATCATAAGAACATTTTATTTCAAACTCAAGAAGAAGGATTTCAGTGATTTTATGGGTAGTGATTCTTTTGAGCAGGACAGGTAGTTCTAAGAAAGAGAAAATATTTATGTTTTTCTTTCTGTCAAGTTAAATTGTAGTGAAATTCTTAAAACAATTACTCCTGTTGACTTCAGGAACAATCAGTCTTTCTCTTTTAGGCCTTAGAGGTTTGTTCAGCTAATTGGTAAACTAATACAGAGTTGTGTATGTAAAGGATGCTGCTGCTTATATAAATGGTGACAATTGTGTATCCTCTCATACCACATGACAGGTTTTTGTAGAAGATCAGGTACCAAGGGATTCCCTCCCACTGCAGGCACAGCAAGGAGGATATCTCAATTGTCTAACGTGATTGAGTTAGATGAAAACTGACTTCGTGCTGCTTAGTGGGATATTCCAATACATATCAAGAGCATATCAATACATACCAAAAAAAAAAACCTAAAAGAAAAGGCCTTCATAGTTCAAAAAAAAAACCCACAGCAAAATAAACAACAAAGTTGTCATTTTTTTTTTTGACGTAAAACAAGGTTGTTCAGCCAATGGCAACAGATTGAACTCAGTACAGCACACCAGCCACGCCTGAGAGCTGAATTAATTCCCCTGGCATGAAATCACCTCTCATGAGCCTCCTGCAGTCTCCTCTTTGTCACACAAGTGCACATCGTGCGACCATTGTAACGGGACACAGGCCTCTTACTCACGTGACAGCAAAGTCGAGTCTGGCTTTGTTTGAAATGGAGAAGGAGCAAAGGCTTTTACATCTAGAAACCTTTTAATGAAAATGAGACTACTAGCTGTTGGACCACATTAATTCATTCATACTTAATTCTGAGTTCAGAAATAATAAAACTTTCTACAAGTACATACTTAAGCATATTAACCATTAGAAAATGTCCTTGAAGGTTCTTCCTTCTGGGACTTCATTGCTCTTTCATATAAGAAAAAATTAATAGAAACAGGAACTGGAGGTGGAAACAAAGGATAAATTAGTAATATATGAAATAAAACAAGTTTAGTAACAACATAGCCTTCTCTGACTACAAATATACAAAAGCCACTGAACAATGAGAGATCCCTGTGAGAAAAACATTGGCAATTAAGAGTAGGTTGGGATTTCCCTGCTGAAAGCAGAAAGTAAAGAAGTTGTTTTAAAAGGCTAAAGTAATTAAAAGGATACAGAGCTTAGGGATTTGAGATGGAGGCAGGAAGCTTCAAGACTTCTTATAGTTCTTATGTAAGAAATGTTCATTAGGATGAAGCTTGGACAAGTTTCCACAAAAAATACCGTTCTCGCATGCAATGGCTCTTGAGTCGAGTTCTTCCAGCACAACTGAATTGCAGCCTAATGACACTGACTGGAACAGGATTTTGACTGTGAGCCCAGACAGTAAACCAGTTTCCTTTGAACTGATCTGAGATATGTAGGTAGCCAGAAAAAATATTAGCTACAGGGAAGGTGAAATACTGTCTTCAGTTCTTCACATAGAAAGTGTTGCTTTACTATATATAAGGAAATGTTACCCTAGATATTATTGCTGTTGTAAGACATTAATATAGATCTTCATTATTGCTTTACAGTAGCAACCATGCTGCATGTGCTCAGGCAACACTTCCATTGAAGCCAGTTTCCTGAACAGCCACTCTGCCTCAAGGTGGAGTTCGGGCCCTTGCGTAGGGAGTATCAGATCTGGGACCAGAAAAGAGCATCTGTAGCTTTTGTCATTCTCAAGCAATGGGCCATCAAGGAGAGGGAAGATGCAGCACTTGTAGAAAAACAGCAGGCATGAAGAATGACTGTATTCCTCTTTGCTCTACGTAGGAAACGATGATGGATCACGCGCTGCGCACAATCTCATACATTGCTGACATCGGTAACATTGTGGTGCTAATGGCACGGCGCCGCATGCCAAGATCAGCTTCTCAAGACTGTATTGAAACAACACCTGGAGCCCAGGAAGGAAAGAAGCAGTACAAGATGATATGCCATGTCTTTGAATCAGAGGATGTAAGTAAATTGAATTACATTTATTTAAGCAGCTTAGGTTATTTAGAGAACCTCTGAAATTACATCTTATTTTCTTGAATGAACTTTTGTTGTCGATAATCTTCTCTGACTGAAGCTACAGATCATATGTGGAAACATTAGCTGGGTGTTTGTCCATATTCATCTTTCTTCTGTCTCCACAAATTGATGTCACAAATTCACGTGTCCTCGTCAGTCCCAAACATCCACTGTCTTATGTCTTACAGAATCATTTGTGTTCTTTCAGCAGTGCTTCTCCAAATAATTTAGTAAATTATTTGGAGTTGTCTGGGAGTCGACAGCCATTCATCGCCAAAATTAATTTCTGAGTTCTCAGATTGATCATTCATCCTGGATTGGATCCTTTAGTCCAGTGGCTTGGCACGTAATGACACGCATAAGCCTCCAGACACTTGGCAGTGAGGTGGAACCGTTCTGGACCTTTTTTAAATTGAAGCCAAGTTGCTGAGAACAGCTACAACTTGGTGGCCCTTTACTCAATCCTTATTCCTTTATGGCTTACTTACCCGTCGTTGGTATATGCACCCTCAAATATCTGACTTGATCCTTGGATGTTTAAGAACACATTTGGCTGTTTAATTTTCAGTTTTCTTTTTTTCATCCCTAGCAGAGAGTCTCAATTAGAATTTTTACATAAATGCAGTAGAGCTAAGAAAGCTAAGTTCTCTATATTTATAGAAAATATTCTTCATGGCCAGAAGAGTTTAGCATTTCTTAAGTAAAACACTAGGAAGAAATCATTCTCACTCCTCTCTCAGAATTCTCCAAGCTGTACATAATGCTGACGACTTTAGTAAACATAATAATCTCTTTAATAAAGACTTGGAGCTGTGGATGAAATTAAGATACAAGAACTGGCTGCTACTTGCTGTAATAGAATAGGACACCTAGACAAGATGGTTTTGAGAATGTAGAGTGAGGGTGAAAGCAAAGGACTAACTTCAGATAGCACTGGAGAGCAAAAAAAGTGGCCCATAAGGACTAGAGATAAGCTTTAATAACTTAAGGATATAAAAACATTCCTGATGACTTCTGTACTACCATACTCCTAAAACCCTTGTCATATTGATAACATTTGACATTCTTTTTTTAAATGTGAAGGAACGATTTGCGACTGGCTAACTGATTAACTCCTTGATTTGCCTAAAATCCTTTTCCAGTCAGGCAGATGGGTGATTTTATGTACTGCAGCATAAATGACATAAGAAATCCACCTTTTAGTATCACAGAAAAAAATGTGTTTCTGATCAGTAGATTACCAGAAGAGGTAGGTTTACAGTCTTGTCCAGAAGATAGCACATACATGCTGTCTAAAAAAGCGTGCCGTGTTTCCAGAATAGTTTTATAGGTTTGATGAGTGATACTTTTAGGGAGCTACATTGTAAGATGCGATTAACTCCTTGGATCATTGGAGTTACTCATATCCCTTGATGATAAAATACAGTACCTGAAAAGCACAAATATCAAAACTCAGCATGGTTTCCTCCTGTGAGCTGCAGTAAATTCAGACTAGGAAAAAAAAAAAATCAAGTGTAGAAAAAAATAGACTAAATTCCTTTTACTTACCACTGTCTCTGTTCCTCTGTGTTCCAGTGCCATCTCGTGGAACAAGAAAGTAAATTTTACAGGAGCTCAATAATTCTTCAGTTAGTCGACTTTTGCAGTGTGCTGAATCATTAAGGTTATCACTGTTATCATCGCCGCTATCTTTAGGTTTCTTTCTCATGTATATATATTTCTGATACATGCAAATATGAATCAGTGTAACGTTTCATCAGCTGTGCTCACTACACAGCCCACTGTAACGGGAGGTCACCTGGTACTGCATGCTACAGTAAAATGATTAGTGTTCCAAAATTAAAAGAGACCAGGGAATTTGAGGCGTGGTTCTTAACATTAACAAGCAGTATTCATGGCTCTGGCTGCGTTCCTGAAAGCATCCCTGACACTGCCAGTGAAGGTGTTAATGGGAACAGCTATCATGGGTGTGCAGTGGGTTAAGCAGGGTGATTACTGATTTTCAGGGAATATGAGACAGGCATCGTGGCAGTAATAGGAGAGCAGATGGTTTTGTCAAAGCAGTGTTTTCTGTCCTGTAAAATCAAGGTGGAGAAGCAGCAGGTGAGACAACAACCAAAATCATCGGTGCATACACGCCCGCGAAGGCCTGTGCAAGCAGAGCATCCGTTCTCTCATCGCGCTGGCGAATACACTGGGATCAGAAGCAGGGCTCGTGACAGTTTTTCCTGCAAGCTCTGTTCCATATTGGTACAAAGCCAGTACCCTCCAGTGTTTATTGGAACGAGTGCATAAATAGCATATGGCTGCTTGCTACTGCAGCGTCCTGATGAAAGGAGATCAGGGTTTTTAAAAGGAGTTTGCGATTTGAGTTTGGATATAACGGCTTCTTTCTGTACAATTGATCTTAAAGTGACTATATCCATACTAATATAGTAGCTTTGAAGTCTCCTTTATTTTGACTCTTTCTTAAAAGTCCAATCTCTCTCTTATTTCTTACAGTTTCAGCGGTAAACTGTTTATCTGTCCCTTCTCTGAGCTGTGTTTTGTTCTATGTTGTAGGCACAGCTGATAGCCCAGTCGATTGGTCAGGCTTTCAGTGTGGCTTACCAAGAGTTTTTAAGAGCCAATGGAATTAACCCAGAGGATCTCAGTCAGAAAGAATACAGTGACATCATCAACACCCAAGAGATGTACAATGATGATCTCATACACTTTTCCAATTCAGAAAACTGCAAAGAGGTAAACTGGTTCTGGAATGTCATTTCAGATTGATGCATTTTATCAGAAGAACAAACTGCTTAATCCTTCAGTCACATCTTTCCTACTTATGCTCATTTCCTATCACTTCAGTTGCCTTAGCCACAAAATGTTACAGCCTCCCCTAGCTGCCAGGTTTGCAAGAAGGATAAAACCTCCTTTGGCATTCGTTCATTTGGTATTTGGCTCCACCACTTTCAATAGACTTAACCAGTGTGTTAGTTGTTTTGCTTATTATAAGGACCTAAATGACCTTTAATCAAAAAGTGACGGATGCTCCTTAAAAGAAATAGAGATGCATTATACAGGTTTAACTGCACAGCGTTTTTGAAGTCGTGTTACTACTTAATGGGAAAGAATAGAGTTAATTTTGTAATTTGTAGGTGTAATTCAGGAGCAACTGAGATGCTAGTGCTCACTTTTAGATGAATCAAAGCAAAAATTTGTGGGTTTTGTTTCTTTTCAATTGCAGCTCCAGCTAGAAAAGCATAAGGGAGAAATTCTTGGGGTGGTGATTGTGGAATCTGGATGGGGATCCATTCTACCCACCGTTATCCTGGCCAACATGATGAATGGAGGCCCTGCAGCACGTTCAGGAAAACTAAGCATTGGAGACCAAATTATGTCCATTAATGGGACCAGTTTAGTTGGTCTGCCTCTTGCAACATGCCAAGGAATCATAAAGGTACCTCAAACTTACAACTATAAGCCAGCAGAGATGTAATATTCTGACAAGTGACCCTGGAGATTTCCAGTAGATATGATTTTTCATGTCACTGCAAAAAGAAAAAGTAATCTGTTGTTAACAAAAAGTAGAATTAGAAACAGAGTTTCAAGGGTGATAAGGTACAGAAATTTAGGGCTGTAGAATATGACTGCAGCTTTGTTACTGGACTGCAACAAACAAGGCCAGGTCTGAAAGTCATGCCTCAATTACGTTACTGTGTTGTCTTCAAAGTTTCAGGCTTCCCCACAGCCTCTAAATTCAAATCTGAGGATTAAAATCTACCGTGCTTCTTTGGGCTCCGTGTAGATGAAATGAATGGAGGCTTGTAGACTGCAGGACAGATCAAGTGAGTATATGAAGATTCTCCAGACACCATGGAATCTCAGAACGCGTTATCTTTAATCACTGACACTAAATCTAAGACTAAATCTAATGGCTGTGCAGATCTACCAAGAGCAGCAGCAGCAGGAGGAGAAGAGTTGGCCAGATGCTGGTAAAGGGCAAGCAGAAGTCAGTTCTGTTTTTTTCCTCAAAACTTGCTTGAAGTTTCCATAGTAATTAAAGGCAAACTTATGATATGTTTTGTTGGGCCAATTAGCTTAGTAGATAAATGAAACATTTATTTGAGAAATGCACCTCTCTAAGTTAACAACAGATTTCTGTTCATTCTAGCTGTTCTTTCTCACATCAGCTGCTTTGCACTCTTGCAGTATGGAAAACACTAATGAAAGAGCAAATTAAGCTCAATTTCAGAAATACTAACTTTTAGAATATCTTACAGGGCCTCAAGAATCAGACACAAGTCAAACTGAACATCGTCAGCTGTCCTCCTGTTACTACTGTCCTCATAAAACGGCCAGACTTAAAATACCAGCTGGGCTTCAGCGTACAGAATGGAATTGTAAGTTTCTGCCTTCAGTGACTGGTTTATGTTTGGTACTTAAGTTTTACATGTTCCTACATAAAATCACATATCAGCTTGTGGGCACAGCAGAATTTTCTATAAAGAACAACGCAGCAAGCCTTGGTCCAGCTGGAAGTGCTCTTGACATCCTGTAGAAGCAGAGGTGTGAAGTATTTGTCATGTATGGGATTAATGGTCTGGCACTTGAGTAGAGAGAGGTCTGTAAAAATACAGAAAAATCAGGTGTGTGGTGTGCTTCTGTCCTCCTTTGCTTGTGTTTAATCACCTTTCATCTATATGTGGGTATGGTTATTGCTGGTAGTTTGCTCTGTTATCCAATCTCAGGTCTGGGTATAAAAAGGATGAAAGGGATAGGATCTGGTTTTAGAAGATCTCACAGAGAGTGCTGAGAACAGCAGATAAAGCTGGAAGAGGCATCAGTTTGTTTCCCAACTGCTGTCCTTTGTAAATCTAGTATCTTCAGCTTGTGCTATGATAAAACCAGGAAAATATATTTAAGGAACAATACTAAGTTGTGTTTATCAACTCTTTTAGGAGGCTTGTGACAGCCTTGGTGGGTCAGGGCTGGGGAAAAGAATCAGGCCAAGGTGGGGTAGAAGCAGCATATCATGTCCACACATGGACAGACGCAGTTACAGGTCTGTGAGACAATCTATCCATCTCCTCCCAGTTAAAGTCAATTAACTCTCCAGACTCTGGTTCTTTTCTTTCACAGCGTGCTCGCTCCATCTACTGGTCATGTGTCATATTCAGCACAGTGGGTGCCGTCATTCATTCCAGTGAAACAAGCAACATTTAGATGACATCCAATCTAAAGCTTACCAAATTCACGATTAAAAAGCCTTCTCAGGTTACAAAAAAAGAGAGGCTGGTAATAAAATTCATTTATGAAGAGCCTGCGTTTGAATATGAAGGCAAACGAGCAAAAAGGAATGATTAACATCTTCTGTTAGGCTGCTTTTTAGGCAAGCTTCTGGGCTGACATCAGGAAAAAATATTTCCCAGAAAGGGTGATTGTTCCCTGGCAGAGGCTGCCCAGGGAGGGGGCCGAGTCCCCTTCCCTGAGGGGTTTAAGGGACGGGTGGACGAGGTGCTGAGGGACATGGGTTAGTGATTGATGGGAATGGTTGGACTCCATGATCCAGCGGGTCCTTTCCAACCTAGTGATTCTATGATAGGTTGAACCAGAATGGTTTACACCTTTTTTTCCCCTGGTTTTCCTTCTCCTTCAGTTTACACAGTAAATAGGGCATAGACTCTTGCTTACACAACCCAGATCCATCATGCATTATTTAATAATTTTACAGTTATCACCATGTTCAACAAGTGCAGCAGGCTAAACAATCCTGGCTGAATAGAATTATATTTATTTAGCAGAACTGCTCAGTTTAATCTCACCAGCCTAATCTGCCATAGCTCCGCTGGCTCGAGACAAAAGTCTTCAGGCTGATCTGAGTCAGCCACTTGTAATTACAGGAGCCACGTCAACGTATGCTCTAAGTAGAGTGTCTTTCTTTGCATCTGCACAGTCTGTAGCTTAACAGGATCGGTAAGGCTGCGCTCTGTCTCTGTTTCTCTTTCTACCTCATTAAAATAGTTAATGCTCACAAAAAGGAAGCCGACTCCCTTCCCTGGAGAGGGATCACGTTCTTGAATGAAGATAAGAGAGAGCTTCCTATGTCTGAGGCTGTTAGAAAGAAGAAATTCACTGATGGTATTAGCAGGGCTTTGAGAGCCACGCAATGAAAGGAGCCCTGATGGATATGCAAGCCATTATCTTTTCCATTATGCCAGCAGGGTGAGGGGTCACGTTTCCATTTTCTCTGAAAGCTTTTATTTCAGTTGGCTGTACGGTCTATATTTTTTTATAATGTGAAAAATACATTTACAGGGCTTCTTTTGGCACATTCTGGTTTTTTGTCCTTTCCGATTACCACACACAATCCCCACCAGCAAGGAGCAAACTTTGAAGTGTGAGTTGAATTGAGAAGCTTTCTATAAAACAGATGATCTGTGCAGTCCAGCTTACCTTGCCAGCTGTGTGATTAGAAGGCAGACCACCTGCAAAACAAGATATTGAACATGACTGAAATTCAGTTCTGTGAAGGGTCCTGATGGTGCCTCCTGTCATCTATACAAGTCCATCAGAAATACTTCATGAACTCGTAATGCACAGCCACTAATGACAGGCTGGTGGAAGAGGAGTCTGACTGCAGGAGAAAGGTGTTTTTCAGAAGGCTGAATAACTATACAAATAACAAAGAATAACTATATATTTTCACTCCCCATATCAGACAAACTGACGAAGGGATTTCAGTTTTTATAGCATTGTTGTTTGTGAAAAGGAATTTAAAGGAAACTGCTGGTGTCATACAGAAAACATTCTGGTCAACCACAAAGTCTCCCTTCAACATATTCCAGCTTGGCCATCTCCGCACACACAGTTTCTGAAGTAGATTACAAGTTCACTGGGACAGATGCATCTTATCGTACCTGCTCTGAGCAAATTCCCTGACCTCAACAAATAATAATTCTTGGCATACGCTTTTAACTATCGATAGTAACTGCAGAAACAACCATCACTGAATGCTCTAGTGTGCATTTCTTTTCTTCCAAGAACAGGTTTTTCTCAGCAAACAAAAGGTAAATCTCAGCACCAAGATCTGCTCGATTCCAGAGATTCAACCTATTCATTATCTACCTGTGAAACATGGAGAAGAGCAGCGGCTCTGGAGAGCAGAGGGCCCACAAAAACAAACATAAAAATTGTGATTTGAAGATTTTTTTTTGCAGGAAAAACCCAGTCAAACCAACAACAAAACCACAAACATTTAAAAACTCGCAGTATTGCCTAGTATTTTCCACAGGTATCCTCTGGAATCCTTGCGGCATCACCACTCAATATTACATATTAAATCCTAGTAACAGCTACATCATAAAATTTCTAAACTAATAACACTTGTTTTCTCTTGTCAGATTTGCAGCTTGATGCGAGGGGGAATAGCTGAGAGGGGAGGGGTCAGAGTAGGACATCGTATTATTGAGATCAACGGACAAAGCGTTGTTGCTACTGCTCATGAGAAGATAGTACAAGCGTTGTCTAATTCAGTGGGAGAGGTAAGGAAACAATTAAATACTTTATTATAAAGAATTAAAACTGTTAAGAATGTATGTATATATGTTTCAGCTGAACAGTGTCTTCCTATAGTATTAAAACCACCACCTCAGTAAATTGGGATTGAGCACTAATAACAAAGAATAAACAGAATGTTTTCTAAACTCTGAGGTGCACGCTCAGTGCATTTTCCCTCCTTTTCAAGAGTTTCTGGCACGGCTCTGAACCTCCCACACGCTGCTTGAACTAAATCACTCGGGAAGAAATTCCTCAAGCGTGTTAGCTTGGAGAAATGTCTCCTGGCTTATCAAAACAGCATGTGCCACAGAAATAAATGAATATTCAAAGAGCTGAGTAACAATTCATATGTATTTTATTCATTGAATTTCCAACTTACCTTGGGAATAAGTTAAGGCATCTCTCTCCAGTAATTTTAGAGAAATCAGCAGTGAATGAAGATCCTCCAGCTTCTCAAAATCCCTACTCCATTTAGTGGTAGTATCATACACAACCCTGGCTAGATCTTCCCCCAGGTCCTTTGCCAAAGTCAGATAATTTGGTTTTGTGTGGAAAATGATACTTGAAAACAATACAGGGGAAATGCACATTGGCAGGGACAAAGCTGTGGATTTCAACAGAGCCTCTGTGCCTTTATGGTACCTCTTCAGTGTAACGTTTCTCACTGAACACAGCAGGGCAGGGTGAAACTTCCTTTTTTTCAGTGTGAAGAGACCCAGACACCAAGGGAGAGCAGGGCAGGTGAGGGTCTCTGTTCAGTCCGTGCGGTTTAAATTCCTTCCCCTCCTGCTGCCCGAAGGTGCTTAGAGCACCTCCCATTACTTGATGTCTGTGGTCTGTAAAATCCCTCTGACAGTTCCCACAGGACGCCTCGTAGAAAGAATTTTAATACACTAGGCACGAGAACCTGTTCCACCAGACTCTTGACTGGCATTTAAATATCAGGAAAGAAGTTTTTTGTTCAGAGAATCATACTCCGAGTAGGAGAAAATACATACGAAATGACACTCCCACTGGGAAGGAAGACAGGCAAAATCTAAGTTCTGTTAGCAGCAGAACAAATTTTCAGAGAGGTTTGTGCTGCTTCTTTAAGGGCTGTAACTGGAGTAGGGTAGAAGAACAGAAGAAGTTTAGGTGTTGTGCTAAGCTAATGTTAAACAACAGACACAAAAAAAGCAAAGACGGCAAACCAGGTTGTTAGAACGAGAGAGCAGTGAACTAGAAACTCTGGTACCATTCAGCTGTAGAAACCAGGAGGAGAAATGCACCTGCACCAGAGGGGGAGACAGACTGGGCCTTGCGGATTATTTTAAACGAGTAACAATCCTGTTAATTCCCATGTAAATCAACTGACAGATCCACATGAAGACGATGCCGGCTGCCATGTTCAGGCTCCTCACCGGGCAGGAGACACCCCTGTACATCTAGCACGATGCGCACGCAGCAACCAACTACACGATTCCATCACAGCTGAAGCCCTCATAGCTGAAGAGGATTTTCTATTTTGTATGAACGAAAGGCTTCCAAGCCGACCTGAGGACTCGGAAACAAGGAGCAGACAGGTGTCTCTGCCTTTTCTTTCCTTCCTTTTTATTTCTTTGCCAAAAAGCGATGAGAAGGATGGCCAAGGACAATATAATCACTGACAAAAATCTTTGTAAAACATTCAAGTATTTTGCAACATCTTCTAAACTCTTTTCTCATAAACCTTAAAACATATTTATTTGTAACCTTGATGTGGAGTGATGTATGTGTGTCTGTCTTGTTTTATAGCACGGTGAATGTGAGTATTTGCTGAATGAGACTGCAGGAAATGGCAAAGAGAAGCAGAGAAAGTTACAGCTGCCTCAAGTTTAACAATCCCAGTCCCATAGAGTGGTCTGATATCGATGGCTTTACGTAATTTTAAAACTGGTGCGGAATAGCTGGTATTTCAGTGGAAAGGAGCGCGTGCGTTAAACCTTTTAGATTCTAATGTAAAGAAACCCACTGTAGTACTCGGTATTGTTATGGCAAGTGTAACCTGTTTGGCAAGGTGTGAACATACACATGTAACAAGTGTTTCATATGCTAAATAAAGAAGAATTGCCACAAGATTAAAATCAAAATATTTATTTAGATACATATTTATTTTTAATGCTTGTGATTTTTATGATTTAACAGAGTTATTTCATGGATAACTTATTGCACAGGTTGCGTAATGTACGTGTTGGGCTGGGGTCTTTTTCCTTTAAGTTTTTGCATATTTTTTTGTTTATATTAGCTCAAAATGGGAAAGCCATGCTTACCTGTTTCTGTCTTTTATAAAGTGTTCTTATTCCTAAGGCAATGTGTTCTGAATGTAAATTGTTCTGACAAATAACCTAGCACCATCAGCAGTATTAGAATGTGTGTAGATAAAAATCCTAGTAGTAAAGCTGTATTCTTTATGAGATAAATGTTCATCGGTGTAACTTTTTGTCTAGATTAATTTTTTTTTGGCCAAGGCCTTGAAGAAAATACACTGTGACTTAAGAAGCCTTATACCATGCAGTAACTAAAGAGCTTTAGGTGACTGTACTTCCAGGAGTAGTGTGTTGCATGCAACTGACCTTAGGAGAGAATTAATCTACTATCACTAATAAATCTGAAAAAACAAAGGAAGCTTGCTTATTTTGTTTGTTGTGTAAGTTTACATAATAAAAAATCCAAGTAGAAGATCATTTAATTCTTCATCTAAGTGCAGTTGCAAAGGTCACAGACTATTTTTTTTCAAAAGGACTTAATCTCTTCAATTAGGAATTGGTGTATTATCTTGACAGAAGATGCTTTCAATTAGCCTACCTTGTTGCCACAGGATGTCACTGTAACTTCACATCAAAACAGAAAGAAGCTGTAATTAAAATACATTTAAATGGATGATTCTGTAAAACTTCAAACTACCCATCTTCAGCTGAGTTCCTTTGTGACCTTTTCACAGGATGTCTGGCCAGCTCAGAGTGACACAAATGAAACCAGAATATGATTAAACCTCAAATGGAAACTTAACGCTGCCGACAAGCACTGCTGCAAAAATAAATTCAAACCCTAAAACGTCAACCTGGGGTAGGTTCTTGATGAGAACCTTTTGTTTAAAGGCCTTTCCAGTTTCCTCTGACAGAGCCAGGATGAAGCTTGCACTGGAAGATGTTGCTGGCAGGCGTGTGGTTATGCTGGTAATCGAATTAGTGACAACCGTTATTTACTTTTTTTGATTATTTTTTTAAAGATCAACGCTAAATAAATCACAAATACAGCAGAACCACAAGGATGTGTTTTAGTAATACAGTTGTCAAAACTACTAATCAAAGTAACAACTACTATATGACATGTTCAAGGCTCTGATAGATAAGAATTCATCTAACTTCCTATTGGTTGGAATTTGCAAAAGGTTTGTGAAACACGCTTTTTGGAAATGCAGAATTTCAGAGAATTCCTAATGCATCTTTTGGTCACAATTCACAGAATACTTCACTGTCAGTTTTCAGTAGCAAACGCTGCTCCATGAATAAACTTGTGAGTATTCAGAACAAAAAAAAAACCACACTGCAGCCTTTACTGTGGTTGAAAAGGGCACAGGGGGCCGGGGGGGGAGAACTTTCACTAGGACAGATCCACTGGCCGGCAGGACGGACGCTGGAAAAACGGATCAGGAGCAGCACTGCACGTGCTCACCTCGACGTCTCCATCCAAATCAGTTGTTGAAAAAGCAAAGTCCAGAAATACTTTTTATTAAAACACTGATCATAGTTAAAACACTTTGAGGTACATTAAATAAATATAACTTTTAAGTTGTACAGCTGCTTTCTGGCGATTCTGCAGCGGTCTTCAAGAGCTGCTAGGCAGCACCAGTAACATTTCTTTAAATACAGAGAAATGAATGCAATTCTAGTTGGGAAAACATTTTTTATGACTTTACTAATAAATTAATTTGTTAAAATTTGTAAAAATTGGGGTTGAAATTTACATTCAGAAAAACAGGCGTTCTCCTGCTGTTGGAGAAAAAGTGGAATTCCAAAGGAAGACACGTTTTCCTTTTTAAGTCATCCACTACGTGTATTTCACCCAGTCCTAGTTTCTTCCTTAATTCTCTTTGCTGGAATCACATACCTGTGAATATTGTCAAAGGATGGTCTCCCGGCAAACTCCAATCAAACTGTGAGGTCTGTCCCGCTCCAAACCGCGAGCGATATGGGACCTACGCAAGAAGGCAACTGGAGAGCTCAGAGCTCCACAGCTCTGAAGGTGAAGATCTTCGTGAAGTCGCTTTCGAGAGGTATTGACGTTCTGCTGGGAACTTGTAATTACCTGGTCAGAAGGGCAGGAACGGAGGAGAAAACATGGGGAAAGCACGGTAAGAAATGTTTTCTTTTAAAGCGTTCAATCCCTGAATATTATTTAAGTTCTCTAAGGATGAAACTCTCCCAGAGGAGGAAATGCAGCAGCTCTGCCTTGTTCTTGTGAGTCTGGAGCAAACTGGACGTGTCTGTTTCCTTTAGGAGAGGCTGATGCTTCACCAGCTCTGCTGAGGGTGGAAGAGAACTGAAACTCTGCATGGCTGGTAAACATTTTGGCGTTACCAAAACCATCAGGCAACGTTACAAACCTGAATTATGTAAGTATTTTACTAGAAATTCTGTAACATCTTAAGTAGATCATTGAGATGCCCTGGACTTATAATGGTTTTTGTCTGGGGAAAATGACAGTAAAATTATTTCTTTAATGTGAAAAAACATATGCCACAGACAATAAAAATTGGGCCACTGGTTTCTGAGCTGCATGAACAATTTTTTTTAACACTGTTTTGTTTTGTGAGAAATGACCTTTTTTCATTTAAAGAAATTTGCTTTCAGTTTTCTAACCTTGAGGATTTAATGACTGCTACCTTCAGTAAAGCAATAAAAACATTACAATTTCATTCCGCACTGACCCTGTCAGGTTTGTCACCACAGCCCTGCTCCTCCACCCAAGGGACTGCAGAGGGAACCGCCACGGTGCCACTTCTTTGCTCTGCTTCACAGGGCACAACATGAATCTTGCAGCAAAGCTTTACTGTGCTCTGTGTTTCCTGCTGCACCTGAAACTCTCTCCCACGCAGTTCAAGTGGTTTTACATCCTATTTCAATACTTAGCCAGTTTTGATCGTTTAGGGGTCAGCAGACTACTAAGACAGAAATGACAGCATCTCAGAAAGGGGGAAGCAGACCCTGGGCGCGTATCCTCGATGGTCTGGCTGGTTCCGTGGCAGCCCCGCTCGGCACTGCTAGAGCATTCTGCTTGGCACATCTGACAATAGAAAAGGAACTATATTTCTATAGCTACCTCTGTGGTGTCAAGACTAGCAAGAGGTGATTGATCACCTTTCTCCCTGCAGAAAAAGATCTATTATTAAACATGTATTAGATAGTAACAGCTGCTGCCACTCCTTCCAAGCCTTGTGTCCCTTTAATTCTCCCTCAAGGTGGGAAGATCCATTATTCCTTCATTTGGAAAAGCACAGCTTCTCAATTCTTTGTCTTAAAAATACTGAAGGTCGCTGTCATTCCTCTAGCCAGGAGCGAGTGTAACTGTCCTGATCTGTTCTGACGGCTCACGGCCCTCCCTGCCTGTCCCTCCACCCACTCCCTTCAGCCAGTAGCTTACGCTGCACCAATACATCTGCTGGAAAAAACCCAACAAATCCGAGTCAGTTCTGTGTGTATCCACACAGATACAGACATATCCATACAGATACAGACATATCCATACAGATACAGACATACGTCTGTGTGTATCCACACAGAACTGTAAATTCAGGCACGGAACAGCCACAGGTGCAAAAAGACACTGGAAATAAGAGGGAGTGATTATCAACGTGGAAACTGGTTCCCTATAGAACTTTCAGGATACTGCTGGGTCCAGCTGAAGAATTTTAAAGGCATCTACAAGTGTAAAATGCACTGCTGCCCAATAAATTCTGTCTTACTAAAACCATGTTACTATAAAAGATCTTTGTTGGATTTGTCTGAAGTACTTAAAACTGTAAAAACATTTGAAGAAGGTATTTGTTATGTTTGCAGAAATCTTTAGAACATAAATGGCCCACCTGGTCTATAACATTGGCACTGAAGATGGCTTCTTCCATGTGTCTCTCGTCAGATTTTATTACTGATCGTATGCTGTTCACTACGTGACGTACTTCTGGAGGGAGATTACAGTTTGAATGTTCCAAAAATTTTGCCACTAAAATTTTTGTGTCTTTATAGGCCTTAAGGTCCACTAGAGAGTGTGGTCGCTCTTTTGAGACTCTGTGCAAAGCCTTTGGCTTTAGGTGAAGATCGATTTTCCTTTTATCCCTCTGTTTTCCAGCAGGTAGGAAACTGCTCAAAGAATGCTGACAAGCAGGGGCAGCCACATGAGAACCAGAGACAGGAACTAAAGAAGGGGGGGAAGAATATCTTTAAAGTAATAGTTAAAAAAAAGGAGGAAAAAAAAAAAAAAAAAAGAAAAAAAAAAGGCAAAACAAATATCATCACAAAAGTATTTACTATATCATAAAATGTCTGTTTTGTCTGAAGAATAACAGAAGCACGCGTCAAGGAAACACTCCAAAGGGGTAATTTAACCAGGGGTCAAGAGTCAGACTCTTTCCCACGACCCACTTAGGACAAGTGTCTGGGTAATTAAAGTACCTGATAAATCACAGACATTTTTGTCACATGTTCTTACAGGCTGACACTGACAACAAGGGGAAACACCAGCTACTCCCAGTTAAATATGGAACTCGTAACGTTTTAGGCTTGCCCCTCCCCACGACTTTAAGGATAAAGTTCTGCTTATTTCTAGGCCTCGAACATTATAACCAACGAATAATACAAGGCAGATTAGTAAAAAATACAGAGAAGGCAAAAATCCTAAACTAAATGAGAAGACCTGATTATAAGTCTTTGTTTTCAATGGAAGGCTGGTTCTGCCAGCGTTGTACATCAGAAACGTACCCTGCTAGTAAGTGATTTTTCTGCCTAAAATTTTCCAGAGCTTTTATCTCTATCAGTAGCTTTTAATTATTTTTAAAACAAAAGAAGGAAACCATATGATTCTGCTTCAGAAAACTGATGCTCACCTGTTTCTAAGGTAGCGGGAGATAATCCTGCATCTTGACGCCGGCTGCATACAGGAGTCCAGGCACAATTATCACCTTTAACCAAAGAGAAAGAGACAGGAAGAGCACAGTCAACCCCTGCTATCCTCTGCGCAAAGCAGAAAGTACACAGCGGTCTCTTATTATCTCCTTTACAAAATTAAACCACTGACGTCTGTTCACAAAGAGAAACTACTATACACAGCAATGTCCTATAAGCTGTTAAATAAACACAAACAGAAAGACACAGTTCCAGCTTGAGGGTTCTCTCTGTGACACAGCTACCAAATCCTAACTATCTCAGGCCAAAGCGCTGAAGGTGCAGACGTCTCCCTGCTAGGGGCAGATCTCAAGCTTCCCTCTATTTCCTTGGCAGACAGAACCTCTCTCAGAAAATGGGAAAACTAGGAAAGACAAATCCCTCTTATGTCTACAAAACCAGCATTTTATTCGAATTTCTACCTCCTTTTTTTTTTTTTTTTTTACAGATTCTCATTCTCTGCAGGACAAGCGCTGCCCAGCCCTGATTACGGGATCGGGGAGGTGAGCACCAGGGACACTGAGGATCGAATCGATACCAAGTGGTTACAGAGCAGCGACAAACAGCTCTGGACGGACTTGCCTTCTAACGACCAGAGTCTGGGGGATGCCAGCACATGGCTCAGTGATGATGAGATCACACCAGACAGTGATTATCACTGTGGTCCTTTTGGTTTCTGACAGTCAAGATGGAATAAACGCTCACATTTATGACAAGGCTGTTTACATCTGTTTCCAAGACTGAAAACTGTTTTCAACTCCTAGGTAGATTAGAAGAGGTTTTCTTCTCCTCGGACAAAGTTTATAATGAAAAAGCTGGTGTAATCCTCCCTGCTAGACTGAATAATTAAATGAAGGATAACAAACGCAAGATACCGCAAACACAGAAAATCTGTAAGAAATTAAGAAAGACAGCTTCTATTCTGTCTTTAATTTGCTTTATTACGCTGTAGTACTGCAACACATGAATCATGGCACGCTTATTAAGAGGAGACACTTTAGAGGTTCTGTCTTCTCATCTGTTATTATACTGATTAATGTACTTGCAGCTCAATCTAAACTACTGACATTATCCTGAATAACCTGGAGTACAGACACTCCGATAATCACTCAGGCACTTAGCTGCTATAACCACATGGTCTATCATATTTGATTATAAATTAAGTTTACTGTTACATACATCAACGTAGAAGTTGATTTTGTTCTCTTTTGCTATGATAAACTTTATGGGGAGAAGACAAAATCATGCAAACCACTCGCTTACCATGTACGCAGGAGTCAAACCTCACCGGATCTCGTCATATAATTTCCAGCAGCACCCACTGCTGCATAAATCACAGACCACTCGTTTGTTCCATGTTCCATCAGCCTTGCGGTGTTACACCTACCTTCTGTACAAGATGAACACGACACAGGGTCACTAGTTGATCGGACAATGTTTGAAATTCGGTGTTTGGCAATGGGATGCTGCTGGACAGCCTCATGGCCGCTCGCGTACGATGACGTATTTGCAGGCCCGAAGCAAGGAGAGGTCTGGGAAGGGACAGGAGACTGGCTGAAGTCTGCACAGCAGATTTTCTTTTGCTTCAAAGGTGGTGTGGCGCTGCTCTCTTGAGTAGAGCCCTGCAGTTCTCTTTCTGAGGGGCTGAAATTCTCTGAGGAACGGTCCAAGGACCTGCCATGGGCACAGTTCTTTTCGTGTCCTTGAGTCCGGTCTGTAGAGGCTCGGCTGCGAGGACTGTCATCCTCATCAGGAAAACCCTCGGAGCGGGTTCTGTGGAACCTGCAGCGGGTGCTGCCATCCAGAGTGCTGCAGCTCTGGTCCGTGGCCCCTTTGGGGGTTGTACAGTAGGGAGAAAGATCTGCAGAATGGAGAGATCCTTGAACTCCCAGTGAACAAAGATCTTCAGAGGAGTAGCTCTGGTCCGGGATGTCAACAGCCTCAGAGACCATCAGAGAGGCACTCTCAACAGAAACTGCAAAACAAGAGTTTCAGAAAAAAAAAAAAGATTTCTCGCTTCCCACCCTGGCCCCGTCGGTAATATCCTGATTTAAATTTAGTAATTGGCAAGTGCATCAGTAATTACTCAAAAGCTTTCAGATGACAAAATGCCAAAGCATAAAAAGACTGAACTAATTTACTTGTTTCCAGTGTCCCACTGCAGAGATAATCTCTGCTGCCCTTGAGTATTCTCTTCAACTAATAAACGTGCTTGAGCTCTGATAACAAAGCAGTATCTGTAACTACACTGGGACAAGAACACGTTGCACTGCTGGCTTCTCCGGTAAATAGAGATCGCCTGTGGTAGAAGAGGTGCAACTTTACAGTAGTGGTAAAAAAGCACAGCTCAGAGCGCTTTTAAACCTATCACTACTGTGAATATTAGCTCTGCAGCTAATTCTTTCTAATCAGTCATCATTTCCCCAAATTGTATCCAAATTCTTTACAGATGGGAATTCGCCATCATACAACGTTGCTGGCACACAGTGTGTGACACACGCTCAGACAGAAGCTGAATGCAAGGTCACAAAACCTTTGAAGCCCTTTGTATTAAAATCCTGAGATTGTTATCGCTTTTTCTGTCATGTGCTACTACCTCTTCCTCAAGCAGGTAAACACAATGCTACGATCACCTTGTGTGCTCATGTCCAGGGTCATGTTCCTCTCACCCAAGCTTGATTCGGATATTTGCTGATCAGCATCAGTGACCTAAATGAAAATTGTTTAACGAAACACCATGTTTATTAAATTAATCTGCCATTTACCAAAACAAAGTATAGGACTGATGATCTTAAGAACACACCTGACAACGTGAAATAACTGTCATATAAGTTGCTAGTCAGACTGAAAAGTATTTCAAGAGATGGTATTTTACAACGTCTTTGGGCAAAGAACAATTGCAGGGCAAAGGGATATGCTTAAAGCAATTTTTTTTTCCATTTTTACCAAATTTACAAGCTAAATTCAGCTTGAATTCAAAAACAGCTGGGGTTGTAGGCCCACATTCCAAAACTTAATGTTTGCAATGCTTAAAACTAATGGCTTTATTCCAAGCAAACTCTTTTTCTACAGTCTGCGTTTTCCATATTATGCTCTTTCCCCACCACATTGTATCACCTCAATATAGGATAGAGAAAAATAGAGACAAGAAAAGCAAGCACGAGAGCAGTATTTTCCTTTGGTTATTTGCTGAGATGTTAAGGCCTCACATCTTTTTAAGCCCTGAAACATCATTGCCACCGAGGTGGCCGATGCAGGGAGCTCCCCAGCCTACACCAGACTTTGCTGCAGGGTGTTAACGCTAGGAACTCACCTTTTTTTCTGAAAGGATGGATCTAAGTGGGTAACTTCCCTTCATTTTTGAGAATCATGTGAACAAAATACAGAATCAGTCCTGCTGGAGAGACATGGTCCATAAACACCTGAAATTTAGGAAATCTTTTGACTAATTTTAACAGGCTTTGGATGGGACCTTGTTGCCAATGGCATTAGATTTTTAGCAGTTCTTTGGGATCATTCTAATTAAAAAAACGGTTCCACTAAATAGCTGGTAACAACAAATGAGGAAAAAAAAATTAAAAAGAAATGTCGAAGGGAATGAGATTGATACCACCTTTAGCAGAAAGCATCGTGCCTGTAAGGCCACGACTAACCAGGAAAAGCCTATCACGGTTGAGTCCAGAACCAACCACCAGTCACCTCTTTGAAAACCTTTATCTGGCCTTCCAAACAATTGAATGTGACACTACTACTCTGAAACTACTAAGGAAAAAGCTTCCAGCGCACACGCCAGTGTAGATTGATGCACACAGACACACGTAACTGACTATGCTTGTCATGCTACAACCAAGCGATCAGGGAACTTTGCTGATACAAATTTAGTTTTTAAAAGTTCTTTTTAAATCTAGGTGGTTTCATAAATTCTTAATCACTGACAGGAAAATATCTGCGTTGAAACACTTACTGACCACCTACACTGCCCCAGTCACCTGGCAGCTGTAGTGACACCGTGTAGTGCCTGTAGAACGACCTATAAAATGAGTTACAGGCAAGGCTGAGGTTTCTGGCAACCTGTACTAATGGAGAAAAAAACCCACTTCTGTGGCTTTGATCCATTAAATTTAAAATAATAACAACATTATTACACAGCATATAAAGCAAACTTAAGGCTTGTGATAAAAGCTGGCTTAGCAATTCTTGAAGTTGAAATACTACACCTCTCATAAACCCCTCAACTATTTTACAAGCAGGAGACATAAAGACAGTGTAGTTACATACCTTTGCTTCCTATTACAAAAACATACAGAATTGCTTTGTGAGACCAATTGGAAGACAGTGGATATTCTCCTTTATATGCTGAGTCCCCATCCCCAAATTGGCGCTCACCCACCACCTTTCACGTTTATCTCTTAAGGGTCTCATTGATAACCAGCATCCTTAACGGCAGGAAAAAGAGATATTTCAAGATTTGGGGCATGTGGAAGAAATCAGAGATACAATTTGAATTTGGGGCGGTTCTGCTGTTTTTCAGTATTTTGCAAAACAAGGCATTTAAACTTATCTGATCAAGGTGTTATTTTTTCCTTTTCCTTCCTTTCTTCTCTCTCCATTCACCAAAATAATTGCTGAATGTATTTTATATGCACGTGGAACTGATTAACCTTCTTGCTTGCTGGGAAGGAGAATCGCGGTTTTAATTGTAGGAGGTAATACTGACAATTCTTAGTCAGATCAGAGTTTTGGTTCACACAGGGATGGCACGTGATGTTACACAGGTTGCTGCACAGCCGAGGGTAACAAAACCTTTCTGGCTCACACACCCTCAGCCATAAAAGCTCGTAAAGATGGTCACTAAACTATCAATGGGAAAGGGAATGAAAAAACATGCTTTAACAAGCCTGCACAGCCTACAGGTTAGTAAACCTCATAAAACACTCACTGGTATAACTCACCCAGAACCCTAATCTGTTCGTTCTTGTCTTTTTATCCTAGTCGATACTTAGCATAGAAAAGCATGTGAAACCCACAATTTTTCATAGTCATAAAATATGAATTCTTAATCAGCAGGGATGACAACAGTGATTTTTACTTAGATGCAACAACTTAAACTATCACTGACATTTGTTATCTGTAAAATGCATGACATATTTACTCTAATTTTATACAATTTAATACAATTCTAAGGACGTCAATCCATTTAAAAACAAACAAAACCAACTGCTTGATGCACAGTAAGAGGTTTTAAAATTATGACGTTATTACATAACGGTTCCCAGACACACTTCTGCAGCTAAAATTCTTCACTTCTGATACTCAGCATCTCTTGTTATTTGGCTCACACAAGCAAAATATTTTACAACTGTAAGGGTTTTTTAAGAAAACAAACCTGCTTTGTAACCAGGATTTCTTATTACCTATAGAAATTAAAAAGTGTAATCTCATTTTTAAAGATCACTGTCCTTTTCAAGTACAGGAAAACACTTTGCTCTGGTGATGCCAATCCATTCTTCTGGGGTTTTGTTACTGACAGTCCAGTGTCATGTAACTCTTAATCAGCTGAAATATTTCTACTTTCACAAGCATTTACTCAAATATGCACAGAACATAAGGAAAATGGACATTAAGTAAAATTTGTAAGTTAAACCCTTGTAAAGAGAATGATCTGAAAAACATGTTTAGAGAATGTTATTATTTCATCATGTTTGTTCCCCATATTAACTCCTACATTATTTTAGATCATTATATTTCATAGAATCATAACTGTTGGAATGACCTTTACGATCAAGTCCAACCACCAGCCCAACACCACCATGCCTGCTAAGCCATGTCCCGAAGGGCCACGTCTACATGTTGTTTGAACCCCTCCAGGGATGGAGACTCCACTACTCTCATGGGCGGCCACTTCCAATGCTTTATCACTCTTTCAGTAAAGATTTTTTTCCTAATATCCACTCTAAACCTCCCATGGTGCAACTTGAGGCTATTTCCTCTTGCCCTATCACTTGGTACTTGGGAGAAGAAACGAGCACCCACCTCACCACAACCTCCTTTCAGGGAGGTGGAGAAAACAATGAGGTCTCCCCTCAGCCTCCTCTTCCCCAGACTAAAGAATCCCAGTTCCCTCCGCCACTCCTCAAAACCCCTGCACTCCAGACCCTTTCCCAGCTCTGTTCTGTTCCCTTCTCTGGACACGCTCCAGTCCCTCAATGTCCTTTTAGTTCTGAGGGGTCCAAAACTGAACCCAGGATTCGAGGTGCGGCCTCACCTGAGTGCAGGATACGATCCCTTCCCTCCTCCCCCCGGCCACGGTTTCTGATGGAGCCAGGATGCTGTTGGCCTTTTTGGCCCCCTGAGCACACCGCTGGCTCACGTTCAGCTGGCTGTCGCCCAGCACCCCCAGGTCCTTTGCCACCGGGCAGCTTTCCATAACAAATTTATCTAAAATTGTTTGCGATAATGAAGATGTAAAGACTGTGTAAGGTGTTTCCTTTGGCTTTCCTCACCTGACTGGCAGGCGTCTCTCCAATCACTGCCTCGTAAGGAGGGGGCAGCTCAGCTGGATACAGCATCCCGGGGCTGTTAATGGTTACTTCATATAAAGCACTGAATGAGGAATGAGGAAAGTCCAGATGGAGACTTCTGTTTAAAAACACAAAGAAGGAAACTTAATAATTCAGAAATCACACTGGATTGATTTGGCAAACCATTACCTACACCACAGTAATGCGGAGTGTTCTCTGAATTCAAAGCCAATTTACTGCAAAGAATTATACTGAATGAATTTATTAGACAACCAAAATGAAGCCCTCACTCACACGGTAGCTTTAAAAATCGTATTTCATTTTGGATGTCAGCCCGTTTTGCAGTTATTAATGTCCTTCACTACTCCATATTAATACACATTAACTGCAATCATTTCCTTAGAAAATTAAATCTCCTGTTCAACTTCAAGCGTATAATGTTAACAACTGTGAAAGGATCACCCATAAGCTGATATCTGCTTTAAGTTCAGATATTGTTATCCTTGTATTAGCTAAGTTCAATCACTTGTCTATTAATCAGCGCTTTAATCCAACTATTTCCAGGTGCATCCTAACAAGTTTGTATAAAATATACACAATCTCTCTGGGAAAGAAGCACCCACTGTACTTGAACGATGTTACTTGGCTTCATACTCTTCGAAAAAGCTCCACAGTCTGTAGCTCAGAACTATGTGATGACTAATGACAGGCAAGAATAATCACCTCTGTGCCTCTATCACCGGCGTGCAAGTATATTCTGGTGGGTAGTAGGGTGGAGGCGGAATGGGTGGTATGAACTCATCAAAGTCCAAGGTCTGATGCAGGATAGTTCCATGGGGAGTCATGCAGTCGGGATTGGTAGAATGTGGCCTCTGTGGCAGGAACTGAAAATCAACAGATTGAGTTCCCTCAGACGGTAGAAACGTCATCAGCAATAATAAAAACTATAATAAAAGGTCAGTATTAGCAACCCTGACCAAGATCCAATTCCATTAATATCACAATGAAAGAGACACTTCTGGAAGCGTAAGAAAACTTGAGATCAGCGAGGGGTGCGAGTCAAATTGCCAAAAGCTGACACAAGGTTTTACTAAAGACACAGGAAGGCCTGTGCCTCAAAGCCAGCCACTCTTAGGATGCAGAGCACAGACTTAACTGTAATTCCATTTTATCATGGTACTGCATAATCAGCTGTATTTTAATAACTGATGAACAACATTTGAATACAAATATCCCATCTATTTTACTCTTCAAAAAAAGAGGGGCCATGTACAACTATTCTTGCAAAACAGAATATTCTTAATAGCCATTTGTGGTTTGGTGATACAGACAATGCACACTTAAATGTGATATAAAGGTTTTAAAGACTGGTGTGAAAGTAAGAAAAACATTAATTCCATATAAACATTTTAAAATGAAAAAGAAAATAACTACAATGAACAATAGAAAGCAATAATACTGAGAAATACAGTCAACATTTTGACAGGAACCTGATCAGCTTCTAGCAAAGCAGCAACATCAAGGAGCCAGTCTGATTCCTTCTCTATCAGAAACACTATAACTTAACAAGTCTTCTAGCAGAGGCTGAAACTACTTCAGAATCAAATACAGACCATCCTGCAGATCACTCAAAACCAGCCACCTTGACCTGGCTTTATACAGTCCTAGTAGATAAAAGGGGACCAAAAGACCATCCAAAATCACAAAAGAATTCCATCTTCTCCAGGCAAGCTTCTGCTGTCATATCACTTTTCTTGCATCGGCAGGTGACTTGGTCTTTGGGTTCTCTTGCCTTTTAAAACAAGTGAGCTAAGATACTTTCCTAAAGGCACATTTGTTCTTTATACTGGAAGAAGAGAATATATGCCTTTGTACTGCTGTCTCATTATATCATTATTCATTTAAATCCACCATAAAGACTTAAAAAGCAGTGAAATAAAAGGGAAAATGCTTATGCTTAGGAAATCCAGCAAATAGAAAGTAAATTACCGTAATTTTTAATGTCACAGTGTTATATTTTTCACTTTTTCCAATTTAACGCAGTCCAGTTATGCTGAATTTACATTGCCGTAGAAATTATGTTGCTTTTTAGTATTTAAAAGGTAGAGTTACATCTGAATTCTACTAAACACACTCTATGTATGTTGTTACAAAGGTTAAAGCTGTAATAATGCAACACAAGAGGGTTAAGAAGACCAATTTTGGTTGTTTGTGAAAATGAACAATTAGTTGCTTACTAATTGGCTCTCTAGAGGTATTTTCATAAGTAAGAACCTCCTCTGTTACATCACTGTATCTTGCAGCCCATCAATGCCTTCCAGCCACTGCAGACTATGGACGGCACAGGAATAAACGTCACGACACCTACTTGATTTACTCTTCATTACATAAAATGTCTGACGCTGTTAAGCACTCACTCTCATGTGAGATGTGATGCTGTTATACTGAGCACTGTCAAACATTCCCACAGGTTTGTCTTGCAGAAGAAAACTACTATTTTGCAGTCATTCAGTCCCAATTCACCTGATCTTTCAGCCGCCGCCTCCCAAACTGCAACATCACACTCACTGTTAAACACCAAACCTCTGCCCTGAGCGGTACAATCATCAGCAATCATTAGTCTGTTACCATTCCAAATACACTGAAGAATCTTTTAGGGAAGAAGAGGCAGCAAGATAAAATTCCACTTAAGTGACCCCAAAATTGTACAAAAATTCATAATGAAGACAAATATCTTTATACTCTGGCTCACATTTTGTATCCTACTCAATTCCACCAAATTCATGACTACACTCATTTATCCTGACAGAGTTGATAATTTAAAATATTTTTACAGCCTGGAAGCTGAATAACTTTCTTTTACAACTTTCTGTACCTTCTCCCAGACCGTTTCCATCCATTGCCATGGAGCCCAAGCTTTGGTTTGCTCCAGAGAACACCCAGCTCCATCCCTCAGTACTCAGGGTCCCTGGAGCTTGTCTCATCAGCTGTACACATGGAGCACAACTCGTAACACTCCTCGGAACAAGGTAATTAAAGACACAGGAATCCTACAGCGAGTGGACCAGCACACGTTTGGTGGGATGTTGACAGAAGGGAAAGGTTTCACACAGGACAGAAGAGGCTGTGGTGCAGAAGGAAAACGCCTACTGTTTAGATGCAGTTCAGCTTAACAGTAGAATCTTTTGCATCTTTTTCAAGAATCTTTACCGTGAATACAAATCATGGCAACAAACTGTGTGACCAACACTGAAAATGGGTGGTAAAACAGACGCGAAAGATGCACATTTGGGGGTATGTGTTTATAAACAACAGTTTACCTGTGTGATATCATCCTGCTGGAAGGCACAGAAATTAAAGTGAGAAAGGCTGTAAGAGGGAGACTAGCAGGAAGTGAAACAATAGCAAATATAAGGGATTATCACAAAGAACAGACATCCTTGAGAAAACAATCAGAAAGCTACCAAGTGGGAGTTAAATCGTATCTTATTCCACACTACTCTATCTACTAATCTCTATGAGCCTGCAAAAATGTATTCTTCCTACGGTAAAATGCATTTTAAAAAATCTTTAAGGGTTGGTCTCAAATGATGAAGGTTGGCACGGGCTCAGCAAAGACTTAATACAAAGCCCATAGGTAAGAAAACATGAACAGCTGACAAAGCTAGACTAGGTGAAGTATATGGAAGTAAAAGCTGAGGGAGGACTCCCAGTTAAGGAAGAGAGGAACAGCAGATAAGGACTGTAAGTGTAATTCTCTAATAGTTACGCAGCGTGATACAAGGTGGTAAGTCTTTCTACTCAAGATCTTTGAGACTAAGAACTCTTCATCAGTATTTCCAGGTAGGGACATCCCTGGTAAACATCAAAGACGTGCTCTGTTCTACACGTTCTGCAGCTGATCAGCACCATCGACTCCATGTAAACACCAGCACCGGGATCCAGAGCGCAGCAACTATGACATATCTAGCCCAGTAATTGCCATAGCAGCACGTGACTTGTGCTCTAAGGGAATCTTCTTATCTAAAATATTTCCTGTATCTGCATGTAATTACCTCTGCCTCCCATATCACATTTAATAAATCTACTGCGTAACTTGGAAATGAGTCCTTTGGAGACTCCAGGGTATGCTATCCTCATTTCAGTCCCCGAATGTCATATGTGAGCATCTGATAATTCCAGGAAATGGGAAATGAAAATTCCTAATGGCATATAATTAAATATTGGCATTTTATCTATAGTGAAAAGCTCTTTGCAATATACTTAGGTCTATAATTCTGTCTTCAATTAACTGTCCTCCTCCAGGACGGGATGCTTTTCTCCTTTTCTGAAACACTGCAATTAGTATCTCCTGGAGGGAAATGTAGATACTAATTGTCTGCTAGCACAGAAGGATCATGGCTGACTCTTCTAATTTGTCCCTGATCTTAAAGGGAAACTGCAACACAGACGATATTTTGATAAGGGAAACAGATTCAATTCTCTCTGCTCCGTTGTTTCCAGTTGCTGTTCCTATAACCACCACAAGCCATTAGCTCTGCGGTCTCAGAGGGACCAGCTTGCCTGAAGAACTGGCCATACTTTAAATACTCCTGAATACTGAATATTCTTATTCTCCCAGTAAAATGTGAAATGGAAAATGGTACATTTTCTAAAAATGTCAAAAGCTTTCCTACACCAAAGGTTTCTGTGTTACCTTTTTATCTGTGGTGTAGGTAAGGGGAGTATTTATCCAACCATATTTACATTTAGGATGTTTCTACGGATGTACGTCATTCACAACGCATACTTCAAAGAGGATTATCAGCTGGGCTGCACAGCACCTTAGGTTTTGATACAATTAGATTCAATATTAAAAATAATGTAAGACCTTCTGATCAATTCCCACTTGATGTGAAGCTTCTAACTGAAGGTGTTTTTAATTACAATTTCGCTGGGATAAGGAGTTAAACAATGCCAGCAAGGTATTATCCTCATAGAGGTGCTTTATTTGATACGTTGGAGTAGAAATATTAACTACAGCCTATTGAGTTAATGACGTGCTGAATTATCATTACGGCTGATGAAAACTGTAATTAAATGTTACAGCTTGCATGTGTCATCATTATCTCATTTCCTTTACAAAATAACAGATTGTTTTAGATATCACATAACGTGAGGAACAGCTACTAACAGTGACGGTGATAAAATCAGAATACACTGAATGCTATCAGTGCCAGTTCTTCTAGGATAAGTACTGTATAAACATATTTGGAGTGGAAGGAGGACTGGAATAGCTTGGCCACAGTGGGCTTCTTGTATTTCTTTGTTTAATTCAGGCAGCTCCCTTTTGAAGAAAACAGGGTGAATCTCTGCGGTAGCCACGCATCAGATGATACAAAATGGAACTGCCTGAGGCAAGAAATGAAATATCATGGGAGTGACAGCTTGGTTATTAAGAGATGTTTCTTCACATTGCAGAGCCTTGAACCTTGATACAATCTAATTTGATTCACATTTATCTGAAGGGGTGTGTACAAAGAAAGAAAAATTCTGGGAAGCCCTGTAATGGAGTGCAGCCTGAATCTGTTTAACGTAGTGAAACAAAACAAACATTATTTCAGTCTTTAACTATGGTATCACTTACTCCTGTAGCTATAGTACAATTACTAGATTATTGGTTTTTTTCTTGAGTAAGGGTGTATCTTAATCGGGTGAGAAAACTTAATGTGAGGTAAAAACAATCTTCGGTTCTTTCTGACAGTGTCAACTTGAAGAAGGAAACAACCTAGGGAAAACGTATTTGCGTCCCATACAACAATACAGAAGTAAAAACTAAAGCAAGCTAAAATATAACGCAATAAAAATAGTTTGCAACATTCTGCAGTATTTTTTACTTATTCTTTGAAACCAAATGTTTGTTTGGTGGGATTATTTTTAAACAAAAAACATATCCCCCTCAAATTAATTGGAAAAATTAATCTGTTGTTACTACCAGCCAGCTTGTGTTTACATTTTTCAGGGCATTTTTACTAAGAGAAAACATAAGAACATGAGAAGGTAGCTGTTTTGAATAAAATACTGTCAGTTTGCTTGTACAAATCAGGTACTTACTGTAAGCAAAAAAATAGCAAGGAAGCAGATAACTCATGAAGCATTGTTGCAGATTTTCTTGAGGCTGTATTATAAACCACCTCTATGTTGCTAGGCAATGAAACCTGAAGCACAGAATAGCTTCATGCCAGAAGAAAACCTAAAATCATTTGAAATTTGTAAAAATTCACCCTCCCAACAGATTAATTTCTGAGACAAGAAAACCAACACGGCACATGAATCACAAACTGATAACCTAACGACATCCAAGCAGGATGCTCCCTGTTGCATTACGGTTTTGCTGGCTAGGAACTGTATTTTATGCCTCTTTTTCCTACAGGAGAGCCTACGTAACTCTTGAATTCTATGAGAACAGAGTAAAAGAATCGGCATAATAATTAAAACTTTTTCATCTGAGAGGGGTGGTATCTCTTGCTGCTGTTGTCTTAAACTTCCAGCACAATAAAACGCTGCTAAAAGAAGATGCATAACCTGGTGAAAAGGCACAAATCAAACATTAACAAGCAAGAAAAAAAGTAAATAAGATTTCTGGGTGTAGTAGAGCAAAAGAGACCTGCAGATCACGGGACAACAGACTAAAAATAATGGAAGAAAAAGAAATCATTAGGTCAAGTTCAGCTGGCCTAAATCAGTGTATCCCCAGGGAAGCTACGCTCACTTAGGCCTGGGAGGAATCTGGCTCAGCAACCTGGAAAAAGAAAGAGAAACACTTAAGAGTAAACAAGAAAAGGCAGATTGAGCAGAAAGAAAGATATAATTCCCTCCCTTCTGGGAAGAAGGAAGAAAATTCTTGTCAATGGAGCTGAAAGGGTGGCGGGACAGACAAAAAGGCAGGAACACAGAGAGCTGGAAGTACAAAGCATAGGAAGCAAAAAGAATCTGAGACAATGCCAGCCTGGTAAAGGAAGAATTTAAGGGAATAAGCGTAGAATGAAGTAGCAGAGAGAAAAAATACGTGCATTTAAGGTACCTGAGTTCCCATTGAGATTACTGCCTCCTGCACATGCCCAATAATATCTTTATATATAATATATCAATATCATTCTTGGTTCGTTGTCATCTATACATTTTTACTACTCTTACACTGCTAAATACTGTAAAACTAAGTGTAGGTTAAGATTCCTGGAATGTATTTGATTACACTTTAGGATCACTGTTCCACTCACACCAGACAGACAGATCTTTCCAGGTGTGATGAACACTTCATCCTCCAGTCATCGCTGCAAGGTGGAAAAGATCTTTAGTCAATGGGCTGGGGGGGGGTGTATGAAAAGAAAGAAAACCCACAATATGATGAAAATCCTGTAACACTTAAAATACAATGTCTCATCAGCAGAAATGATTATTTTTGTCAATTCTGCTTGACATTCAAAATAAAGTTATTTAATAAGCACTGTTTACAAGCTTCTACAAGCACGTACAATATGAATACGAGTGCTAGATGAAAAACTGCATTTACGCAGGCATTAACAGGCATATGTGCCTAACTTAGTGTATCTACTACTACGTGATGTAAATGACTGAAGATATTTTTTAATTAAATTTGTAGCCCAGTGACTAGAAGACTTGCCTAGACAGGACAGTCTTATCTCTGTAAATCATGCACTTGAACTCAAATCAATATCCATGGCAGTTAGAGTTTATTTATTTATACATTTTTAAATCAACTGCACGCCTGCACAGCAAGAGACACAAGATTTCTCTGTTGTGTAAATGGTTTGCAGTTAACTTATTGGGCCAGTATTCTACCTATGAAAGCTTTTACAATACAGGAGATGTATAAATGACTGGTATTAGTTTTGCCTGCCTGCCCTCTTTTATTAAACAGACGATAATTTCCCAGATGAGCCAGTAACAGAGCTGGGTCAGAAACAGCACACCTGGCCTGCAAAATACAAAGCACATTACATATTTCTTTTTTGTTTCAACATTACAGAGCTCATTTGGAGTAGGAGAGCTGCCTTTGTCCAACCAAAGCAAGACAGCATCCTGGCATACAGCTGTTTTAGGCTACGTGTAAGACTAATGATCCCTTTCCCTCTTGTTTTAAACACACGTGCGACTCTGAAGCTGAACATGTTTTCCTTACGAGAGCACTGTTACTGGCACTGGGCTGTGAAAAGTTCCAGTTCTGAACTCATAGTCCTCATATCAGAAAAGCAATGAAAAACAGCACCTCAAAGCTACGTAATTGCTCTGGATAGTGTGGAAACTGAAGATAATAAACATGTAACGACAGAAAATTTAACGTGCATACGTAACTAAACCTCGTTAATAACCTTGTTAACAAAATAACATGCTCCCCATTGTAAAACACTGATTATAACTCTCCAGTATAACGCACAAACATTTTAAGCACGGCAGTTATTCACAGTGCATACATCTGTATGCTACATTTATATAGATGCGTGCAGATAAAAATACACTCACCACACCGACACAAACGGGTCTAAGTTTACAAGCAGAGAGGGGGTGCAAATAAGTGTACACAGCTCAGGACAATATGCTACGCTGGCCGATAGCCTGTGCTGTCACTGAAACATACTCACCATTTGCAGGAGATCAGAAGAAACCATCTGCATGCAACACATTGCTGTTGCCAAAGCACAGACAATGGTGGAGAGGATATTGAGAGCGCACACACTGAACAACAGGTCCTGCGAAGAGACACGCAGCACAATATCATCTCTTATCTCAGGGACACAAGGGACGGGAAATATTTGTAGCAATTTGATCAAAAACACCGCTAGCTGCTATCAGTCGATACGGTCTCAATTAACAGTGTAGAACCCGTATTTTTTGAAACCAGTATGCAAAAGGAGCGATAACAAGATCAAACATCTTCCCTTCCTATTTCTCACAATACACTGGTATTTCCACAGAAATAATGGTATTTCAAGTTTTCCAGTTCCCTGAAAGAAAAGGCAAATGAAAGCTTTCACAGTGGACTCCAAGCTACAGTTGCCACAAAAAAACCCCCAAACTATGAAAGAGATTTCTCATTAAAATATATATATACATATACACACAGAAATTTTATTGCTTTCAGTAGTTGAAATCTACACTTCAGGGTTGTGGGTTAAATATTTCAATGGAAACTGTAGTACAAACCAGGGAATTTTATCCTGTACCAGATACTCTGTGCATCTGAAACATGTTTAGATACGAGAGAAAAGCAGTGACTACCTCTGGCCATCCACTTTGTGCTGATGAAATGAGTGTGTTTGGCCACGGAGTTTTTTTTAAGAAAAACCAAAGCATTTAAAATAGAACCCAAAGTATTTCTGTTTACTAAGAAAAAAAAGAAACATCTGAATTGAAACTGAAACATTTTATGGGAAAGGTATAATTAAAAAAAGAATAAAAAAAAGCATCCATCTCTTCCAGCCACTGGATTTTTATTTACTTTCCCAGCTGCCAGTGAGGAGGAACACTGATCTAGCGTGCTGGCAGCACTTCAAAGCTACTACAAACCTTCCATGGCAATTGCACGGCTGCTGTACTGGTTGACAATCATTTGGCTCAGTCAGTATTCCCAACAGCCAGTGGAAGTATTTGAGAAAGATGAAAACCAAAATCAAAATTGTCAATGAACCATGAGTACAAACACTCACTGTGTAAAGAACATTCTGTAGGATCCAAGTTTAAGTGAGTGTTTCAGTCACTGCCAGTGCATAAAATAACTTCCGTGCTATCAAACCAACGCACTGCTTGCTTTGTTTTGTTCCAACAGTACTGAAAAAATGATAGAAAGATGCAGATTTACTCCTGCCTCTGTAATTGCCTCCTCCTTGAGTGACCTTTCATTCGAATGTGGAAAAGTGAGCCATGGGAACCAGGAAGACATTAAATGGGTCAACAAGTTCTAGTCGTTCAAGAGCCTGCACTGAGCTACATTTGCTTTGCTGATCTGGTCAGTAGTTTTCTGTCTTCCCGGGCAGCCCCTCGGCGGGGGCATAACGAACCGTCAGCATCAACAGCAAAATAGTGGAAGGGCCAATATCTAACCCATGCACCAAAGGTGATACAGGAGACTTATTCAAATAGCAAGTCGTACAGACCCACTGAGAGCGTTCAAATGGAAGTCAACAGGCAAGTAAATCCCTAGAGATGCAATCAGCTAACAGCGGCACAAAAAGAGATGGAGATTTTGTGTGTTCTGCTTTCCACGTGGAAACCTAGGTGAAGAACACCAAGGTGGAGATGAGATCTAGGGAAGAAACAGGAGTATCTCCTAGCAATAAGAAACATAATTCACAGCCATTTAAAATCAAAATATTTAGGTGGTCCAAACACAAAACTTAACACCTGCAGTAATGATTGGGGTTTTTTTGCAACAGTGCATCATTGATTTATCTTTTGTCACCATAACCCTCAGATCCCTTCCTGCAGAACTATGACCCTCTTCATCCTGCTGCTACGTAATGCCAAAAGCAACATCATAAAGACAAAACTATTTTTACTGGAGAAGAGTTAAACCCCAGACTTCATTTATCAATTACACTTACATCACTTACATTTATAAAAATCAAGGAATAAATCAAGCCCATTTTATACTATGTGGCTATATATTGTTCCCCCAATTCTGTCTTCCCACACTCCAATGCAGAGTAAAACCAAGCAATGCTTCTCATTTTTAGTTATTTTTTCCTTCTCTACCAGTAACGCTAGAAAATTTCTCCAGTGTCAAACAAATCACTGTAATCTTTATTCACTGCTAACTACTGTAAAACAACAGAGCAAATAAGCTGACTCTGTGAGCACCCTGAGCCGCGCTCCTGTCCGAGGCAGAACCCTCCCAATGACGACCGCGGCTTTGTTGTGGTTTGAGATCCTTCCTTTGCTGGACCCAGTTTGCTATTCAGCAGCACATTGGTTATGTAGGGCAGGGATTCCTGTGCACAGGAACAATGACCCTCTTTCCACAGACTTTTTTCCAGACTAAGCATACAACAGAGTATTGTTACCACTAGAACCTTTTTGAAGGTGAAGATACGAGAATGTGTCAAATGCAGTGATGCAGAATTTTTACGTATATCACAAAGATCAATAAAGAACAGAGGCCATCAGCCAAAAACGTAACAAGACAGCAAAGCTAAAACGATTTGGAAAAGATGCTAAGTTTAAGTTCGGTTTAAATTTTTACAGGGAAGGTGATAATCAAGCAATGACTGCGGTATCCTCATCATCACTAGGTATTTCTTAAAGCAAGACTATTTCTTTATTCTTTTTCTTCCAGAAAGTTTAATTCAAAGAGGAATCAACCCAACACAAACCCACCAACCAACCCTCTCCTCTGCCCTCCCTCCTCCTCAGGCTTTTTACCACTTTCAGGGAATTCCCTCCCTGTGCCCTGCAGAACAAATAATTAGTAATTCATAGGACAGTAATTCATTCAATTATTGACTACCAGTGGGCAGGAACGGGCTTTCAAGATCTAAAACCCTCCACGGCCAAACATTTACCAGAAAGACAGGGTAGGTGCCTATCAGATTCCAGCTGGAACACAAGGACAACTAAGATGTCCTTTAGGAAATGTCTGTGACAAAGCAGTAACCATAACAGGAGCAACCTTAACCCTCAGCCGCACCTGGCCACAGACAGCTACATTTACAGGGGTCTAAAGGAGTAGGAAATCTATATTAAATTTACTGAGTTAAGCTATTTTCATACTCTCTCGGTAGTGTTTCTGTGTTACTGCATCTCAAAGTTCTATTATGAGCACACAGAAAACAATACTTCATATCGAAAAGTTTAAACCCTCATATGTTCCAAAACAAACAAAGCAAAAAGTATACAAACCCCAAACTTGCCTTTGTATTTATTGGGAATTTACCACATCTTTAATAGCGCTTGCCATCTCACAGAAACCCTCTCATACTTCTAACGCTTTCTCCTCCATGATAGTCATAGCCTACGATCCTATAAATTCTTGAAATAAGAATACTCTTACACCCCTGAGAGTTCAAAACCATGAAAGCCTATGGAAAACATTAAAATAGGAGCTCTATTACAAAATCTGAGTATTTTTATTTAAAGCTGAATGTTTAATTGATATATTTTTTCATATTTTGTATTTAAAAAAATAAACTTAGGATATAGTTCAGTGAGAACATATGAAAAAGCCCATGCAGCAATATACTGAAAAAGCAATTTGCCCTAAAACCTCATTTTCTTTGTTTTCCCTCAGGCTGCTGGGTGATAAGGCAGTGGGATGGTATTAAACTGGAATAAGGAAAAAATGGTGATTGATTTATCACTTAGATAATTCAACTGTAGAAACAATCATTTAACAAAGCAATTTAGAACAGCTGTTAGCACATGCAATTACCTGACAGAAGCAAAGAAAATCTCAGAAACGAGATAGAATCTAAAATGAAAAATGACAATGGCACGAGTTCCCGGTGAGTGATGGGAGAGGTGGCAGAACTGGGTCCTTTATAACAGAAGAACACTCACTACAAATGTATTCAACCTTCTTAAATTTTGTCCTTCAAAATGTAACTTGTACATTCTATCACAACAAATATAAAGCAAAACAGGAATGTTATCACTTCACTCAAGTGGTGAGCCACATCCATAGAGTTCCCTCATCTTAGAAAACAGTTATACCTGAATTTCTCTATCAGCTGCCTTCCAGAACCATCTGTAGAAAAGCCATATTAGTCAGCCACAGCTGGAATCCAGCTGTAATACATGTAATAATACATGCACTCAATGTTAACACAAAAACTCAATGTAATTTTCGGTCTGGAAGGGAAGTTCTACATGACCGACAGCAGCCTGCACATGCAACCAGGCCATAACGTGAAAGAACTTTGCTTCCGTACAGTATCTTCAAACTTACAACTATGAAAAAGCTGTAAGACACATTAACCTCTGGAACGACAGCGTTTCATCTGGTTCATACACACTTTATCCGTTAAATGCATAAAGTGTCAGGTAAAAAACAGAAAGTTCCTCTGCAACTTCCTCTTGATATGCAACCACCTACCTCAAAGCACCTTTTGTAGGGGCTTGAAACAAAGCCAAGTTATAACGATCACACCAAAGGACATTAGCATAAGCCAAATATAACTATATGCTTCAGGATAATTGTTATTTGGTAAAAAACGCTGATGACCTTGTTTTACCTCTCTTCTTCTACCAAACTATCGCAGGAGCTCCCTAATTCCTCTAACTTACAGAGTAACATGGCACAAACAGTCCTCCTTAAAAGTTCTAACCAGAGCAACAATATTGAACTGGCAACTCTCTTCTTTAACTTTTCTGGCTCAATAGACTGTTTTCCTGTAGAAATAAGGTTCATAGTCTCTGAGGCTCTTATGTTCTTTGCACCTTTGAGTGCTTAGTCAATATACAATGAAAGAGTAAAATAAGCTTGCTGAAGTGTAAAAAGAACACTCTGCAATCAGTAGCCCTGAACACATGAATCTAAACATCCACACTGATCAAGGGCTAAACCCCGTTTCGCTTCTGAAACTCTGCAAAGATAATTTCTTTTCTCCTTGATCAAGTTCAATTACGGTGGTTCATTTCTTACACTACTGTAACCTGAAAAAAGATAATGAGCGGTAAAGCTCTTTCACCCATGAAATTAGTGTCTGCGTACCTCTTTTATTCATGAATTCAAGGACAACAACCCTTTTAACTCAAATTATAACTTCAGTTGTTCTAACTGGGTATGTCTGAAAAACACTAGAAAAAACAGCTGCTCTAATACCTGATTCTTTGCTTACAAAGAATCAATTCTGAACCATAGGGGGTCTCAAACACACACTCAACTGTAAATGGAGAAACGGCTAATGCTTCATAAAACAGATTTAAGATATGAAATTACAATATAGTACACTATTTTATATGGGTTTAAAATATTTACTGTATTTTTAAAGAAGCAGTGCACAGCCGCTAACTCAGAAAAATAAACTCCAAATGGTCTTCTCTGCTTGGATGCAAGTTTGCACCTCCCTTACCAACTTAGGTGTCTACACTAAATTCAGCTTTATTGAGTTTTACGCAGATGAGTCATTTAGGTAAGTCATTCAGGTAAGTCATACAGTGAAATTAAATATTTCACATTTGGTCATACAGTGAACCTGAGGAAAGTCTGTTCTCATAACTCTAAAGAATATGTCAGGAGTCATCCTCTGTTTTGCAAGTGAAAGCCTTGTTCTTCTGAATGGAAAAAGCAAGACGTGGCTATCAGGAAGCTCAGTAACAATAAAGTTAGTTTCAAAGGAGAGGAAAAGGAGAGATTCACAGAGAAGACTGCAAGAACTACGAGTTACACAAATCTCTAACAATGATGCTTAGCTCACAAAAGAACGAATGGAATCAGCAACCTGAAAAAGACATTTATTTACTATTTATATTGCACTTTTATTTTGGCAGCTCTAAACTAAAATATGTATGCTGAAAATAGAGGGACGAATCAGCTTTTCCTTAGCCTGTGTAGTCACAAAACTACTCTACGGAAGCACTTTATTTTAAGTAGGAAGGAATTATTTAATTAGCAAAGTCATAAATTAGCATACCTGACTGCAGGTATTCTGGGCTGTACAAGCTGTTAAAGTAATTAAAAATACCCTAGATCATTACTATGCCAAAGCAATGTAACATTCTCCTCCTACATGCAAATATCAAGCAGTTATAATACATCACAAATGAATTCCATCTTCTAAATATCTAATACAGATACAGAACTGACCCTTCTAGCAGCAGCTCTTTGGAAAAGCAGGTTAAGTTGATGCTAGCGAAACTGCACCCCAAGTCCACCACGTCTGGAGAAAATCTCTACATTGTAGAACAGGGCAGATGGATCAGACCTGGGTGCCTGCAGACCTTTAATGCCAGTTTATCACATCACACAACTCGTGTTTTTACTGGAGATGTGCACACACAACTACAACTATCTTATAAACAACACTCCAAACCCATCAATTCTCTGTCCTAGAAGTGGGGTGAGTCCCTACCTCCCACAACAGTGAAATGTTTTTTGTGCATTTTACTGTCAAATATAATTCTGTGCTGAAATTTCACTATTCCAGTAACCACAGGAATTAGCTGTCGTCTCACAGACCGCATATTCAGCCAGCTTTTGCAATCAATATTTGTACCTGTACAGGTACATATGTGCGATCATAGATTTTTGTGGTGATAACTGTGTCCCCATTAAGACGTTTGGGTAGTAGATAAGGGGTTGAAAGGAAGAACTAGGTGCTGATTCACAAAGAAGCATAAAGAGATGATTCAGAGCAGAGACGACAAATACAAAAAAAAAAATATTTACAGATTTTTTTGATGTAACTGTAACAATATCATGCGTGGCATGTTCCTGGCACAATTTAGCATATGCAAGATGGGCAATCACTGTTGATCTTCTCTTGTCCTGTTTGACGGGCTGGGCCGAGATCAGACAGGTAATATGGGCACAATCGATCTGTTCACAATGCAGCTCCCACAGCTGCCACCACCAAAAAAGCACAGATGGCTCAGTGCAAACATGAGATTTTTACCCCATTCTCAATAAAGAGAAGGAGCACAAAACCTACATAACGTTATACACAAAGGTGTATCATGTGCACTCTGGTACTCTACCCTTTCTCTCTCTCTCTGGCTCCCCAAACAGTGAGCTCAATTGCGCTTTTGGTACTAAAACATCTGTTCTCTTAAAACCACATTGTATTTGTTAACTGCAATTAAAGAAGGCGAGTCTTATCACTGTCACTTGTTTACCTAATGATTTTTTAATTCTTATGGGCCTAGTAGGATACTGTTTTTAAAATTTACAGCCAGGAATACAGATCTCTCCAAACAGAAATCAAATGCAGAATTAAAACTGAAAAAGACTTCAACTTTCTGAAAAAGTTATTTCCCTAAGTACTCGTAAATGAAAAACTCAGACTATACACAACAAAAGCTGCACTCAGATCATACTCACAGAACCGTGTTTAAATCAGTCCTCTGCTAATGCAAGCAGATACATCAACAATTCCTCTTCATAAATGACTGAATTCTATTTTAAAAGAAATTATAATTTGTACTTCTATTTTGACCGCTGTACTGGTTAGAAGCCTTATTCTGATTTCCAGCATATGTCACTTCTACTCAGTTCATATGCTGACAATGCCCTCAAAGATAAACAGTTCTTTTCACTCCCATTAAAGTTCACTCTACTGAAATATTTCCAGCGAACAACCATATGCTGCCTCAATCTTTATTTTTATAGGATCAGCAAGTCAGATTTTTCTGTACGATACGTTCGTGGTTTTGCATCTGTCACACTTTGAAGAATGTCTATCCGAGAAGTTATTTTCCTGCATTACCTTCTCATAATGCATTTTGCTGCAACTGCATCTCAGAAATCAGTTCTGAATTTAGCATTCCAAGTAGTAGTTAATTATTACTTTTTGACTAGGAGTGTCAAGTTATTCTTCTTTTCCACCTACTCAACTCCTGCTACCCAGTAGGTTTTTGCTCCCTTAGTTTCCTTTATCAACCTCATTAAACCCTGAGGCAGAACTCTTACTTAATTTTAGGGTGACATCAAATTGGTTTGATTTCTATCTGATCCTTATTACTGAGTAGCTGGTTTCCTTTTTTCTTTTTATTAACAAAGCTGAAGAACATGTGGGCATTTATCATGCACCTTTTTAAAGTTCTGAACTTTAAAAAATAGCTTCAAATATCAAAATAATTTAACATTTTCAGGTCTCACGCTCTCATCTAGATCCCCAAGATCCTTATCACACAATTTCACTACTTTACTCCATCATATTGTATTAAAATCATTAAAATACATTCTTTGAAACCGAGAGCCACAGATGCAGAGTTACTTCTGTTAATTACTAATCATTAAATCAATATCTTTCAGGCCAGAGTTCTTTTCTCAAATTCTTTAGTTAATTCTTTTAGCAAGACACCATGTTATTATTATCAGCTCAGTAACAATGAAGTGAAGCAACGATATGGGCAATAACACTGAGATATTACTCACTCAGCCAATATTTTTAATATTTGCTCTCAGTTTTTTATCTGTGCATTTGTAACACAAAATTCTACAGGATTTAAACTTCTTACAACATCACAAAGCAGTCTATACATGTTTTCAGCATTACCTTGAAAGAGCACTTACTATTTTCTCCCAACACAACTTCTATCTGAAATGCTGCTAGTGCTTTGCATTAGCAGCACGTCATGAAATGCTTCATCATTCTAATACTTCGTGTTTCTTTGCAGTCTATCATAACATTATTAAACAAGGCCAACCACCACTTTTGATTCTAGCATTTTGTGAACAGCAACACAAAAGACACTTATTCCTTTACCTTCCAGCATCAGTTTTAACCACATGGAGCTTCCGTTACTAGAACGACTAACAGAACCGTTACCTATAAATACAGATATTGCGTGTATAACAGAAAACCACTTTCATGCACAGAAGCACTAAATTCTGTTGAGTGAAGATTAATGTTTTGGGTTTTTTGCACGTAAGAAGTGTACAAACACAAAGAAAATCATCTATTTGACACCACACACTTCTGCCTTGTTAAGTGCGCACTACTTAAAGCTGAAAGAAACTCTTAATTCTCCTCATAACGCACCTTTAGGGTCAGCCGCACAACATTACACTCCTGCAGAGGGTTCAGTTTCAGTGTTTCTCCCAGGTTACTGCAGCCCGATGTTTGATGCTGCATTTCACAGCAAACACAGACACCATCACTGTCAAATTTAATCTATGGAGGGGAAAAAAAAAAAAAAGTCAGAGAAAGTATAAATCACCAGAAATACACTTCCTAAAAATTATATTTACAGTTATTGTGACAGTAATGACTACTAAATGCAAAATGAAAATCTCTACCCAGAATCCCCTGAAGCAGAATGTTTTCCATTGGCTTATGCAAGCTCTAAAACCACATACAATATAGAAAGAGGATAAAATACCACAGATGACAGTTACCTTTTATGCCTCTTTCAGAAAAAAAAAAAAATGTTTTCCAGGGGGAGATGAAACCAGAGTAACTCAACTGAATAAACATCAAATCATACCCGGTGGGGAAAGGCAAAAAAATAATAGAAAAATGTCAGAAAATACACGAAGCATTCATGACCACAAATGTAACTTACACTCACGTATCTATGGAAAAAAGATTACAAAGGAAACCATGACATGTACTTGGGAAAAGAGAACGTAGCATGAATTAAAAATAGAAGATGATGTACAGTTCATCTCTCCTACATTTTCACTTTGGACAAGGTCTGCTCTCTATTTTTATATGTTCAGTTTATCTTGAATACAATAAGCATTCGATGTTTTTTACATTTTAAAAAGCACATTCTTTCCTTCAAAGACCTGCATTACAGCATGCCTTGCTAAGAATACTGAACCCTGACTGTTTTCAAAGAGTGAATTAAAGATCTCTATGAGTGATTCTAAAATAAACCTATTCAGCTTAATAAAAATATTCACTATGCTGAGTCTGACATCCTCATGGAAAAAAAACCCCAAAGAACCCCCCAAAAAAACAAAATAAAAAACAGAACAATGTTTATTTGTCTGCTTTCTTCCAGTAAGACTTTTTAAAGCCAAAAATTCAGCTCCATACATGCCTTTACCTAGCCTGTTAACATGAACTGTCACTGCTTTAAATATAGTTTAAATTGGGTATTTCTATGCTTTCTCTATTCCCATTTTTGCATGTTATTTAAAGAGCTAACAATGGGAAACAATATCTTACCTCTCCAAGTCACTAGTTGCAATTCAATCCAGGTTAGTAAGGAGAAAAGTAATTAGTATCACACGGGAGCTACCTGATCCAGAAGTTTAAAAATACCAGATCTCAAGCTTCTATACTCCAGTAACCAGTAGTAAGAATGATACTCGTGAGAAACTACCCTGGCTTTTCATGTAAAGAATAAAAGATTCAATGTACCATTCAGGCACACTCATTCAGTCCTGTATTCCTCCAAACAGGGATGGGAGCACAGCGGATGCACAGTCAGAGATCTGATCACCACATCACTTTTAAAGTGGGTCTGGGGAATATCCAGACACAACTCTGAAAAAAATTACTCAACACAAACATGCAATTTTTAATTCAAATTCTCCCTAGGACACTGACAGTCTCCTGATCAGAGACAGATAGCAGCTTTCCTTACAGAATGAACTCACACAGCCTTAGATGTAGAATTAGTTCAACAGAGTTTTTTCTTACTGCTTAAGACCTTGAAGAATGTTTAAATTGTTTATACAATCTTAATATATGTATATTTAAACATACGTAATTACCAGTGTCACTCCAATCGGGCTTATCTAGCACTCCCATGACCAGAACAGCAGTTGGAAGGGCAGAAATAAGAGTCCATTAAAAAAACCACACAAACTTTACCAGATGAATGAATGTTCGCCATACAGAGTGATGAAGACATGCTCAAGGCAGGCTGCTGTCGCAGTGAGCTTCAGTTCCCGAGACCCTAGACTGGCCTCTAGCCAGTATAATTTGCAAAAAGGCTTTAAAAAATTTGGGTATGTAATTTATACCATTTCCCATATACCCAAGGGTAGCACTGGAAATAATTATCTATTGGAACTCTCAGAGACTGGTCATACCCTAAGCCATAGACAGTACAAAAGAAATAAAGAAAAAAAATAATAATCATGTTGTTTGTTTCTAATTAGATGCAATCTAATTCACGAAGAGGCTTTGACAATCCCAGACTGCGGGTTTCTTTCAATTCCTGCAATCTTTTTACTACCTTCTTTTAAAAAATGAAAGATCTAACTGCAAGGTTTACGATCAGATAACCCCAGCTCTTCAAATCAATGGAAAACACAAAGCACTAAGTGCCACTGGGGAGGTCTTGCTCCTGAACCTCCCTGGAAATGGTGTCATCTGTTAGATAAATGCCACAGAGGAAATTCAAAACTTACACTTTGAATTTAGAGTCGTGTCAAATTCAGCTGCCAGAACGCTCCAGCCCACCTGCCATATCGGCACCAGGCATGCAGCAAATCAATACAGCCTTCAGCGGCTAAGAAGGTTTTATAACAAGGAAAATGGACTTCAGACAAAGCTATCTACTGCAACATCATTTATTCTCTGATTCAGGCTGCCCCTGTTCAATGAAAGATAGCCACCGACTCACCACGGGATGTAGCTGACATTTCTAATAGGAAACACAGATCCCAAGTCTACTTTCATCTCATGTAATGAACAGGTGTCACGGAAATAAGCCTTAAAAGAGAAATACTTTCTTGGTCAAGATTCCTTGTCTACAAGAGATCCTCAATGGATTCTGAAAGATACTCCATAACTTTGTACTGCCTGCTAACTCTCCCTTTAATTCAATTCTTAAAAATAGTTCAAAGAGAATAATTTACAAATAAAGGGGCATCTTAAAAATCATAGAATATTCAAAAACTTCTAAGATTTGCAACCAGACTGTAAAACAAAACTCTATTTTTATCTTAACCATACATTTTTGGAGGGTTTTTAACAGTTTGCCCTATTGTGCGTCTTTTCCTTCAAATGTTTCTGAACAGATATCTTTGCTAACTTGTGTTTTTCTAACAGGGATCAGCACAAAAGGCTGGGCCCATCATTCAACAACACAGCAAATGAAACCAGCTTTAAGTTCTTGTGCTCCGGAATGCTCATCCCTGCCCTACCGGTCTCACACTTGTGCAGACAGGATTTAGAATTCATACAGCTGCTCTGCGACTTCAAACATCGTCAAAACTAACTTTTCTTTCTTTGTGTGGTAGCGGCTTATTTTTAGTCCAGCGCAGACCTCAAACGCCATTCCCTGCGTGGCTTCATAAACACAGCCAGGAGCACGGAGAGCAGAGCTACTGGTACAAGGAGAAGGAACTGGGATGACCTCTTCCAGCCGCAGGGTTGGTGTTTGCCAACCTCAGGCACAGGAACACCAGCAGCGCCTCCAAATCTGTGTTCTTTCTCCTATCTCTGCTCTATTTAAATCTCTTTTTGGTTGGCAGAGCTCAAGAACAAAACATGATTCACTTCATCTCCTGCACATACCCCCCAGCAGCCTCTATGTATTTGTCTTCCGCTCTGCGATTCTTACTCATCCCAGTAAACACAGTCAGTAACCCCAGTACAGTTCATGTACTTTAATATTTACAACAGCTGAACAGTGCACCCTCATCAGAAACAGATTTAAGATTTCAAACATCAGGTTGAGCTGCCTATACACATAAACTGTCTTTTAAGTTTATTCCATCTTGCCAAAAAGCAGTACTGCTACTTCAAAAGTGATAAAACCCAATAAAATATTGCTTTTATGTAGCAGAGGATCAAAAAAGTAAAGGACCCTCCAACAACAAAGAACACCGCGAACTTCAGGCTAATGAAGAGTAGACAGATACACACACACACAAAGTTCCTATGTTACAATCTCTATCAGTTCATCAGATTCTAAGTATTAACAGATAAGAAATTGCTCCTGAGCATTTCCACCAAAAAAGGGTAAGTTAAGGATGAATGAAGTGTCTTACTTCACATTCTACCTCTCCCTATTACAACTCTAAAACCTCTGGTAAAAGCAGTCATAGATTTTATTTTTCCTTTTAAGTCATCTTTCAGGTTTTTGTTTTTTTTTTCAGGGAACATAAAAACAGCCGGACAAAACATATAAGTTCAAAAGTTGAACACAAGGCAGTGAAGCACAAGGAAGCCCCATTGGTACGTTTACAGCAAGGAACTGAAGTCAATTACAGCAGCTTCTGCAAAGTGAAAGAGCAAGAGGATGCAGGTAGGAATTAATGTGAGTGGCATATACCAAGAGTAAAAGAAACCAGGTGAATAAGAAAAAAAACCAGTACATATATTTTCCTGGAATGGGTTTTCGATCTGCACAGAACTGAACGTGCTACAGCACAAGATAAAATACGAAGAAACCTCAGTTCTGCACCAGGGCTGTGCCAGCCACCTCTATGTGAACCCACATGGCTTTGCTTTTCCTTGCTTCATCTATTCCAGCTAAACAGAACTCAGGGAAAAATGGCATCTTCCTTTCTACGTTACTTTAACCACAGGACAATCTCAGCTGTACAATTGAAAAATAAGTTACAAGCAGTCTTTGTATGCAGAGACAGACATTATCATTACTTTCCTGAAAAATAATGTGATTAAAACCACAGCATCGATTTTTAAGTGAATAAACAACTTGCAATAAGACAGGTACATCCATTAATGACAAGTTAAGAAATGAAACCTTACTAACAAAATTCTATCTTGTGAAGTAATAGGACGTAAACGAAAACATACAAATTGCTCTACCAATATATATGAAGCACAATTTTTAGAGATTAATTTTTTGAAAAAGGAATTCTTAAGACAGCAATGTTTCTCAGACATGCATTAATGAACAGCTTGAGTAACTGCTCTGCACCCTACTCTCACCAACTTAAAGCAGTACCTTGAGGTTTTGGCTACTGGACCTACAGCTGATCATGGAAGAAAGATCCAATTAAATTTTCATAACAAGCCATTAAAGCTACTGCTGGGTTTTTTGTTCCTCAGTGATGTATGTTGCTAAGCTGTAGGATGGTGAGCACAAATACTAAATTACACATTCAAAATGTTAACATATGGTGAGCACGTTTTTCATATTCACATGAAAATTCATATTATGGAATCCACAATAAATCCCCAGTGTTCAAAGCAAAATAAGACTCTGGTCTCATTCTTTTTCTTCCAACAACTACTCCACATGTGAAACCCTTCCAAATTTAAACACCACAATACAGTAGACACTATTATATTACAGTAGACACTTTTGTATTATACTGTGCTTTGAAATGTACCTGCATACTTTTCTCTGGTACTGTTACATGGAATATTAACTATATGTCACACTGCATGGCTGGAAAAGCTGGATTTTGACTCCTAGAGCTGCACCACTCAAAGCAAGTTTGTGTCCAAGAGGCTGTGACTCTGACCAAACTTTTAAGAAGAGGCACGGCATTCATAACCAGAAGAATCACCAAAGAGAACATTTAAAAGACTAAACAGACTTTCTGTGGACTTAGGTCTTTGTCTCAGTAGTTAACATCCAACCACTGGCTGCAGCCAATGCTTTCATTGCCTATGAGTGTCCCAATTAAGCAGAACTTTGCTTATTTCAACTTTCTGTTCCTGCAATGCCACTTTGTCAATTCTCATTAACCTGGTTTTCTTTCTGTTGTCCCACACCTCTATCATAGCTTGTATTAATAGAAATTAAAACGCTCCCTTTCATAAGTCTACGACTTTCTGCTCGGTGCAAAGGCCTATGAGGAATCCTAACACAGATACTTCACCACAATACATCCCAGAACAGAGATCACATATGGCTAGGCAGCATTATTAAATGATTAATACTGTCAATACGTTTAAACAAGTTCTGACATAAACGCAGCTCTGCAGCACAGCTTCAACTCTCACTCAAAATGAGAGCCAGGAACTTTATCAAAATTTCTGCAGATCAAATATTTTACAGGAAAAGCCCTCCCTTCTTTTCTTTGTGTCACTGCTGGTTTTCCACTAAGTCAGCTCTCTGATTACATCAAGCCTGTAGCCCATCCTCACCTGGAGATCGCAAACACTGCAGGAAAGCTCAACTGAATCCCAAAGGTTTTCCAAACTACCTCACTGCTGGAGCAGCAGATACACCCCCCGGGAACAGGATAGGGGAGAGGAAAACACAACACAGGCTTCAAAGCTGACAAAACAAGGTGAAGGCACGTGACAGCTCGCACTCACACGGTTTCCCATGTGCCTTTCAAAATACAACGTCAGCACGTTTTATATTATTTTAACTTTGTTCTATTAAATATATTGTGTGCAAACAGAAGCCTGAAGGGTTTTACTGGACTAAAACCTTAGAACGAAGGAGGAAAACAACGGCTGGATAGAAAAGGCTCACAAGCATTTTGTGGAGTCATCTGTTGGCATAGGAGAGAAAAATGCCTTTTTTCTTTATCATTCAATCATTTTATTTAATCTCAGTAACACACATTTGCTTTGGAAATAATAATAAAAAAGAACTAATTTAGGTTGGCAAATAAAATATTAACGTACACATACCAAACCGTTACTATCAGTACATCAGTGCAAGACACTGGCTCTTTACGGAGCTCTTGGGTGAAATCCTGACACTAAGTGGAAACAGCCGCTTTGTTTTGACGTGGTCAGTGTTCCACCTACCTTGTTTAAGTGTCATTTGTACCGTGCCACTAAGAAGCAAGTGTTTCTAATATTACAATTAACTTTTTTGAGGTGACAGAACACTGCAAATACATCAGTACTTCAACTCTCAAACTTTTTCCAACATGATTTTTCATGTTCTAGGGTCTATATAGATGGCTCTTCTAAACACACATGGTTTTGAAAATTAAAGGAATACGCGTATAAAAAGCAAACAAATGAAAAATAAAATCCATTTCTCTTCATAAGAGACTTGTTTTTCATTACTCACCAACTGACATCCTTCCAGGGACTTTACCAGCTGAGCGTTCTGACAAGAGAGAATGGAACCAGCCAAGTTCAGCATTACACACACTGCAGAGAGCAGCATGAAAAACGTTATCTGGCAAAAAAAACAGTCTATTATTATTCACTGCTAGAGGCAAACAAGAAAAAAAAATATCATTTAGACATTCAAGAACTTCCAGCCTGTCATACAATTACATGGATGGTAACATTTTATACATTCTAAAGAAGAAAGTATTCTTTAATCTGAGAAAATCCTACATCTCATACAACAAGAGAAATCTAAATCAAAACTAGACCTGACTGTCATCTGTTTCCTCCAACTATTTCAACACTTACCACACACTCTGAATATTTAATGGATCTTATGAATAACTATTATTACCAAGTAAGACTTGGCAGAAGTATTTTTATAATCAAAAGTAGTCTTAAACCAATTTAAATCCCTTCTGATAAGGATAAGGGTATTTTAAAGAAGAATTATATTGGTGAATCTCATGCGTCATGAGTTTGTACAAGCTGGGGGTGAAAAAGGTGAATTAAAATTCTAGATTTATATAACTTGGTTTATGTGCTTGGTTTTTAAACAACTACAATTTAAGCAGCATCCTCCATATTAACCACCCGTTGTGTTAATTACTCCTTTTGTCTCTTTTCAAAATGCATCAAAACAATCATTAACTTGATTGCATCAGCTTAACTATAATTTTATTGCTTTAAATGTAAAAAAAAAAGGCCCAGTGCGGGCAAACAGAAATCTCATTAACTAGGGAACTCATTACACAAGGAATTAGAAAGGCACAAACAGTAAGAGACCAAGAATAAACACTCAATATGTGGTCACCTTAAATATTTGGTGTTCACATTATATAACACTCATACTCCTATTGAGTTATCTGAAACTAGTAAGAAATCCTGTTGCATCTCACTTGTGTGTGCATGCCCATTGGTTACAATATTTCCAGTCACTCTGCTCACACGACTTTATCTTCCATCAATGCATTTGCTGCAAGTATTTTTGGCAACCTTCAATCCAAATGGTTGGACCTTTCTTAGTGTTTTTCAAATGAAAACCAAGATTTGAGTAGCTTCCCTCTTCACCAACCTAAGACTTGGTTAACAGAAAAACTCCCACACATCTAAGAACTCTATTTCCGTCGCGTACTTTGAAAGAAAACTTTTCAGCCATATTACAGTTTAACACAAACCAAATCTGCTCTAAGATCTTACAATAAGAGTGTTCCATTCAACACCTTCAAGAAGTACCATCAGTAAAGTATGGAATTGGCATAGGTGACAATTCTGATGGCCGTACAGACTATTTCCTCACATGCGATCAGACTGACAGACACAACATATTCTACATCCGACGACACACATTTGTTATTTCTGTAACGCCATATTACAGCAACATTCATTTATAGTTTATTTTCATATTGTTAGAGGACTGTAACAAGGCCTGATTTAGAAATTAAGACTGTTTCGTGCTCTCAGCTGAGAAACATTAATTAAGTAGAAATTTGTCAAAATAAGATACTTCAGCACTTATTAATTTGCTGCTATTTTGATTCTAATTAACACTTTTAACATCTAAACCTAAACCATCCTGAAGTGCATGAAAAGGAACAAAGAGTAATTCTAGAAAGCTTGGTAACCAAAACGTTTCTCCCCTGAAGCACAAACAAATACTACACAGAATCTTACCACTCCTGGAGTACTTGAGCTGTAATTTGAGAGTGAAGCACTGGATAACTTTCAGTCCTTTTTGATAATTTTATTAGTTGCTCTGCTGGTTATATCATCCCCCTGCCATTAGTAGGAGGGCAGCAAACACATCTAGATGTGTGCTAATTAATTTTGAAATCTAAAAAAACTGTCAGTCTGTTTCAAATCCTTTTCATGCCCTAACAATAATCCACTCGTCTCCTCCTCAGCCCACTGAGCAGCAACACACATTAACAAGTAGGTCTGAGGCCCATTTGCTTCAGTTTGTCCATTCTTTGCTAAGGTGGTGACAACCACAACAGGTGAAGAGATCCTGACAAAGCAAAAGGTAAAAGGATTTTGCAGCCACACTGCAACAGGATCCTTCCCAAAAGTGAGCCTTGTAACCCCCTGGGGAGGAGGAACAGCTATCAGGCAAAGACACCGCCACATCTTTAAGCAAATTCATAGTAAACTGCCTAACTTTGCACCCAAGGTTCCTGAACTGAATAGATTTTGTGTGTCTGCTAGAAATCCTGAGCCTATGAAGTGTTTGATTATGTCCATGTGCTCTGTGAGCGACAAACACATCGCTTTTCCCCATAGCATTTACATAATGAAATGCTTCCCTCTGGTTCTCCAGGATTCTGCATGTTAACCCTCACTACAGAAGTATCCTACCTTCCAGGGCTTCTAACAAATATACTAAGTACAGAAATATAAAATAAACTATAAATATAAATTATACTATTACATCCTACATATATATACAGTAGATGGTGCTACGCTTTTAAATGTACTTAAAACAGACAACACGACATACTTTTCACACTCACTCATTTTAAAAATGCATCGTAGACTGACCTTAACGTCAGTGGCTGACAGGCAGCTACTGTATAAAAGATGAACAAGAGCAGCTATACTTTTTTGCAGATAAAATTCAAGCTCTCTCTTGAAATATTCAAGTAACACAACACACTTCCAACAGCAATTTTAAGAGAGCAAAGCTTGCTGGTAATTATTGTCATGGCAGAGAACAAGTTTAAGTTTTGTCAAATAACCTGTTAAAAGGGCAAGGGGAAGCAGTAACAGCTGCTACACGACAGAAACTCATACAAAGTTTGCTACAGGAAAGTAAGCACTCGGAAGAATCTTTCCATGATCTGCAGTTAATACTGCAACAAAATTAATCAGATAATCTTACTATATGTGCAGGCAGTCAGTAGAAGTCCCATTGACAAAATGGTGGTTTCTATTGTCTTTTATCACTGACACTTCCACGTATACATCAGTGCTTCACTGAATAATAAAATCCATGCATGAGAAACGTGGAATAGAATGCTATTTTGAAGAAGAAAGAATGCAAGCAACACTAAGCTACTTTAATGCCACTCCAAATGTTGTCAATCTGACATGCTTCAAAAAGGACAGAGTAATAAGTAGTCTGGTAACTTGTAAACAAATCTACATTAAACTGACTTTATACTACCAAGTGCATTAATAGGGCCCCCCACGTATATAATACATTACTTTGTGCAAGTGTCACATTGCTGGAAAGATTCACCTCCATGGAAGTGTCGGTGAAATGCTATTCCATATAAATTAACCTTCCATAACATCTGTAATGGAATACCCCGAGGAAATAAAAGCTCGTGTTGTCCTGGTGACAAGGACAGGCATCAGAAGGCAACGCGAGCAGCCCTTCCTGGCAGAAGCATAATTAGAGAGAAGCAGGTTGTAAAGGTCAGATACGCACATATTTTGCATCTGTCTTTCCCAAGACGTTAATAGCAATTAGCTACTGGTGTGCAGTTACTGTTATTTATGAACAGTTGCGTGGTCTGGCTGAAAGCCGCCACACCAGAGTACTTGTACCTGTGTCACTAAGGAAGATGGTCTCTGTCAGGTAAGCACGGTCAGCGAGCTGTGACTGCGACTCTGCATCAACCCTGCCTCCTCAGTAGCAGTTTGCGTGAGACAAAGCTTCAACGGGGACAGCAGTTTTTCCAAATTCGACTCTAGAGTGACCTCATTACAGTTCTGGCTGTCCAAAGGACAACTGCGCACGCACCTCCACGGAAGACTCACAAGAATAATTTGACAGAGAACCAACAATACGTGAAATTAAAACTTTGAAGACCTTCACTCATATATATAGGTGAGGTAGAATTGAATCTATATTTCGGGTTTTTTAATCAAATGCAAATAATGATTCTGTACTTGCACAGAGAGCAGAAAAACATATCCCCTATTTCCACCTTTTCTAGTGCTACATCAGAAATCATGAACATTTTCTTACTGATTCCTGATAATTGTAACTCATTTATATTAAAAAACACATCCCTGCATACACAGAAGGCTGATAAGACTATACAGACTATACCATGAATGCAAAATAAGCAGCTAGAGTATATCTTTACAGCTTTTGAAAATTTTAGTAGTCTTGAGCTATCACACAAGAAAGTAAACAATGTGCTCTTGCTGCACATCTTAAATGCCTCACAAAACACACATTAACAATTAGATCCATTCCTTTTTGTGAAGATATAATTTTGTAAAGGGAGTGGTTAATTTCTTAGTCTTTTAATATTTCTATGCTTGTATCTGGTCTTTGAAATGCCCCAAGTTTTCTTGTGCTGATATGATTAAACAAAAATTTCTTATTCATCCTGGGAAATGCATTTAAACATAGTCATGCCTAGAATATAACCAACAGTCTCAGGGATCAAGGGTATTTAACTCTTTTATTCCTTATGGCTTTATGGTCAGAAGCTACACGTGGCAAAATTAAAAACAGGTGAGGGACTGAGATATCCATAACGTGGAAAAAAATACTCAGGACTGAAAGGAACGTTACTTATGCAAGCAAAGGTAAGTGACATGACATTTCCAGCACATAAACAAAAACTGAACAATAAATATGACTGTAGACTTCTAATGAATGAAGACAGAGACATCCCTAAACAAAAATAACTTATTTTCCTCGGTGCTTACAAAGGAACCAAGGCAGTTGTCAGAAACCAAAACTGATTTATCAAGGAGGAAGAAGAAATGCTGAAGGAAAGCAGACTCGTACCAAGAAAGAGTTGAGGAAATGAGACTCTGCAAAGGCTGCCAAACCTCCGGGAGCAGATGGGACACAGCCTGCGTTTCTAAAAGCAGGAGCAAATGAGACGGAAGGAGCACTAGCAGATATATTTAGATGGGGTGTGAGAACAGGGGAATCACTGGTGGACTGAAAAGAGGCAAATGCAGCACCCAAGCCGTACTCGTCCCCGTAAGCAGCATCAAGGATACTGGATCGGTGACAGTTCCTGTTGCGTGGAACGGTGCTGGCGCTACCCGCTGCCATGGCAACGCGACACCCCCAGCACTGGAGCAGGTGGAGAGTACACGGATCTGTTTAGAGGTGATTAAGACCTGCTTGTTTAGGAAAGGGCAAAAGTTATGCCCCAGCAGGCTCTGTCTGCTCTTCAAGAAAAGCTGCTTGTGGTCTTCCAAAATTTTGCCCCTGGGGATAACTAATTAGCAGATGGAGCCCAGATTCTGTGAGGGGTGACAGCTGGTGGCAGCCGGGACAGGGAACAAGCAGCCTTTGTAGAAAGGGTAACGCGGAGATGCAGACAGACAGATCCAGGCAAGAAATACAATCATAAGAATCAATCACCAGGTTGGATCATCGAGTCCAACCATTCCCACCAATCCCTAAATCATGCCTCTCAGTATCTCATCTTAACACCTGCAGGGAAGGCGAGTCAATCCCCTCCCTGGGCAGCCTCTGCCAGTGCCCAGTGACCCTGTCAGTGAAGAATTTTTTCCTTATGTCGAGCCTGAACCTCCCCTGGTGCAGCTTGAGGCCATTCCCTCTCGTCCTGTCCCCTGTCACTTGGGAGAAGAGCCCAGCTCCCTCCTCTCCACAACCTCAACAAATTGCTGCAAGAAAAGTTAAGCTGTAAAAGTGGGTATAGAATGTTCATTCTAAATAGATACTTCACTCTGTGACACCTTTTCTCGCGTTTATAAATACATCTTTGATTCAATTCCTCTGTTTTCATCTCAAGCGATGTTTCTTTCTCTCTCAGTTCACAGCTTTACTGGGTCATTCTCTATTCTTTTTCCTTCTTATTCTGCCAGGTATATTCTAATAAAACGGCTCGGGGGGCAGGTTCTTCTGTGAGTTGTGAGACAGTGTACTGTTAAACATCTACATGTTGATGTTGATCTACATGCAAAATGCAATTTGGGACATGACTGTAATCAGAGTTAACACACACTTTAACGACAAACTCTGAAGACAACATTTTCCAAATTCACTACTCAATCCAATAAGAGCCATTAATTCACGGCAGCTCGTCCACTGGGAAAACATAAAACACTGAATGCTATTAATTTCCACAGACTGATCACCAATATCAAACTTAAAGCAGGACAGTACAGGTGTGGTTGATCAGATAAATTCTACTTTCTGAACAGTTGTGCAAACATCACTAGGGCACGTTCCTGCACACTCACACCTAAAACCACGTGCATCTTTTACAGATATCTCTGAAATCTACTTTCTGAGAAGTGCTCTAGTAAATAGGATCACTTGGGTCTTTTCAGAAAAACAAAACCAAACCCAACACAAGTACAGTCCAAAAGTAGTTGCTAAATACAGCATAGTTATATGAAATATTTATAATTTTTACCTAGTTATGTTTTTCATCCAAGTGATTTATGTAACTAAACTCAATGCAATCCTCATTTGTTTCTCATACAGTTGGTTATTTCTTCAAGTATTTGGAAGTGAAAATTGACACATAAAGCATAAAAATACTAGTTCTAATGCTAGAATTATCTATTCACTACACAGATTATCTATTTATTAAAGCTGCCAAAACCAAATCTCTGCTGGGGTGGCTCATGATTTTTACTTTGTTTGTTCTAATTCCAAAATTTAAATCCGATTTCATCTGAAAGAAAGCTGTAACTTCTCTAACTGGAGTTTAAGAAATAGATGGCCAGGAACATGTCAATATCCCACATCACCAAGAAGAGTCCAGAAAACTTACTTATATGATATTCCTATACGTTTTATAAATCATATGTTCCCTGGAGGTTGTTTCTTTTATATCTCTAATGTCAGGAAATAACCAGTGAGGAAGCATTCGGACCAGTTTTGCCCACCCATGCATCTTGTGTGGCAAGTGCATACGTGGAAGTATTTATTTAAAATTATCAGTAATTTCTTTTTCTGCAACATGCATCAATTTTTTTCTATTTTTTTTTTAATGGACAAAAAGAAACTGATCTAAGTCTGATATTCACATAGTTCAAACTTTTCACATGATATCTATAAAGAAAATATTTCATTTTGCAAGAAACTAGCAGGCTGGCCCAAGACTAATATTTTCTAGCAAAGTCAGTTTAGTATTTGATTGTTACCACAAGTGCAGTCTGAGACCTTGCACAGCAGTTCATCCTTGTGCCTGATGTATAGGCTGAAGTGCTGCTATCTAGGATGAATCCTCTTTTATCTTTCTTAAAAGATGAAAATCCTATCTGTCTATCAAAAAAAAAATAAGGAAAAAGGAAAAAAACCTAGCATGAAGTAATGGCTCATTTATTTGAAGGGATAATGAATTGAAACAGAGTACCTCCTTCCATTTAAGGCAAAAGAAAGAAAACAGAAAACATCCTGGGAAACAAAGGTACTGATGAGATTTCTGAGCCTTTATGCCTAGTCTAGTTACTAAAAGTAACAGATTTGCATATTCACTAATACATGGAACTGTGTCTGGAATGCAGATTTCATAGGAAATGCTTCTAAACAACCATCCTGAGTAATCCGGACCACTTATTAGTAAGCACTGTGTTGTGTTCACAGACATTAAAAATCCACGTTTCTGCTCCCTGAAAAAAATACTAATCCATCCCTTTACTCTAAAAGCTTTCAGTTAGAAATGTGAAAATATTTTTCTGGGATCACCCAAATGCCAGATGGCAACAGAGAAGCTTTCTACTCAATTCAGAGGCTGAATTAATCTCCTTAGCACAAACAGATTTGCAATTACTATAGACTGTAACAGAAAAATAATCTCACTGCACAGTTTAAAGTTTCGTATGAGGTAATTCAACCTCAGGAGCTACACAAGCTCTCTCCCAGTTTTCAGATGGTTCCATAAACTATGAGAGAATAAATTCCTATTTTAACACACCATTCTAACCTTAAGCAGTGGTAGAGACACAGCCAGCACTTACGTTTCCAAAGAAGAGACTCTTAAAAGATTTCCCCAAAGCACAACAAATTCTCTGAGAATTTGTAATTAATAACACGGAATGCTTAATGAGGAAACATCTGAAATACAGGGAAAATACCATTCCATATTAATGCACAAATAATTTAAGGTTCTCCTTTGCCCAGGCGTCTCCCCCGGCAAATGTAAATACTAGTTTGATAACAGACACTAATTCTTTGTATATCTAAAGCAACAAGAGGAACTGATAGCTAGGCCATCCTGAAGGATAATTAAGCTATGCAAAGACACACAGGCACAAGAGCTTCTAAGTGTAATTAAATCTCTGCATATTAACATCACAGTCAAGTTTCTTTAGTGCATAGACATTTGTAATTCTTTTACTGAATGTATAACGCAAAACACCACTTCTGCTAATGTCTTGGAAATACACAACTCAGTTTTGACTAGTTGCAAGGTGTTAAATCGTGCCACCCACTCATTTCCACACCAATACTTCATGACACATTTGTGGTAAGATACAGTCAGAAGTTAACAGCTGATGAACTATTTGTGTTTACTGTTTCTTCAATTTTTTGCCTGCAGAACATAATAAGTCCGTGAAGAAAATACACTGCATCAGTGAAAAAAAATTGTACCACTACAGTGATGAGCAAACGAGAATCAGTGATGTGAGGGGCTGACCATGGCCAGCAGTTCACCAAAACGCAGCCTCTTGCTCACCCCCCCTGCAGTGGGATGGGAAGAGAAATGGAAGAGGAAATAAAGATAGTTTAATAAGTAAAGAGGAAGGAAAAAAAACAAAGCAAGTGATGCAGAGTGGGAGAAAGAGAAAGCCTAGACACAGTGCAAGTCCCGCTCAGCAACAGCCCAAACACCAGTGTGTTACCAGCTCTTTTCTAGTCTCAAATCCAAACCAGGCAGGAAACTGGCACCTTAATACATTACCAGTTTCGCCAGTTTTCAGAACATCACAGATGGCATGTAGTTAAATTTCACAAAACTTTATTCATGGCTTCAAAAACAAAAGCTATCTTTCTTTTCGTTATGGCTCTTTGCAATGCTTGATTCTGTAACGCACTGCAACAAAACCACATGCACACTGTCATCAATCATAGAGTTGTTTATAATATTATAAATGAGGTTAAAAGGTATTTATTGGCTTTATGTACTTTACATATGCATTGTATAAGCAGAAGACAAGAAATAAAATTCATTAGTATGTCGCTGGTACTTTGTGCGATGAGGCTGAAGTTCTACAGTACTATCTACTTAATCAGAACAAATAGTCATTCCGTACACGTGGGTTCCAATTGCTAAAAGGTATTTACAATTCAACAAGAAACAGACACCAAGCAGACATTACAATTACAAAACTAGTAGCGCTGGCTACTGCACGGAAGCAAAAAACATCATCCCTGTCCCCTGTCCCCCTAGGTGATTATTATACCACCACCAAGTGCAGTACAGAAATGAAAATGAAATAAGATTTTGCTAGCAAACATACACTTTCATGATTCCTTCACAGGCAGGAGAACTTTTCTTTTGAAGTATTTCTAGTAAGACTATTACAATTTTATTCAAAGAGGCAGCAGGTACCAGGCAGAGAATTATTACTAACAAAGCCCATAAGGTAGAATTAAGTATATTGGAATAAAAACAGGTATATGAGCTATTTGTCATAACACTGAGCAGATTTTTTTTTTACTTTATTTGGGGCACAGTTATCGTGCCATCAGACAGCTTTCTACAATACCTAGAGTCCATCACCTGGTAAGAGCACCAACTGGTAAATCAATACCTGCCCTTTTTTAATGACAATGAAAACTGAACTATGGAAAGGGAAAGGAAAAAAATATCAGAAGCTCTAACACTAATGCTTTAGTTCATAATATTGAAAGATATAGCTGAAGATCTAATTAGGCTTACTGTTATTAATAAAGGTCTTTCCACTTCATACTTCATACATCATTTACATTGTTTTTTTCTTGGAACTAATGTTGAGTATTAACGATGTTAGTGTTATACTTGTTACTGCTTTACACAGGCACACTTTTCCAAAAGCAACATCTACCAGCTAATACACAGTCACTGACACAGCATCTCACCTTCTTAGCAAGATTGATTTGAATCTAATATTGCCTTGTGTTAATAGGTTAATTGAATCTCTATTAGTATGCATATACAAAGCATAAATTACCTTTCATTACTAAGTAACTACATGAATCTCATAACAGAACATATAATGTAGCTGAAAACTGTTTTGCAGACAAAGAACAGGAGCTACTGATCTGGAATATGCCTTTTTGCCAACTCAGTAATCGGTTAAAGAGATTTCTCTAGTGCAATTTTAGGCATTAAGTTAAATGCAAAGAAAACTGCAGACCAACAGTCTGTTCAGTGACAGACTAAGCACTTTTCTAAGTTCATATTAATTCTAAAAATATATTAATAAACGAATTATTGACAATTATAACATATTTCATTAATATCTATTAATCCAAGCCACACTGCAGTACTTAGTGGATCTACCAGGCAAAAATGCTCATTATTTTCAGCCATTTTTAATTTCACAACATCAAGTACTACAACATCAAGATTTCTGCCTTTCTTTAAACATATGTATTTTTCGTAACGTTTATTAGATCTCACATTTAAATTACTAAACCATATGCTGACACTTCTAAAAAGAGAGATAGAATGTAATGATGGCAAGGAAGGGGCAGCAGACATCTGTATTCTTTGACACATAATGAGCATTATGGTTCTCCAAGACTTAAGCACTGAGACAAGCAAAGTATTAGCCACCTTGATAATTTTCATAATACAATTTCAAAGTTCCCAAAATTTTTGTACTAAGTACTTATAAATACTAGGATACATAACAGCACTGGAAAATCATTCCCCGAGGTTATTAGGCTTCTACAAAAAGACAAAACCACTGGGAGTTACTGCCACAGAATCCTCTAGTCACTTATCTAAAGTCTGTATAACATGATTAAAGCCACACGGCGACTCACCACGAGGGAAAGGGGCCTTTTCCATGAAACAACACCGATCAATCCTGACAACAGCACCTGGAACAGAGACAGCAGAGTCACCAAAGAGACGTGGGGTTTAGACCAGTTTTATTACAAAATAAAATACTAAGTATTAAGATGAGGCTTAAGACACAGTCATGGTGTGTATTTCTAGAGCTGAAAACCAGCTGCTAAAAAGATAATGTTTTTGTTTTATTCTCAATTAAAAAATAAACAGAACTACTACTAAGCTGTTATTAAAACAAACTTCAGTCCAGCTGCCAGATCTAATTAGTTCTGATCAGACCACAATAAGTCTTCAAACATCTCTCCAAGTCCCAAATGTTATCAACACTAAAGGAGAGCAAATGTTGAGGGTAAATTTCCTTGTCATCTCCTAGCATCATAAAAAATTATGTCACAAAAAGGAGAGTAAATATAAAATCAGCCAGAAAGGGGTTTTTTTTGTTTTGTTCCATCCAGTCACCCGCACAACCACACCGCTTGATCTTAAGTTTGAAAAAGCCCCCATAGGCTTATTTAAAACCTATATTTAACATACAGATACACCATTCCCCTCCCCTTCAAGCCAAAAGCAAGCAGAAATCAGACTTCGATACACTTAAGCTGCTCTCAGGTGCTCTTTAATAACACGCAAGTTACAGTTGAGACACCCTAAGTTTTACATACAGTTAAGAACAGAGAGAGAATACAGCAATGCAGTGAGTGATATGGTTGCCAGTGTGGGGAAAAAAGGTAAAGAGGAACCACTTAATTATAAGATTTAATTAAAAAAAAAAAAAAAAGTAAGGTAAAACACAAGTAAAATGCAGAAAAAAGACCGCATGATGTTATTTATTCCCTGTGTCTGTAGTGTCATTTTTTCACCTCAGCTTGTGTGAAGTGTCCATCTAACAGTAACTCAAAAATTCAGCCAGCCTGATAAAATCATTATGAAATCCTCCTGTGATTGCTTAAAATAAGCTCTAATATCATTACTGCTTTCTACAAACCTTTGATATTTGAAAGGGAGGGAGTCCAGAAGCTGATGAATAACCTTTTCCATGAAACTGTATTCAAGGCTGGTTGAAAATCAAATGCCAGGGAGTCACCATTCCCCCTATGTCATACTTTACTAATTATCTTTTAATCACATGTTGAGTGATTAAAGAAATGCACCTACATCTAGCCACTAGAGTCAATGTACATTGCACTGGGAGCCAGGCTGAAAACAGTCTGTCTACTGATGTTTAGTGTGAGCCCAGGAGAAAGAGCTGCCGGGTTGTGCCGTGCCCAGTTAAAGCTTTCGCTCCGTCTAGTCTGTGGCCATTCATGCTACGAGCACATTTCAAACTTATCTCACAACTTGATAATATCCCACAGCTGGCACAGTCCTTGAAAACACGGTGCAGGAAGGCAGCGTGTTGCAAAATGTGCCTTTTGCTATTGTCTTTAGCAGCTAGGCCGTTAAAATAAGAACAACCCAGCTGAGGTTTCACAGTAAAACCTCAACATTAGTCTTTAAGCCAAAGATAAATGCAACAGATGAGCAGGCAGAAACACAAAAGTGAACCAAAATCAGGTTATGGATACTAAAGGCTATGCAGATAATCCACACACTGCAAAGCGCACAGTTTGTATTCCGAAGCATTTTCTACAGGATAAAAGTTACACCGCAGCTACATACTTCTGGGTGTTGGCCAAGCCAGGGAAAGGCAGCAAATTCCATTTTTGCAGTTAATTAATTTTGCTCACACAGCTGGGTTAGCTTATAATTGCTGTATGATAACTGTCTGTGGGCTGATAGTCCTGTAATGTGCAACTGCGCCCCAGACGGCAAGCCAGCAAGGTTAGCTGGTGTGGCTGCAGGCGAGGCGGCAACGGGCTCTCAATTAAATAAATGCCACGCCCGAAACGGTGAAGTTATTAAAGAAAACCCTTCAAGAAAAATAAGAAATTCCCTTCCAAACCAGAGTATGTATTGATACCTAAAGTACTCATACCTAAGGGAGTATCTCTCAGTCACCAAGTTGTATGTTGGAGTAAATATACTCTAGATCGCTGCCTTTAAGCAGCAAACTCTTACTTCCATGTATTGTGCTGCCTCCCTGCTGAACCTCTCCCCCTCCTGCCTCATGTACCTACGCCGCTGTGCATCTCCGAGGACAGAAGAAGGGAACTGATCCTTTTTGTTCAGCTGAACTACAACTGTGTTTGACCTTTACAAAGGCCTTGCAGGATGAAAGAGCTACACGTGTTTTTGTTTGGAAAAGGAGATCTTTGTGGCACTCGTCCTCCTGGCTCCCCACGCAAAAGGCTGAGCGCAGTCAGGCCCGCTGGTAAACTCTCCATTTGCACTGACAAGAGACGCTAAAACTCTGTGCGCTGCTTGTGTCTTTATTACTGTCACTCTAAGAGTTCACCTCAACGAAATGCTGAATGTAGTTTCCCGAACCTCATTATTCCCCAGTATCGCTGTGGTTACCCAAAAGCTTATTTTGCTTTCAGACGTGGTTATTTCCAATGTTAAGCACCTTCAACACCTTAGTCCACAGCGCACAAAACTTCATAATTAGGAAAAAAAGCTCACAGTGAACATCACGTGGAAATATTTGTTGGAATATACCGAATGACTGTCAAACCAGAAATCTAAAGGGAGTTTCTCTTGGTCTTGGACAAGAACAGAATTAAAATATTTAAAAAAAAATAAATAAGCCACCCTTACCATTTTGTTTCTTCTTTATTTATTTTACTTCTTCTAAATACAATGCCAATAACAAATACAGTAAATACTTGGTTCATAAACAAAAGTCAGAATTATTTTAAAAAGAGTACGTAACGTACATGCCCCAAAGAACTTACGGCTCAGAACACCTGATGCATACCTCAGTGGAAACAGTATGGAAAACACACGCTTGATTTCACAAGGTTAAGGGCCAAGCAACGCAGGCACAAGATAAGCGAGTTATTTTTACACCAGTGACTAAAACACTGTCATTTCCCAAATACCTACAGCTCAACACTGCAATCTATACGTTTTCTAATGTTTTTTAAAAATCACTACATCATATAAACACTGTGTGCTGGTCTTTTTCTTCCTTAAATAGAAAGTAAATCAGAGTTTGATAATACTAACAACACGCCTACTTAACTTTGACAACATGGTTTGTTTCATAGCCTGCATTTATCTAGTATCCTGGACCTAACTTTTATCTGCTGAACTGCAGTAAATTCCCTCATCAGATAATAATCAAAATGAAAAGCATGTTCAAAAAATATAGATTTGCCAGCTTCCTTAAGCAGAATTCCTGCAGATACGCGTACTTGCTGACTATAACAGTGCTGAGCAAAAAATAAAGAGAACACATCACTGCTGACGGCTGCAGCACTAGAAATGCAGTAACTCTAGGTACAAACACCTTCAAACATGCATATGAAAACTCCATTATCATAAATGCAAGCTGTGCTCGTGCATGACAAAGATTCATTTACTTGAACAGACAGACACCGAGGGAGGGCAAAACCAGAAGGTAAAATGACTTTCCAGTACAAGGGCTGCAAACAAAGGGCATTTTTTTAAAAAAACAACCCTTGATGGTGTCTCTTCCAGCATTTTCAATCCTCCACACTCAGGTCAGCCTCTAGAAACTCGAGGTCTCTGAATACGGGACAGGTGAGATGCTGCAGTATTTTGATATATCTTATATCACCTGCTTTCCAAGCATTTATCTCCAAATCAGTTACTGCATATGACAGTCTGCAGTATGCTTCCTTTAAACATCTCTTCTGAACCAAATAAAATGCATATTTATATTAAATACTAATTTAAATTAAACCACAATGAATATAGTAAAACATAATCAAGGTAACAACATTTATAGAAATGGAAAATTGCTGATGTTTAAGTATTAATTTGTTTAATTAAACAAATTATCTCTTTTTTTCTCCGTATACCTTGGGATCTTGCACTGCTTTTCTAGTCTAATATAGAGCATATGAGTAACAGGGAACTCCAAGTTTTATTGTCTATTCTTATTCCCACTTTCCTGTTCAGGCTGATACACCATATGTCAACACATCCGCTCCTCTTCTGCAAACGTAAAGGTTCCTCACTTTTTCAGCAAGACAGGTTGTCCAGTCAACAGATTCAGTTACCATTAAAATAAGTACACAGTGATTGCAGAAACTCCTTGTCAGCCTTCTCCTAAGACACTGAATAAGGCAGGCAGCAGCTATCCTTAGTTCCTAGGTTATCCGAGTAAGCAGAGTCCATAGCACAGCGCATCCTCTGTAGCTGCATTTGCTTCCAATCAAAACATATGACAATACACACATGACGCGTCAATTCAAGCACACGACAATTCAAATATACTGAAAGAAATTAATTTAAGAAAACAGAAGAAATATTACAACTCACAATTTAGAGAGCTTAATTGTCCTACTTAATGCATCAAGTATTCCTGGGGGGCAGGGAGAAGGGAAGCCAATCCCAATTGCACAAATTAGCTCTAATAATAACTGAAATTAAAAATAAAATGGAAACTCTTGTCACTTTAAATCACCTGCAATATATTAACAGGTTAGGTATAAGCGACAAAGCACCATCAATCCCTCTAAATTGCAGCATAACACATGCCTTCGCACCAGTAGCAAACGCAAGTTATGCCAAGTGCCTTAGAAAAAACAAGGCAGCACTATACTAAAGTCATCAAAGGCACAACTACCTAAGTAGGGCTCCAATGAGTTTCCCAAGTCACAAGGGGCAGAGAAAATACAACAGCTGAGACGACTATTGAAAATCCATCTGTTCAGAAAAGCAGAAAGAAAGGTGTCAAGACTCCTTTAAAATCTCTCCATCTTTGGACTATGACGTATGGTGGTGGCTGAGCTCAGGTGCTAGAACCCGACCTGCACGGCTGCTCCGGGACCTACCAGCACTGTCATTGTCCCCATGGAGATTTCTGTCCCATCCCCCAGATCCAGACTGAAACTCTCTTGTTTCAGCTTCTGCCCGCTGCCTCTTGTCTTTTGCCATAAAGAGCCTGGTATCAAGAACAACATTAAACTGGTACAATTACAAAATAATCTTCGATTTCCATCTCAAAAAAGTAGGCTGAAAAACTATTACTTGTCATGCTTTCTTAAGAAAGGCTTTATTTGATATTCTGTGGCAGCAGATTTGTCAAGCTGGTATGCAGAGTAATAAGACAAAACGTACATAATGAAACGTTCGTCAAAGAAAGGAACAGTTCTACAGATGAAGAAGAATGTATGCCAGGCACCTCTAATTACTCTCACTAACAAGAGTTGAGATGCAGTTAAGAAAATATACATCGCTCCTTTTCACAATTAGCAGCTTTCTGGAACTCTGATTTCCTTTTCCCCTTTTCTCCCAAGTCACCAAGGAGATCATCTGTCGGTACCATAATTCTTCAGTGAGTCTTGAGCCATGTTTACGTGTTTATATTGTATTTAAGGTGCTGTCCTTGAAGTGGAATAAACAAAAAACATTGTATGCTGGTGTGCGTTTCTGTATAATTATTTTCTAACATTTTTCTAATGCATACTAGATTTTCCCTGATTTCTGTTTATTTGCTCTGGAAAATGAGAAGCCTTTATTAGGAGGTTGTAAGGTTAAAATGAAGTTTTGACAGGTATGTCATGCAAAATAAAGATCTATACTTCAAACTCTTATTTTGCTGTCATTCTTCAGACACTTCCAATTTGCATGCATCTTTCTGAAGAACATGCCTATGAGGAGAGGTAGAAGCTGGTTTTACAGGAGGGAAGACTAAGATAGAACACAACAGCAGTTTTGGAAATAAACAGGATTGTCACAGAGAAGCAACCGATCAAATATTCTTCAAGTACACTAAGGGCTGGAGGAGAAATAATTGATTTATATTTGCATTAATGGAGATTCAGGTCGGGCACTAAGAAAAACTTTGTAAGACTCAGGGCATTTGATACTGTTAGAAAGGGGAGGTTATGGAATCGCCATTACCTGAGTTTGGTAACAACCCATTAGAGAAACCTCCACGGCGCTGGGCCCAGCAGAACCAGGCAGAGCACAAACCAGCAGCCCCCTAGATGGTGGGTGCTGATAAAAATCATACCATTCCACTATACTCAAAATAATTCAAAATCAGTCGTAGGCTAAAGATTTTTAAAACAGTTAATACAGCCATTTATTTGCAGATAAGTAAACTGACTATTCAATATGCAGCTCTCACAGGAATCCAGGGACCATCCTTATTTAAAGGCTACATCCCTATGAACACGGGCAGTGCGAGTGCCTCCAGGCTGCCTAATCACAAGCAAAAGAACCGTACCCTGCAAGATAAACACAAGCAAGTCAACTGCAATCAAAACCCCGACATCTTAAGCACAGTTTTGAACTATTTTCTAAGAATACTCAGTATGTTTCAGACTAACAAACACCGCATCATAGCTTAGTCTCTCTCATTTACCCACCGTGAACCTTAAACTAATCTAATTCTAATTGCCATGGAAACGGGAGCAGAGAAACAAAATCCCTTGATGCCCCAGAAGAAGAGGACAGTAAAATTACCTATCCATTGACACAGCTACCCAAATGTATTAACAGTCCCAGTTTTGATCTCATTTTAAGCTCTAGGATAAGCTTTTTCTTTTGTCTTGTCTTTGTTTTCCTACGAAATATGCTCCATCAGAAATCTGCCTGTTTCATATTCATAGTTTGTTTATGGAAGCAACAATTATTATAAAATTACAGAACACACTCTAAATATTTTTGTAGAAAAAGGATTAAACCAAAAAGATTTTTTTCCGCTTGACATACAGGGGAAAAACAAGGGCTGATGGAGCACATATACAACAGAATGATACATTTTCCAATTACAAACAGTCTCCTGCATTCTGTCTTTCTTACTCTTCCAAGTGGTTCAGCTCAGTTACGCTCAACTACACTACAATATGCAAACTCCATTAAAAGCAATGGGCAGGGATTTAGACAAGATATTAAGTACAGAGCTGACGGGTCAGTGACTCACAACGGTCTTAATTCTAATCTGGTTTTTATTAAACACATTCACAGAACACACTATTACATTATTTCATGCGTCCCATAATGTAATCCATGAGTATTAATAAGGCACAGAGCCATTAGCACAAGGGTATTTAAACAGAAAGGAAACCAAGCAGTTTGCTACTCATCCTCCACGCTTTCAGATTTATTAGATTATTTATGATAAACTTGAAATACATAGATGACCGAAGACCTAGCCTGACACAGGCTGTTTCACAGATGAAGAGCTACAACTCAGAATAAGAGCTATCGAGATATTTTAAGAGATCACACAAGAAGCTTTTGTGGCATCTTCCATTTTGGGCAATTGTTTAAAATGAAAAAGAAGCAGCCTCCACAAAACTGAGCAACTTCCTTCCTCTAGAATGACCTCTGAACGAGCCCAAAGAACTCTGCTGTTTTTGAGTAAGACCACCAGCAACATTGAGCGTTTCATAATACAAAATGAAAGCTAAAACAAGTTATTCTTTTAAAAATTACTTACTGAAGAAATTTGCTGCCCATGCCTGCTATTCGACGTCTCTACAATAGCTCAGATCAGGTCTGGATAGCTTACTCATCCTTTGAAGCGGGAAGCTTTTACTGAGGCCGCAGTCAAAAGCTTAATTAAAATGCAGTGAACCAAAGAAATCAGTGAAATCAGAAGCAGGTTGTCTGATATGATGGATCTGTACACAGGTACTGCAAATTCAAGTGTTAATGTTTTCACATGTGAACATTTATTTGTGCAGTCTTTACGTCCTGTCCATACAACAAAGATGGTTTCTATGAGGGGAAAAAGCTTGAAGCCTAAAAGTACACTGAATTTCCTTTCTAACAATACAGAAATATTTTGAATACTTTGTCATTTCACCACAGTTAAATCCCTTTAAGGGCTGAAAATGTGAAAACTTTATCCTACCTCCAGTAACAAAAGATTCTATAATTTTTCCTTTACAAAGGCAGACAATTACAAACCTATGAGGACCTTACTTCCAGAATTTTCATTTTATGTTTCAATAACCAAAAAACATTATGATATCCATCATGTTGCTGTGACCAAGGAAAATATTGTGATAAATTTCTTCAGACACTTCCTAATCTGTTTTCACACCAATCTTGACTTGTATCATTGACTCAGTACAGAATATTATCCTGGAAACGTTGTTTTCCACTAGCATTAGGAAATCACTAATCAGATTTTTGCTGCTGGGCTCTTCCAACAATTATAAATGAAGACTGAGATTGCTTTAGATAAGCGAAATGAGACGATGGCTCTTTCAATTACTCACACAATTTCTCAAGGGATGAAAGCTGAGGTGCATTGTAAAGTGATCTAAACATCAAGAATAACAGTAATAACAGCCTTTTCTCTGCCTCAAACTCAGAACAGCTTGCAAATGCAGATAAAACGCAGTGCTGCTGCACATCACTGGTGCGCAGTAAGCTCCGACCTTCCAGTTCTGTTGATCTTTGGAGCTCTAGTCCTAACTGCGCTGCTGCAAGGGCACATGCAGAAAGGTTAATCAAAAAGTAATAAACCTCATACTCTAATGAGCATGATTACTGATTGGCCTCAGGGCCACACTACCAGATAAAAGAAAAAGGTAAGGAATGTACAGACTAAGGCCAGAGCAAACATTAAACAGTCCCAACAAGTAATACACTATCTCCATCCTTCACCCACTGACTTTTGCACACTCTTGGAGAAATAAGACTATTGCATTTATCACCTCTTGTACAACTCCCTTCCCAGGCATCTAGAACCAGGGCAGACAGTTAGTTACCACGTCCAAAATTATGTTCGTAAGAGAAAAGAATGAGTAAGTTTGTATAAGCAGAGGTCTAATATAAGGATGTATAAAGTCCTCCAAACATCCTCACGTTTCAAGGGTTCTACAGATGAGTTTCACGTCTCTGACATCATGTCTGGCAATTTCTAAAGTTATTTTTCTCACCATTCTAGAGAGTATATTCAAGGTATTATGTTACTACTAATTAGCAGACTGAGTATATCTGAGGCCTACAATGTTTCTCTTGTTTGGGTGTAAAATTTCTGTTCTTGGAAAAGACAACGAGTATAACAAATTAGATATTGACAATAAGAATCCTTCTTGAATATCAGAAACTCAACTAACAGCAGCTCAAGGTTAAGCTGTTATATAAAATACAGTTAAGCAAGAAATGCTTTAAACGGCAAGTAGCAATGACATTACTAAGACTCATTCCAAAGACTTTGCTCCAAAATCAACAGGATTTATAGATACAAATGCACATACTTTCCTGAAGTCAGGTAAAATAGCTTTTCTTTTTTTTTTTTTTTTTTTATATGACCAACCCCTCTTTGTGTTCCCAGCTGAGCAGCACAAGGCACCCATCATGTCTGACCTTCCGAGGAACTCTGTCCCATGTCAGAAAAATTGATATAGTCATTTCACTCTTGTTGCTCTGGAGCTACTGGGCAGTAACTACCTCGGGACTCAAAGTAATACATTACCTTTAGTCATTATGGATTCTGTTATAAACAGTCACTTTTATCTAAGCATAAATTCAAACACCCAGAACATGTCAAGCCCACTATTTTAGAGCCTGATGTTCATTCTGCACTAAAGGTGCAGGCAGCATCTCCTCAGCTCTCACCTTGCTGCCTAGCAAGTATTACACTGCAGCCAGGTCCCTGCTCAGGATGCTCAGAGGTCTGAGCTCCTGACGCTTAAAGCTTGTCAGCAGCAAGTTGTATAAATGAAATTATGTTGATACACAGTCAAAACAGACTGGACAAAGAAGGCAATACGTTTAAAATAATTTAGAGCATTAGCTCTACTCTTGATTACAATCATTCTCATCAAGTTTTATTGAAGACTTCAAGTACATTATTTTCGACGTGCTGCATACAAGGCATAAAATGTCTGTTGTGTGACAACCCCTGAGACCGACTTTTATAAAAATCTATTTCTAATCAGTTCATAAAGAAACAGCAAAGGACTTGGGTAACCAAAGAACAGTGGACTGCTCCAACAACACAGACCATACATGACGTTCTACAACGCTGCCACAAGAAAATGCATCTCCAACGACATCCCATTGTGTAATGAAAGCCATCCAGCTGACTGAAGAGAATGCTCGTGACTGGAATGGTCCAGCTAACAGTTCTCACACCAAGCTCTTTGCTAGCACGCTGACACGAACTTACAGCTTAAGACTGCAAAAAAGCACAGTTGTTTTCTAGTGACATCTGACATATGACATGCTCACAAAATTCAAGCCAAGCATTAAGCAAAAAAATTAAAAAACAACAACAAAACAGTTCTAATCAAAGTCTTAACTCTTTTGTGGCACTTTCACAACTTTGTACTACTACCTGCATGCCAACACTCACTCAAGTAATTTTTGATAACCTGGCATACTCAGAACTACTCAGTTTAGTGCCACAAAGGGCCCATCAGCCACAACCCGCTCTCGCTTACTCTACAGAAACCCTTTCTCCACTGAAAAGCTAAGTCCCAGGAGTCTGAAAGGTTTATCCACACCTGCCTCTAAGGGCAGGACTTCTATTAAATGTAACACTATGTGTCACGATTTAGAGGAAAAATATCTTGAAGTCTTAAGTTATGTTACTGCTAGATTCCAACACTTAATTCCAAAAATTTGTTGCCAGAGGTTAAACAGAATCATTCTAAATCAGAGGAAACTCAGACTTGCAGAAACTGCAGTCCCTTACTTCATCATTAACAGGCAAATAAAAGCTACATTATACAAGATGCATATGTATTGTCACAGATGAAGGCAGCAAACCTCCAGAAAAACTGATTCACATTGAAAAGTTAAGCATGCTCACTTAACAAAGACTGCAGATTAGCTAGCACTACATACAACCTTTAGTAGTGGATCCACCACCGTGACCAAAACTGACAGTTTAAATGAATTTCACGCAGTGTAGCCAAACGCGCTTGGGCACCAGGCCGAGCAGCGTTAGATCCTCACTTCAATACAAATCACTGTGTCAGCTTAGTTAAGCTGTGCAAATAAACTCTTTGTGCATCTTATTTACAACTTGCATTTTATTTACAAGGAAAACGTATTCTTCCAGGGAGAGAAAATTCTTCTTGTATACATGCCATAATCACAACGCAATCTACAGAGCTCCAACAACTCGGTTTTTTCCCCACCCCTTATATAAACACTTTGCTCTTCCTGGCTTAATGAAACAACCCCTGTACCAGCAATATTACTGTGTTCAGAGAAACTGGGAACAAAATTGATTTAGATTAGGTACAGATTACAATATTTTTATTTTCAATTTTTATTTCAGTTCCCTGTTCTAGTAACGTGACTTGTCAAACTCTTGAGAACTCAGTCACAGAAAATTTCAAACATCTTCTCAAGCAACTCCTGAGAAATTACAGTATCTTCATTTACTATTAAGTGGATTAAGCCCAATTGTGACCATTTTTCAATTTCACCTCACACAGTCAAAAGCCTTTAATTATCACTAATTTTGCAGGGTCAATGGCAAAGAAACCTTGAGTACACAGAACATAAAACTCTATTATATTTCAAAGACTGGTAGGGCCTCTTTGGTTTGTTCTACTTGTCTCTGGTGGCCTCAAAAAACTCAAAAGAAGCTTTGAAACTACTATCCAGTAAGATTTCCACACCCAATGTTCGAGTTACTGCAGCCTGGCTGACCACAGACTCAACAAAAGGGTAACAGACTGACTCTCATAAAAGCTTTTGTAAGAATTTGCTGAACTTATAAAATAAAACAACAAACAGTAAATATCTAAAAGTGAAGAAAACTAATAAACTTGGGAGTCCACCTGTTAGCAAGGCCCACACTATAGTCTCACAGGACAACTCCTACAGAAGCTGTGGAGGGTAGGCTAGATATTTATATTCTCCCTTTATAAATCTAATTAATTCACATAGACAATCAATGGATTTCACTGGAACTTTCTCAATTTCTAAAAACTTTTGTAATAAATAACAAGATAACAGATCCTCAAAGGAACTTATGATTATGAAGCTGAAAGGGGTGAATGCCTTCAGTTTTCCCATATCCCTTTCCCTGCCCATGAATCGCATCACATAACTATGCCTTCCTGACCTAGAGAGGCTTTACAAACTTCTGGTACCTTTGAATTCACAGTATTTTTTCACAGCATGATGCTGACCCCCTAAAAGAGGTTAGACTTTAAAACCACCAACGTAAATACAAAAGAACTAAAAGAAGACTTGAGATTACGTCTTTACTATATCTTCTGTTATTCTCAAGAAAGAAAACTTGTCTGTTTTCCATTTGCAAATAGCTACCTGAAAACCTCCTTTAGATTGCCTGATAGTTGAAGGTACAAAAGAAAGGCTTAAAGATAAGATTGCAGCTGAAGGTATTATCTTTACATGGAGGACAGTGAAATAAGAGACAGCACAATCTCAATTATTTGTCTGCAGTTATTTTGTGGCATAAGAGACAGAGGTGAAAATGCTGTAAAACTGTCTTAACAACCCATTCACATTCGCTGAAAATGATTTATGAGTGTGTGCCAACATAACGCATCAAAACTTGATGTTTTCACTAGTTCATGTGGGAGTTTTTCAGTCACTACCAGGAGAAACAAACAATTCCCATCTTTTCTCCTTCCCTCTTACAGCAGCATTTCCTCAACGAGAGCTTTTCTCCACTTGTTACTTGAGCTGTCTGGTGCCTGAAGTACTAATGCAGGATTTAGAAGACAAGTTTAAAGTATCTGTCTCCTCTCACTGCCTCCCTGCTTATCATGGTATCAAATCAGCCCCTTTGTACTCCAGGTTCTCACTCACAAAGTGGGCTCGACACTTCTGAGGGGGGCAAACATATTCTTAACAAGCAAGGAAGCAAACCAAAAGGCACTTAGGAAATAATCACAAATAATATTTAATGCTACTGTATAGAACTATGGTAGAGCAGGAATATAGAAAACTTTCTACATGACAGAGGAATACAAGACAACCAGATATGAACACCAGCTGTAAAAGAACGACAGACAAAGATACCACCAGATTTGCCTGGCACAAGGTTTTATCTTTCTGCTTACTAAAGAGAGAAAAGTCCATTCTCCTTTCAGAGACTACTTACCAGTACACTTTATCATCAATAGCTGGGTATTTCTCTCATGACTTCTTTTTTCCCCAATACAGAAAGGAACTCCTAAAAACTATGAACTGGGCTTCTCCTCTAGGGAAACTCCTCTCAAATTTCCCTGAGATCAAAAAAGAAAAAAAAGGGCATTCTGTTTATACTTCAGTGATAACTCCTCGTATGAATTACTTGACTTTCCACACCTTCACTCTGAAGAGACTTTGCAGCACTATCACCAAGGATGGAACAGACCAAAGAGCACACACTGTATACAACAATGTGCATCTCTTCTTTTGCTTTGCGATCATTTCTTAACTTTCTTCTCTCTCATGCTGCGAAGGAACAAAAGCACGAATATTTCTCCCTTAGAGCATGATTTGATTTGAAGTTGCCAAAACCTCTGCACAAACACACAAATGTGTGGCTTCTGCTTTCTGTCAGTGCCTTTATCCCTTCAAGCAGACACAAAGAAAGCCTCAGTGACACCTTAAACGTGAATACAACTATCAAAACGTTATCTCACAAAGAGATGGGGTATAGCCACTCATTAGAGGATTACTTCTTTAACTTTAGATAATGTCCTTTAAATTAATCACATTTCAAAAGGAAAAGAAGAATACTTCAAACCCGAAATACACGCCCTAACATACAGAAGTTCAGACTGCAGGAGAAACAATGGATATAACAGATGCAGTCATAAAGGTTCTGTTTTAATTAAAGTAAATGATCCCCTTTTTCTTGTTTCAGCCTCAAAATACAATCCAAATAACATTAAAATCTAGAACATATTAATACCATTCCCTTTTGAATCTTCACTCATTCATTCCACAGTCTAATAAGTGCTCATCAATATTGTTCAAGAGGTTAGACACTTCTTTAAAAAGTAGCAAATTCTCTAGAATCCCCCAAACCCGTATCAACTACCACAAACACACCCAAGTAAGTTCCCAAACCTCAATATTTCATTCTGATTTTCAGTAAGAAGTAGGAGTATCATTTAATTTGATTTAGAAAATCATTATTTATAATAGTCTATCCACCTACAGACAGCCCCCCAGGCATCTGTGATTTCTATTTAATTTTGCAAGGAACTAAACTGAATTTGCAAGCTATCAATATGGCCAAGAAAGATTACTGCTTGTAAATCACTGCTGCTAAAAATTATCTTATGAATGTTTGCCCAAAAAAATCATCCCAGTTATCACACTAAGAAAAAATAACACTTTTATTTAGTTTAGGTAAGCTTTAACCAAAGAAGCAGCAATCTTTTGTTTGATTTTAGGGAAATGGAATGAATCTTTCAGAAGCCTTTTCCCTACGGAAGGAAACACAAGTGACAGCAGTAGGTAGAAAGCAAACTCATCCACAACTCAAGATTCTTTTCATAATGAAGGTAAACACCAAAACAAGGAACTTAACTAACGGTTCTAGGGAGATTATTTCTACACCAAAAAAAAAAAAAAAATCATGATCAAATATAGACCTAGAAGAATTCAGAAATGAGGGAAACGCGCGGGTTGGAACTAGATGGCCTTTACGGTCCCTTCCAACCCAAACCATTCTGTGATTCTGTGGAATCTCTGAGCTCAGCTCAGTAAAATGAAGCTCTTAATCTTCTTGAAAACTTTTTGCCAAATTATGTCATGCTACTTTTATATTCATTTCTGATTAAAAAGAAAACTGTACAATCTATAGAAAGGAGAGCAGAGATCCTAACAGACGGGTGGAACTCAGCAACATCTGACAGCCAGAAAACAAGTAACTTGTCCAATATAGTATTCTGTGATATTTTTCTTCTAGAATTCATCTTCATTTATACAGCACGCTGACTAGGTCACAGGGAAATTATCTTGGTCCAGAGAAAATGAAACATAACAACCGTAAAACAATCTGTAAATCTATTCTTTAAAAAAATCCTCCAGCTCTTATCTTTAGAAGAGTATAAGAATAAGACTACGGGCAACTCCAATAAATGAGCCAGACCACAGTACACGGAGGCACATGCATAATTTGGCATTTGTATTTAGCTTTTGCTAAAAGCATTTTGCAGAGCTGACAAGTGCTAAATTGGCCTGACCAGAAGATGGTCCTGAACATCAGGCGACTTACTTTACAACAACAAATAACCAAAGCATGAATGAGATTGCCCCACAGCACTAGACCTCAAATATGTCAGTTTTGATGAAAAGCCCTGACAGAGTGCTGGTGGACACTAAGAAATATAAAATGTCTCAACAGCGTATAGTGACTTCAAGAGACCCAGTACATTCCCCAGCAATCCAAACTGGTTGCAGCCACAGGAGTCCCTCTTGAGATGCTAAATCACAGATGAACATCATCTGCATGGGTTTCGAAGTCAGCCTCCCAACCTCAGCACTTCCCACTTGCAGGACTACATGCAAGATTCGCCCAGATAACGAGATCAAAGACCAAACAAAATACACTTCCACTTATTCTGCAGTCGAAGAGACCTTTAGAAGAGACGTGGGGGACACAGAAACAGGGAATTATAATTGAAATTCAATTTGATCTTTAAGACAGCATGGAGATCATTAATTAATCACAGCTTCTGCTTCATGAAATACTCCTTGTAGAAGCAGCATGAAAGAAACTGAACAGTAAAAGCACGATGAGGGCTGTTAGGAACAAAAGACAACGATATCCAGCATTCAGTCAGTATTAATGCAGGTGGGGAATCTCTTTCATTTCAGCAATCCTCTCAATAAAAAATTCTAGTAAAAAAAAAAAAATCAATTACTCTTTTAAAATGAAACTACTTTTGTTGTTTCCTGAGGTAGAAAAAAAATCATTATATTTTCAGCCACCTTTACATTTCAGAATATAAAGGAACTTTCACCTATATCTTCTCATCCCATTTTCCTCAGAATTTTCTTTCTACTCGCTCTAAAAAGCGTTCCCAGACAGTACAGATTCTCCATAACAACACACAACGTAAAAACTTGGTTTTACCTTGTAGTGGCAAAACCAGTATCACATAGACTAACACCATATACTTTCTTCAAAGACTTATGAGCAGTCAGATAATAATGACTAAAGGCATCTGTAATGGAGTGAAAAATGAGACAGAAGCAAAGAAAGAAAATGCAAAGGAAAAAGCTGGAGCGCCTAGGTTTTTTCCACCAACAGTAGGTTACCCAGTTCTGCACAGACCCACACCACTGTCCCACTTCTGGAAGTGCATTCTGCAGCTCAATTCATGCGCTAGCTGAAAAATACAAAAATTATTTCAGATAATATCTAGCACAAAAATAGTAAACTTGAAGGTAAGGTTCAGCTCAAACTTACAATTAAGGACATTTTACACTAGTGACGCAGCGATAGCAGAGAATGGAATAACCAAGCTTTTTGTTCCATTCCTTCTCAGAAACGATTGTTTTCTCTGAGGATTTGAAAGTCAGCACTTCATTTTCCCTACAGTTTTAACAACATGCATTATCCTCTGCAATCTAGTAGTTTCAGGCTTACAGGAGATTAAGAGTTTTACACAGGTGTTTTAGGAAAAATGCACATAAATGAATAGTCAGAAAACATCAGCTTCCCAGTTTCCTGGTACCGTGCAGAGCAGAGCAGTAGAGTCCATTTGTTGCTGACATTAGAAAAAGGCATTCTTAATGAAGAGACTTAGAAGTCAGATATGATGCTAATCAATATAGTTTATGACAGTCTGGAAATGCATTATCAACGCATTAAATGTTCCCATCACATTTCAGAAGCTGTAGCTGAAAACTCAGAAAATTTGTCTTGAAGTCACCCCAAAAGGACAGGCAGCATTCTAATGCTCTTAGAAAAAAGCTGACAGTATCAGAAAACTCCTGCTCATCATGGTAATTCAACTGGTACTACAAACAATGACAATATGTATATCAGTACAACCTGTGGAGCCTCAAACACGCTACCGCAAAGTACTTTGGAAACTACTGTCATTTGTCACCCCCTGACCTTGCTCTCATTTAAGGTCCTTCTAATACCTAGTTGTGCAGCACCAAGTCTCCTATTTCAAGCACATCTGAACTACAGATGTTCACAGTAACTCTTACTTCCTGCCCTACGACATATCATGACATATAAAAAAAGAAATTAAACGTTTTCCTGTACTGGAGCCCCATTACAAGCTGGCTTTTAACATCCAAGATTTCAGAACACAGGTGACGTCAGTAGACTATGGAACCTTATCTTGCTTTCTATTGCTAAGGAAGTCCTAGGATTTTATTTACTACCTCTGAAAGAACATTAGCACCACTACCTTACATTTTGGTCACCTCTGTTGCACAACTTGAAACTTGTTGAGGCTCTGGAGCGAGTCCAGAGAAGGGCAACGAAGCTGGTGAAGGGGCTGGAGAACAAGAGGAGCGGCTGAGAGAGCTGGGGATGTTTAGCCTGGAGAAGAGGAGGCTGAGGGGAGACCTCACTGCTCTCTACAACTACCTGAGAGGAGGTTGTGGAGAGGAGGGTGATGGGCTCTTCTCCCAAGTGACAGGGGACAGGACGAGAGGGAATGGCCTCAAGCTCCACCAGCGGAGATTTAGGCTTGAGATTAGGAAAAAATTCTTCATGGAGAGGGTGGTTAGGCATTGGAACGGTCTGCCCAGGGAGGGGGTTGAGTCACCGTCCCTGGAGGTGTTTAAGGTTAGGGTGGATGAGGTGCTGAGGGGCATGATTTAGGGCTTGGTGGGAAGGGTTGGACTCGATGATCCGGTGGGTCTCTTCCAACCGGGTTATTCTGTGATTCTGTAAAAAAGACAAAATCTCAGCTCGGGAAGAGCACTTTTTCTGATCCATTCATTGTTAACATACTAGCAATGCAGCAGCAAGGCCCCTTTTGCTCCCAGCCACACGCCAAAGTGCTCTTCGCACCACAGGTACCAGCGTGCAGCTTCCAGTCAGCCACAACAATTAGCACAGCGCCACAGTCAGCGTTTCCATTTTCTATCTTGATTGTATTTGAAATATAAAAATCAAATGTCAAAAAACAAGCAGCAGGCACAGCAGTTGTGATTTTTCCAGTATTACTAATAACTTTTCCCCAGCTCTGAGGCACTTTCTGGCTAAGTTTCAACAGGCAGTTCTCTGCTAAACACTGTGTGCACCTCGGGCTGGTTTGTTTTATGTCCACCTGAGGAATAAATAAGGAATACCTTTTTTTTTTTCCTAGAAGAAAAACCCAGGCAGGTGGGCAGAGCTGGTCAGCGACTGCGCCCAGTGAAACAAGCACAGAAAAGGATTCACCCGAGCAGAGGAACAATAGTGCAGAGAGTGACAGAGGAAAATGGGGACTGGAGCTGCAGAGCAATTAAGCAGCCTGGAGCAGATGAGCTTAGAAGCATGAACCTCTCGTTAGGAGTCCAGCAAAATAAGAAAGAAGGTCTGAAAAACTTAAATGAAAGTCAGTTGAGATGAGGGGACACAAGCTGGAGTAAGTGGGGCTGTGGAGAACTGGAAACAGAAGACTCCACTGGGAGAAGAGTTCCACAACAGCTGAAAAAATCAAAAGCTGCAGGTCTAGGGGCAGGAAACCTTCATGATTCATCAGGCTCCAGGGACAGCTGACTCAGGAGAAGATTGCCTCTCTACTTTGCCTCTTCCTCTCTCCTATTTACAGCTGCTTCAAAAATATTTCTGGGCCTTCCCACGATGTTCTTGCCTCTGCTTTTAGAGAGCGTAGTCCTGGATTACGAGATCAACAACTGATGGATTTTAAATTGATACTTAAATGTACCCATAAGACATTCTACAAAAATCTGACCACTAGAAAAATGCAAAAGTGTATTTAAACAGAAGCTTAAAATTTTATGTTCCTGCTTCTTGCATAAAATGTTTTAATTGTATTTGGCTGAGGGAAGGGGGTTGTTAAACAGCTTTATCTTCCAGGTTTCTCATGGCTGTTTATTAAAAATATTTCCTCATTCAAACATGCTACAGGCTCAAGTACCTTACTGTACAAACACATCTTGACAAAACCGTTTTAAAAAGCTAATACTACAAATAATCAACTACATAAATTTTTATTCCTCCTTCTGCAAGGTATAGCTCATAACATGTTTCTGTATCGAAAAGAAAACGAACAACTCAAACATTAAGTCAGAAATCAGACGTTAATCTTCACATTTGCTACCTGAACTGTGCCACTCTCAAGCGACCCCTCTTGCGGTCGAACAGCCAACTTGAGTCTTTTCAAGTGGCTCTCACGCCCGGCACAACTCCTACAATACCTCCACCTCTGCTGCAACCTTCCCTTTTGCTTTTAACTCCTTTACTGTAGCTCTAGATGCAAATTCAAGAGCCCTTAATTCTTACAATACTAGTTTTCCTGTTTACATCATACAGTTCATGTCTGAGTTTTAACTATTGAATTCAACACATTCACTGTTTCTTTTAAACTGTAAAAATACTGAAGCTGACTCTGCAGTTCAAGTTAAAAATTGCTATCAACGGCCAGTTATAATACAAGCTACATCTACACAAACACAGCCAGTACTGGTACATTATGAGGAAACGTGTACAGTGATTTCTTCCATAGCCAACAGCAACTCATATTATTCTTCTAACATCTAAGCACTGTTTGAAAAAGCAATTTCCTGTTCAGACGTGATGAAAAAAAATCAGTTTATAAAATAAGACAAAATAATTGCATTTAGAGCTCACAAGTGGGACAGTGTTTAAACTGCAACTCTTTTTGCCAGGGAACAAATCAGCCATATCTGCTCTCATGACTTCAAATATTTCCTTCTGGGTTACAAATTTACATTAAAAGTATAAGCAAAAAAAAATTAAATTTGAAAATACTGATGCAATTATTAAACAGAATACATATTTTTATGCCCGAATTCTTTGAGCACGCAAATCTTTTGCTCAGGCCACTTCAAAACTGCGCAGACACACTCTCAATTTTGACCTTTTGCTCTCTCTCTCATTTCAACTTGAGCTAAGGTGACCCGTGCTTGGAACATCTTACAAGAACAATCAGAGATGTTACTGGATGGACATCAGCAGAAATGCCAAGCATGTTCTTGTGAACATTGGTTTCAGTTTAAATCTAAATTAAAAAGCAATACAAAAGTCATAAAATTGTGCAAGCTGTGTCATACTTCGAGTAAGTTGAGGTGACAGCCCTGGCACACTAACCAAGCTCCTGTACAGGGAAGACCTGCAAGTTCACTTCACTTCTTTTCAAACGAGTATTTCAACTGCTTCACACAGTATTTCTAGGAGCTAAGAAACGGCTGCTAAATTCTGCTAAATACAAAGTACATAAAGCATTTAATAAAACTCAGAATATAACATCAAAGATGAATTAGAACGAACCCTGAGTGAAGCTAACAACATACTAATCTAAAGATAGGAACTGAAACTCCAGAAACTTATTTCTGAGATCTGCTACCCCATGCAGGATTGCAAACTATTCACTGCCATGACAATATTCAGCTCCATCTGTTGAATAAACACCAAGCCCACTCACAAGGTGCTGCACCAGCTTCAACAGGGCACAGGCACCAGCGACGTGTTCTTACGAGTGACACCTTCCGCCAAAAAGCACAGAAATCACGGAATGGTTTGGGTTGGAAAGAGCCTTAAAGACCCCCCAGTTCCAACCCCCTGCCACAGGCAGCGACACCTCCCACTGGATCAGGCAAAACAAAAATCAAAAGCTTAACCTCAAGTAAAGAATCAGCAAAAGTGCTAAAAGAGGTTCCTTAACAGGTCACAAAGTTTTCTTTATTAAAGAACATCAGGAATATCTAACCAAACACTCAACTAGAGATGCTGTTGTTTCGTAAATGGGTCTCACTCAAGAGTAGATGAGCTGTTGAGATCCATTATCTCTATAATTTCATACTTTGTCACAAAAATACATTCTTGATGTTTTGTTTTAGCACATGTACACACACAAACACACGCACAGAGGACTTGTTTCTATAGTGGGAACTTTATTTTCAAAATTATACATGTAAAAAACGTGCATGTCTTCATCAGACATTACTATTTATTAAGGAAATATCATCATGCTCAGAATGCAGTTTTTACCATTCCTTTAGTACATTTAAGCAGCTTTGTGCACTCGCAGTGAGCAGGGCGCAAGGGTGGTTTCTTTGTACTCTCCAAGTATCACCAGTGTTCACACTGGGATTTATAGTCATTACTATGCCCTTCCCAAATCTTACATCAACGTCTACAGTTGAACACTTCTGAGCTTCCACAATTCTCTATCAAACAATTTTATGGTGAAATCCAACCTAGGTCTACAAGTTAAACCATAATTATCAATTAATCTCTAAATATAGAGAGACTATGAAAGGACCAGCTGGCATTTAAAGAAAATGATGAAAGCCAACACTGTTCTTTGGCATCAGCACTAGCTGGTGTTGCTAAGCTACTGCTGCTGCCCAGACAGCTACACACCATCGGGTATTTAATTCACGCAGGCCAGTGGCCGACATGGAAAAAAAATTAAAAACCCTCATATTTTTATACCAGTAAAACTCAAATCTTACCACATCGGTCTATGAACTGTAACATAGCTTGTATCCATGATCAAATGACATACAGAGAAAAACAATTAGCTTTTTGGTGCTCTTTTAGAGTCCATGTTACCTTTACTTGCCCCGATAATTTACTTTGGTTTGGTTTTGTTATATCATAAGCATAACACAGATATTTTAATGTTATCTACCTCCATTTGTTCTACATTCTGTCAATTTTGATTTTTGTCAAATAAATGCCTTGATAAAAATCTGAAGGAGATACGGCTTCTGTGGGCCAACAGAGGCCAGCAAACGGATAAAAATATCAGCAAATTTAGATCAGAGCCTATGAAAATAATGTTCTTTAGTATGTGATCACTGCTCAAAACATTTCTTTTGAGTTTCTGACCATTTCTATTAGATTATACCAGCAGCCTTTTCCCAACTGTTCCATCGCTGATCACACTTGTGATTTGCGGCTTCCAATTCATCTTTACTCAGGACGTCATTCCATGCCCTCAGCAAAGCTGTGCCATTTCGAAGTCAGTCTTTTATCTCTGTTGGCTCAGAAGGAGATAACTCTATTGGTAGAAGACAATTTTGACCTCTACAGAATCCTATCCTTCTTTTCATCACACACCGTAAGCACAAACTTGGACTGTGACGTTTCTTGCCTTCCTCGTACAATTTAACTAGGACCATGATTAAGATCAATTACAAGTTTGATGCTTTCTGGGTCTGTTTTTTTTCCTTCCACCCTCCCCGTGGTGAATAGATCATAGGCCTATGGAACACGACGAAAAAGCTACAGGTGTTAAATTCATTGATAGAAGGAACACTTGGTGGCTGCCTTCAAAGATGCAGGAGGTTACTGTGAGCTAGGAGCCCAGGCAACCTGACAAAAGCATCAACACACAGCTCCTGGCTTCCAATTCCAACACGGGAACTGGAGACCAGCACTTTCATAGACAGAAAAGTTACTGTCAAAACCACAATATTCTCTCCTCATGGAGAACAAGCATTTTCTGGCCCGCACTAAGTTTCTTCCTGAACAAGTAACTTCCAATTTGCAGAAAAAAAATATACCACAAACAATTCACTCTTGAAAAATCAGCTGCCAGCTTACTCCGCTCTAGTTTTTTCCAACATCACATTCTAAAGATCCCCACTATATATAAAAAGCTCACAAAAAACCCAAACCTATTCACCTTCAAAAATTCAAACACAACCCAACAACAACAAAACAAAATAAACCCCAACAGAATGAAAAACAAACAAACAAAACCTGCCAAGCCAATAATAAAATAGTAAAAAACTGTGCAGAACTTACGTTTCAATTTAAGCTGGTCACTTCTATATGTTTGCAATTCCGCAGGATTATGAACTGGGAAGCTATTCATCTACTAATGCTACTGCTATAATCCTAGATCTCATAAATAACATTCCTTGCATTATCTCTAGTACGTTCCCTAAAGCCTTGCTACAGATCACTGGGTCAGTGAAACAACTAAATTCACTCTCTCTGTAATACGTTATTGTTATTTTCAAAAGATACGGCCAGGTTCGGCTAGAAAAAGTTTTAACTTCTCAGGCAAACAAGGGCAAGGAGAAGTCATCACTATTGCGATTATTACAGTTCTCAGCACGTTCGGGCAGCCCTGTTATCCCACGGTGCAGCCTATTTATAACTTCCTAAAATAACAGATCATCACTTGTCAGGTATTGAAATACAGAAGGAAGAGATAGCACATTTCTTAAGAAAGTACTTGAGGGATTGAGGAGGTGTGAATCCTGTCTGAGAACACACTATTTGCTTACCCTCATCTTCCCACTCCTCAGGCACTTCAAACGGCACTTGGGGGAGAAAACACTTCTCCCCTTTAAGCGAGAAAAGCATTCTTCAACAGGCACCAAATATGCCAATTTTTACACTAAAAATATATTTTATTGCCTTACACTGAAGGTATCAAAAAATTAGTGCCTGCTTCTGAAAAATCCAGAAAACCACACTTGAGCCAACTATAACTTTACGTTATAAAACGGCTACGTGAGGTAGCTTATTTCATGCTAGGGACCTTCACTAACATAACAAGCCTACCCTTTCTTTGCAATTTCCTTGGAAAAGAATGGAATAGTTTTTTGCAAATTTATGTTTGTAAAATTATGAAATCACTTTTCATCATCTTCAGGCTGATCTCCTTATGGACGGTTTTTCACTTCCTCCAAAGTGTCGTTGTATGTGTTTATACCATCAAAGCTCCCATTTCCACAAGAGCCTGCTGATTAATATAATCATTGTGTGGTACTGCTAATTCACAGGCTCCTTGTGGGCATCTAACAAATATAATTACAGACTGTTGAATTTCCTGCTTCCACAAAACAGAATAAAGCATCACGTTTTACTAAGTATAAGCTTTTTACATCCTGTTCACCTTCAGCATCTTCTATGATCTCTGCCACTCACATCTCTCTGCTGCGTTTAATCCTGTAGGACGGCCTATAAGGTCCTTCTACCATCTCACCAGCCACTTCGGATCCACAACCCAGAGAAGGATACGACTGAACACTCCAGATAAACCTCATCCAGAACTGACAGGTACTGTCACTGAGGACGACTTCTCCTAAGAGCCCGTTTGATATTCAGGCTTTCAGACATCCCATACAGAGTAAGTTAGATGAAGGAAGAAAAGCACGTGTTCTGTGTTAAGGAAGATGAGCTCCCGGGCTTCGGTGGATGTTGGTTATACTTATTATCTGTATAACCCTTTCTTGTTTGTATTCTCGTTATTGCTTGTACTGTAGAGGTTCCACTCACAGGGAAAACGTTATGTAACAACAGAAATTAACTTGTCAAATCATGGGGTGAGATTTTTAAAAGCTCAAAGAAAAGCTGCATTGAGTATTTATACTACTGAGCTAGCTAAGGAAATATTGACTGAATAAACACGAACTACAGAAGCAGATACTAATGCTGCAATATTGTCATTAGGTACTGCAGACTGGGATGATATTTCACAGGATCTCAAAGTACAGCCCGACAGTGAAGCTCTATTTCACATCTATGACATGATTTCAAGAGGAAGGAATGGAAATTTTTAATAGGGGTGGGAAGTCTTTAGGGCTAAAATAATCTTTATTACGTAAGTACAGGTAGAACAAGAGGTACGTCTTTCAAGAACTCTTCAAAAAGGCTAATACCTCCTCTCCTACGAGAACAAGTATTGAGAACCAGGCAGATGAGAGACTTAAACCTCTATATTAAATACACTAAATTTATATTAAACCTGATCCCTACCTGCCACAGTAACATTTAGTTATCTCCTTCTGAAAGGACAAGCATCGATGGTACAAATCCTTCCTTCATGTATAAACAGCAACGTGGATAAGTTGTTAACCTTTTTGCCCAACGTGTACAACGTTATCGGGGGAGCAAGTGCACGTGTGACCCCACCTGCTCTCTCTCCTGGACATCTTCACTATTCTTTCTGTACTATGCAGCAGGTTCAGCGGCAGAAGTATCAGAGATGCACCAGGGACTCGTGTGGTCCAGCTGTAAGAGATTCCTTGTACAGACACAGTGATAACGGAGACTCAAGGGCACTATTTTACGTGTATTTTTCTTTCTTTTCCCCCCCGTCCCCTCAGCTGTATCACCCTGTCACCCCACGTCCTTGTAAAAAGCCCTCCCCAGCTTTCCTGCGGCCCCTTCAGGCACTGGAGGCTGCTCCGAGGTCTCCCTGCAGCCTTCTCTTCTCCGGGCTGAACAAGCCCAACTCTCTCAGCCTGTTCTCCTACAGGAGCTGCTCCAACCCTCGGATTATCTTTCCAGCCTCCTCTGGGCCCGTTTCAACAGTTCAGTCTCCTTCTTATGTCAGGGAGGAAATAATAAAAATTAAAATAATATCAAACCAGTAAGTAAAATTTAAAAGCAGCCTAGCATTCTGTTGCAGGCCAAAAATCTACGACGGACCTTAAAAATATTTGCACTCACCATCTCCACCTAGATAAAAATAAGTTTATTCTCAGGAGGGCGAGTGTAAAAGTGACATTAAAAAGCTTTATGTTTGTTGTCTCTCATCGCCTCTGGATTAAGTTTGCTTGGCTTAAAAACACCTGTTATCTCACTTCTCCTAGCACTAAAGGCTTACCTAAAATCTTCAGATTAAGCCATACTCTTTTCTGCTACAAACAGTGGCAAAAACACTCTTTTGAGTAAATTATAGCCCTCACAAATATAATTCTGCTGACATGGACTCGTTGTAGGTGACAGGAATAACAAAACTGTATAGTTATCAGCAAGGACATTATTTGGTTCTTCTGCAGAACATAAATTACTGATGATAACGGCATCTAAAAAAAAAGTTCATATTCAAAACTGAAAGAAGCTTGCAAAGTCAGCAACTCTTACTCCATAAATTAGACACAAAATTTTAAATCTGTAGTGCTATTTCAACACTGAGCAAGAGCACATACATGATCAGAATTAAAGTGGTGACACGGACATATCACCTGATACCAAAACTGACAACGATAAACTATATCGGGAACAGGACTGAAGCCTCAGACATCACGAGCAAGTTCTTCCGAACGAATTATGACCACATTGTTACTACAAATCCCAACTGTGGTCTCCGAGTATGGGACCAAGACTGTTCTTCCGGGACTTTGCCAAAGAGAGAAGGCTCAGCCTTCAAGCATTTTGATGCTACTATATTGCCTGCACATACGTCGCGATGATCTAAATGTATAAATACTGCTCGATTATGAATTCTCTGGCTGTGGCACACTTGCACAGTGTTCCTTTAAAGCAGGAGTTACTCCCACAGAGAAGAGGTAACGACCACACCTCTTTCTGAGTCCTTACACTCCCGTAAATTACATGTTTTCTAGCAGTCCAGCCTTTACAAGGTCCATCATCTGTTGTGCCCTCTGATTCCAGAAGGCACAGAAGTGAGCAGAAAAAAGCACTGGGAAAGAACGGCCAATTAAGCCTGACAATCCACAGCTCATTCCTTCAATAAGTGGCAGCACACAACTAAAATGGAGGTGTAATAAGTTCAGCAGCTGCTAATGACTGCATAATTGACCTCGGAAATTCCCACCTCAGCTAAGCTATTTACCCATTCCTAAGTTCCTCAGCAGGCTGTAACTGTTCCAGGGCAGCATTTCCAGCATAAAAGAAAGCCTGGGAAGGACAACTAGAAATCAGCAAAAATATTACATCTCTAAAGACAATGAGATACACACCTATCCTTCTACTGCAAACTCAAAAATAAAACCATACCTTATTCTAGCTACAGTAAGGGACTTCATCAAAAAGTAATATTTTTATTCTGCAATCTGGCTAATGAAGCATTTAAAACAAAATAAAAAAGCTATTTCTTCCCAACAGACCATCATGGCCACGCAGTCCACAATCTGAACTTTACCATTAGAACAGCCATTTAAGGAGAGGGGATCCGGTCAGACAACTCTACCCAGCCAGGTAACGACCTCTCTGTGGTTACAACAGACGTTTGGGAACGCGTCTGATGATTTGTGCAAATTCCAGGGGAAAAAGTCTGAGTTTCTTCTAAGAAAGTTGTAGGTGAAGTAGTTGTGTGTGACAGCCACGGGAATTCAGAACAGGCAACCCCTACTACCCCCTCACACAGAGAAGCACGTGGCACACTCAGAGTTGCGGCCGACAACTTGATCAAAACTATCTGATATCCACGCTGGAGTTTTCAATTACAGCTACAACAGAGAGACAAGAAAGCTACTGAGTAAGTCCTAGATATGAGATGATCAGCTGCGAGAAAAATAAATCATGTGTTAGCAAATTTTACAAGCTCAGTATCAACAACGCGTATCTCTCAATACTAGCACCAAGTTTACTTTCTCTCAAACAGCCCAGCTCTACTTTCTCAACAGACTGTTGGCAGCAGGCTTTTCATGCAAACTAAAGCTCATTCCTCTGAGCTACAAATACCACCACCAGTATTTTTCCACATTCAAGCAACTATGGACCTATAGGAGAGACGAAGAACCTTGTCACTGCTTATGCTTCTGGGAAAAGTTTCAGTCGTCAACCAGAACAGGCTAATTTTGACAGCTACTCCTCCATGAGCAAAATGAGGCTAACAATTAGTTCTTTACATTCTTAAAAGGATCAAAGATGCTTATGTTCTTACATCTTATACAAAAAAGTGTGTACTTCTACGCAACTGAGAAAGCGTGAAACAAATAAGACTGCAACGGGAACAAACTGCCAAGCATTTCAGCACAGTCTGCAAAGACCTTGCCAGCAGTTTCTGCCTGTGCAGAGAATCGACCAGTGCCTGCCCACCTAACCCCTAATTCCCTCATGCTCAAGTGCGAAGCTGACTCTCATTAATTACCTTAAAATAGCATAATATAAACTGTATGAAAATATCCTTTCTCTTCCTGATATGCACTGCTATAAAAGATAAGCCAAAGCAAAATGGTCTAACTTACGGGATGATGCCTAAGTAAGCTCTGAATTCTTCAGATTTTATGAAAAACGTGGTGCCTGGTTCTTTAAACAAGCTCTCGCTGGTACAGGCACTTGATCTGGTTCCAAAAAACAAGCAAGAAATCAGAACCTTTCCTTTAATTTGATTAGAGAATTTTCTATGAGAAGTGGAACGTGCAGCTTGTTCTCTGTTTTTGTTTTTTATATCAGCTAGAACGTTACCAACACCGGGAACCATTTAAAAGATTCTTCACAAATTTTTGCAGCCTTCATTTACATTGACAGGGTGGTTGGCGTCAAAAAAAAAAAAAAATAGTAGAAAGCACCAAGATTATTCTGTTTTAGGATACGCATTTCAGAGGAGTAAAAACTACAGCATATCACACACCCCCGCAAAAAAAAAAAGGTTCAGAATTCCTTCTTGACCGTCAAGCAACTCATTTATTTACTTCCAAAGAGGGAGTGACTGTTTATGCCCAATTTTGGCAGCAAGTAAAGAAAGAAAGTACACTTCTAATTTTATCTCACATCACGTAACTCACCTTCAGTTATTTCTTTAACTGTATTTTCCAGAAGCAAAGTAAAAACATTCACTCTTCCTCAGAAATATTTTTCAGCTATGACTGACAGCACATCTAGTTTTCACTGAACTCAATAAACACCTCAAAAGGCTTCTAGAAAAACCTGCGTGACTAACTTGGCCTCAAAGTTCTTCAAGTCTCACAATACTATTCTTACCTTACTTCTTGAGACTTAGAGATAAAGAAATTAGAAGAAAAATATGGTTATTCTCAGGCTCCAACGCAGGGTAGGACTATTTTCTACAGAGGTAAGTTCTTAATTTAGGAAGCAATGTCGACCTGCCTCGTATTGATAACAGAGCAACAAGGCTTCCAGGTCAGCAGTTTTGCTCTGATTCCCCTGCGTCTGCTACCAATTCTCACACAGCCTGGGATCGTGACTTTCTTCTCTGTGATGAGCAAACAACATTCATTAAATCTACCTGGAAAACGCACTTTTCGATGGGTTACGCTGGACAGAGAGAAGAGTAGAAGGCACCCACAGTCTAGGAAAAAAGCACAACTTCACAGAATCCCAGGTTGGAAACGACCCACCCGATCGACTCCCACCATTCCTGTCAAAAGCCCAGAGCACAATGGTAACTCCCCAAAGTCTCTTTTAGCGGAGACTGAAGGAAACGAGGGGGAAAAGGTATTAGTGAAAAAGCTGCGCTGCTGCAATAGACAGTCGGTTGTGCACAGTCCTGCTTGGCCTGTCAAGGTAAGAAACCCCGTCTGCGTGGCTTTCACCTCACATTAATACGCAATTAACACGCAAGCAGCCGGGTTCTTAATGTAAAATTCACGCCTCAACACAACGAGCGTTTCACTTGACGAAGTTCGAACCCTGAAGAACGATTAATACAACGTCAAGGCTGCCAGAGTGAACTGATGCTTCTTTTCAAGACTACAGAAAAATCAAGAGAAACATCTACAGAATTAATCCGAATTCACTGTTGTGCCCCGAAGAGTTATCAACAAACATAAGGCACAAGGGCGTATTAAACAGTTGGGATTCTTTTATTTACACCCGCACCGGGGAACCCAAACCCTTCCCCTTCCCCGCTCCGGTCTCTACCAAGCGCCTCTGAGGCTGGAAGCCCCCGGTCTGTAAAAAGGGCGCGAGGGACGAGTCCAACCTCGCCCCTAAGGCCGCGGGTGCCCCGGGCGGCGGCTCCCGGCGCGCTGCCGGGGGGAGCTCGGCGGGGGGGTCTCTGCGGAGGCCTCGCCGCCCTCCCCAAGGTCACCAGCCCAACGCCGAGCGCCCGCGGGGCTCCTCCCTCACGCCTCACAGGGAACCGGAGCGGCCGCATCCAGGCAGCCGCGATCCAAACAAACCGCCTTCTCCCGTCGGGTTCCCAGCGCCGCGGGCTGCGCTCACCCGCTCCCACCGCCCTCAGTCGCGCCGGAGCGGCGCGGGGCCGAGGCGGGGAGGGACGGGGCCGGGGGGGCCGGGGGGGCCGGAGCGGAGCCTCCGCGCGGTCCCCCCCGCGGGAGCGACTCACCGAGAAGCCGGCCCAGAAGGGGCAGGAGTGCCGCACGCGCGCCGAGGTGGTGAGCGCCAGGGCGGCGAAGCTGACGGCCACGATGAGGCAGCCGAGCGCCATCTGCGCGGCGCCCAGCGCCAGCATGGCCCGCGAGCCCGCGCGGGGCTGCCGCGGGCGGGACGGGCGGCGGGACCCCGGCATCCTCCGGCCCCGCCGCGCGGCCGCGGCCGCTCCGCCCCCGCGCAGGGAGGAGCCGGGGAGGGGCCGCGGCGGGGCGGGGCGAGGGGGAGCCGCTGGGGATGGGGAGAGGGATCGATCACCCCTGGGGATGGGGAGAGGGATCGATCAGCCCGGGGATTGGGGATCGATCACCCCTGGGGATGGGGAGAGGGACCAATCAACCCGGGGATTGGGGATCAATCACCCCTGGGGATAGGGATCGATCACCCCTGGGGACGGGGAGAGGGATCGATCAGCCCTGGGGATTGGGGAGAGGGATCGATCAGCCCTGGGGATTGGGGAGAGGGATCGATCAGCCCGAGGATGGGGAGAGGGATCGATCAGCCCTGAGGATGGGGAGAGGGATCGATCAGCCCGGGGATTGGGGAGAGAGATCAATCAGCCCGGAGATTGGGGAGAGGGATCAATCAGCCCGGGGACTGGGGATCGATCGTCCCCAGGGATGGGGAGAGGGATCGATCACCCCCGAGGATTGGGATCAGTCACCCCTGGGGATGGGGAGAGATCACCCAGGGAATTGGGATCGATCACCTTGGGAACTGGGGATCAATCAGCCCAGGGACTGGGAATCGATCAGCCCAAGGGTTGGGGATCAATAGTCCCTGGGGATGGGGATCAATAGTCCCTGGGGATGGGGATCAGTCACCCCCGGGGATGGGCAATTGGGGATGGAGATCGATCAGTCCAGGGATTGGGGATGGGCATCGATCGTCCCCAGGAATTGAGATTGATCACCTTGGGGATTGGGGATCAATCACCCCCGGGAATTGGGGATGGGGATCCATCACACCAGGGATGGGGAGGGATCACCCCGGGAATTGGGATCGATCACCTTGGGGCCTGGGGATCAATTGCCCCAGGGAGGGAGATTGATCACCCCAGTGGTTGGGGATCAATCACCTTGGTGATGGGGATCGACCACCCCTAGAGTAGGGATCAATAACCCCTGGGGACTGGAGTTCACCTTCTTCTGGGAGGGGATCGATCACCCCTGGGGTAGGAGGGTGGTTGGGAAATTGATCACCCCGAGGGGATGGGGGGGGCTGTTTTGGGGGATTATTTGGAATCGATTGCCTAATGAGGATTGAGGAGCCCGGGAGGTAATAATCACCTCGGGGTGCAGATTGATCACCCAGAGGATGGGGGGTGACCCTGTCTGGGGAAGGAGGTGAATCGATCGCCCCAGGGGAGTCGGGGTCACCCTGTCCTGGGGTAATCGATGGCCCCTGGGATTGGGGGTCGTTGTGTCCTGGGGGAAATTGATCAAGCCGATGGGAATCGATGTCCCCGGGGAATGGGGGGGTCACCCTGCCCCAGGGGAGCTGGGGATCCATCACCCAGGGGCTCAGGGGTCACCTGCAGCCGCTGCTCGGTGCGGGTGGGCTCAGCCTCCCCTCCTGCAGCCGAGCCCCAGCTTCCAGCATCCCCGCTGCCAGGAATATAAATCCCACTGCAACCAGCTCGAGAAAAACGTCCCCGCACGTGTCCACAACACCTGAAATATGGTTAAAAGGCAGTTTTTTTCTGGAAATGACAGCCACACCCCAGTGCCTGCAAACACCCAGGGCTGCTTGGAAAATGCACACCAACCCAACCCCAGCCCGTGGGTGGCATCTCACTATTTTGCGCTATAACTCAGGGAGGAGATTTCCAGGGCTAGGGTGCTTGTAGCCCCACAGAATCATAGAATCCCCAGCCTGGAAAAGACCTTTGAGCTCATCAAGCCCAACCCTACCTGTCCACTACTAAACCACATCCCTAAGCGCTTCATATCCCCATCTTTTAAACCTCTCCAGGGATGGGAACTCCACCAAATGCCTGAGCAACCTCTGCCCGAGAACCCTTCTGGTGAAGAAACGTTTCCTGATGCCCAAGCCGAACCTCCCCTGGCACAGCTCGAGGCCGTTCCCTCTTGTCGCTTGGGAGAGGCCAACACGCACGTCTGTACAACCTCCTTTCAGGCAGCTGTAGACAGTTTCGAGGTCTCCCCTCAGCCTCCTGTTCCCCTAGAGTAAAGACAAGTGAGAGCAGCGTACTTGCTCTATACGGGGGTCGGTATGCATAGTCCCCATACCTGCAATACTGAAATATACGTAACAAACCCCCCCTAAATGCTCCATGTTTACCATGACGTTCTCTCTTCTCCTTCAAGAACTCTTTGCTTAAAATCGTTTCCTTCTTTGGGAGGCGGTAGTGCAGCAGGGTGTCTCCACAGGAAGCATCAAAAGGTAAGTCTCCTCTTTTTTCATACCACATTCAGGTATTTAACAGGAAAAAAAAGCTTTTCAGTTTTAACTTAAAACGCTGCCTGTGCCACAGAACAGACGAGGGTAGCAGGTGACAGCGCTGTCCCCCCCGTCGAGGCTAAACTACTGCTCCAGCACACGTGCAGTAATATTTTAATCAGATCCAAAAAGCACCTGACAAGTCTCTACCCTGGAGAGACAGCTGCTTTGCTACAAGTTTTTACTCTAATGCAGGATAGGACTAAATTAACAGTAGCAGTAATGAAAAGAAGAGCTAGCTACAGTGCCTTACATTTCTCAGATTGGCAGAATGGGAGGAAACACCACCCTACACCCTCCTTGGCCAAGTACGGAGCCTCCGCTGATATCCCCGAACCGATGCCTGGCACAGGAGCGCTGTATTGAGGTGCTTAGGGGCATGATTTAGGGATTGGTGGGAATGGTTGGACTCCACGATCCAGTGGGTCTCTTCCAACCTGGTTATTCTGTGATTCTGTGATATCCCACCTGAAAGCCCAGGGGGAACAGCTGCACCGAGGGGGTGGGGATGTATGGTAACAGGGCACAACATTGGGGTTTTGTTCATATCAGTTCACATTAAAACTAACTTCCACTGGTTTTTATCAAGTAGAGCTGTTTGCTATCCACAACTGGAAGCGCTACTTCGAAACACACCTTTACACCTTTAGAAGCCAAGGAAGAGCGTATTATGACCTACCAAACAGAGCAAAGGGCCAGCAAAAAGAAACAAAACACAGAAGCCAACTGTACCTGTGGTCTTCAGGACCAAGCAGCTCATTCCCCAGCCACACGGAAATGCTTAAGGCTATTCAACAGCAGGACAATTAGAAACCTTAGAAAGAATAAATGCATTTAAACCTCTGCCTGAGTGCTCTCCTTTAGGAGTAAATCAGCCCTAGGGCTTGGGGAAATGAGGACACGTTATACGGGGTGTGAATTTACATTTCACTAACTCCCTGGGCTGATACAATCGCATACATGAAGCACAAAACAATATACTTTCATTTCCAAGGGCTTCCTACCTGGCAGATTGAAAAAAAAACCATAAAAATCCACATTTGCTTGCAGTCAGGAGGAGGATCTTAGGTTCCAAGTGCTGCCCATGAACTTCAGGTAATCAATGCGGGCACCGCTTCTCAATGCCAAACTAAAGCTACCAGAAAACTACAACTGTTTTCGCTTCCAGCAGGAATACAGAGAACTTTAGATCCCATCTTGTTCACTCCAATTTTCCTGAGCATTCAGGTGCAGATAGATATGGCTCAAGATTTGAATTAGCTCTTGGCTCTCCCTGAAGTCTCGCAGTTCCTGGATTTGTTTGAGAATCACTTAAGACCAATTTGGATTATTATTGTCCCTAACTTTAAATGAAGTTATTTTGCCGAAGAGGTTTTTCTTTCATATTTCCATTGGTGTTTTTCAACGCCGTATCGTTGAGCCGACCGTATCCCAGGCTGCATCAAAAGAAGCGTGACCAGCAGGCAGGTCAAGGGAGATGATTCTGCCCCTCTACTCAGGTCTCATGAGACCTCACCTGGAGCCCTGTGTCCACCTCTGGAATCCCCCGCCAGGAAGGTTGTGGAGCTGTTGGAGCAGGTCTAGAGGAAGACCACGAAGATTATCAGAGGGCTGGAGCACCTCTGGTACGAGGACAGGCTGACAGAGTTGGAATGGTTCAGCCTGGAAGAGAGAAGGCTCCAGGGAGACCTTGTAGCAGCCTTCCAGTACCTGAAGGGGGGCCCCTACAGGGAAGCTGGGGAGGGACTTCTTACAAAGGCATGGAGTGACATGATCTTAAGCTGAAAGACGAGAGATTTAGATTAGATATATGGAAAACATTCTCCTGTGTGGGTGGTGCGGCACTAGAACAAGTTGTCCAGAGCAGACGTGGCTGCCCCGTCCCGGGGGGGGGTTCAAGACCAGGCTGGATGGAGCCTTAAGCAGCCAGGTCCAACGGGGGGTGTCCCTGAGCTCCCTTCCAGCCTAGACCGTTCTCCGATTGAGAGTAACAAGTAGGACACAGTGCTGAAATTTCTTCCGGAACAGTAGTCACAAAAGCTTCGTATCAGCCGTGTCTATATCCGAGCACTACAATATACTAATTTAACAAAATAAAATTGATCATTTCCTGAAGGCAACCAGAAGGACACTACCTATCAGGCCTTATTATTAGTCTATTAGCAAACATCAAAACTCAGAAGGCAGCAGGATAATGATCCCTCTTCTGCGGTAATTGTCTCATTACTGTCAGTCATTACTGGCTCCCAAGCAGTTCAGAAAGCAGCTTCATCCTAGGAACTACATCGGTGGATTGGAGTTTCTATTTATTCTACCTCACTTTCAGCTTTAGTGAATTTCACGCATCTTTATCTCTGCAATTGTTATTTCAAATGAAGTAAATGATATTTCCACAGAATCACAGAATAACCAGGTTGGAAGAGACCCACCGGATCGTCAAGTCCAACCATTCCCACCAATTTCAAGTATGACAGAAATGGAAAATGAGCAAAAAGTAAATTCATAGTTAAGGTAAGCCTCGTTTACCAATTAACATAGATAAGGAAACCATTGAGAAGGTGCCCTGCAGGGTATAGATGCTGAACATGCATCCAAGGGCCCTGCCACTGATCACATAGTGTGTCCCCAACTTGCATACTTTACATGATTTATTTTAAGCACCTCCTCTCTACATACATACATATATATAACTCTAAGGACTTAAACTGAACGAGAGATCCAGGTTGTCCCACAGTGTACATCCTAGAGAAATTGGTCAAATGAGGTGCTATCTCTGCCAAAACATGAAAGACTTTTACGTGTATCTACATAACACACACACAAAACAAGGAGTATTCATAGTGTTTCTACAGACAGGTTTTCACTTGCCAATCAGACGTACAATAGCACTACCCGTCCCGTCTTTTACAGCGTTTCTCTGTGTAAGCGAATGACCGAAGAGTTGACAGAGCACCCCGATTCTGTGTGCACAAGCGTGAAGAGTAGAAACATGCAAAGAATACCAGAATACCATCTAGGTCAGATTTCATCCAAGCCCTGCTTCTCTGCTCAAAACCACAGTCCCTCTTTATGAAGGATTTCAAAGAGATAAATTAAAATCAGGAGCATCTGCCTGGCAATCCTCAGGAGCCCTGCACCAGCCCAGCGCGCAGGCAGGAGGTGACGCAGAGCACGGTCACAGCCCCAGGTGCTGAGCTGCCCTCGGTGGGCGACTGTGCGCAGAGGGAGGGAGGATTCTCTCTCCTCTAGGACTCGGAGTTAGAAGTGTCGGGCTGAACTTCCCAGCTGTTTTCTGCACCATCTGTACTGGGCTGTTACCAGACACTAGACCCGAAGGACACAATAAGGACAAGTATCTGCCATGTCTCTACACCCCTTGTTACCGTTCTGTTTTCTCATGTTTTTACCCAGAAGATAATCACAGATCGCCCAATTTTACAAAACCAGCATCCTTTAACAACACAATTTAAGCATATATATATATATATATATATACACCTGTAAGATTTACTTCCACATGCAAGCCAAAGGGTTTTTAAACAGGAAAGCTTTGCAGGTAAAAATGAAAGAAACCTCAATTTCCATGCTTTAATCTGAAAATAGTCTGTCTCTTCTTCGGAAATACCTGCCTCAGAATGATTTCCTCCATGTGATTGGCTGCCCTGATGAACGTCCTGGAGTGCTACAGGCACCACTGAAATCAAGATAATTGCCTTGCATTTTATGACTGCTTGAAAGTTGAAATTGGGTACGTGTTTTGGATGGGAAATGCAGGCAGCCCCGTGGTTTTAAAGAAGGCAAGCTAGAACTACTTCTTTCTCTTTTTAAAAAACAAGACAGATTTCTTTCCCCAGAGATCACCCCTGGCCTGGAAGAAAATGTAATCATTCTGCAAGAATAAAAATAAATTACTTAAAATGAAGAAGTACCTGGTGTTATCCTTCAAGCACTAGGAAAAGTAAGAAGTCAGCAAACCCCTTTTTAATCAGGAGTTCAGTCTCAGAAATAAAAACAAGGGAATCTGCTTGGGGGGAATCTGTGTTCTATGCTAAAAGTCCTAATTTTATCTGTTCTATTTGGTGATGAGACCTGGCAAAAAATAAAGCTGCAATAACTCTGATGTTTCATTTCCAAATTAACTAAAAAGTTCCAGAAGGCATCACCGCTTGGGGACTAGCGCTGGCAGCACCCCGGCCACAGGCTCCCTACAGACAACAGGGAGTTAAAACTGTTTTTTACAATGCCAAGATGAGAATTATTTAATAGCAAAGAATTCTATTCAATCACCAATCTCCATATGTCATTTTTTTGTTGTCTCAGAATGGAAAACAATTGGTGATGATTTAAATCATACAAAAGCCACCTTAGACACCCTTCTTAAATTGTGGTGGCTGTCAGAGAGTAGCCCAGGAAAACCTGGCAAAGAACTGCAGAGGCAGAACGTAAGCCAAAGATGGAAAATGGTTTGGCAGGCAGAAAAACTCCCTGGGGGGCTTATAATAAAAACAATACGACAAAAACATTAAATAGAGAGGTGCAGGAGAAAAGCAATTACTCTAACAGAGTATTAGTTACTATGACAAGCTTTTAGAAAGCAGACCTATCTGAAATGCCAAAAATAATTAGGCAGATTGTCTTGTTGCCCTTCAAACAAAGGAATTTGTGAGAAATTTCATTAAGGCTTTGTGCTTCTTTCTTCAAGAACTAGCAAAATTAACAAGGTCAGCTTGAGTACAGCTGGAGATTACCCTTCATCCAGTATTTTAGCACAACTCTTAATGCTTCTTTTTTTTTTAATCTTCTTTTTGTTTAAATATTTCTTCCCAAGGGGCCTTTTTGCAGTTTGCCAGATTGTTCGGTGCCCTCAATTTCACCCTGCAGCAATGAACACTTTTTCTGCTGGCACCACCAGTGATGGAAAGGGCCAGATTTACCTCTCGCTGGAGCCAGCGCAATTTCATACCCATCTTTAACGTTATACACTGGGGCCTCAAATACCAGCAGCAATTTGGAAGCAGTTGTTCCATTATAGAAAATGAGGCTGGGATTCCGATTTCGACTTTTTTTTTTTCTTTTCTGAATTTGTCACATTGTGGAACTGAGTAATTCAGAAGGGAGGCCCTCAGGGGACCAGCTCTTGGATAAACACTTAAGGAGAGCAAGTTTAGTAAAGACCTTGAATTTCACACTCCCCCTTCCCCCCCCATTTATCACTCAGTAGTTCAGAAGATTTTGTTTAAATCTAAGAGCTGGTTGATGCCCCCTGTCCTCCATCCGATCGCTGCCTGAACACAGTTTGGGGGCAGAAACTGCTTCTGTGCTGTCTTGGCCAGACGTGTGAAAATAAGAAAAGAGTTTAGTGAATCCAGAATTGTACCTTTGCTGTTTGCACAAGAGGCACCTTGTAAACAGCTTCTCTACACAGACCTCGTGGCTGCCACAGTCTTACTCCAAGTAGGAATATAATCTGAAATAATTTATAGCTACTATAGAAGAAGGTAACGCGACACCTTATAGAGCTCCTTAAACAATATATAGCGTGGACAGAACTATTCCCTGCAATGCCTGAACAACATGGAACAGAATGACACGGCAGCAAAGCAGCTTCCCGGAGAGGGTGGTTAGGCACTGGAACAGGCTGCCCAGGGAGGTGGTTGAGTCACCGTCCCTGGAGGTGTTTAAGGTGAGGGTGGGTGAGGTACTTAGGGGCATGGGTTAGGGATTGGTGGGACTCAACAATCCGGTGGGTCTTTTCCAACCTGGTTATTCTGTGATAGACGAGGCTCATCTGCCAGCTGCAGAGTTACTAGATATAAACTTATCTACCATCAAGGATCAAATACTGTCTTGTTTTCACAGATAACAAAACACAATAGGACGGAGGTTTCAGCAGCTGTATAACAGCATCCTGGAAATTCACAGATAGTTTTTTGCCCAGATTACATTTTACTTTGATGAAAAAGATGAGAGAAATCTAACTTCTCTGCTAACATACATCACTTATTTTTATATGCATTCTCAGAGGATTACGTAAGCATTAATATAGTTTTCTACATGAAAAACATTGTCCTTGAATGCATCACCATACAACTTAGCCTCTCAGTACCAGATGCTTTTTGGCTTTTTAAAAGGAGAACATTTTAAAACTTCGCTATGGATTCGATCAGTCCTTCTACCAACAGTGTTTAATATAACAAAGGAAAAAACAGAAACAAAACCAAAAACCTCTCAATTGCTTTGAGATTTAGACATCAAGACAACACTTGTGTTTTAAGAAAGTCAACACTTGAGTAATTGTAATTAGGGGACAAAGTATAAGTTATTCACATTGGACAATGAAGCAATTCTTCTAATCCATTTGGGTACAAATGGGTATTGTTAATGACTAGTTCATCAGTAATGAGTGTTCCGACTATTCAACCCAACTCAATTACTGCCCAAGACAAGCATATGTTAGGCACTTATTTCACATAAAAGATTCCTTAATGTGATTTGTCCTTACAATTACAGCAACCTCCTCAGCCAGCATAGGCAAGATGGGGGCTAATTAACAATTTTAAGCAATAGGGAAGAATGGTTAGGAAGAACTGGAGGGTAGGGAGGCTCTGCAAAGGGACCGGAACAGGCTGGGCTGAGACCAACGGCAGGAGGTTTAACAAGGCCAAATGCCGGGTCCTGCACTTGGGGCACAACAACCCTGTGCAGAGGTACAAACTAGGAGAAACCTGGCTGGAAAGCTGCCAGGAGGAGAAGGACCTGGGGGTGCTGGTTGACAACCGACTGAACATGAGCCAGCAGGGGCCCAGGTGGCCAAGAAGGCCAATGGCATCTTGGCTTGTATCAGAAACGGCGTGACCAGCAGGTCCAGGGAGGTTCTTCTCCCCTGTACTCGGCACTGGTGAGACTGCACCTCGAGTCCTGTGTTCAGCTCTGGGTCCCTCACCACAAAAGGGATGTTGTGGCTCTGGAGCGAGTCCAGAGAAGAGCAATGAAGCTGGTGAAGGGACTGGAGAACAAATCTTATGAGGAGCAACTGGGAGAGCTGGGGGTGTTTAGCCTGGAGAAGAGGAGGCTGAGGGGAGACCTCATTGCTCCACAACTACCTGAAGGGAGGGAGCTGGGCTCTTCTCCCAAGTGACAGGGGACAGGACGAGAGGGAATGGCCTCAAGCTCCGCCAGGGGAGATTTAGGCTTGAGATTAGGAAAAAATTCTTCACGGAGAGGGTGGTTAGGGATTGGAACAGTCTGCCCAGGGAGGTGGTTGAGTCACCGTCCCTGGAGGTGTTTAAGGTGAGGGTGGATGAGGTGCTTAGGAGCATGATTTAGGGATTGGTGGGAATGGTTGTACTCGACGATCCGGTGGGTCTCTTCCAACCTGGCTATTTTATGATTCTAAGTTTATAAAAATTAACCAGTCACACATGATCATAGCTTTCTTCCTTGAAGCTGGAGGGATGATGTAGGGGCCGCTCACAGCGCCGACAGAATTGAGTCAGGGTTTTTTTTGGTATCTGATGTTAATTCCAATGAGTCAAAGCAACTAGATGGACAAAAACATATATTGTTGCACTGAATGTGCACCCATTGCTTACACAGAAGGTGTGACTCTGGTTTTAGTGTTCAGACTAGGGAAAGCACAGTTCCACTGGCTCTACTATCACAAAACTGTTATGCAGCAAAGTACTTCTGGTTTTGGGGTTTGCTCCCTTTGGAGCTGAAGCCATTCAGGAGACTCTTCCAGCAGGCATACGCAGGAACACACCTGAGCAGCCTGAAGTGCACACATGCTTGAACTTCTAAAGACGAAGCCCTTACTACTGGCTGGACATCAGGAAAAAATTTTTCCCAGAAAGGGTCATTGGGCACTGTCAGAGGCTGCCCAGGGAGGGGGCTGAGTCCTCTTCCTTGGAGGGGTTTAAGGGACGGGTGGACGAGGTGCTGAGGGACATGGGTTAGTGATTGATGGGAATGGTTGGACTCCATGATCCGGTGGGTCTCCTCCAACCTGGTGATTCTATGATACTCAGCAATAATTCTGTGTTAGCAATGTCACACTAACCTTTAACCATTAGGAGGCTGAAGTGTTCCTGAGGTTTGAGAAGTAACACTGAAAGATTCAGAAGTTTAGAAGAAATTTAAAAAAAAAATCTACTTGGATGCTCCTGTCACCTTACACAACTTCTTACAGCGTGAGCCATTCACAGAGTTCTGAAGGCTCTTCTCAGCCCTTCCTTTTTGTCCCAAAATGGTTTGCATTAGCAGTTCATTAAAGTCAGACAGAAATCTGAATTGAAGTCCTTTTCATCTTTAAATTATGTAACATTTAAAAAGCGTTTCTAGAATTTCTGTTGCATCCTCAATCATTTCCTGGTTCTCTCCTCTGAAGCCTCTCTCTGTAGCACAGAAGGATCTGTAGGCTTCTCGTCTCTGGAAAAACGCTGGTGTTGACACAAGCCAACCTTCCCACGGGAGGCACCCAGAGACATTAGTTATTTTCATTCTGATCAGAGGCGATTTTGTGTAACTTCTTTGCTGTTGATGGGGAACCCTACCCTGGTTTTTCCATTAAATATCCCTCCAAATCCCAGTCAAATGACGTGGCAGGCTTTTGGTGATTTAATACAGAGAAAATCATAGCCAATACACTTCTCTCACTCAAGTATTTCTGAAGATCTAAGCATCAAAGTAAGGAAAAGCAATGCTAGAAGCCTGTGCACTGACTTTGATTTAGGTAATTCACTACTATTTCCCTCTATGGAAATCATTCTAACCTGTCTGTTCTGTATCAGCTGAATAATAAACACATAACAGGCCCTGGAAATTGCGAACAGACAGGTGCTGTAACGAGGGACTTTCCATCAACTGCGTTAGCACAATGTGTTGTTGGAATTTCAAAAGGAAGCTATAAGCACATGGACCTATTACAGGCTATTTCAAAAAATCACAAAGCATTTTATTTAATTAAGTCCCTTTTAATAGCAATATTAAAGATACGGATAGAATTGTTATTAGTATGAAAAAATTTGATATACAATGTTATTTCTTCAACTTATTTTTATTCAGGTGGGATAGAAAAAGAATCATAATCTGATAAACACAGGACTCGATCCTTTGACTCCCAACAGAAGATGCTACGACTAGCAGCATATATTTCCCATCACTAGGTTCCTGGCCTGCCAGCTTCCACTCCCTCACTTTCTGATTCTTTTTCCAAGGCTTAGGGCATCTCCCAGTATTGAGGACGAATAGGAATAAGCTCAGCACAAAGCCATGAGCACGAGGGAATCAAATTCCGGAATTTCGCACATAGGATAAGAAAACATTGTTCTCCGTAGTTCTAGTCATCCTTACGTAACTCTGCACCAGAACCTCAGCATCCTTTTCCAAATATTTTTAGAACTTAACATTCTAAGAATAAAATGATGCACAGATGGATCCCTGAATTTCACTGCCTCACTAAACACTTGAAATATCTCTTCATTCTAATCAAGAGCAGGAACATTTCTGGAATGTCAATTTTTTTTTTTCTTAACAGAAGGAAAGTGATTTCTTACTCAGCTGCAACTGCTGCAAATATTACCTGATCTAAACACCCAACTAAGTACATACTGACAGAAAATGGTTACGAGAAAGCAGCATGTTTTTGATCTCTTGGGTTAAAACATTCATTCCTCAGAAAAAGACATCACTAAGATCTTTTTTAAAATTACATACACTTTTTCAGTGCCTATGAGGCTACACTAGGGTATTCACAGAACATTTGAGATTTTTCTGCTAGCAAAATAGAAGTTACCAATATGCTAAATCACTATCTTCTTAAGACAACTGGAGAAATGAGGAGTTAAAAAGGGCTTAATAACACGTCACCCACTGAAATGCTAGTCTCAAAGACTAACAAGGCCTTTAACAATTTTATTTTCTTAACTCCATGTTCACAATTACCCAAGTATAAATGTAAGTTTTGTAACTCGTGCTCCAGGTACCTGAAATTACATTCCAACCAATCTTCTAAAATGTTTAGATTTGATGACAGCTCTAGAGTGGAAACCTAATAAAGCACCTCTACTTCTGTAGGACATAATAATTTTCTGGAACACACTCCCATGGCACAAACAAAGGTGGTCTTCTGAAGGGAAAATAATTTTACAGAACAAGAAATCCTCCTAATTTTAGAATTTGACCCAGACTGCGCTGTTTAGACCACCAAAAAAGTTGTAGTCATACAGACTATTTTTCTGAAAAATGCTTTGTGATAGGAAGACAAGTCTCCTAGCAGTACAGCGTACATAGCCTGTTCCGTGCAAAATTACTCTGTACTACACTGAGCTCTTTCCTAAGGCTTGTTTCCAATTTGGTTCACAAGAGATCGCAGTTTATGCAAAGAGAACATGAAAAATGAATTAACTTCAGACAACAAAAGTCTATAAAAGTCCATAATCTCTTGCTGGGTAAATTACATTACAGCATCCTTTGGGCATTTCCCCCGTCAGTTTATTAGTCCATAAAGAAAACCAACAGTCCTGGGTAAATAAAAGGCAGCAAATGCCGTGCTGAAGCAGAGCGAGATGGCACAAACAACATGCCACAGCGAATTTTTGATTCCTATTCCATCGTCTCCTCCTTTGCTTTCAGAGCTGACTAAAGAACATTCTGGACCATTTCTGGACCCCTTCTGCCTGTGCAACAGTCCTTTAGGGCCACAGCAAACACACAAATCCACAAGAGCTACAGCTACAAGCAGCTCGGGGCTCCCCACCGCCCCACAACTGAAGACTGAGATAAGCTTTCTGATGACTGAATTAATACTACAAATATCTTCTCTCATCTACTTTCTATAACAGCCTGCTGCTCATTTAGCAACTACGACACTAGTTTTAAATCACAGCCAAGACATTTGAAGTTCTGTATTTATATTGTTTTTCTTACAGAACAGAAAAGCAATTATCTGGAGCTCAGGGCTCTGAAGCATGAATTTGCATCCCTCTCTGTGCAAGGTCCCAGCTGCCTGCAGACAAAAGCTTCTGGAACTCGGATCTCTGCAGAAGGGCGGTGGTGCACACTCTGCACAGTCCTTCTCCCAGGCAAGTCCCAGGCCCGGCCACTTGATCCCAGACGTTTAACAAATTCCTGAGTCTCAGAGAATGCAAATTTAGGCAGGACTGTAGCATTCTAACAATGGCAACATAAACTTGAAAAGACCAGTTACACAACGCACCGTCTGTTACGAAGTTCAAATATTTACTTGACACTCCTACAGTCCGGTGTTAAAACTACTGAACAAAAAAGAACATAACATTTAAAGAGCATTTTGGAACTGAATTCTGTATTGCTTTGCCTGCCAGGCCATCTCCCCTGCTCTACAGTGGTTTCCTGTTTTTAAGGCAAGGCTCACCTCTAGTGGCTGGCTCTTGTTTTCACACACTGTACAAGCTCATAAAAAGACGGCTGCAACTGTCCAGTCTGCAGAAAAAACAGTCCATTTGCCAGTAACAAAACTGATGAATCAAAAGGATCGAGAAGAAGCTGTTGGAAGCATCATTTTGTGTTAACTGTGTTACATATGCAGAAAAAAAGGCAAATATCTTAATTTAAAAGATGTTTTTGTTCCAAAGGTGTGTGATTACCTTTTTTCCATTTACCATCAATTCCACACACATTATGACATGATATATCACAGAATCACAGAATAACCAGGTTGGAAGAGACCCACCGGATCGTCGAGTCCAACCATTCCCACCTCCAGGGACGGTGACTCAACCACCTCCCTTGGCAGAGATAACCCTCAAGACTTCATGGTGAAACTATTCCTGATTTCTATGTGAAAATCCAGTAGAAGATCACATCTTACCAACTTCTGCTGCAGATACGCACTCTGACCATCACGGACTGTCCAACTGATCCCACGGAAGGTGGGCAAGACTTACATATGGGAACACACTTCCACAGCTTTCAGCAGAGCTCAGGCTTCCAAGGTGGCAGGAGTGTACGTGTATATGCACAAAACCAGACTTGCAGGATACGCTGGATTGGTACAGCAGTTAGCTAGGTTTTACCTTGGAAGATTAATTTCAGCAAGCTTCTCTTATTCACATTCAGATCCTTTTTGTGTTTCCTTGAGGGGTTTTCAGAGAGGTCCTCCCTGAGAGCTTCAGCCACTGGAATACTAGCTGCCCGTGCTAGAGCAATTCCTTTTCCTCTTAAGAGGATTGAAATGGAGCATCAATACACAAACCAAGAACTTGCACTCCTCTGTTTTTCCCATTTCTCCTCTCTTCAGCCTTTACTTAGCATAACAGCCTGCCATCACATCTTCACACTCCCTACAGAGCAGATGCCTAAATACAGAGAATTGCAGCAGTATTAACATTTTACAGAAACTATTAAACCTCTCAGACTCTCTCCACCACTCACTTTTATTTTGGTTGCCCCCAGGTAAGCAGAAGGCCCATCCCTTGTGCAAGCTGACAGAAAATCCGTGACACTCCCAGTTTGATAATGGTCTGTAGTGGTACCAAACACTGGCATTTATAAACCAAAAGCAGATGAAGCTACTGGAGGTTCTGAAGTACTCCCAAGAAAGTGCCCTGGAAAGCAAGCCACAATGCACAAAAGCCCAACGACCACGATGTACACAGAGAATTCAGCCTAGACCCCCACCCACAAGCCGAGCACCCAGTTTCCTCATAGGGCAGTGTAACATCTTTCACCACTCCAATGAGATGCACAGAACGGATGATCTGGCGAGGTCCAGTTATGTAACACAAACTGTAGGTTGCCAGCAACCAGCAACAGTGACAGACACCAAACCTGCCTCACTGGCAGCTTCTCTGGGCTGAGGGAGCAGCTGGACATTTCATGTTCGTCTCCACTCTTCCACTGCCACTTGGTCAATGTCGGAGATGCAGAGTGATGAGCAGTTTGTGCCGGTTCACCTTCGGTTTCTGTCATCGGCTCCAAGTTATGTTTCAGCAGACAATCTTCAATCAGACCCTAAATATTGCTGATTTGCTTCACCTAACTCTAAGGCTGCCAAGAACCGAAAAGTACTTTGATAACCATAACCTGTTTGTGGGAGCGTAGCTGAATACACATCGCTACTTTGCTTAAGAAAATTTAAGAAGTCAGAAGAACTGTAGTTCTGTATTCCCAGTGTTTTCACCACTGAAATAATTTGAACACAAAACTTGAGATTCACATTATTAAAACAATTTGCACAGCTGAAGCTGGCCAGTACCTCAACGAGAGACACAGGAAGAACTGGGAGATATAATTTCTTAAGTTCTCACTAAATAATGAGTAGAACTACAGTAAAGTGAAATACTACATGCGAACTTACCTTCTGCAGAGCCTAGCCTACATAAAATATGTAAGGAACAATCTTGTTGCAAGGATAAAAGGTTCCAAAGTACTGGTATTTTAAAACAAGAAATGTGTTATACTAGCAGGGTTATTCTCAATGGTCACGCTTCAACCCCAAAACACTGGGATAGAGCAACAAGGAGAACACGTATGTGGTTTGAATCAGCCACTTGGATTAACACTCCTGCGCGCAGAGAGCAAAAGACAATTCCAGAATTGCTTCATCTTGAACATCATTAACTTTCTCATTTTATTTATGGAATCACAGCAGAGCAAAAGCCACCGCTTTTTTATTTTCAGAGACAGACCTGACCCTATATTCTTTAAGGAAGAGCAGAAAGGTATTATTGGGATCGCTGCAGTAGAAGCAAGTCTGAACAGTTACCCCTCGCAGCACACCAGACTCGGGATGTTCAAGGCACAAACGACACCACTGCAACGAGATCATGCAGCGGAACTGCAGGGCTCCTCAGGTCTGACTGACTAGAAAGGAGCACTTCAAAATTTTAGCATTAGAATTTTCTCCAAGATGCTTTGCCTGCTATGCCGAAACCTTTCTTTCTGCTGATAGAGAATACCACCGATACGTTATCAGCAAGACAAATGGTAAGTGCCATCCCAACAGAAACAGGTTTTTGCTATTCAAATTTTCTGCCTGCTCTGAAGAGCTGAGATAAGCCACGAAGAGCAGTAGCAACAGCAGTGAATGCATCTTGTAGAGCAAGTTCTGCCCAAGAAACAACCTAACTGGTCAGTAAAAGTACACAAAAAGGAAACACTAGGGTAATGTGCTGTTTTCCAGCAATTATTTAAAAATAACCTCCAGAATTTATATTTCTTACCGAATAACAGTAGCTTACTCCTTAGCCACCAAGCACTACTGATAAGTAGGAACAGAATCCCGTTAAAATCATAGATCTAGCATGTGAATCTACATACTAGAACACTACTGAAGTATTTGGAAAAGCAGTTATAATAAGTAAACTAGCACCAACGTAGTGATTCAAGGGACAAGTCTGCGACTCCTACTTGCATTGAGCGTTTCCTGTAGATCCACACTGGAGTTCCTTTCAGAGGCTTTGCCGTTGCCAGCTCCAGCTGACTCCACACAAGAGCTCTGCTCCGTGTATGAACCGAACAGCAGAACACTGCTGCCTACTTACACAGGGAAAAATCAAATTCATCTTGTCACGTTCACAGAAATGCATTTCAGAAACAATAAGGTACTACAATCTCATTATTTTAAAAACAGTTTTATTCTGTATATTTAGAAACGTGTAATTTTAATAACTGCAGAGAAAAAAAATCAGCCACACCTGAATAGCTAATAACTCATTAACAGAATGCAGTGGTATATTATCTAAACAGTAGTAGTGCCATTGTGCCGTAATAAATTGTCTATTAGTAAAAAAATACATTTCAGGGCACATAGTACAGCATCCTTATGACAAATTACAGTAGGGATACTTTTCAAGAATTTAATCAAAGTAGAGAATTCCGACTTATATTCTTTAAATGCAGCACTTAAAAAGGTAACAACTTTGTGCATTTTTAAAAAATGTCCTTTTTCATATATTGTAGAAATGCTGCTTTATTGCTGCAGATGTCAAAGTTCAAGGCTCAAAAGGTATGAGAATACAAAGATATCCTTAAGAAACTTTGTTTGTTTTTATATATATTTATATATATAAAAAGGTAAAGCTTATAAAAGTTAATTTACAAACCAAGAACAAAAGTGGTATGCACGCATTATATACAAGCCGTCTATAACATCTATAAATTTTCAAATGCATAGCAGAAAACATACCATCATATTCTTCTGGTTCTCTTCTGGCTGATGAACACAAACAATACTCATTCTCTAAACCAAACTCCCAAGATTTTTTTTTCTCCTCTCCCCAGTTTCTCATGATATATTATCTAGGTAAGCACAAAAGCCATACAAACTTAATACGGAGGACTATGAGTGCTAAGACTATTAAAAACATGAGGGTAAGGCATCCCTGCTGGTTAATAGGTCTGTAATAATGTGGTTAATTTACAAATCCACAGAGGCAACTGAACCATAGTCATCCCACATGCTTCCCCCTCCCCCCTGGTCTCATGACAATGTTCCCATATACAGTAAGTGGATGTGTTTGCATTAGCCTCTCGGCAGAGAAAAACACCTAAACTGTGCTACCCCGAGCTGGCTGCCATTCCATCAGACACGTACACCCAAAGTCATTGACAAACCAGAGACCGACAGGTAGTCTTGTGAGTAACAAACACTCAGTTGTAAAAATGCAGGCCAAATTCTGTGTTTTCACCAGCAGAGAATCAACCAAATCCAGTTCCTCTGAATAGAATTCCACTGGTACTTTCAGATTTTAAACCATGAGATACTAGTAGTGTCCTTTAAAAAAAAAAAAAAAAAAAAGGAAAACGAAAAAAAAAAGCCAACAAAAAAAAGAAACAAAAAGAGCACAAAAGAAAACCCAACAAACCAAAGCATACAGAACCTGCAAACCCCTACCTTGTTCCCACTGTACAGCCCTGCTTGTGGCATGTATCGTGACCATGGTTCAAAGAGTGTACTTGCTAAACCGTTGTTAGTTAAAGCAAGATATTTAAACACTAAGATCCATTATCACTTATAAAACAGTTAATACTTGATAGAGTGGTTCAGTTTACATGTAAGGTCCATCTCAGTTTCACATTATTTAGTCAGTCAGCTAACTTAATGTTTAGAAGTGGTCAATTAAGACTGAAACACAGTTTGCTCCAACAAGATAGTTTGGATCCCCAGGAAGAGACTTGTTCTGCCAGGTTTTGGGGTCACCTGTGGGAGGAAAACACAATGCTGGTGTTTAGTATCAGCTGTCAAACAGTGTACATCTTGAAATAACCAAGCTTTTGGACAGGAGCTTTTAAGTTCTCAATCAACACCTGTGAGTTTTTTTGGCTGGTTTTTCTTGTCTTTAAATCTGCAGTTTGCATGCTATTAGTAAAACATTAACCCTTTATTTTCATGTAACATAGATTAGTCATTCAAAACACTGTGGCACTCAAAAACATAAGTCACTCTACTCTGCAGCACCAACATAGTGCTTTCCATTTGAGAAGCAGCAACAGTGAATCAGGTACTCACTGGCTCTTTCCTAAACTGCCAGAAAATAAGATATTTTAAAAACTAATCTGGGTAACACACATTTGAAGTTTCCAGGAACAGTTCTGAACACAGATGAGTCAAATCACAAGTTTTCTGTTATGAAAATTATTTTAGACAGGATTGCAGTAATTTTGCAATCCAGCAGGCTCATTTAAAAGCCTGAAATACTGTCTAGTTAACTGGTATCTATATAACAATTTTACAACAGATCTTATCTACTCATGGTCAAAGGTCCTGTGTAACTATGTTTTACAAGTGAGAGTCATGAGCTGCCATCTCACCAGACAAAGGTTACATTCCATCTCCACACTCTTATCTTTTCTTTCATCCGTAGAAACTGTTCTTCATCTACCCACCTAAATCCACTACTAAGTGCTGCCGCTGTACAAAACATCTTATCGACCCATTGTGGCAGAACAGTGAGAAAGAGCACTGTTAAGTTCTCTTAAGCCTTCCAGACAAATGACTTTAAATAGCTTGGCCACAACAGATCTGACTTGAGGAATCGTGCAGTAAGTTACGAGAACCCAGTCACACAGACTGCAGACACCTGAGACTCCTGTGTCAAATGAGACTGATGTAAATTCCACACAACTTTCTCGAAGAACTCATGAAAACAAAATGAGGTACACAATGCACTGAGTGATGACAACTCTGATGTAGAGACGAAGAATAGAAGTGGCCTGTGTATGGTTAGAGAATGTAAACAAGTTTACTGCAACCAGCTGAGACTATTTATTTCAGTCAAGAAGCTCAATAATGCTGGAGAACGTTTTCATTTTATAGATGCAGTGAATTCCATTCAAAACTCACATGACATCAGGAAATATTAGAAGGGTAAAACAGGACTGGAGGATAACCAGGCCCTAGTCTTGCACATGTGACACTGGCAGACTTTTTCCAGCCTTTGTTTCTAAATACTTAGTAAGGATTAGATTGCAGCCAGCGAAACCTCTAAGCTGTTGAGGATGTTTTTCCCATAGTTACATACAACTGCTTTGAAAAAAAAAAAAAAATCCTTCAATATTTTTTACTAACACAGTGTGGCCATAAAAGGCAATTTCCAGCCCCACCTCCCACCCCTCACCACCCAGGTTTTAATACCAGAATCATTCAAGCTTTTGAAGGGGTTTAATAGGAAAATATCAGTATATGAAGTTTAAATGTGGCAGAAAGGATGTTAGTAAGTGCAAATGAATGTCACTTTCAGGAAAGAACATGGATACATTGAGAAAAGATGAGGTAGAGCAGACAACTCAAGAGAGAAAAGCCCCAGAATTGTATGAAGTTATTAAAAAGCCACCTCAAAAATCAGAGTCCCATAACCAGCTAATTTAGAAAGAGAGAAAACAATTATTTATTTAAGACACAGTATGGTCTACTTACATATTATAAGACAGAATTGCCTAATTTTAAGGTTTGTCTCAAAAGAGCAATGTTATGATATACATCCCATTTCAGATTAACAGAATGTGGTGTTATATTTACAGTACAGAAAGTGTTAGGGTTTAAATATACACGCTCTTGCTCTCACCCACACATGCACCCACACACACACCCCACTTTCGAAAGGGAGAAAAATGTCTCAGTAACTCCAGTTACTGCTCAGATCATTTGAATCCTCTCCCTTCTCATCAAGTAAGTTCATGAACAGGTGCTATTAGTTACAAAGAAGTGCTGTGTCACTTTTGTACATACTCAATAACTTTTGGGACCCTGTCACTTACGAGCCCGTGTTTTACCACTGCCATGTATACACACATTGTTAAATAGATGCATGCAACACATGCGTATAATAGTTCATAAAAAACAACTAAAAATTATTGCCATTAATACCTCTAGGTTACTGAGTCCCCATCAAGGGGATCGATGCTTTAAATCTTTCAAAGCATCAGTGCTTTGGTGTTGACAGTGATAGATACATTGGTGACGGAGATATGCATACATGGTGGCTTAAATGCTGTATTATACGAGTACATCATTCAGTCATTACTTCCCTCATACATTAATGGGTTGAACCTTCCACCATAAATTTTGAAGGTAGCTGAATAAAACCTTAAGACTTTGTCCCCAGATGTCCAAACATTCCTTCTTGGAATCTCTGTAACCTCACAGCCATTTCATGAAATTGCTTGAAACTTGCCCAGAATTCTGTTAGACTCCTCACTGACAATTTCAGCCAATCCATTCTCCCAGAAAGCCACAGTGAGGTAAAAATGAACAGGTAAATAAAATTGCAACCTAGTTGCAACTTTTACTATTAACCAGAAACCTCTGGGTAAAAGGCGGTAGAGGAGAAAGAGGCAGAAGCAAGCAAGAAAAGTCTTGTGGAAGATCCAGCTACGTTAGAATGAATTGTAAATGCTTTTACTGAACGCTGTAGTTTTTTAAATGACCCACTGTTAGCATCAACTTGCACACATGGAAACAGTTAACAAGCATTAAATCATGATTTATGAGCATGCAGATTGTTAAGATTTGCCAGAGTCCTATATGGTTAATTAAGCAACAGACAAACACCAGTTATGTTACAAAGGCCAATCAGAGGTACATGATCATTTCCTCTCGGTTTTAGTGCGACTATCATTTCAAGTGTATTCAGCTGTAGCAGTCCTCAAGAAAGAAGACAGAATAGAAAAATACGATAATATTTAATTGACTGGAGAGAATACTCTTTTTCCGCTATCGTGGTTTTAGCTATGAATTTGCACCATGAGTAAATGTAAGAAAGACATTTGTAATGAAAGTGAAATGGAGAGTTTGACACAAATACAATGATTGAGTTCTTAATATTACACAGCATCACCCTTAGCCGAATTAACTTAAATTATACGATAGCACCCAAAAGCCCCAAAAGGACAGAGGGAGGACAGCATACCCGACGAGGAGTCGGAGGATTTTAGAGCAAAAGACCAACCATCAGGGGTCATAGACGCACAATGTGGCAGGCGCAGCTCCACTGGCTTCAGGAATTTTAGTCCATGAGGCCCACACATTACCAAGGGGCTAAGAAGTGTTTCACCTGTAGTTAAGAGAAAGAAAAAAACATTAACGATCGTCCTTTAGTTCAAACTATTATGTAATTTCATTGCAGAGCTAACCCATAACTTAGTTTTAGAGAAAAATACAAGCATTTTGATCTGTCAGTAAAGAAAAACACTTGGCAAGACTACTTCTCGCAGTTTCTTTCAGAGCACTCAAGTGAATTTTCAGTGGAACATCTCACAATCTCAAATGGAAAAGGTAAAACAAGTTTGATGACTAAATCATTTGGGTGGGGTTTTTTTGGGGGGAGGAGGGTGTGCACTAGGTGTGTTTGAAATCAGTACTTAAGTCTACAAAGCTGTATATTCTCAAGTTGTAATTCAAGGCCTCTATCTTGCTTGCAACTTTAGATATTAAGCAGAGTATCACCTCCCTTATACTTTTTGCGAGATGTACACTAACTTCATACAAAAATATATGTTGTATTAAAGCCTATGGCGATATTTTCATATTCAATTTTGCTGTCGGTAGACAAGAATG